>CM064873.1:43066331-44424986 GCA_032719365.1 Prinsepia uniflora
AAAACTGTACACAGAAAATACATACACAGAAAAAAGAAAGTAGGAGTCTTTGTACCAAAAAAATGGTACGACTATATATTCTTCATTCACCTAATATACACATACATTTTTTCAAGCGTAAATTTTGAGGTTAATTTACTCATGTTCTCTGATGAATTCCAGATTTCTTGATAGATTATATATGGCTAGTATGTAATTAGTGTAAGATAAACCATAAGATGTCCTACATACGTATCAACTTAATCTCTTCGGATCACATTCAAGCACAAGAACAATTACTTGCAACACAAGTAATCACATATACATTAGTTCACAATCATACTAGATGCTGTCATGGATAATAGGTCGCACCAAGTTCATCTTCTCCTCTTTACCGATAAGCGTGTATCTTTAGTTAATCAATATAGGGCTTAGCTCTCAAGTAAAGATGTCTTATTGGTAAGAGCAGAGACAACCTTATACAATAGTCTAATCCTAATATAACTCCCTATGATAGTCACATTACACTACAAGAATTGATAGCTTTCGCGGCAAAACATTTCGTGACAAAGCACAAATTTGTCGCGAGAGAGACACTATCGTGACAAACTTCATAATTTGCGAGGAAAAGTTCAATTGGTGATTTTAGTTTTCACGCTATTGTTTAGGCGACAAACAAGGGGTCTATGGCGGCAAATTATTTTCTCACGAAGTTTTTTCCCAAAAAAAATGATTTTAGGTTTAATTATATGCTCATGTTTAGGCTTGATAGAAAAAAATTTATTCTGAAAAAAAAAAGCGGGATAAGTTCCCGCCGAAAATTTCGTCCCTCTAGGTCCTGGCAAAATTAGAGCACATGAATTAAAAAAAAAAGCGTAAACGACGCCGTTGTGGAGTTTTATTAGGGCCAATTTTTTCCCTTGCGTGAAAAACGTCTCGCTCCATATCTCTCTGAACGGCAGCGCGCGCCTCTTCACCGGCCATCTTCACTCCAGAGAGAAGCTTCCCCAAGCCCACCTAGCTCAATTCAAATCTCGCTCCAGAGAGAAGTTTCCAAAGCCCAGCATCCTCCATCTTCCATTTTTTACTCCAGAGAGAAGTCACATCCTTCTTCCATTCCGAGTTCATCTCCCAGATTCCCTCAATTTTCAGGTGCGTGCTCTTGGGTTGATCCTTTTGTTTACTGTTTTTCTTTTTTTATTACAAACCACTGATTATGTACTGAATTATGATGTTAACAAAGCTCTGTCTCCCTTTCCAAAAAGCCTCTATCCGTCTTTATGTGTTTTGCAATCCGTTTCGTACTTGTCTTGTTGTGGATGTTAGAATTTTTAGAACTCTCTTTTCTCTACTTTGCAATCTTTCTAATATGTTACTTTGCTGAAGTGCATGATTTAATGAATTTATGATGATATTTTGAACATAGAACTTGAAGATTTCATTTTATGATATGCCTTATGTTTTGTTTGACATAAAGATGAACAATGATAATGTAAATAATTGGTTGTTAATCATTTTATTTTATTACCTTCGACTGACTAGTGAAGGCGTTGATAATGAAGCACTAGCACTTAAACCTATAATTTTGTTGCTAAGTTTTCTTCAGTTTTGATATAGTAATGTTTTTGGTAATTATGAATTGGTGGTTGAGCTAAACCTTCTATTCTCTTTAGCATCATTTGTAAAGCTCTTTTTTCCTCTGCTTTGCAATCCGTCTAATATGCAGAAGTATTTTTGCATTGTTATTACACTGATTCTCAACTTTTAGTTAATATGTGCTCTATTGAAGACCAATAACAGCCATATGAAAATGGGGATGAATCTTCTTTTTCTTTATCTAGAAGCTATGAAGCAAAAATGGTATTCTCAACCCAGTTGCATAAATAAAATTATAATAAAAATTTGGACAGAATAGTTTGGAGTTGAGTTTCATAAGCCAAATTGCGGCTGTGATTTTATTTTTATTTTTTATTTGTTGTACTTTTTGTTTTTTGTTTTTATAGTTTTAATATTTGCTTTTGTTGTTTTAGAGAGTCAAATGAGGTTGTGTGCATGTAACGACCCGTCTCGAATTCCGGGATTAGATTAGTCACTAATCTCGTTTAGTGAGGTTGAACGGTGCTTAGTAGGGCGGAATCGGACAAATTGTGCAAAATGACCGTTTTGCCCCTAGTCGTGGGCAAAATGTTGACTTTTTGATCGGGCGGTCAAATGGACTTTGACCGATGACCGTGACGTAGTTCGGGACGTCACGAGTTCATAGACAGGTGGCACGTTCGATTCCGACATTCATAGAGAAAGTTTTGATGTTCGGAAGTTGAGGGGTATTTTGGTAATTTGGCATAATAGGGGCCAAATGTTGACTTTTTGACCGGGAGGTCCGATGGACGAGGGCCAAGGACCGTTACGTAGGTATCGTCGATACGAATCCAATGATAGGCGGCATGCCGAAATCGGAGATTCGACGACGAAGTTATGGTCAAGGAAACGAATTAACGAACCGAGGCTCCGATTAAAATAATAATATAATAATGAATAGTGACTGTTGACTGTGCACATCTGGATGAGTGACAAGTGTCACCCATCCCTTGTTTCCAGCTCCATGTTTCCCTCCCAACACCATCATTACAACATCATCATTCCTCCTTCATCATTTTCCTTCATTTTCCTTTGTTTTTCTTTCAAACCGTGCACAATTTGGGGAGAGGATGAACTGGGAGAGTTGGCTCCCTTTCTCTGCCGTTCTTGAGAGAAAAATGATAGAGTAATGGATTGAGATATCAGGGGAAACACGAGGGGTTGTGGGTGTACTGAATTTTGGATTTTGGATTTCGGGAAAATTGGGGGGAAAATTCGAAATGGAAGAATTAGGCCGTGAGGATCGAATTGGAGATTACCTTCAGCTTCCTGGGATCACAACGATCAGAATCGTCGAAGGAACGAAGGGAATTGGTGCTGTTTTGGCTCTGATCACACTTGGTGACAGAGGAGGAAATTCGACCTTGAGTCGTGAAGTTGGAGGCTTCGATGGACGAAATTGAGGTGGGGAAAATACTTCTCATGATCCCACGATGCTTCTGGGTTCGTCAATTGAAAGAAAACGGTCGTGGTTGACGAAACTCCATGGTTGCACAGTCGACGGTGTTCGAGCTTGTGTCGTGATCATTTAGTGATCAAACGACAAAATTGATGTGGGGGAATTGTTCCTCATGGTCCATTGATGCTTCTGGATGCATCAATTGGAAGAAACCTGCAGCCATTGAAGGAATCCCATGATTGAATAGTGACCGGAGTGTTCTTCGTGTTCATAGTGGAATCGATGGAATCTGGGTAAGTGTTCGTGTAATTGAGTTTACAGAACTTAAATTAGACTTAAAACGAAACTAACTGAATGCTCAATTGAAGGAATTAAGGCTGAATTGATGGACATTGAACCGGGTTGTATCGCGGGTAAATTGGACCCGTTTACCAGACATACGGGTTAGGACGATGCACTGTAGCAGGCGCGTGAGTTTCACGCGCAGCCACTCACGGCGGCGCGTGACGGCGCGTGGGTATGAATCTCGAGGTAAGGTCAACATGACTTCTGTCCTATTTAATGTAACGAACATTTTGTAATTGGTTTCGTGTCGATCGGACACCGTTTCGATATTGTTCGGGATTTTCGAAGGTTTTAAATCAAGTTTAAAAATAGTTAAAAATTCGGGAAAATTACGAGACTTTGATAGGATGTTAATGTGGAGGTTAGTAACCCTCTAATGTGATTTGGACAGGATTGGGAGTCCCGGTGATAGTGGTGTGGCCCGGGAGGGCCGGTGGCACGCGTATCGAGGCATACCGTTAAAACGGTATGTGAGTGGACTTTGGTTTTATAAATTCTATGCATGCTTAAATGTTTTATATGGATTATGATTGTGATTGTATGAGGTTGATTTGGTTGTTAGTAAATTGTACGGTTTCACATATTTCGAGGCGATTTACGTGCTTGCACGTAAATCGAGGTTTCCGGTTTTACATGGATTTTTCATATTTATAACTTGGATATAATGTGATGAAATGGTTTTGAAATTGGAAATATGAACTCGGGCTTGAGGCCCAATTATGTTGGAAATTTCGGACTTGGAGTCCATTTGAGAATCGGGCCGGGGCACAGTTGGTTAATGAAATCGGGCCAGGGGCCCAGTTGATATGAAATCGGGCTGAGACCTATTTGAGTTATGTTATCGGGCCAGGGGCCCAGTTGATTTACGAATTCGGGCCGTGGGACCAGTGGGTTTATAAGTCGGGCTGCGGGCCCAGTTGGTTTACAAATCGGGTCGTGGGCCCAGTGGTTCATAAAATCGGGCATGAGGCCCAGTTGGATAATAAATGTGATTTCGGGTCAGGGACCCTATATTTAATAATTGAGATTTTGGGTCAGGGACCCTAAATGGAATTACATGGTTTTATGGAAATTTCGGGCAGGGCCCAATGGTAATGATGTGATAAAAGGATTTAATAAAACTGTTTTTCCATATACCATCTGGATACAAGGATATCTGATGGTCTCCTCCAGATGTCTGGGACACTGGGGAAGTCAAGGTGCATTGCCTGCGAGGGGTCATTATACGGAGCAGCCGGACCGTATGATGACTCAGGAGCAGGATTGCTATGATTGACGTCAGGGACGTCAGACATCAGGGACGTCAGACATCAGGGATGTCAGATATATGGACCCGGAGAGACCCCAGGCAGCACGCGTAGCTTATGAAACCATGAGATATGACGTCAGGGACGTCAAGCGTCTGGGATGCTGGTGATGGTAATGGTAAAATATGGATTAATCGATCTATGAAATGGCTTTTCGGTTGGATATGTGTTATGTGGTAAAAATGGATTATTGGTTATGAAATGGTATGTCGGGTCGGGGACCCTAAATGGTTTTGGATTTATGAATTTATATTTATGGCTTTGGGCGGTGGCCCACATGGTTTTAATATGTATGGTTGTGGTATTCCACTGTTTTGGGCTGAGTTCCCACACTTGGTTTTTGGTTAACGGTTTTTGGGCTAAGGCCCTAAGGGCTCGGTTGAGCAAACGTTTTGGTTACTGGTTTTTGTGGCATGCATACGTTTTTATTGGAGGGCATAAATGTCTTATAAATGTATTTGATGAACTTATTGGTTTTTGTCCACTCACAGCTTTTGGTTTTAATTCCCTTCAGGTTGATTACGGATGCGATTGCAGTAGAGACTGGGACATTGCACACCTCCTCCATCGATCCTTGCGCACTCTGGATGCCCCGTTGGGCAGTGGCTCTTGGTTATCCCTTGTCTGACACCACTTGTTGGACGGGAGCATGGCACATTCCACGGTAATCCCGGGGGGATTGGGATGGGTCCTGTCAACTTGGTATCAGAGCACGGTTGCTCTATTTGTGCGCGCAGGTTGAGGGTGTGATGTCTCTTTGGGCTGCAATTCGTTATCAACCTGATAGATAGTTTTTGGATTTGGATAGTGGATGGAGTGTGATTGGCCCGATACGCCGTGCGTTAATGTGATTCGACCCAAGTGGAGTTGATTGTGATGAACTGGTATTGTGGGACCGTCGGTTCGGTCATGTAATATTAAATTGTTGTGCTGCTAGGTGCAGCCAGGTTCGGGGAACCTCATGTGAGTAATGGTTTAAAAATGTGAATCCTTGTGGTGGTTTCTAGTGTGAGGGATGGTGGTTCATCGGAGTTGGCCGATGACCTAGTGGTGGAACCCACGTTGATGGGATGGTAGGATTGGATTTGACGTCTATTCGATGTCAGGACCGCGGGGCCGGTCAGGTTGTGAATTTTATATTACGGGAAGTGGTTGGGTTCGGTTGAACCATAGGGTGTGATTGTGGAACCCTAGTGTATGATGAATTAAAAACGTAAACCTTAATTGTGATTAGTGGATGAGAACTTGTGCTGCGACGAGCGGCTGAGGTCATGGATGACCATGTGGATGACTCTGGTGAGTCTAGTCAGAACTATGGGATCCGATCTACGGATACGGTTCTGAGATAAATTATGGAATCCCGTGTTGGATCGGGTATTAGTGTGAGGTATGGATGCGGATCTCGATAGCAATGACAGTTAGTCGGAAGTCATATGGAGATGACTGGCTATCGAGGGTAATCAGTGTGGTCATAATACTTGGGGATCAGGGGACGTTCGGGGAACGTTCATTTTCTTGATGTGGATTGTCAGAATAGTGGTACCCATAGTCGTGAGGTACGGGATCGTCGTTCGGTATGAACGGAGATCCAGGGTTGTCGTATTTACACACGGTGTGCAAGTATGAATGTTTGTGGGTTGGTACTTTTGTGCTGATGCTAGTATGGATGCCTATGTGCTGATTAGTAGTGTTGTTGGTAGTATGTTGGTGCTGGTACTAGCGCTGGTGCTAGTTTCGGTGATGGTGTTGACGATGAGCCACAAGTTGGGGTGTGACTCCATCATGATGAACATATGTTCGGTCTTTGAGATTCGGTAGTGGTTGAGTGATGGACTGGATGGGATCCAGTTAAGATTGTGATGTGTTGGGATAAGTCCCAATAGTGGTGAGATAACCAGCGATGAGTGGATTAATATGGTATAATTAAGACATGAGTAATCTTGGGATGACGACCCTTACGTCATGAGAATTAGTGGATTTGGGGAGTTGTTGGCTTTTATCATAGATGTGGGATTTTGTAATTGAGAACGTGGAAAACCGAGTGTTGAGCCTGTAAAGGTTGGGATGTGCGAATGAAACAATAACGGATTGATTGTGGACACGTGGTTATCCAAGTGAGTTGAGGAGGTAGGAAGTCTAGTGGTTAGACTTGACATCTCGTTGGGAGCATGTCTGTTTCCAACATGGTTGGAACCTTAGATCCGTGGAGAGTTGTAATTGGGGAACGAGAGTGGTGCTCGTTTTTGGTGATTGGTATTCCGAAGTCATTGGGGTTGACTTCTTGCTTTCTGCCCTGGCAGACATTGACTGTAGTTACCAGTACGTTGACCGTGTATTGGTTGGTGGGCCCATATGTGTTGTGAGGTCATTAGGAGGAGCTACGTATTCGAAATTAGGTAAACGAGATTTTTCATTTTCTGCTTGGTGGCAGACGATGTGGTGTCACATGACGTGGTGAGTACAGTGAGTTTTGTTGCATCCACGTAGGATGAGTTTTGACGTCATCATTCTTGGATCATCCCTGGTTTTTCCTAGGTGGAATGACAAGGATCGATACGAACTTGGGTGTGTGAGTCGTAAATGAAGGGATTGAACTTCTTTTCGAAGTGGGGCCCGTCTGGTATCTTACTCGAGTGAATAGGTTTCCGACTGGTCGGACTTTGTCAACCTTAGACGTGTGGAGGTTGGATTGGCTTCCCTATGAAGTCAATTGGAGGTATTGAACAGGTAACCGATAGGTTCGGTTTTGGGTGTGTCTTGGTAATTGTGAACGAGATTTCGGGATTTGGAATCGAATTTCTGGGTGACGATTCAGGATTCGATTTTGGAACTTGAAAGTATATTTCTGGATTTGGGTACGGAATGATTATTCCAAATGCTAGCTTACGGAATAATGATTTCGGATTTGGATTTGGAAATGAATTAAAAATGTGATGTCTGGGTTTGGATCCGGGATTTCTTACGAAATTGCGGATTTGGATTCGGAATTAGAACTAGATGATGGGTGGAATTTCATTTTGTCTCATGCTGGATTGGGCAAATGTACTCCATTATTGGAACGTGTTGGCTACGACCTAGGTGGTTGTAGTCTGGTCGATGGGTTATACCCGAGGTTGTCGGTGAGCGTGTTGGTAGCCGGATTGGTTCCTATACCATTGGATTAGTTGTGGGCCGGACATTACTATGCAATGGATCATGGTATTTCCGATATGTTTAATTACACACAGGTCGTGTGAAAGGTCGGTAAATGTTTACTAAGTTAAGTACGTTGGTGGCATGTGTAGCCACGAGTGAGTCTAGTGTCAGTTTTCGACTGACAACAACTGTGTGGTGACAGATTGTCAGGATTTGTCAACATAGATTGTTGAGTGGGGTCATCTGACTCCTAGTGGGAGTGGGAAAGGAACCGTTGAGTTGTTGCGTCAACGAGAGGGTAGTTTGTCAAGTGGTGTCAATTCGAAACAAGTAGTTTCAGTCATTCGACGGGGTCGAATGTAGTCATTGCGTTTTGAGTATTAGTGGTACGTAGAGTGCAGACTAGTTTTTTCTGGTTAGTTAGTGTTCGGGTGTACACGTGTTGCGTGGTCGATTCCACTTTCCACGGGGTGTTTGTGGAATCAGGGTAGTCGAGTTTCGAGAGCGAAACTAATTAAGGAGGGAAGTACGTTGAGATTAGATCGGTTGGAAATTCGAGGACGAAATTTATTAAGGAGGGTAGATTGTAACGACCCGTCTCGAATTCCGGGATTAGATTAGTCACTAATCTCGTTTAGTGAGGTTCAACGGTGCTTAGTAGGGCGGAATCGGACAAATTGTGCAAAATGACCGTTTTGCCCTTGGTCGTGGGTAAAATGTTGACTTTTTGATCGGGCGGTCAAATGGACTTTGACCGATGACCGTGACGTAGTTCGGGACGTCACGAGTTCATAGACAGGTGGCACGTTCGATTCCGACATTCGTAGAGAAAGTTTTGATGTTCGGAAGTTGAGGGGTATTTTGGTAATTTGGCATAATAGGGGTCAAATGTTGACTTTTTGACCGGGAGGTCCGATGGACGAGGGCCAAGGACCGTTACGTAGGTATCGTCGATACGAATCCAATGACAGGCGGCATGCCGAAATCGGAGATTCGACGACGAAGTTATGGTCAAGGAAACGAACTAACGAACCGAGGCTCCGATTAAAATAATAATATAATAATGAATAGTGACTGTTGACTGTGCACATCCGGATGAGTGACAAGTGTCACCCATCCCTTGTTTCCAGCTCCATGTTTCCCTCCCAACACCATCATTACAACATCATCATTCCTCCTTCATCATTTTCCTTCCTTTTCCTCTGTTTTTCTTTCAAACCGTGCACAATTTGGGGAGAGGATGAACTGGGAGAATTGGCTCCCTTTCTCTGCCGTTCTTGAGAGAAAAATAATAGAGTAATGGATTGAGATACCAGGGGAAACACGAGGGGTTGTGAGTGTACTGAATTTTGGATTTTGGATTTCGGGAAAATTGGGAGGAAAATTCGAAATGGAAGAATTAGGCCGTGAGGATCGAATTGGAGATTACCTTCAGCTTCCTGGGATCACAACGATCAGAATCGTCGAAGGAACGAAGGGAATTGGTGCTGTTTTGGCTCTGATCACACTTGGTGGCAGATGAGGAAATTCGACCTTGAGTCGTGAAGTTGGAGGCTTCGATGGACGAAATTGAGGTGGGGAAAATACTTCTCATGATCCCACGATGCTTCTGGGTTCGTCAATTGAAAGAAAACGGCCGTGGTTGACGAAACTCCATGGTTACACAGTCGACGGTGTTCGAGCTTGTGTCGTGATCATTTAGTGATCAAACGACGAAATTGATGTGGGGGAATTGTTCCTCATGGTCCATTGATGCTTCTAGATGCATCAATTGGAAGAAACCTGCAACCATTGAAGGAATCCCATGATTGAACAGTGACCGGAGTGTTCTTCGTGTTCATCGTGGAATCGATGGAATCTGGGTAAGTGTTCGTGTAATTGAGTTTACAGAACTTAAATTAGACTTAAAACGAAACTAACTGAATGCACAATTGAAGGAATTAAAGCTGAATTGATGGACATTGAACCGGGTTGTATCGCGGGTAAATTGGACCCGTTTACCAGACATACGGGTTAGGACGATGCATAGTAGGAGGCGCGTGAGTTTCACGCGCAACCACGCACGGCGACGCGTGACGGCGCGTGGGCACGAATCTCGAGGTGAGGTCAACATGACTTCTGTCCTATTTAATGTAACGAACATTTTGGAATTGGTTTCGTGTCGATCGGACACCGTTTCGATATTGTTCGGGATATCCGAAAGTTTTAAATCAAGTTTAAAAATAGTTAAAAATTCGGGAAAATTACGAGACTTTGATAGGATGTTAATGTGGAGTTTAGTAACCCTCTAATGTGATTTGGACAGGATTGGGAGTCCCGGTGATAGTGGTGTGGCCCGGGAGGGCCGGTGGCACGCGTATCGAGGCATACTGTTAAAACGGTATGTGAGTGGACTTTGGTTTTATAAATTCTATGCATGCTTAAATGTTTTATATGGATTATGGTTGTGATTGTATGAGGTTGATTTGGATGTTGGTAAATTGTAAGGTTTCACGTATTTCGAGGCGATTTATGTGCTTGCACGTAAATCCAGGTTTTCGGTTTTACATGGATTTTTCATATTTATAACTTGGATATAATGTGATGAAATGGTTTTGAAATTGGAAATATGAACTCGGGCTTGAGGCCCAATTATGTTGGAAATTTCGGACTTGGAGTCCATTTGAGAATCGGGCCGGGGGCCCAGTTGGTTAATGAAATCGGGCCAGGGGCCCAGTTGATATGAAATCGGGCTGATACCCATTTGAGTTATGTTATCGGGCCAGGGGCCCAGTTGATTTACGAATTCGGGTCGTGGGCCCAGTGGGTTTATAAGTCGGGCTGCGGGCCCAGTTGGTTTACAAATCGGGCCGTGGGCCCAGTGGTTCATAAAATCGGGCATGAGGCCCAGTTGGATAATAAATGTGATTTCGGGTCAGGGACCCTATATTTAATAATTGTGATTTTGGGTCAGGGACCCTAAATGGAATTACATGGTTTTATGGAAATTTCGGGTAGGGCCCAATGGTAATGATGTGATAAAAGGATTTAATAAAACTGTTTTTCCATATACCATCTGGATACAAGGATATATGATGGTCTCCTCCAGATGTTTGGGACACTGGGGAAGTCACGGTGCATTGCCTGCGAGGGGTCATTATACGGAGCAGCCGGACCGTATGATGACTCAGGAGTAGGATTGCTATGATTGACGTCAGGGACGTCAGACATCAGGGATGTCAGATATATGGACCCGGAGAGACCCCGGGCAGCACGCGTAGCTTATGAAACCGTGAGATATGACGTCAGGGACGTCAAGCATCTGGGACGCTAAGCATCTGGGATGCTGGTGATGGTAATGGTAAAATATGGATTAATCGATCTATGAAATGTCTTTTCGGTTGGATATGTGTTATGTGGTAAAAATGAATTATTGGTTATGAAATGGTATGTCGGGTCGGGGACCCTAAATGGTTTTGGATTTATGAATTTATATTTATGGCTTTGGGCGGTGGCCCACATGGTTTTAATATGTATGGTTGTGGTATTCCACTGTTTTGGGCTGAGTTCCCACACTTGGTTTTTGGTTAACGGTTTTTGGGCTAAGGCCCTAAGGGCTCGGTTGAGCAAACGTTTTGGTTACTGGTTTTTGTGGCATGCATACGTTTTTATTGGAGGGCATAAATGTCTTATAAATGTATTTGATGAACTTATTGGTTTTTGTCCACTCACAACTTTTGCTTTTAATGCCCTTCAGGTTGATTACGGATGCGATTGCAGCAGAGACTGGGACATTGCACACCTCCTCCATCGATCCTTGCGCACTCTGGATGCCCCGTTGGGCAGTGGCTCTTAGTTATCCCTTGTCTGACACCTCTTGTTGGACGGGAGCAGGGCACATTCCACGGTAATCCCGGGGGGATTGGGATGGGTCCTATCAGTGCGGGTGTTGGAAGAGGGTTTTAGGGAGCAAGAGGGAAACGTCAAAGCTTACAATTATTGTGTTTTGTGTAAAATATGTTGTTCACCGCAGAATGCCTTTCTATCCTCTCCTCTCCTCTTCTACTAATAATAATAATAATAATTTGCATTTTTTAGGGTCTTAGGGTGGGCTTGGATTTCTTCGTCTGCCTCACTCTTTTTACTTTTATGGAAATTTAAAGAGGTTGCCCTCACTGGAAGCACCCCCCCCCCAATGCCACACACACACACCAATACACCATGCCATGAATCATGCATGCATAAGCCAATTTGAAATGTGATTTTGGAGAAACCAATCAATTAGGGTTACTTAGAAGGAATAGCAAAGCCCCCCTTTGTGTTAGGTTTTTCTTCTACCACATTGACTAACCTGACCCCATGTGTAACGACCCGTCCCAAATTCCTAGATTATATTAGTGACTAATCACGATTAGAGAGGTTAATCGGTGATTAGTTGAGCGAAATCAGACGAACGATGTGAAATGACCGTTTTGCCCTTGTGCGTGGCAAAACGTTGAATTTTCGTTGGGGCGGTCAAATGGACTTTGACTGATGACCGTGATGTAGTTCGTGACGTCACGAGTTCATAGACAGGTGGCACGTTCAATTCTGACATCCGTGGAGGAAGTTATGACGTTCGGAAGTTTAGGGACATTTTGGTAATTTTGGATAAAAGGGGTCAAATGTTGACTTTTCGATCGGGAGGTCCGATGGCCGAGGGCCGAAGACCGTTACGTAGATAAGGACGATACGAATCCATAGACAGGCGGCACGTCGAATTCGGACGTTCGACGGCGAAGTTACGGTTCATGGAAGTTTCGGGATACTATTTACGGCGAAACGTTTTACGAGACAAAAAGTTCAGTTTTGTCTCTAGTGGGCCCATATATTTGTCCTGATGATCAATAGATGAGTGACAAGTGTCACCCATCCAATGGTCACCCTATTGCCTTCATGCACCGTGCGAACCATTCCATTTCTTCATTCAAACACACACACCACTCCCATTACCCGATCTCACTTTCTCACCCAAACCATTCACCCAAAACCCATCCAATCTTCACCCATGACCAGGCAGAGGACCAGGGAGATTGAGGGAGCTGAGGTGGCCGGCCTGGAGGCCTAAACCGCCGCCCATGGCGGCGAGAGAAGGAGAAACCCGCAAGGTACCCGATTAGCCCATTTTAATCCATTTTCCATTTTTGACGTTTTGGATCGGTTTTAATGGTTTTAATGAATCAAATAGGTTGTTAGGATAGTTTTAGGAAGGTTTCTATGGTGGTTGGACGGCTGGGCAGCCGTGGGTGAGTTTTGGAAATATTGAACTGTTTGGTTCAAAATTAAACCATGGGTTTATGCGGTTTTTAGGTCGTTTTGATGATTGGGTTAGATAGGAAATGAAGAAATAGGAATTTAGGAAATAAAATGGGAGCAAACGGACCGAAAATGAGGATGGAGCGACGCTGAACCGGTTCTGCTAGTTCAGCACAGTGACCGGACCGGAAAACCAGAAAAAAAATCGGTTTTCCTGAGGTTGATGGTGATGAACAGCATTTTCGATCTTCTTGGGTCCCATGAGGGAACGTGGTCCATAATTTGGAAACATGTTCAACACAGAAAATCTTCTATTCGATGTAACGAAGATTTTGGGACTAGTCTCGTATCAATCGGACATCGTTTCGATAGGTTTCGGGGTGTCGGAAGGTTTAGGGTCGGTTTAAAAATAGTTAAAAGTTCGGGAAAATTACGGAGCTTTAATGGGAGGTTAATTAAGTAGTTATTAACCTTCTATTAAAATTTGGACAGGTTTGGGAGTCCCAGTAATGGTGATCGACTCGGGGAGGCGAATAACACGCAAATCGAGGCGGCAGCTCTGACGGTCTGTGAGTGGACCTTGTTTTCTAAATTGGTGCATGCATAAATGTTTATTTTATGTTTTAAATACTTATTTGTGATGCCATGAGTACATTTGGATGTTTGGTTACGTATAGGTACGTATTTCGAGGTTTCGGCCTTATACGGTGCTTATACGGGTCTGTATGTCTTTATTGGTCTAAATGAAATGGTTTTGGATTTCAAATGGATAAACTCGGGTATGAGACCCATTTGGTTTTGTCTCGGGCATATGACACTATTTACGACCTTCGGGTCTAAATCGTGGTCGCGACGGGTGCTATGTGCATGGCGATCGACGATACGATGCTCGCCTCCGGATTGGGATGTGTTCCTTCCGGAGAGGTCACGATGCACGATTCGTGGTCGGGCAGCCTGGGGAGGCTCGACTTTGGAGTGCTGACGGTTCAGGATATCGATTGGTGATGAGTGCACCACGATCTTGTGGTGGTCGCGTCGGTTGATTCGTTCACGGCGACATAACATGATTGAGAGCGGTCCTGGATGGATGGTTGCACGCATCACTATGATCGGAGTCGTGACTGACCCTTAGATATCGGGCACGGTGCCCAGTTGAGTCATATGTTTGGGCACGAGACCCAGTTGTTTTACACTGATGATTTTGGGTCAGGGACCCTAGATGGATTTCCAAGTTCATGACGGTTTATGGGAACCGGCATGAACCCTGGAAAGGTCATTGTGGTTCATGACGGTTTATGGGAACCTGCATGAACCTTTGTCAGGTCATTCTGGTTCATGACGGTTTATGGGAACTGGCATGTTACCCTAGTTATGTTATTACGGTACATGACAGTTTATGGGAACCGGCATGTTACCTTGCTTATGGATGTTATGAATCATGATGGCTCAAGGGAACCGGGCATGAATGTTTATGTTATGTATATATATGTATTCATATACCTTCCTTTACTTCTATTATCTCCTTCGGGGAGGGTCGTTGGCCTGGGTGGACCCCGGAGTAGTCATGGAGCACCGACTGAGTGGAGTCACCCCTCAGTTGGGTTCCTTACTCTCAGGAAGGCTATGATTACTATTACCTCGGGTAGGGTCAGTGGTCTGCGGACATTGATCTTCACTTTGAGAAGACTCGGATTGAGACCTGGGTAGCACGCGCGTAGCTTTGGAAACCGTGACAGGATTGGTTGTGTGAATTATATGTGTATATGATATAAATATGATATATGATATGTGATGTGTGGTTACACAGGATTTGGGCAGTGGCCCGTACGGTCGTTTTCATTATGGTTTTGGGCTTAGTTCCCACATATGGTTCTTTCAGTTAAATGGTTTTCGAATGCATGCATGCTTTTTAGTGAAGGGTACAAATGTCTTACAAAATGTTTTTATAAACTCTTGGTTTTGTCCACTCATAGATTTTAATGTTTTGACTGCCCTTCAGGTTGACATCAGATGTGGACTGTAGCAGAGACCGAGATATCACATACTTCCTTCGGATCTTGGCGTACTCTGATAGCCCGGGAGGGCAAAGGTCGGAAATATCGCTTGTTTGACACTTCGTGTCTGACGGGAGCAGGGCCATTCCGCACTAATCCCGGGGGGATTGGGATGGGTCCTGTCAACGTGGTATCAGAGCTCGGATAGCTCATCGGATACCCAGGATGCTCTGATACTGTCAGCGTGGTATCAGAGCATAGGATTGTTTATCAGAGCGTGGTTGTCTCTATTCGAGTAACCGTGGATCTCTTGGAATGTATGCAGGTCGAGGATGTGATGTCTCAATGGGCTACAGTTCGTGGTCAACCTGATTGTTGGGATGCCGATACGATAGTTAGTAGGATTGAATCGTGGATTGTTTTGGTTCGGCATTTGATACCGGGGTTGCCATAGTTCTGTCGGGGTTGACAGTGTGGAGCCCTACGAATGGTGAACATAGTATTACATTAGAGTTTTGGATCGTGAGGTGGTTAGTTGGGATCGTCTTCACGATGTCGTAGGATCGGTTCCGACGACTGGTTTGGAGTTGTGACCATTGATGGTCGGATTATGTTGAGTTAAATGGATTTACTGCAGTTGGCAGTTAGCAGCCAGAGTCGGGGAATCATGGTTGGATTGTCGGTAGGATTGGATTGACTTCTTTACGATGTCAAGACCGCGGAGTCGTTCAGATTGTTGATCTTACTGCTTTTCGCAGTTGTGTTCAAAGTGACCCTAGGACGTGATTGTGGAACCCTACATTGGGTTGTATGGTTTGGGAATGTGAGTTTTCGAGTGAATTGACTTGGACAACTATTCGGATTTGGATTCGTTAGTCGGGCTAGTCATGTCAGCTTGTGTTGGGACTGCACTTCGCAGTCGGGGTTATACTTATTGGTAGACCTAATTGGTTGTCATGCTACTTTAGTTGTGATGGATTGTTGGTACAACTAAGGTTATGGATGACCTGGTAGACGACATTGGGTTAGTCGAGTTGCGACTAGTTAGTGATTGGTTGGACAAGTTATCATGGTTGGTACTTATCGATGGAATCCCTGAGTGGGATACAGAGTAGTTGGTACCGGCGGTTGATTCCGTTGGATGCGAATCTCGGTAGTGATGCCTAGTAGGTAGGTCTGCACGAGTCTGTGGCAGGCGCTACTACCGAGAGTGGTTGTAGTTATGGTTATTGGGAATCGGGGATGTTTCCTTTTCTCGTGTGAGTTGTCAGGACTGTACCCCGAGTTGTTGGGTACGACGGAGGCAGAGTTTCTCCTATTTGAGCAGAGGTACGGGATCGTCGCTCGGTATGAGCGGAGATCCAGAGTTGTCTGATTGGCACACTTTGTGCTGATGCTGACAGGTGGTGTACTGGTACTAGTGCTGGTGCTGGGTGCCGGTGATTGTGATGACGGTGAGTCACGAGTCGGGATGTGACTCCGTCGTGACGGGCATATGTTAGGTAGCTGTGGTCCCAAAGTGGATCTCAGATAGAGTTAAATTGGCTAGGGGACACATGGTTGATGTCCGGGTATGTTGTTTCCAATCTAGTTGGAGCTTTGGAATCGCGAAAGTTTGTAATTGAGGTGACACGTGGAATACGGGCTTTCCGCATTGGCAATGGGTATGTCGAAGTCATTCGTGGTGACTTCTCAGGTTCTACCATGATTGATGATGGTAGATGAAGTTGATGATGTAGATGTTGTTGGTTGCCACTAGTACACCGGTCGTGTATTGGTTGGTGAACCCGGGATTTGTTTTGGGCCATTCGGAGAATTAAGTATATCGAAGTTGGATGATTGAGATTTCTCATTTTCTGCTTGGTGGCAGATGATGTTGATTACGTGACGTGGTGAGTGCAGCGAGTTTTATTTGCATTCACGAAGGATGGATTTGTGTCATTGTCGTGTATCATTCTTGATTTTTCCTAGGTGGAATGAAAAGGATTGATACGAGGTAATCAGTGAGAACCCACAATCTCGACGTGTCTCGTCGTTGACTGATCTGTTTAGATGTGGGAAACGGTTGTGGACTTTGGGCGTTGTGACGATCGATGATCGTGACGTTTTTGGTCGGTTGACGTAGTGATAGATCTGGATCGTGATTTTGATGATCCAGATCGGTGGAGAGTTTATCGCTCATACTTGGATGTTTGAGTGGAGCATGTTGGGACTGAACTTCTTTTCAAGGTAAATCCCATATGGCTTACTACTCGCCTGAGTAGTTGTCCGATGAGTAGTTTTCCGACGTGGTCGGATTTTGGTCAGCCTAGATGGTTGTAGGCTGTTTGATGGGTAGACGTATGTACCTTGTACGTTGTTCGAGGTAGGATACTAGGCAGACTTTTCGTGCCTGGTGACGGTATATAGGTTATACCCGTAGTAGGTTGGTGAACGTGTTGGTAGTCGGATTGATTCTGATACCATCATATTAGTTGAGGTCGTGGACTGGACATTGGATACTGTGCGTTGGGTCATGGTATTTTCGATGGGTCTAGTTACACACAGGTCGAGTGAATGGTTGGTTAGTGTTCACTCATGGTTGAGTAAGTTGGTGGTTAGTGTAACCACAAGTGTATCGTGTTAGTTTTCAACTGACGACTGTTAAGTAGTGACAGTTTGTCGGAGGTGTCAGCATGGATCGTTGAGTGATTGGTAACTCCCAGTGGGAGCAGACGTCAGAATAGATTAGTGATTGAGAAGAGAACCGTAGAGTTGTTTATGTCTGCGAAAGGGTAGATTTGACAAGTAGGTTGATCATAGGATACTTGGGCTACTCTGATACTGACAGGTGGTGTCAGTTCGGAGCGTACGACTTCTGCTATTCGATGTGGTCGAATGTAGACGATGTGACGTGAGCGTTAGTGGTATGTCTAGTTGCAGACGAGTAAGGATTGTTCTGGTTAGTTGGTGTACAAGCGTGCACGTGTTTTGAGGTTGATTCTACTTTCCACGAGATGGATGTGGAATCACGATAGTTGAAGTTTCGAGAATGAAACTAATTAAGGAGGGAAGAACAGTTGGATTTAGGTCGGTTGGAATTTCGAGGACGAAATTAATTAAGGCGGGAAGGTTGTAACGACCCGTCCCAAATTCCTAGATTAGATTAGTGACTAATCACGATTAGAGAGGTTAATCGGTGATTAGTTGAGCGAAATCGGACGAACGATGTGAAATGACCGTTTTGCCCTTATGCGTGGCAAAAAGTTGACTTTTCGTTCGTGCGATCAAATGGACTTTGACCGATGACCGTGATATAGTTCGTGACGTCACGAGTTCATAGACAGGTGCGATAGTTTTCGGGGTGTCGGAATGTTTAGGGTCGGTTTAAAAATAGTTAAAAGTTCAGGAAAATTACGGGGCTTCAATGGGAGGTTAATTAAGTAGTTATTAACCTTCTATTAAAATTTGGACAGGTTTGGGAGTCCCAGTAATGGTGATCGGCTCGGGGAGCCGAATGACACGTAAATCGAGGCGACAGCTCCGACGGTCTGTGAGTGGACCTTGTTTTCTAAATTGGTGCATGCATAAATGTTTATTTTATGTTTTAAATACTTGTTTGTGATGCCATGAGTGCATTTGGATGTCTGGTTACGTATAGGTACGTATTTCGAGGTTTCGGCCTTATACGGTGCTTATACGGGTCTGTATGTCTTTATTGGTCTAAATGAAATGTTTTTGGATTTCAAATGGATAAACTCGGGTATGAGACCCATTTGGTTTTGTCTCGGTCATATGACACTATTTACGACCTTCGGGTCTAAATCGTGGTCGCGACGGGTGCTATGTCCACGGCGATCGACGATACGACGCTCGCCTCCGGATTGGGATGTGTTCCTTCCGGAGAGGTCACGATGCAAGATTCGTGGTCGGGCAGCCTGGGGAGGCTCGACTTTGGAGTGCTGACGGTTCAGGATATCGATCGGTGATGAGTGCACCATGATCTTGTGGTGGTCGCATCGGTTGATTCGTTCACGGCGACATACCAGGATTGAGAGCGGTCCTGGATGGATGGTTGCACGCATCACTATGATCGGAGTCGTGACTGACCCTTAGATATCGGGCACAGTGCCCAGTTGAGTCATATATTCGGGCACGAGACCTAGTTGTTTTACACTGATGATTTCGGGTCAGGGACCCTAGATGGATTTCCAAGTTCATGACGGTTTATGGGAACTGGCATGAACCCTGGAAAGGTCATTGTGGTTCATGACGGTTTATGGGAACCGGCATGAACCTTTGTCAGGTCATTCTGGTTCATGACGGTTTATGGGAACCGGCATGTTACCCTAGTTATGTTATTACGGTACATGACAGTTTATGGGAACCGGCATGTTACCTTGCTTATGGATGTTATGGATCATGACGGCTCAAGGGAACCAGGCATGAATGTTTATGTTATGTATATATATGTATTCATATACCTTCCTTTACTTCTATTATCTCCTCCGGGAAGGGGCGTTGGCCTGGGTGGACCCCGGAGTAGTCACGGAGCACCGACTGAGTGGAGTCACCCCCCAGTTGGGTTCCTTACTCTCAGGAAGGCTATGATTACTATTACCTCAGGTAGGGTCAGTGGTCTGCGGACATTGATCTTGACTTTGAGAAGGCTCGGATTGAGACCTGGGTAGCACGCGCGTAGCTTTGGAAACCGTGACAGGATTGGTTGTGTGAATTATATGTGTATATGTTATAAATATGATATATGATATGTGTTGTGTGGTTACACAGGATTTGGGCAGTGGCTCGTACGGTCGTTTTCATTATGGTTTTGGGCTTAGTTCCCACATATGGTTCTTTCGGCTAAATGGTTTTCGAATGCATGCATGCTTTTTAGTGAAGGGTACAAATGTCTTATAAAATGTTTTTATAAACTCTTGGTTTTGTCCACTCACAGCTTTTAATGTTTTGACTGCCCTTCAGGTTGACATCAGATATGGACTGTAGCAGAGACCGAGATATCACATACCTCCTCCGGATCCTGGCGTACTCTAATAGCCCGGGAGGGCAAAGGTCGGAAATATCCCTTGTCTGACACTTCGTGTCTGACGGGAGCAGGGTCATTCCGCACTAATCCCGGGGGGATTGGGATGGGTCCTGTCACCATGCCTCTTTTTTGTTCTAATAAAAGAACTCCCAAGTGTTTTTTCTTGTAATAAAATACTTATAAAGTAGTTTCAAAATAGTATCATTAAACAATTACCAACAACAGTAGTGGTCTGGTCAAATACCATTTGGATCTGATTCAGGAAATTGATTAGAGTAGGTAATCTCTTGAAGATGAACAAACATTATAGCAACAAATGAAATGATAATGTCTTGATTGTTATAAGTTAGTAGTCTCAACGAGATGGCCACACATTATTCAACCCATTGCTTCACCTTAGATGCATCCTCTATAGATGATTCTATACATAAAGTTATGGTAGGTTAGCTCAATATTATAGGCTTTATCTTGTATCTAGTTTCTAACAACAAGAGAGACATCTTTCCTAAACTAAGCAAATGCATTTGGCTGGTCACCATTCTAAGTAAGTATCAGAATTCATGTTTTCCCCAACAATGAGAGCAAAAGTTCTCTTGTTTTGGTTCTTGTTAAAGCTGAATTTGGTACATATGACAAGGTAATGATTACAATCCTTGAGATGCATATGATGTTATTGAGAATGGTTAGATAAAAATTTAAGAGGATGTGTAAATTGGTTCATATTTCATAGTGAGTAACCTTGTGATCAAATCACAATTGTACTTGGAGTTTGAGCAAGTTCTCTTAGTTGAACTTGAATGGTATATCTCCTGGACGGTGATTGGTGCATACACAAATGGGTATCACAGCGCTGTTTTTTCCTTTTTGGTGTGTGGTAAGGAAAAATTTGCATTACGGGACTGTCACTAGAACATCCTTACTGAGGGTATTGTTAACAGTGCAGGGAATTGAGTCCAACACAAATTGATGGATCTGCATCATAGCTCAATGGTACTACAATGCAGCTGATAACTGCAAATGTATGGCCAGCTCATAAAGATCTGTTAAGAGTTAGATAATTGAGTGAGCTGTTAGTTAGTTGTTTGTTACAATTTTTTAGCCTTGTTTGTTACTGCAATGCAGCTGATAACATTAACCAGATGGTGTCAATGGTACTAGGAAGTTGGTAGCTTTGAAGTAGGTTATGTCAAGTTGTCATGATTTATAAAATAGGGAAGAGAATGTAGTTGCAACTTAAGTCATTTGGGTTCTTGGGTAATTGGTGTAGGAGTAAGTACAGTTATCTATTTAGCAAATTTACGAGAATGATTAGTTTGTAAAGATGGGATTATAGGCTTAATTAGTGGCAGTTTTGTAAGGGAACATGTTCGTGCAAAATTCTTATTAGCCTAGATGTTGGATGGATAGTGTTCTTAAATCCATCATAACTCTGTAGCTGAATTATTAGGCAGGCTGGATAGTGTTTTTATATCCTTCATAACTCTGTAGCTGAATTATTAGGCTGGATAGTGCTTTTAAATCTATCATAACTCTGTAGCTGAATTATTAGGCTTCATATGATATCATTCTTAATGCTTCAATAATTCATTCGTATGATGCATGTTTAGATTTGATTTTTTTTTTTTAAAAAAAAAACAACCGTCTGAAATGTAGGATGTCGAATTGAGAAATTGTAATCTCTCGAATTAGACAGTTGGGTGCTTGTTACGTTTGAGTTATGTTCGAATATGGTGATTATGTGTCTGATTTGTGTTTTGTGTTGTGTTTGATTTGTTTTCTACTATCGTAATAACAAAGGTTTGCTTGATTTTGCTGTTGAGTGGTACGTAAAGTTTATATTATAAACAATTATTTTGTTGAAGGAGGTCGCGTATGCTTATCAAATGATACTGAGATTTTTGAAATACAGCTGATAATTATTGAACTTGACTTGTGCTTGCGAGTTAATGAGTTTATATGCCCTTTAAGCACAGCTACTAGCTACCCACTTAGGCATACACATCCAGATTAAAAGAAAAAAAAAACTATGATCATACAAAATGCATGGCCAAACAGCTTAAGCCTTACAGCTTACCCATTTTTGGCAGGCTTGGGAACATGTAAAGTCGATGCCTCTTATATATAAACTTCTCTTTATATAACTTGTCCTAGTATTTGTATGAGCCTCTATGTGATTCTATCACTCCCTTCATTTCAATTAAAAACTCATCAATTGCTGCAAAATCAATTTGGTTTCTTAATTTTCTGTGGCCAAATCAATATGAAAGGCAGCATTATAAGTCTCTCTCTCTCTCTCTCTCTCTCTCTCTCTCTCTCTCTCTCTCTCTCTCTCTCTCTCTCTCTCTCTCTCTCTCTCTCTCTCTCTCTCTCTCTCTCTCTCTCTCTCCTTTAGTGATCATCCATGTGGTCACTAGCCTTTAGTGATCTTTCATTTTCTGTACTTTTATTACATGAGGGAGCTTGCATTTCGTTAGTAACTATTACCGAGTGAACTCTAGAAAATTTTGCAAGTTTTTCTATAGTGGTTGTTTAGTTTGTGCTACTATTATCTATAAATGTTGGAATGTTGGAATGTGTTGTGGGTTTTAGTTTAAAAAATATAATGAAAAAGTTGTTCTGTTTTTGGTGCCTGCAGTGGGCAAAGAATTCAATGCTGAAGAAGAATCCGCCATTCTTCGCATGTGTAAAGCTGTGGCTGTTCCAGTCATTGTCAATGTTTGTCACGTGTTTATGAATGGATTAAACCGTATTCAGGTTTGTGGAATTGATAATTTCCCAATATTTTTCCTTTTTAAATTCTATTTGGGAGTTGCAAGAATAATATGTGTTTCCCGGTGTGATAGGTATTGAGTGGTTATCACTACCTTCGTACTAGGCATACCCCTATACCCATCTCCAAATTTTTTATCCATATTTTCCTAGTTCCCACAGCCTTATATTTGAACAAATACAACTCCAACATCTTTGCATGTTTCATATAAAATACTCCACTGTTGTTAGTACTATTAATAATATTGTTCATTCATATTGTTTGGGTTAATCTTAACCGGTTTATGTATTTGGTATTTGATTTTCTTAGAAGCTTATCACATGCTATACTAGACTAATTGATTTACTTATACATCCTCTTGTAGAAGCCTAGCACCAATAGCTTAAGAAGAAAGGCTCGTTTCTGAGGAGGTGCAGACCTAGATTGGTAGGTAGGAGAATATTTTCGGGTCAAAGCTCAAGGTAGTCTTCCAAGAAAGGTAAACTTCTAAACTACACAATAATTGAAACGTTTTTCTCTCAAGTATAAATGAATTTGTTCACTATATAGGCGTTGTCTCTGCACTTTCATGTTTCATGGTTCCAGAGGCGTTAGCTCTGCATTTTCATGTTTTTTCGACTGGTTTCATGTGATATACAAAGATGAACTAGTCAATATTTGTGTGTTCTTATAGCATGTGTGTAGGCCTTTTTTTTATATTGATCAATTGCAGTAATTTTGATTAATTCCTTTAGGTAGAAAGCTGAGATAAGCTTTCAGATTGAGTAATGCCAATAGTATATTGTTGTCCCATGAAGAGGCAGGTTTATTATTGATCCTAATTTAGAAATAAAGTTATTTAATTTGTAGTTTTAGCCAGGTCCCATGAAGAGGCAGATGATGTAGAAAGATGAACTAGTCAATATTTCTGTAAATGCTGCTTCACATTAATAATTAGGACCCAATAATTAAAAAAATACTATAACTAGGACCAAATAAGCATAATAATTTAATTTCAGTTTTAGCTAGCGTAATATTCACATCCCCAAGGTGCGTTGAGATTGTTAGTGTTATCTAACTCTAATTTTAATTTAGTTTACTTAAACCAGTTACACTTGGAAGTGATTTTGTGCACTATGAATGTTTTGTGTTAGTAGCATTAGTTTATTTGATTTTAAATAAACTCCTTCTAGACATAAGTTTTGGATTTATCGTTTGATAGGCTTTCGTTGATCCATGGACAAGCAGTGGATACAAAATTCTGAAATATTTAGTAAGGAATACATAGATGGGATTGATGCATTTGTTGAAGTTGCAAGGAGTCATGTCAATAGTCGTAATCAGACTAGATGTCCATACCAAAAATGTAGCAACAGATATTGGAAGTTAGTTGGTGAGGTTCGAATGCACTTAATTAGATATGGGATGTCCTATAGTTATACGACATGGATTCACCATGGTGAACAAATAGAATCTGGTTCACGTTCGTTCATTGATCGATCGATGGTGCCTCCTAATGATGATATAGGCAGTGGTAATGATGATGTGATGAGGATAATCAACGATTTGTACCCCTACGCATCTCAACATCATGGTCATGATGGCTTGCAAGAAGATAACACCTTAGGTAATGAATATAGAGATGCTAATTTGGAAGATGATCGGTCATGCAATATGCATTGGGAGGAGTCTGTCAAATATGAAAAGTTATTGGAAGAAGCTCAACAAGAACTGTATCCTGGTTGTGAAGAATTCTCAGTTTTAACAGCGGTAGTTGAGTTAATGCATTGTAAAGTATTGTACTTGATGTCAAATAGATGTTTTGATCACTTGATGGGAATATTGAAAAGGATGCTCCCTAAAGATAATCTTCTACCCCCGTCGCATCATCAAGCAAAAAAAGTTCTGAAAAACCTTGGGATGGGGTATGAAAAAATCCACGCATGTCAATATGATTGTGTTTTGTACTACAAGGAAAACGAAGGGTTGGATAAATGTCCCGTTTGTAATGAGCCCAGGTACAAATACAAGGGTGATGACAATAAAAAAAAGATTCCTCAGAAGGTCTTGCGTTATTTACCACTTAAACCAAGATTGCAGAGATTGTACATGTCTATGCACACTGCCAGTGATATGAGATGGCACAAGGATGTTCGAGTTGATGACGATCTCATGAGGCACCCAGCTGATGGAGAAGCTTGGAAGGAGCTTGATTGAATGTACCCAGATTTTACAATGGAGTCTCGAAATGTTAGGCTAGGGCTTGCAACCGACGGATTTAATCCATTCGAGAATATGACCACATCCTACAACATGTGGCCTGTTATCGTGGTACCTTATAATTTGCCTCCTTAGAGGTGCATGAGGAAGGAATTCTCAATGCTGACTTTATTAATTCCTGGGCCTCGTGCACCTGGTATGGAGATTGATGTTTACTTGAGACCATTAATTGACGAGCTCAAGGAGTTATGGGAACATGGTGTGCAGACATATGATAGAACATCTAATTCAGTATTTAATCTTCGTGCAGTAGTGATGTGGACCATTAATGACTTTCCGGCATATGGGAATCTGTCTGGATGGAGCACAAAAGGTTATAAGGCATGCCCGGTTTGTAATGAGGACATAAGTTCCCAATGGTTTAGTGGGAAAGTTTGTTACTTGGGACACCGACGTTTTTTACCATGGGATCATCCATGGCGCCAGAACAAAGATGCTTTTGATGGAAATATAGAGGTAAATGCAAGACCTAGAGAATTCTCAGGTGAAAACATTTTGGATCAGTTGAACAATCAACACTTTGGTCAGATTGGCAAACATCCTGACAACCCGGATAGGAATAGAAAGCGAACACAAGATGAGATGAATTGGAACAAAAAGAGAATTTTTTTTGAGTTAGAGTACTGGTCTAAGCTTAGAATAAGGCATATGCTAGATGTGATGCACGTAGAGAAGAATGTTAGTGATAGTTTGGTGGGGACCATTCTAGGCATAGAGGGAAAATCTAAGGATACAGTGAAGGCTCAGCAAGATCTGCAAGACTTGGGCATTAGGAGCCACTTATGGTTAGAACGGACGGGGAACAAGTATAAAAAGAAATACGCTGCTTACACTGTTCATCCAGAAGAGCGGAATGAATTTTTTCAATTTTTGAAATCTGTCAAATATCCGGATGGATATGCAGCCAACATATCCAAAAATATTAAACTTGATAAAGGAAAAATTTCAGGCTTGAAAAGCCACGATTGGCATGTCTTGTTGCAGCGGCTACTTCCTGTTGGAATTAGAAAATATTTTCCTAATGGTGTGGTTGAACCTATCATTCAGTTGTCAAGTTTTTTTCAACAGTTATGTGCTATGACAGTGTGCAAATCGGATATGAATAGGTTGGGTAATGAGATTGTGTACACTTTATGCCAATTTGAAAAAAATTTCCCCCCTCATTCTTTGATATCATGGTTCACTTGATGGTGCATCTACCTCATGAAGCAAAGCTCGGTGGGCCAGTTGGAGCTCGATGGATGTATCCTATTGAAAGGTACTAACTATAATTAATTCTATTTCATTGTGTTGTAGGTTACTTTTGGCAAATTATTGGGGGAAAAACTCACATTATTTTTTGTCTTCCAGAATGCTAGGTAAGTATAAAGGCTTCGTGCGAAATAGGGCTCATCCGGAAGGGTCATTAATTGAAGCATACATTACAAATGAATCGCTTATGTATTGTTCATTATACCTTCGTAATGTGGAAACATGTTTCAATAGACCTGATAGAAACAACGATAGTAGTGCACGAGATGAGAAACTTTCTGTCTTTGCTCAAAATGCACGTCTATTTATGAGTAAGAAGAGCATTGGATGGACAAATGCTGATAATGAAGTAGCTCAGTGGTATATATTGAATAATTGTGAAGAGATATCAACATTCCTAAAGTAAGTGAACTATATATGGTTTATTAGTTCTATAAGTTTAATTATTACAACATTTGCACATATAATATGACAGGACCCATCCCAATCCCCCCGGGATTACCATGGAATGTACCCTGCTCCCGTCCAACAAGGGGTGTCAGACAAAGGATGACCAAGAGCCACTACCCAAACAGGGCATCCAGAGTGCGCAAGGATCGATGGAGGAGGTGTGCAATGTCCCAGTCTCTGCTGCAATCGCATCCGTGATCAACCTGAAGGGCATTAAAACCAAAAGCTGTGAGTGGACAAAAACCAGTAAGTTCATCAAATACATTTATAAGACATTTATGCCCTCCAATAAAAACGTATGCATGCCACAAAAACCAGTAACCAAAACGTTTGCTCAACCGAGCCCTTAGGGCCTTAGCCCAAAAACCGTTAACCAAAAACCAAGTGTGGGAACTCAGCCCAAAACCGTGGAATACCACCACCATACATATTAAAACCATGTGAGTCACCACCCACTACCATAAATGAACATTAATTCATTAAAATCACACAATCATAAATCCACCCGGAAAGCCATTTCATTAAATCGTATTTTACCATTACCATCACCAGCATCCCTGATGCTAGACGTCCCTGACGTCATGTTTCACGGTTTCACAAGCTACGCGTGCTGCCCGGGGTCTCTCCGGGTCCATATATCTGACATCCCTGATGTCTGACGTCCCTGACGTCAATCATAGCAATCCTGCTCCTGAGTCATCATACGGTCCGGCTGCTCCGTATGGTGACCCTTCACAGGCAATGCACCGTGACTTCCCCAGTGTCCCAGACATCTGGAGGAGACCATCATATATCCATGTGTACAGATGGTATATGGAAAAACAGTTTTTATTAAATCATTTCACAACATCACAATGGGCCCTGCCCGAACAACAAATTTCCCTTTAGGGTCCCTGATACATAACTCAAATGGGTCTCAGCCCGATTTTATACCAACTGGGCCCCTGGCCCGATTTCATTAACCAACTGGGCCCCCGGCCCGATTCTCAAATGGACTCCAAGTCCGAAATTTCCAAAACAAGTGGGCCTCAAGCCCGAGTTCATCTTTCCAATATAAAAACCATTTTCTCATAATATTTATTTAACCACAAGCATGCAAAACCACAAATAAACCGTTAATCTCGATACACGTGAAATACGGAAAACACCTCGAAATACGTGCAACATACCCAAAATCAATACTCACAAATACCATCATAGAAATCATGTATATAAACCATATAACACATTTAAGCATGCATAGGATTTATAAAACCAAAGTCCACTCACAGACCGTTTTAACCGTGTGCCTCGATACGCGTGCCACCGGCCCTCCGGGGCCACACCACTATCACCGGGACTCCCAATCCTGTCCAAATCACATTAGAGGGTCACTAACCTCATTATTAACATCCTATGAAAGTCCCGTAATTTTCCCGAATTTTTACTTATTTTTAAACTTAATTTAAAACCTTCGGACATCCCGATCACTATCGAGACGGTGTCCGATCGACACGAAACCAATCCCAAAATGTCTGTTACATCGAATAGATTAAAAGTCATGTTGGAAGTTTCCCCAAAATACCCTTCACGCGTCCCCACGCGCCAGGTCAACACTCAGGTCAACAATGATGACGTCATGCTACAGTACCGGGTTCTGAAACCGGGTCTGTAACCGGGTCGCCGTCGACCCGCGGCCTGACCCGATCACAGATCGAGTTCCAGACCACCATTTTTGATGCGGTTTGATCCTATGGACTCGTCATAACCTCCTCTACGGTTCTGTGACATCCAAACTCATTTCTAGGTGGATTAAACTACCTGAAAACTGACGGGAAAATCGGCTGAGAACTCAGGTCATCCTCTCCGGCGACTCGTCGAGATTCCGGCCGTGGTTCATGGTCCAAAATGGTCGTCTAGGTTCCTAGGACATGTCTCAAAAACAAACAAACAATTTCAACGTCAAAAACGGACGTTTCGAAACAGGGAAGTAAATCGGGTCTTCACGGTTTTTCAGACTTACCGCCGCCGTGTCGCCGCCGTGGCCCGTCCAGTCGTGGTCTGAGTCGTCCTAAGGTTCCAGTTTACCAATCCCTGCGTTTGTTCGAGCCCAGATATGAAGGTTTGGATGGTTGGACAATTTTGGGCCGATCGGGTTCCTCTCGGGTCTGGGTGGTTTACGGCCGTGCAGGGCGGCCGTGGTGGTGGTGGCCGTCGTCTGGAGGTGGCTGGGGTCTGTCTGGAGGTGTCTGGTGTGTGAGGCTGGGCTGTGAGGTGGTGGAGTGATCGTGCAAGGAGTGAGAGTGCACGGGTTGAAAGAAATGAAAATGTGAGGGAATGTGAGTCTGATCAAATAAAGAGAGAAGGAATGAGATCTAACGGCCCAGATTCAATCTCCATATAAAATGAAGGGTGAGGATTTGAGGAGAGGAAATAATTAATTAACCTAAATGGCCAACATAGATCCCTGATTTAAGGATTGAAGGGGATGATGACATGTGTCACTCATCAAGGGTCCAGATTGGTTTGGATTAAAGTAATCAGATTTTATTATTATATTATTATTTTATTCCGAGTCTCGGTTAATCGCGTTTTACGTCCTTGACCATAACTTCGTCGTCGGATCTCCGATTTCGGCATGCCGCCTGTCGTTGGATTCGTATCGACGATACCTACGTAACGGTCCTTGGCCCTCGCCCATCGGACCTCCCGGTCAGAAAGTCAACATTTGGCCCCTAATAAGCCAAATTACCAAAATACCCCTCAACTTCCGAACACCATAACTTTCTCTACGAATGTCGGAATCGAACGTGCCACCAGTCTATGAACTCGTGACGTCCCGAACTACGTCACGGTCATCGGTCAAAGTCCATTTGACCGCCCGAACAAAAAGTCAACATTTTGCCCACGACCAGGGGCAAAACGGTCATTTCGCACAATTTGTCCGATTCCGCCCTACTAACCACCGTTCAACCTCACTAATCAAGATTAGTGACTAAACTAATCCCGGAATTCGGGACGGGTCGTTACAATCTTCCCTCCTTAATAAATTTCGTCCTCGAAATTCCAACCGCTCTAAACTCAACGTACTTCCCTCCTTAATAGGTTTCGCTCTCGAAACTCGATTACCCTGATTCCACAAACACCCCGTGGAAAGTGGAATCGACCACGCAACACGTGTACACCCGTACACCAACTACTTAGACAAAACTTGTCTACACTCTACGTACCATTAATACTCTAAACGCAATGACTACATTCGACCCCGTCGAATGACTGAAACTACTTGTGTCGAATTTGACACCACTTGTCAAATCAACCCTCTTGTTGACGCAACAACTCGACGGTTCCTTTCCCACTCCCACTAGGAGTCAGCTGACCCCACTCAACAATCTATGTTGACACATCCTGACAATCTGTCACCACACAGTTGTTGTCAGTCGAAAACTGACACTAGACTCACTTGTGGCTACACATGCCACCAACGTACTCGACTCACCAATACCCTTACCGACATTTCACACGACCTGTGTGTAATTAAACACACCGGAATTACCATGACCCATTGCATAGTAATGTCCGATCCACAACCAATCCCATGGTATCGGAACCCATCTGACTACCAACACGTTCACTCGACACACCTCGGGTATATCCCGTATACCGTAACTAGACATCACAAGTCTACACTATATTGTACCTCGAACCAAGTACGAAGTACACACATCTACCTAATAACCAGACTACAACCACCTAGGTCATAGCCAAACGCGTTCCAAAAATGGAGTACGTTTGCCCCATCCAGCATGAGACAAATCGAAACTCCACCCAACATCTAGTTCCACTTCCGAATCTGAATCCGCAACTTCGTAAGAAATCCCGGATCCAAACCCAGATATCCCATTTTAACTCATTTCCAAATCCGAATCTGAAATCATTATTCCGTAAGCTAGCATTTGGAATAACCATTCCGTACCCAAATCCGGAAATATACTTTCAAGTTCCAAAATCGAATCCTGAATCGTCACCCAGAAATTCGATTCCAAATCCCGAAATCTCATTCACATTTACCAAGACACACCAAAAACCGAACCTATCGGTCACCTGTTCAATACACTTGATTGACTTCATAGGGAAGCCAATCCAACCTCCACACGTCTAAGGTTGACAAAATTCAACTACCTTGAAAACCTACTCACCCGAGTAGAATACCATACGGGCCCCTACTTCGAAAAGAAGTTCAACCTCGTCATTTATGACTCACGTACCATGGTAAGAGTGATATACTCTCCCCCTATCTGAATCATCAAGATCACGACCCGGATAGACACTGCGTCCCTGACAATAACGGCAAAATCCTAGATCGCCACAACGATCGGCAATCGACTCCCACAACTAGACAGATCAGTCAACGACGAGACACGTCGAGACTGCGGATTCTCACGGATTACCTTGTATCAATCCTTGTCATTCCACCTAGGAAAAACCAAGGATGATCCAACCCAATGACGCTTAAACTCATCCTACGTGGATGCAACAAAACTCACTGCACTCACCACGCCATGTACCCCAACATCGTACACGTAGCTCCTCCTAAGGACCTCACAACACACACGACTCACCAACCAATACACGCTCAACGTACTGGTAACTACAGTCAATGGCTGCCAGGGCAGAAAGCAAGAAGTCAACCCCAATGACTTCGGAATACCAATCACCAAGACGAACACCACTCTGGTTCCCCAATCACAACTCTCCTCGACACTAAGGTTCCAACCATGTTGGAAACAGATATGCTCCCAACAAGACGTCAAGTCTAACCACTAGACTTCCTACCTCCTCAATTCACTTGGACAACCCCGTGTCCACAATCAATCCGTTATTGTTCCGTTCGCACATCCCGACCTTTACAGGTTCAACACTCGGTTTCCTAAGTTCTCAATTACAAATTCCTACCTTTATACCACTAATGGTTTTTCCTCGTCTTTTCCAGTTTTAATCATTTCCATGTACATTTTAGGGATATTAAAAACATAAAATCGCACAAATTTTGGAGTTGCCAACAACTCCCCCAAATCCACTAATCATCACAAAATTTCTTAAATCTTAATTATACCATTTTAATCCACTCCTTACTGGTTATCTCACCACTATTGGGACTTATCCCAACAACTCACAATCTTAACTGGATCCCATCCAGTCCATCACTCAGCCATACCTATTTCAAAGACCGAACATATGTTCATCATGACGGAGTCACACCCCAACTTGTGGCTCATCGTCAACACCATTACTGACACTAGCACCAGCGCTTGTACCAGCACCAACATACTATCAACAACACTAGTATCAGCACACAGGCATCCATACTAGCATCAGCACGAAAGTACCAACCCACAAACATTCATACTTGCACACCGTGTGCAAATACGACAACCCTGGATCTCCGTTCATACCGAACGACGATCCCGTACCTCACGACTATGGGTACCACTATTCTGACAATCCCTATCAGGAAAATGAACGTTCCCCGAACGTCCCCTGATCCCTAAGTATTATGACCACACTGATTACCCTCGATAGCCAGTCATCTCCATATGACTTCCGACTAACTGTCCTTGCTATCGAGATCCGCATCCATACCTCACACTAATACGCGATCCAACACGGGATTCCATAATTTATCTCAGAACCGTATCCGTAGATCGGATCTCATAATTCTGCCTAGACTCACCAGAGCCATCCACATGGTCATCCATGACCTCAGCCGCTCGTCGCAGCACACGTTCTCATCCACTAGTCACAATTAAGGTTTACCTAGGGTTCCACAATCACACCCTATGGTTCAACCGAACCCAACCACTTCCCGTAATATAAAATTCACAACCTGACCGACCCCCGCGGTCCTGACATCGAATAGACGTCAAATCCAATCCTACCATCCCATCAACGTGGGTTCCACCACTAGGTCATCGGCCAACTCCGATGAATCAACATCCCTCAAACTAGAAACCACCACAAGGGTTCACATTTTAAACCATTACGCACATGAGGTTCCCCGAACCTGGCTGCACCTAGCAGCACAACAATCCAATATCACATGACCGAACCGACGGTCCCACAATACCAGTTCACCACAATCAACCCCACTTGGGTCGAATCACCTTAATGCACGGCGTATCGGGCCAATCACACTCCATCCACTATCCAAACCCAAAAACTATCTATCAGGTTGATAACGAATTGCAGCCCAAAGAGACATCACACCCTCGACCTGCGCACACAAAAGAGCAACCGTGCTCTGATACCAAGTTGACAGGACCCATCCCAATCCCCCCGGGATTACCATGGAATGTGCCCTGCTCCCGTCCAACAAGGGGTGTCAGACAAAGGATGACCAAGAGCCACTACCCAAACAGGGCATCCAGAGTGCGCAAGGATCGATGGAGGAGGTGTGCAATGTCCCAGTCTCTGCTGCAATCGCATCCGTGATCAACCTGAAGGGCATTAAAACCAAAAGCTGTGAGTGGACAAAAACCAGTAAGTTCATCAAATACATTTATAAGACATTTATGCCCTCCAATAAAAACGTATGCATGCCACAAAAACCAGTAACCAAAACGTTTGCTCAACCGAGCCCTTAGGGCCTTAGCCCAAAAACCGTTAACCAAAAACCAAGTGTGGGAACTCAGCCCAAAACCGTGGAATACCACCACCATACATATTAAAACCATGTGAGTCACCACCCACTACCATAAATGAACATTAATTCATTAAAATCACACAATCATAAATCCACCCGGAAAGCCATTTCATTAAATCGTATTTTACCATTACCATCACCAGCATCCCTGATGCTAGACGTCCCTGACGTCATGTTTCACGGTTTCACAAGCTACGCGTGCTGCCCGGGGTCTCTCCGGGTCCATATATCTGACATCCCTGATGTCTGACGTCCCTGACGTCAATCATAGCAATCCTGCTCCTGAGTCATCATACGGTTCGGCTGCTCCGTATGGTGACCCTTCACAGGCAATGCACCGTGACTTCCCCAGTGTCCCAGACATCTGGAGGAGACCATCATATATCCATGTGTACAGATGGTATATGGAAAAACAGTTTTTATTAAATCATTTCACAACATCACAATGGGCCCTGCCCGAACAAAAAATTTCCCTTTAGGGTCCCTGATACATAACTCAAATGGGTCTCAGCCCGATTTTATACCAACTGGGCCCCTGGCCCGATTTCATTAACCAACTGGGCCCCCGGCCCGATTCTCAAATGGACTCCAAGTCCGAAATTTCCAAAACAAGTGGGCCTCAAGCCCGAGTTCATCTTTCCAATATAAAAACCATTTTCTCATAATATTTATTTAACCACAAGCATGCAAAACCACAAATAAACCGTTAATCTCGATACACGTGAAATACGGAAAACACCTCGAAATACGTGCAACATACCCAAAATCAATACTCACAAATACCATCATAGAAGTCATGTATATAAACCATATAACACATTTAAGCATGCATAGGATTTATAAAATCAAAGTCCACTCACAGACCGTTTTAACCGTGTGCCTCGATACGCGTGCCACCGGCCCTCCGGGGCCACACCACTATCACCGGGACTCCCAATCCTGTCCAAATCACATTAGAGGGTCACTAACCTCATTATTAACATCCTATGAAAGTCCCGTAATTTTCCCGAATTTTTACTTATTTTTAAACTTAATTTAAAACCTTCGGACATCCCGAACACTATCGAGACGGTGTCCGATCGACACGAAACCAATCCCAAAATGTCCGTTACATCGAATAGATTAAAAGTCATGTTGGAAGTTTCCCCAAAATACCCTTCACGCGCCCCCACGTGCCAGGTCAACACTCAGGTCAACAATGATGACGTCATGCTACAGTACCGGGTTCTGAAACCGGGTCTGTAACCGGGTCGCCGTCGACCCGCGGCCTGACCCGATCACAGATCGAGTTCCAGACCACCATTTTTGATGCGGTTTGATCCTATGGACTCGTCATAACCTCCTCTACGGTTCTGTGACATCCAAACTCATTTCTAGGTGGATTAAACTACCTGAAAACTGACGGGAAAATCGGCTGAGAACTCAGGTCATCCTCTCCGGCGACTCGTCGAGATTCCGGCCGTGGTTCATGGTCCAAAATGGTCGTCTAGGTTCCTAGGACATGTCTCAAAAACAAACAAACAATTTCAACGTCAAAAACGGACGTTTCGAAACAGGGAAGTAAATCGGGTCTTCACGGTTTTTCAGACTTACCGCCGCCGTGTCGCCGCCGTGGCCCGTCCAGTCGTGGTCTGAGTCGTCCTAAGGTTCCAGTTTACCAATCCCTGCGTTTGTTCGAGCCCAGATATGAAGGTTTGGATGGTTGGACAATTTTGGGCCGATCAGGTTCCTCTCGGGTCTGGGTGGTTTCCGGCCGTGCAGGGCGGCCGTGGTGGTGGTGGCCGTCGTCTGGAGGTGGCTGGGGTCTGTCTGGAGGTGTCTGGTGTGTGAGGCTGGGCTGTGAGGTGGTGGAGTGATCGTGCAAGGAGTGAGAGTGCACGGGTTGAAAGAAATGAAAATGTGAGGGAATGTGAGTCTGATCAAATAAAGAGAGAAGGAATGAGATCTAACGGCCCAGATTCAATCTCCATATAAAATGAAGGGTGAGGATTTGAGGAGAGGAAATAATTAATTAACCTAAATGGCCAACATAGATCCCTGATTTAAGGATTGAAGGGGATGATGACATGTGTCACTCATCAAGGGTCCAGATTGGTTTGGATTAAAGTAATCAGATTTTATTATTATATTATTATTTTATTCCGAGTCTCGGTTAATCGCGTTTTACGTCCTTGACCATAACTTCGTCGTCGGATCTCCGATTTCGGCATGCCGCCTGTCGTTGGATTCGTATCGACGATACCTACGTAACGGTCCTTGGCCCTCGCCCATCGGACCTCCCGGTCAGAAAGTCAACATTTGGCCCCTAATAAGCCAAATTACCAAAATACCCCTCAACTTCCGAACACCATAACTTTCTCTACGAATGTCGGAATCGAACGTGCCACCTGTCTATGAACTCGTGACGTCCCGAACTACGTCACGGTCATCGGTCAAAGTCCATTTGACCGCCCGAACAAAAAGTCAACATTTTGCCCACGACCAGGGGCAAAACGGTCATTTCGCACAATTTGTCCGATTCCGCCCTACTAACCACCGTTCAACCTCACTAATCAAGATTAGTGACTAAACTAATCCCGGAATTCGGGACGGGTCGTTACATAATAGGTCCACTGATTAATAATGCAGGGAGCATGAGGCATTGATAAAGCGTGAGAATGATGAGAATGTTGTAGAAAGGCACAAGAATTCATTTTCGGTTTGGTTTCAAGAACAAGCAAAGAGCATGATTTTATGCTGATGGCTCGTCACGATTGTTTAACTAGAAAACGTCAAATAACAATTGTTTTCCTTGGCAGATGAGAAAATTACAGAAGGAGAATTCCCCACATTTTAGTGATGCGTTATTTGAGTTATTGAGGGGTCCTGTTAGAGTTGAAACTTACCAAGGATGTGTTGTAAATGGAGTTAAGTTTGTGATCTCCACACGTGATGATAATTTGACTACCCAGAATTGCGGTGTCTTTGTGCCAGGAAGCTATGGGACCTCCGAGATTGATTTCTATGGCAAGTTGACAAGTGTAGTTGAAGTGTTATATAGACAACGTTATAGGGTTGTGTTGTTTAAATGTCAATGGTTTAATACAGACCCTGCAAGGTCTGGGAGTATAAAGCGTGATTATAAGCTAACATCCGTGGATACACATACTCAATGGTATGAACATGATCCTTATATCCTAGCAACCCAAGCTAAACAAGTGTTTTATTTGGACGATCTAAAGGCTGGTGGTGGTTGGAAAGTGGTGGAGCATATTGAACATAGAAACATTTGGAACGTCCCAGAAATGGAAAATTTTGAAGATGACGATAGCGATGATGATGGGGCATACCAATAGAATTTATCATCAGACATTCATAGTCCCATTCAGCTTGATAATGTTGATGTCATACATACACCTTTATATAGAGAAGATGTTGCGCCAATAGAGATTGATGCTATACATATTGATCTTGGCCCTCTTAGGCCAATTGATAGAGGGGAATTCATCGTTGAAGATGATGAGGAAGATAGTCTTCATATTGATGAGGAAGATAGTCTTCATACTGATGAGGAAACGAGTCTTCCTAGTGATGAGGAAGATAGTTTGCCTAGTGATGAGGACAGCGACTTCTATTGCTAGGAATTATGCCAAAGCACTAACAAATTTATTTATACAAATTGGTAAAAAATTTCTTATAATGTTTATGTTTAGTTCTGATGGATATAGTAAGTAATATGTTTGTTTTTATCTGCAGATGAGTTTCATTACAAGGAAAAAGATGTTACAGACTTGATCAGCTACTCAGAAAGCTATGTCAACGAATCGGTCTACTGTTTGTAGCCAATCTACTCCTATGGTTTCTCCCGCTCAGCCTACAACATCATGTGAGCCTCAAGCTCAGCTTCAACCTACCAAAAGGCCTCGTACTATTGTTGTCCGTAATCAGTCTCGACCTACAAGAAGTCCTTCACCGACTCAACCTCAACCTACAAGAAGCCCCTCGCCTACTCAGCCTCCACCTACAAGAAGCACCAGGCTAGCTCAGCTGCAACCTACAAGAAGGCCCCCTCCGACTCAAGATGAATGCCAAAGGGAGGATTCTTCTGCACCCACGCAGCTTTCTTCTGGACCTATAAGAGCAAGTTGTTGCTCGCGTGACCGTAGGCTGCCTAGTAAGAAAATCATGTCTTACTTATTATGTTCATTTTTAGAATAATAAAATGACTAATGATAATGTTATAGATGATGAGAGGAATGCGGGTGGACCTGAACCTAATGGTAGGTTGCAGAAAGTGTACCCAACTTCTATTTTATATGCGCCTTCTGTACTCATTAAATTTTGGTTCACTTTAGGAATGTGTGCTATTTTCTTATTGCAAAATGACAGGTGCCGGTCGTCTTCCAACCCTAGCAGATGGAGAGCAACCAATACTTAAACCGGGAGTCAGAAGGGCTTGTGCGGCAATCAAGACAAGTCGAATCGTCCGCACCACAAAAAAAAAAGATTCATGTTGAATTTCATCCTATTTTTAATAGGCCTGTGAGTTCAGAGATCTCAAGCTTGCTGTCCCATGGCATCAGTGCAATTATCCGAACGAGTTGTGTTATGAATAAAGCATATTGGACAAAGATCAATCCTAACATAAGGAGCACCCTTATGGGAGAAATCACAGTGAGTAAATTACTTGTCATTAACTCCATTTGGTAACTTCATTTTTCATTTCGTGTCACGATTATAGGGAAAAAGTTCATTACTTTTCATTTAGACATGTAAGATTAATCAATTATCACAATAACCAATACATAGCATTGGCTTTTTTTTTTTGGGATTGTGTTTGGCTTTCGTTGACACTTTGTTTCAAATTGGTTGTAGGTCAATTTTGACATAGAGTTGAAGGACCCAAAGATCAAAAAATATGTCAACGATCTCATGGCTAGGAGGTTTAGAGACTTCAAGCATGAATTGAACAAGTACTTTAAGCTTTTTCCAACAAAGGCGGAAGCATTAGCTAACCCACCATTGGAGATGGTACAAAGGGATGGCGAAGACCAGTGGAAATTTTTGTGTGACCATTTTCAATCATCGGGGTTTTTGGTAGTCATATTTCATTGTATGTATTATATAGAAGAGTTCTCTCTTAATGCTAATGAACTCATTAGTCATGCAACTGTGCAGAAAGCATCTGTGGCCAATACATCGAACCGAGGTCATAAGGAGATAGAGCATCATGCTGGTTCAAAATCTTTCGCACACATAGCAATGGAGTGTGCAGCGGTAATATAGTAGTTTTATACTAAACATATTATCTTGTTATAACTTATATGGTACATTTAATATATTTGAAATGATGCTATATCACATTAGGAAGGTTCAAAATTTGTGGAGATAGACACTTATGGAAAAGCATATTCCGGGAAAGCCAAGCAATGGAGCAATGACAAGGCCAAAGCTAAATATGTAAGTATTTCTTTAATAACTTTTTGGGTAAAGTTTAGTACACTTGTTGGCTTCTAGTTATACTTAGTACTATATTTAGAAGATGAATGAAACAAGAAGATAAATGAAATTGACTTTGCTTAGGTGAACTTAGCATACATCAACATTTTGGACCTAGATAAATTTCTAATTGATAAGTGTTAGCTGTGGTGTTTTGGAAGGAATAGTTTTAGCTGTTTCTAGTTAAGCATTATTTATTAAGTGGTCTTAGCCTTAGTCTAGATCTCCTCCTGTCATCACGAAGTGCATGAGATACACTTTTTTAATTTAAACTTCTTCAATCAAAGGTAGCGTTCGTTCATTGTTTAGAAGTACTTACTTGATGCATCATAATAATACCCTAGTTGAATGTGTGAAACCTATTCATTACGAACTCTTTCTCCAACCAAATTTGATGCTAATTGAATAAATTCTTTGTCTTTCTACTCTGCCACAATTGGGACACCATTAGAAACTAGGGAAACTAATACCGAAGAATCCAAGCAAGGGAATAGCAACAGGATTGTAAAAACAATTTTGATGTCCAACATGTTTTTTGATTGTATAAACTTTGTTAGAATATTATTTCACTTATATAAACTTGGTTATATGATTGTATATTGTATATAACATGTGTTTTTATGTCGGTTTCATTTGAAGGATGAGATGTTAGCAAAAAAGAATGATTATCTCAAGAAGGCAGCAAAAGAATATCCCGAGGATACTCCATTGGATGAGATACCTGTAGATGATCCTAATGTTGGTCTTAATATTTTAATTGATGTACTTGGAAAGAAGCCAGGATCACAGATACGTGGTATGGGATATGGACGTGTCCGTGAGAGTGGAACCTCTCAATCTTCAGCAACTACTCAACACTTGCAAACGGAGGTTGACAATTTGAAGGATGAGTTGACAGTTGCAAAGGCATCTCAAGAGGTCGCTAACAAGAAACTTGCACATATGCGGTTGTATCTCCAACAACTAGTACAAAATATGTCAAGAGTCCCGGGGTTTGAAGCACCAGCAGTTGATTTTGAAGTACCATCGACTGATGAACACAGTGAGAATGATGGTCAAAGCTCCCTAGGATAGTCTTTTTTCCATGCTCATGTAGAACATAGACATTTAGAAACTTAGCTACTACGTACTTATTTTGGAGATTTAGAAATTTAGCTATTATGTACTTATTTTGGAGATTTAGAAATTTAGCTACTACGTACTTATTTTGTATGCTATGTTATTAATTTATATAAATATTACATTTTCTATAATTGTTATGGCTTTCCATAAATCAGGTACTATTGTTGCATTTAAAAGTCGAAATCTTGTAATAGTTTAGGTGTATTTTTGTTATGAGATAAACCTTAGGCGACAAAGATGTTTGCCATTAAAGTTTTATCGCGACAAATGTATTTCTCACTATAGACATTTTATCGCGGCAAAATAGATTTGTCTTGAAAGACAACCTATCGCGACAAATTAGATTTGTCGTGAAAGACAACCTATCGTTGCAAAATAGATTTGTCGTGAAAGACAACCTATGGGGACAAAGATGTTTGCCGGTATATGGCTTCTACGTGTTTGTGGATGTCCTATTGTGACAAGCATATTTGTCCTGATAGATCTGCTATGGTGGCAATATGTTTTTCCAGGGTATTATAGCTAAGGCGACAAATACATTTTCCAGGAGAGAATTGTTTTCCTGGCAAATCAGCTTTTGCCGTAAAATGCAGACAAATACTTTGTCGCGGAAAGTTTGCCGCGAAAGAAATTTTTAGGCGGCAAATGTTGAAGTTTTATCGCGAAAGATCTTTGCTGGCGAGCTTTTACTGACAAAACTTGCGACAAATATTTTCGCCGTGGAAGACTTTAGCCGGCAAAGTTTGGCTTTTCGCGACAAATATTGTTTGCCACTAAAGGCATATTTTTTACTAGTGTTAGGATTCCAAAAGATACTAATTAGGTAACAAGGAAAGCCGTACTAATTAACACATGTCAAGTTCAATAGGGAGTCCTTATTCAATTACAATTCAATGACAATAACTCCATCATTGCAACTAGTATTAGGACTGCACACAATTGGTGATCAACCCATACTCACAATTCTAACATTCTTCCACCTGAGTATGAAATGATCACGTTTGCATAGTCTTAACCTAATTTGGAATAATAGTGTATACTAAGTCCAAAAGTGTCACTGAATCCACTAAAAAGCACAGCAGTCATGAACAACCTGAAATCACAAAACCAGAGTGCTTGGATACTTATGTGTACCGTTGCACTGCCATCACCGTGACCTCAAATTGTTCACACACGTGTGTTTGATAATGAGTACAATCTGGGGAAAACATTAATCCAAACGGAAACCCCACAACTTTGGTCCAAACTAGAAAACAATTTATGCACCTTGTTACTCACATCAACACAATCATAACCAACACACCAACAAATTGATCAATCACATAGAACAATCAAGCATTGCACAGCTACTAAACATATTAATAAGGTGAAATCAACTGTTGCACAACTGTTAAACAGATTCACAACTGACATGGGCCTTTGAAATTTTAATTGGCGGCTCTAGCACCCGGAGGCATGTATTAGGCATCTGGCACATGCTAAATCTGATCATTGTCCTTTGTTGTTAGGGATGAACCCTTTGAATCATTGTGATCCCAACCTTAAACTGTTCTGATTTGAAACCATATCGCTAAAACATGCTGATTTTTGGACATTTATGGAGGAAGAGTGGGCGGCTACTAATGGGGGGCTTCAAACAAAGCAATCTCAATTTGAGATTAGACTGAAAAAAATAGAACAAGGAGGTGTTTGGTAAATTAAGGACCAGAAAGAGGAAAGTGATGACTCGGCTAACCGGTATTCAGAGAGCCCTGTGCTGGCTCGACTAACAGTTATAATGTGAGCTCCATGATGAATAATCTTGGTGCAAGAGGAGATGTTATGGAAGCAAAAGTTTCGTGTTAATTGATTTTGGGAGGGTGATGCTAATACTAGATTCTTACACATGTTAACCGTGATCAGAAGGCGGAGAAATAAACTTTAGGGGATTACAAATGAGGATGGTGAATGGCTCACAACTCAAGCAGGGCAAAAGGCGTGATTGTGAATTATTTTAAGGGTCTGTTCACTACAGGCCCTCAGGGGGGGTGGATTATGCTTCCCTCCCATGCTTGTTCCTGCATCTACCGTGTAACGACCCGGAAATTCGAAAAAAGAAAAGTTGGAAAAAATTGGAAGGAAATGACGATTTTACCCCTAAAATTGGACAAACGGTTGACTTTTGGTTTGAGCGGTCAAATGGATTTTGACCGATGACTGTGACGTAGTATGGGACGTCACAAGTTCATAGACAGGTGGCACGTCCGATTCCGACATTCAAGGAGAAAGTTATGATGTTCGGAAGTTTAAGGGTCTTTGGTAAATTGATTAAAAATGGGTCATTTGTTGAATTTTTGATCGGGACCTTGTTTGGACTTTCCGGAAGTACCGTTGGATAGGTCTCGGGACGCTGAATCCGTAGACAGATGGCATACGTCAATCAGAGATCGGACGTGAAAGTTATGGGTCTGTGAAGGTGAAGGGCATTTTGGTAATTTGTTATGGCAAGGGCAAAATGGTAATTTGCCGCAGCAGGGATAATTGTGATGATTAACCTGGGTGATTAAGCTAATTTGGATGTGGATTGGTCATTTGGTGACACTTGTCATCATGTTTGGAAGATTAGTGGCTCGTTGAATGCTTAACAAAGACAAAACAACCCGCCCACCCTTTTGTGTTTGAATTCCATCAATTAACTGATGGATGAAGTTGAGTATATAAACCTGAGATGGTAAGATAAAACCATAGAGAAAGCGAGTGAGAATGGGAGGAAAATTGAGGGAAATAGACCCCTAAACTTAGAAAACCCGAAAGCCTTAAATGGACGTTAGGATCGAATTTGAATTTGTGGACGGTTTTGAGTGAAATTGAGCTTGAATTTAGCTCCCTGGGAGTGAGACGAGTCGAACAAGATTAAGAACGAAAGAAATTGGGGTCGTTTAGCCTTAGAACAGAGAGGATGAGGTCTTTGAATTTTCGAGCTTGAGTCGAGGAAATTGAGACATGGGAAGATGAAATTGATCTTGGAAATATGTTTAATAGGATTCCATGATGCTTCCTGATGCATCAATTGAAGGAAAACAAGGGGAAATTGTGGAGATTGGATGATGAACAGTGATTTGATGTTCTTCGAATGTCGAGTTTGATTCAACGAGATTAAGGTAAGGTTTTATGTAATTGAGTTTATAGATCTTTAATTAAACCTATTTCAATGCTAATGGACGTTTTAATTGTTTAAAACGATGTCGGATTGATAGGAATCAAATCGGGTCTGTTCGCGGGTCGTAGGATCCGTTTTACAGACAAACGGGTAAGGACGATGCACTGTAGCAAGCGCGTGGGTTTCACGCGCAGCCACTCACGGCGGCGCGTGAGGGCACGTGGGCACGATTCCTGAGGTGAGTTCAACATGACTGTTGTTCTATGCAATGTAACGAACATTTTGGCTTTGGTTTCGAGTCGATCGGACACCGTTTCGATATTGTTTCGGGGGTCCGAAAGTTTGTGTTACGTGTTTAATTAATATTTAATTCCCGGAAAATTATGGGGAATTAGTATGATGTTAACTATGTGATTAGTGGCCCCGAGTAATGATTTTGGACAGGATTCGAGATTCCTGAAAAATGTCAAAAATTACGGAAATGCGTGCAGCTCGGAAAGCGAGCAGTTTGGATGGCATGTGAGTGGACGTTTGTTTTATAAATTGACATGCATGCATAGTTAAATGTTTTACATGATTTATGGCATTATTTGAATTGCAATGATTTGATATGATTATTTCGGGCTTTAATGATTATTTTAATCGGTGTTTCGGGCACGTTTTTCGAGAAAATGTGAAATGACTGTTTTGGGAGAAATCCCGGGATTTGTGATTGGTTTTAACTTGGATTATGAGTTGGAAAATTAATTTAATGGATTTGTGATATTTTTCGAATATGATTTTACGCATTTACGTGCATTGAAGTATTAAATGATTTTACGGAATTACGAGAAATGAGAAATGAGATTTGGGCATGTGGCCCTGTGATAAATGGTTTTGGCATGGTTTTAACGATGATTTGAAATAATGATTTTGATTGTGTATTGATGTTTGATGCCCCAAGATGTGTAATTCCTGGGTAGACTTCGGATGTGTAATTCTCGAAGTGACTCCAGAAGTGTAATTCCTGGAGGGACTCCAGATGAATAATTCCTGGAGGGACCGGATGTGTAATTCCTGGTGAGGCTGGATGTGTAATTCGCAGCAGGATGACGACTCTGGATGTGTAATGCCCAGAGGATCCTCGAATGTGTAATTCCCGAGTCATATGCTTTATTATGTGATAAAATGGTTTTATGAAATGATTTAAATGGCATTTGGGATTGAGAGCCGGGATTTGATGTTTTCATGTGATTTGGCTAGAAACACGGTGATGTTTTTCATATGTTGATTTTATGCATGCATGGTTTGATAAACTGGAGGGTAAATGATGTGTTTTGATAAATGTGTTTTAAATGATATTATTTTGTCCATTCACACCTTTCCTGTTTTGATGACCCTCCAGGTTGTGGCACAACGATCGGGGCTGATCTAGAGGCTGAGCCATGAGCGAAAATCAGTGTAGTTATCCCTTGTCTGACAGGTGCTAAAAGGTAGTTTTGGGACTTCAGTTGACTTTTCAGACGGGAGCAGGACCGAGCACAGTTATCAAAGTCCAGTAGGGACTGGTCCTGTCATACCGGGTGAGATTCGTAATGTTCTGAATTTGTCTGTGCTAGATCAAGAAATTAAGGACATGATGTTTGCTATAGGATCTTATAAAGATCTTGGGCTGGATGGGTTTTCTGCTTGCATTTACTAGCAGTGTTGGGAGGTGTGTTGTCAGGACCCACCTCGGTTCCACCCCAAAATCCGAGGTAAATCCTGCTCCCGTTTGAGAACCCGACACAGAGACCAAAGTAACCTCATGATAAACCACCAAATTACATGCCAGACGCAGGAGAAATTATTAAACATGGATGCCGGAAGGGTTTCGGACCGGTGATTTCGGATTCGGGTTTGGATGTGGATTTAGAAATGGTTTTCAAATGGTTTTGACCACCGATTAAGCTCACTAATCACATCTTAATCACTGTCTTAACCCTAATTTCAGGGACGGGTCTTTACATGTGTAACCACCCATCCCAAAATTTTGGGATTAATTAAGAATTAATTATGGATTAGCAAGGCTAATTGGGAATTAGTCGAGGATCGTCGAACGTTCAGGGAGAAATTACGATTTTGCCCTTAGACGAGGGAAAAAGTTGACTTTGGACCTGGGAGGTCCAATACACGAGGACCAAAGACCATTTTGTAGATCGAGCCGATACAAGTTAGTAGACAGGTGGCACGTTGAAATCGAACATTGGACGGGAAAACTACGAGTCACGGAAGTTCAGGGTACTATTGCACGAATTACGAGACAGGTGGACTTTTATCTTGAGTGGGCCCCATATATTTTTTTCAGATCCAATGGATGAGTGACAAGTGTCACTCATCCATTGCCTATCACCCCACATACATGCACCTACCCCCTTCATCCTTATCTGTTTCATTCGAACCCAAAATCCCTCAAACCCATGCAACCCAAAACACCACCACCCCATCTCATCCTCTACTGTGATGACGGAGTGACTCGGAGTGAAAGGATATGATGGCGATGGTGAGGATGGTTGAGCCGTCGCAGACGGCGGAGGAAGGTAAACCTGAAACCCCTGGTTTTAATTTCAAATTCAAAATTTTGGTTTGGATGGGGGGCTATTTATAATGATTGGGTTCTATTTTTGGGGGTTGTATGAGGCTTGTGGGACTGGAATCGAAGGTTGTGGACAGCTGGGTGGTTCAAGTAGGAGGCTGGAAGTGGTCGTGCGGGTTCATGATGGAACAGGTAATTTCTAGCCAGTTTTAAGCGTTTTTGAATCCATAGATCGACTAGGGAAGTATGGACGATCATACTGAAACCATCTGCATCGATTTTGGTGGCTGGAGATGGAAGAAAAGACCGGGTCGAGCCCGTGGGTCTGCGTGATCCAGTTGTAGCGATCCGGGTCAACTATGATGTTTCTGGAGAGGTCACGATGCACTGTCCGTTGTCGAGCAACGATGGGAAGCAATGACTGATGGAGGCTCGACTGAGGAGTGCTGATGGTATCCTCTGAGATCGATCGGTGATGTGTTCCCGATGATCTAGAGACGGTCGTGGCGAGTGATGTATTCACGACGATATGCTAGGATTGTGAGCGGTCTTGAGCTATATGTGTAACGACCTGTCCCTAATTTTAAGGATTAATTAGGGTTTAATGACAGCTTAGCCTTGCTAATCGGGAATTAGCCGAGGATTAACGGACATTCAAGGTAAAATTAAGATTTTGCCCCTATACGAGGGCGAAAATTTGACTTTTGACCCGGGAGGTCCGATGGTTTAGGGCTAAGAACCGTTACGTAGATCGCGTCGATACGAATCCATAGACAGGTGGCACGTCGAATTCAGACGTTCGATGGAAAAATTAAGGTTCACGGAAGTTCGAACGAACTATTGTATGTTTTACGAGACGGAGGCCTTTTTGGCATTTAGTGGGCCCGAGATCTTTCCCAGGCCCAATGGATGAATGACTAGTGTCATTCATCCATTCCCCGTTATTTTCCCTTCATGCATATCCTTCCCCTTTTCTTGTTCGATCATTTTCCCCATCCACCAATTCGAGCACCCTTCAACCCAATCCAACCCTTCCCCATCAGATCATGTTTAAGGCCAAGAGAGCGTGAGATGAGGGCAAGAGGATGATGGTGGCTGGCCAGGAGCAGTGCCGCCGTGGATGGCAGAGGGAAACCGTGCAAGGTACTCGGTTTTGCACATTTTCTTCCATTTTCAATTTTCTGCGTTATGGGCTTATTAGGTTGCTAGGAGGGTTTCAGGAAGATTTTGGTGGCGGTTCACGGCTGAGGAACCCCAGGGAGAAAACAGGGATGTTGGACCGTGAGGCAGAAAATTGGACTGATGGCTTTTAATAGGTTTTTGATGGTTTGGTCTGCATAACTAGATTCCTAGGATCAAAATAAGAAGATTGGGATTGATTAGGAAGAAAACGGATGAAAATTGAAGGAGGAATGAGGCTGGACCGGTCACGCCAGTCTAGTCGCAGGATCAAACCGGATCGGCCAGTCGCACCCGATCGGTTGGAGCTTAAAGATGATTGAACAGTAGCACGTGGCTCCCACGCGCAGCCCCTTTGGGCGGCACTCGTGGGCGCGTGGGCCATATTTTGGGGGTGGTTCCAACATGTGAAATCATCTATTCGATGTAACGAACATTTTTGGACTGGTTTCGAGTCGATCATACATCGACTCGATATAGTTCGGGTTGTCCGAAGGTTTCAGAGTGCATTTAAAAATAGTTAAAAATCCCAGAAAATTAGGAGGCTTTAGTGAGGGGTTAATTAAGCAGTTATTAACCCTTTAAAGTGATTTGGACAGGTTTGGGTACCCCATAGACAACGATTAACCCGGGAAGGCATACAACGCGCGTATTGAGGCGCCAGAGCATACAGTCTGTGAGTGGACTTTCTTTTATAAATCGATGCATGATATAAGTATTTTAATACATTTTTGTGATGCCTTGAGTGCATTTGTGTGTGTGTTTACGTATTGGCACATATTTCGAGGTTTTCAGTTTTATGCGTGCTTATACGCGCTTATGCTTTCAGTTTTAATGAAACGGTTTTGAAAAGGGAAAGCTGGGCATGCGACCCATTTGTTTTTGGTTTGACTCAAGCATGAGGCACTATTGATGACGTAAGGGTCTGAGTCGTGGTCACGACGGGTGCTGTGTGCACGGCGACAGACGACATGACGCTCACCTCCAAATTGGAGATGTGTTCCTTCCGGAGAGGTCACGATGCACATCCTGTTGTCGAGCAACCACTGGAGGCATGACTTCGGAGTGTTAACGATATCAGAGATCATTCGGCGACTTGTGCACCATGTTCTAGAGGTGGTCGCGGTAGTGATATGTTCACGGTGACAAACCAGGATTGAGAGTGAACCTGTACTGATGGTTGCACGTATCGCTATGATCGGAATCGTGAATGACCTTGAGGTTCGGGCTTGATGCGCAGTTGATTGTGAGTTCGGGCTTGATGTCCAGTTACCTTGTGAAATCGGGCTAGAGGCCCTATTGAGTCATATGTTCGGGCTAGAGGCCCAGTTAACTTGTGGTATCGGGCGTGAGTCCCGTTTGTGGTTTTTCATACGAGTATGTATATGCCCTCCTTATGAGCGTATTAGTCTCCTCCAGACGTTGTTGATCCTGCAGTGTCACGATCCACTGCCTGGAATGAGTGACTCCAAGAGGGAGCACATTTCAAAAGTGATGAGATATGATATAGTCTCAGACTGGGTCCGCAGACTGTCCTCCAGACGTCGTAGATCCTGGATTTTGGACGATTCCTCCCAGATGTCGTAGTGTCTAGGGGTATACTCGGAGTGAGACACCGAGTAGTGTGCACACTTAGAGACATATTGTGACGGGTTATTTGATTGGGCATTGAGATTCCGAGGACGGGTTTTATATATGTGTGTATGAGTTTTCACTGAGATGGTTTTGGGCTGAGACCCACGTATATTGGTTTTGGGTTGAGTCCTATGTGTATTGGATTTGGGTTGAGACTCGCGTATATTGGTTTTGGGCTGAGATCCATGTGTATTGGATTTGGGCTGAGATCCATGTGTATTGGATTTGGGCTGAGACCCCGTGTTTCATGATTTGAAGGAAGACTCGTTCTGGGTTTCCTTATTTTGCGTTTTGGGCCAAGGCCCCGTGTTCTATGTTTGAGAAATGGTTTTCGAATGCGTGCATATGTTTTTAGTGAAGGGCATAAAGGTCTTTTGATGAAATGTTTTTATAAAATATTTGTTTTGTCCACTCACAGTTTTCGTGTTTGGAATGCCCTTCAGGTTGATCGCGGATGCAGACTGTAGCAGAGACGAGACATCACACTCCTCCTCCAAATCCTGGCGCTCTCTGATAGTCCCTGTTGGGTTAAGGACGGAATTATCCCTGGTCTGACAGTTCATGTCAGACGGGAGCAGGCGCATCCCACGTTAATCCCTGGGGATTTGGGACGGGTCCTGTCAATACGCATATGTGCTAGGATTAAAATCGTGACTGACATTGGGATGAGTTCCCATGGGATGTGTTCCCACGTGTTCTATGATTTGGGTCGAGGTTCTGTATGTACTTTCTATTTGGACTGAGACCCGTACTTGTTTTCTATAATCTAATTTTAGGCTAAGACCCCATTGAGGTACTAGCTTCGAATGAGAAGAAGTTTTCACTGTGCTTTGATTTGGGAAGCAATACGTCTTGATTTTGAGAAAGCATTTGAAATAACTGTTTTATGATGCATGCATGCTTTTACGTGAAGGGTATAAATGTCTTTCCGATATAAATGATTTTTTTAACAAACTGTTGTTTTTTCCACTCACAGTTTTTATGGTTTTAATACCCTTCAGGTTGATAGCGGATGAAGGATGTAGCAGAGATCAAGACATCACATGCCACCACCGATCCTGGAGTACTCTGATGGACCTCGAACGAGTAACGAGTTTATCCTTGGTCTGACACGGGGTGTCATGTGGGAGCAGGCATGTCCCACGATAATTCAGGGGGATTGGGACGGGTCCTGTCAAGTTGGTATCAGAGCATGAATTGCTCTTAGAGTGACGCACAGGTGCTGGATGTGATGTCTCTACAATGGTAACAACCCATCATCAACTTGAGAGTTAGGGTAAGATTATGTTGATTCAGTAGAATCGAACCCTAGTTAGGTTATGTTTGACACGTGGTGCGATGGTTTAGGGTTCGATTGACATAGGATGCCGTGTGTTAGTAAGATTTGATCCCGAGTAGGATCAAGGTTCATGGGAATCCCATGGCTTAGAGCGACAGTGTTACTGGTGAATGGGATCTAGTCGACCAGTTGTCCCAGTATGATGACTTTGAGAGTCGGAACCATTGAGCAGTCATGTTAGATAGGCGATTGGTTTAAGTGGTACTAGTGGAGGTCGTTGACGACCCTAGTTGAGACTGTTGGAAATAAGAACGTTGGATCCTATTTAGCATGAGATTTCATGTTTCAGTATGTTGAATCCTAGAGGGATTTTGATTGACAGAGGATGCCACGGTATAGATGATGTGTGGCATGGGACGCTGTGATTGTGGCATGTAGTGGATGTGCAGTGTTAGACACTAAGTAAGACCAAGTTTCTTGTGGGCCCAACGGCTGGAAGTCGTCGAGTTACGAGTGGACGAGGTCCTCGGATTGTGGATACCGGTTGGTTGTGTACCAGTATCGGAGTATGAAGACTTTTTGAAGTCGAGAGTGGTGGATCGGTCAGGATGGACGTGCTGCAGTGAGTAGTCGAGTTTGTGATAACCCTAGTTTGAGATTGATTGGACAAGTTACCCAGAGTGTGGTACTTGTGGGCCAATCAGGGATATTGCGTGTTGAGTGGTTGACCGCACGAGTATGGAGTCTCGATAGGGGAGTGCTTTTGGGATTAGTCTGCACGTTGTTGTGACAGAGGCTGCTATCGATGGATGTGGACGAGTCTCATCGAGTTGGATAGACTCATGTTACCGTGACAACGGAAACGATGGAGATTTTCCAGTCGTGGCGATGGTACATAGGGGTGTGAGTGTCGCTCAGTGTGAGTAGTGATTTTTGGATTCGACTCGGTTACGACTGAGTGTAATCACAGAATGAGGTGTTAAGTTTTGGGTGTTGGCGAGTGTGCCGCACTACCTTAGTGGAGGTGACTGAGATGAGTGGCAAATGTCAGAGGTGAGTTGAATGGAATCCAATAGTGATCAGATGGTTCCGAATGACACTGTGTGTCTAAGGGATGTAATGCAAATGAGGGCTTGGATTGTGACCGAGATGGTTGATGTGCCTAGAATGGAAAACAGGTGAGTTCGGTGGCCACTAAGCGGGATGGAGAGCATCCTGGGTGGCTCAGTGCGAGGCATGTGGTATACCTGGATTGGTGATAGGTACCCTAGCTCGTTGTGGACAGATGGTGCCAGAGTTTCTGGTTTGGCCTCAACATGATGCGAGACTTGACACACAAAGGATGTGCTCAGGGGTTGTAACCGTAAGGGTGGAAACGTAAGAATCAGGTGGTGATGGATGACATCCTTTTGGATGTGTATAAATGGTATAAAGGAAAAGGTGAGTTGGATACTGAGGTTGATAACTTACTGACACATGGTTGATGTCCACGTGAGTGACCCGATATGTCCTTGGTGAGAGTGGTGGTTACCACATTCGGAGATTTGGTTTGGAACCAACTGCTAATAAATACACTTTCTTCTCCTGAGAGTTCACACTTCGGGATGTGTGAGCTATTGAGAGTGGAGTTGAGGACTTGAGAGTTCATTGGGAATTGGTATTGGTTGACTATGGGTGACCATACCTTCTAAGTTTCATATAAACTTGTTTGAGGAGAAATTTGATTCTTGAGACAGAATCACCAGGGTGAGTCCGAGGTGGACTTGACACCCGATTGCCTATAGTGCTTGAGGGTACTCGTTTGCGGATTAAGTCTAGTAGTTGGAAATGATAGGTATGCTTCCAACATGATTGGAACTTTGGAATCAAGAGAAGTTGTAATTGAAACAATGAGAAGAATGCTTGATTCCGCACTTGAGATGGGTATTCCGAAGTCGATGAAGGAGACTTTTCATTTTCTACTCTTTAGCAGGTGATGTGTAGTGCTGTAGGATGACATAGAATGAACTTTGATGTCATCATCTTGGATCATTATTGATTCTTCCCTACGTGGGATGATGAGGAGTGGTATGACAGTTAAAGGGTTCAAAGAGGGGTGTAAGAGCAGAAAACCTAGGCTGTGAGTCAAATTTGACGAGTGAGTGTCCGAGGTAGTGGACCCATGTTGGTGTTATGGGTCTTGTTACATTGACTAAGAAAGATAGTAGTGACCTAATGAGGATCGAGCTGGGTGGTGACGATCAAGACGATCGAGGTGATTGAGATGATTTTGGCGACCATGAGTCGAGTAAACCAAAGCGATTTTGGATCGCAAGGATAATGAGGTATGAGAATACAAGACATAGGCTGGATATGTGAATAAGTATGAGACGAGGACGATACGTGGGTATCGATCAGGAAGAGATGAATAGCCGATGTTGCGTATAGGATGTTGGCAGGTTCATTACCACTCCGGATGGAGAGATTAGATGGAGTGTTGTTGGACGGTGATAGGTAACCGACAGGTTTGAGTCTGGTACGTCTTAGTGATGTGAGTCGGTTGACCTTTGGAACGAACGAAGGAATGAGATTTATTAGTGAACTAGTTGAATTATCTCTAGGGTTGATCAGATGACCACGATGACCTCGAGAGGACGTTGAGTATAGTGAGGTCTGGCCAGGACAGATGATTGGGGCGTGAATAGTAGTATGTGGATGGACCTTACCAGAGTGCGGTCCTTGAGCAGGCCGGGTAGTGCCTTGATGTTTGATATGATGTGGGTGCACCGGTGAGTAGTGCACGTTGGATGATGGAATCGACCACAGCTAACCGGTACGTTGGGTTGAGAGTTACCAGGGGAATGATTAAGTTGTTTAGTGGATAGAGTCCTAGATGGACATGAAATAGTGATTGGATTGGACCCGATGGTGATAGTTCGACTAGAACTATGATCGGATGTGTTCCGACATGATGATATGATGACTAGACGTCGAATACTGTGTACTCGAGCAGAGTGGATTTTTAGGGTTCAGTGATTATGTGAGCCGAGAGCTCAGGGCCATGTGTGCTAGAGAAACCCTAGTGTTTTTATCTGTGTGATTACCTCTGCTGAGCCAAGTATTCGATGGGGTCCAGATACACCCGGGATGGGTGAGATGTCGAATATGTTTTGACATGATACATGAGATACGATGTGGGGACTCGAGAGTGAGTCAAGATCAGAGTGGCTCAGCCAAAATGCAGTGGAGCCGGGAGTGGTCGGCTGGTCACGATAGTTATTGTGAACTTGGAGGCTTGTAGAAGAAAGTTGTATCTCTATGGACAGTGAGAGTCAGCATAAGTATGGGAAAATGAAAGTGTTGACTGATGTGAGTACCGAGGCCGATAAGTGCCGCAGATTTGAGTATGACCTGTGAGGTGAGATTCGTGCCATTGTGAAGGCAGGATCTAGCGGATGGTTATCTGGTCAGATGCTGAGAAGGATGTCACTTCGATTGTCAGATGAGAAGAACCATCAGGGTGAAAAGCTAACTACGAGGTCAACTTAGTATGGCATACCTATTAGAGTGAGTGACAGGTGAGATCGACGAGTATCGGTGTCTCGAGTGAGACTTACGAGCCGACGTGTTTTGTGGTTTGTGTCGGACATGTACGTTTACACGAGAGTGCCCCGAGTTGGAGGCAGGTTTGGATTTCCAGGGTTTCGTTGTGGGATTAGGTCAGTTTGAATTTCGAGGATGAAATTCTTTAAGGAGGGAAGATTTTAACGACCCGTCCCAAAATTTTGAGATTAATTATGGATTAGCGAGGCTAACCGGGAATTAGTCTAGGATCGTCGGACGTTCAAGGTGAAATTACGATTTTACTCCTAGACGAGGGTAAAAAGTTGACTTTTGACCGGGCGGTCCAATGCATGAGGATCGAAGATTGTTACGTAGATCGAGTCGATACGAGTCCGTAAACAGGCGGCACGTCGAAATCGAACGTTCTACGAGAAAGTTACTGGTCACAAAATTTCAGGGTACTATTGCACGAATTATGAGACGGGTGGACTTTTGTCTTGAGTGGGCCCAGATATTTTTGCCAGGTCCAATGGATGAGTGACAAGTGTAAAAACATGTTACAAAGACTACGTAGGTAGGTGGGGACCTTGGGTAGTACGCATGTGTTCCTTTAATTTAAAAAATGTTACAAAGACTACTTATTAGAGCCTAGTTGATAAGACTCAACAAACGTTGGCTACATGGAAGTGTAAACTTCTTAACATGGCTAGAAGGACCACGCTTATCCAATCTATCACAGTTATTCTCCATATTTACACTATGCAAACAGTGAAGCTCCCAGCAAGTGTGTGTTGAATTGGACATAATTAATAGGAATTTTTTTGTGGGGTAGCAATGAAAAAAAGAAGAAAGTTCATCTTGTTGGGTGGGATAAGGTGGTGAGGCCAAAAGCAAAGGGTGGGCTTGGTATCAAACAATCTACTTTTATGAATCAGACGTTCCCTGTTAAGATTGGGTGGCGTATGCTTCATAATCCAAGAAGCCTATGGGTTAATGCCTTAGCGTCACGTTATCTTTAAGAAGATGTGACTATTATGGTTGGAGAGTGACACGACGCGACCTTCTCCAATAGGTATTGTCCGCTTTGGGTCCAGTCCTCACAGTTTTGTTCTCGAGAGCTCATGTGCAACTTCCCAATAGGTCACCAATCTTGAGATTGCACCAGCCCCTTACTCGCTTAACATTGGAGTTCCCCAGGAGTCCAAAGCCAGTGAGCTCTAAAAGGCATCCCGTTAGATAGATGTGCGCCCACACATATAAGACGCATCCCTCAGATCACCCCGGACGATGTGAGATTGCTAACCATGCATTCAAGGCACGGGTCCTCACAGAGAGACCCTCCCGCATGTGAGTATGCCTTCAGCGGTTTGAAGGGCTATTAGTTATGGGTTGCATCTTATTCGTAAGGGAGTGAGATGGAGTATAGGTAAGGGACGGACGACTGACTTTTGACATGATTGTTGGAGTGAGGATGGCCTGCTTATTAGTCATAAGGAAGATCTTATGCCTCTTTATAGTAGTAAGACTGCTGGGGACTATATTGATAGCAACAATTGGAATTTGAGCAAGCTCGGATTGGTGCTACCTAAGAATCTGATTACTCGTATCAGTGAAATTGATGTGAGGCTGCAGGGGTGTGGGGAGGATCGCATCATCTGGAAGCACACTACTCAAGGAGGCTTTTCAGTTAAATCTTCCTATGAGCGTATTGTTGATAGGTTTGTTTGGCTTAATATTGTTTGGTTTGACCTCTGGAAGACTGCTTGCCCTTTTAAAATTAGATTTTTCTTTTGGCTTACGATCCAAGATAGGCACTTGACAAATAATAACAGACTGCAAAGGCACCTTACTGATTCCCATTTGTGCTCTACTTGTGGGGAAGTATCTGAAACTTTTATTCACATTCTTAGGGACTGTAGTGTCGCGAAGTGTGTGTGGAGTGTGATGGGGGTTCCTGAGTGGGTGTTTGATAGTTAGGATGGGGACATTCGGCAGTGGCTGCTTAGAAATCTGAAGAATGATGCTGCTAGTAGTACTTCGTTTAAGTGGTCTACTGTCTTCATGTAACGACCCGTCCCGAATTTCGGGATTAGATTAGTGACTAATCAAGATTAGTGAGGTTAATCTGTGGTTAGTTGAGCGAAATCGGACGAACGATGCAGAATAACAGTTTTCCCCTAGTCGTGAGAAAAATGTTGACCTTTTTGATCGGGAGGTACTATGGCCGAGGGCCGAGGCCTGTTACGTAGATGGAGTCGATATGAATCCGTAGACAGGCGGCACGTTGAATTTGGACGTTCGACGAAGAAGTTACGGTTCAAATAAGTTTTGGGTTACTATTTCACGTTTTACGAAACGGGGAACTCTTGTACTCAAGTGGGCCAGATATTTTAGGAAGGCCCAATGGATGAGTGACAGGTGTCACTCATCCATTGCTCATTATGATTGCATACGTGCATTCCCCCTCCCTTTGTTCGTGCATACCAAACCCAAACCAAAACCCGATCTCACATTTTGAACCAAATCCATATCCCTTCCTTTTGATTCTGTGAGAGGCCAGGAGAAGAGGGAGGATGAGTTTGTGATGGCTGGTGATGACTAGGGCTGTCGTGGACGGCGGAAATGACCCAGAACCCCAGGTAACCTGACAGCCCCATTTTGATTGTTTTAAATCGAATCTTTGAGTTAGGATGTTATGGACGGATTTGGGAGTTAGGATGATGATTATTCGGGTTGTAGAAGAGTAAGGAATAATTTATGGTGGTGGTGGATGGCTGCACGGCCCAGGGAGGTGGCCAGAAAAACAGAAACCGTGAGGGGAGTTTAGAACAGATGGGATTTAGGTGTTTTCTCTTTGTTTTCTTCATTCAAAAAGGTTGCTAGGGATGAAATAGGAAGAATGGAATCAATTAGGAGGAGAAAGAATGAAAAAAGAAGGAAGGAGCACCTTGGACCGGTCACGCCGGTCCAGTTGCAGGTGGACCGGACCGGTCGGTTCGGACCAGTCTGATCGAGGAAGGAGATGCGCACTGCACCGGCGCGTGGCTCCCTTGACAGGACCCATCCCAATCCCCCCGGGATTACCATGGAATGTGCCCTGCTCCCGTCCAACCAGGGGTGTCAGACAAGGGATGACCAAGAGCCACTGCCCAAACGGGGCATCCAGAGTGCGCAAGGATCGATGGAGGAGGTGTGCAATGTCCCAGTCCCTGCTGCAATCGCATCCGTGATCAACCTGAAGGGCATTAAAACCAAAAGCTGTGAGTGGACAAAAACTAGTAAGTTTATCAAATACATTTATAAGACATTTATGCCCTCCAATAAAAACGTATGCATGCCACGAAAACCAGTAACTAAAACGTTTGCTCAACCGAGCCATTAGGGCCTTAGCCCAAAAACCGTTAACCAAAAACCAAGTGTGGGAACTCAGCCCAAAATTGTGGAATACCACCACCATACATATTAAAACCATGTGGGTCACCACCCACGACCATAGATGAACATCAATTCATTAAAATCACACAATCATAAATCCACCCGGAAAGCCATTTCATTAATTCGTATTTTACCATTACCATCACCAGCATCCCTGATGCTAGACGTCCCTGACGTCATATCTCACGGTTTCACAAGCTACGCGTGCTGCCCGGGGTCTCTCCGGGTCCATATATCTGACATCCCTGATGTCTGACGTCCCAGACGTCAATCATAGCAATCCTGCTCCTGAGTCATCATACGGTCCGGCTGCTCCGTATGGTGACCCTTCACAGGCAATGCACCGTGACTTCCCCAGTGTCCCAGACATCTGGAGGAGACCATCATATATCCTTGTGTCCAGATGGTATATGGAAAACAGTTTTATTTAATCCTTTTATCATATTATTACCATTGGGCCCTGCCCGAAATTTCCATAAAACCACATAATTCCATTTAGGGTCCTTGACCCAAAATCACAATTATTAAATATAGGGTCCCTGACCCGAAATCACATTTATTATCCAACTGGGCCTCATGCCCGATTTTATGAACCACTGGGCCCACGGCCCGATTTGTAAACCAACTGGGCCCACGGCCCGACTTATAAACCCACTGGGCCCACAGCCCGAATTCGTAAATCAACTGGGCCCCTGGCCCGATAACATAACTCAAATGGGTCTCAGCCCGATTTCATACCAACTGGGCCCCTGGCCCGATTTCATTAACCAACTGGGCCCCCGGCCCGATTTCAAATGGACTCCAAGTCCGAAATTTCCAACATAATTGGGCCTCAAGCCCGAGTTCATATTTCCAATTTCAAAACCATTTCATCACATTTTATCCAAGTCATAAATATGGAAAATCCATGTAAAACCGGAAACCTCGATTTACGTGCAAGCACGTAAATCGCCTCGAAATACGTGAAACCGTACAATTTACCAACAACCAAACCAACATCATACAATCACAATCATAATCCATGTAAAACATTTAAGCATGCATAGAATTTATAAAACCAAAGTCCACTCACAGACCGTTTTAACCGTGTGCCTCGATATGCGTGCCACCGGCCCTCCCGGGCCACACCACTATCACCGGGACTCCCAATCCTGTCCAAATCACATTAGAGGGTCACTAACCTCATCATTAACATCCTATCAAAGTCCCGTAATTTTCCCGCATTTTTACTTATTTTTAAACTTAATTTAAAACCTTCGGACATCCCGAACACTATCGAGACGGTGTCCGATCGACCCGAAACCAATCCCAAAATGTTCGTTACATTAAATAGGACAGAAGTCATGTTGACCTCACCTCGAGATCCGTGCCCACGCGCCGTCACGCGCCGCCGTGAGTGGCTGCGCGTGAAACTCACGCGCCGTGAACAGTGTCACCGTTCTGACCCGGTTGTCTGATAAACGGGTCACCGTGACCCGCGGCCCAACCCGACTGGTTCTCAGCCATTACTCGATCATTTTCAATTCCGTTTGTTCCTACAAGATCGTCTCATTAATTCCAGTTGATCCATGATTTTAAAACTGAGAAACCAACACGTTTGACTACCTGTTCGTGGAGGTGTGCAGACCGGCCACCTGCAACCGTCGTGTCTGCACGATCCCGGCCACCATTCCTTTCGAAAACGATCCCCAAAGGCTCGTCTCAACCCCTAGATCATCATCCTGGTCACAAGATCGATTGTAGTACGTTAAAACCCATCCTGCCATTTTTACCCGAAAACAGACTCACGGGTTCGAGGCTTACCTCGCCGCCGTGGCTCCCGCCGTGGCCACCAGCATGCCCAGTTCGACTCCAGGAACATCCTACGTCCATTTACAACGATCAAAACCAGCCCAAAACGACTTCCGAATTCTGAGTTTTGGACCTCCCCTTTTTTTCCTTTCCGCCGTGTCCGCTGCCGTCTCCCGCCGTCTCCCGTCATTCCTCAGGTGCCCAAATCTCCCACCGGACTTAGCCTAGTAATGGTGTAGGTTTAGTTGGTGCGGGTTGGATGGGTAGTGGATTTGGGGTGGTAGTCGTTCACGGTGAAATGAGAAATGAGAGAGGGGGATTAACTGATCAAATTAATTAAGGAAGGGATGAGATGAGATGGACGGTCCAGATGCAATCTGGGAGTGAGATGGAGGGCTGAGATTAAAAGAGGGGATAAATTGTATTTTAACCCATTAATGGAAGCATGATCCAGATTTAGAGCCCCAAATCAAGGGATGAGTGACACTTGTCACTCATCCAAGGGTTCAGATTCAATAATCAATATTCAATATTTTATTATTATTTTAATCCCGGTTCGTTCGGTAAACCGAGCCCGATTCCTTGACCATAACTTCGTCGTCGTAACTCCGATTTCGGCATGCCGCCTGTCGTTGGATTCGTATCGACGATACCTACGTAACGGTCCTTGGCCCTCGCCCATCGGACCTCCCGGTCAGAAAGTCAACATTTGGCCCCTAATAAGCCAAATTACCAAAATACCCCTCAACTTCCGAACACCATAACTTTCTCTACGAATGTCGGAATCGAACGTGCCACCTGTCTATGAACTCGTGACGTCCCGAACTACGTCACGGTCATCGGTCAAAGTCCATTTGACCGCCCGAACAAAAAGTCAACATTTTACCCACGACCAGGGGCAAAACGGTCATTTTGCACATTTTGTCCGATTCCGCCCTACTAACCACCGTTCAACCTCGCTAATCAAGATTAGTGACTAATCTAATCCCGGAATTCGGGACGGGTCGTTACAATCTTCCCTCCTTAATAAATTTCGTCCTCGAAATTCCAACCGATCTAAACTGAACGTACTTCCCTCCTTAAAAAGTTTCGCTCTCGAAACTCGATTACCCTGATTCCACAAACACCCCGTGGAAAGTGGAATCGACCACACAACACGTGTACACCCGTACACCAACTAACCAGGCAAAACTTGTCTGCACTCTACGTACCACTAATACTCAAAACGCAACGACTACATTCGACCCCGTCGAATGACTGAAACTACTTGTTTCGAATTTGACACCACTTGTCAAATCAACCCTCTCGTTGACGCAACAACTCGACGGTTCCTTTCCCACTCCCACTAGGAGTCAGCTGACCCCACTCAACGATCTATGTTGACACATCCTGACAAACTGTCACCACACAGTTGTTGTCAGTCGAAAACTGACACTAGACTCACTCGTGGCTACACATGCCACCAACGTACTCGACTCACCAATACCCTTACCGACATTTCACACGACCTGTGTGTAATTAAACACATCGGAATTACCATGACCCATTGCATAGTAATGTCCGGTCCACAACCAATCACATGGTATCGGAACCAATCCGACTACCAACACGTTCACCAACACACCTCGGGTATATCCCGTATACCGTAACTAGACATCACAAGTCTACAAGGTATTGTACCTCGAACCATGTACGAAGTACACACATCTACCTAATAACCAGACTACAACCACCTAGGTCATAGCCGAACGCGTTCCAATAATGGAGTACGTTTGCCCAATCCAGCATGAGGCAAATCGAAACTCCACCCAACATCTAGTTCCAATTCCGAATCTGAATCCGCAACTTCGTAAGAAATCCCGGATCCAAACCCAGATATCCCATTTTAATTCATATCCAAATCCGAATCCGAAATCATTATTCCGTAAGCTAGCATTTGGAATAACCATTCCGCACCCAAATCCGGAAATATACTTTCAAGTTCCAAAATCGAATCCTGAATCGTCACCCAGAAATTCGATTCCAAATCCCGAAATCTCGTTCACATTTACCAAGACACACCAAAACCGAACCTATCGGTTACCCGTTCAATACACTTGATTGACTTCATAGGGAAGCCAATCCAACCTCCACACGTCTAAGGTTGACAAAATTCAACTACCTTGAAAACCTACTCACCCGAGTAGAATACCATACGGGCACCACTTCGAAAAGAAGTTTAATCTCGTCATTTACGACTCACACACCCAAGTTCGTATCGATCCTTATCATTCCACCTAGGAAAACCAAGGATGATCCAAAATAATGACACCAATACTCATCCTACGTGGATGCAACAAAACTCACTGCTCTCACCATGCCATGTACCCCAACATCGTCTGCCACCAAGCAGAAAATGAAAAATCTCGTTTACCTAATTTCGAACACGTAGCTCCTCCTAATGACCTCGCAACACACAAGAGCTCACCAACCAATACACGCTCAACGTACTGGTAACTACAGTCAATGTCTGCCAGGGCAGAAAGCAAGAAGTCAACCCCAATGACTTCGGAATACCAATCACCAAAAACGAGCACCACTCTCGTTCCCCAATCACAACTCTCTTCGACACTAAGGTTCCAACCATGTTGGAAACAGATATGCTCCCAACAAGACGTCAAGTCTAACCACTAGACTTCCTACCTCCTCAATTCACTTGGACAACCCCGTGTCCACAATCAATCCGTTATTGTTCCGTTCGCACATCCCGACCTTTACAGGTTCAACACTCGGTTTTCCAAGTTCTCAATTACAAATTCCTACCTTTATACCACTAATGGTTTTTCCTCGTCTTTTCCAGTTTTAATCATTTCCATGTACATTTTAGGGATATTTAAAAACATAAAATCGCACAAATTTTGGAGTTGCCAACAACTCCCCCAAATCCACCAATTATCATGACGTAGGGGACGCCATCCCAAGATTACTCAAGTCTCAATTATACCCTTTTAATCCACTCATCACTGGTTATCTCACCACTATTGGAACTTATCCCAACACAGCACAATCTTAACTGGATCCCATCCAGTCCATCACTCAACCACTACCGAATCTCAAAGACCGAACATATGTTCATCATGACGGAGTCACACCCCAACTTGTGGTTCATCGTCAACACCATTACCGACACTAGCACCAGCGCTAGTACCAGCACCAACACACTATCAACAACACTAGTATCAGCACACAGGCATCCATACTAGCATCAGCACGAAAGTACCAACCCACAAACATTCATACTTGCACACCGTGTGCAAATACGACAACCCTGGATCTCCGTTCATACCGAACGACGATCCCGTACCTCACGACTATGGGTACCACTGTTCTTACAATCCACATCAGGAAAATGAACGTTCCCCGAACGTCCCCTGATCCCCAAGTATCAGAACCACACTAATTACCCTCGATAGCCAGTCATCTCCATATGACTACCGACCAACTGTCATTACTATCGAGATCCGCATCCACACATCACACCAATACCCGATCCAACACGGGATTCCACAATTTATCTCAGAACCGTATCCGTAAATCGGATCCCATAGTTCTGCCTAGACTCACCAGAGCCATCCACATGGTCATCCATGACCTCAGCCGCTCGTCGCAGCACAAGTTCTCATCCACTAGCCACAATTAAGGTTTACCTTTTAATACTAGGGTTCCACAATCACACCCTATGGTTCAACCGAACCAAACAGCTCTCCGTAATATAAAATCCACAACCTGACCGACCCTGCGGTCTAGACATCGAATAGACGTCAAATCCAATCCTACCATCCCATCAACGTGGGTTCCACCACTAGGTCATCGGCCAACTCCGATGAACCAACATCCCTCACACTAGAAACCACCACAAGGGTTCACATTTTAGACCATTACTCACATGAGGTTCCCCGAACCTGGCTGCACCTAGCAGCACAACAATCCAATATCACATGACCGAACCGACGGTCCCACAATACCAGTTCATCACAATCAACCCCACTTGGGTCGAATCATATAAATGCACGGCGTATCGGGCCAATCACACTCCATGCACTATCCAAACCCAAAAACTATCTATCAGGTTGATAACGAATTGCAGCCCAAAGAGACATCACACCCTCGACCTGCGCACACAAAAGAGCAACCGTGCTCTGATACCAAGTTGACAGGACCCATCCCAATCCCCCCGGGATTACCATGGAATGTGCCCTGCTCCCGTCCAACCAGGGGTGTCAGACAAGGGATGACCAAGAGCCACTGCCCAAACGGGGCATCCAGAGTGCGCAAGGATCGATGGAGGAGGTGTGCAATGTCCCAGTCCCTGCTGCAATCGCATCCGTGATCAACCTGAAGGGCATTAAAACCAAAAGCTGTGAGTGGACAAAAACTAGTAAGTTTATCAAATACATTTATAAGACATTTATGCCCTCCAATAAAAACGTATGCATGCCACGAAAACCAGTAACTAAAACGTTTGCTCAACCGAGCCATTAGGGCCTTAGCCCAAAAACCGTTAACCAAAAACCAAGTGTGGGAACTCAGCCCAAAATTGTGGAATACCACCACCATACATATTAAAACCATGTGGGTCACCACCCACGACCATAGATGAACATCAATTCATTAAAATCACACAATCATAAATCCACCCGGAAAGCCATTTCATTAATTCGTATTTTACCATTACCATCACCAGCATCCCTGATGCTAGACGTCCCTGACGTCATATCTCACGGTTTCACAAGCTACGCGTGCTGCCCGGGGTCTCTCCGGGTCCATATATCTGACATCCCTGATGTCTGACGTCCCAGACGTCAATCATAGCAATCCTGCTCCTGAGTCATCATACGGTCCGGCTGCTCCGTATGGTGACCCTTCACAGGCAATGCACCGTGACTTCCCCAGTGTCCCAGACATCTGGAGGAGACCATCATATATCCTTGTGTCCAGATGGTATATGGAAAACAGTTTTATTTAATCCTTTTATCATATTATTACCATTGGGCCCTGCCCGAAATTTCCATAAAACCACATAATTCCATTTAGGGTCCTTGACCCAAAATCACAATTATTAAATATAGGGTCCCTGACCCGAAATCACATTTATTATCCAACTGGGCCTCATGCCCGATTTTATGAACCACTGGGCCCACGGCCCGATTTGTAAACCAACTGGGCCCACGGCCCGACTTATAAACCCACTGGGCCCACAGCCCGAATTCGTAAATCAACTGGGCCCCTGGCCCGATAACATAACTCAAATGGGTCTCAGCCCGATTTCATACCAACTGGGCCCCTGGCCCGATTTCATTAACCAACTGGGCCCCCGGCCCGATTTCAAATGGACTCCAAGTCCGAAATTTCCAACATAATTGGGCCTCAAGCCCGAGTTCATATTTCCAATTTCAAAACCATTTCATCACATTTTATCCAAGTCATAAATATGGAAAATCCATGTAAAACCGGAAACCTCGATTTACGTGCAAGCACGTAAATCGCCTCGAAATACGTGAAACCGTACAATTTACCAACAACCAAACCAACATCATACAATCACAATCATAATCCATGTAAAACATTTAAGCATGCATAGAATTTATAAAACCAAAGTCCACTCACAGACCGTTTTAACCGTGTGCCTCGATATGCGTGCCACCGGCCCTCCCGGGCCACACCACTATCACCGGGACTCCCAATCCTGTCCAAATCACATTAGAGGGTCACTAACCTCATCATTAACATCCTATCAAAGTCCCGTAATTTTCCCGCATTTTTACTTATTTTTAAACTTAATTTAAAACCTTCGGACATCCCGAACACTATCGAGACGGTGTCCGATCGACCCGAAACCAATCCCAAAATGTTCGTTACATTAAATAGGACAGAAGTCATGTTGACCTCACCTCGAGATCCGTGCCCACGCGCCGTCACGCGCCGCCGTGAGTGGCTGCGCGTGAAACTCACGCGCCGTGAACAGTGTCACCGTTCTGACCCGGTTGTCTGATAAACGGGTCACCGTGACCCGCGGCCCAACCCGACTGGTTCTCAGCCATTACTCGATCATTTTCAATTCCGTTTGTTCCTACAAGATCGTCTCATTAATTCCAGTTGATCCATGATTTTAAAACTGAGAAACCAACACGTTTGACTACCTGTTCGTGGAGGTGTGCAGACCGGCCACCTGCAACCGTCGTGTCTGCACGATCCCGGCCACCATTCCTTTCGAAAACGATCCCCAAAGGCTCGTCTCAACCCCTAGATCATCATCCTGGTCACAAGATCGATTGTAGTACGTTAAAACCCATCCTGCCATTTTTACCCGAAAACAGACTCACGGGTTCGAGGCTTACCTCGCCGCCGTGGCTCCCGCCGTGGCCACCAGCATGCCCAGTTCGACTCCAGGAACATCCTACGTCCATTTACAACGATCAAAACCAGCCCAAAACGACTTCCGAATTCTGAGTTTTGGACCTCCCCTGTTTTTCCTTTCCGCCGTGTCCGCTGCCGTCTCCCGCCGTCTCCCGTCATTCCTCAGGTGCCCAAATCTCCCACCGGACTTAGCCTAGTAATGGTGTAGGTTTAGTTGGTGCGGGTTGGATGGGTAGTGGATTTGGGGTGGTAGTCGTTCACGGTGAAATGAGAAATGAGAGAGGGGGATTAACTGATCAAATTAATTAAGGAAGGGATGAGATGAGATGGACGGTCCAGATGCAATCTGGGAGTGAGATGGAGGGCTGAGATTAAAAGAGGGGATAAATTGTATTTTAACCCATTAATGGAAGCATGATCCAGATTTAGAGCCCCAAATCAAGGGATGAGTGACACTTGTCACTCATCCAAGGGTTCAGATTCAATAATCACTATTCAATATTTTATTATTATTTTAATCCCGGTTCGTTCGGTAAACCGAGCCCGATTCCTTGACCATAACTTCGTCGTCGTAACTCCGATTTCGGCATGCCGCCTGTCGTTGGATTCGTATCGACGATACCTACGTAACGGTCCTTGGCCCTCGCCCATCGGACCTCCCGGTCAGAAAGTCAACATTTGGCCCCTAATAAGCCAAATTACCAAAATACCCCTCAACTTCCGAACACCATAACTTTCTCTACGAATGTCGGAATCGAACGTGCCACCTGTCTATGAACTCGTGACGTCCCGAACTACGTCACGGTCATCGGTCAAAGTCCATTTGACCGCCCGAACAAAAAGTCAACATTTTACCCACGACCAGGGGCAAAACGGTCATTTTGCACATTTTGTCCGATTCCGCCCTACTAACCACCGTTCAACCTCGCTAATCAAGATTAGTGACTAATCTAATCCCGGAATTCGGGACGGGTCGTTACATCCCACGCGCAGGGGCTTTGGCCGGCGCCTGTGGGCACGTGGTCCACTTTCTGGGGATGCTTCCAACACACGAAATCATCCTTTCGATGTAACAAGCATTTTGGGACTGGTTTCGCGTCGATCGGACATCGTTTCGATAGGTTTCGGGGTGTCCGAAGGTTTAGGATAGAATTTAAAAATAGTTAAAAATTCTAGAAAATTACGGGGCTTTAGTGAGAGGTTAATAAGGTAGTTAGTAAACCTCTAGTACGATTTGGACAGGTTTAGGAGCCCTGGTGATGGTGATTAGTCCGGGAGAGCCGTATAGCACGCGTATCGAGGAGGTAGCTCGGACAGTCCGTGAGTGGACCTTGTTTTCTAAATTGATACATGCATAAATGTTTATTATATGTTTTAATACTTTTTTTTGTGATGCCATGAGTGCGTTTGTGTGTGGTTACGTATTGGCACATATTTCAAGGTTTCGGCCTTATACGGTGCCTATACGGGTTTGTATTTCTACGATGATTTAAATGAAATGGTTTTGGTTTTGAAACGGATAAACTCGGGCATGTAGCCCTATTGATGACCTACGGGTCTGAGTCGTGGTCGCGGCGAGTGCTTTGTGCACGACGACGGACGATACGACACTCGCCTCCAGACTGAGATGTGTTCCTTCTGGAGAGGTCACGATGCACATACTGTCGTCGAGCAGCCGATGGAGGCCCGACTTCAGAGTGCTGACGGTTCGGGATATAGATCGGTGTTGAGTGCACCATAATCTCGAGGTGGTCGCGTCGGTTGATTCGTTCACGGCGACATACCAGGATTGAGCGCGGTCCTGGACAGATGGTTGCATGCATCACTACGATCGGGATTGTGATTGACCCTGAGATATCGGGCACGATGCCCAGTTGAGTCTTATGTTCGGGCACGAGGCCCAGTTACTTTACGTTTATGATTTCGGGTCGAGGACGCTAAATGGATTTCTAGTTTCATGATAGTTAATGGGGACCGGGCATGAATTTTTTCGTTATATATATATATATTTATATGCCTTCCTTATTTGGAATGTCTTCTCCCGGGAGGGTCGTTGGCCTCGGTGGACCCCGGAGTAGTCACAGAGCACTAACTGAGTGGAGTCGCCCCCGTTGGGTACCTTACTCTCAGGAGGGCTTAGATTATAACCTCAGGGAAGTTCATTGGTCTACGGACATTGACTTGAGTGGACCCTAGGAGACTTGGGCTTTGAGATCCCAGGTAGCACACGCGTAGTTTTAGATACCGTGACATGATGAGTTATGTGATTTATATGTATATGCTATATGATATGTGATGTATACAGGTTTTGGGCTGAGTCCCACATGGATTTGGGCAGTGGCCCGTGTATCTGGTTTCATTTACGATTTTGGGCTAAGGCCCTGATGATTTGGTAAATGGTTTTCGAATGTATACATACTTTTAAGGGTACAAATGTCTTTCTTATGAAATGTTTTTATAACTCTTTGTTTTGTCCACTCACAGCTTTTAATGTTTTGACTTCCCTTTACATTGACGGCGAATGCGAGCTGTAGCAGAGACCGAGACATCACATACCTTCTCCGGATCCTGGCGTACTTTGTAGCCCGAGAGGTCTAAGGTTGGAATTTCTCTTGTCTGACACTCCGTGTCAGATGGGATCACGAGCGTCCTACGTTAATCCCGGCGGGATTGGGACGGGTCCTGACACTTCAATTTTTGCTGTTGGTTTTTATGGAAATGGAGAAATAAAAGACTTTTTTAGGCTGATTTTTAGTTTCCGCATCCTAAATTGACGATCTTGAGGACAGCTGAGGAATGGAACCTTGCCAACATTCATAGCTCAAGTAAACCAGCAAGACATTTGGTTGAGATTGCTTGGAAGAAACCCCCTCTAGGAATCATTAAGATTAACACCGATGAGAGCCGTAAGGGTGCGAAAGGCTGCGTTGCAGCTGGAGGTGTGTTTCGAAATTCTGAGGGTGCCTGGATTCATGGGTTCTTTATGAACATTGGCGTTGGTCAGATTCTTAATACAGAGATGTGGGGTATTTTTCAAGGATTGCAGATTGCTTGGGAGATGGGGGAAAGAGAGATTTTTATTGAATCTGATTTGGAGGCTACTGTTCACTTTGTTAGCCATCTCGTGCCAGAAACGCATCATCAACTTCTTGATTGCTTGTCAGAATCTAGTGGGCAGAGATCGGAGATGTGAAGTGAAGTATGTTTATAGAGATGAGAATAGAGTTGATAATTTTTTGGCTGGGCTAGAATTGAGTATGGAGATAGGATGCGTTGCTACTGTTTTTGATATCCATGGTCTGAGCCTCCCTCGGATGTGGTCTAGTTGCGTTTCTTTGTTTCGTTTTTATTTCTTTCTAGTCACCCAAAAAAAACTTAACGCAGAGCGAGAAGCAGAGGCGTTGATATGGCCATGTCAACGCCGAGGGTTAACCTAAAAGATACTATTGAAGAGCTCTTGAAGTTCACTCTCCAATCTTCCATAAACGAAACCCTGGAATTCGATTTAGGGTTGCCCAACGACTTTTGCTCCCACCTCCTAAAACCTGAACACCAACCATACCCGCTCCTCGTCTTCCCTTCCCGCTCCGATTCTACTGGTGCTATTAATTCTCACTAATCCCTTATTTTCTATTCTTTCGGCTTCCCAAGAAACTTTCTCTGTTGTTTTCCTAGCTACCGAACAGATCACTAGCCTTATGTATGGTGTATGTATTAATTGTATCGTGCTTATTCCTGAGGCCATAAAGTCTGTCATCTGAATTTGATTCATGGACTATTTGGATTGTAGTGTACTCAAATATACCCATTATTTTCAGCTTCTTTTGAAGGGGTTCCGCCATACCCTTTATACAAGCGTTTGGCGTTGGCCTTGCATGAATGCATAACTTCTGGGACGTATTTTGGTACTGATAACAATAAGCCCATTATTGATCAAGAAAGTTCCTTCAAGGAAAAAGAAAATGAATGGCAGAAGCTGATTTTGGACAAGGGATCTGAATTAGTTAATGTAAACTGCAATTAGAGGTTTCAATTTTGTTGTATGTTTCTTTATGTCAACCGCAGCTCCATTAATTGATGAAAAAGAGATTTTTTTTCCCCCTTTCACCAGATATTAAAGACTTTTAATATTGAACTTCATGTTCAGGAGCCTTTCTTTCCGCAGCTTAAAGGTAATAATAAGCTTCTATTCTAACATTCCCATTTTGCAGGCACATAACTAGATTCAAAATTCTCTGAAATTAAAAAAAAAAAAAAAAAAAAAAACTAGATTTAAAATTTTGGTTAAAGGAAAATTACAAATTTAATGTACACAATATAATATTTTGACTTTTGAGCATAATGAATCTTGTTAGTTCCTGATGTTGACTGTCTACACTTGTTGCCCAAGTGTAACAAATGACCAGCACTGCAATCATGTCCTCTAGTCATTTGTCATGTAGTACTAAGTTGTCAACTGTCAAATGACCAGTTTAAAAGTTGGGAAAGTTCAAGTCAACTGTCAAATGACCAATTTAAATGCCGGGAAAGTACAGGTGTTCAAATTTTGGTTTATAAGAACTGATTTTTTGTGCGAAGGAAAGACAAAGACAGGAATGCATAGAAAATAGAAGCCATCATTTTCCATGTTACGCTCTGTCATATGGTTTAGTGCTAGCCATATCATAATGCACAAACTAGGTTTGGTGGTTAGTTTATTTTCCATAGAAGTGCACTCTGCAATTTTCTTTTTCTCTGTGTCGGAAGATTAGTTCTTAATTATTTTCTTTGTGAAACAGATGTATTGTCCTAATGCAGCAAATTTCACACTTTCACATCAATTTAATGTATTTGTCTTACATGTATCCTTATGCAATTTCAATCTTTTTGATGATCCATTGGTCTTTAAAACTCTATTTAATTCATTGTTGTTCTTACTTTTGTATTCTTCATGGGTCTTTGTTAATAGATATCGATCAATGCTTTAAAAATATAGAAGTGTTAGGCAAAATAGTCATTGAATTTTTTAATTTTTATAAAATTTAGTAGTAATTGTCTTTATTACTTTGACAATTACAAGAGAATAAGTGGCATTTTTCGGAAGAATGAACAATCAGCCTAGAAATATAGATCTGCAAATCTTTAAATTCGGACCTAATCCAAAAGGAAAAAAAATAAAATAAAAAATTCTAAGAGTCTTATATGCATTTGAACATGGATTTTTAAGACTTTTCATATAAAACTGTACGTACCCCAAAACGTATTGTATTATTTTAAATCTAATTCTGCTTTTAGTTTTGGTTGAGAACTTTGTTTTAGAAATCCTTACTTTCAGATGAAGAAATATTGGTAAACAGCGATATCAGGGTACTTACAGTGATCAGTCAAATAGAAATATTAGTCTAATTGTCATTGGCGTAATTCCAGCAAATGGATGTTGGAGTACCTCTGCAACATCTTTTGTTGGAGCCTAAGTTGGTGTCCTATGTATGTTTGAATTTAAGATGATATGCCTCTTTGGAGATGCTGTTTAAGTCCCATTGAAAATTATGAAAAATTTCATAATTTAGTACAGAAACTTAGAACATGTATGAAAATAATAATGATTTAGGCTTCTTGACAAAACCCCTACAATTCAGCATTTTCAGCTATCCCATGTTGGTAAATGCAGGTTTAAATGTTACAAGCACATTCTGGATTTGGTTTGAGAGGAATTTGTGTCAATTTGTGGACTTGGTTTTGGAAGTGTCCTCACATCATATGATTATTCTGAAGAGGCTGGATGGAAGTTAGGCTATTTAAATTCTTAACTAATAACACAGCTTCATCATAATACAGAAGATGCATGCAGCATATTAGATATTTGCGCAACATTAGAGAGTAGAGGATTAGGAGAACAGTAAATACTTCAACCCCATGATCTATCAAGCCCCTATGTAAAGACAATTATACCTAAGGACACAACTGTAACCAAACGCATCTAGAAAGACAATCATGTTGTGAACACGATCAAAATTTTCCTCATTCATTCAGTTAAAACCCTTTTATATAGGACTAGGGTTAGGTTACAATACATGGACGAAAACGTCCTTACATAAAAATAGACATACATTTTCATATATTTACAACACTTCTCTTTGAATATTTCATGTAATAGTGTTGTTCGACTGCGCGCCTATATGTTGTCCGTTAAAACCTTGCCAGTTAACAAAAATTCAGTAGGACAAAAATAATCATGATTGAAGAAAAAAGAGTGCAACGCACGTGGATCATAATCTCATCGGGATCTCTGCAGGTAGTTGAAGTCGTCTCTTCTGGTACATTAGTAGATAGTCCGTCTTTGAGATAATATGCATTAAAGTTGCTACACTAAAACTTTGCCCGATAAACCCAGTGGGAAAAACCCGTGGTCGAAGGGAAAAGATGAGTAAATGCATATGAATCGAATGATGGCATTTTCAAGATGTATTATTAATGGGGTGACCATACCAAAAGAGTGGCTCGTTAAAACCTAGTTAGGTAATAAAACTCAATGAGACAAAATAGCCCTGGTGGTAGGACAAAAGAGTACACAATAATCTTGTTAGTATATTTCGGGATACTCAATATACGTCAGGATACTTGGTATGCTTCGGGATACTCCCCTTAATATCGACTCCCCCTAAAAACTAAGAACTTGATAGATCAATCAGTCTTCACAAACCAATACCACGAACATGCTTCTGGAATATTGGATTGGGTGATGGCCTATTGTTGTCTTCTATAATGGAAACTGATTCTCATCTGCTGAATGGAGGTAACATTATCTTGGTAGATAATCTTCGGTTCATTATTGGTAGAATGCAGTACACAAATTCTTTGAATATTCCTTGTAATGGCTCTTAGCCATACACATTTACGAGCTGCTTCGTGAAGAGCTAAAATCTTCACATGATTCGAAGACGTAGCAATAAGGGTCTGTTTCTTAGATCCCTAAGATATTTCTATGTTCCCAATGGAAAAGACAATCATTTTGGGAACGTGCCTTATGTGGGTGTGGTAAGTAACCTGTATCATTATACCCAATAACGCAATACATCATTCTGAGGACTAAGGGGGTATTATTCATTCCTCGATGCATAAGGATAGAATAAACCCATATCTTGCATACCATTAAGGTATTGGAAATTGTCTTTTATGTTATTCCAGTGGCAGCGTGTTGGCGCAGGACTGAATGTAGTTAGGCAGTTCACATCGGATGAAATGTCTGGTCTAGTACATTTGAATCAAGTACAGTAATGCGCTTATTGCACTTAGATATGAAATTTCTGGTGTAACGACCCGGATTTTATTATTATTTAATTAAATGGAAATTATATGTAAAATGACTATTTTGCCCTTGATCAAGGCAAAATGTTGACTTTTGACCCGAAGCACCGTTTGACTTTGACTTTTTGACCAATACGTAGATCGGGTCGCCCTGATTATGTAGACAGGCGGCATGCCAAATTTGGAGACCCGGAGCGAAAGTTTTGGGTCAAGAACGTTACGGGGCACTATTACGTTTTTCGAGACACGGGAGAATTAAATGGTCTTAATAACTCAAAACTGGATCTTTGAACCAATCAGATGAGTGACATTTGTCACTCATCTAACTGGCCCAAAAGCCCAATTATTTGGATGCATGAACCTTTGCCATTCTTCTTTGCCGTGAACACCATATACCCACACAAACACTATTCTCCTCTTCCTTTTCATTTTCTCTCAGCCCAGATCGATCTCCCTCACCTTTACTAGACATCATCATCATTATCATCTTCACTGTCGTCGTCGCCGGCCACCGCAACCACCACGACAACCCAAGACCGCGACGGACCAAACGTACTCCAAACCGTACCCAGTGCAAACCACACCTTCCCCTTCCGTCTGGAGCTCGACAGTGGACACAGAAGAGGACAGGGAGCCTAACTAGAGCTCACGACCGGTTGGTTCGACGCAGGACGCCGCCTGAAGCGACGGAGAGGAACCGGGAAACAGAGCCGAAGTTCTCCACACCAAGGTAACGATTTCGATCTTTTTCTTAGATTTGGAGGTTACATATGTCTAGGGTGTGTTTAGACGAGTCTCTAGGGCCAAATTGCGAAGAAAATGGTAACCGGAGGAGGAAATTCTGGGCGGGTCTTGGCCGTGGGTCACGGTGGCTCTGACGCTGGCTTTTCGGTAGGATCCCACCGAGCAGCACCGCAGGCCTTCGGTGCAAGACAGCCGAAGCTTAGACTGAGAATTCGGTAGGACTCCACAGAAGATGACGTCATCATTCTGACACTGTTCTGACATCGTGATGACGTCATCTTGTCAGACTTGTCAGAACTGTCAGGGCAGGGACCAATCACAGGCTGACACATGGCGTCTGACACCTGTCAGAGGATGACGTCGTTCTGACGTCAGCAGTGACGTTATGCTGACGTCATCAGTTACTGTAGCACCGTTGACCGCGCGTGGGGGCGCATGTGAACAGTACTTTTTGTGGGGCCGGTACCATTTTCAAGGTTTCGACGATACGGATCCAATGTGTAACGACCCGTCCCGAATTCCAGGATTAGATTAGTCACTAACCTTGATTAGTGAGGTTGATCGGTGGTTAGTAGGGCGGAATCAGACAAATTGTGCAAAATGACCGTTTTGCCCCTGGTCGTGGGTAAAATGTTGACTTTTTGATCGGGCGGTCAAATGGACTTTGATCGATGACCGTGACGTAGTTCAGGACGTCACGAGTTCATAGACAGGTGGCACGTTCGATTCCGACGTTCGAGTAAGAAGTTGTGATGTTCGGAAGTTGAGGGGCATTTTGGTAATTTGGCATGTTAGGGGCCAAATGTTGACTTTTTGACTGGGAGGTCCAATGGACGAGGGCCAAGGACCATTAGGTAGGTTTCTTCGATACGAATCCAATGACAGGCGGCATGCCGAAATCGGAGATTCGACGACGAAGTTGTCGTCACGGGAGCGAAATCGATTAACCGAACGAACCGGGATTTCGATTAAAATATTATTAAATAGTGAATAGTGATCAGAGTTTGTGAACACTTGGATGAGTGACAAGTGTCACCTATCCCTTGTTTTGAGGCCCTAAATTGTGGAACATGTTTCCCTTTAATCCATTTTTTTAATCATTCCTCATCATCCAATATCATCATGCATTCTTCCTCATCCGTCATCTTCATTTCTTCATTTATTTTCTTCAAAACCATATACCTCAATCCTACACAAACACCTCTCAATCATCATCCATTGCTTATGACCCGTGAACGAAAGTTGGAGAGGATGTTGAGACGAACCCAATGGTGGCCATGGTAGGGACCGTTGTGCACGGTGGTCGGAATTTTGGAAGGTAAAACCGTAGGATTCAAATTTTGGGTTTTTGATTTTGATGGTGTTGATCGATTCTAAGCTTAGGATGATGTTCTTTGAGTTCTCACGAGCTTGTAGGTGCATTTTGGGACGGATTTGGACGTTGGAGGTGGCCGGAATGATGTTTGGAAATCTGGCCGAAACTTTGATTGGCCATAACTTAAAATCCAGGTACTTTCTGAATTTTCTGGGTTGATATTTGGAATCCTTGGCTCGAGTAGATAGATTTACATAGGTAGAACGTCCAATTTGGTTGAGAAACGAGTGAGATATCGAAGTTTGAAGTTTGGAGCATCAATGGAGTTTTCCGGCAAGAAATTCCGGCGAGTTGACTCGGTCGCCGGTGAGTTGACTCGTTGACCGACGAGTTGACTCTGACCCGTTGACTTACTGTTCATGATGGCGTCAGCGTTGACTTTGATGACGTCCGCGTTGACTTTTTGGGCAACGTTTGACTAGAACGTTGACTCGCGCGTGGGGGCGCGTGTGAGCGTATTTTGAGGTGGGACTAGGACTATTTTAAGGGTTTCGATGATCCGGATCCAATGGAGGTGGTTTCGGGTCGATCGGAGATCGTTAAGTTGGTCAAATCGAGGTTTTTCACCTCGGGAAATGTGTACGGGACACGTTGACTTTTTTGGGAAATTTTAGGGTTCTTAATATGGACTTGTATAGGTTAGTAGTAACCTTTGGGTATGATTTGGACAGGTCAGGATGACCCGGAGAGGTCGGATTAGCCCGAGAAGGCTTATGGCACGCGTATCGAGGCGGCATCGTTGGACGGTCTGTGAGTGGACTTTGGTTTTATAAATTCTATGCATGCTTAAATGTTTTATATGGATTATGATTGTGATTGTATGATATTGATTTGATTGTTGGAAAATTGTACGGTTTCACGTATTTCGAGGCGATTTACATGCTTGCACGTAAATCGAGGTTTTTCCAGTTTTGCACGGATTTTCTATGTTTATGGTCTTGGATATAATATGATGAAATGGTTTTGAAATTGGAAATATGAACTCGGGCTTGAGGCCCACTTGTTTTGGAAATTTCGGACTTGGAGTCCATTTGAGTGCGTAATCGGGCCGGGGGCCCAATTGCTTATGAAATCGGGCCAGGGGCCCAGTTGTTTATGAAATCGGGCTGAGACCCATTTGAGTGATATTATCGGGCCAGGGGCCCAGTTGGTTTATATAGTCGAGCCGTGGGCCCAGTGGTTTACAAATCGGGACGTGGGCCCAGTGGTTCATAAAATCGGGCATGAGGCCCAGTTGGATTATAATGGTAATTTCGGGTCAGGGACCCTATGTTTAATAATTGTGATTTCGGGTCAGGGACCCTAAATGGAATTATGTTGTTTTATGGAAATTTCGGGCAGGGCCCATTGTAATGTTGTGATAAAAGGAATAAATAAAACTATTTCCATATACCATCTGGATACGAGGATATATGATGGTCTCCTCCAGGTGTCTGGGACACTAGGGAAGTCACGGTGCATTGCCTGCGAGGGGTCATTATACGGAGCAGCCGGACCGTATGATGACTCAGGAGCAGGATTGCTATGATTGACGTCAGGGACGTCAGACATCGGGGATGTCAGAGATATGGACCCGGTGAGACCCCGGGCAGCACGCGTTGCTTAATACCGTGAGATATGACGTCAGGGACGGCAAGCGTCTGGGACGCTAAGCATCAGGGATGCTGGTGATGGTAATGGTAAATACGGATTAATGAATCTATAAAATGGCTTATCGGTTGGATATGTGTTATATGGTAAAAATGGATTATTGGTTATGAAATGGTATGTCGGGTCGGGGACCCTAAATGGTTTTGGATTTATGGATTTATATTTATGGCTTTGGGCGGTGGCCCACATGGTTTTAATATGTCTGGTGGTGGTATTCCACAGTTTTGGGCTGAGTTCCCACACTTGGTTTTAAGTTAACGGTTTTTGGGCTAAGGCCCTAATGGCTCGGTTGAGAAAACGTTTTGGTTACTGGTTTTCGTGGCATGCATACTTTTTTATTGGAGGGCATAAATGTCTTATAAATGTATTTGATGAACTTATTGATTTTTGTCCACTCACAGCTTTTGGTTTTAATGCCCTTCAGGTTGATTACGGATGCGACTGCAGCAGAGACTGGGACATTGCACACCTCCTCCATCGGTCCTTGCGCACTCTGGATGCCTCGTTTGGGCAATGGCTCTTGGTTATCCCTTGTCTGACACCCCTTGTTGGATGGGAGCAGGGCACATTCCACGGTAATCCCAGGGGGATTGGGATGGGTCCTGTCACAATGACGGTGGTTTCGTGTCGATTGGAGATTGTTAGGTTGGTTAAATTGAGAAAATTAGCCTCGGGAAGCGTGTTCGGAGCGCGTTCCCGGGCCGGTTTCACCCTAAGTTTTTATGCTAGACCTAGTAGGGTCAATTAGTGACCCTTAAGTATGTTTGGACAGGTACGGACTTTGTGTTTAGCTTCAGGATAGGTGTAAATGGTTCGTTAGCGCAGCAAAGACATGTTGTGAGTGGACCGTTGATTTTATAAATGAATACATGCATGACTATGTTACTTGTTATCTAAATTGTTTTGTGATAAATGTTTTATGATGTTGGGATTTGAGAATTGGATTTCGGATTTCGAGAAATGAATGGATTTTACTTAAAAAGGGGACTTATGGGGCTTGAGACTCATTTGACGAGCATTGACTCGGATTTGGACAAAGGTATTTCGAAAATGCATTGTGAACCATGGAGTATTGATGATTTGAGACCTTCAACTTAAAGACTTGTTTATAAAGAATTCTGGGAAAAGATTTTGACATGATTTTGAAAGGTTTCATTAAGTACATGTTACACCCTTCCATATTTGCGGATTGGTCTCCTCCAGACGTCGACCTGGAGGGTAACGATCCATTGACCAGAATGAGCTTCCCCATTGGGAACCCGTTCCAGGAGTGGGAGATTGTGTTGTGGTCCCGGACCAGATTCCGGAGAGATACTCGAACTAGAATCCGAGAGAGAGCTCGGATTTGGTTCAGAGACTGAGCCTTCCAGACGGAGAATTCCTGGGAGAAGACTCGGAGTGAGACCCCGGGTGGTATGCATACCCTATTAGAGATAAATCGTGACCATTATCGGGGATTTGATGCCTAGGGGCTGTGTGCCCCGATTTGGCATCTTCTCGGAAGAGCCGAGGAAGGGGTTGTGGATACATGATTACTTGTAGAGTGATATGATGTTGCCCAGATATGTTTTTACTATAGATATATGTATATGTATAGATATGTTCCATGTTTTTATATGTGATCGTATTCCCTGTTTTATACTGCATGCATGTATGTTTCCTTAAACGAAGGGTCAAATTATATATATATATGTTCAAATGGATTTCTAACTGTTTATTTTTGGTCCACTCACACTTTGAATGTTTTCTCGACCCTTCAGGAGAGGAAACCGAGGAGGGCATCGACTCCGGGGCCTAGGCATAAATACCACCGTTGCGTTTACACCACCCTGAGGGGTAGGTTTATCTTTATTTTGTATTAGTACGAACATAATGCTCCTTTCCCTTGTCTGACATGTTGCATTTTGGGAAACACACCGGTGTGTATTTAGAACCCCCAGTAGGGGTATTTGTGTAATAAAACCCTTCGAAGGGTATTTGTGGTATTTTGGTTTACGTTTCAGATGGGAGCAGGCTTCCCCAGTGGTCCCCAGGGGGAAAACGGGGAGGGTCCTTTCTTCTGGTCTCACTATCTTTTCATTATCATCTGCTAGATGAAACAGGTCATTTCAAGGTCTAGACTACGAATGATCATGGGCGTAGTTGAAGGTTTTGCTTTATCCTCATTAAAGTGTCTCAAAGATCTTCTAGATGTAATATCAACATCTTTTATATGTGATTCAATCTATAGATTAAAAACCTTATCTGCACGGTACTCGAGCTCCAGATTGAGACAGAATTTTGTTCTCCCAAGATCCTTCATTTCGAACTCCAACTTCAGGTGCTTAACAATTTTTTTTTCTTCTGTAATACCAATCAATAGCAAACCTGTAAGTTTTTTTCTCAATAAACACGCATGGGTATTCTTTGTTATCCCATTCTAAACAAACACTCACTTAGACGGTTATACCACATCTGTCTGAATTATCTCAATCCATAAGTGAACACCTTAAACTAACAGAGAGTGTGTTTTGTGGTCTGGAACTATTTGTACCATGTATTATAAGTCCTTTGGGAACTTTTAAATATATCTCTGTATTTAGATCCCTATAGAGATCAACAGTAACCACTTCCATAAGCTGTTTATTCAGTTTTCTTGAAACTACCAAACTGATAAAGTAGGCGAACGTTATGACGTTCATTACAAAAGAATACGCCTCCTCGTAATCAATCTTAGGGCGTTGAGAAAACTGTGCGCCTTTAAATGAGTTGTACATCTCACAATCTCATTTTTCTCATTACGCTTCATTATGACTACCCATTGAAATCATGTAGGTTAATCTAGGGAGGTATGGGAACTACAAGTTCAAACACCTTCGTTTTTTTCAAGGAATCTAATTCGACCTGGATTGGTTCTTTCCATTTTGGCCAGTCTTCTCTACGTTGGCATTTATTCATCAACGGAGTAAGGTTCGATTTCATTTCTAGTTATTATTTTGGTAGCTACTGCGTATACATATAAATCATCGATGATAATATCATTTTGATTCCATATCTCACATAAGCATGCATGATTTATCGAGATTTCTTTATTCTCGGGAGTGGGTTCAGACGTTCGAGCGACCCCCAACGTCGTCACATACTCATAATTCGGAATTATCTCTTGAGATGGATCAGTTAATATTTTGAAGGGATTCAATTGTGCCAAATATCATCTTCTAGGGATGAGAATCCTTTGGACCTATTAGTCTACCTAGCTTATGGGTAGACATATGGTCGTACCTCGTCTGTTTGGGATGACGCGTCCTACTGGGACGTTTATCCTTGCAAGCACATTTGCAGCAGGTATATGTGATCCCATTACTTTAGCTAGATTAGAGGAAGCATCTGGCGTATTATTAGCTACACTTTGTAAATCTAGAATTCTCCGCACCTCATTCTTACTTTGTGCGGTCCGGGGATCAACATGAGACATAGTGGGGATATTCCACGTCAATTCACATCGTTCTTCAGGAATGTTTGATGTTCTTATCTCCCCCTAACGACGAGAAAACCGTCTCATCAAAGTGACTATCTGCAAATATAGCGGGAATGGGATTGCCTGTCAAGGGCTCTAAATAGCGGATAATGGAGAGGGATTTATAACCGACATGTATGCCCCTTCTTTGTTGAGGTCCTATTTGTGTACTTTGTGGTGGCACAAATGGCACGTAAATGCACACCTAAAAATACGTAAGTACGAAGCATCTGGTTCGTACCCAGTCACCAGTTGTAACGCAAAACATCATTGGGTGGCGTTGACCTCAACTAGACCAACATTGTTGCATGCAAAATTGCATAGCCCCTACGTAGAAATGAGAAGCTTGGTGCGCATTACCAAGGTTAATTAGTGTTTATGTGAGACCATTATGGGTGTGAATATGGGGAACCAAATGTTCAGCATCAATCCCAAAGAACATGCAATAATCATCGAATATTTTGATGTAAACTCTCCGGTATGATAGATTCTTATAGACTATATAAGAGAATCTGGGTGGTGAGGCCCTTAATTGAATAATTTGGGCTAAGAGTTTAGCAAATACAGTATGCGTGTGGACAAAAATATAGCATGTGACCACTTTGTCGGTATCTCAACCTAAACCATGAAAGTTTTTTAAACGGTCCGCGTGACGGCCATTCAGATGATGTATCCCTGAATGGTTGAGTTATGGCATTGTGCGTGTTGTGAAAACCCTCCTCGGATTGTTGGGTTCCGTCCAGATGATGTATCCCTGGACGGCCACTCAAATGTTGTATCCCTGAGTGGTCAAGTTATATGGTCAACGTAAACTATCTGCAAATATAGCGGGAATGAGATTGCCTGACAAGGGCTCTAAATAGCGGATAATGGAGAGGGATTTATAACCGACATGTATGCCCCTTCTTTGTTGAGGTCCTATTTGTGTACTTTGTGGCGGCACAAATGGCACGTAAATGCACACCTAGAAATCCGTAAGTACGAAGCATCTGGTTCGTATCCAGTCACGAGCTGTAACAAAAAACATCATTGGGTGGCGTTGACCTCAACTAGACCAACATTGATGCATGCAAAATTGCATAGCCCCTACGTAGAAATGAGAAGCTTGGTGCGCATTACCAAGGTTAATTAGTGTTTATGCGAGACCATTATGGGTGTGAATATGGGGAACCAAATGTTCAGCATCAATCCCAAGGTACATGCAATAATCATCGAATGTTTTGTTGTAAACTCTCCGGTATGATAAAGTCTTATAGACTATATAAGAGAATCTAGGTGGTGTAGCCATTAATTGAATGATTTGGGCTAAGATTTTAGCAAATACAGTATGCGTGTGGAAAAAAATATTGCATGTGACCACTTTGTCTGTATCTCAACCTAAACCATGAAAGTTTTTTAAACGGTCCGCGTGAAGACCATTCAGATGATGTATCCCTGAATGGTTGAGTTATGGCATTGTGTGTGTTGTGAAAACCCTCCACGGATTGTTGGGTTCCGTCCAGATGATGTATCCCTGGACGACCACTCAGATGCTGTATCCCTGAGTGGTCAAGTTATATGGTCAACGTAAACTATCTGCAAATATAGAGGGAATGAGATTGCCTGTCAAGGGCTCTAAATAGCGGATAATGTAGAGGGATTTATAACCGACATGTATGCCTCTTCTTTGCTGAGGTCTTATTTGTGTACTTTGTGGCGGCATAAATGGCACGTAAATGCACACCTAGAAATGTGAAAGTACGAAGCATCTAGTTCGTACCCAGTCACCAGCTGTAACGCAAAACATCATTTGGTGGCGTTGACCTCAACTAGACCAACATTGCTGCATGCAAAATTGCATAGCCTCTACGTAGAAATGAGAAGCTTGGTGCGCATTACCAAGGTTAATTAGTGTTTATGCGAGACCATTATAGGTGTGAATATGGGGAACCAAATGTTCAGCATCAATCCCAAGGTACATGCAATAATTATCGAATATTTTGATGTAAACTCTCCGGTATGATAGATTCTTATAGACTATATAAGAGAATCTGGATGGTGTGGCCCTTAATTGAATGATTTGGGCTAAGTGTTTAGCAAATACAGTATGCGTGTGGACAAAAATATAGCATGTGACCACTTTGTCGGTATCTCAACGTAAACCATGAAATTTTTTTAAACGATCCGCGTGACGACCATTCACCGGCTTCAACTTCAACGTCGGGCACACACAACCGTCCTTCTTTTAGCAAAACTCCATCCTCCCTGACTGTGAAATCTAGCCGCTCACCGGCTTCCACTTCAATCCGAAGTACACATGAGACAGGATCTTGAGATTGAGCCTCAACGATCTGATCGATCAAAAGTGGTCTCACATGAAAATTAGCCAACAAGACACCTTGGCCATCCAAACCCAAATCAATGCTAGTCTTACGGAGTTCAACCAAAAGTGGTAAATGAACCGTCCGTAGGTGTGCTAAAGAATGCGTTGACTTCCGGCTTAGAGCATCAGCCACCACGTTGGCTTTTCCCGGGTGGTACTCAATCGTGCAATCATAATCTTTAATTAGCTCTAGCCACCGTCGTTGCCTCACATTTAACTCCCTCTGAGTAAACAAGTACTTCAGGCTTTTGTGATTCGTGAACATTCTGCAAGTCGCACCATACAAGTGATGTCTCCAAATTTTTAAAGCATGCACAACAGCAGCTAATTCCAAGTCGTGCGTCGAATAATTGCGCTCATGCGGCTTCAACTGGCGCGAAGCATAGGCAATCACTTTCCCATGCTGCATTAGCACACATCCCAAACCCTGTAAGGATGCATCACTGTACACCTCGAATTCCCCACTGTCATCTGGAAGGGTCAGTATAGGAGCAGATGTCAACCTTTCCTTTAGCTCCCGAAAACTACGCTCATAATCGTCATCCCAGACAAACTTGACTCCCTTCCGCGTCAGTCGTGTCAACGGGGCAGCAATGGTAGAGAAACCCTCTACAAACCTCCTGTAATAGCCAGCCAAACCCAAGAAACTTCTGACTTCAGTGACGGTCCTCGGTTGTTCCCACTTCGTCACTGCCTCAATTTTCTGAGAATCCACACTGATCCCGTCAGTTGAGATCACATGCCCCAAGAAACTCACGCTCGTCAACCAAAACTGACACTTGCTGAGCTTCGCATACAACTGGTTTTCCCTCAAGGTACCCAGCACCATCCTTAAGTGCTCCTCGTGCGCTTCCGCACTCCTCGAGTAGACTAGGATATCGTCAATGAACACGATAACAAAGTGATCCAAGTATGGCTGCAACACTCGGTTCATCAAATCCATAAATGCTGCGGGTGCATTGGTCAAACCAAACGGCATCACAAGGAACTCATAATGACCATATCGGGTCCTAAAGGCTGTCTTGGGTACATCTTCATCCTTAACTCGCAATTGATGATACCCAGAACGAAGATCAATTTTGGAGAAGTACTGCGCTCCTCACAGCTGATCGAACAAATCATCGATCCGAGGCAACGGGTATTTGTTCCTGACTGTTACTTTATTCAATTGCCTGTAATCAATGCAGAGTCTCAAACTCCCATCCTTTTTCTTCACAAACAACACCGGGGCTTCCTAGGGGGATACACTCGGTCGAATAAATCCCATCTCAAGTAATTCTAGTAACTGCGCCTTCAGTTCTTTCAACTCAGCTGGCGCCATACGATACGGAGCCTGAGAAATAGGTTGCGTACCTAGAATCAGATCAATAGTGAACTCGACATCTCGATGCGGTGGCAATCCCGGTAGATCCTCCGGAAAGACATCCGGGAACTCCCGTACTATCGGTATATCCTCCACCCTCAATGGTGAAGCTCGTGAGTCCATCACTTGAGCTAAGTATCCCTGGCACCCTTTCCTCAACAACTTACTTGCCTTCAGGGCGGAAATCACTCCGACAGGAGTTGCTCGCTGAATTCCCTGAAAGGTGGTTTCCGGTAACCCCGGGCTCCGAAAGGTAACCTTATTATCGACACATTCGATAGAAGCATGATGGAGCGTCAACCAATCCATCCCTAGAATGACAACAAAGTCGTGCAAGTCCAAGAGTATCAAGTTTGCTACCAACCCAACGTCACCTACCATTACGGGACACTCCCGCAGCACTTGATTTACCACAAATACATCTCCAGTGGGTGTACTCACACCCAAGTCACAATCCAAAGCGGACACCTCTCTACCCGCCAACAATTCACAGTCCCGTGATATAAATGAATGAGTAGCTCCGGGATCAATTAAAGCACAAACATCATGCCCAAAGATCGTGAGTGTACCTGTCACCACACCAGGTGCTGCCCTGGCCTCCTGCTGCGTAACGGCAAAAACTCGGGCCTGTGGTCCAGCTGCTCGCCCACGGCCCCGGCCCCTCTGTCCATTAGCCGCTCTAGCACCACCTCCTCTAGTACTCTCGGTTCCAGAAACTGCAGCTGTGCTCCGTCCCTGCTCTGCTCCACCCCGACCTGCGCCACCACCCTGTGGCAAAGATGGACACTCCCTCCGATAGTGGCCCCGCTCGCCACAGAAGAAACAGATAACACTGGAAGCATCGCGAGCAAAACCACCACTCTGCAGTCCTGTGGAAGCAACCGAAGTCGCGCTCGCCTGCAGAGCAGTCTGCGCCCTAGGCGCTCGGAATCCGGGACTCTGATAGTTACCAGGCCTGCCATAACGATCATTGCCTGCAGATGAGGCTCCACCATAACATCCTTTCTTCGGGGCTCTCTGACCATACGATCCAGGATATGAACGCTCTCGACGTTGTCCACCGCCAGAGTACTGTGGACGTGTCGGGAGACTGGCCTCAACCCGCACTGCGGCATCAGATAACTCCCTGAGAGTAGTAAAAGCTCTGGCCGTCACAATGACCCGTATCTCACACCGTAGGCCAAGCTCAAACCTACGACATTTCTCAGCCTCAGTAGATACAAAGGTAGGAGCAAAACGGGCTAGCATCTGAAACTTCTGCTCATACTCAACTACCGACATGCTCCCCTACTGGAGCTGCAGAAACTCGGTCTCCCCAGCATCACGGAATGAACGGGGATAATACTGATCCAAAAACCGTTCACGAAAGGTCTCCCAAGTCACTGTACGGGCATCCCATCGCGACAAATCCAGGGTATACCACCACTCATAAGCAGATCCATCAAGTAAAAAGGTAGCCAATACAACTCGCTCCTCAGGAGGACAGTGCATCACAGCAAAAATCCGCTCGAACCGAGAAATCTAACGGTGAGCATCCTCGGGTTCCGCTCTACCACTAAACACCGTAACCCCAAGACGCTGGGCTCGCTCGATCGAAGCACTCTCGGCATCACTATCAGGTCGTGGAGGGGGGTCGCGTCGCGGAGGCATGGCCGATCGTCCTTCTCTGAAAGAGGCATAAGTTAGTACAATAATCAAGGCACACCCGAGTGCCAGACACGAATCGTAAACCTAGGCTCTGATACCAATTGACAGGACCCACCCCGATTATCGCCTCGATAATCAGGAAGCATCTTGCTCCCGTCTGAAAATCGAATCCAAAAGACCAGAAAACTAAATAATATTACATCACACCCATTGTCAGACCAGGGAGATTAAACAAATACATCCGACTGGACGTCAAGTCCACAGTTTCACAGAGCATAATATTACAAAACAGGTTAAAGAACAAATCCTACTCTATGAACTAACTACTCCGCAACGAAAAACATTATGCCTCTGCCTCTGCCTCGGCGCTAGCCCCCGAACTTGTACCACGACCTGGAGGGTAGTTAAAACAACAAAGTGTGAGTGGACAGAAACAAAGGTTTACAGAAAACAGTTTAAGGAAATCTGGGTTCGCCCTCCAGTTTTACAACACGCATGCATAACCAAATATTCGAAAATCGCGTAATAACATTTGAAAACTCTTTTCTCGAAACACATGTAAAACAATTTAATATTACCAGAATCCAGAAACCGTCATTTTGAAACATCAATTGCACAAATACAGTAAAAAGTAAGTCAATAATCCCAATTAAGCCGTTGGATCCATCCGAGTCTTTAAACTCAATATCAGGCCTTCCCGGGATATCAACGAGTCTTTAAACTCAAAACATGATCAATAGGCCTCGGGGGTATCACAATAACCGAGTCTTTAAACTTATTCCAGGTCTTTAAACCCAATTTTCGGGCCCGCCCCCGTCATCAATAAACCGGGTCTTTAAACCCAAAACCAGATCCAACATTCAACCGGGTCTTTAAACCCAAAACCGTTTTTTTTAAAACACAATTAACCAGGATTCATCATAAACCGTTTTCCAACATCATTCCGAAATCATATCTCGTCATAACAGGACTTATGTCCGAATTCACATGCAAATTCCAAAATATGCAATTCCCGAAATCACTCCACACTTATAATCAAAACATCATAAATCCGCAACATGCATATTCATATCCAGATACTTCATCAAAACATCATTCATGCACAAGCAAAAACCGTAACCTCGAAATGCGTGAAATACGATAAATATCTCGAAAAGCGTGAAAACACGTAAAACCGAAATATCATATCACCAGCATAAAATCATATGTAAAACCATAAGATAAATAAGTAAAATAGTCATGCATGCCCGATTTAGAAATCAAAAAGTCCACTCACGGTTTTAGGACGCGTCAATCGCGTCCCTCGCGCTCCTCCGTAGCTTCGGAAGTGTCTGGGCCTGTATAAACGTACAAGAAGGGTTACAAACATCCTCAAATAGCTCGTATGATTTTTCCCTAATTTTCCGGATTTTTCGGCGAAATTAAACTTAGAGACTTAACCTTCCGGACTCCCGAAATTATCCCGAATGACTCCCGATCCACTCGAACTCTAAAGATAAAATGTTAATTAAACTGAAATGATTAAATCTCATGTTGACCGTGATCGGAGTTAACATCACACATGCCGTCACGCGCCGCCCAAAGTGGCTGCACGTGAAGGCCACGCGCCAAGCTACAGTACCTTCGTCCTTACCCGAATAGACTGATAAACGGGTCTGATACCCGCGGCTCAACCCGATTAGTTCACCCTCAATTCTCAATCGATTCTTCCCGTTTTCAATCCTATTATCTTCTCTAATCAATTAATTTTAGGTCTGCATTAACGGTTAACCTCGACTAACACTAAATCGACCCAACTTAAGCTCGAACAGTCGAACAAGTCGACGCCTGGAACTCACCCAAACTAGCTCCATTTTCAAATTAACTTCACCAGTAGCTTAAGGGGACTTAGACGAACTCAATGGCACAAACAATTTAACTCGCCGTTACCTGGAAGTCGTCGTCCTCAACACTGGTTTTCCTCTGAAACTGAGACTCAGGTTCCCGACCAACCAGTCCTCCTCCTCCCTCGATTTTTGCACGGTTGTGCTCGTAGTGACCCTAGAAGTCTAACACGGCCCTTGGTTTCGTTCAACACGCCTCAGGAATTAAATTCGATTTTTCCCTCCAACTGGTTCTTCTCTGAACTGGTACCTGAGCTCCTGAGCAATCCTTGCTCAATTCACTTGATCTCGTGCACGGTTATGTTTCTGCTGCTCCCAGAAAGCTCTCTGTGTGTCTGAATTGGTCCCAAAACCCGAAGGAATTGAACTCTGAGATTTCCCCCCAAAAACCCGAAAATGGTTCTTCACTGTTTATCTCAATCTCAGCCTTCACACTGATGCACAAACGACCTCAAATGAATCCTCACTTCATTCCCATACACGGTTAATCGATAGAATGGCAAACAGCCCGTGGGAGACCCAACTGAGGTCTCTGAAAATGTCTCTCACGCACACAGAAGCCATGGCCCTTTCTTTAACCCAGCCCGTGCTCTGTGTGGCCTCAGTCCGTTCACCAATGTCCCCCACTGCCTCAATTAACTTAAACAATACATCTGATCGATCCACTAGGCCATAAACAATTTCACGCACAACACACCACGGCCGTGCACTCTGTTTTCCACGGTGGTGAACAGTACCCCGTGTAAAAAGACCAAAATGCCCTCAGGGCAAAAATTACCAAAATGCCCTCCAACTTCCGTGACCCGTAACTCGGCCTCGGGACCTCGAGACGAACCTAACGGTCTTCGAATCATGTGAAAACCAATTGTCAAACAAAAAGTCAACTTTTTCCCATATAACGTCCAAATTACGATAATGCCCCTGAACTTCCGAACATCATAACTTTCGCCTCGAGCGTCCGAATCGGACGTGCCACCTGTCTATGAACTCGTGACGTCCCGAACTGCGTCACTGTCATTGTTCAACGTCCGTTCGACCTCCCAATCAAAAAGTCAACAAATTGACCACACGAATCACAGGGATAAAAACGTCGTTTTATTCAATATTTTACAATATTACATTTTCAGAATGTCTGGGGCATTACAGAGCGTGTGGCCGCTGCCAGTCGTCCGGACAACATGAAATATTTTTCTTTTAATTTTCTGAGATTAATTATATATTTTCTGGAATTATTGGACATTGTTTGAGCATAGTCCTAAATATCTAATGTATTTTCTTAATAATTTAGGTATCCTTTAATTATTCTTTGATTGCTTTTTAATTATGGAAATTTCTGGTTTATTGTGTTGGTTGAATTTGTGGTTATACATTTGGTAATGATGTGTTTGGGTAAGCTTAAAAGGTGATGAAAAGGATAACCATATATAAATCTTGTTTATGGAAGAATTAGGAATTCCAATTATGTATTGGAATAAATATTAGTAATCAAAATTGGTGATTTTGTATATATTTACTTAGAGCCATAATCAATTATGTACGAGTTACATAAAGAAATTTTCCTTGGATATCTGTAAAACGGATTAACCGGTAAATAATTAGAACTAGAGAAACCTATGGAAATTATGGAACTAAGTACAATCTTGTTTGAATCCCAAGTGGTACGTTGAAATTGGTTGTACAAGAAATGAGCTTAGTTTAATTATGCTTTCTTCTCCTTGTCGGGGAGCGGGTTGGATGTGGGCAGAAACCCCGCAAGGATAAATTAGGTTTGGTTAATTAGCTAAAACTGGGACATGAATAAAGTTAGCAATATCCCTAGTCTGACCTGAATTGTCGGACGGGAGCAGAATCGGTTTAATTTTTCGCAATTTTGGGGACGGATCCACTCATTACCAATGCCTCTACAACAAGATATGCTCTAATTACGTTACCCTTAGCCGGTAGTTTCATGTTTCGACTGCATAGCTTGTTAGGTTATTTGAGTTCCACCTGGTTTAGTCGTTGGTATCTTTAGTATATATGTTAGCATTAATCAGCATCCAAGTGATTGTTCATCCCTACATTTTGCTAAAATACTAGTTATATAGTACCCACTTGTCCCCAAGCTGATTGGAGACATAGGGGTTGCCGGCGCTTTCACGCGGATGTGTACTGAGTGAACCTAAATATCTATCCTATCATCTAGGCACAGACCTAACTCCTGGGATAGAAGCCCACCCAAAATTGTTAACCCAAAAGAAAAAAAAAATATCTTATTAATTTATTCTAAATCCAAATAAGATAGAGAATGAAGTTCTTAAATATATTATCCAAATAAAAAGAGTATTTTTTGATAATATTGCCTTGCAAACTAATAAGCTACAATTTTAGTACGTTTATATTATATGAGATTGCATAACATTGCTACCGTTTTTTTTTTTAATACTGAGGGATTATTTTTCTTGAACTATTTTACATTGAATTATTGTTAATTTCCGGTCCACTCGATCTTTTATTTTAATACTTGGAAAGCTTTAAACGATTTGTGAGGAAGATTCAGCCAGCCAGTATTCTGACGCGGCCAATTTCTCTTGTACAGGTTGTCACTCAACGTACTGTAACTTTTGCTTTTCTTGTTGACACTTTCTTTTGGGATCATCATGCACATTATGTACGTAATAACTATGGCTATGCCGACTCTATATATAGCACTTACACTTTATTAATGTTCACTTTTAATTTGTTAGCTGCCTAAACACATGCATAATTTCACTTTTGGCTTCTTCCTCTGAATTCACTTGAATTTTTTCAGTGAGGGATCGATGTATTTCAAAATTAGTCATCGATACGTAATAAATAGGTGAAAAATAGCGCGTAAACACAGGACAAAAGAAGTTTGGGTAAATTTGATGAAACTTGGTGGCATTAATAACAATAATTATTTGCATTTTATACAGGAAAAAAAATAAAACCCTTTTTTTAATTAATGGCCTATGTAAATAGTTATATTATTATTGTCGATTTCATTGTGACATAGCTAGCTTTTATCATCATGTCTTTGTTTGTTGTAGGCTTGTATCTATTCTTCGCAGAAGAAAATGTTAAGCTTGTTGTGTTTCCTTTAGCTTCATCCAGTTGCTTCTGAGGAATAACGATTCGATCTATTTTCATATTTAATTGCGCGCATTCCTTGCCAAAACTTGTGTGTTAATGATTATTAGTATTTTATATTAATTTGTGATATTGATGGCATCAATCTATCGATATTTTAATCTCTCTCCATTTTACAAATAATAAAGACACGGGTATATATATATATATATATATATATAGACGGAGGTACAATATTGTATGTGTCTAGCTAACCTGGATTATTCAATAATAATATACCTACACTCATCAAAATTAAATAATTATTAATTTTCTTAATTAAGGTTCTCATTTAATTAACCTTAATTAATTACAATCAATAGGGGCCACTAGTATATATATATATATATATAGCATGACGAGCTTTCAATTTCAAGAGAATATACGCACCAAACAATATGATTTGTGGGATTCTTTATATACTTAATTGTCTATCCTTCAATTCATGATGCCCCATAATACGTATATATAGTTTCATCAAAAAAGAGATTAATTAACTGAAGATGAAGACATATATATATTTCCTATAATACATATATACCATATATGTACTTGTCAATTCTCTCTGTGGAAAATGCTTTACTCCATTATTGAATGAAAAAAAAATGCTTTCTATTCACTTGATCATAAACAATTGTTTGCAAAAATCTTATGTAAAGATTATCTCCCTGATATATAAATCAATCAAATATTATAGATATGTTTTGATAATTCATTATTATTAAAACAATTGAAATTTTTAAAAATAATTAAGATTTTTGAGAGTGGTCATCAAATGAATTGAGTCGACTAAACAATTTATAAGTTGATTGATAAATATAAAATATAAGTTGATTGATTTTTTTTTAATGATGATATTTTGGTAGTAAAATAGAAAATTAGATGTTTTGACAATCACATGTATATAGAAAAAATTGTAATTAATCAACAACAGAAGAAGGAGCACACACACACATATATATATATATATATATATATCCACCCTAGCTAGTTGCTAGGGGGTACGTGAATGAGAGTACATATCTTCCTATAGTGTATTATCGAAAATAATTGCACCACTAGCGGTTCATCATCCAGAAAGATGTATCGCACTCCAAACCAAACATTACCCGCCAAAGATTGAGCTCGACCCGATAGATGAAGACATAAAGGTGCTTATGATCGATGAGGAACCTCCTTGTTCCACCATTTTTAGTTAGGGTACTTACTTTTTATATGTATCATAATGGGACTAGTTAATTTGTTTATTTCCTCAATCATGATTTCAATATCATACCTATAAGATCAAAAAAAAAAAATCAAGCAAATTGATGATCTTTTAGCCCATCATACCATCTTTGAAATAATATTTTAGAAGATTATAAATGGCAATATATAAATATAACAAAAATTAGCTAAATTGGAAAGGTACTGCTGTAGGTGGGAACCGGCCGGGGGATGGCGAAGCTTTTCTTTCTTATATTAATTGCTGCAATAAATACTTAACTATGCCCAACATCCTAAACTACCATGAAAAGGACTCGCAATGAAGGAATAAAATAGTATTGGTTATTGATATCTCCTGTATAATCCTGACCAAAGATGAATATATCTGATGTCATCTGCAAATGAATTAGGTATATAAAGAAAGAGCAGGGCCTTAACTTAATCATCAGCTGCTCGCTGCCGGTAGCTGCAGGCCCAGGCCATGGACATATCTCTTCTCTCATCTCCAAATAATAATAACAATAATAATTATCATAATCATAGTCATAGTCATAATGATAATCATAATAAAGAGGCCGCAGCAGCAAACTTATATCTACACCCCCACTTCTCCTCATCATCATCATCCAATTCCAATCATCACTACAATATCAACCAGCAGCAGATGATGATCAAAATCAACGGTCTCCAAGCACCTCCATCCGCCTATACAGACATGCAGAGCAGCAACTACACTCGCCAAGTCGAGTCAATAACAAGCCGGTCGTCGGGGTCCAGCGAGGCAGCTGCAGGCGGAGCGGAGGAGGCGGCAGGCGGTGCTAAATGGGCGTCAACACTTCTGGTGGAGTGCGCGAGGGCCGTCGCCGACAAAGACTCCACTAAAATGAACCATCTTCTGTGGATGTTGAACGAGCTCGCTTCTCCTTACGGCGACTGTGAGCAAAAGCTCGCCTCTTATTTCTTGCAGGCACTCTTTTGCAAGGCCACCGACTCCGGCCTTCGGTGCTACAAAACCCTAACCTCCGTAGCTGAAAAGAGCCACTCCTTCGATTCAGCCAGGAAGCTGATCTTGAAGTTCCAGGAGGTGAGCCCGTGGACAACGTTCGGCCACGTGGCTTCAAATGGCGCCATTTTGGAAGCCTTAGATGGAGAATCCAAGCTCCACATAATTGACATCAGCAACACCCTCTGCACTCAGTGGCCGACTTTGTTGGAAGCATTGGCCACAAGAAACGACGACTCGCCGCATCTGAAGCTCACCGTGGTCGTCACGAGCGGCCTAGTGATGAAGTCGGTGATGAAGGAGATCGGGCAGAGGATGGAGAAGTTCGCTAGGTTAATGGGGGTCCCATTTGAGATTCATGTAATAAGTGGACTGAATCATTTGGGTGACCTCACGAAAGAGGATCTAGGGGTCCAAGAGGAAGAGGCTATTGCTGTAAATTGTATCGGGGCTCTGAGGAGAGTTGAGGTTGCAAAGAGAGGGGATATGATTCAAATGTTTCAGTCGCTGAAGCCGCGCGTCGTGACGGTGGTGGAGGAGGAGGCCGATGATCTCGTAATGATGACGTCATCATGGTCGTCTACCACCTCATCATCACTCGTAGATAATAATAGTAATAATGATGGTGATGATATTGATATTGATGTTGATGATGATGAGTTTGTGAGGTGCTTTGAAGAGTGCCTTAGGTTTTACACGTTGTACTTTGACATGTTAGAGGAGAGCTTTGTTCCCACGAGCAATGAGAGGTTGATGCTAGAGAGGGAGTGCTCGAGAAGCATAGTTAGGGCTTTGGGTTGCGATCATCGTATAAAAACAGCGATGCAGGCGATGAGGACGTGGACGGAGGAGCTGGCGAGTGCGAGAGAAGGGAGAGAGGGATCCAATGGTCGGAGAGGCTGAAGGAGGCATTTTCCCCCGTTGGATTTAGCGACGATGTTGTCGATGATGTCAAGGCGTTGCTAAAGAGGTATCGTGCTGGGTGGGCCCAACTTCTACCACCACAAGCAGCGGCAGAAGTAGTAGCAGGAGGAGGAGGAGAAGACAGTAGTAGTACCATTGATCATCAAACTGGAATTTACTTGACATGGAAAGAGGAACCAGTAGTTTGGGCTTCAATATGGAAGTTAAACCCTCATCGTCTTATAGGCTAGCTAACAATTGGGAATTCGATGAAGATCGCAATCTTCATTCCACAATTATTCATGCAATTAAGCCCCTTTTGTTTTCATTTCTTTTCTTAATTTTCCCTACCTTTCCTATACTTTTTCCTATGCTAGCTTTGTTTGTGCTGAATTGGGAGTTTGTGTATGTTTCTTTGGTGTTATTTTATTGCACTTGTCCTCTTTTCATCAATTTCCATACTAGTGTAAATTTGCATTTGGATTGCTTCTTTGCGTCCTATATCGATCTCTTTCTTCCCTCATCGTATAGGATTTGCTAGATTCAAATAAGTTGAAGAAATTAACTTAATAAATTTCATTTCCATATATGGTGTTTTCAAATACAAATATGTGTGCATATATCTATTTATTTATATTGCTTGTAACTAGGGAGATGCAATAAAAATAAGAGATGTGGTAATCTGTTGGTATCTCGATCGGTCCGGTCCGGCCCGGTCAGTTGGAGTGCTTATATGGATGCGAGGAAATAAGTACGGGCTGGATATCAGTATACCATAGTATCTATATATAGAGCTAGCGGATATGATATTGGCTTCTCCCGACTAGAATCCGATCCCTATCTATATAACTTATAACGTTAATTAATTTATTATGTTTTTTCTTAGATTGTATGAAATAGTCCTATATTTTCTGCTTTATATATATATATATGTATTTTGATTATATGAACTTAATTGTGTTAAAAATAAAGGAAAATATAGGGTAACACCCAGTCGGGGTAACCAAACCCTAAGAGGCTAAGAATGGTGCTTACCTTTGAGAATGCTGCTAGTTCTGCCTCTGATGCCTCATCAGAGTTGCCTGAAGAGCTATTTATGATTCTGAATAAATTTGGTTGGATTAGGGTGAGTATCTAATTAGTCATTTTTTTTAATCCTAAAGAGGTTTTGCAACCTTGCTGTTTTTATTGTTTGTAATGGACTTTCTCTATTGGATTTTGATGTTTTGATGATTTTATTGTTTGTAATAGATATTCTATGTTGGATTTTGATGCCTTGATGATTTTATTGTTTGTAATGGACATTTGAGGTTGGATTTTGATGTCGTAATGATTTTCTTATTTGTAAAGGACATTGATTAGTTGTAATGGACATTAATTAGGCTGTAATGGACATTGATTAGGCAATAAATATTGATTACTGCATAAAAAACAAAAAAGAAAATGGTTTTCAAAGAAACCCAAACGGGTTCGCCCGATTTGAACCAAAAAATGTCGGTTTTACCCGAAACCGAACCAAATCGAACATTTCTGTTTCGGTCCTAGTCAGTTTTTCAAGGAAAAATCGGATCGAACCGAAACCGGTTCATCAAAACGGATTGATTTCAATTTTGGTAAAAAAACTGAACCGAAAAACCGATTAATAGGGCTAAATGACACCCTCACGACCCGAACCCCCTCCACTGGCATCCCTATTTATAGTCTAGATACGTGCTAGAATATACAATCAATTAATTTAGTATCAACTGTGAGCGCATATTGTATAATGCCGCGTATTAACCTTTAATGTGGTTAATCTATTTTTTTTTTAAGAAATAAGCAAAATTACAAGTTTCCTCAAGAAGAACCATAATTTATGATCATATCGTAAAAATACTCGTTAGATATTATGTAACGACCAGGAAATTCGAAAAAGGAAAATTTGGAAACAGTTGAAGGAAATGACGATTTTGCCCCTGAAATAGGGCGAACGGTTGACTTTGGGTTTGAGCGGTCAAACGAACTTTGACCGATGACTGTGACGTAGTTCGGGACGTCAGGAGTTCAAAGACAGGTGGCACGTCCGATTTCGACATTCGAGGAAAAAGTTATTACGTTTGGAAGTTTAAGGGTAATTTGGTAAATTGGTTAAAAAGGGGTCATTTGTTGACTTTTTTATCGGGACCGTGTTTGGACTTTCCGTAAGTACCGTTGGATAGGTCTCGGGACGCTGAATCTGTAGACAGGTGGCATGCGTCAATCGGAGTTCGGACGTGAAAGTTATGGGTCTGTGAAGGCTAGGGGTATTTTGGTAATTTGTTATGGCAAGGGTAAAATGGTAATTTTCCACAGCAGGGATAATTATAGCAGGGATAATTGGATAATTAAGTGGCTGGTTCAGCCTATTTGGATGAGGATTAGTTATTATGTGACATCTGTCACTTTAATAGAAGGATTTGTGGCATGTTTGTGCTGTCGAGTATGTTTCAGGACAACAAACAAAACCGCCCACCTTGTGTTTAAATTCTTACAAATTGATTGATCAAGGAAGAAAATTGTGAAACCTGAGATGTTGGGGTGAATTTACAAAGAAACACAAGTGGGAATGAGAGAAGAAAAGGGGAAGAAAACCCAAAGAAACCGAAGACCCAAACCCGTGAAACTTATATTTTTCCAAAATTCGAATTTGAATTCTAAGCTCGAGATGACTCAAATTGTGGTTCAATTATGTCTTCTGGGATCATTTCGACCAGGACTAGATTAAAAATGAAAGGAATTGGGGTTGTTTTGGCCTAGAACAGAGAAGGGGAAGATTTCGAAAATTCGAGCTTGAGTCGAATGGATTGGAGGTATAGAACGATGAAATTGATATTACAAGCATGTTTCCCAGTGTCCCACAATGCTTCAGGATGGATCAATTGCAAGGAAACAATTTAAATTGATCAAAATTGAAAGACGAATAGTGTCTGCGATAGAGAGGGAATTGTGAAGTGGATTTCAATGGTTCGAGGTAAGTGATGGTGAAATTAAGATGTCAGAACTTTAATTGGATATAAAACGAAGTTACTGGATTGATCAATTGTGATATTTAACTGGGAATGGACAGGAATTGAACCGGGTTGCATCGCAGGACCCGTTTGCAAAGGAATCGGGTAAAGATGATGATGAACAGTGGCTGGTTACTATAGCTGGCGCGTGGGGGCGCATGAGCGGGAATCCCAAGGTGAGGTTAACACGACTTTTATTCGATGCAATGTAACGAACATTTTGGCTTTGGTTTCGAGTCGATCGGACACCGTTTCGATAATGTTTCGAGGGTCTGAAGGTTTATGTTACGTATTTAATTAATATTAAATTCCCGAAAAATTTTGGGGAATGAGTATGATGTTAATGGAACCCTTAGTGACCCTGAGTAATGATTTTGGACAGGATTCGGGATTCCTGAAAAACGTCAGATATTACGGAAACACGTGCAGCTCAGAAAGCAAGTGGTTTGGACGGTGTGTGAGTGGACGTTTGTTTTATAAACCATGATGCATGCATAGTTAAATGTTTTACATTATTGATTGCATGATTTGACTTGCATTGATGTCTTGACGTTGTGGCATGATTATGTGTGATTTAATGATTATTTTTATCGGTCTTTCGGGCACGTTTTACGAGAAATGTGCAAATGGTATTTTGGGCTAGGCCCGGAGTCAAAAAGGTTTTGAAAAGGATATTTTGACTTAATTGGTGAGTCAATTATGATTTCTGGATTATTTTAATGTTTTCAATGTGATTTTACGAATTTGCGTATAATTGGTATTTGAGCTTGAAACCCTGTCGGGAATGCTTTTGACTTGGTTTGAAGTCAATGATATGATTGATATATATTTGTGGTATGGATTGTGTTTGTGATTGTGGATACTGGATCATGTTCTGGATGGTGCGAGTGCAGTTCCTAGACGTGACTCGGATGTTGCGTGAGTGCAGTTCCCAAGTATGTGGTACGTCTAGATGGTGCGTGTGCAGTCCCCAGACATGATGGATATGACTCGGATGGTGCCTGAGTGCAGTTCCCGAGGTTGGCCTACGCGTAGTGCGGATATGACTGTGTGATTGTTTGATGAATAGTGCGGATTGATTGATGGATTGATTGATTGTGCACTTGTGAGTAGTGCTATTTGATGTTTTGTGATTACGTACTGGTATTGAGTACGGGTTTTTGGTCTGTGTGGCCAGGTGATTATGTGTTCATATGTTTTGGCCTGAGAGCCGGGATTTGACTTGTTATGTGATTTGGCTGGAAAGCCGGTGATTGTGATTCCTACATTTTTCCCTATGCATGCATGGTTTGATAAACTGGAGGGTAACTGATGTGTTTCAAACGTATTTTAAATGATATTATTTTTGTCCACTCACACCTTTTCGGTTTTGATGACCCTCTAGGCCGTGGCACGACGTTCGGGGCTGATCGAGAGGCGGAGGCATGAGCGGAAATCAGTGCAGTTATCCCTTGTCTGATATGTGCTGAAGGGTACTTTCGGGACTTCAGTTGACTTGTCAGACGGGAGCAGGACCGGGCACGATTATCAAAGTCCAGTTGGGACAGGTCCTGTCATATTAATTTGTTATTGATGATCTTCTTTTCTTTATATTTTCTTACTAGAAAAAGAAAATATGACTTTAGATGGATATCATATTGAGCGTGACTATAAAGGTTCCCATATGCTAAAAAATATCCGCATTAAAGCATAACAACTTACCATAATATATAGGACATACGTGTTACCTCAACTCCACCGAAAAACTAGTAATAAGCAAGAACTAGCGAGAATTGACCACGAGATCAATCTCTATCCACCATACCACATAAAAATAACATAAGAATAAGCCTATCTCAGAAATTTATGCATATGCTGACCGATTTGACCTATCTCATAAAATTTAGCTCAAAAATGTACTTACAGAGATGGAAGGTCAATTTATACTTCCATTATATATATATATATATATGATAAACTACATAAAAGTATTCAAACTATAGGCCCGATTTCAAAAAGTACCCCAACTATAAAAAGTTTCATTTTTGTTCCCAAACTATACTATCGATTTCAAAAGAGTACCTCCGTTAAAAATTCCATCTAATTTTCTGTTAAGTGCCTACGTGGAAAAAAAATCACTTAACATGTGATGTGGCAAAATTTGAAGGGGCAATTTGGGAATAATCCAAATCTAGTTTAGATAAAAAAAAAACTCAATTTTGCCCAAAACCCAAATCCAGAAACCAAATCCAAATCCAAATCCATACCAAATTTCCAGAATCAAATTTCCATAACCAAATCCAAATCAAATTGACAGAACTAAATCCAAACCCCATAATCATTTAATCCAAATCCAAAATCATCTTCCAAAAATCCAAAATCTCTCTCAATCTCAATCTCATCTTCTCATACTCAAAGAAACCCAAAAACCCAGACTCTCGCTTTTACTCTCTCTTACATACACAAAGACAAAAACTATGGGACAAACATTATCTGTGTGGTGATTGCAGATCACCCTGTCGATTTTCTTCGACACCAAATTGACAGCCACCCTGCCGATTTATGGATTTCTTGGATGCAACCACCATGTTGATTTACTTCGGCCACCAAATCGACGACGACCAGCCATAATTTCCTAATGCCACCAGAACCACTCAACTTAGAATGGTTAGATCTATGAAACCCATACGACATTGACGTCGGTCTTCATCGTCGGAGAACGACAATTGCATGGCCGAAGAGTATTGCCACTTCGACACCCTCACCACCATCGAGGACTCCACCTTCGTCTTCTTCGACTTCGACAATTGCATGGCCAAAGAGGATTGCCACTTCGACACCCTCACCACTATCGAAGACTACACCTTCGTCTTCTTCGACTTCTCTTGACACGACCCATCCTAATCCCCTCGGGATTACCGTGGAATGTGCCATCCTCCCGTTTGACACGAAGTGTCAGACAACGGATAACCTAATGCCACTACCCCAAACAGGGCTTCCAGAGTGCGCAAGGATCGATGGAAGAGGCATGCGATGTCCCAGTCTCTGCTGCAGTCGCATCCGCGATCAACCTGAAGGGCATTAAAACAACGAAGGCTGTGAGTGGACGAGAATAATTAAGTTCATAAAACACATTTCACAAGACATTTATGCCCTTCATTAAAACATATGCATGCATCAAAAACCAGTAATCAAAACATTTACTCAAACAAGCCATTAGGGCCTTAGCCCAAAAACCGTAACCCAAAACCAAGTGTGGAAACGCAGCCCAAAACTTTAGAATACCACATCCGTAAATACAAACCATGTGGGCCACTGCACAAATCCATAAACACAAAGTCAACCGAAAAACCATTTCATAGATCCATTAGTTCATATTTACCACATTACCATCCCCGACATCCCAGATGCCTAGCGTCCCAAACGCTTGACATCCCAGACGTCATGTCTCACAGTAATAAGCAACGCGTGCTGCCCGGGGTATCTCCGGGTCCATATCTCTGACATCCCAGATGTCTGATGTCTCAGACGTCTAATCATCGTAATCTTGCTCCTGAGTCACTATACGGTCTGATAGCTCCGTACAATGACCCCTCGCAGGCAATGCACCATGATTTCCCTAGTGTCCCAGACACCTATAGGAGACCATCACATATCCTCGTATCAAGATGGCATATGGAAAAAAGTTTTACAAAGCCATTTCAAAACATCTCAATGGGCCCTGCCCGAAATCTCCATAAAACAACACAATTCCATTTAGGGTCCCCGACCCGAAATTAAGTTTAAGAAACATAGGGTCCCATACCCAAAATGTAACGACCTATCCCAAATTCCAAGATTATATTAGTGAGGTTAATTCGTGATTAGTAGGCGAAATCGGACGAACGATGCGAAATGACCGTTTTGCCCCTGATCGTGGTAAAACGTTGACTTTTCATTCGGGAGGTCAAATGGACTTTGACCGATGACCATGAAGTAGTTTAGGATGTCACGAGTTCATAGACAGGTAGTACGTTCAATTCCGACATTCGAGGATGTTATGACGTTCAGAAGTTTAGGGGCATTTTAGTAATTTTGGTTAAAAAGGGCCAAATAGTTGACTTTTTGACCGGGAGGTCCGATGGCCGAGGGCCGAGGGCCGAGCACCGTTACGTAGATTGGGATGATACGAATCCATAGATAGGCGGCACGCTGAAATCGGACTTCAAACGGGGAAGTTATAGGTCACGGAAATTCGATTTTACTATACACGTACTTCGAGACGGGGATGATTTGGCAAAATCTGATTGGGCAGATATTTTTAGTGGGTCCCATGGATGAGTGACAAGTCTCATTGGCTAGATCCCCTAATTTGTGGATCTAACTAATTAAATAATATTATAATTATTAGGATATAATTAATCTTAACAACTTTAAATCCTAGCCATCCATTCCATTTAACTTTTAACCCTCACCACTCATCTCATCTAATCAATCTCTCTTCTCTCATCAGATCAAACCCTCTTCATCATCTTCATTTCTTTGCATTTTCTCACAAACCCAAACCATCCCCCCCCCCCCCCCCCCCCCCCCCCTCACCCCCTTATGCATCATTTCTCCATTTTATTCAAAACACACAACCCACACATACCACCATGAACCCATATTCCGTGTATGACCGTGAGGGGGTGGTGAGAGGCTGAGGATGGCAAGCCACGGCTGGGGACAGCGGTGGCCACAGCTGGAGGAGCTCGAACCGTGAGGTAAAAAATTTTGAAATTTCAAAATTGGATTTTAATGGTTTTTACTCGATTTCTTTAATTGGGTTATGTTTCTGGGGACTCTAGGAGTCGAATAGGATTAGTTTTGGGGCTTGGGATGGCCAATGGCCGTGAACGGCGGGGGAAGTTCCGGCCACCATTAAAGACGGTGAAGGACAGGTTTTGGTGAGTTTTCTTCTGTTTTTAATGTCTAAAATGTAGGAAATGAACGTAGGAAGCTATTAGGATCAAAAGGGAATGAAATGGACCTAAAATGAACCCTGAACCGGTCCAAAAACTAGAGAAAACCGGTTCAGCACAGTACATGTGAACAGTAAAACCGGTTCACCTGAGCTTGAAGATGATGAACAGTGATCTGAGCCTTCTAGGGGCGCGTGGGCCATAATTTGGGGAAGTGTTCGACATATGAAATCTTCTATTCAATGTAACGAAGATTTTGGGACTGGTCTCGCGTGAATCGAACATCGTTTCGATAGGTTTCGGGGTGTTCGAAGGTTTAGGATCGGTTTAAAAATAGTTAAAAGTTCGGGAAAATCACGGGGCTTTGGTAGGAGGTTAATAAGGTAGTTATTAACCCTCTATTACAATTTGGACAGGTTTGGGAGTCCCAGTGATGGTGATTGGCTCAGAAGAGCCTATGGCACGCAAATCGAGGCGGCAACTCGGACGGTCTGTGAGTGGACCTTGTTTTCTAAATTGGTGCATGCACAAATGTTTATTATATGTTTTAATACATGTTTGGTAATGCCATGGGTGCATTTGGTTGTGGTTACGTATAAGCACGTATTTCGAGGTTTCGGCCTTATACATTGCTTATACGGGTCTGTATTTCCTTATTGGTTTTAATGATTTGAATTTGGATTTCCAAAAGGATAAACTCGGGTATGAGACCCATTTGGTTTGTCTCGGGCATATGACCTCAGATATCGGGCACGGTGCCCAGCTGATGTCATAGGTTCGGGCACGAGACCTAGGTTACTTTACGGTTTTGATTTCAGGTCAGGGAACCTTAAATGGATTTCCCAGTTCATGACGGTTTATGGGAACCGGCATGAACCCTGGTTATGTTATGATGGTACATGATGGTTTATGGGAACTGGCATGAACCCTGGTTATGTTATGATGGTACATGACGGTTTATGGGAACCGAGCATGGAGGATGTTATATATATATATATATGAATGGAATGAATATTATGGATCATGACGGTTCAGGGGAACCGGGCATGGATATTTTTGTATGTATATATATGTTCATATACCTCCCTTTACTTTTATTATCTCCTCTGGGGAGGGTCGTTGGCCTGGGTAGACCCCGGAGTAGTCACGGAGCACCAACTGAGTGGAGTCACCCCCCAGTTGGGTTCCTTACTCTCAGGAAGGCTATGGTTACTATAACCTCGAGTAGGATCAGTGGTCTGCGGACATTGACCTTGACTTTGAGAAGACTCGGATTGAGACCCGTGTAGCACGCCTGTAGCTTTGGATACTGTGATAGGATTGTTTGTGTGACTTATATGTATATATATGATATATGATATGGTATATGAGATTTGATATGTGGTGTGCACAGGTGTGTACAGGATTGAGCAGTGGCTCGTGTATGTTTATGGATTTGGGCAGTGGCCCATATGGTCGATTTCATTGTGGTCCTTTCGACCTTGGTTTATTTCTGATTTGGGCTGAGTTCCCACATGTGGTCCAATTGGTTAAATGGTTTTGAATGCATGCATGCTTTTTAGTGAAGGGTACAAATGTCTTTATGAAATGTTTTTATAAACTCTTGTTTTGTCCACTCACAGCTTTTAATGTTTTGACTGCCCTTCAGGTTGACATCGGATGTGGACTGTAGCAGAGACCGAGATATCACATGCCTCCTCCGGATCCTGGCGTACTCTGATAGCCCGGGAGGTCAAAGGTCGGAAATATCCCTTATTTGACACTTCGTGTCAGACGGGAGCATGGTCATCCCGCGTTAACCCCTGGGGGATTGGGATGGGTCCTGTCAACGTGGTATTAGAGCGGGGTTGTCTCTATTCAAGCAACCACGGAGCTCTTGGAGTAGTATGCAGGTCGAGGATGTGATATGTCAAGGGGCTACAGTTCGTGGTCAACCTGATTGTTGGGATGCCGAAACGATAGTTAGTAGGATTGTATCGTGGAATTTCTTGGTTCGGCATTTGATTCCGGGGTTGCCATAGTTTTGTCAGGGTTGACAGTGTGGGACCCTATGGAAGGTTGAATGTATTCGTACGTGAGATTGTGATCGTGTGACGGTTAGTTGGGATCGTCTTTCACGATGTCGTAGGATCGGTTCCGACGACTGGTTGGATGTTGTGACCATCCGATGATCGGATTTGGTTAAGTTAAATGGATATACTGCTGGAGGCAGCCGGATTCGAGGAATCCTAGTTGGATTGACAGTAGGATTGGATTGACGTCTTTTCGATGTCAAGACCGCGTAGTCGGTCAAATTGTAGAATATACTGCCTTATGCAGTTGGGTTCAGAGTGACCCTAGTGTATGATTGTGGAACCCTACCTTGGATGTATGGTTCGGAGATGTGAGTTGACGAGTGGTTTAACTTGGACGACTATTCAGATTTGGATTCGTTAGTCGGTCTAGTCATGTCAGCTTGTGTTGGGACTGCACTCTGCAGTCGAGGTTGTATTTATCAGTTAGACCTAGTTGGTTGTCGGTCTACTTTGTTGTGATGGATAGTTGGTGCAACTAAGGTCATGGGGGACTTGCTAGACGACATCGGTTGAGTCGAGTTACGACTGGTTAGAGTTGGTTGGACAGGTTACCAGGGTTGGTACTTGTCGATGGAATCCCAAGTTTGGGATACGGGATAGTTTGTACGATCGATTGATTCCGTTGGATGCGAATCTCGATCGTGATGTTTGGTGTTTAGGTCTGCACGATTCTGTGGCAGGTACTACCGAGAATGGTTGTAGTTACGGTTGTTGGGAATCGGGGACGTTCAGGGGACGTTTCCTTTTCTCGTATGAGTTGTCAAGGTGACTGTACCCAGAGTTGTTGGGTACGAGGGAGGTAGAGTTTCTCCAATATAAGTAGAGGTACGGGATTGTCGCTCGGTATGAGTGGAGATCCAGGGTTGTCAGTTTTGCACAAGGTGTGCTAGTGTTAGTGCTGATGCTTATGTGCTGATGCTGACAGGTGATGATACTGGTACTAGCGCGGGTGCTGGTACTGGTGATTGTGATGACATTGAGTCACATCCATCGTAATGGGCATATGTTCGGTATCTGTGGTCCCAGAGTGGATCTCAAATAGAGTTAAATTGGTGATGGACACGTGGATGATGTCCGAGTGGGTTGGTTCCGACAAGGTTGGAACTTTGGAATCGCGAAAGGTTGTAATTGAGGTGACCCGTGGAATGCGGGTTTTTCGTATTGGCAATGGGGATTTCGAAGTCATTTTGGGTGACTTCTCAGGTTCTACCGTGGTAGATGATGGTCAATGTCACTAGTACGCTGATCATGTATTGGTTGATGAACCCGGGATTTGTCTTGGGTCATCAGGTGGAGTGAGTACATCGAAGTTAGGTGACTGAGATTTCTCATTTTCTGCTTGGTGGCAGACGATGTTGGATTACGTGACGTGGTGAGTGCAGCGAGTTTTGGTTGCATTCACGTAGGATGAATTCTGGTGTCATCGTGATTGGATCATCCTTGGTTTTTCCTAGGTGGAAGGACAAGGATTGATACGAGGTAATCAATGAGAAACCACAGTCTCGGCGTGTCTAGTCATTGACTGGTCTGTTTAGATGTGAGGATGTTGGGATTGGCTTCCCTATGAAGTCAATCAAATTTAATGTGTAATCGGTTAAGCGGCTATCTGATAGGTTCGGATATGGTGCGTCTGGGTAGACGTGAACGATATTTCGGGTTTTGGAATCAGATTTTTGGATGACGATTCAGGATTTGATTTTGGAACTTGAAAGTGGATTTCTGGATTTGGTTTTGGAATCGGATTCTGGGTGACAATTCAGGATTTGATTCTGGAGCTTGACAGTGGATTTCCTTTTATGGATTTGGGTTCGGAATGGTTATTCCAAATGCTAGCTTACGGAATAATGATTTTGGATTCGGATTTAGACATGGTTATGTATTTGATTTCTGAGTTTTGGATTCGGGATTTCTTATGAAATTGCGGATTCAGATTTGGAAATGGATGTTGGGTTGGAGTTTCGAATTGTCTAATGTTGGATTGGACAAGTGAACTCCATAATTGAAACGTGATTGGCTACAACCTAAGTGGTTGTAAGCTGATTGGTGAGTAGACGTATGTACCTTGTACGCTGTTCGAGGTACGATATCGAGCAGACTTGTGATGTTTGGTGACGGTATATAGGTTATACCCGTAGTAGGTTGGTGAGCGTGTAGGTAGTCGGATTGGTTTTGATACCATTGGAATTGTTGAGGTCGTGAACTGGACATTGGATATTGTGCACTGGGTCATGGTTTTTTGATGGGTCTAGTTACACACAGGTCGAGTATTTGTTGGTATGCGTATACTCAGGTTGAGTGAGTTGGTGTTTAGTGTAACCACTGGTGAGTATAGTGTCAGTTTTTTACTAGCGACTGTCAAGTGGTGACAGTTTGTCGAAGGTGTCAGCGTGGATTGATTAGTGAGGTCTGATGACTCCCAGTGGGAGTAGACGTCAAGATAGATTGAGATTCAGAAAGGAACCGTCGACTTGTTGTGTCAACAAGATGGTAGATTGACAAGTGGTTAGCTCATAGGATACTTGGGCAACTCTGATACTGACAGGTGGTGTCAGTTCAGAACGTGTGATTACTGTCATTCGACATGGTCGAGTGTAGTCAATACGACGCGAGTGTTAGTGGTACGTCTGGTTGCAGACAAGTATTATTCTGGTTAGTGGGTGTACGAGTGTACACGTGACGTGAGATCGAATTAGTTCCACGAGGTGGATGTGGAATCAAAATAGTTGGAGTTTCGAGAATTAAACTAATTAAGGAGGGAAGAACTGTTGGAATTAGGTCGGTTGGAATTTCGAGGATGAAATTAATTAAGGAAGGTTGTAACGACCCGTCCCAAATTCCAAGATTAGTGAGGTTAATTCGTGATTAGTAGGGCGAAATCGGACGAACGATACGAAATGACCATTTTGCCCCTGATCATGGCAAAACGTTGACCTTTCATTCGGGAAGTCAAATGGACTTTGACCGATGATCGTGACGTAGTTTAGGACGTCACGAGTTCAAAGATTGGTGGTACGTTCAATTCCGACATTCGAGGAGGAAGTTATGACGTTCGGAAGTTTAGGGGCATTTTAGTAATTTTGGTTAAAAAGTGGCAAATAGTTGACTTTTTGACCGGTAGGTCCGAGGGCCGAGGACCGTTACGTAGATCGGGATGATACGAATCCATAGACAGGCGGCACGCTGAAATCGGACTTCAAACGGGAAAGTTATAGGTCACGGAAGTTCGATTTCACTATGCATGTACTTCCAGACGGGGATGATTTGGCAAAATCTGATTGGGCAGATATTTTCAGTGGGTCCCATGGATGAGTGACAAGTGTCACTCATCCCATTGGCTAGATCCCCTAATTTGTGGATCTAACTAATTAAATAATATTATAATTATTAGGATATAATTAATCTTAACAACTTTAAATCCTAGCCATCCATTCCATTTAACTTTTAATCCTCACCACTCATCTCATCTAATCAATCTCTCTTCTCTCATCAGATCAAACATTCTTCATCATCTTCATTTCTTTACATTTTCTCACAAACCCAAACCCAACCCCCCCTCCCCCCCTTCTCCCCTTATGCATCATTTCTCCATTTTCATCAAAACACACAACCCACACATACCACCATGAACCCATTTGCCGTGTATGACCGTGATGGGGTGGTGAGAGGCTGAGGATGGCAAGCCACGGCTGGGGACGGCGGTGGCCACAGCGGGAGGAGCTCGAACCGTGAGGTAAAAATGTTTGAAATTTCAAAATTGGGTTTTAGTGGTTTTTACTCGATTTCTTTAATTGGGTTATGTTTCTAGGGACTCTAGGAGTCGAATGGGATTAGTTTTGGGGCTTGGGATGGCCAATGGCCGTGAACGGCGGGGGAAGTTCTGGCCACCATTAAAGACGGTGAAGGACGGGTTTTGGTGAGTTTTCTTCTGTTTTTAATGTCTAAAAGGTAAGAAATGAATGTAGGAAGGTATTAGGATCAAAAGGGAATGAAATGGACCTAAAATAGACCCTGAACCTGTCAAAAAACCAGAAAAAAACCGGTTCAGCACAGTACTTGTGAACAGTAAAACCGGTTCACCTGAGCTTGAAGATGATGAACAGTGATCTGAGCCTTCTAGGGGCACGTGGGCCATAATTTGGGGATGTGTTCGACATATGAAATCTTCTATTCGATGTAACGAAGATTTTGGGACTGGTCTGCGTCAATCGAACATCGTTTCAATAGGTTTCGGGGTGTCCGAAGGATTAGGATCGGTTTAAAAATAGTTAAAAGTTCGGGAAAATTATGGGGCTTTGGTAGGAGGTTAATAAGGTAGTTAGTAACCCTCTATTACAATTTGGACAGGTTTGGGAGTCCCGGTGATGGTGATTGGCTCGGAAGAGCCTATTGCACGCAAATCGAGGCGGCAGCTCGGACGGTCTGTGAGTGGACCTTGTTTTCTAAATTGGTGCATGCATAAATGTTTATTATATGTTTTAATACATGTTTGGTAATTCCATGGGTGCATTTGGTTGTGGTTACGTATAAGCACGTATTTCGAGGTTTCTTCCTTATACGGTGCTAATACGGGTCTGTATTTCCTTATTGGTTTTAATGATTTGGATTTGGATTTCCAAAAGGATAAACTCGGGTATGAGACCCATTTGGTTTTTCTCGGGCATATGACCTCAGATATCGAGAACGGTGCCCAGCTGATGTCATAGGTTCGGGCACGAGACCCAGGTTACTTTACGGTTTTGATTTCAGGTCAGGGAACCTTAAATGGATTTCCCGGTTCATGACGGTTTATGGGAACCGGCATGAACCCTGGTTATGTTATGATGGTACATGACAGTTGATGGGAACCGGCATGAACCCTGGCATGAACCCTGGTTATGTTATGATGGTACATGACGGTTTATGTGAACCGGCATGAACCCTGGTTATGTTATGATGGTACATGATGGTTTATGGGAACCAGACATGGAGGATGTTATATATATATATATATATGAATGGAATGGATATTATGGATCATGACGGTTCAGGGGAACCGGGCATGGATATTTGTGTATGTATATATATGTTCATATACCTTCCTTTACTTCTATTATCTCCTCTGGGGAGGGTCGTTGGCCTGGGTGGACCCCGGAGTAGTCACGGAGCACCGACTGAGTGGGGTCACCCCCCAGTTGGGTTCCTTACTCTCAGGAAGTCTATGGTTACTATAACCTCGAGTAGGATCAGTGGTCTGCGGACATTGACCTTGACTTTGAGAAGACTCGGATTGAGACCCGGGTAGTACGAGCGTAGCTTTGGATACCGTGACAGGATTGGTTGTGTGACTTATATGTATATATATGATATATGATATGGTATATGAGATTTGATATGTGGTGTGCACAGGTTTGCACAGGATTGAGCAGTGGCTCGTGTATGTTTATGGATTTGGGCAGTGGCCCGTATGGTCGATTTCATTGTGGTCCTTTCGACCTTGGTTTATTTCTGATTTGGGCTGAGTTCCCACATGTGGTCCATTTGGTTAAATGGTTTTCGAATGCATGCATGCTTTTTAGTGAAGGGTACAAATGTCTTTATGAAATGTTTTTATAAACTCTTATTTTGTCCACTCACAGCTTTTAATGTTTTGACTGCCCTTCAGGTTGGCATCGGATGTGGACTGTAGCAGAGACCGAGATATCACATGCCTCCTCCGGATCCTGGCGTACTCTACTAGCCCTGGAGGGCAAAGGTCGGAAATATCCTTTGTCTGACACTTCGTGTCAGACGGGAGCAGGGTCATCCCGCGTTAATCCCCGGGGGGATTGGGATGGGTCCTGTCACGAAATCACATTTATGAACCATAGGGTCCCAGACCCGAAATCACATTTATAACCCAACTAGGCCTCATGCCCGATTTTGTAAACCATTGGGCCCACAGCCCGAAATTGTAAATCAACTGGGGCCCTGGCCCGATAATATAACTCAAAAGGGTCTCAGCCCGATTCCGTAAACAACTGGGCCCTGACCCGATTTCATAAAGCAACTGGTCCCCCAACCCGATTTCGTAACTCAAATGGACTCCAAGTCCGAGGTTTCCAAAACAATTGGGCCTCATGCTCGAGTTCATCTTTCCAATTTCAAAACCATTTCATCACATTATTCATGAAACCACAAGCACGTAAAGTCATAATAAAACAGTCAGCCTCGATATACGTGCAATATGGAAAATATCTCGAAATAAGTGTAACATACGCAAAATCAATAATCACAATCATCATTATGGAAATCACGTATATAAATCATATAAAACAATTAGGCATGCATAGTATTTATAAAACCAAAGTCCACTCACAGACCGTCTAACGCTGCTCCTAGATAAGCGTGCCATAGGCCTTCCCGGGCCTCACCACTATCACCTGGACTTCCATACCGGTCCAAATTACATTCGAGAGTCACTAACCTCTTCATTAACCTCCTATGAAATCCCCGTAATTTTTCCGAATTTTTAACTATTTTTAAATTCGATTCAAAAATCTTCGGATGTCCCGAACAATATCGAAACGATATCCGATTTCCTCGAAAACAGTGCCAAAATGTTCCTTTCATCGAATAGATTAAAAGTCATGTTGGAAGTTTCCCCAAAATACCCTTCATGCACCCTCACGCGCCGCCCAAAGGGGCTGCGCGGTGAACAGTGTCATCGTCTACCTCTGGTGAACCGGGTTCACTGGTTCGAACCGGTTCAACCGAACTGCTGAACCGACCCGATCGATTCTCAGTCATTCCTCAACCATTTTTTACGGGGTTTCCACCTACATGATCGTCTAAGTCCAACTAAGAGATTTATGGAATCAAAAACAAGAAAACTTGTTTAGATTCTTACCTCTGAACACAAACCCAAAACCCATAATTTTTGACCATCCTCCCCTTTGATCCAGACCACCTCGAGCCTTAAAAACAAGTCCCATGTGTTCGTCTCTGTCCCTAGGTCTCATTAGGATCAATTAGGAGCTCAAAACTACAACTAAAGCTTGACTTTCAAAACTTGAACATAATTGAGCTCTTGGTCAAACTTACCCTTGTCGTGAACCACCGTGATCACTGCCGTTTCCTTGCTGTCTCCCGTCGTTTCTCAACCCTCACCAACAGTTGGTCTCTCACACACAAGCACAAAGGAGGTTGGTGATGGGCTGGTGTGTTTGTTCGAATAAGGGTGAGTTGTGTGTGTATGTGTTACGGGTGGGAAAATATAACAGAGTGAGAGAGAGATGATGGACCAGATGAGAGGGAATGGAGGTTGCAGATTCAATCTTGAGAATCAATGGACGACTGAGATTAAAAGAAGGATATAAATTATATTTAACTTATTAATGGAGACATGATCCAGATTTTAGGGAATGTGGGGATGAGTGAAACTTGTCACTCATCCATGGGCCCAGATTGATTCCAGCTTTTCGGTCAGATCACAATATTATAATATTATTTTAATTCAAACCTCGGTTCGTTCGGTTAATCGATTTCGCTCCTAGACCAAAACTTCGTCGTCGAACCTCCGATTTCAGTGTGCCGTCTGTCTACGGATTCATATCGACTCGATCTTCGTAACAGTCCTTGGCCCTTCGCCATTGGACCTCCCGGGTCAAAAGAACATTTGGCCCCTTTTCAGCCAAATTACCAAAATACCCCTCGACTTCCGAACGTCATAACTTTTTCCTCGAATGTCGGAATCGGACGTGCCACCTGTCTATGAACTCGTGACATCCCGAACTACGTCATAGTCATCAGTCAAAGTCCATTGGACCGCCCAAACTAAAAGTCAATATTTTACCCATGCCTAGGGGCAAAACGATCATTTTGCACATTTCGTCCGATTTCACTCAACTAATCACAGATTAGTCATTCTAAACCATAATTAATTAATATTTAATCCCGATATTCAGGACGGGTCGTTACATCTCTACCTCCGCCTCCTTCGATGTGGGTCCTAGTCGGACTCGGACTAGAGGCGGCGTTGGTTTCTTCACCAAAAGAATGCAGCAAATGATTATTCAATTGTAAAGAGCTGTGAAAGCCCATCAGATTTTGTTAATTTTCTTCACAAAGCCTTGGTTAGCATTCTTGGCAACCATCAAGTAAATTCGGGGAAATTAAGCTCCAAAAGGTTAGGAAAGGCTAAGGGAAATATGATCTACTTTATATTTGACATTTTGAAGCGTGTCCGGGGATGAGATGAAGGTTATAATATATTACCTTTACTATTTAATCTCTATGATATTCTGAAAATGCCCAAGATCGGACTTCTCTTTATCAGCAACTCCTCTCCAGATACTATGATTAATTTGAAAGTGAGAAATTTTGGGGAAGAGTGTCGAAGATGGTGGAGGTGGTGATGCTGGACTGGATGGTGGAGAAAATTGGGGGTTCAATCAGGTACAAAGCATGAAAATTGAGGGTTCATTTCAATTTTCTTCTTTCAAACTTCCATTTCGATCACCTCAAATTTCCCATTTTCTTCCCTTAAATTTCATTTCGATTTCCTCAAATTTCATTTCGATTTCCATTTTTGAATTTCTTCCCTCAAATTTCATGTACTTTGGAATTTCTTTAGATCTCATCTGCCTTGCTCCTCATATCTCATCTGCTCAATATTTCTGCCCTTTCTTTGATTATTTGCAAGGATTGGTTTTCCTTAAACAATGTGTGGAAACTTTACTCATTGTGATTTTTGCAATAGATTTTTTAGGGTATTGAGTGGGGTAGGAACCTTTTGGTTTGGAATTGGGATTTGAAGAACTCTAGTCTGGATAGGAATTTTTTGTTTTGGTGCTAGTGTCTTGGTTTAAATGATTATGGGGTTTGGATTTGGTTCGGTCAATTTGATTTGGATTTGATTATGGAAATTTGATTCTGAAAATTTGGTATGGATTTGGTTTCTGGATTTGGGTTTTTGGCAAAATTGAGCTTTTTTTTTTTTAATCTAAACTTGATTTGGATTATTCCTGAATTACCTCTTCAAATTTTGCCACATCACATATTAAGTGGCTTTGTTTTTTTGCCTCGTAGGCACTTAATAGAAAATTGGATGAAATTTTAAATGGAAATACTCTTTTGAAATCAATAGTATAGTTTGGGAATGGAAATAAAACTTTTAATAGTTAGTGTATTTTTTGAAATTGGGTTTATAGTTTGGATACTTTTATGTAATTTATTCACATGCATATATATATATATACAAGTATATACATGTCACTTAATCGTCAGGCTTATGTGAGAGTTTGTGTACCCATGGTCTAAGAATCTCAACTTTGCTATTAGTTAATAGGGCATGAAAATTTAAAACAAATAAAATATTGCCCCCAATTAAATTAATCACCTAGCTATCTTATTAGTTTGTTTGTATTTTCTCTTTAACATTGACACATATTTTAATTTTTATTAGTTTTGATTGTATATTTCTTCTCAACATTGGTGCACACATATTTTAATTTTGAATTCAGTGCGTGCATACAATTTATTGATTTCTCTTTATAAAATTGAAAAATCTACGCAACCTAGTGACTTCAAATCCATTACATTTATAAAAAGTATTAGAAATCTACTAGTATATCTCTTTTCAATGTCGGAGGAGGAGGAAGAAGGGATGGAAATTGGAAGACTATTGTGTGGAAGTATGCATATAAATTGACATAAAGAAAAAAGAAGGGTCCCAAGAGAGAGCTTGGTGGCAAGCACAAGTGTACGAACTAGATCCCATATTTGCCTTTTGGTCCAGTGATTTGAACAGCATATTTTTCTTCTCTTTCCTCTTTCTTCTATTTTCACTTACTACAAGTGACATTCAAGTACAGCCTTTAAACCAACATTATATAGTGGAAATCTATTTTTTCTAGCTTGGGATAAGATCTACATTTTTATATTACTTTTTTTTTCTTAAAATATAATATTTAAGAAACAAATTACATTATACACATTTTTATCGATTATATTTTTTATTAAAGTCAAACATGATATGATATCTCTTATATATCGTGTAAGATGATACCATTCACTAGCTTTTAATTTTATCATACCCTCATATATGTTATTTTAATTTAATAAATGAGATTGAGTTAAATTAAATAAAAAATTAAATTCAATATACCCTACGGGTGTGTTTGGATGAGTGAAAAAATATAGAATTTGCTAAAAAATTAGAATTTCAAGTTTTCAATGCACCAATTTTCTTATTTGAGTGCATACATATAGGAATTTAAGATTCTAAGAAAATAAAAAAAAAATGGAATGTGGATACTATAAATTCCAAGTTTAAATTCCATATAAAAATGTGTCATTTCCAAAATTTCATTTTTATAACTATAATTTATTTATGAACATTAAATCACATGTTTAAATTTCATTTTACTTTTATATTATACAAACATAAAACTCTTCAAATTTTGGAAAACTAATTTCCAATAATTTAAATTCCATCATTTTAAAAATTCTTAGTAATCTTAAAATTCTTCATTTAAACACACCCTAATAGTGTTTGGATGATAAATTTTAAACTTACTAAGAATTTATAAATGACAAAATTATAATTGACAAAAATTAATTTTTAAAAAATTTGTAAAGTTTCTTGTTTGGGTAACAAAAAAGTACAAAGAAATTCAAACATTGTGACTTCTAAATTCTACTTTTTTTTTTTATTTTAAGAATGTCTTCATTCTTATATTTAACGATGTCTTAATTCTTATATTTATGAATTCAAATAAAGGAATGATACATGGGAATATTTTTTTTAATACAAGTATATGGGAAATTAGAAATTCTAAATTTTAGCCAAATCTCATATTCTCAAACACATAACTTTTAAAAAAGGAATTACCTTATGCTGAATTATCCAAAGGCCTCAATAATTCGTGATAATATTTTTAATAAAAAAAAACGTCGTCAGTTGGGAATTTTTTATTAAGATTGTAGGAAACAATCATAAAGGGTGCTCCTCCTTAGGCTTGTACAGCCAACCCAGCTAGGGTTCAGGTGACAAGTGATAATTAACCCCATGAAAGTGCTAAGAAAGAGAACTAAATTTTTCTTGGGATGAGAGGGTGAGTGCCAATATCAAGTTGGCGTTTATGCCTCTTGGTGTGTCTCAATGCCTCTAACCGCCTCCTAAGTTGTCGTTTGTATAGAGCGCTCTAGACGCTGGAGATGGTGGAGGATGGAGGATTGATTGTCTTAAATGTTAATTTTTTTAATATAAAATATAGGGAAAGAGGGATTATATTATACATATTAGATGTCGATATTATACACGTTAAATATCGATATTGTCTATTATAAGAGCCTAGTCTAAGATCTTCTGTAACGATCCGTCCCAAATTCCAGAATTAGATTAGTGACGAATCACGATTAGTGAGGCTAATCCGTGATTAGTTGGGCGAAATCGGACGAACGATGCGAAATGACCGTTTTGCCCCTGGTGGTGGCAAAACGTTGACTTTTCAATCGGGCTGTCAAATGGACTTTGATCGATGATCGTGACGTAGTTCGTGACGTCACGAGTTCATAGACAGGTGGCACGTTCAATTCCGACGTTCGAGGAGGAAGTTATGACGTTCGGAAGTTTAGGGGCATTTTGGTAATTTTGGATAAAAGGGGTCAAATGTTGACTTTTTGACCGGGAGGTCCGATGGCCGAGGGCCAAAGACCGTTACGTATACAAGGACGATACGAATCCGTAGACAGGCGGCACATCGAATTTGGACGTTCGACGGCGAAGTTACGGTTCACGAAAGTTTCGGGATACTATTCCCAGCGACACGTTCTACGAGACAAAAAGTAAGTTTTGTCTTTTGTGGGCCCAGTTACTTTTCAGCAACCAATGGATGAGTGACACTTTTCACCCATCCACTGGCCAACCTCACCCATTCATGCACCAAAACCCATCCCCGTGCATCGTCCATTTTCTTTGTTCCCAAACACAAACCCGATCCCATTTCTCACCCAAAAATCCAAACCCTTGACCTGTGAGCATAACTGAGAGGGCAGAGAGATGGAGAGGACCAGTTGGACGTGGTGGCTGGCCAGGCAGAGCCGCCGTGGGCGGCAGAGAAGAAAACCCGAACGAGGGAATCGATTTTGCCCGTTTAATCCATTTTCGATTTCTAGTTGTTATGGGTCGATTTGGACGATTGGTTTGAGTTAAATAGGTTGCTAGGGAGTTGTTAGAGAGGTTTTGGTGGTGGTTGGACGTCGGGGAAGCCCTGGGAGGTTTCGGGAAAATTGAACCGGTCGGATTTCGAAGATTTTAGGTAGTTTTGTTAATTGGGTTAGATAGGAAATGAAGAAATAGGAATTTAGAAATTGGAATGGAAGCAAACGGACCGAAAATGAGGGAGAAGGAGACCTGGACCGGTTACGCCGGTCCAAGTTGCAGGAAAAACCGGACCGGACCGGTTCGGACCGGTCTGACCGATGTAGGGGATGACAGGTGACGTCATCCTGCTGACGTCATCATGTCAGGGATGACGTCAGCATTGTCAGATCTGACAATGTCAGCTGACATGTCAGAAAATGGGCCAATAGGATTGCGACACGTGTCACATGTCAGTGCACAGTCAGCACTGACATGTCAGTGACGTGGCCCAATCAGGGGCTGACACATGTCACTGACGTGGACCAGTTTCGTGATGACACGTGGCACATGTCAGACTGCCATGTGGCACTGACAGCACAGTGACGTGGACCAATGGGAGCTTGACACGTGGCACCTGTCAGAGTCTGACATGTCAGACCTGACATGACAGGACCCGCCCCGATCCCACAGGGACCACAAGGGGACGTGCCCTGCTCCCGTCTGACACCCAAAAATTCATACCAATTTTAACCTCAAAACATCAAATGCATAAAAACCAAATTAAAGTTTTACATCAAATCCGAAATAAACAGATGTCAGACAAGGGATGAAATCCAAACTACAAGTTGCGAGCACGACTCTAACATAAACCTGCGGGTACACCACCCAACAGGGGTTCAGGTACGCAAAAGTGGATCTATGCCTCAGCCTCAGGTTCCTCCTCTACCTCATTAGCACGACCTGGAGGGGTTACCAAAACAATAAGGGTGAGTGGACCGAAACTCAAGTTTATAAAATCGTTTGATAAGTAAAACATATAATTTACCCCTCCGTTTTCCAAACATGCATGCAGCATCCTTTAAAATCATAAATAATATAATATGAATCATAAGGCATGTAATAAAACCATAACCATAATTTTAGCCACTGCACTATACACTCCAATCCCGACATCCCCGATGTCTGACGTCCCTGACGTCCAATAAGGTCACAATCACATGGCTACGCGTGCCACTCGGGTCTCAATTCCGAGTTCAATCCCCGAACCCTGTTCGGTTACAGCATCCCCGATGCTTAGCGTCATAGACGTTGGACGTACTAGACGTCCGTGACCTCTCCGGGGTACCTCATCCGGAGGAGACAATATAATATGGAAGGATCTATACAGTGCAGTACCAAATACGTTTTATTTATATCCACATGCAAATATATATATGTATACATAGGTAAAATCTGAACCGATCGTTACGTTTCATCAAACGGGTCTCATGCCCAAATACCGTGAAACGTGCCATAACCGAAATCTCAAAACCATTTATAGATTCCAGCATGTGAACATATAAGTAAATCGGAAAACATTTAAGCATGCAAGGGTTTAATGAAAACGGGCCCACTCACAGTACAGTCCTGCTGAAAACCGAGCGTATACCCTCGATCTGGTACAAATGTACAATCCCTGTCAAGTCCAAAGTATTCGTAAAGGTCAATTTAAACCCCCAACATTCAACCATGAAAGCCTAGGCCGAAACCGGCCCGGGAAAGCCGCCTGAACGCGCTTCCCAATGCAATAAACCTTAATTTGACCAACTTAATGATCTCCGATCGACCCGAAACCACCGCCATTGGATCCGGATCGTCGAAACCTAAAGAATGGTGGTGGTCCCACCAAAAGTACTATTCACACGCGCCCACACGCGCCAGTCAACGCGTCGGTCAACGCAGGAACAGTCCCTACTGACGTCATCTGACAGCTGTCAGGTCTGACATGTCAGACTCTGACAGGTGCCACGTGTCAACATCCGATTGGTCCACCCCACTAATCTATCAGGCCACGTGTCAAATCTGACATGTGCCACGTGTCAGCACGGCACTGGTCCACGTCACTGACAGTCTGACAAGGTGCCACGTCAGCACCGCTGTCCTTAGACGGGTTGACCCGTATTCCTGTAACTCGGGTCGATCAGACCCGCGATCATGACCCAGTTACCATTTCATCAATTCTCGATCATTTTTGTTCCGTTTGATTCCTAACTACACGTCTTAATCCCTACAACGGTTCTGTGTAAATAGAATTAGGTTTTAGGTCTAAGAGATTACCTGCAAATCGACGGGAAGTTTGGTTGCCGGTTCTGGTTATCCTCTCCGGCGAGTCGACGGTTTTCCAGTCCCGGTCCTGGGTCCAAATTGGTCGTCAAGGTCTCCTAGATGTGTCCTAACAATCATCCAACAAAGTTAACGTCAAACACAGACGGTTCGAAGCAGGGAAGGAAAACGGCAACTCACGGGTTTATCGTCCTATCGCCGCCGTACCTCGTCAAGGTCAGTTCCTCGCCGTCCCGTCGTCACGGTGATCCCAACCGTACATTGGTTCAAGTCCCAGATCGAAGGTTTGGATGGTTTGGTGACTTGGGCTGCTCGGGGTTCCTTCTCGGGTTTGAGGGAATGCCGGCCGTGCAGGGTGGCCGTGGAGCGGTGGCCGGCGTCAGGAAGGTGGTTGCTGGTTGTCTGAGGTGTGGGGTTGAGTGATGAGGGCTGGTGAGCTGGTTCCAAGGGGTAATCGCACAAACGGGTTGAGAGAATGAACACATGGGTGCATGAATCTTAATACTAAACTGGAACATGAATCAAGGGCTAGGATTGAATCTCATAATGAGATCAAAGGTGAGGATTGGATCTGGGGTTTTCAGATCCAAGGGCTGAAATTAAAAGTTGATTTAAATGCTATTTAATCCCATAGTGGATCTGATCCAATCTAGCCAATGGGTGAGTGACACTTGTCACTCACCAGGTGTCCTCCAATCAGAATTTCCAGAATAAAATATTCGACACGAAAACCGAGACACGAACCTCCCGATTTCACGTTTCTGACCATAACTTCCTCGTACGAAGTCAGATTTCGGCGTGCCGCCTGTCTACGGACTCAGGACGTCGAGACCTACCTGACGGTCCTTGAGTCAACAGAAAATTAGTTGTCAAAAGAAAAGTCAACATCTTCCCCCCGAAAGTCCAAATTACGATAATGCCCCTGAACTTCCGATAGTCATAACTTTTACCCTGATCGTCCGAATTGGACGTGCCACCTGTCTATGAACTCGTGACGTCCCGAACTACGTCACGGTCATAGGTCAAAGTCCATTTAGTTCATCAATCAAAAAGTCAACAATTTGACCATGCCAATCACAAGGGTAAAAGCGTCAATTCACACATTAAAATACAATATTAAAATCCTCGAATGTCCGGGGTGTTACATGACAGCTGTCAGATGACGTCATGCTGACGTCAGCGATGACGTCAGCAGGCACTGTAGCTGGTGCGTGAAGCCCACGCGTAGCCACTTCAGGCGGCGCGTGAGGGCGCGTGGCAGGGAATTTGGGAAAGTGTTCAACACGGGAAATCTTCTATTCGATGTAACGAACATTTTGGGACTGGTTTTGTGTCGATCCGACACCGTCTCGATATGTTTCGGGGCATCGGAAGGTTTAGGTTCGGGATTAAAAATAGTTAAAAATACGGGAAAATTACGGGGCTTTAGTGGGAGGTTAATTAAGTAGTTAGTAACCTTCTATTACGATTTGGACAGGTTCGAGAGTCCCGGTGATGGTGATGGTGATCGGCTCGGGGAGCCGTATGACACGCAAATCGAGGCGGCAGCTCGGACGGTCTGTGAGTGGACCTTGTTTTCTAAATTGGTGCATGCATAAATGTTTATTATATGTTTTATTACTTGTTTGATGATGCCATGGGTGCATTTGTATGTGGTTACGTATAAGCACGTATTTCGAGGTTTCGGCCTTATACGGTGCTTATACGGGTATGTATTTCTTTATTGGTTTTAATGAAATGGCTTTGGATTTATAAAAGGATAAACTCGGGTATGAGACCCATTTGGTTTTGTCTCGGGCATATGACCCCAGATTTCGGGCACGGTACCGAGCTGATGTCATATGTTCGGGCACGAGACCCAGTTATTTTACGGTTTATGATTTCGGGTCAGGGACCCTAGATAGATTTCCAAGTTCATGACGGTTTATGGGAACCGGCATGAACTCTGGAAAGGTCATTGTGGTTCATGACGGTTTATGGGAACCGGCATGAACCTTTGTCAGGTCATTCTGGTTCTTGACGGTTTATGGGGACCGGCATGAACCCTGGTTATGTTATTACGGTACATGACGGTTTATGGGAACCGGCATGTTACCTGGTTATCTTATTACGGTACATGACGGTTTATGGGAACCGGCATGTTACCTTGGCTATGGATATTATGGATCATGACGGTTCAGGGGAACCGGGCATGGATATTATGTTATGTATATATATGTTCATCTACCTTCCTTTACTTCTATTATCTCCTCCGGGGAGGGTCGTTGGCCTGGGTGGACCCCGGAGTAGTCACGGAGCACCGACTGAGTGGAGTCACCCCCCAGTTGGGTTCCTTACTCTCAGGAAGGCTATGGTTACTATTACCTCGAGTAGGATCAGTGGTCTGCGGACATTGACCTTGACTTTGAGAAGACTCGGATTGAGACCCGAGTAGCACGCGCGTAGCTTTGGATGCCGTGACAGGATTGGTTGTGTGACATATATGTATATATATGATATATGATATATGATATGTGGTGTGCACAGGATTTGAGCAGTGGCTCGTGTACTTGGTTTCTTTATGGTTTGAGGCCGAGTCCCTTATGGATTTGGGCAGTGGCCCGTATGGTCGTTTTCATTGTGGTCCTTTCGACCTTGGTTTATATTCTGTTTTGGGCTTAGTTCCCACATATGGTTTCCATTTGGTTAAATGGTTTTCGGATGCATGCATGCTTTTTAGTGAAGGGTACAAATGTCTTCTCGATAAACTGTTTTTATAAACTCTTTGTTTTGTCCACTCACAGTTTTTAATGTTTTGACTGCCCTTCAGGTTGACATCGGATGTGGACTGTAGTAGAGATCGAGATATCACATACCTCCTCCGGATCCTGGCGTACTCTGATAGCCCGGGAGGGCAAAAGGGCGGAAATATCCCTTGTCTGACACTTCATGTCAGACGGGAGCAGGGTCATCCCGCACTAATCCCGGGGGGATTGGGATGGGTCCTGTCATCTTCCACATAATGTATTGAGAAAAATACTATTAAATCATAATACTAAATGACAATTACTCGTTGTTCCCTTATTAGTATGTTTGCATCATAATCATATCTCACATAGGAATTTGATAGAATAATTCACTCAAAAAAATTTCAATATTCTGGTTATTACATATGTGGATAGGCTTTTGAAAATCCGCGTCTCGATTTTGCGTAAGGGATAGGGAAAAAACACTTGGGTAAAAATATTTTAATGCGTTTTTTAAAAGATATTTGGTATTTTTATTTTGGGAACAAAATAGAAAAGAATAAGGTTTGAATTTGATAAAAACTTTTGGAAGGATATGGAGGAGAAGATCAACATATTTATAGGAACCAAACTCCAACACTTGACACATAAAATTTTAGTATGGTGAGAGTGACTCTAGTTAGTGTCAACAAATAGGACATAATCAATACACTTATTTATAAGGGCAATATATTGCTTTTATGAATCTGATTCTTATAAATAGTAGTGGGCAGGAATCCATTGAAATTAGAAATTAATTTGCTTCAAACTGTTATTGGCACTTATATTTAAATTTGACTAAATAAAAATCGAAATGTTAGTAACAATTTAGTTTTGGTTTTTCATTTTGGAAACCATTACAATCTGTTGATAGCATATCGACCAGCTACTCGAACCAAGCCAAGCCCACCATCAAGGCTCATCACGAAGCGGGAGGATCAATCAGAGGAAGACGAGGACCACCTCGAACTAAGACCAAGCCCATATACAAAGTCCATCATTGTGGCCGATGACCTAAATCTAGATTATTTACTATAAATAGGGAGCCTTCCTCCCTCATAACACAAGTTCTACTCTTTCTATAGACTAGAACTCTCAATTCTCTCTACATTCTAGTCTACCTCTAAGGCTACATATTAGTCTCCCTCTAAGGCTAAAGGCCTAATGTATCATGTACAAACACTATTATTGCTAATGAGGAGATTATATCACCGTGGATGTAGCCAAATTTGGGTTAACCACATACATCTCGTGTTCATTGTGTATATACGGTCTTCACGAACCCGTTGGGCCATTTTTTTGGATCAAACAGTTGGCATTGTCTATGGGAAGACAACCAAAATCTATGTTAGTTTCGCTTTCTTCACTCTCCCACTACAACCCACAACATTCAAGAGCACCGAATGTCTGATCGCGAAGGTATGCTCTGGCTACACAAGGTGATAAGCTACCCTATATGGTTATTCTACATAACAACTCGATGCCATCTTATTGATATCATATTGACTAACCAGACTAGACCTGAAAGATCATTCGGACCAAGCCCAGCTCACCATCAAAGTCCATCACGACACGAAGGCTACTAGGACCTAGACCAAGACTATCATCAAAGTCCATAAAGAAAGCCCATCAAGGTCCATGTACCAAGCCCATCATGGTGGCTCATAACCTAAGCCTAGGTCATTTTCTATAAATAGGGAGCCTTCCCCCTCATAACACAAGCTCCACTATCTCTGTTTCCTAGATTAGAGCCCATGCCTCTCTCTACATTCTTGTCTTCTCTAATACTACATACTTAGTCTCCTCTAAGGCTCAATGCCTAATGTATCATATATAAATACTGTATTATTAATGAGACGAGCATAACACTGTAGACGTAGACTAATTCGAGTGAACCACATACATCTGATATTCCTTGTGTGTGCACATTCTTCATTGACCTATTAGGTCCATTTTAGGATCAAACAATTGACGTTGTCTGTGAGAAGACGACTAAAAGCTATGTCGATCTCTCTCTTTATTCAATCTTCCGCTGAAATCTACATCAATCAAGAAGATTGAACATCTACCAACCACCCATGTAGATAAACCTTTCTACTTGCTTATTCAATTTACACACAGGTCGTGTGAGGTGTTGGTAAATGTAAACTCGAGTTGAGTAAATTGGTGGTCGGTGTAACCACAAGTAAGTATCGTGTTAGTTTTTGACTGGCGACTGTCAAGTGGTGACAGATTGTCGAAGGTGTCAACGTGGATCGTTGAGTGAGGCCTGATGACTACCAGGGGGAGCAGACGTCGGGATAGTTTGGTGATTGAGAAAGGAACCGTCGAGTTGTTTGTGTCAACGAGATGGTAGATTGACAAGTGGTTAGCTCATAGGATACTTGGGCTATTCTGATACTGACAGGTAGTGTCAATTCAGAACGTGTGATTACTGTCATTCGACATGGTCGAGTGTAGTCGATACGACGTGAGTGTTAGTGGTACGTCTGGGTGCAAACGAGTATTGTTATGGTTAGTAGGTGTACTAGTGTACACGAGTTTCGAGGTCGATTCTACTTTCCACAGGGTGGATGTGGAATCAGAATAGTTGGAGTTTCGAGAACAAAAATAAATTAAGGAGGGAAGGACGATTGGATTTAGGTCGGTTGGAATTTCAAAGATGAAATTAATTAAGGAGGGAAGGTAGTGTAACGACCCGTCCCAAATTCCAGGATTAGATTAGTGACTAATCACGATTAGTGAGGCTAATTCGTGATTAGTTGGGCGAAATCGGACGAACGATGGAAAATGACCGTTTTGCCCCTGGGCGTGGGCAAAATGTTGACTTTGACCGTGACGTAGTTCTTGACGTTACGAGTTCATAGACAGGTGGTACGTTCAATTCCGACATTCGAGGTAGAAGTTATGACGTTCGGAAGTTTAGGGGCATTTTGGTAATTTTGGTTAAAAGGAGCAAATAGTTGATTTTTGACCTGGGATGTCCGATGGCCGAGGGCCGATGACCATTACGTAGATCGGGACGATACGAATACGTAGACAGGTGGTACGTCGAATTCGAACGTTTGACGGCGAAGTTACGGTTCACAAAAGTTCAAGGGTACTATTGTACGAATTATGAGACGAATTAACTTTTGGACTCTAGTGGGCCCCAGATATTTAGCTCCTGCCCTATGGATGAGTGACAAGTGTCACCCATCCAATGGACACCATTTTCCCTTCATGCATCGACCATTCCATTTTCTCCATTCAAAACACAAACCATTTCCTCGATCTCACCATTTCTCCTCTTCTCTGTGCAACCCAAAACCCATCCAACCCTTCCCATGCGATCATGACTGAGACCAGAGATGGAAGGGAGGACAGGAGGAAGTGGTGGCCGGCCCAGGACGGCGCCTGTAACACCCCGAAAATTCGAGGATTATAATAATGTAATTTATTGTATGAATTGACGTTTTTACCCTTGTGTATGGTATGGCCAAATTGTTGACTTTTTGATTTATGGGTCAGATGGACTTTTTCCAATGACCGTGACGTATTTCGGGACGTCACGAGTCCATAGACAGGTGGCACGTACAATTCAGACGCTCAGGGAAAAAGTTATGACTATCGGAAGTTCAGGGGCATTACCGTAATTTGGACTTTAGGGGCGAAAATGTTGACTTTTCGTTTGGCAACTAATTTTCACATGACTCAAGGACCGTTAGGTAGGTCTCGATGCCCTGAGTCCGTAGACAGGCAGCACGCCGAAATCGGGCTTCGTATGGCTGAGTTACGGGTCTAGAAACTGAAGGGCATTTTGGTAATTATTGAACCAGGGGCATTTTGGTCATTTACCCCTGGTTACTGTAGCAATCGTGGGAGAACATGGCTGCACCACCGTGGGTGGTGATTCTGAGAAATCCCATTCTTTAATCCGTTAGTGGACTGAAAAGAGCGAATTGTTTAAACTGGAAGGCATCAGCACATGGCTGGATTCGTCCCGCAAACACGGGCATTTGATTTAATCCAATTCGAAGCTTTGCAGGAAACTTTCTCAGTGGATAGGCTGGGCTTCCACGAGCCTCTGGGACGGCTCAGTTGGTTTAAACTGAGTAGGATGTGCGTCTACTTCATTCTGCTGCAAAGGGGGCTGGGAATTAGAGAGAAAAACCAGTGATTGAGTTTCGGAAAAATTGGAGGGAAAATCGGGTTTTGATTTGTAGTGATTGTTGGACCAAACCAAGGCCTGGTTTAGTCTTCTGGGAGTATTTGGAACGCAACCACATCGAAATCGAGGGGAACCAGCCACGGTTGAGCTAGGACGGTGGCTGCCGTTTTCAGAGAAATTGCAGAGCTTGGGACGACAACCTTCAGGTACTTTCAGGCACAATTGATCATTCATTTTAGTTTGTTTTGATCCTATTATGCTTCCTGTGAAGTTAATTGGAGAATGGGTTTGAAACCAGGGAGTTCTTGTGATTGACCCGTTTGGTTGATCACGGGTCGATGGGTCGATTGGGGACTTGTCGAGGCTGATTAGTGTCTCAGAACCTAAATTGGATAGTTAATGAACATGTTAGGATCAAATACGAGTGAAATCGAGTGGAAATTGAGGGTCAATTAACCGGATCAAGCCGTGGGTGGCAGGCCCGTATTACAGACAAACGGGTGAAGGTGGTGACACTGTAGCTATAGTGTCAGGCGCGTGACTTTCACGCGCAGCCACTTTGGGCGGCGCATGAGGGCGCGTTGAGCCTCATCTCTGATCATGATCAACATGACTTTTATTCCCCGCATCATTCTGAACATTTTTGGTGAATTAACCATGTTGATCTGAGATAGTTTTGATGGGTCAGTTAGGGCCGGTTGTCTCGGGAAACGTGTGGATGGTTTCCCCGAGCCGGTTTCTGTTTCAGACCTTTTGGATAAATGTGTAAGACTAATAGTGACCCTTACGTGTGATTTGGACTGACAGGAGTTGTACGATAATCCCGGTACAAGTTCGTACGCGCAGGTTCACCGTGGGATCGTACTGTGAGTGGGCCCGATTTCATTAAACCCTTGCATGCTTAAATATTTTCCGATTTACTTATATGTTCACATGCCGGAATCAAGAAACGGTTTTGATGATATTAAAATTATGGTTGTGGCACGTTTCACGGTATATGGGCTTGAGACCCGTCTGATGAAACTTAAAGTTCGGTTTGGATTTTATCTATGTATATATATGTTTTGCATGTGGATATCAATAAAATGTATTTGGTACTGCACTGTATAGATCCATTCTTATGATACTGTCTCCTCAAGATGTGGTACCCCGGAGTGGTCATGGCGCATTTCCTGCGAGAGGTCATTCTACGGAGGAACCGGACCGTAAAATGACTCAGGAGCAGGATTGCTTATTGGACGTCAGGGACGTCGAGCGTTTAGGACGCTAGGCATTTGAGATGCCGTACCCGGACAGGGTTCGGGGATTGGACTCGGAATTGAGACCCGAGTGGCACGCGTAGCCTCGAGACTGTGACCTTATTGGACGTCAGGGACATCAGACATCGGGGATGTCGGGATCGGAGCGTATAGTGCAGTAGCTAAAATTATCTTTTATGATTTTATTACATGCCTTATGGTTCATACTATATGATTTATGGTTTTAAATTCTTATGCATACATGTTTGGAAAACGGAGGGGTAAATTATATGTTTTACTTATTAAACTGTTTTTATAAACTTGAGTTTCGGCCCACTCACCCTTAATGTTTTGGTAACCCCTCCAGGTTGTGCTACTGAGGTAGAGGAGGATCCTGAGGCATAGATCTACTTCTGCGTACCTGAACTTCTGTTGGGTGGTTTACCTGCAGATTTATTTTAGAGTCGTGCTCGCAACTTGTAATTTTGGATTTCATCCCTTGTCTGACATCTGTTTATTTCGGATTTGATGTAAAACTTTAATTTGGTTATTTATGCATTTGAACGTTTGAGGTTAAAATTGTATGTTATTTTGGGTGTCAGACGGGAGCAGGGAACGTCCCCATGTGGTCCCATGGGGATCGGGGCGGGTCCTGTCAGCTTGGTATCAGAGCACTAGGTTGTGGTGAGCATACTAGACTAGCGATTAGTACTAGTTACTTTTCGAGTTTAAGGATAATGTTAACTGATCTTTGCCTCTTGACAGTTGGTTATGCCTCCAAGGAGGATTCCTCATACACGAACTGACGAGGATCTGGAAAGGGAAATGGAATACGCAAGCATTGAGCGGGCTCAACGTCTGGGATCCACACCTTTCAGCGGGGGATCAAACCCCGAAGATGCTCATGATTGGATCACCAAATGGGAAAGGATCTTCACGGTGATGCACTGCCCTCCGGGCGAACGGGTGACCTTGGCGGCCTTCTTACTGGAAGGAGGAGCCTACCAGTGGTGGCACGGCCTTGAAATGTCTGGATGGTCTGTCCATACCACTACTTGGGAGGTTTTCCGTTCCCGATTTCTGAACCAGTATTACCCGCGATCGTTTCGCGCGGCACTGGAGGCAGAGTTCCTGCGGCTGGAGCAGGGGGATATGTATGTTGCGGACTACGAGCAGACTTTTAGGAAACTATCCCAGTTCGCTGCATCATTCGTGAGCACGGAGGAGGACAAATGCCAAAGGTTTGAGCTTGGACTCCGAGGGGAGATCCGGGCAAGTGTGACTGATGCTACTCATGCTTCTCTGAGAGATATGGTCGACGCTGCGGTGCGTGTCGAGGCTAGTCTGGCGGCACACCAGACACGACAGCCTACGGGCGAGGAGCGACGTTAGGATCGCCCACAATGTGGACCAACAGGCCAGAAGAACAACAAGGTAGGGGGCTATAGGGGACCACCCTCATCCTTCAAGGGTCGTGGCTGGTCAGGTCGACGTGGAGGCTCTCAGGGCAGAGGATCAGGATACAACTCTGGGCAGCGTTCATCTTGGAGCGGTGCTTCTGGTGGGCATTCGGACAGGCCGAGGCCAATAACCTGTTTTGCGTGCGGAGAAGAGGGTCACTATGCCTGTGATTACCCGCTGTTGTCCAAGAGCAACGACGATGGGGGCTCTAGTGTGGTGCAGAGCACGGCTTCCCACACTAATGGAGGTCGAGGTCAGGGAGGTGACCGTGGTGCTGGGCGTGGCGCGCGCGGGCGCGGACGAAATGGAGGGCCTAGGGCTCAAGTTTTTGCAATGACCCAGCAGCAGGTGAGGACTGCCCCAGGCGTGGTTACAGGTACACTACATATCTTAAACCTTCTTGTACGTGTGTTGATGGATGCGGGGGCTACACATTCTTTTTATTTCGAAGAGTTGTGCTGGTATGGTTGATTGTGTGGTATCAGCCTTAGATTGCGAAATGGGTGTTGGCACCCCGATGTGCATCGTGTACCTTGTGAATCAGGTGATTCGGAGGTGCCCGGTGAGAATTGAGGATGTGGATTTACCAGCGGATTTGATTATTCTAGATATCCACGACTTCGATGTAATTCTGGGGATGGATTGGCTATCGGAGCATGGGTCGCTCATCGATTGCTGTAGCAAGCAAGTGATTTTGCGAAGCCCGGGTTTGCCGGAGGTTATCTTCCAGGGGGAGCGTGACGGTTCGCCTCCTGAAGTGATTTCTTCACTTACTGCTACCAAACTTCTACAGAAGGGATGCCAGGGTTATCTGGCGCATGTCGTGTCGGAACAGGTTGATACTCCGGGTATCGATGAGATACCGGTGGTACGTGAGTTTCCGGATGTGTTCCCGGAAGACTTACCTGGGTTACCACCATCACGGGAGATCGAGTTTACGATTAAACTACTCCCTGGTACCCGACCTATATCCCAGGCACCATACCGGATGGCGCCGGCCGAGTTACGGGAACTCAAAACTCAGTTGCAGGAGTTGGTGGATTTGGGATACGTCCGACCGAGTACTTCACCATGGGGAGCACCGGTGTTGTTCGTAAAGAAGAAGGAGGGGAGTCTCCGTTTGTGCATTGACTATCGACAACTCAACAAGGTGACACTGAGGAACCAGTATCCTCTACCCAAGATCAATGACCTTTTTGACCAGTTGCGGGGAGCACAGTGCTTTTCGAAGATTGATTTGCGGTCTGGGTATCACCAACTGAGGATTTCAGAGGAGGATTGTAATGACCCGTCCCGAATATCGGGATTGAATATTAATTAATTATGGTTTAGAATGACTAATCGGGGATTAGTTGAGTGAAATCGGACGAATTGTGCAAAATGACCGTTTTGCCCTTGGCGTGGGCAAAATGTTGACTTTTAGTTCGGGCGGTCAAATGGACTTTGACCGATGACTGTGACGTAGTTCGGGACGTCACGAGTTCATAGACAGGTGGCACGTTCGATTCCGACATTCGAGGTGAAAGTTATGGCGTTCCGAAGTTGAGGGGTGTTTTGGTAATTTGGCATATTAGAGGCCAAATGTTGACTTTTTGACCGGGAGGTCCGATGGACGAGGGCCAAGGACCGTTACGTAGGTCTCGTCGATACGAATCCAACGACAGGCGGCATGCCGAAATCGGAGATTCGACGACGAAGTTATGGTCACGGAATCGGGCTCGATTAACCGAACGAACCGGGATTAAAATAATATTTTAATATGAACAGTACTCGGTGACTGAACACACTTGGATGAGTGACAAGTGTCACTCATCTCCTAAATTCAGGCATGAAACCAGATCCCATATTTTGGGGAAAACATAATTATTATGTTTTATTAATTAATTAAACTAAATTATTCTTAATTCATCCATTAACCCCCCTTTGTTCTTCAAACCGTGCAAATTGGGGGAAAAAAAATTGAGAGAATTCGGCTCCCTTCCACTGCCGGTTCTGAAGAGAAAATTGAGAGCTTTGAGAGACAGATTTAACAAGAGAATTACGGGGACAAAGGGAGAATTAGAAATAAAAAAAATCGAAAAATTATCAATTTTTGGGGGAAATCCGAATTTCAAGTTTGAGGCCGTGTGGATCCAAATTGATGCTCGAGTAAGCTTTCTGGGATCAATACGAGTCGATCTGGAACAAGAACGAAGAGAATTGGTGTCGATTTAAGCAAGAACAGAAGGAACGTAATCTTCGAAATTTCGACCTTGAGTCGAGGAATTTGAGGCTTCGATGGATGAAATTGGACTGGGGATGATGTTCCTAAGGATCCCACGATGCTTCTAGAAAGATCAATTGAAGGAAAACATTTGAGATTGATGAAGTTCCATGTTTGCACAGTGTGCGGCTGTTCTTAGAATAATCGAGTTTGTGTCGACTGATTTGTGGTAAGTGTTCGTGAAATTGACTTCACAGAACCTTAATTGGATTCAAATAGAAGCTGTTTGAATGCTCAATTGAATTAATTAGTATCGAATTGATAGGAGACAAGTCGGGTTATCACGCGGGCCAACTGGACCCGTTTTACAGAGAAACGGGTTGAGACGACAGTACTGTAGCTGGCGCGTGGGGGCGCGTGAGTGAGAATCCCGAGGTACGATCAACCTGACTTTTGATCCTCTCAGTGTAACAAACATTTTGACACTGGTTTCGATAAAATCGGATATCGTTTCTTTAATGTTCCGCGTATCCGAAGTTTTGTTTTACGTTTATATTACGTATTTAATTCCGGAAAAAAATTGGGGAAAATTATATGAAGTATTTTGAGATGTTAGTAACCCTCTATAATGATTTTGGGCAAGAGTTGTGATTTCCAGAATTTACGGAAAAACGTGCAGCTCGGAAACGTACCGTTTTGGACGGTGTGTGTGAGTGGACTTTGCTTTCTAACCGTGATGCATGCATATATGATTTAAATGCCTTATTATATGATTTTATATGCTTGGGCATGATTTATGTTTCAATTCGGTAATTTCTCGGTTTTATGATTATTATATTATTATTTTTGGGCGATTTTCGAGAAATTACGAAATTTGGTAAAAATGATGTTTGGACTTGTTTTGATGAGTCCCGGATTAAAATTGATTGAAAATAATGTTTGGACTCGGATTATTGAGTCATGGATTGAAAAATGATGTGGTGACTCATTAGATGTGTACTACAATAGTCAACACTACACCAAAACACCGGAGGTTGCAACGCATGGATTTGCGTGATAATGATATTTTGGGCATGATAACCCAAGTGAATAGTAATTTTGACTCGGATTTGGAGTCACTTGTGAATTTGTGAAATTAACGATTTATTGTGATTAATGATTATTTTAATCAGTCTTTCGGGCACGTTTTACGAGGAACTTGCAAATGATGTTTTGGGCTAGGCCCGGAGTTTAAATGATTTCTAAAATGATATTTTGACTTTTTTGGTGAGTCAATGATGATTTCTGGATTATTTTATTGATTTAAAAGGTGATTTTAAAGAAGTACGTGTAAATGGTGTTTTGGGCTTGAGACCCAGTTGGGAACGATCTTGACTTTATATGAAGACAAGATTTGATTGAAATGTTTTGGGATGTAATTCCCGAGATATTTTTCATTGTGATTGTGATATTCCCAGACGGTCGGTGCTTGGGGGGATTACCCAAACGACCGGAGCTTGGGGGATGTGATTGTAGGATCCGGAGTTGATCCTATGGTAGTCAGCTTCTCGGATGAGACTGAGCCTGGATGTACCACTCGGATGGGTCTGAGCCTGGGGATGTGTTCGCCCAGAGGTGACTGAGCCCGAGGGGGTTGAGCCCAGAGGTGTCTGTTCCCGAGAGAGTGACTGGATATTGGCCTACGCGTAGTGCAGCACTTGTGAGTAGTGCAGTTTGATTGATTGTGCACTTGTGAGTAGTGCAGATGTGATTTGTGATATTTTATGCACTTGTGAGTAGTGCGGATTGATTGGATTGATATATTTATTGTGCACTGGTGATTAGTTCTGATTGATGTTGTTTGTGATAGCGTACTGGTATTGAGTACGGGTTTTTGGTCTTTGTGGCCAGGTGATTATGTTTTCACATGTTGTGGCCTAAGAGCCGGGATTTGATGTTTTATAACATGAACTGATTTGGTGAACATGAGTTTTATGGACCATGGGAAAATATGTTTTGATTTTATCGGTCCACTGTTCATACTTGAATGATTTCATACTATTACTCATGTTTTACGATATGCATGCAAGTTTGTGAAAACTGGAGGGTAAGAATGTATTTTGGCAAATGTTTTTATAAGAGGTCATTTTTGTCCACTCACGCCTTTTCTGTTTTATTGACCCTTCAGGTCGTGGCGCGATGATCGAGGCTATTTGAGAGGTGGAGGTATGAGCAGGCACCGACGCAAGTATCCCTTGTCTGGCAGGTGCTGAAGGGTAGTTTCGGACTTTCAGTTGACTTGTCAGACGGGAGCAGGACCGGGCACGGTTAACTTTGTCCTTCGGGGATGGGTCCTGTCAAATTGGTATCAGAGCACTAGGTTGCTGATGCTGTTGCCATGCCATACCTCCGGAACGTGAGCCTCGTGCGCGACCTGGTAGTGAGATGGGTATATTAGGGTATTTGAGACCTTGTGATTAATCTCGGAATGTAATTGACCTTGGTTTGTGGGTCAGATATTAATTTGTGTAACTACGGCTTACTAATTGTCGAATCAGTATTCTTGTGGGTCCCAGGATTTATTGGATCCAGAGGCTTGGAAGGTAGCACAATTGGGTAGGTTGGACCCAGGATGAGAATATTCTCAGTAAATTCCTTGTGCGGAAATGTGTGCTGGCGAGTGGTTTGACTCTTAATGACTTTTCGAAGTCGAGACCGAGTGACGGTTGTGTCAGGTCTAGTCATGTCATCTTTAGTGGTGGAACTGCAATCCACAGTCGGGGTTGGTACATGTCGATGGAATCCCAGAGTGGGGATACCGAGTAGTTGTACGGGTACTTGATTCCATTGGATGTGGAGTCTCGATAGTGATGTCTGGTGGTTAGGTCTGCACAAGTCTGTGGCAGGCACTACTACCGAGAGTGGTTGCTGAGAATTGGGGGACGTTTCCTTTTCTCACATGAGTTGTCAGGGTGATTGTACCCAGAGTTGTTAGGTACGAAGGGGGCAGAGTTTCTCCTATTCGAGCAGAGGTACGGGGTCGTCACTTGTTATGAGCGGAGATCCAGGGTTGTCAGTTTAGCACACGGTGTGCTCATATTGATACTATTGTCTGTATGCTGGTGTTGGTGCCGGTGTTGTGCTGACGATGAGTCACGAGTCGGGTTGTGACTTCGTCAAGATGGGTATGTGTCCATAACCAGTCTAAATGGGACACGTGGTTGGTGTCCGAGTGCGTTGGTTTCAACATGGTTGGACCTACGGAATCGTGAGAGGTTATGTTTAAGGTGATAGGAGAATTGCGGGTTTTCCGCATTGGGATTAGTTATTCTGAAGTCATCAGGGGTGACTTCTTATTTTCTGTTTGGTGGCAGACGATGCTGGGTTACATGGCATGGGGAGTGCAGTGAGTTTTGTTTGCATCCACGTAGGATGTGTAACGACCCGTCCCAAATTCCTAGATTAGATTAGTGACTAATCACGGATAGTGAGGCTAATCCGTGATTAGTTTAGCGAAATCGGACGAACGATGCAAAATGACCGTTTTGCCCCTATGCACGGGCAAAATGTTGACTTTTCAATCGGGTGGTCAAATGGACTTTGACCGATGACCGTGACGTAGTTCGTGACGTTACGAGTTCATAGACAGGTGGCACGTTCAATTCCGACGTTCGAGGAGGAAATTATGACGTTCGGAAGTTTAGGGACATTTTAGTAATTTTGGTTAAAAGGGCAAAATAGTTGACTTTTTAACTGGGATGTCCGATGGCCAAGGGCTGAGGACTATTACGTAGATAAGGACGATACGAATCCATAGACAGGCGGCACGTCGAATTCGGACGTTCGACGGCGAAGTTACGGTTCACGGAAGTTCCAGGTTACTATTCATGGCGACACGTTTTACGAGGCGAAGAGTGCAGTTTTGTCTCTAGTGGGCCCATATATTTGTCCTGATGCCCAATGCCCGTTCATCCATTTCTCCCATTTTTCCCAAACCAACCCGATCACCATTTCTCACCCAAATACCAAACCCTTGACCTGTGAGCTTAGCTGAGAGGACAGAGATATAAAGAGGACCGGCTGGACGTGGTGGCTGGCCCAGGCAGCACCGCCGTGCACGACGGGGGAGAAAAACCGATCGAGGTATCGGTTTAACCATTTTTCCATCCAATTTCCATTTTACGTGTTATGGGTCGATTTGGATGTTGGTTTTGAAGTAATTAGGTTGTTAGGAGGTCAATAGGGAGGTTTTGAAAGGTTTTGGATGTTGAGGAACCCTGGGGTGAGGTTTTGGATTTTTGAACCGTGAGGTCCATTTTGGGTTCACGGGTTCTAGGCGGTTTTAAGGGTTTTGTTTAATTGGGTTAGATAGGAAATGAGAAAATAGGAATTTAGGGATTAAAATCGAAGAAAACGGATGAGAAATGAGGATTGTAGGACCCTGGACCGGTCACGCCAGTCCAGTTGCAGAAAAAGACCGGACCAGCCGGTTCAGACCGGTTGCGCGAGGTTGAAGACGGGTACTGTAGCAGGCGCGTGAAGCCCACGCGCAGCCACTTCAGGCGGCACGTGCGGGCGCGTGCTAGGGTTTTTGGGGATGGTTCCAACATGTCAAATCATCTATTCGATGTAACAAACATTTTGGGACTGGTTTCGCGTCAATCGGACATCGTTTCGATAGTTTTCGGGGTGTCGGAAGGTTTAGGTTCAGTTTTTAAAATAGTTAAAAATGCAGGAAAATTATGGGGCTTTAATGAGAGGTTAATGAAGTAGTTAGTAACCTTCTATTACAATTTGGATAAGTTTGGGAGTTCCGGTGATGGTAATCGGCTCGGGAGAGCCTATGGCACGCAAATCGAGGCGGCAGCTCGGACGGTCTGTGAGTGGACCTTGTTTTCTAAATTGGTGCATGCGTAAATGTTTATTATATGTTTTATTACATGTTTGATGATGCCATGGGTGCATTTGTATGTGGTTACGTATAAGCACGTATTTCGATGTTTCAGCCCTATACGGTGCTTATACCGGTCTGTATTTCTTTATTGGTCTAAATGAAAAGGTTTTGGATTTCTAAAAGAATAAACTCGGGTATAAGACCCCTTTGGTTTGGTCTCGGGCATATGACACTATTTACGACCTTCGGGTCTAAATCGTGGTCGCGACGGGTGCTATGTGCACGGCGATCGACGATACGACGCTCGTCTCCGGATTGGGATGTGTTCCTTCCGGAGAGGTCACGATGCACGATTCGTGGTCGGGCAGCCTGGGGAGGCTCGACTTCGGAGTGCTGACGGTGCAGGATAGCGATCGGTGATGAGTGCATCATGATCTTGTGGTGGTCGCGTCGGTTGATTTGTTCACGGCGACATACCAGGATTGAGGGCGGTCCTGGATGGATGGTTGCACGCATCACTATGATCGGAGTCGTGACTAACCCTTAGATATCGGGCAGGATGCCCAGTTGAGTCATATGTTCGGGCACGAGACCCAGTTGTTTTATACTGATGATTTCGGGTCAGGGACCCTAGATGGATTTCCAAGTTCATGACGGTTTATGGGAACCGGCATGAACTCTGGAAAGGTCATTGTGGTTCATGACGGTTTATGGGAACCGGCATGAACCTTTGTCAGGTCATCTGACAGGACCCGCCCCGATCCCACAGGGACCACAAGGGGACGTGCCCTGCTCCCGTCTGACACCCAATAATTCATACCAATTTTAACCTCCAAACATTTAAAAGCATAAATAACCAAATAAAAGTCATACATAAAATCCGAATTAAACGAATGTCAGACAAGGGATATAATCCAAAATTACAAATTTACGAGCACGACTCTAAAGTAATCCTGCGGGTACACCGCCCAGCAGGGGTTCAGGTACGCAGAAGTAGATCTATGCCTCAGCCTCTGGTTCCTCCTCTACCTCAGTTTCCCGACCTGGAGGGGTTATCAAAACAGTAAGGGTGAGTGGACCGAAACACAAGTTTATGAAATCGTTTGATAAGTAAAACATATAATTTACCCCTCCATTTTCCAAACATGCGTGCAACATAATTCCAAAATCATAAACCATATAATATGAACCATAAGGCATATAATAAAACCATAACCATAATTTTAGTTGCTGCACTATACACTCCAATCCCGACATCCCTGATGTCTGACGTCCCTGACGTCAATAAGGTCACAATCACAAGGCTACGCGTGCCACTCGGGTCTCAATTTCCGAGTTCAATCCCCGAACCCCGTTCGGGTACAGCATCCCCGATGCTTAGCGTCATAGACGCTGGACGTTCTAGACGTCCGTGACCTCTCCGGGGTACCTCATCCGGAGGAGACAATATAACATGGAAGGATCTATACAGTGCAGTACCAAATACATTTTATCGATATCCACATGCAAGGTATATATATACCTAGATAAAATCTGAATCAATCATTAAGTTTCACCAAACGGGTCTCAAGCCCAAATACCGTGAAACGTGCCATAACCATATTTTTCCATATCATCAAAAACATCATTGTTTTAGCATATGAATAAGTATAATAAAACCAGAAAACGTTTATGCACGCAAGGGTTTAAGAAAATGGCCCACTCACAGTACAGTCCTGCTGAAAAACCGAGCGTTTACCCTCGATCTGGTACAATTACAAAATTCCTGTCACATCCAAAGTATACGTAAGGGTAAATACAAACCCCTAACATTCAACCAAGAAACCCTACACCGAAACCGGTCCGGAAAAGCTGCCCGAACACGCTTTCCAAGGCAAAAACTCTCATTTTGACCAACTTAATGATCTCCGATCGACCCGAAACCACCGCCATTGGATCCGGATCGTCGAAACCTGAAGAATGGTGGTGGTCCCACCAAAATTACTGTTCACACGCGCCCCCACGCGCCTGGTCAACCCTCTGGTCAACGGTGCTACAGTACTGCTGACGTCAGCATGACGTCACTGCTGACGTCAGCATGACGTCATCACTGACAGTGTCAGAGGACACGTGTCAGCAGTCCATTGGTCCCTGGGCTGACTGAATTCTGACATGATGACGTCATCATGACGTCACTGCTGACGTCAGCATGATGACGTCATCCGCTACAGTAACCGGGTCTGAGAACCGGGTCACCGCAGACCCACGGTTCGACCCGATCAGTTCTCTCCAACCCGTCCACCATTTCTGATGGGATTTGTTCCTATGGACTCGTCACAAGGTGTTCTATGGTTCTACGGACTCAAAACTAGTTTCTAGGTTCAAAGAACTACCTGAAAATCGACAGAAATCCGGCTGCCGGCACTGGTTCGTCTTCTCCGGCGAGTCGTCCAGCTTCCAGCCGTGAACCTTGGTTTAAAATGGTCGTCTGGGGTCCCTTAAGTGTGTCTTAGAAGCAAACAAACAAAATCAACGTCAAAAACGATCGTTTCGAAGAAGGGAAGGTAATCGGGTCATACGGGTTTTTCAACCTACCGCCGCCGTGTCACCGCCGCACGTCGTCCAGTCCAGCAGAGGGTCGTCCTGCCGTCACAGTGATCCCAACCGTACGTTGGTTCGAGCCTCAGAGTGAAGGTTTGGACGGTTTGGTGACTTGGGCTGTTCGGATCTCCTTCTCGGGTCTGGGAGGAATTCCGGCCGTGCAGGGTGGCCGTGGGGAGGTGGTCGGCGTCTGGGGTGTGGCTGCTGGTCGCCTGGTGTCACCGTGAGGGTGAGGTTTGCAAGGTGAGGGGCTGGTGTGTTGGTTCGAAATGGTTAGCCGTGCACACGGTTTGGAAGAATGAATGAGTGAAAATTCTGGGAATTAATAAACAGGTTGGCTGGATGGGTTGAAGGGCTGAGATTAAATCTCAGCATAGGATCAATGGTGAGGATTTGAGGAGAGGAAATTAATTGTTTAATCCAATGGCCAACAGAGATCCATGTTTTAGGGAGTGTGGGGATGAGTGACACTTGTCACTCATCCAAGGGGTCCAGAATGATTTGATTAAAGTAACCAGATTCCATAAATAAAATAATATTTTAATCCGGTTCTCGGTTGGTTCGGTTAAATGCGAAATACTTCCGTGACCATAACTTCCCCGTACGAAGTCCGATTTCGGCGTGCCGCCTGTCTACGGACTCAGGACGTCGAGACCTACCCAACGGTCCTTGAGTCAACCGAAAAATAGTTTCCAAGGGAAAAGTCAACATTTTCACCCCCAAATGTCCAAATTACGGTAATGCCCCTGAACTTCCGATAGTCATAACTTTTTCCCTGATCGTCCGAAATGGACGTGCCACCTGTCTATGAACTCGTGACGTCCCGAACTACGTCACGGTCATAGGTTAAAGTCCATTTAATTTATAAATCAAAAAGTCAACAATTGGCCAAATCCAACGCAAGGGTAAAAGCGTCAATTCAAACATTAAATTACAATATTAAAATCCTCGAATTTCCGGGGTGTTACATCATCGTGGTACATGACGGTTTATGGGAACCGACATGAACCCTGGTTATGTTATTATGGATCATGACGGTTCAGGGGAACCGGGCATGAATGTTTATGTTATGTATATATATGCTAATATCCCTTCCTTTACTTATTCTATCTCCTCCGGGGAGGGTCGTTGGCCTGGGTGGACCCCGGAGTAGTCACGGAGCACCGACTGAGTGGATTCACCCCCAGTTGGGTTCCTTACTCTCAGGAAGGCTATGATTACTATTACCTCGGGTAGGGTCAGTGATCTACGGACATTGATCTTGACTTTGAGAAGACTCGGATTGAGACCTGGGTAGCACGCGCGTAGCTTTGGAAACCGTGACAGGATTGGTTGTGTGAATTATATGTATATGTGATGTATGCTATATATGATATATGATGTGTGTTTACACAGGTTTTGGGCAGTGGCCCGTATGGTTAGTTTCTTATGATTTGGGCTGAGTCCCTTATGGATTTGGGCAGTGGCCCGTGTACTTGATTTCATTATGGTTTTTCTGGATAGCATGCTTTTTAGTGAAGGGTACAAATGTCTTCTTATTAAATGTTTTTATAAACTCTTGTTTTGTCCACTCACAGCTTTTAATGTTTTGACTTCCCTTCAGGTTGACATCGGATGTGGACTGTAGCAGAGACCGAGATATTACATACCTCCTCCGGATCCTGGCGTACTCTGATGGCCTGAGAGGGCAAAAGGTCAGAAATATCCCTTGTCTGACACTTCGTGTCAGACGGGAGCAGGGTCATCCCGCACTAATCCCGGGGGGATTGGGATGGGTCCTGTCAACGTGGTATCAGAGCATAGTATTGCTCGTAGGATGCTTATCAGAGCATGGTTGCTCATGTTACTCTGAATTCCAGAGCGTGTTTTGCGTACTACTCCTTACGCAGGTCGAGGATGTGATATCTCATTGGGCTACAGTTCGTGATCAGCCTGATAGTTGGGGTGCCGATACGATAGTTACTAGGATTGGATCGTGGAACGTCTTGGTTCGGCATTCGATGCCGGGGTTGCCATAGTTCTGTCGTGGATGACAGTGTGGGACCCTACAAAGGGATAAACGTATTCTTATAGATTTTGATCGTGAGATGGTTAGTTGGGATCGTCTTCACGATGTCGTAGGATCGGTTCCGACGACTGGTTGGGAATTATGACCATCCGATGTTCGGATGTGGTTGAGTTAGATGGATTTACTACAGTCGGCAGTTAACAGTCGGATTCGAGGAATCCTAGTTGGATTGACGTCTTTACGATGTCAAGACCGCGGAGTCGGTCAGGTTGTTTATTTTACTGCTTTCTGGAGTTGGTAGCTTGTAGTTGGGTTCATATTGACCCTAGATGTGATTGTGGAACCCTACATTAGGTTGTCTGGTTCAGAAATGTGAGTTGGAGAGTGGTGTCACTTTGACGACTATTCAGATTTGGGTTCGTTAGTCGGTCTAGTCATGTCAGCTTGTGTTGGAACTGCACTTCGCATTCGGGGTTGTACTTATCGGTTAGACTTAGTTGGTTGTCGTGCTACACGGTTGTGGTTTGGTGCAACTAAGGTCTTGGGCGACCTGGTAGACGACATTGGTTGAGTCGAGTTACGATTGGTTAGTGATTGGTTGGACAAGTTATCAGGGTTGGTACTTGTCGATGGAATCCCGGAGCGGGGATACGGAGTAGTTGGTACGGTCAATGGATTCCGTTGGATGCGGAGTCTAGATCGCTATATCTGGTGGTTAGGTCTGCACGAGTTGTGGCAGGCACTACTACTGAGAGTAGTTGTAGTTACGGTTGTTGGGAATCGAGGACGTTCAGGGGACGTTTCCTTTTCTCGTATGAGTTGTCAGGATGACTGTACTCATAGTTGTTGGGTACGAAGGAGGCAGAGTTTCTCCTATTCGAGCAGAGGTGCGGGGTCGTCGCTCGGTGTGAGCGGAGAACCAGAGTTGTCAGTTTGCACACGGTGTGCTAGTGTTAGTACTGATGCTAGTGTGGATGCTTGTGTGTTGATGCTGACAGGTGATGATATTGGTACTAGTGCTGGTGCTAGTGCTGGTGATTGTGATGACGTCAAGTCACATCCGTCGTAATGGGCATATGTTCGGTATCTGTGGTTCAGGAGTGGATCTCAGATAGAGTTAATGACAGGACCCATCCCAATCCCCCTGGGATTACCGTGGAATGTGCCCTGCTCTCGTCCAACAAGGAGTGTCAGACAAGGGATAAACAAGAGCCACTGCCCAACCGGGCATCCAGAGTGCGCAAGGACCGATGGAGGAGGTGTGCAATGTCCCAGTCTCTGCTGCAATCGCATCCGTAATCAACCTGAAGGGCATTAAAACCAAAAGCTGTAAGTGGACAAAAACCAATAAGTTTACCAAATACATTTATAAGACATTTATGCCCTCCAATAAAAACGTATGCATGCCACAAAAACCAGTAACCAAAACGTTTGCTCAACCGAGCCATTAGGGCCTTAGCCCAAAAACCGTTAACCAAAAACCAAGTGTGGGAACTCAGCCCAAAACTGTGGAATACCACCACCATGCATATACAACCATGTGGGTCACCACCCACGACCATAAATGAACATCAATTAAAAAATCCAAAATCATTTAGGGTCCCCGACCCTACATACCATTTCATAACCAATAATCCATTTTTACCACATAACACATATCCAACCAATAAGCCATTTTATTCATTAATCCATATTTTACCATTACCATCACCAGCACCCCAGATGCTTAGCGTCCCAGACGCTTGACGTCCCTGACGTCATATCTCACGGTTTCATAAGCTACGCGTGCTGCCCGGGGTCTCTCCGGGTCCATATTTCTGACATCCCTGATGTCTGACGTCCCAGACGTCAATCATAGCAATCCTGCTCCTGAGTCATCATACGGTCCGGCTGCTCCGTATGGTGACCCTTCACAGGCAATGCACCGTGACTTCCCCAGTGTCCCAGACATCTGGAGGAGACCATCATATATCCTTGTATCAAGATGGTATATGGAAAACAGTTTTTATTAATTCATTTCACAACATCACAATGGGCCCTGCCCGAATTTTCCAGAAAACAACACATTTCCATTTAGGGTCCCTGACCCGAAATCACATTTATTAAATATATGGTCCCTGACCCGAAATCACAATTTTAATCCAACTGGGCCTCATGCCCGACTTTATGAACCACTGGGCCCACGACCCGATTTATAAACCAACTGGGCCCGCAGCACGACTTATAAACCAACTGGGCCCGCAGCCCGATTACGTACTCAAATGGACTCCAAGTCCGAGATTTCCAAAACAAGTGGGCCTCAAGTCCGAATTCATCTTTCCAATATAAAAACCGTTTTATCATATTATTTATTTAACCACAAGCACGCAAAACCACAAATAAACCGTTAATCCCGATATTCGTGAAATACGGAAAATACCTCGAAATACGTGCAACATACCTGAAATCAATGCTCACAAATACCATCATATAAATCATGTATATAAACCATATAACACATTTAAGCATGCATAGGATTTATAAAACCAAAGTCCACTCACAGACCGTTTTAACGGTATGCCTCGGTACGCGTGCCACCGGCCCTCCCGGTCCTCACCACTACCACCGGGACTCCCAATCCTGTCCAAATCACATTAGAGGGTCACTAACCTCATCATTAACATCCTATCAAAGTCCCGTAATTTTCCCGAATTTTCACTTATTTTTAAACTTAATTTAAAACCTTCGGACATCCCGAACAATATCGAGACGGTGTCCGATCGACACGAAACCAATTCCAAAATGTCCGTTACATCGAATAGGTTAAAAGTCATGTTGGAAGTTTCCCCAAAATACCCTTCACGCGCCCCCACGCGCCAGGTCAACACTCAGGTCAACCCTGATGACGTCATGCTACAGTAACCGGGTTCTGAAACCGGGTCTGTAACCGGGTCGCCGTCGACCGACGGCTTGACCCGATCACAGATCGAGTTTCAGACCACCCTTTTTGATACGGTTTGATCCTATGGACTCGTCATAACCTCCTCTACGGTTCTGTGACATCCAAACTCATTTTTAGGTTGATTTAACTACCTGAAATCTGACAGGAAAATCGGCTGAGAACTCAGGTCATCATCTCCGGCGACTCGTCGAGATTCCGGCCGCGGTTCATGGTCCAAAATGGTCGTCTAGGTTCCTAGGACATGTCTCAAAAACAACCAAACATTCATAACGTCAAAAACGGACGTTTCAAAGCAGGGAAGTAAATCGGGTCTTTACGGGTTTCTGGACTTACCGCCGCCGTGTCGCCGCCGTGGGCTGCCCAGTCGTGGTCTGAGTCGTCCTAAGGTCACACTGATCCTAACCCTACGTTGGTTCGAGTCCAGGTATGAAGGTTTGGATGGTTGGATCGATTTGGGCTGTTCGGGTTCCTCTCGGGTCTGGGGAGTTTCCGACCGTGCAGGGCGGCCGTGGTGGTGGTGGCCGTCGTCTAGAGGTGGCTGGGGTCTGTCTGGAGGTGTTTGATGCGTGGGTTGAGGTTGAGATGTGGTCTGGTGTGATTGTTCGAAGGGTGAGGGTGCACGGGTTTGAAAGAAAAATGAGAATGAATGTGAGTCTGATGGTTTAAGAACAAAATAAGAAAATGAAATCAACGGCTAGGATCTAATCTGAGTATAGGATGAAGGGTGAGGATTTAAGGAGATTAATTAATTAATTAACTAAATGGCCAACAAAGATCCCTGAATTAGGGAATGAAGGGGATGATGACATGTGTCACTCATCAAGGGTCCAGATTGGTTTGGATTAAAGTAATCAGATTCTATTATTATATTATTATTTTATTCCAAGTCTCGGTTAATCGCGTTTCACGTCCTTGACCATAACTTCGTCGTCGAAACTCCGACTTCGGCATGCCGCCTGTCGTTGGATTCGTATCGACGATACCTACGTAACGGTCCTTGGCCCTCGTCCATCGGACCTCCCGGTCAAAAAGTCAACATTTGGCCCCTAATAAGCCAAATTACCAAAATACCCCTCAACTTCCGAACACCACAACTTTCTCTACGAATGTCGGAATCGAACGTGCCACCTGTCTATGAACTCGTGACGTCCCGAACTACGTCACGGTCATCGGTCAAAGTCCGTTTGACCTCCCGATCAAAAAGTCAACATTTTACCCACGACCAGGGGCAAAACGGTCATTTTGCACAATTTGTCCGATTCCGCCCTACTAACCACCGTTCAACCTCACTAATCGAGATTAATCACTAAACTAATCCCGGAATTCGGGACGGGTCGTTACAATCTTCCCTCCTTAATTAATTTCGTCCTCGAAATTCCAACCGCTCTAACTCAAACGTTCTTCCCTCCTTAATTAGTTTCGCTCTCGAAACTCGATTACCCTGATTCCACAAACACCCCGTGGAAAGTGGAATCGACCACGCAACACGTGTACACCCGTACACCAACTACTTAGACAAAACTTGTCTACACCCAAACGTACCACTAGTACTCAAAACGCAAAGACTAGATTCGACCCCGTCGAATGACTGAAACTACTTGTTTCGAATTTGACACCACTTGTCCAAACTTCCCTCTCGTTGACGCAACAACTCGACGGTTCCTTTCCCACTCCCACTAGGAGTCAGCTGACCCCACTCAACAATCTATGTTGATACATCCTGACAATCTGTCACCACACAGTTGTTGTCAGTCGAAAACTAACACTAGACTCACTCGTGGCTACACAAGCCACCAACGTACTTGACTTAGTAAACATTTACCGACCTTTCACACGATCTGTGTGTGATTAGACTCATTGGAAATACCATGACCCATTGCATAGTATCCAACGTCCGATTCTCGACCTCGACTAATCCATTGGTATCGGAACCAATCCGGCTACCAACACGCTCACTGACATACCTCGGGTATATCCCGTATACCGTAACTAGACATCACAAGTCTACAAGGTATTGTACCTCGAACCATGTACGAAGTACACACATCTACCTAATAACCAGACTACAACCACCTAGGTCATAGCCGAACGCGTTCTAATAATGGAGTACGTTTGCCCAATCCAGCATGAGACAAATCGAAACTCCACCCAACATCTAGTTCCAATTCCGAATTCGAATCCGCAATTTCGTAAGAAATCCCGCATCCAAGCCCAGACATCACATTTTAATTCATATCCAAATCCGAATCCGAAATCATTATTCCGTAAGCTAGCATTTGGAATAATCATCCCGTACCCAAATCCGGAAATATACTTTCAAGTTCCAAAATCGAATCCTGAATCGTCACCCAGAAATTCGATTCCAAATCCCGAAATCTCGTTCACATTTACCAAGACACACCAAAACCGAACCTATCGGTTACCCGTTCAATACACTTGATTGACTTCATAGGGAAGCCAATCCAACCTCCACAAGTCTAAGATTGACAAAGTCCGACCAGTCGGAAACCTACTCACTCGAGTAAGATACCATATGGGCCCCACTTCGAAAAGAAGTTCAACCCCCGTCATTTACGACTCACATACCCAAGTTCGTATCGATCCTTGTCTTTCCACCTAGGAAAACCAAGGATGATCCAAGAATGATGACGCCAATACTCATCCTACGTGGATGCAACAAAACTCACTGCACTCACCACGCCATGTGACACCACATCGTCTGCCACCAAGCAGAAAATGAGAAATCTCGTTTACCTAATTTCGAATACGTAGCTCCTCCTAATGACCCACAAACACACATGGGCCCACCAACCAATACATGCTCAACGTACTGGTAACTACACTCAACGTCTGCTAGGGCAGAAAACAAGAAGTCAACCCCTATGACTTCGGAATACCCATCACCAAAAACGAGCACCACTCTCGTTCCCCAATTAGAGCTCTCCTCGACACTAAGGTTCCAACCATGTTGGAAACAGACATGCTCCCAACAAGATGTAAAGTCTAGCCACTAGACTTCCTACCTCCTCAACTCACTTGGACAACCACGTGTCCACAATCGATCCGTTATTGTCCCGTTCGCACATCCCAACCTTTACAGGCTCAACACTCGATTTCCCAAGTTCTCAATTATACCTTTTTAATCCACTCCTTACTGGTTATCTCACCACTATTGGGACTTATCCCAACACATCACGATCTTAACTGGATCCCATCCAGTCCATCACTCAACCACTACCGAATCTCGAAGACCGAACATATGTTCATCATGACGGAGTCACACCCCAACTTGTGGCTCATCGTCAACACCAGTACCGACACTAGCACCAGCGCTAGTACCAGCACCAACACACTACCAGCAACACTAGTATAAGCGCACAGGCATCCATACTAGTATCGACGCAAAAGTACCAATACACAACATCCATACTTGCTCACCGTGTGCAAATACGACAACCCTGGATCTCCGTTCATACCGAACGACGATCCCGTACCTCACGACTATGGGTACCACTATTCTGACAATCCACATCAGGAAAATGAACGTTCCCTGAACGTCCCCTGATCCCCAAGTATTATAACCACACCAATTACCCTCGATAGCCAGTCATCTCCATATGACTTCCGACTAACTGTCATTGCTATCGAGATCCGCATCCACACATCACACCAATACCCGATCCAACACGGGATTCCATAATTTATCTCAGAACCGTATCCGTAAATCGGATCCCATAGTTCTGACGAGACTCACCAGAGCCATCCACATGGTCATCCATGACCTCAGCCACTCGTCGCAGCATAAGTTCTCATCCACTAACCACAATTAAGGTTTACCTTTTTAATCCATCATCCACTAGGGTTCCACAATCACACCCTATGGTTCAACCGAACCAAACAGCTTTCCGTAAAATAAAATCCACAACCTGACCGACCCCGCGGTCCTGACATTGAATAGACGTCAAATCCAATCCTACCATCCCATCAACGTGGGTTCCACCACTAGGTCATCGGCCAACTCCGATGAATCAACATCCCTCACACTAGAAACCACCACAAGGGTTCACATTTTTAAACCATTACACACATGAGGTTCCCCGAACCTAGCTGCACCTAGCAGCACAAAAATTTAATATTACATGACCGAACCGACGGTCCCACAATATCAGTTCATCACATTCAACCCCACTTGGGTCGAATCACATTAACGCACGGCGTATCGGGCCAATCACACTCCATCCACTATCCAAACCCAAAAACTATCTATCAGGTTGATAAAGAATTGCAGCCCAAAGAAACATCACACCCTCGACCTGCGCGCACAAATAGAGCAACCGTGCTCTGATACCAAGTTGACAGGACCCATCCCAATCCCCCTGGGATTACCGTGGAATGTGCCCTGCTCCCGTCCAACAAGGAGTGTCAGACAAGGGATAAACAAGAGCCACTGCCCAACCGGGGCATCCAGAGTGCGCAAGGACCGATGGAGGAGGTGTGCAATGTCCCAGTCTCTGCTGCAATCGCATCCGTAATCAACCTGAAGGGCATTAAAACCAAAAGCTGTGAGTGGACAAAAACCAATAAGTTTACCAAATACATTTATAAGACATTTATGCTCTCCAATAAAAACGTATGCATGCCACAAAAACCTGTAACCAAAACGTTTGCTCAACCGAGCCATTAGGGCCTTAGCCCAAAAACCGTTAACCAAAAACCAAGTGTGGGAACTCAGCCCAAAACTGTGTAATACCACCACCATACATATACAACCATGTGGGTCACCACCCACGACCATAAATGAACATCAATTCAAAAATTCAAAACCATTTAGGGTCCCCGACCCTACATACCATTTCATAACCAATAATCCATTTTTACCACATAACACATATCCAGCCAATAAGCCATTTTATTCATTAATCCATATTTTACCATTACCATCACCAGCATACCAGATGCTTAGCGTCCCAGACGCTTGACGTCCCTGACGTCATATCTCACGGTTTCATAAGCTACGCGTGCTGCCCGGGGTCTCTCCAGTTCCATATTTCTGACATCCCTGATGTCTGACGTCCCAGACGTCAATCATAGCAATCCTGCTCCTGAGTCATCATACGGTCCGGCTGCTCCGTATGGTGACCCTTCACAGGCAATGCACCGTGACTTCCCTAGTGTCCCAGACATCTGGAGGAGACCATCATATATCCTTGTATCAAGATGGTATATGGAAAACAGTTTTTATTAATTCATTTCACAACATCACAATGGGCCTTGCCCGAATTTTCCAGAAAACAACACATTTCCATTTAGGGTCCCTGACCCGAAATCACATTTATTAAATATATGGTCCCTGACCCGAAATCACAATTTTAATCCAACTGAGCCTCATGCCCGACTTTATGAACCACTGGGCCCACGACCCGATTTATAAACCAACTGGGCCCGCAGCCCGACTTATAAACCAACTGGGCCCGCAGCCCGATTACGTACTAAAATGGACTCCAAGTCCGAGATTTCCAAAACAAGTGGGCCTCAAGCCCGAATTCATCTTTCCAATATAAAAACCGTTTTATCATATTATTTATTTAACCACAAGCACGTAAAACCACAAATAAACCGTTAATCCCGATATTCGTGAAATACGGAAAACACCTCGAAATACGTGCAACATACCCGAAATCAATGCTCACAAATACCATCATAGAAATCATGTATATAAACCATATAACACATTTAAGCATGCATAGGATTTATAAAATCAAAGTCCACTCACAGACCGTTTTAACGGTATGCCTCGATACGCGTGCCACCAGCACTCCCGGGCCTCACCACTACCACCGGGACTCCCAATCCTGTCCAAATCACATTAGAGGATCACTAACCTCATCATTAACATCCTATCAAAGTCCCGTAATTTTCCCGAATTTTTACTTATTTTTAAACTTAATTTAAAACCTTCGGACATCCCGAACAATATCGAGACGGTGTCCGATCGACACGAAACCAATTCCAAAATGTCCATTACATCGAATAGGTTAAAATTCATGTTGGAAGTTTCCCCAAAATACCCTTCATGCGCCCCCACGCGCCAGGTCAACACTCAGGTCAACCTTGATGACGTCATGCTACAGTAACCGGGTTCTGAAACCGGGTCTGTAACCGGGTCGCCGTCGACCCACGGCTTGACCCGATCACAGATCGAGTTTCAGACCAACATTTTTGATACGGTTTGATCCTATGGACTCGTCATAACCTCCTCTACGGTTCTGTGACATCCAAACTCATTTTTAGGTTGATTTAACTACCTGAAATCTGACAGGAAAATCGGCTGAGAACTCAGGTCATCATCTCCGGCGACTCGTCGAGATTCCAGCCGCGGTTCATGGTCCAAAATGGTCGTCTAGGTTCCTAGGACATGTCTCAAAAATAACCAAACATTCATAACATCAAAAACGGACGTTTCAAAGCAGGGAAGTAAATCGGGTCTTTACGGGTTTCTGGACTTACCGCCGTCGTGTCGCCGCCGTGGGCTGCCCAGTCGTGGTCTGAGTCGTCCTAAGGTCACACTGTTCCTAACCCTACGTTGGTTCGAGTCCAGGTATGAAGGTTTGGATGGTTGGATCGATTTGGGCTGTTCGGGTTCCTCTCGGGTCTGGGGAGTTTCCGACCGTGCAGGGCAGCCGTGGTGGTGGTGGCCGTCGTCTGGAGGTGGCTGGGGTCTGTCTGGAGGTGTCTGATGCGTGGGTTGAGGTTGAGATGTGGTCTGGTGTGATTGTTCGAAGGGTGAGGCTGCATGGGTTTGAGAGAAAAATGAGAATGAATGTGAGTCTGATGGTTTAAGAACAAAATAAGAAAATGAAATCAACGGCTAGGATCTAATCTGAGTATAGGATGAAGGGTGAGGATTTAAGGAGATTAATTAATTAATTAACTAAATGGCCAACAAAGATCCCTGAATTAGGGAATGAAGGGGATGATGACATGTGTCACTCATCAAGGGTCCAGATTGGTTTGGATTAAAGTAATCAGATTCTATTATTATATTATTATTTTATTCCGAGTCTCGGTTAATCGCGTTTCACGTCCTTGACCATAACTTCGTCGTCGAAACTCCGATTTCGGCATGCCGCCTGTCGTTGGATTCGTATCGACGATACCTACGTAACAGTCCTTGGCCCTCGTCCATCGGACCTCCCGGTCAAAAAGTCAACATTTGGCCCCTCATAAGCCAAATTACCAAAATACCCCTCAACTTCCGAACACCACAACTTTCTCTACGAATGTCGGAATCGAACGTGCCACTTGTCTATGAACTCGTGACGTCCCGAATTACGTCACGGTCATCGGTCAAAGTCCGTTTGACCGCCCGATCAAAAAGTCAACATTTTGCCCACGACTAGGGGCAAAACGGTCATTTTGCACAATTTGTCCGATGCCGCCGTACTAACCACCGTTCAACCTCACTAATCGAGATTAATCACTGAACTAATCCCGGAATTCGGAACGGGTCGTTACAGTTAAACTGGTTAGGGGACAAGTGGTTGATGTCTAGGTATGTTGTTTCCAATCTTGTTGGAACTTCGGAATCGCGAGAGGTTGCGATTGAGGTGACGAGAGGAATGCGGGGTTTTCGCATTGGTATTGGGTATTTCGACGTCATTTTGGGTGACTTCTCAGTTTCTACCGTGGTAGATGATGGTAGATGACGGTAGAGGATGGTTGCGTCGCCAGTACGCTGATCGTGTATTGGTTGGTGGACCCGGGATTTGTCTTGGGTCATCAGGTGGAGTTGAGCATATCGAAGTGGGGTGACTAATATTTCTCATTTTCTGCTTGGTGACAGATGATGTTGGTTACGTGACGTGGTGAATGCAATGAGTTTTGGTTGCATTCACATATGATGAATTTTGGTGTCATCGTGTTGGATCGTTCTTGGTTTTCCTAGGTGGAATGACAAAGATCGATACGAGGTAATCAGTGAGAACCCACAGTCTCGACGTGTCTCGTCGTTGACTGATCTGTTTAGATGTGGGAATTGGTTTAGGACTTTGGGTATCGTTATGGATCTGGATCGTGATTTTGATGATCCAGATAGGTGGAGAGTTTGAGTGGAGCATGATGGGACTGAACTTCTTTTCGAGGTAAATCCCATATGGTATATTACGCCTGAGTAGGTGTCCGACGAGGTCAGATTTGGCCAGCCTTAGATGTGTTGATGTTGGGATTGGCTTCCCTATGAAGTTAATCGATGGTAATGTGGTAATCGGTTGAGCAAGTAACCGAGAGGTTCGGTTTTGGTACTTCTCAGTAGACGTGAACGATACTTCGAGTTTTGGAATCAGATTTCTGGATGACGATTCAGGATTTGATTTTGGAACTTGAAAGAGGAATTCTGGATTTGTGTTTTGGAATCGAATTCTGGGTGACGATTCAGGATTTGATTCTAGAGCTTGACTGTGGATTTTTTTTTTATGGATTTGGGTTCGGAATGGTTATTCCAAATGCTAGCTTACGGAATAATGATTTCGGATTCGGATTTGAACATGGCTATGCATATGATTTCTGGGTTTGGATTCGGGATTTCTTACGAAATTACGGATTCAGATTCGGATTTGGAAATAGATGATGGGTTGGAGTTTCGATTTGTCTAGTCCGGAATTGGACAAATGGACTCCATAGTAGAAACATGATTGGCTACAACCTAGGTGGTTGTAGGCTGATTGATGGGTAGTTGTATGTACCTTGTACGTTGTTCGAGGTACGATACCGGGCAGACTTGTGATGCCTGGTGACGGTATGTAGGTTATACCGTGGGTATGTTAGTGAGCATATTGGTAGTCGGCTTGATTCCGATACCATTGGATTTGTCGGGGACGTGGATTGGACATTGGATACTGTGCAGTGGGTTATAGTATTTTTGGTGGGTCAAGTTACACAAAAGCTGAGTACTTTTTGGTATACGTATACTTAGGTTGAGTGAGTTGGTGGTTATTGTAATCACGAGTGAGTATAGTGTTAGTTTTCGACTGACGACTATCAAGTGGTGACGGTTTGTCGGAAGTGTCAACGTGAATCGGTTAGTATGGTCTGATGACTCCCAGTGGGAGGACGTCAGAATAGATTAGTGATTGAGAAGGGAACCGTCTAGTTGGTTGTGCCAGTGAAACGGTAGATCTAACAAGTGGTGTCAGTTCGGAGCGTACGACTTCTGTCATTTGACGTGGTCGAATGTAGTCGATACGACGTGAGTGTTAGTGGTACGTCTGGTTGCAGACGAGTATCGTTCTGGTTAGTGGGTGTACAAGTGTACACGTGTCGTGAGATCGAATTATTTCCACGGGGTGGATGTGGAATCAAGATAGTTAGAGTTTCGAGAATGAAACTAAATTAAGGAGGGAAGAACGGTTGGACTTAGGTCGGTTGGAATTTCGAGGACGAAATTAATTAAGGAGGGAAGGTTGTAACGACCCGTCCCAAATTCCTAGATTAGATTAGTGACTAATCACGGATAGTGAGGCTAATCCGTGATTAGTTTAGCGAAATCGGACGAACGATGCAAAATGACCGTTTTGCCCCCATGCACGGGCAAAATGTTGACTTTTCAATCAGGTGGTCAAATGGACTTTGACCGATGACCGTGACGTAGTTCGTGACGTTACGAGTTCATAGACAGGTGGCACGTTCAATTCCGACGTTCGAGGAGGAAATTAAGACGTTCGGAAGTTTAGGGGCATTTTAGTAATTTTGGTTAAAAGGGCAAAATAGTTGACTTTTAAACTGGGATGTCCGATGGCCAAGGGCTGAGAACTAATACGTAGATAAGGACGATACGAATCCATAGACAGGCGGCACGTCGAATTCGGACGTTCGACGGCGAAGTTACGGTTCACGGAAGTTCCAGGTTACTATTCATGGCGACACGTTTTACGAGGCGAAGAGTGCAGTTTTGTCTCTAGTGGGCCCAGTGCATTTCTCCCATTTTTCCCAAACCAACCCGATCACCATTTCTCACCCAAATCCCAAACCCTTGACCTGGGAGCTTAGCTGAGAGGACAGAGAGATGAAGAGGACCGGCTGGACGTGGTGGCTGGCCCAGGCAGCACCGCCGTGCACGACGGGGGAGAAAAATCGATCGAGGTATCGGTTTAACCATTTTTCCATCCAATTTCCATTTTACGTGTTATGGGTCGATTTGGATGTTGGTTTTGAAGTAATTAGGTTGTTAGGAGGTCAATAGGGAGGTTTTGAAAGGTTTTGGATGTTGAGGAACCCTGGGGTGAGGTTTTGGATTTTTGAACCGTGAGGTCCATTTTGGGTTCACGGGTTCTAGGCGGTTTTAAGGGTTTTGTTTAATTGGGTTAGATAGGAAATGAGAAAATAGGAATTTAGGGATTAAAATGGAAGAAAACGGATGAGAAATGAGGATTGTAGGACCCTGGACCGGTCACGCCGGTCCAGTTGCAGAAAAAGACCGGACCAGCCGGTTCAGACCGGCTGCGCGAGGTTGAAGACGGGTATTGTAGCAGGCGCATGAAGCCCACGCGCAGCCACTTCAGGCGGCACGTGCGGGCGCGTGCTAGGGTTTTTGGGGATGGTTCCAACATGTCAAATCATCTATTCGATGTAACAAACATTTTGGGACTGGTTTCGCGTCAATCGGACATCGTTTCGATAGTTTTCGGGGTGTCGGAAGGTTCAGGTTCAATTTTAAAAATAGTTAAAAATACGGGAAAATTATGGGGCTTTAGTGAGAGGTTAATGAAGTAGTTATTAACCTTCTATTACAATTTGGATAGGTTTGGGAGTCCCGGTGATGGTGATCGGCTCGGGAGAGCCTATGGCACGCAAATCGAGGCGGCAGCTCGGACTGTCTGTGAGTGGACCTTGTTTTCTAAATTGGTGAATGCATAAATGTTTATTATATGTTTTATTACATGTTTGATGATGCCATGGGTGCATTTGTATGTGGTTACGTATTTAGAGGTTTCGGCCTTATACGGTGCTTATACCGGTCTGTATTTCTTTATTGGTCTAAATGAAAAGGTTTTGGATTTCTAAAAGAATAAACTCGGGTATAAGACCCCTTTGGTTTGGTCTCGGGCATATGACACTATTTACGACCTTCGGGTCTAAATCGTGGTCGCGACGGGTGCTATGTGCACGGCGATCGACGATACGACGCTCGCCTCCGGATTGGGATGTGTTCCTTCCGGAGAGGTCACGATGCACAATTCGTGGTCGGGCAGCCTGGGGAGGCTCGACTTCGGAGTGCTGACGGTTCAGGATAGCGATCGGTGATGAGTGCATCATGATCTTGTGGTGGTCGCGTCGGTTGATTTGTTCACGGCGACATACCAGGATTGAGGGCGGTCCTGGATGGATGGTTGCACGCATCACTATGATCAGAGTCGTGACTGACCCTTAGATATCGGGCAGGATGCCCAGTTGAGTCATATGTTCGGGCACGAGACCCAGTTGTTTTATACTGATGATTTCGGGTCAGGGACCCTAGATGGATTTCCAAGTTCATGACGGTTTATGGGAACCGGCATGAACTCTGGAAAGGTCATTGTGGTTCATGACGGTTTATGGGAACCGGCATGAACCTTTGTCAGGTCATCGTGGTACATGACGGTTTATGGGAACCGGCATGAACCCTGGTTATGTTATTATGGATCATAACCGTTCAGGGGAACCGGGCATGAATGTTTATGTTATGTATATATATGCTCATATCCCTTCCTTTACTTATTCTATCTCCTCCGGGGAGGATCGTTGGCCTGGGTGGACCCCGGAGTAGTCACGGAGCACCGACTGAGTGGAGTCACCCCCAGTTGGGTTCCTTACTCTCAGGAAGGCTATGATTACTATTACCTCGGGTAGGGTCAGTGGTCTACGGACATTGATCTTGACTTTGAGAAGACTCGGATTGAGACCTGGGTAGCACGCGCGTAGCTTTGGAAACCGTGACAGGATTGGTTGTGTGAATTATATGTATATGTGATGTATGCTATATATGATATATGATGTGTGTTTACATAGGTTTTGGGTAGTGGCCCGTATGGTTAGTTTCTTATGATTTGGGCTGAGTCCCTTATGGATTTGGGCAGTGGCCCGTGTACTTGATTTAATTATGGTTTTTCTGGATAAATGGTTTGACAGGACCCCTCCCGATCCCACAGGGACCACAAGGGGACGTGCCCTGCTCCCGTCTGACACCCAATATTTCATACCAATTTTAATCTCAAAACATCAATTGCATAAATAACCAAATCAAAGTCGTACATCAAATCCGAATTAACAGATGTCAGACAAGGGATGAAATCCAAAATTACAAGTTGCGAGCACGACTCTAAAATAAAACCTGCGGGCAAACCACCCAACAGGGGTTCAGGTACGCAGAAGTAGATCTATGCCTCAGCCTCAGTTTCCTCCTCTACCTCAGTATCACGACCTGGAGGGGTTACCAAAAACAATAAGGGTGAGTGGACCGAAACTCAAGTTTATAAAATCATTTGGTAAGTAAAACATATAATTTACCCCTCCGTTTTCCAAACATGCATGCATCATTATTTAAAATCATAAGTCATATAATATGAACCATAAGGCATGTAATAAAACCATAAGTATAATTTTAGTTGCTGCACTATACACTCCAATCCCGACATCACCTGATGTTTGACGTTCTTGACGCCTAATAAGGTCACAATAATAATAAGGCTACGCGTGCCACTCGGGTCTCAATTTCCGAGCTAAATCCCCGAATCCTGTTCGGGTACAGCATCACCTGATGCTTAGCGTCATAGACGCTGGACGTACTAGACGCCCGTGACCTCTCCGGGGTACCTCGCTGGAGGAGACAATATAATATGGAAGGATCTATACAGTGCAGTACCAAATACATTTTATTGATATCCACATGCAAAGCATATATATACATAGATAAAATCCGAACCAATCATTAAGTTTTCATCAGACGGGTCTCAAGCCCAAATACCGTGAAACGTGCCATAACCATATTTTCCATATCATCAAAACCATTATCGTTTTAGCATGTGAATAAGTATAATAAACCAGAAAACATTTATGCACGCAAGGGTTTAAGAAAATGGCCCACTCACAGTACAATCCTGCTGCAAACCGAATGTATACCCTTGTTCTGGTACGCTTATACAATCCCTGTCATATCCAAAGTATACGTAAGGGTCCAAACAAACCCCTAACATTTAACCATGAAACCCTAGACCGAAACCGATCCGGAAAAGTCGCCCGAACGCGCTTCCCAAGGAAATAAACCTCATTTTGACCAACTTAATGATCTCCGATCGACCCGAAACCACCGCCATTGGATCCGGATCGTCGAAACCTAAAGAATGGTGGTGGTCCCACCAAAACTACTGTTCACACGCAGGAACAGTTCCTGCTGACGTCATCTGACAGCTGTCAGGTCTGACGTGTCAGACTCTAACAGGTGCCACGTGTCAACATCCGATTGGTCCACCTCGCTGATCTGTCAGGCCACGTGTCAGATCTGACATGTGCCACGTGTCAGCACGGCACTGGTCCACGTCACTGACATGTCAGTGACACGTGGCAGTCCCAGATTGGGCCACGTCACTGACATGTCAGTGCTGACTGTGCACTGACATATGACACGTGTCGGCTCACGGTTGGTCCACGTCACCTGACAATCTGACATGGTGCCACGTCATCACCTCTGTCCTCAGACGGGTTGACCCGTATTTCTGCAACTCGGGTTGATCAGACCCGCGATCATGACCCGGTCACCATTTCTTCCACACTCAACCATTTCAGTCCTAGTTTGTTCCTAGATGCTCGTCTTAATCCCAGAAAGGGTTCTATGGAATCAAAATCGGCAAAAACAGACGGGAATCGAAGGCTTACCTCGAAGAACAGAGCTGGTTTCCCGTCGCCGTTTAGCCACCGTCCTGATCACCTCCGGTCGCGAACTAAAGCCCAGAAGGTTCCTATAAGTCCCTAGAGTCGATTAGGATTAATAGGAAACAAAACTAAACGTGGGAATTTGAGTTACCAAAATCTGAGTTTTAGAAACCGTTTCGGGTTTTCCGATTTTCCCACCTCGCCGCCGTCCACCGCCGCTCACCGCCGTGCCTCAGTCCTTCCCCGTGGGTCCAACAACACACAGACGCAGAGACAAAGTGTAGTGCGCAAGGGTTGGATCAAAGAGCGATGAGTGAGGGTGTCAGGTGAGAATTATATAGAAATGGAGGGAAATGATGGACGGCCCAGATTGAATCTCCGAAATGAGATCAAGGGCTGAGATGCAATCTGAGGGTTTTGAGATGAAAGGCTGAGATCAAAAGCAGATTAAATCCTATTTAAATGCTTAGTGGAGCTTGATCCAATCCAGCCAATGGGTGAGTGACACTTGTCACTCCCCAGGTGTTCTCCAATCAAAAATTTAAGAATAAAATATTTGACACGAAAACCGAGACACAAACCTCCCGATTTCACGTTTCTGACCATAACTTCCTCGTACGAAGTCCGATTTCGGCGTGCCGCCTGTCAATAGACTCAGGACGTCGAGACCTACCCAACGGTCCTTGAGTCAACTGAAAATTAGTTATTAGACGAAAAGTCAACATTTTCGCCCCCAAAAGTCCAAATTACGGTAATACCCCTGAACTTCCGATAGTCATAACTTTCTCCTCGAATGTCGGAATCGAACGTGCCGCCTGCCTATGAACTCGTGACGTCCCGAACTACGTCACGTTCATCTGTCAAAGTCTGTTTGACCGCCCGATCAAAAGTCAACGTTTTGCCCACGAACTAGTGGCAAAACGGTCATTTTGCACATTTTGTCCGATTTCGACCAACTAATCACCGATCAATCCCACTAATCAAATCCCGAAATTCGGGACGGGTCGTTACAACCTTCCCTCCTAAATTAATTTCGTCCTCGAAATTCCAAACGATCCAGTCTCAACGTTCATCGCTCCTGAATTTTGTTTCATTCTCAGAATTCTAACTATCCCAATTTCACAACCACTTAGTGGAAAGTAAAATTGACCTCGTAACACGTGTACACTCGTACACCAACTACTCAGAACACGCTTGTCTGCACCTAAACGTACCACTAGTACGCACGTCGTATTGACTCCATTCGACCCCGTCGAATGACTGAAACTACCCGTTTCGGATTGACACCGATTGTCAAATCTACCCTTTTGCTGACGCAACAACTCAACGATTCCCTTCTCAATCACCCATCATGGTACCTAATCCTACTGGGAGTCATCAGACCTCACTCAATAATCCACGTTGACACATCCCGAAAATCTGTCACTATTCAGAAGTTTGTCAGTCGAAAACTGACACTAGACTCACTCGTGGCTACTCAAGCCATCAACATACTTAATTCAAAGATATACCTACCAACAATTCACTCGACCTGTGTGTAATTAGACTTATCGGAAATACCATGACCCATCGCATAGCATCCAATGTCGACCTCGGCTAATCCAATGGTATCAGAACCAATCCGGTTACCAATACTCACCGATGTACCTCGGGTATGACCCGTGTACCATTACCTGACACTACAAATCTGCAACGTATCGTACCTCGAACTAGGTACAAAGTACACACATCAATCCATCGACCAGACTACAACTGCCTAGGTCATAGCCAAACACGTACCAAATAATGGAGTACCTTTGCCTAAACCAGCATGAGACAAAACGAACTCCATCCACCTTGGTTAATACATTCGATTGACTTCATAGGGAAGCCAATCCCACTATCAATACGTCTAAGGTTGACAACATTCGACCACGTCGGAAACCTAATAACCCACGTAATATACCATAAGGAAACCCCTTCGAAAAGAAGTTCAGTCCCGTCATTTACGACTCACATGCCAAAGTAAGGGTGATAATCTCCCTATATGGATCATCAAAATCACGATCCAGACACGGCACTGCGTCCCTGACCGGTAACATCCCGATCCTAGGTCGTCACAATGCCCAAAGTTCTCCACAACACAATCCCGATCCACCTAGGATCCGCCAGTTAACTATTAGACTCCGAACCATAGGGTCTTACACTCTCAACTAATCTGTATACTGTCGCAACGTTCGACAACTAACTCCCACAACTAGACCGATCAGTCAACGACGAAAAACACGCCGAGACTGTGGGTCCCAACCATTTACCTTGTACCTATCCTTGTTATCCGCTTAGGAAAACTAAGGATGATCAAAATGATGACGCTAAAACTCATCCTACGTGGATGCAATCAAAAGCTCGCTGCACTCACCATACCACGTAATTTAACACTATCTGCCACCAAGCAGAAAATGAGGTATCACGCTAACCAAACTTCGATATACCCAACTCCTCCTGATGACCCAAGACAGTTCCCGGGTCCACCAACCAATATCTGACCTGTGTACTAATGACAACGACCATCACCTACCCTGGCAGAACCTGAGAGGTCACCCTAGTGGCTTCGAAAATACCCCTTACCAATGCGGAATACCCGCACAACTCTCGTTACCGCAACACAACCTCTCTTGATACCGTAGTTCCAACCCTGTCGGAACCAACGCATCCGGACATCAATTACGTGTCCCCCATTTTTGACTGGTTACTGACACATGCCCATTCGATGAAGTCACATCCCGACTCGTAACTCAAAGTTAGCCCAACACCGATACTAGCACCAGCACCAGTACCAGCACCAACACACTATTAACGATACTAGTAACAGCCCACCGGCATACATACTAGTATCAGTAAAAAAAAGTATCAACATACAACCATCCACACTTGCACACCGTGTGCAAATCGGACAACCCTGGATCTCCGCTCATACCGAACGACGATCCCGTACCTCTACTCGTACCTTCTGGGTCTCCGCTCATACCGAACGACGATCCCCATTACTTCTGCCAAAAAGAAGAAAACTCAGCCGCTCGTTCCTAGCATCCCTGGGTACGAACACCCTGACAACTTGTACGAGAAGAGAGGATGTCCCTCGATTCTCAATATTAGTGACCGTAACCACTCCGATACTAGTGTCTGCTACAACCTCGTGCAGACCTAACCAACAGACCTTGCTACCAAGTCTCCGCAGAATCGCCTACTACAATAATCAATGAGCGAACCGTGCTCCGTCAACCAATCCATTCGCAAGACAACATCATAAGGATTTGATCAACAAGTAAGTCTACATCCTCAATTCTTACCGGGCACCTTCGAATCATCTGATTCAGAAGGTACACGATGCCCATCGGGGTGCCAACACCCATTTCGAAATCTATGGCTGCTACCACACAATCAAGCATACTAGTACAACTCCTCAAAATAAAAGAATGGGTAGCCCCAACATCAAATAACACACGTACAACAAGATTCGAGATACGCTAAGTACCTGTACCGACACCGGGTGTCGTCCATCCTTGTTGCATCGTGACAGCAATTATACGAGCTCGTGGTCCAGTAGCCTATCCGCGCCCACGTGCTCCACGTCTCGCACTACCAGTTCCGCTCAGTCCTCGGCCTCCGATAGTGTTGGAAGCCGAACCTTGCACCACACCGGTGCCTCCCGTATCGTTACCCAAGTGCACAGCTGGACAATCCCGAGCATAGTGGCCCGAACCACTGCATGCAAAGCAAACGATTACACCCAGTCCCTCAGCCGACTTACTGGATGCACCATTCCGAGGAAATTTCGATCTCGATTTCTGGGAACTCCCAAAGCGACCCGGCCCTCCTCGGCCGCGCGATGATGTTCCACAACTGTGTCCTCCCTTCGCTCCTCGATGGCTCACCGGTCCAAGACACGGACGATCCCTGCGTCGTTCCTCACCAGATAATTGTGGTGCCTGGTGTGTCGCCAAGCTAGTCTCGACACGAACCGCGGCATCCACCATGTCCTTCAGGGTAGCATGACAGACAGTTGTCATACCCGCCCGAATATCCCCTCGGAGCCCAAGCTCAAACCTCAGACATTTATCCCTCTCTGTGCTCACAAAGGCCGCTGCGAACCGAGAAAGTCTCACAAAGGCCTGCCCATAATCCGTCACTGACATAACACCTTGCTCAAGTCGTAAAAATTCTGCCTCACGGGCAGCGTGAAAAGATAGCGGGTAGGTCTGGTGGTCTAAGAATTTCGCACGAAAGTCCTCCCAAGTAGTCGTGTGGACCGACCAACCAGACATCTCCAGGCCGTACCACCATTGGTAGGCCCCGCCTTCCAGTAGGAAGGTCGCCAATGCCACGCGCTCATCCGCTGGACAGCGCATCACCTCAAAGATCCTCTCCCATCTGGAAATCCAATCATGAGCATCATTGGGGTTTGATCCCCCGCTAAAGTGTGTGGCTCCCAAACGTTGAGCCCTTTCAATGCTTGCGCATTCCATTTCCCTAGCTACCTCCTCGTCAGTTCGTGCATGAGGAATTTTCCTTGGAGGCATAACTCACTGTCAAGAGGCATCGATCAGATAACAACATTCTTAACACTCGAAAAGTAACTAGTACTAATCGCTAGTCTAGCATGATGACCATACCCTAGTACTGACCACAACCTAGTGCTCTGATACCAAGCTGACAGGACCCGCCTCGATCCCACAGGGACCACAAGGGGACGTGCCCTGCTCCCGTCTGACACCCAATAATTCATACCAATTTTAATCTCAAAACATCAATTGCATAAATAACCAAATTAAAGTCGTACATCAAATCCGAATTAACAGATGTCAGACAAGGGATGAAATCCAAAATTACAAGTTGCGAGCACGACTCTAAAATAAAACCTGCGGGCAAACCACCCAACAAGGGTTCAGGTACGCAGAAGTAGATCTATGCCTCAGCCTCAGTTTCCTCCTCTACCTCAGTATCACGACCTGGAGGGGTTACAAAAAACAATAAGGGTGAGTGGACCGAAACTCAAGTTTATAAAATCATTTGGTAAGTAAAACATATAATTTACCCCTCCGTTTTCCAAACATGCATGCATCATTATTTAAAATCATAAGTCATATAATATGAACCATAAGGCATGTAATAAAACCATAAGTATAATTTTAGTTGCTGCACTATACACTCCAATCCCGACATCACCTGATGTTTGACGTTCTTGACGCCTAATAAGGTCACAATAATAATAAGGCTACGCGTGCCACTCGGGTCTCAATTTCCGAGCTAAATCCCCGAATCCTGTTCGGGTACAGCATCACCTGATGCAGCATCACCTGATGCTTAGCGTCATAGACGCTGGATGTACTAGACGCCCGTGACCTCTCCGGGGTACCTCGCCGGAGGAGACAATATAATATGGAAGGATCTATACAGTGCAGTACCAAATACATTTTATTGATATCCACATGCAAAGCATATATATACATAGATAAAATCCGAACCAATCATTAAGTTTTCATCAGACGGGTCTCAAGCCCAAATACCGTGAAACGTGCCATAACCATATTTTCCATATCATCAAAACCATTATCGTTTTAGCATGTGAATAAGTATAATAAACCAGAAAACATTTATGCACGCAAGGGTTTAAGAAAATGGCCCACTCACAGTACAATCCTACTGCAAACCGAACGTATACCCTCGTTTTGGTACGCTTATACAATCCCTGTCATATCCAAAGTATACGTAAGGGTCCATACAAACCCCTAACATTTAACCATGAAACCCTAGACCGAAACCGGTCCTTAAAAGTCGCCCGAACGCGCTTCCCAAGGCAATAAACCTCATTTTGACCAACTTAATGATCTCCGATCGACCCGAAACCACCGCCATTAGATCCGGATCGTCGAAACCTAAGGAATGGTGGTGGTCCCACCAAAATTACTGTTCACACGCGCCCCCACGCGCCAGTCAACGCGTTGGTCAACGCAGGAACAGTTCCTGCTGACGTCATCTGACAGCTGTCAGGTCTGACGTGTCAGACTCTAACAGGTGCCACGTGTCAACATCCGATTGGTCCACCTCGCTGATCTGTCAGGCCACGTGTCAGATCTGACATGTGCCACGTGTCAGCACGGCACTGGTCCACGTCACTGACATGTCAGTGACACGTGGGAGTCCCAGATTGGGCCACGTCACTGACATGTCAGTGCTGACTGTGCACTGACATGTGACACGTGTCGGCTCACGGTTGGTCCACGTCACCTGACAATCTGACAGGGTGCCACGTCATCACCTCTGTCCTCAGACGGGTTGACCCGTATTTCTGCAACTCGGGTCGATCAGACCCGCGATCATGACCCGGTCACCATTTCTTCCACACTCAACCATTTCAGTCCTAGTTTGTTCCTAGATGCTCGTCTTAATCCCAGAAAGGGTTCTATGGAATCAAAATCGACAAATACAGACGTGAATCGAAGGCTTACCTGGAAGAACAGAGCTGGTTTCCCGTCGCCGTTTAGCCACCGTCCTGATCACCTCCGGTCGCGAACTCAAGCCCAGAAGGTTCCTATAAGTCCCTAGAGTCGATTAGGATTAATAGGAAACAAAACTAAACGTGGGAATTTGAGTTACCAAAATCTGAGTTTTAGAAACCGTTTCGGGTTTTCCGATTTTCCCACCTCGCCGCCGTCCACCGCCGCTCACCGCCGTGCCTCAGTCCTTCCCCGTGGGTCCAACAACACACAGACGCAGAGACAAAGTGTAGTGCGCAAGGGTTGGATCAAAAAGCGATGAGTGAGGGTGTCGGGTGAGAATTATATAGAAATGGAGGGAAATGATGGACGGCCCAGATTGAATCTCAGAAATGAGATCAAGGGCTGAGATGCAATCTGAGGGTTTTGAGATGAAGGGCTGAGATCAAAAGCAGATTAAATCCTATTTAAATGCTTAGTGGAGCTTGATCCAATCCAGCCAATGGGTGAGTGACACTTGTCACTCCCCAGGTGTCCTCCAATCAAAAATTTAAGAATAAAATATTCGACACGAAAACCGAGACACAAACCTCCCGATTTCACGTTTCTGACCATAACTTCCTCGTACGAAGTCCGATTTCGGCGTGCCGCCTGTCAATGGACTCAGGACGTCGAGACCTACCCAACGGTCCTTGAGTCAACTGAAAATTTGTTATTAGACAAAAAGTCAACATTTTCGCCCCCAAAAGTCCAAATTACGGTAATACCCCTGAACTTCTGATAGTCATAACTTTCTCCTCGAATGTCGGAATCGAACGTGCCGCCTGCCTATGAACTCGTGACGTCCCGAACTACGTCACGGTCATCGGTCAAAGTCTGTTTGACCGCCCGATCAAAAGTCAACGTTTTGCCCACGAACCAGGGGCAAAACGGTCATTTTGCACATTTTGTCCGATTTCGACCAACTAATCACCGATCAATCCCACTAATCAAATCCCAAAATTCGGGACGGGTCGTTACATGGTTTTCGAATGCATGCATGCTTTTTAGTGAAGGGTACAAATGTCTTCTTATTAAATTTTTTTATAAACTCTTGTTGTGTCCACTCACAGCTTTTAATGTTTTGACTTCCCTTCAGGTTGACATCGGATGTGGACTATAGCAGAGACCGAGATATTACATACCTCCTCCGGATCCTGGCGTACTCTGATGGCCTGAGAGGGCAAAGGTCAGAAATATCCCTTGTCTGACACTTCGTGTCAGACGGGAGCAGGGTCATCCCGCACTAATCCCGGGGGGATTGGGATGGGTCCTGTCAGGATGAGTATTGGTGTCATTGTTTTGGATCATCCTTGGTTTTCCCTAGGTGGGATGGCAAGGATAGATACGAGGTAATCAGTGAAAACCCACAGTCTCGGCGTATCCCGTCGTTGACTGATCTGTTTAGATGAGGGGATTGGTTGACTTGGTGAGCATGTGTGGCTCCCAGGTGGATCGGGATTGTGATGTTGTGGACATTGGGCATTATGACGATCTAGGATCGTGATGTTCATGGTCGACTGACGTAGTGATGGATCTGGACCGTGATCCTGATGATCCAGTTGGGTAGAGAGTTTGTCACTCTTACTCCGGTATGTGAGTCGTAAATGGCGGGACTGAAATTCTTTTTGAAGTGGAGCCCCTTATGGTATGTTACTCGAGCGAGTAGGTTTCCGACGGGGTCGAATTTGGTCAGCCTTAGAGTTGTGACTGATGGGATTGGCTTCCTTATGAAGTCAATCGGATGTAATGTGTTACTCGTTTGAACTGGTAACCGATAGGTTCGGTTTTGGTGTGTCCGAGTGGACGTGAACGAGATTTCGGGTTTTGGAATCGAATTTCTGGGTGACGATTCAAGATTCGATTTTAGAACTTGAAAGTGGAATACTGGATTTGGGTGCGGAATGATTATTCCAAATGCTAGCTTCTGGAATAATTATTTCGGATTCGGATTTGGACATGGATAAAAAAATGTGATGTCTGGGTTTGGATTCGTGATTTCTTACGAGATTGCGAATTCGGATTTGGAGTTGGAACTAGAGGATGGGTGGAGTTTCGATTTGTCTACAGCTGGTTTGGGCAAATGGACTCCATTATTGGAATGTGTTTGGCTATGACCTAGGTGGTTGTAGTCTGGTCAAGGGATAGATGTATGTACCTTGTACATGGTTTGGGGTACTTGATACCTAGTGACGGTACATGGGATGTACCAGTGATGTGTCGATAAACGTGTTGGTGCATGGCTTAGTTCCAATACCATTGGTTTTGGTTGTGAACGTGAACTGGACATTGAACACGATGCACTGGGCAGAGTGATTCTAACGCATTCAGTGATTGTTTGAGCAGGTGCTCTTAGCCATGGTTGGCTAGTGTAACTCTAGTGTTGAGTTGTGTGATCACTGCTAGGCTGTTGTTTAACGTGTTCCAGTTACACCGTCTGATTGAGTGTGATGACGGTATGTGTATACTCAGGATGAGTGAGTTGGTGGTTAGTGTGACCGCAAGTTGCTTTGCGGCGAGATATTACCTTGTCGTGACCTTACCAGCATATGGGATCGCTGAGGGGTGACAGTTGTGGTTACTACTGTTGGTATTTTTCGCAGGACTGAGTTTGCCTTGCGAGGTGAGATCATGTTGTTGATCTTGTGCTACATTGACGGACGTTGTAGTATGATGTGTTGTCACTGATTTGTTACTGATTGGCGCTTTACTAGAGTTGTAAAGCTTAGTCGTGACAGTTTGGCTTGTAGTGTCAGCATGGACTGACAAGTGAGTTTTGGTGACTCTCGATGAGAGCGAAGGTCAGGGCACATTAGTGAGTATGTGGGGCCGTCAAGTTGAAGGAGTCAGCTTAATGGTGACATTGCCAATTTCTGGTGATCAATTTCACTCGAGGTGGTCGAGTGTAGGTAGTACGACGTGCATCTGTGATGTGACGTCTGAGTGCAAACGAGTTCTGCATTGGCTAGTGGGTGTACAGGTGTACACGTGTTGTGAGGCCCATTTGTTTTCCACGAGGTAGTGGTGGAATACAGATAGTTGAAATTTCGGGGAAGAAATTCTTTAAGGAGGGAAGGTTGTAATGACCCATCCCGAATATCGGGATTGAATATTAATTAATTATGGTTTAGAATGACTAATCGGGGATTAGTTGAGTGAAATCGGACGAATTGTGCAAAATGGCCGTTTTGCCCCTAGCGTGGGCAAAATGTTGACTTTTAGTTCGGGTGGTCAAATGGACTTTGACCGATGACTGTGACGTAGTTCGGGACGTCACGAGTTCATAGACAGGTGGCACGTTCGATTCCGAAATTCGAGGTGAAAGTTATGGCGTTCCGAAGTTGAGGGGTATTTTAGTAATTTGGCATATTAGGGGCCAAATGTTGACTTTTTGACCGGGAGGTCCGATGGACGAGGGCCAAGGACCGTTACGTAGGTCTCGTCGATACGAATCCAACGACAGGCGGCATGCCGAAATCGGAGATTCGACGACGAAGTTATGGTCACGGAATCGGGCTCGATTAACCGAACGAACCGGGATTAAAATAATATTTTAATATGAACAGTACCCGGTGACTGAACACACTTGGATGAGTGACAAGTGTCACTCATCCCCTAAATTCAGGCATGAAACCAGATCCCATGTTTTGGGGAAAACATAATTATTATGTTTTATTAATTAATTAAACTAAATTATTCTTAATTTATCCATTAACCCCCCTTTGTTCTTCAAACCGTGCAAATTGGGGGAAAAAAATTGAGAGAATTCAGCTCCCTTCCACTGCCGGTTCTGAAGAGAAAATTGAGAGCTTTGAGAGACAGATTTAACAAGAGAATTACGGGGACAAAGGGAGAATTAGAAATCAAAAAAATCGAAAAATTATCAATTTTGGGGGGAAATCCGAATTTCAAGTTTGAGGCCGTGTGGATCGAAATTGATGCTCGAGTAAGCTTTCTAGGATCAATACGAGTCGATCTGCAACAAGAACGAAGAGAATTGTTGTCGATTTAAGCAAGAACAGAAGGAACGTAATCTTCGAAATTACGACCTTGAGTCGAGGAATTTGAGGCTTCGATGGATGAAATTGGACTGGGGATGATGTTCCTGAAGATCCCACGATGCTTCTGGAAAGATCAATTGAAGGAAAACATTTGAGATTGATGAAGTTCCATCTTTGCACAGTGTGCGGCTGTTCTTAGAATAATCGAGTTTGTGTCGACTGATTTGTGGTAAGTGTTCGTGAAATTGACTTCACAGAACCTTAATTGGATTCAAATAGAAGCTGTTTGAATGCTCAATTGAATTAATTAGTATCGAATTGATAGGAGACAAGTCGGGTTATCTCGCGGGCCAACTGGACCCGTTTTACAGAGAAACGGGTTGAGACGACAGTACTGTAGCTGGCGCGTGGTGGCGCGTGAGTGAGAATCCCGAGGTACGATCAACATGACTTTTGATCCTCTCAGTGTAACGAACATTTTGACACTGGTTTCGATAAAATCGGATATCGTTTCGTTAATGTTCCGCGTATCTGAAGTTTTGTTTTACGTTTAAATTACGTATTTAATTCCGGAAAAAAAATTGGGGAAAATTATATGAAGTATTTTGAGATGTTAGTAACCCTCTATAATGATTTTGGGCAAGAGTTGTGATTTCCAGAATTTACGGAAAAACGTGCAGCTCAGAAACGTACCGTTTTGGACGGTGTGTGTGAGTGGACTTTGCTTTCTAACCGTGATGCATGCATATATGATTTAAATGCCTTATTATATGATTTTATATGCTTGGGCATGATTTTTGTTTCAATCCGGTAATTTCTCGGTTTTATGATTATTATATTATTATTTTTGGGCGATTTTCGAGAAATTACGAAATTTGGTAAAAATGATGTTTGGACTTGTTTTATGAGTCCGGGATTGAAATTGATTGAAAATAATGTTTGGACTCGGATTATTGAGTCATGGATTGAAAAATGATGTGGTGACTCGGGAATGAGTCAAGGGTCAATTTCGTGGATTTACGTGAAAATGGCAACGGAGGTTGCAATGCATGGATTTGCGTGATAATGATATTTTGGGCATGAGAACCCAAGTGAATAGTGATTTGACTCGGATTTGGAGTCACTTGTGAATTTGTGAAATTAACGATTTATTGTGATTTATGATTATTTTAATCAGTCTTTCGGGCACGTTTTACGAGGTTCGTGCAAATGATGTTTTGGGCCAGGCCCGGAGTTTAAATGATTTCTAAAATGATATTTTGACTTTGTTGGTGAGTCAATGATGATTTTCGGATTATTTTATTGATTTAAAAGGTGATTTTAAAGAAGTATGTGTAAATGGTATTTTGGGCTTGAGACCCAGTTGGGAACGATCTTGACTTTATATGAAGACAAGATTTGATTGAAATTTTTTGGGATGTAATTCCCGAGATAGTTTTCATTGTGATTGTGATATTCCCAGATGGTCGGAGCTTGGGGGGATTACCCAGACGACTAGAGCTTGGGGGATGTGATTGTAGGATCCGGAGTTGATCCTATGGTAGTCAGCTTCTCGGATGAGACTGAGCCTGGATGTACCACTCGGATGGGTCTGAGCCTGGGGATGTGTTCGCCCAGAGGTGACTGAGCCCGAGGGGGTTGAGCCCAGAGGTGTCTGTTCCCGAGAGAGTGACTGGATATTGGCCTACGCGTAGTGCAGCACTTGTGAGTAGTGCAGTTTGATTGATTGTGCACTTGTGAGTAGTGCAGATGTGATTTGTGATATTTTATGCACTTGTGAGTAGTGCGGATTGATTGGATTGATATATTTATTGTGCACTGGTGATTAGTGCTGATTGATGTTGTTTGTGATAGCGTACTGGTATTGAGTACGGGTTTTTGGTCTTTGTGGCCAGGTGATTATGTTTTCACATGTTGTGGCCTAAGAGCCGGGATTTGATGTTTTATAACATGAACTGATTTGGTGAACATGAGTTTTATGGACCATGGGAAAATATGTTTTGATTTTATCGGTCCACTGTTCATACTTGAATGATTTCATACTATTACTCATGTTTTACGATATCCATGAAAGTTTGTGAAAACTGGAGGGTAAGAATGTATTTTGGTAAATGTTTTTATAAGAGGTCATTTTTGTCCACTCACACCTTTTCTGTTTTATTGACCCTTCAGGTCGTGGCGCGATGATCGAGGCTATTTGAGAGGTGGAGGTATGAGCGGGCACCGGCGCAAGTATCCCTTGTCTGGCATGTGCTGAAGGGTAGTTTCGGACTTTCAGTTGACTTGTCAGACGGGAGCAGGACCAGGCACGGTTAACTTTGTCCTTCGGGGACGGGTCCTGTCAAGGATATTCCGAAAACTGCTTTTCGAACCCGTTACGAACACTACGAGTTCCTTATTATGCCTTTTGGTTTGACGAATGCTCCAGCAGGATTCATGGATCTGATGAACCGGGTCTTCCGACCCTACTTGGATAAGTTCGTGATTGTGTTCGTCGATGATATCTTGGTGTACTCGAGGAGTGACCGAGCACATGAGGAACATCTATGGTTGGTGTTGGAGAAGCTGAGATAAGAACAATTGTACGCCAAGCTGAGCAAGTGTCAGTTTTGGCTGAGCAGTATTGGTTTTCTGGGACATGTGATATCAACGGATGGGATTAGCCTGGATCCCCAGAAAACGGAAGCGGTGACTAACTGGGCTAGACCGACAACAGTAACGGAAGTGCGGAGTTTTTTCGGGTTAGCAGGTTACTACCGGAGATTCGTGGAGGGTTTCTCCAAAATTGCTGCACCATTGACTCGTCTGACTCAGAAGGGAGTGAAGATTATTTGGGATGAGCAGTGTGATCGGAGTTTTCAAGAATTGAAGGATCGATTGACCACTGCACCTGTCCTTGCATTGCCGGATGACAATGGAGAGTTCGTGGTCTTTAGTGACGCATCACTACAAGGTTTGGGCTGCGTGTTGATGCAGACTGGCAAGGTTATCGCCTACGCATCCCGACAGCTAAAGACTCATGAGTTGAACTACCCTACCCATGATTTGGAGTTGGCAGCGGTGGTTCATGCCCTAAAAATCTGGAGACATTACCTTTTCGGCGCAACGTGCCGTATATACACCGACCACCAGAGCCTAAAGTACCTATTCACTCAGAAGGAGCTTAACATGAGACAACGGAGATGGTTAGAGCTGCTGAAGGACGATGACTGTACAATTGAGTACCATCCGGGTAAGGCCAATGTGGTGGCAGATGCACTCAGCAGGAAGTCAGGGGGATCTGTTGCACACCTGGGGATGGTGTATCTTCCTTTACTGGTGGAACTCTAGAAGGCGGGAATTATTTTGGATACAGATGAGCATGGAGCTTTGTTGGCCAGCTTCCATGTACGACCAGTGCTGATTGATCGGATCATCGAAGCACAACTTCAAGATCCGATACTCTGTATTTACAGGATTGAGGTCGATGCGGATGGGAGACAGGATTTCTCCATCCGGGATGATGGAGCACTTGTGAAGTTGGGCCGTTTGTGTGTACCTGCAGTGGCAGAGTTACGTGCCGAGATTCTTGAGGAGGCCCATAGTTCGACTTATGCTATGCATCCGGGAGGTACAAAGATGTACCGTACCCTCCGGAACCATTATTGGTGGCCAGGAATGAAGAAGGATATTGCAGAGTTCGTGAGCAGATGCTTAACCTGTCAGCAGGTTAAGGCGGAACGGCAGAGACCTTATGGGGCTATGCAGCCAATTCCGATTCCCGAGTGGAAGTGGGATCACATCACCATGGACTTCGTCTTTAAGTTACCAAGGACTCAGAGTGGAGTTGACAGAGTATGGGTGATTGTGGACCGGTTAACCAATTCAGCCCATTTTCTGCCAGTTCAGGAGACTTATAAACCTAACCGACTGGCTCAATTGTTCGTAAAGGAAATCATACGATTGCATGGTACGCCGGAATCGATCGTGTCCGATCGTGATCCGCGTTTCACTTCCAGGTTCTAGCGGAGTTTGAAAACTACTTTGGGAACAACCCTACGTTTCAGTACTACTTTCCATCCACATACCGATGGGCAGTCTAAAAGGACCATTCAGACCCTGGAGGACATGATGAGGTCTTGTGTACTACAGTTTCAGGACTCATGGGATACTCATTTGCCATTGATGGAATTCTCTTACAACAACAACTATCAGACAAGCATCGGGATGGCACCCTATGAGGCACTGTATGGTCGACAGTGCAGGACACCTATCTGCTGGATGGAGATAGGGGAGCGAGTGACTGTAGGGCCAGAATTGATGGACTTAACCCTGGAAACTGTTTGTGTTATCAAAGAAATATTGAAAGCGGCACAGGATCGCCAGAAGAGTTATGCCGATCGACGGATTCGAGACTTGGAATTTGATGTGGGAGATTTTGTCTTCCTGGAGTTATCTCCGTGGAAAGGGATTATCCGTTTTGGTCGACGGTGTAACGACCCGTCCCAAATTCCTAGATTAGATTAGTGAGGCTAATCCGTGATTAGTTGGGCGAAATCGGACGAACGATGCGAAATGACCGTTTTGCCCCTGGTGGTGGCAAAACGTTAACTTTTCAATCGGGCGGTCAAATGGACTTTGACCGATGACCGTGACATAGTTTGTGACGTCACGAGTTCATAGACAGGTGGCACGTTCAATTCCAACATTCGAGGAGGAAGTTATGACGTTCGGAAGTTTAGGGGCATTTTGGTAATTTGGGTGAATAGGAGGTCAAAAGTTGACTTTTTGATCGGGAGGTCCGATGGCCGATGGCCGAAGACCGTTACATAGATAAGGGCAATACGAATCCGTAGACAGGCGGCACGTCGAATTCGAAAGTTCGACGCCGAAGTTACGGATCACGGAAGTTCCAAGTTACTATTCACGACGACACGTTCTACGAGACAAAAAGTGCAGTTTTGTCTCTAGTGGGCCCAGATATTTGTCCTGATGCCAATGGATGAGTGACAAGTGTCACCCATCCAATGGACACCATATTTCTTTCATGCACCATGCAAACCAATCCATTTTCACCGTTTCAAACACACACCCAAAATCCACCCGATCTCACCATTTCTCTCATTCCCGTGCAACCCCAAAACCCATCCATTTCGACCAGGACTGAGACCAGAGAGTGGGGAGGCGGCTGGATGCGGTGGCCGGCCCAGGGAGCGCCGCCGTGGACGGCGGTGGTGGCCAACCCGCGAGGTAATCGGTTTTGCCCATTTTAATCCATTTTCGATTTCTAATTATTAGGGGCTTGTTTGGATGTTTGGGTTGAAGTAAATAGGTTCCTAGGATTGTTTTAGGAAGGTTTGGATGAAGGTTGGACGTCGGGGAAGCCCTGGGAGGTTTCGGGAAAATTGAACCGTGAGGTTCAAAATTGAACCGGTCGGATTTCGAAGGTTTTAGGTAGTTTGATTGATTGGGTTAGATAGGAAGTGAAGAAATAGGAATTTAGGAATTGGAATGGAAGCAAACGGACCGAAAATGAGGGAGAAGGAGACCTGGACCGGTTACGCCGGTCCAAGTTGCAGGAAAAACCGTACCGGACCAGTTCGGACCGGTCTGACCGAAGTAGGAGATGACAGGTGACGTCATCCTACTGACGTCATCATGTCAGGGATGACATCAGCATTGTCAGGTCTGACAATGTCAGCTGACATGTCATAAAATGGGCCAATAGGAGTGCGACACGTGTCATATGTCAGTGCACAGTCAGCACTGACATGTCAGTGACGTGGCCCAATTAGGGGCTGACACGAGGCACTGACGTGGACCAGTGCCGTGATGACACGTGGCACATGTCAGACTGCAACGGAGCACTGACAGCATAGTGACGTGGACCAATGGGAGCTTGACACGTGGCACCTGTCAGAGTCTGACATGTCAGACCTGACAGCTGTCAGATGACGTCATGCTGACGTCAGCGATGACGTCAGCAGGTACTGTAGCAGCGTTGACCCACGCGTTGACCAGGCGCGTGGGGCGCGTGTGAACAGTGTTTTGAGTGGGCCCAGTGTCATTTTAAAGGTTTCGACGATCCAGATCCAATGGCGGTGGTTTCGGGTCGATCGGAGATCGTTAAGTTGGTCAAATTGAGGTTTTTCACCTCGAGAAATGTGTACGGGGCACGTTGACTTTTCCGGGAAAGTTTAGGGTTCTTAATATGGACTTGTATAGGTTAGTAGTAACCTTTGGTTATGATTTGGACAGGTCAGGATGACCCAGAGAGGTCGGATTGGCTTGGGAGTGCCATATGGCACGCAAATCGAGGCGGCAGCTCGGACGGTCTGTGAGTGGACCTTGTTTTCTAAATTGGTGCATGCATAAATGTTTATTATATGTTTTATTACTTGTTTGATGATGCCATGGGTGCATTTGTATGTGGTTATGTATAAGCACGTATTTCGAGGTTTCGGCCTTATACGGTGCTTATACGGGTCTGTATTTCTTTATTGGTTTTAATGAAATGGTTTTGGATTTATAAAAGGATAAACTCGGGTATGAGACCCATTTGGTTTTGTCTCGGGCATATGACCTCAGATATCGGGCACGGTGCCCAGTTGATGTCCTATGTTCGGGCACGAGACCCAGGTTACTTTACGGTTTTGATTTCAGGTCAGGGAACCTTAAATGGATTTCCCGGTTCATGACGGTTTATGAGAACCAGCATGAACCCTTGTTGGTTATTACGGTACATGAAGGTTTATGGGAACCGATATGTTACCTGATTATGGATATTATGGATCATGACGGTTCAGGGAACCGGACATGAATGTTTATGTTATGTATATATATATATATGTTCATCTACCTTCCTTTACATGTTCTACTATCTCCTCCGGGGAGGGTTGTTGGCCTGGGTAGACCCCGGAGTAGTCACGGAGCACCGACTGAGTGGAGTCACCCCCTAGTTGGGTTCCTTACTCTCAGGAAGGCTATGGTTACTATTACCTCGAGTAGGATCAGTGGTCTGCGGACATTGACCTTGACTTTGAGAAGACTCGGATTGAGACCCGGGTAGCACGCGCGTAGCTTTGGATACCGTGACAGGATTGGTTGTGTGACTTATATGTATGTATGATATATGATATGTAGTGTGCACAGGTATGCACAGGATTTGAGCAGTGGCTCGTGTACTTGGTTTCTTTATGATTTAGGGCCGAGTCCCTTATGGATTTGGGCAATGGCCCGTATGGTCGTTTTCATTGTGGTCCTTTCGACCTTGGTTTATATCTGATTTGGGCTTAGTTCCCACGTATGGTTTCTTTGGTTAAATGGTTTTCTAATGCATGCATGCTTTTTAGTGAAGGGTACAAATGTCTTCTCGTTAAAATGTTTTTATAAACTCTTGTTTTTTCCACTCACAGCTTTTAATGTTTTGACTGCCCTTCAGGTTGACAGCGGATGTGGACTATAGCAGAGACTGAGATATCACATGCCTCCTCCGGATCCTGGCGTACTCTGATAGCCCGGGAGGGCAAAGGTCGGAAATATCCCTTGTCTGACACTCCGTGTCAGACGGGAGCAAGGTCATCCCAAGTTAATCCCGGGGGGATTGGGATGGGTCCTGTCAGACGGGGGAAACTGAGTTCGCGTTTTATCGGACCATATGAGATCGTGGAGAGGATTGGCAGGGTTGCTTACAAATTGGCACTACCTCCAGAACTTTCTAAAGTTCACGATGTTTTCCACATATCGATGCTGCGGAAGTACGTACATGATGCTTCTCATGTACTGGAGGAACAACCTATCGAACTCCGAGAGGATTTAAGCTTTGAGGAACAACCAGTTCTGATTTTGGATCGGAAGGACAAGGTACTACGTCAGAAGACGATCCCTCTCGTGAAGATTCTCTCGAGAAACCAGAATGTGGAAGAAGCCACATGGGAGCCCGAGGCTCAGATGCGGGAACAATTTCCTTATTTGTTTCTTTGAAATTTCGGGACGAAATTTCTTAAGGGGGGAAGGTTGTAACACCCCGGAAATTCGAGGATTATAATAATGTAATTTATTGTATGAATTGACGTTTTTACCCTTGTGTATGGTATGGCCAAATTGTTGACTTTTTGATTTATGGGTCAGATGGACTTTGACCAATGACCGTGACGTAGTTCGGGACGTCACGAGTCCATAGACAGGTGGTACGTCCAACTCGGACGCTCAGGGAAAAAGTTATGCCTATCAGAAGTTCAGGGGCATTACCGTAATTTGGACTTTAGGGGCGAAAATGTTGACTTTTCGTTTGGCAACTAATTTTCACATGACTCAAGGACCGTTAGGTAGGTCTCGATGCCCTGAGTCCGTAGACAGGTGGCACGCCGAAATCGGACTTCGTATGGCTGAGTTACGGGTCTAGAAAGTGAAGGGCATTTTGGTAATTATTGAACCAGGGGCATTTTGGTCATTTTACCCCTGGTTACTGTAGCAATCGTGGGAAAACATGGCTGCACCACCGTGGGTGGTGATTCTGAGCAATCCCATTCTTTAATCCGTTAGTGGACTGAAAAGAGCGAATTGTTTAAACTGGAAGACATCAGCACATGGCTGGATTCGTCCAGCATTCGAAGCTTTGCGGGAAACTTTCTCAGTGGCCAGGCTGGGCTTCCACGAGCCTCTGGGACGGCTCAGTTGGTTTAAACTGAGTAGGATGTGCGTCTACTTCATTCTGCTGCAAAGGGGGCTGGGAATTAGAGAGAAAAACCCGTGATTGAGTTTCGGAAAAATTGGAGGGAAAATCAGGTTTTGATTTCTAGTGATTGTTGGACCAAACCAAGGCCTGGTTTAGTCTTCTGGGAGTATTTGGAACTCAACCACATCGAAATCGAGGGGAACCAACCACGGTTGAGCTGGGACGGTGGCTGCCGTTTTCAGAGAAATTGCAGAGCTTGGGACGACAACCTTCAGGTACTTTCAGGCACAATTGATCATTCATTTTAGTTTGTTTTGATCCTATTATGCTTCCTGTGAAGTTAATTGGAGAATGGGTTTGAAACCAGGGAGTTCTTGTGATTGACCCGTTTGATTGATCACGGGTCGATGGGTCGATTGGGGACTTGTCGAGGCTGATTAGTGTCTCAGAACCTAAATTGGATAGTTAATGAACATGTTAGGATCAAATACGAGTGAAATCGAGTGGAAATTGAGGGTAAATGTAATGACCCGTCCCGAATATCGGGATTGAATATTAATTAATTACGAATTAGAATGACTAATCGGGGATTAGTTGAGTGAAATCGGACGAAACGTGCAAAATGACCGTTTTGCCCCTGGCGTGGGAAAAATGTTGACTTTTAGTTCGGGCGGTCAAATGGACTTTGGCCGATGACTGTGACGTAGTTCGAGACGTCACGAGTTCATAGACAGGTGGCACGTTTAATTCCGACATTCGTAGAGAAAGTTATGATGTTCGGAAGTTGAGGGGTATTTTGGTAATTTGGCATAGTAGGGGCCAAATGTTGACTTTTTGGCCGGGAAGTCCAACGGACGAGGGCCAAGGACCGTTACGTAGGTCTCGTCGATACGAATCCAACGACAGGCGGCATGCCGAAATCGGAGATTCGACGACGAAGTTATGGTCACGGAATCGGGCTCGATTAACCGAACGAACCGGGAATAAAATAATATTTTAATAATGAACAGTACCCGGTGACTGAGCACACTTGGATAAGTGACAAGTGTCACTCATCCCTTAAAATCAGGCACAAAGCATGGATCCATGATTTTGGGGGAGACCTAATTATTATGTTTTATTATATTAAATTAATTAATTAATCCTAATTTCCATTAATCTCCCATATTTTCTTCAACCGTGTACAACCCACAAATCAGTTTTCTCCCAACCTCCAATTCTCTTCCATTTCTGAACCAAAGTGTGAGCATTTGAGAGTGAATTGAACTGGGAAAAACGAGGGATTAATTGAGAGCTGAGGACTGGGATTTCGGGTTTTAGAAAATTTGGAGGGAAAATCGAATTGGTCGAATTGAGCTGTGATGATCGAATTGGACATTGGAAATAGCTTCCTGAGGTTGAGACGAGTTGTTTCAAATAAAAAACGAGAGGAATTCATGCCCAATTGGCTCTGAACGGGTTTGGTAACAGTGGGAGATATCGAGCTTGAGTCGTGATCAATGCGTGATCAAACGACGAAATTGAGGTGGGGAAACAATTCCTCATGGTCCATTGATGCTTCTGGGTTCATCAATTGGGAGGAATCAGTGGCCAAGGTGGAAACTCCATGGTTGCACACTGTTCGGATGTTCGAGTTTGAGTCGTGAAGATTGAGCAATGAATTGATCCAATTGAGTTGGGGGAAAGGTTTACCTGTGATCAATGAAGCTTCTTGATGAATCAATTTGGGGAAATCTTGTGGAATTGAGGTAATTCGACTGATGAACAGTGGCCGGAGGTCCTTCGATTGTTCATCCTTGATCGTGAGGATTGAGGTAATGTTTCAAGTAATTAAGGTTACAGAACCCTAATTGAACTTATAACGAAACTAATTGGATGCTCAATTGATGAAAACAGTGTGGAATTGACTGAAAACCAGCCGGGTCTGATCGCGGGTTGAACGACCCGTTTACCAGACAAACGGGCTTGAACGACGACACTGTAGCTGGCGCGTGGGTTTCACGCGCAGCCACTCACGGCGGCGCGTGAGGGCGCGTCCGGCCTAGTCTCAAGGTGAGGTCAACATGACTTTTGATCCTCTCAGTGTAACGAACATTTTGACGTTGATTTCGGTGAAATCGGATATTGTTTCGATAATGTTCCGCGTATCCGAAGTTTTGTTTTACGAGTTAAATACGTATTTAAATTCCGAAAAAATTGGGGAAAATTATATGATGTATTTTGAGATGTTAGTAACCCTCTATAATGATTTTGGGCAGGAGTTGTGATTTCCAGATTTTACGGAAAAACGTGCAGCTCGGAAACGAACCGTTTTGAACGGTGTGTGTGAGTGGACCTTGTTTTCTAACCGTGATGCATGCATATATGATTTAAAATGCTTTATTATATGATTTGATATGCTTTGGCATGATTGGTATTTCAATTCGGTGATTTCTCGGTTTTGTGATTATTATATTATTATATTCTGGCACGCTTTTCGAGAAATTATGAAATTGGTTAAAAATGATATTGTGGGCGTGAGAACCCAAGTAAATAATGATTTTGACTCGGATTTGGAGTTACATGTGAATTTGATGATTTTTGGTATCCTCGTGATTCTGTGATTATTTTAATCAGTCTTTCGGGCACGTTTTACGAGGAAGTGCAAATGATGTTTTGGGCTAGGCCCGGATTGAAAATGATGTTTTGACTCGGGTTATGAGTCAGGAAGTTGAAAATGATATTTGGACTCGGATTATGAGTCAGTGATTGATTTCATGGATTTACGTGATCGTGGCAACTCGGGTTTACGGTTGCACGGATTTACGTGATATTGATATTTTGGGCTTGAGACCCAATGGAATTGTGATTTTGGTTGGAATTGTATTTCCATGTGATGACATGATGATATTGATGATTTTCGGATTTATAAAGTAAATCGGGACTTGGGGCTGAGACCCTGTATTGTAAATAATTTAGTTTTCAATGCAACTGTTTTTCACTGGTTTTAGTGATGGTGATATGTTGCGGATATTTAGGGCTTTCGGGAGAAAATATGTTTTTCCCCGGAGTGCACCCTGGAGATAACGCTCGCCTTCGGGATGGAAGTGTTTACCCCGAAGAGGTCACGTAGCACGATCTTTGTCTTGCAGCCCAGGGGAGGCTTGACTCAGATCAGATGTGCTGGATTACATGGATCGGTAAGTGATGTGTTCACGAGATCCGGATCGTCGGCTGGTGAGGTTTTTCCCAGCGACGGATTGCTGACTGATGATGTGTTCACAGCAGCGGATGCTCGGATTTTGAGCGGTCCTTGAGCCTATTGATATGCACGCGATGCAGGGATAAACGTGACTCAAAGCAACAGGATATGGAAATAAGTCCCGTGGTTTATGGAAAATGATTTTGAGGAAACCGTGGTTTAGCGGTTAAAATGATTTAAAGAAACTGTGAACTTTTTGAGTTGTTAAACTGATTTGGTGAACATGAGTTTTTGTGGACCATGGGAAAATATGTTTTGATTTTATCGGTCCACTGTTCATACTTGAATGATTTCATACTATTACTCATGTTTTACGATATGCATGCAAGTTTGTGAAAACTGGAGGGTAAGAATGTATTTTGGTAAATGTTTTTATAAGAGGCCATTTTTGTCCACTCACACCTTTTCTGTTTTGTTAACCCTTCAGGTCGTGGCGCGTTGATCGAGGCTATTCTAGAGGTGGAGGTATGTGCGGGCACAGGCGCAAAAAAAATTCCCTTGTCTGGCAGGTATTGAAGGGTAGTTTCGGACTTTCAGTTGACTTGTCAGACGGGAGCAGGACCGGGTACGGTTTTTGACGTCCAGTTGGGACGGGTCCTGTTAGTAAATTAACCGGGTCAAGCCGCGGGTGGCAGGCCCGTATTACAGACAAACGGGTGAAGGTGGTGACACTGTAGCTACCGTGTCAGGCGCGTGACTTTCACGCGCAGTCACTTTGGGCTGCGCGTGAGGGCGCGTTGAGCCTCATCTCTGATCACGATCAACATGACTTTTATTCCCCTAATCATTCTGAACATTTTTGGTGAATTAACCATGTTGATCTGAGATAGTTTTGATGGGTCAGTTAGGGCCGGTTGTCTCGGGAAACGTGTGGACGGTTTCCCCGAGCCGGTTTCTGTTTCGGACCTTTTGGATAAATGTGTAAGACTAATAGTGACCCTTACGTGTGATTTGGACTGACAGGAGTTGTACGATAATCCCGGTACAAGTTCGTACGCGCAGGTTCACCGTGGGATCGTACTGTGAGTGGGCCCAATTTCATTAAACCCTTGCATGCTTAAATGTTTTCCGATTTACTTATATGTTCACATGCTGGAATCAAGAAACGGTTTTGATGATATTAAAATTATGGTTATGGCACGTTTGACGGTATCTGGGCTTGAGACCCGTCTGATGAAACTTAAAGTTCGGTTTGGATTTTATCTACGTATATATATGTTTTGCATGTGGATATCAATAAAATGTATTTGGTACTGCACTGTGTAGATCCATTCTTATGATACTGTCTCCTCCGGATGTGGTACCCCTGAGTGGTCATGGCGCATTGCCTGCGAGGGGTCATTCTACGGAGGAACCAGACCGTAAAATGACTCAGGAGCAGGATTGCTTATTGGACGTCAGGGACGTCGAGCGTCTAGGACGCTAGGCATTTGAGATGCCATACCCGGACAGGGTTAGGGGATTGGACTCGGAATTGAGACCCGAGTGGCACGCGTAGCCTTGAGACTGTGACCTTATTGGACGTCAGGGACGTCAGACATCGGGGATGTCAGGATCGGAGCGTATAGTGCAGTAGCTAAAATTATCTTTTATGATTTTATTACATGCCTTATGGTTCATACTATATGATTTATGGTTTTAAATTCTGATGCATGCATGTTTGGAAAACAGAGGGGTAAATTATATGTTTTACTTATTAAACTGTTTTTATAAACTTGAGTTTCGGCCCACTCACCCTTAATGTTTTGGTAACCCCTCCAGGTTGTGCTACTGAGGTAGAAGAGGATCCTGAGGCATAGATCTACTTCTGCGTACCTGAACTCCTGTTGGGTGGTTTACCCGCAGGTTTATTTTAGAGTCGTGCTCGCAACTTGTAATTTTGGATTTCATCCCTTGTCTGACATCTGTTTATTTCGGATTTGATGTAAAACTTTAATTTGGTTATTTATGCATTTGAACGTTTGAGATTAAAATTGGTATGTTATTTTGGGTGTCAGACGGGAGCAGGGCACGTCCCCATGTGGTCCCATGGGGATCGGGGCGGGTCCTGTCAGTGCCACCGTGCACGGCTGAGCTCAAAACCGATCGAGGTAATCGGTTAGCCCATTTTCGATCCATTTTCCATTTTTATTGTTATGGGTCATTTTTGATGGTTTTAATGAATCCATTAGGTTGTTAGGAAGTCATTAGGATGGTTTTGGGAAGCTTTGGACGGCTGTGAAGCCGTGGGTGCAGTTTAGAAAAAATGGACCGTTTGGTTCATAATTAAACCATGGAATTTGGGTGTTTTAAGGTTGTTTTGATGATTGGAAATGATAGGGAATGAAGAAATAGGAATTGTAGGATTAATTAGGGTTGAAATCGGACCAAAACAGAGGGAGGAAAGCACTGAACCGGTCACGCCGGTTCAGCACAGTGTCGGTGAACAGTAAACCAGTTCATCTGATGTATGAGATGATGAACAGTATTCTGAGCTTTCTTGGGGCGCGTGGCTCATAATTTGGGGAAGTGTTCAACATACTAAATCATCTATTCGATGTAACGTACATTTTGGGACTGATTTCGTGTCGATCGGACACCGGCTCGATATGTTTCGGGGCATCGGAAGGTTTAGGGTCGGGTTAAAAATAGTTAAAAGTTCGAGAAAATTACGGGGCTTTGGTAGGATGTTAATTAAGTAGTTAGTAACCTTCTATTACGATTTGGACAGGTTTGGGAGTCTCGGTGATGGTGATTGGCTCGGGAGAGCCGTATGGCATGCAAATCGAGGCGGCTGTTCTGATAGTCTGTGAATGGACCTTGGTTTTCTAAATTGGTGCATGCATAAATGTTTATTATATGTTTTATTACATGCTTGATTATGCCATGGGTGCATTTGTATGTGGTTACGTATAAGCACGTATTTCGAGGTTTCGGCTGTATACGGTGCTTATACGGGTCTGTATTTCTTTATTGGATTTAATGAACTGGATTTGGATTTCAAAAGGATAAACTCGGGTATGAGACCCATTTGGTTTTGTCTCGGGCATTTGACCTCAGATATCGGGCACGGTGCCCAGCTGATGTCCTATGTTCGGGCACGAGACCCAGGTTACTTTACTGTTTTGATTTCGGGTCAGGGAACCTTAAATGGATTTCCCGGTTCATGGAGGTTTATAGGAACCGGCATGAACCCTTGTTATGGTATCGTGGTTCATGATGGATTATGGGGACCGGCATGAACCCTGGTTATGTTTATTGTAACAACCCGTACCTTCGGGAAGGGTAAAAATGTAATTTTATAAAGTTTTGTATCTAAAGGACAATTTTGCCCTTGTGAATCGTAGACGAAAAGTTGACTTTTTGAATTACCTATTGGATGAGTGTTAACCCTTGACCGTGACGTAGTTTAGGACGTCACGAGTCCGTAGACAGGTGGCAGGTTCGATTTGGACAACCGGAGGAAAAGTTATGACGTTCGGAAGGATGGGGGCGTTACAGTAATTTTGAGTAAATGAGGAAAATGTTGACTTTTTGGAGGACTTGTGATTTTCACCTAGACCGAGGACCGTTGGATAGGTCTCGACGTCCTGAGTTCAACGACAGGCGGCACGCTGTCATCGGACGTCGGACGGAAAATATACGGGTCTAGAACATTCGAGGGCAAAACGGTAATTATTTTTACAAGGGGTATTTTGGTCATTGTCTTTCAGCCAATTGGATGAGGACAAGTGGCTGAGTGGGGTAGATATTTGTGCTGTTGTCCATAGGATTGTGGACACGTGGGGGCACTGGATTGTTCTAAAAGGTTCTAATGTGTGCACGGCCACACTTTGCTTCTTTTGAACCGTGCTTTGCCTTCAAACACAGAAAACAGAGGGTGAGAGTTTGAGGAGAGCTTGATCGATTTTGTGCCAGGGGGAGTGAGGAGTGATTGGTGAGAGTGATAGGGAGGAGTGGTTGTACTGGCGATCGGGTTTTGGTGGTGAAATCGTGCACGGTGGCACGGTGGTGGTGCGGCGAAGGTTTGAGGAAACAGGGAGGCCGTGAGTTCGTGGCGGTGGCTACGCCGTGTGGTGGCTCAAACCAAGGCAGTGGGAGCCGTAGGAGGTTGCAGAGAGACCAAAAAGCACCGTAGTACGCGGCGGCGCTTGCGGTGGAGACAGAATCGAAGGGTAAGCCACTTTACTCTGTTTTCCCGTGGTTTTTCAATTCGAAAGTCGTGAGGGTAGGAGGAGAATCGAGGGAATTGGTGAGTGCAGTGATGTTCAGGGAGGTTCTAGGAGTGGTGTAGGACAGTCGCCGTGACAGGGGCGTACACGGCGGGGCTCAGTCGATAGAGAGTACTCTGTACTCTGTTTGGCCGTGAATTTCAAACGGGAAATCGTGGGTTTAGAGAGTGAGTCGAGGGTTCCTGTGAGTTGTGTGTGATTCAGTGAGGTAGTGGGAGGAGTTTGGAATCGCCACCGTGAGAGGGGAAGCATAGGACGGCCGGGAAGGAAAATAGGGACCGTCTGTGTTTTTCTTTCGAGCTTCAGTTGTGAAGCTGAGGGGGGAATCGAACCAGGAGAGTGAGGGGGATGGATTGCTGGTGTCTGGACGAAACTACAGGAGAAGAAAGGAGATGAAATGGTGGCCGGACGCTGGTCCGGGTTGCAACCTGGTGCGAACCGGGTTCACTCGAGGAAGGGGATGCACTGTAGCAGGCACGTGAGGCCCACGCGCAGCCACTTTGGGCGGCGCGTGGAGGCGCGTGAAGAAGAATCCGGCCAAGCTTCCAACATGAGTTTAGTCCTAAATGTTCTAAGGAATCCAATGGTGTAGTTGTCGAGTTAAGCGGACGGTGTTACGGAGGTGTTCGGGAATCCAGACGGTTGAGGGTTTAGGATTAAAATAGTATTTAATTCCCAAAAAATTGGGGAAATTAGGATTAGGATCCTTGATGTATTTGTGACTCTATGTGGTGCATTTTAACAGGACGGGAGGCACCCGAGACAGTCGAGGAGCGCACGGAGCGCGAGTGACTCGTTCTGGATTTGTGAGTGGACTGTTCTTTCTTTCGAGCATGCCTAACTGTTTTATTGACGTTTTATGATCTTAAATATGATTTTATGCCTTTGAATGATAATTATGTGTGATTGATGAGTTTGCACGTTTTTCGAGATATTTCTGAGATTTTGCACGTTTTTCGAGAAAATTTGGTTTTCGGATTTTGACGCCATAATTACGATTTCAACCTATAAATGTTTTCTAATGATGATAAATGGGTTATGAAATATGATTCGTGCTTATATGTGATTTCTGAGTATAAGAATGGATTTCCGGATTTTGGTTCGAAATGTCGGTTCGGAACGCCGGACGGGCTTCGAACCGGGGTTTCGAATTCGAGTTTGGCGATAGATTTCGAATTGGTTGTACACTAGATATGGATTGGATTTGCTGGATCTAGATATTGGGTTTAAAGACCCGGATTGATATTGACGGGGGGACGGGCCCGGATTGAGTTTAAAGACTCGGGAGTTTAAAGACTCGGATATGTTGATATTACCCCCATAGGCCTATTGAGTTTAAAGACTCGGGAGTTTAAAGACTCGGATTTCATTTAAGGCCTGATTGAGTTTAAAGACTCGGATAGGTCCAGCAGGTTTAATCGGAAATGATGATTTGATGCTGAAGCTATGATTTCTATATCCGTTTATAGTGTTTCTGTTTCTTATGGTATTTTATAGTGTATCTGTTTCTTATGAGATTTTATAGTGTTTCTGTTTCTTATGATGTTTCATATTATGATTCTCTAGTACTTCGTTGGGCATGCCTGTTTTAAAAACGGAGGGAACACTGATTCTTACTTTTCCTTAACCTTGAATTAATGATAAACTGATTTTACAACTTTTGGTTATTCTAGTCCACTCACATTTTTGGTTTTTACATTTTCCCTCCAGGTCGTGGTGCTAGCGCTGGGGTGAACGTTGAGGCAGATATCGAGGCATAGAGCTTCCGACGTTCTTCCGTTGCGAGACTAGCATTGTAGGACTTTTGTGCCCATTTTGTAGAACTATGCTCTGACTGACTGTTGTGTATATTTTACTCCTTCGTCTGATAGTTATGCTTATAGTTGTGTGATGGTCATTGTTTTGTTTACTGTAAGTGTGATTGTCAGACGGAAGCAGGGTTCGTCCCGGGTATCGAGGCCATCTTTGGGACGGGTCCTGACAATTGGTATCAGAGCATAGGTTTGTCGATTTGTGTTGGGTTTAGGTTGTTTGACTAACTCTATGCCTCTTTCAGCGTACGATCTATCATGCCTCCGAGACGTGAACCCCCTCCACGACCTGAAGATGAAGCGGCGAGAGGGACTGAAAGCGCTTCGATTGAGAGAGTCCAGAGGCTTGGGGCTACTACATTCAGCGCTGGGTCCGATCCAGAGGAAGCTCACCGATGGATCACCCGGCTTGAGCGTATTTTTGGGGTGATGCACTGTCCTCCAGAGGATCGGGTTTTGTTAGCTACTTTCTTGCTGGATGGAGCTGCTTATGAGTGGTGGTACACATTGGAACTGTCCGGCTGGGATGCACATACCGTGACATTGGAGACTTTCCGGGAGCGTTTTCTCGATCAGTACTATCTCCGTTCTTTTCGGGATGCGAAGGAGGCAGAATTTCTTCAGTTAAAGCAAGGGAATTTGACAGTTGCTGAGTATGAGCAGAGATTCCAGATGTTATCTCGCTTCGCTCCTGCATTTGTGGCGACCGAGGCGGAGAAGTGCCGCCGGTTTGAGTTGGGCCTTCGGGGAGAGATCAGGGCCATAGTGACAGCTGGCTCTTTTGCTACATTTCGGGAGTTATCTGATGCTGCTGTCAAGGTTGAGGCCAGTTTACCTGCTAGACCACAGTATTCGGGCAGTGTTCGACGCCGAGAGCATTCATTTCCAGGAGCATCGGGTCAGAGGCCCCCGAAACGGGGAAATTTTGGTGGATCCTCATCGGCTGGTGGAGCCCGGTATGGCCGACCAGGGAGTTTTCAAGGCTCTGGATTTCGAGGAGCTAGGGCACAGCCGACTCCTCAGGCGAGTGCGACTTCAGTGGCTTCTACGGGGAGGCATACCGGTGGACCCGGTAGGGATACTTGCTTCTATTGCGGAGAGCGAGGACACTTCCGGAGGGAGTGCCCACTGTTAGCTTTGGAGGGTGGAGCAGGAAGAGGTGCAGCGGAACCCGGGCGGAGTACTGCTTCAGTGTCAGGGGCAGCAGGCCCTAGGGGTGGCGGTGGTGCCACGAGTAGTTCCAAGGGGCGCGGTAGGTCATCGGGACCTCAGGCGCGAGTTTTTGCTATGACTCAGCAGGAGGCTAGGTCAGCACCGGGAATGGTGACAGGTACACTCACCATACTTGGTCACACTGTTTTTGCTTTGATAGATCCCGGGGCTACCCATTCATTTGTAGCTCGGAGTTGTAGTTTGGTGACGGAGAGGGAGGTGTCTACTTTGGATTGTGCTTTAGGGGTATGTACACCTACTGGGGAGGTGTTGGTAGTGACTCAGGTAGTGAGAGAGTGTCCGGTGATGGTAGGTGAGGTTGAGTTACTGGCAGATTTGTTACTCTTGGATCTACGGGACTTTGATGTTATCTTAGGTATGGACTGGTTAACGAGACATCATGCTTCTATTGAATGTTTCGATAGGAGAGTGACTTTTCGGAGTCCCGGGTTCTTAGAGACTACGTTTCAGGGGGATCAGCGTGCACTTCCTACTGGAGTTATTTCGGCACTTGAGGCTAGCAAGTTGTTGCGTAAGGGGTGCCAAGGTTACATAGCTCATGTGGTGGATACACATACTACGCCAGTGAGGGCGGAGGACATACCAGTGGTGCAGGAGTTTCCCGATGTTTTTCCCGAGGAGTTGCCAGGACTACCCCCACACCGAGATCTTGAGTTCACGATTGATCTTCTTCCAGGTACACAGCCTCTTTCACAGACTCCTTACCGTATGGCACCTGTAGAATTGAGGGAACTTGAGGCCCAGTTGCAAGAGTTGGTCGATATAGGATTCATTCGACCGAGTATGTCACCTTGGGGAGCACCTGTTTTGTTTGTTAAGAAAAAAGACGGAGGATTGAGATTGTGTGTGGATTACAGACAATTGAATAAGGTAACTATTCGGAATAAGTATCCCCTACCCCGGATTGACGATTTGTTTGACCAGCTAAAGGGAGCACAGTATTTTTCGAAGATTGATCTTCGCTCTGGTTATCATCAGTTAAGGGTTAAAGAGGAGGATATACCGAAGACAGCTTTCCGGACGAGGTACGGTCATTATGAGTTCGTTGTGATGCCTTTTGGTTTGACTAATGCCCCAGCAGCTTTTATGGACCTTATGAACCGAGTGTTCCAGCCATACTTGGATCGTTTTGTGATTGTCTTCATTGATGACATTTTGGTGTATTCGAAGAGTGCGAAGGCACATGAGAAACATCTGAGACTTGTGCTTGAGACATTGAGGGGGCATCAGTTGTATGCGAAACTGAGTAAGTGTCAGTTTTTGCTGACCAGTGTTGGATTTCTTGGCCATGTGATTTCGGCCGAGGGCATCAGCGTGGATCCTCAGAAGGTTGAGGCGGTAGTGAAGTGGGAACAGCCCAAGACGGTGACGGAGATCAGGAGTTTTCTGGGTTTGGCAGGTTACTACCGGCGCTTTATTGAGGGCTTTTCTATTCTAGCAGCACCGTTGACGAGGTTGACTCGGAAGGGAATTCGATTTGAGTGGGACGAGAACTGTGAACAGAGTTTCCAGGAGCTTAAAAGACGGTTGACATCTGCTCCTGTGTTAGCCCTTCCAGACGATAGTGGGGAGTTTGAGGTGTACAGTGACGCTTCTTTGCAAGGCTTGGGTTGTGTCTTGATGCAGCATGGGAGAGTAATTGACAGGACCCATCCCAATCCCCCCGGGATTAGTGCGGGATGACCCTGCTCCCATCTGAGACGAAGTGTCAGACAAGGGATATTTCCGACCTTTGCCCTCCCGGGGTATCAGAGTACGCCAGGATCCGGAGGAGGCATGTGATATCTCGGTCTCTACTACAGTCCACATCCGATGTCAACCTGAAGGGCAGTCAAAACATTAAAAACTGTGAGTGGACAAAACAAGAGTTTATAAAAACATTTAATAAGGAAGACATTTGTACCCTCCACTAAAAAGCATGCATGCATTCGAAAACCATTTATCCAAAACAAACCATATGTGGGACTAAGCCCAAAGCAGATATAAACTAAGGTCGAAAGGACCACAATAAAAACGACCATACGGGCCACTGCCCAAATCATGTGCACACCTGTACACACCACATATCATATATCATATATCCATCACATACATATATATAAGTCACACAACCAATCCTGTCACGGTATCCAAAGCTACGCGCGTGCTACCCAGGTCTCAATCCGAGTCTTCTCAAAGTCAAGATCAATGTCCGTAGACCACTGACCCTACCCGAGGTAATAGTAATCATAGCCTTCCTGAGAGTAAGGAACCCAACTGGGGGGTGACTCCACTCAGTAGGTGCTTTGTGACTACTCCGGGGTCCACCCAGGCCAACGACCCTCCCCGGAGGAGATAATAGAAGTAAAGAAAGGTAGACGAACATATATATACATAACATAAACATTCATGACCGGTTCCCCTGAATCGTCATGATCCATAATATCCATAAGCAAGTAACATGCCAGTTCCCATAAACCGTCATGTACCGTAATAACATAACCAGGGTTCATGCCGGTCCCCATAAACCGTCATGAACCAGAATGACCTGACAAAGGTTCATGCCGGTTCCCATAAACCGTCATGAACCACAATGACCTTTCCAGAGTTCATGCCGGTTCCCATAAACCGTCATGAACTTGGAAATCCACGTAGGGTCCCTGACCCGAAATCATAAACCATAAAGTAACTGGGTCTCGTGCCCGAACATATGACTCAACTGGGCACCGTGCCCGATATCTAAGGGTCAGTCACGACTCCGATCATAGTGATGCGTGCAACCATCCATCCAGGACCGCCCTCAATCCTGGTATGTCGCCGTGAACGAATCAACCGACGCGACCATCGCAAGATCATGGTGCACTCATCATCGATCGCTATCCTGAACCGTCAGCACTCCGTAGTCGAGCCTCCCCAGGCTGCTCGACAACGAATCGTGCATCGTGACCTCTCCGGAAGGAACACATCCAAATCCGGAGGCGAGCGTCGTATCGTCGATCGCCGTGCACATAGCACCCGTCGCGACCACGATTTAGACCCGAAGGTCGTAAATAGTGTCATATGCCCGAGACAAAACCGAATGGGTCTCATACCCGAGTTTATCCATTTAGAAATCCAAAATCAAATCATTTAAATCAATAAAGAAATACAGACCCGTATAAGCACCGTATAAGGCCGAAACCTCGAAATAGTGCATATATGTAACCACATAGAAATGCACCCATGGCATCATCAAACAAGTAATAAAACATATAATAAACATTTATGCATGCACCAATTTAGAAAACAAGGTCCACTCACAGACCGTCCGAGCTACCGCCTCGATTTGCGTGCCATACGGCTCCCCGAGCAGATCACCGTCACCGGGACTCCCAAACCTGTCCAAATCGTAATAGAAGGTTACTAACTACTTAATTAACCTCCTACCAAAGCCCCGTAATTTTCCCGTATTTTTAACTATTTTTAATCCCGAACCTAAACCTTCCGCTGCCCCGAAACATATCGAGACGGTGTCCGATCGACACGAAACCAGTCCCAAAATGTTCGTTACATCGAATAGATGATTTCGTATGTTGGAACCTTCCCCAGATTCCCTGCCACGCGCCCTCACGCGCCGCCTGAAGTGGCTGCGCGTGGGCCTCACGCGCCGCTACAGTGTCACCTGCTCCAGCGATCGAACCGGTCTGGGCCGGCCGGTCCGGTCCAACCTCTGCAACTGGACCGGCGTAAGCGGTCCAGGCCTTCTTCTCCCTCATTTTTGGTCCGATTTCCTCCATTCCAATTCCTAAATTCCTATTTTCTCATTTCCAATCTATCTCAATCCTTACAACCTAAGAAAACTACCCGAAACCCCTTGGTTCGAAATGGACCTCACGGTCCCATTTTTCCGATCGGTCCCCCACGGCTTCCCAGCCGTTAACCATCACCAAAACCATCTTAAAACCTTCCTAGCATCCTAATAATCATTCCCTAATCATTTAAAACTAACCATAATGCTCACATCGAAAAATGAGGAAAAACGGGCTTACCGGGTACCCGATCGGGTTTTGGGCTCCCGCCACCGCCCACGGCGGTTCCAGCCACCAGCTGCCGTCCTAGTCCTCCTCTCTCACTCTCCTGGTTCCTCAGATCATAAGGGATGAAGGTTTTGGGATTTTGGGTGAAATGGGATCGGGTGAAAATGGTTTGAAATGGAGAGGAATGATCGATGAAGAGGCAGGTGAGATGCATGAAGGAAAAATGATGTCCATTGGATGGGTGACACTTGTCACTCATCCATTGGGCCTCCAGCAAATATCTGGGCCCACTAGAGACAAATGGTCCTCGTAAAACGTGTCACTGGGAATAGTATCCCCAAACTTTCGTGAACCGTAACTTCGCCGTCGAACGTCCGAATTCGACGTGCCGCCTGTCTACGGATTCGTATCGTCCTTATCTACGTAACGGTCTTTGGCTCTCGGCCATCGGACCTCCCGGTCAAAAAGTCAACATTTGACCTCCTATTCACCCAAATTACCAAAATGCCCCTAAACTTCCGAACGTCATAACTTCTTCCTCGAACGTCGGAATTGAACGTGCCACCTGTCTATGAACTCGTGACGTCACGAACTACGTCACGGTCATCGGTCAAGGTCCATTTGACCGCCCGAATGAAAAGTCAACGTTTTGCCACCATCAGGGGCAAAACGGTCATTTCGCATCGTTCGTCCGATTTCGCTCTACTAATCACGGATTAGCCTCACTAATCGTGATTAGTCACTAATCTAATCTAGGAATTTGGGATGGGTCGTTACAGTAATTGCTTATGCTTCCCGGCAATTGAAACCCCATGAGATGAACTACCCTACACATGATTTGGAACTAGCAGCGGTGGTTCATGCACTGAAGATTTGGCGGCATTACTTGTACGGCGAGAGGTGCAGGATCTTCACGGACCACAAGAGCTTGAAGTATTTGTTCACTCAAAAGGAATTGAATCTGAGACAGCGCCGATGGTTGGAGTTGCTTAAGGACTACGACTGCACTATTGAGTATCACCCAGGGAAGGCTAATGTGGTAGCCGATGCTTTGAGCAGGAAGTCAGCTAGTTCTTTGTCGCATTTGAGGACTGTACGGTTACCGTTGTTGGTTGAGCTCCGCAGGTTGGGAGTAGAGTTGACTGTGGATGATCAGGGAGCACTCCTAGCGGATTTCCATGTGCGACCTGTTTTAATTGATCAGGTTATTGATGCTCAGTTTGAGGACCCTATTCTGGGCATCATTCGGATTGAGGTCGAGGCTGGAGAGAGACAGGACTTTGAGATCCGTGAGGATGGAGCCTTGACTAAGGGTGGACGGTTGTGCGTACCTGAGGATGAAGCATTGAAGAAAGTGATACTGGATGAGGCTCATTGTTCAGCTTATGCGATGCATCCTGGTGGGACCAAGATGTATCGTACACTTCGAGAACATTACTGGTGGTCAGGGATGAAACGTGAGATTGCAGCATATGTCAGTAAATGCTTAATCTGTCAACAGGTAAAAGCCGAGCGACAGAGACCTTATGGAGCAATGCAACCCTTGCCGATCCCCGAGTGGAAATGGGATCACCTGACGATGGATTTTGTGTTCAAGCTTTCGAGAACACCGAAGGGACACGATGGTGTGTGGGTTATTGTGGATCGACTTACGAAGTCTGCTCATTTCTTGCCCATACGGGAGAACTTCAGGTTGGCGCAGTTTGCACAGTTGTTCATAGATGAGATTATTCGGTTGCATGGGACTCCAGAGTCGATAGTATCGGACAGAGATCCGAGATTCACTTCCCGATTTTGGCAGAGCTTACAGGAAGCTTTTGGGACTAAATTGCATTTCAGTACTGCATTTCATCCTCAGACCGATGGACAGTCGGAGCGAACTATTCAGATTGTCGAGGATATGATGCGAGCTTGTGTCTTACAGTTTCAGGGTACTTGGGAGTCTCATTTACCTTTGATGGAGTTCGCCTACAATAACAGTTATCAGGAGAGCATTGGGATGGCTCCTTACGAGGCTTTGTATGGGCGACAGTGTCGGACTCCATTGTGTTGTACTGAGGTTGGTGAGAGGCGATTGACTACTTCTGAATTGGTGGAGCTTACTCAGGAAAAAGTGGCACTGATTAGGGATCGACTGAAGGCAGCTCAGGACCGACAGAAGAGTTATGCCGACTGTAGGATCAGGGATTTGGAGTTTGCCGTAGGAGACTGGGTTTTCCTGAAGTTGTCCCCTTTGAAGGGAATTGTGCGGTTCGGTAGACGAGGGAAGTTGAGTCCTCATTACATTGGACCCTATGAGATCATAGAACGGATTGGTCCTGTTGCTTATCGATTGGCCTTACCAGCAGACTTGGAAAAGGTACATAATATCTTTCATGTCTCTATGCTTCGGAAGTATATTCGAGATGATTCGCATGTTCGCACCAGACGGAAACCCGGACCGGCGAGAACCGTTCTCCGCCGTCCGGCTACCATTTCCCTTCCTACCTTCACCTACAGCTTCGTCCATTCTCAGGGAATCCATCCCCCTCACTATCTTGGCTCGATTCCACCCGTAGCTTCACAACTGAAGCTCGAAAGAAAAACCAACCAACCTCTGTTTTCCTTTCCGGCCACCCAGCACGTCCCCCTTCACGGTGGTCATTCCAAACTCCTCCCACGACTTCACTGAACCACACACAACTCACGAAATCCCTCGACTCTCCCTCCAACTCCACGATTTTCCGTTTGAAAAATCACGGCTAAACAGGGTACAGAGTACCCGCCGTCGAACCACCTCCCACCGTGAACTTCCCGTCACGGCAACCACCACAAACGCCTCCTAGGACCTCCCTAAACCTCCCTTCACTCACCAAACCTTTCGATTCTAGCTCTAGGTCCACGACTCTTGAAATGAAAATCCACGAAAAACAGAGCAAAAGAGATTACCTTTCGATTCCGGCGCCGCCGTGAGAACCGTCACCCACCACGATGCTCGTGGGACTCCCCTAAACCTCCTGAGTCTCCTAGTGCCTTGAATCAGTCCACCACACAACACAACAGCCACCACCGTCCACTGCCTCCTCTGTTTCTTCCAAAGATCCAGCCGTCCACCACGTCGCCTCCGTGCACGGTTGCAACTCCAGACCACGATCACCAGCTCCTCCGTACCTCACTGTCTCTCTCTCGACTCACACTTCACTCTCCCTAGCATCAAAATCGATCACCGCCTCACCCCAATCTTCTCTCTGTTTTCTGTTTCCTTCGAAATTGTGCACGGTTCAAATGAGGATAACGTGTGGCCGTGCACACTTGAGAATGTAGTGGAACCATCCAGTCCCAAGCACGTGTCCACCAACTATAGGCCAGCCCAAAAAATCTCTGCCACTTGCCCTTATCTGATTGGGCTGAGGGAAAATGACCAAAATGCCCCTCCTGCACAAAATTACCATTTTGCCCTCAGACTTTCCAGACCCGTATCTTTTCCGTCCGACGTCCGATGACAGCGTGCCGCCTGTCGTTGAACTCAGGACGTCGAGACCTATCCAACGGTCCTCGGTCTACGTGAAAATCACAAATCCTCCAAAAAGTCAACATTTCCCCTATTAACTCAAAATTACGGTAACGCCCCCAACCTTCCGTACATCATAACTTTTCCTCCGGTTGTCCGAATCGAACCTGCCGCCTGTCTACGGACTCGTGACGTCCTAACCTACGTCACGGTCAAGGGCTAACACTCATCCAATCGATAGTACAAAAAGTCAACTTTTCGTTTACTATTCACAAGGGCAAAATCGTCCTGTTTACAAAACTTCACAAAAATTACATTTTTACCCTTCCCGTAGGTACGGGTTGTTACAATCTACCCCCCTAAAAAGAATTTCGTCCCCGAAATTCAGTGGAATAAGTAAGGGTACTGTTCCCGCATCAAGGCCTCGGGTTCCCAAGTAGCTTCTTCGACCTGATGATTTCTCCACAATACCTTCACTAAGGGAACCGTCTTCCTTCACAAAACTTTATCCTTCCGATCCAAGATTGCAACAGGTTGCTCTTCAAAACTCAAGTCTTCCCTCAGTTCCACTGGTTGTGCTTCCAAAACATGCGAATCATCTCGAATATATTTCCGAAGCATAGAAACATGAAAGACATTATGTACCTTTTCCAAATCTGCTGGTAAGGCCAACCGATAAGCTACAGGACCAATCCGCTCCAAGATCTCATACGGTCCAATGTAACGAGGACTTAACTTCCCTCGTCTGCCAAATCGTACAATTCCTTTCCAAGGAGATAGCTTCAGGAAAACCCAGTCTCCAACAGCAAACTCCAAATCCCTGATCCTACGGTCAGCGTAGCTCTTTTGGCGGTCCTGCGCTGCCTTCAATCGATCCCTAATCAGTGCCACTTTTTCCTGAGTAAGCTCCACCAGCTCAGAAGTAGTCAACCTCCTCTCACCAACTTCAGTCCAACACAATGGAGTCCGACACTGCCGCCCATACAAAGCCTCGTAAGGAGCCATCCCAATGCTCTCCTGATAACTGTTATTGTAGGCGAACTCCATTAAAGGCAGATGTGATTCCCAAGTTCCCTGAAACTGAAGCACACAAGCTCGCATCATATCCTCGAGAATCTGAATAGTCCGCTCAGACTGCCCATCAGTCTGAGGATGAAAAGCAGTACTGAAATGTAATTTAGTCCCAAAAGCTTCCTGTAAGCTCTGCCAAAATCGAGAAGTGAATCTCGGATCTCTATCAGATACTATCGACTCTGGAGTCCCATGTAACCGAATAATCTCATTAATAAACAACTGTGCAAACTGTTCCAACCTGAAGTTCTCCTGTACTGGCAAGAAATGAGCAGACTTCGTAAGTCGATCCACAATAACCCACACACCATCGTGTCCCTTCGGTGTTCTCGGAAGCTTGAACACAAAATCCATAGTCAGGTGATCCCATTTCCACTCGGGGATCGGCAAAGGTTGCATTGCTCCATAAGGTCTCTGCCGCTCGGCTTTTACCTGTTGACAAATCAAGCATCTACTGACATACTCTGCAATTTCACGTTTCATCCCTGACCACCAGTAATGCTCTCGAAGTGTACGATACATCTTGGTCCCACCAGGATGCATCGCATAAGTTGAACAGTGAGCCTCATCCAGTATCACCTTCTTCAAAACTTCATCCTCAGGTACACACAACCGTCCATTCTTAACCAAGGCTCCATCCTCACGGATCTCAAAATCCTGTCTTTCTCCAGCCTCGACCTCAATCCGAATGATGCCTAGAATAGGGTCCTCAAACTGAGCATCAATCACCTGATCAATCAAAACGGGTCGCACATGGAAACTCGCTAGGAGTGCTCCCTGATCATCCACAGTCAACTCTACTCCCAACCTACGGAGCTCAACCAGCAAAGGTAACCGTACTGTCCTCAGATGCGACAAAGAACCAGCTGACTTCCTGCTCAGAGCATCGGCTACCACATTAGCCTTCCCTGGATGATACTCAATAGTACAGTCGTAGTCCTTAAGTAACTCCAACCAACGGCGCTGTCTGAGGTTCAATTCCTTTTGAGTGAACAAATACTTTAAACTCTTATGGTCCGTAAAGATCCTGCACTTCTCACCGTACAAGTAATGTCGCCAAATCTTCAATGCATGAACCACCGCAGCCAGTTCCAAGTCATGTGTAGGGTAGTTCACCTCATGGGGTTTCAATTGCCGGGAAGCATAAGCAATCACTTTCCCGTGCTGCATCAAGACACAACCCAAACCTTGTAAAGAAGCGTCACTGTACACCTCGAACTCCCCACTATCATCTGGAAGGGCTAACACAGGAGCAGATGTCAACCGCCTTTTAAGCTCCTGGAAACTCTGTTCACAATTCTCATCCCACTCAAACCGAACTCCCTTCCGTGTCAACCTCGTCAACGGGGCTGCAAGAATAGAGAAGCCCTCAATAAAACGTCGGTAATACCCTGCCAAACCCAGAAAACTCCGGATTTCCGTCACCGTCTTAGGCTGTTCCCAGTTGGCTACCGCCTCAACTTTCTGAGGATCCACACGAATGCCCTCGGTCGAAATCACATGGCCAAGAAATCCAACACTGGTCAACCAGAACTGACACTTACTGAGCTTCGCATACAACTGATGCTCCCTCAATGTTTTAAGCACGATCCTCAGATGTTTCTCATGCGCCTTCACACTCTTCGAATACACCAAAATATCATCAATGAAAACAATCACAAAACGATCCAAGTAGGGCCGGAACACTCGGTTCATCAGGTCCATAAAAGCTGCGGGAGCATTAGTCAAACCAAAAGGCATCACCACAAACTCATAGTGACCGTACCTGGTCCGGAAAGCTGTCTTCGGTATATCCTCCTCTTTAACCCTTAACTGGTGATAGCCGGAGCGAAGATCAATCTTCGAGAAATACTGTGCTCCCTTGAGCTGGTCAAACAAATCATCAATCCGGGGTAGGGGGTACTTATTCCGAATAGTTACCTTATTCAGTTGCCTGTAATCCACACACAATCTCAATCCTCCGTCCTTTTTCTTGACAAACAAAATAGGTGCTCCCCAAGGTGACATACTCGGTCGAATGAATCCTATATCGACCAACTCTTGCAACTGGGCCTTAAGTTCCCTCAATTCGGCAGGTGTCATACGATAAGGAGTCTGAGAAATAGGCTGTGTACCTGGTAGAAGCTCAATCGTAAACTCAAGATCTCGATGTGGGGGTAGTCCTGGCAACTCCTCGGGAAAAACATCGGGAAACTCCCGTACCACTGGTATATCCTCCGCCCTTTCTAGCGTAGCACGCGTATCCACCACATGAGCTAAGTAACCCTGGCACCCCTTACGTAACAGTTTACTAGCCTCGAGTGCCGAAATAACTCCCGTAGGAAGTGCACGCTGATCCCCCTGAAATGTAGTCTCTGATAATCCGGGACTCCGAAAAGTCACTCTCCTATCGAAACATTCGATAGAAGCATGATGTCTCGTCAACCAGTCCATACCCAAGATCACATCAAAGTCCCGTAAATCCAAGAGTAACAAATCTGCCAGTAACTCCACCTGGCCTACCATCACCGGACACTCTCTCAAAACCTGAGTCACTACCAACACCTCCCCAGTAGGTGTACTCACTCCTAACGCACAATCCAAAGTAGACACCTCCCTCTCCTTAACCAGACTACAACTCCGAGCTATAAATGAATGGGTAGCCCCGGGATCTATCAAAGTAAAAACAGTGTGACCAAGTATGGTGAGTGTACCTGTCACCACTCCCGGTGCTGACCTAGCCTCCTGCTGAGTCATCGCAAAAACTCGCGCCTGAGGTCCCGATGACCTACCGCGCCCTCTGGAACTGCTCGTGGCACCACCGCCACCCCTAGGGCCTGCCGCCCCTGATACTGAAGCAGTACTCCGCCCGGGTTCTGCTGCACCTCTGCCTGCTCCACCCTCCGGAGCTAACAATGGGCACTCCCGACGGAAATGTCCTCGCTCTCCACAATAGAAGCAAGTGTCCCTACCGGGTCCACCGGTATGCCTCCCTGTAGAAGCCACTGAAGTCGCACTCGCCTGAGGAGTCGGCTGTGACCTAGCTCCTCGAAATCCTGAGCCCTGGAAACTGCCTGGTCTGCCATACCGGGCTCCACCAGCCGATAATGATCCACCAAAATTACCCCGTTTCGGGGGCCTCTGACTCGATGCTCCTGGAAATGACTGCTCTCGGCGTCGAACACTGCCCGAATACTGTGGTCTAGCAGGTAAACTGGCCTCCACCCTGACAGCAGCATCAGACAACTCTCGGAATGTAGAAAAAGAGCCGGCTGTCACTATGGCCCTGATCTCTCCCCGGAGGCCCAACTCAAACCGGCGACACTTCTCCGCCTCAGTCGCCACAAATGCGGGAGCAAAACGAGATAGCATCTGGAACCTCTGCTCATACTCAGCAACTGTCAAGTTCCCTTGCTTCAAGTGAAGGAATTCCGCTTCCCTCGCATCCCTGAAAGAACGGGGATAGTACTGATCTAGAAACCGCTCCCGTAAAGTCTCCCAGGTCACGGTATGTGCATCCCAGCCGGACAGTTCCAGCGTGTACCACCACTCGTAGGCAGCTCCATCCAACAGAAAAGTAGCTAACAATACCCGATCCTCGGGAGGACAGTGCATCACCCCAAAAATACGTTCTAATCGGGTGATCCATCGGTGAGCTTCCTCGGGATCAGCCCCACCGCTGAACGTAGTAGCCCCTAGCCTCTGGGCTCTCTCGATCGAAGCGCTCTCAGTCCCTCTCGCCGCTTCATCTTCAGGTCGTGGAGGGGGTTCACGTCTCGGAGGCATGATCAATCGTACGCTGAAAGAGGCATAGAGTTAGTATAACAACCTAGACCCAACACAAATTGACACAACCTATGCTCTGATACCAATTGTCAGGATCCGTCCCAAATATCACCTCGATACCCAGGATGAACCCTGCTCCCGTCTGACAGTCACACTTACAATACCAAAAGTAAACTTAATACAACTATAAGCATAACCATCAGACGAAGGAGTAAATATATACAACAGTAAGCCAGAGCATAGTTCTACAAAATGGGCACCAAAAGTCCTACAAGGCTAAGTCCGCAACGGAAGAACGTCGGAAGCCCTATGCCTTGATATCTGCCTCAACGTTCACCCCAGCGCTATCACCACGACCTGGAGGGAATTTGAACAAAAAGAAGGTGTGAGTGGACCAAAAGGAATAAAAGTTTTAAAACCGTTTACCAGCAAATCAAGTAAGGAAATAAAATCATTTGTTCCCTCCGGTTTAAAACCAGGCATGCCAATGAAGTATTAGAAAAGTCATAATATGAAACATCATAAGAAACAGAAACACTATAAACACCATAAGAAACAGATACACTATAAAACTGATATAGAAACCAGAGCATAAACATCAAACCACTTTTCCCGATCAAACCTGCTGGACCTATCCGAGTCTTTAAACTCAACCAGGCCTCACATATCAATCCGAGTCTTTAAACTCCCGAGTCTTTAAACTCAATAGGCCTATGGGGGTAATATCGTAATATCCGAGTCTTTAAACTCAATCCGGGCCCGTCCCCCGTCAATCAATATCCGGGTCTTTAAACCCATATCCAGATCCAGCAAATCCAATCCATATCCAGTGTAAAACCAATTCAAAATCCATCGCCAAATTCGAATTCGAATCCCCGGTTCGAAGCCCTTCCGGCGTTCAGAACCAACAATCCGAACCCAAATCCGGAAAAAGATCCATGTTCATAACAAAACCATAGGAAAACCCCAAATCATATTCCACAACCTATTTACCATCATCAGAAAACGTTTTTAGGTTAAATTTCTGAATTATAACATCAAACTCTGAAAACCCGCTTTTTCTCGAAAAACGTGCAAAATCCCAAAAACGTCTCGAAAAACGTGCAAACATCTCAATCACATATAAACACACATAAAAGCATAAAACATTACTAAAACAGTTAGGCATGCTCGGAAGTAAGAAAAAGTCCACTCACAGTTTACAACACGTCACTCGCGCTCCGTGCGCTCCTCAACCGTCTCTGGTGTCTCCCGTCCTGTCAATAGATACCAAATAGGGTCACAATAACATCAAGGATACCTTCCCTATTTTCCCCAATTTTTTGGGAATTTAATAATATTTTAATCCTAAACCCTAAACCGTACGGATTCCCGAACCATCCCGTAACACCGTCCGATTAACCTGAAAACTGTACCATTGGATTCATTAGAACATTTAGGACTAAACTCATGTTGGACGCTTGGCCGGATTCCTCCCCACGCGCCCCCACGCGCCGCCCAAAGTGGCTGCGCGTGGGCCTCACGCGCCTGCTACAGTGCCACCGTCTACCTTGCTCGAACCCGGTTCGCACCAGACGGAAACCCGGACCGGCGAGAACCGTTCTCCGCCGTCCGGCTACCATTTCCCTTCCTACCTTCACCTACAGCTTCGTCCATTCTCAGGGAATCCATCCCCCTCACTATCTTGGCTCGATTCCACCCGTAGCTTCACAACTGAAGCTCTAAAGAAAAACCAACCAACCTCTGTTTTCCTTTCCGGCCACCCAGCACGTCCCCCTTCACGGTGGTCATTCCAAACTCCTCCCACGACTTCACTGAACCACACACAACTCACGAAATCCCTCGACTCTCCCTCCAACTCCACGATTTTCCGTTTGAAAAATCACGGCTAAACAGGGTACAGAGTACCCGCCGTCGAACCACCTCCCACCGTGAACTTCCCGTCACGGCAACCACCACAAACGCCTCCTAGGACCTCCCTAAACCTCCCTTCACTCACCAAACCTTTCGATTCTAGCTCTAGGTCCACGACTCTTGAAATGAAAATCCACGAAAAACAGAGCAAAAGAGATTACCTTTCGATTCCGGCGCCGCCGTGAGAACCGTCACCCACCACGGTGCTCGTGGGACTCCCCTAAACCTCCTGAGTCTCCTAGTGCCTTGAATCAGTCCACCACACAACACAACAGCCACCACCGTCCACTGCCTCCTCTGTTTCTTCCAAAGATCCAGCCGTCCACCACGTCGCCTCCGTGCACGGTTGCAACTCCAGACCACGATCACCAGCTCCTCCGTACCTCACTGTCTCTCTCTCGACTCACACTTCACTCTCCCTAGCATCAAAATCGATCACCGCCTCACCCCAATCTTCTCTCTGTTTTCTGTTTCCTTCGAAATTGTGCACGGTTCAAATGAGGATAACGTGTGGCCGTGCACACTTGAGAATGTAGTAGAACCATCCAGTCCCAAGCACGTGTCCACCAACTATAGGCCAGCCCAAAAAATCTCTGCCACTTGCCCTTATCTGATTGGGCTGAGGGAAAATGACCAAAATGCCCCTCCTGCACAAAATTACCATTTTGCCCTCAGACTTTCCAGACCCGTATCTTTTCCGTCCGACGTCCGATGACAGCGTGCCGCCTGTCGTTGAACTCAGGACGTCGAGACCTATCCAACGGTCCTCGGTCTACGTGAAAATCACAAATCCTCCAAAAAGTCAACATTTCCCCTATTAACTCAAAATTACGGTAACGCCCCCAACCTTCCGTACATCATAACTTTTCCTCCGGTTGTCCGAATCGAACCTGCCGCCTGTCTACGGACTCGTGACGTCCTAACCTACGTCACGGTCAAGGGCTAACACTCATCCAATCGATAGTACAAAAAGTCAACTTTTCGTTTACTATTCACAAGGGCAAAATCGTCCTTTTTACAAAACTTCACAAAAATTACATTTTTACCCTTCCCGTAGGTACGGGTTGTTACAGGTTGTACTGGTGATCGGGTTTTGGTGGTGAAATCGTGCACGGTGGCACGGTGGTGGTGCGGCGAAGGTTTGAGGAAACAGGGAGGCCGTGAGTTCGTGGCGGTGGCTACGCCGTGTGGTGGCTCAAACCAAGGCAGTGGGAGCCGTAGGAGGTTGCAGAGAGACCAACAAGCACCGTAGTACGCGGCGGCGCTTGCGGTGGAGACAGAATCGAAGGGTAAGCCACTTTACTCTGTTTTCCCGTGGTTTTTCAATTCGAAAGTCGTGAGGGTAGGAGAAGAATCGAGGGAATTGGTGAGTGCAGTGATGTTCAGGGAGGTTCTAGGAGTGGTGTAGGACAGTCGCCGTGACAGGGGCGTACACGGCGGAGCTCAGTCGATAGAGAGTACTCTGTACTCTGTTTGGCCGTGAATTTCAAACGGGAAATCGTGGGTTTAGAGAGTGAGTCGAGGGTTCCTGCGAGTTGTGTGTGATTCCGTGAGGTAGTGGGAGGAGTTTGGAATCGCCACCGTGAGAGGGGAAGCATAGGACGGCCGGGAAGGAAAATAGGGGTCGTCTGTGTTTTTCTTTCGAGCTTCAGTTGTGAAGCTGAGGGGGGAATCGAACCAGGAGAGTGAGAGGGATGGATTCCTGGTGTCTGGACAAAACTGCAGGAGAAGAAAGGAGATGAAATGGTGGCCGGACGGCAGAGAATGGCTCTCGCCGGTCCGGGTTGCAACCTGGTGCGAACTGGGTTCACTCGAGGAAGGGGATGCACTGTAGCAGGCGCGTGAGGCCCACGAGCAGCCACTTTGGGCGGCGCGTGGAGGCGCGTGAAGAAGAATCCGGCCAAGCTTCCAACATGAGTTTAGTCCTAAATGTTCTAAGGAATCCAATGGTGTAGTTGTCGAGTTAAGCGGACGGTGTTACGGAGGTGTTCGGGAATCCAGACGGTTGAGGGTTTAGGATTAAAATAGTATTTAATTCCCGAAAAATTGGGGAAATTAGGATTAGGATCCTTGATGTATTTGTGACTCTATGTGGTGCATTTTGACAGGACGGGAGGCACCCGAGACAGTCGAGGAGCGCACGGAGCGCGAGTGACTCGTTCTGGATTTGTGAGTGGACTCTTCTTTCTTTCGAGCATGCCTAACTGTTTTATTGACGTTTTATGATCTTAAATATGTTTTTATGCCTTTGAATGATAATTATATGTGATTGATGAGTTTGCACGTTTTTCGAGATATTTCTGAGATTTTGCACGTTTTTCGAGAAAATCTGGTTTTCGGATTTTGACGCCATAATTACGATTTCAACCTATAAATGTTTTCTAATGATGATAAATGGGTTATGAAATATGATTCGTGCTTATATGTGATTTCTGAGTATAAGAATGGATTTCCGGATTTGGGTTCGAAATGTCGGTTCGGAACGCCGGACGGGCTTCGAACCGGGGTTTCGAATTCGAGTTTGGCGATAGATTTCGAATTGGTTGTACACTAGATATGGATTGGATTTGCTGGATCTAGATATTGGGTTTAAAGACCCGGATTGATATTGACGGGGGGAGGGGCCCGGATTGAGTTTAAAGACTCGGGAGTTTAAAGACTCGGATATGTTGATATTACCCCCATAGGCTTATTGAGTTTAAAGACTCGGGCGTTTAAAGACTCGGATAGGTCCAGCAGGTTCAATCGGAAATGATGATTTGATGCTGAAGCTATGATTTCTATATCCGTTTATAGTGTTTCTGTTTCTTATGGTATTTTATAGTGTATCTGTTTCTTATGAGATTTTACAGTGTTTCTGTTTCTTATGATGTTTCATATTATGATTCTCTAGTACTTCGTTGGGCATGCCTGTTTTAAAAACGGAGGGAACACTGATTCTTACTTTTCCTTAACCTTGAATTAATGATAAACTGATTTTACAACTTTTGGTTATTCTAGTCCACTCACATTTTTGGTTTTTACATTTTCCCTCCAGGTCGTGGTGCTAGCGCTGGGGTGAACGTTGAGGCAGATATCGAGGCATAGAGCTTCCGACGTTCTTCCGTTGCGAGACTAGCATTGTAGGACTTTTGTGCCCATTTTGTATAACTATGCTCTGACTGACTGTTGTGTATATTTTACTCCTTCGTCTGATAGTTATGCTTATAGTTGTGTGATGGTCGTTGTTTTGTTTGCTACTGTAAGTGTGATTGTCAGACGGGAGCAGGGTTCGTCCCGGGTATCGAGGCCATCTTTGGGACGGGTCCTGACATTTATGGTACATGACGGTTTAAGGGAACCGACATGAACCTTGGTTATGTTATTATGGTACATGACGGTTTAAGGGAACCGACATGAACCTTGGTTATGTTATTATGGTACATGACGGTTTATGGGAACCGGACATGGAGGATATTGGTCTATATGTATATGAACTGGATATTATGGATCATGATGGTTCGGGGGAACCGGGCATGGATATTTGTATTATGTATATATATGTGCATATACCTTCCTTTACTTCTATTATCTCCTCTGGGGAGGGTCGTTGGCCTGGTGGACCCCGGAGTAGTCATTGAGCACAGACTGAGTGGAGTCACCCCCCAGTTGGGTTCCTTACTCTCAGGAAGGCTATGGTTACTATACCTCGAGTAGGATCAGTGGTCTGCGGACATTGACCTTGACTTTGAGAAGACTCGGATTGAGACCTGGGTAGCACGCGCGTAGCTTTGGATACCGTGATAGGATTTGTTGTGTGACTTATATGTATATATGATATATAATATGATATATGAGATGTGATGTGTGGTTACACAGGTTTTGGGCTGAGTCCCGTATGGTTTTGGGCAGTGGCCCGTATGGTTGAATCTTTATGATTCTTGATATGTGGTGTGCACAGGTATGCACCAGTTTGAGCAGTGGCTCGTGTATTTGGTTTCAGTATGTTTATGGTTATGGGCTGAGTCCCTTATTGGTTTCTTATGGATTTGGGCAGTGGCCCGTATGGTCGATTTCATTGTGGTCATTTCGACCTTGGTTTACTTCTGATTTGGGCTTAGTTCCCACATGTGGTCCATTTGGTTAAATGGTTTTCGAATGCATGCATGCTTTTTAGTGAAGGGTACAAATGTCTTCTCGTTAAAATGTTTTTATAACTCTTGTTTTGTCCACTCACAACTTTTAATGTTTTGACTGCCCTTCACGTTGACATCGGGTGTGGACTGTAGCAGAGACCGAGATATCACATGCCTCCTCCGAATCCTGGCGTACTCTAATAGACCGGGAGGGCAAAGGTCGGAAATATCCCTTATCTGACACTTCGTGTTAGACGGGAGCAGGGTCATCCCGTGTTAATCCCGGGGGGATTGGGATGGGTCCTATCAGGTAGGAACAAAATCATGCTCCCTTCCAAGGCGCAGATACAAACATCATTGCCGATTCAGAGTGCTAGTCTACATTGACTCGGTATGTAGAACACGCATCCCACAACCGAGTTGACTTGACTTCCTCAAGTGTAGAGCTCCACCGTCGAGTCGGTCCCTCCACCTAGCACCAAAGACTCACCTGGTTTGACCTGGTCCAGTCCACCAACATTGGTTAGCCCACCAACTCACTGAGCATCGTCAATGTCTTCTTTTCTTCACCTTTTGAGGTGACCGTACCACTGAGACCAACTGGAGAGCCCCCGGGTTGGACTCTACATGGCCCAAACAATCTGAAGCAATTAATGATTCAAGGATCATGTTAATAGACATTGAAGGAGCTCCACTATGCCAGGATGGGTCAACCTAATCGTGGTCAAAATCTAAGAATTATTACTGAGCCACTAAAGGAATTCCAACTTCTCCATGGTTTACTTCTGATCGTTGCTTCCTCATCTCACCAGGCGGCCACATTGCAGCCTCACCAGCAAGCAGGTGGTGGAACTGAACGACGGTCTTCACCCATGTTTGAACTGTATCCATCAGATGATTGGACTCTATAGGTCTCTGCTCGTCTCCACCATGCAACTACCATCAGCCCTGTAATAGCCTAAATCTCGAGAAAAAGTAAAATTTGAAATTTGAAAGGAAAATGACAAATTTACCCCTATGTGGTCAAAATGTTGATTTTTTTTATTAGGAGACCTTTTTGACAATATGAAAGGACCATTATGAACGTCTCAAGCTTCTGAATACATAGACATGTGGCATGCTAGAAAAGGAGTCCAGATAAAATTGTTTTGAGTTAAGAAAAACCTAAGGGAAATTTGGTCATTTTGACCACTAAGGGTATTTAAGTGATTTTGCACCAAGGGACTAGAGAATTCTAGAAAAATCTTCACTTTTCTTCTTATTTCTTTTTCCACCGACATATATGGTTATATATGTGTATGTTGTATGTCCAAGGGTAGTTCGGTGCTTGGTGGTCAAATATGAAGAAAAGAGAGAAAAAAGGTGAAAACTCGAGAGAGGGGGAGTTAACGAGGGAGAAAAGAGAAAAAGAGAAAGAAAAGAGAAAGTGAGGATGAAAAAGAGGAGAAACTGAGAGAAATGAATGAGGAGAATATAGAAAAACAAGGCAGATAATGTGAAACCCATGAAGCCTCTGCTTCGGGTTCCTAGTTCTGGGCTAGGAAACTCGAAAGTATCTGTGATAACATCCTCCTGAGGGTCCTGCGGTCATTTTAGGACAATTGGAGAGAGTTATGGACGTGGAAAAGGTTTAGAATATGGTTGGGAAGCCATGGCCGAAATATGGTAAGCTTGAATGATGAGTTTATATACGTGTTTCTCCATTTTAACCTTATAGATCTTCTCCTTAGCTAGTTTAGATGAAGTTTGATGTTTGGAACACTGAAAAAGGACGTGAAATGGTTGAGAAATGGCTAGGTCACCATCTCGGGTTGGGTGACCTGGAAACCAAAAAAACGGGTCTAGAAGATGACCCTTGTGACTAGTGCGTGACGACCATGTGCAGAGGCCGGTGGTGGCACGTGTGGGCGCGTCCAGCGTCTCATCGAGATGGTTTCAACATGAAAAAATTTCATAATTTTATTTTGAGTTCAGTGGTATAAAATTTGGATTAATTGGACTCCATTTGAATTTTTTCCTAATTTCCAATAAAATAGGTTATATTTAATAGTTATATAATGATATTAATTTTATATATGGTTACTTAAAACCCATTTTAAGGTGTATTGCGTATATGCAGAGGTTACAAACATTTATTAATGAATTATTATGTAATGGGTAGTCTACACAAAATTGTTATGTGAATGATATGTAAATAGTTTAGGTATTTTATAGTGTTATATTTATTTGGTTAAGAACTTACTTGTGGCTTCATATCCGATTATGGTTATACTTTAGTTAATGTCATGTTTATAATAATGGTGATCATTGAGTAACTTAAAGATGAGGATACTTTGATGTCACATAAGATAGAAATGTTTTGATGGAATAAAGTGAAGAAACATATGTTAATATGATGATATGGTACTTGGGAATAATGTTACGATTATTATGGTAAAGTGAAAGTGAGTGTTTATAGAGTTTTGACGCCTTGGTTATTATATGGGTGTATTCTGTAGTATATAATTTGGTAATATAAGGTATGAATAGTTAAAATATGTATTTACATAATTGGTGGTGTTACAAGAGGTGGCAAATGCAGTAACGAAAATAAAATCAACTATAGTCGAGTTAGTATTTCCACAATTTGTAGGGGGAGTGGGTTGGATGTGAGCAGTAACTCGCAAGAGTGGATATTATTTGGTTAAATTTAATATGACTTAAATTACGATTCGTAATTGAGGAAGTGTGCCAGCTATATTTGAGTTAGTATTTCCACGATGAGACGACCACCTGGATCAAACCTACACCACTAGGGTCAACTCGCACTACTGCAACCAAGCAGTGACGGAGCATCAGAGATGGACCCTGATTCGAAGTGTGCCAGCGAGGACATTGGGCCCCAAGGTGGGTGGATTGTAAGACTCGTGAGCTTGGGAAACAAGACCGATGAACAATCTCACATCGCTCAAGGAAGGAAAGGTGAAATACCTTATATGTGTGAGCATGTATCTTCCAAGCACTAGGGCTTGCAATGAGTCATATCGTGTCGTGTCACGTATTTTAATTTACCTATTTAAACTCAACCCGAATCTGACCTATTTATTAATCGTGTCAAACTATGTAAACTCGAATCTTTTGAACTCTAGGCTAGCACGAGGCCTTTTGGGAGTTTATTGGCTTTGAATTCCTTTCGAACTCCGAAGTTAAGCAAGGTTGGGTTGGAGCAATCCCAAGATGGGTGATCTACTGGAAAGTTACGTGTGAGTTCCCAAAAACAAATGTGAGCGCATGGGCCCAAAGTGGACAATATTTTGTTAGGGAAGTCTGGTCATGACAGAATGTTGTAACGACACGGACTTTCAACAAGGGTAGAAATGACCATTTTCCACTGAAGTGAAAGTGTTGACTTTTGACCGGAATGACTTTTCGATTTTCTGTAAATGCAGTTGTAAAGGTCTCAGCCTCTCGAGTACGACGACAAGCGGCATGCCAAAAACAATGTTCGAACGGTTTCGTTATGGGTCTAAATTACAAAGGGGTATTTTGGTAATTTAGCAAAAAGGTATTTTAGTAATTTCCTTAGATATTTTTCTTATATTGGTTTCAGATTGTGACAAGTGTCACTTATCTCCTATAGGTTTGTGCAACCGACTTGGGCTTCTTAGTTGTGTGGGTTGTGTTGTTTTTAAGTGTTGTGTGTGGTTTGTGGTTCCGCCGAGAGAGAGAGAATAGAAAAACCAAGGAAGAAGAAACAAGGGAGAAGAAGGGAAAGTGGAGAGTGAAGGGAAAATGGAAGAAAAAGGAAAAAAAGGAAAGGGAGGTGTGATAACGCTCAAACTACGCATTTAATTAAACCTGTAATTCAAGTATTATGTAATTTAAACCCTTTTTGTGTAGATGTAGTATTGGTAAATAGGAATCGTTCTTAACCGGGGAAATTAGGGAACATTAATAATATGTTAGTGAGAAAGAACAATGAATAATCAAAGAATAAAATAATAAAAGAATTAATGAATAAAAGAATAAATAATAAATGAATTAAAGAATAAATGAATTAAAGAATAAAAGAATAGAGAATAAAAGAATAAAAGAATAAATAATTAAATATGGGGTTTAAAAAGATTGTAATCATAAAATAAAGAAAACAAGTAAAAACAATTAAGAACTTAATTTTACTTCTACTTAACTTTTGTACTAGTGGACTTTCTTCAAACACGTATTTTTACTAACACTCTAACATTTTGCTCATATTGAACCAATCCCAAAATTCTACATTCATCATCTCAATTACATACATACATTTTTCAATATTATAAATGCACTGAACAATGGTCATAAACACTAATAATACGATTCACCTTACGTTATTGATTTCAATGTGTGTCAAACATTTAAATCTCTTCAACCCTATTCTAAGTGCACCAAACAGTGGTTATAAACACTTAGCATTAAATTGAAAGTTAAGCGCTAAAACATATGAAGTAAATGAAATTCAAAAATAAAACACATGGTGATTGTATTCACATTTATAAATGTTAGAAAGAAAATACCGACACATATATTGAAATATAAATAAAACTGAAACAATAACTAGAGTTTAAGTAAAGGGAGAAAGGTTACATTTTCGGAACCCAAGAACAGCTTGTGATTTCGAAAGTAGATGGAAACAATGAAATGTTATCCATAAAATTATTTGAACAGTAGAAGGAACCTTATATGAAGATGGAGGAATAAACATAAGAATGCAGACTTAAACTATAGAAATGAAATTAAGAAACAATAAACATAAGAATGCGGACTTCAACCCTATTTCTTATGGAAAACATAAAAATGTGTGTAAGAGCTTTCAAAGAAAAGTCACAAGAACAAAGTTAATAATTAAGAAACAAAATGTAAAGACATAAATTAAAAACAAGAATGAAAAGAAATCTAATTAATTAATAAGAAAATCTGAAAGAAGTTATAAATGGTCCCAAAATAAAGAACAAAATAGAAAGAAGATGAACTATAAGAGAAAAAAAAACTAACAACATGAAACTAAAATGAACAAAATGGGAACTAAAATTGGAACCCTTTTAACAAGTGAAATGGTCTCCCTATTTATAGAGGGAGTGCCACAAATATTCAAATAAAAATATAAAAATAAAATATAAAAAAGAAATGATGAACAATGATGAAAAAGGATGATTTTGAGGATGATTTAGGTTGAAAAATGGTTGAAAGGTGGGTAGTTGGAATAGTTTTGTGCAGGAAGTGGGCTTCTGAAAATCGGCAGGGAGTGGCTGAAAATCAGACACTCATTTTGGTGGTAGTTAGCTAACAGGAAGTGGGTGAGTTGGTGAGCTGCTGCAGACAAGAAGCCAGAGGATTCAGTAGGCATGCGCTGAGCTGGAATGGAAGAAGTTGGTACGCGCACATGGAATTAATAGAAGGGACTTCGGCAGGTGCCTGTCGACGACTCTAACTGGGCTAGTGAAGGAATTGGGCCGGTTTCCAAGCATGGGCTGGGTGACTAGGCTGCGTATGGTTTTCTGGGCCTGATCGGATTGGGCTGCAATGCTGGATTTTGGGTTGGGCTAATTCTGGTCCTTACACAAATGGGCTGGATTAATTAATGGATTTGGGCTGTTGGGCCGATTTTTCTGGGCTTTTGGGCTGAGCTTACGGGCCTGTTGGGCTATCTTTTGGTCTGAAGTCTGGGCTTAGATTTCGCATGGATTAGGCTGCACAAATGGAATGGGCTGGATGAATTCTTGGGCTGAATTTAATGGATATTAAATTTTAAAAATGGATTTATATAAATCCCCATAATTTCGTCCATAATTTCTTCGTTCGAACTTCGATCAGGACGATTCTTTCGCCAAAATGCTCCAAATTCCAAGCTTTATTTAATTCTACAAAATTCTCACTAAATAAATTACTTTCTCCAATTGTTTATTATTTTAATATTAAAAGTCAAGTATAAAGGGTATAAAATAATATAAAATAATGTTGAATTAACGGCTTATCAAGGTGCTGAACCTAGGCAGAGAAAGAGAAAGGAAAGGGCCCATGGAAGAAAACGTGATAGATTAAGTTGTTGGGTGAGGTTTCATTTGGATACCTTAGAAAAAAGACCTCAAACAAAGTCCCTGAGTTCTTATGACCCTAATAAGGCCTTAGTTTTTGAGTTTGGACGTGGAGATCACCTAGAACTAAAGAACAGAGTTATGGCTGAAAATTGAGTTGTTGGGTGACAGATTTAGGCAAGCATTCTTTGAGTTATGATTACATAGATATATTCCTAAGGTAATTTATATTAGACTGGACCAAAAAAATGAAAAAAATTGTTGAAAAAACCATGGATTTAGAACCAAGTTGGGTCACCGGGTAGGGTCACCTGGAAAACCAGTAAATTAGGTGGAGAAGACAGTGAATAGTGTTGTGCATGTGGGCTTCATGCATACCCGCTTCTGGTGACACGTGAAGGCACGTACCAGTGAATCTTGAGGTGTGGCCAACATGTTTTTTTATCCTTTCGATGTTACGAACACTTTGGCGCAAGTTTCAAGGCAATTAGACACCGTTTCAGGGTATTTTGGGTGTCCAAAGCGCGAAGTTAATGTTTGAAAATTAATAATAAATTCTTGGGAGTTAGGGTTTGTACTATGAGGTTACTTTAGCATTCTTAGGACTTTATTTACCTTGAATTCTATTTTCGGACAAGTGACTTAGTTCCCGGAGTTAACAAAGAATTTTTGGAACCCGAATAATCGGCAATTTAGAACTTTGAGTGAACGTTTTATTTTATTAAAATATTATACATGCATATTTAATTGTTTTAAAATGTTTTCTATATGCTTTTGATGATTCTTGAGTGATTGGGATATTTATATGATTTTTGATGATATTTACAGAAATTTCGTAATTTCACGTTTTTCAAGGTTTTCTTTTCTGGATTTCATTTTAATTATAGATTTGGACTATACAAGGTTTGTGCTATGAAACGTTGTGATGTTGAAGTATTTATGATTTTCGTATGATTTTATGGAAAATATTGTTTATGCACGATTTACGAGGTTTGATAAAAAGTATGTTTTGGGTGTAGCCTGGGTTTCCAAACGTGGATTTGACTATGAAATTGATATGTAGTATAAATAGTTTTCCTGTATTCATGGTTAAAAATAAAAAAAAAATATTGATAAGAGTGTAATAAAATATTATTAAGAATGTTTATTTGATAAATCTTAATATAGTGATAATGTTTGCAATCCAATCCTCAACTAGCTTAATATACAAATTTTTTTATTATTCTGCTATTTTTTGTATCCTTAATTTTTTTTAATTTCCTTACTATTTTTTTATGTCTAAATGATTTCAAACCGTTTTGATCCAACCAAATAGTTAGTAAGGATTTGAATCGAAGCGATTTCATTTCTAACTTTAAAAAATTCAAATCCAAATTATTAAGATTTTAATGATTTGAATTTAGATATTATCAATATCCGTATCGAATTACAACGTGTTCACCCCTATTAAATAGTGTATGATTGAAGTGATTAAATGATACATTCTTAATAAGAATTGTTGGGCCAGCCCTACAAAGTAAGTTAAGCCCGTTAACAAAATAGCCCAAGTAAATACTAAAGAGAAGCCCACTACGCTACCGTCAGCCGTAAAAACACCGGTTATACGGGGTTACAATGGGTAATAGGAGCAGATATCTCTAGGGTTTAAGCAGCCTCGAACGCCGAAGGTATGAAGTATATAGCTTAGAATACAGCCCGCGGCTCGGAGCGCATCGATCTGCCATTGCCAGAAGAAGGAAAAGGGTCTCCGCCATCAAAATGGTAAATCTTACTGCTTCACCTACGTTGTCAGGTTTATTTATGCTCACTGGAATCATATAGTTGAACTGGTTTTTGTCAAATTCTGTTTGATTTTTTGGTTGGTAGTCAAATTTTTAAGTTGAGATGTGGTGAGAGCAGTGAATAAAATTTTCCAGCCTTTGATCCCATTTAATAGGTCTGGTTGACCGAGTTTCTGGAATAATTAGAGATGCATATGTATCTGAAATGGCTTAAATGGGATGCAGTTTATGTATTGATTGATCGGATTTAATCCGACAGGAAATTAAAATATAGGCTGAATTAGTTTTTTGGTAGCACTTGCGAATGAAAGTTGAAATTGAATTAGGTTCTAAAAAACGTAGTCATATAGGTGTTCATGATCTGAATGTCCATTGCCATATGGATGTCACTATTGTTTCTATCCTCTAACTTCTTATAGATTTCATCATAACTCATTCCAAAGATTTCAGCATAACTCATTCCAAGGTTGTTTTGAATTTACACTAAGATGCGTATGCGTCAAAATCTTTCAAGGTTTTTGTAAGCTCTTTTTTGGTTTCAATGCAAGGAGTTTACAACATGTGACTGGAAAAATTTATCTGGAAATGGTTGTTTATTGTTACTATGTTAAAACATATCTAGTAAAATCGCTACCCAGTAACCGGTGGGCATGCCTAGATGTTATGTTAGGCATCTTAAAATATTTCACTCCCAATTAATTCTGTATTGTTTAATGCCTGGCTGTTGAGGTTGATTGTTTTAAATTCATTGAGCTGTATAGTTTTATATTTTCATTTTTACTTTCATATGTCAATGTTGGTGTCCATGGATTAGAATTACTTAAGTCATTGGCCTTTTTGTATTATTTGTTCTTGTTTGGTTTTAAGAGGTTTTGGTTGTTTTGTTTCCTCACAGCCTAAGCAAATCCATGAGATTAAGGATTTCCTTCTCACAGCAAGAAGGAAAGACGCACGGTCTGTGAAAATCAAGAGAAGCAAAGATGTTGTGAAATTCAAGGTTCGTTGCTCCAGGTACCTGTACACACTCTGTGTGTTTGACACAGAGAAGGCTGACAAGTTGAAGCAGTCTCTTCCACCAGGTATACTATTGTGAGAGCACAGTTATCTGTTTGGCAACCTTATGAATTGGTCTATACTTTTTTTTTATGTGTGACTTGTACACGCAATAAAGCACTGATTATCTGCACCTTACATTGAGATAAGAATCAGTACTTTCTTTGGATGAAGTTTGGTGGCTTTCAAACTTTCCTATACAATAGATGCCCTGTTTTTCCTTGCCAAAAAAATAAATGAATGACACCTGAATTAAATTTTGGTTTTCCAGAAGCATGCAATGATGTTATTGTATTGAGATAACGATCTCAAATATTACTCCACTAAACTAATTTTCAAATTTAGTTTCTTGGTTTGTGAAAGTTTGTTTTAACATTGTAGTTTTCTAGGGGTGTTTGTATTCCTCCCCTTCCTCTTAACTTGAAAGCTTTACATATCACCCAATCTTCTTTTCCATTGTTCAGGATTCAGGTCACTAACGATTCACTGTATGTGACTTTGCTATGTTAATGATTTAGGCAATATTTACTGGGGGTTTGCTTTGATATATTATAATCTTGACTCAAAAGTATTATCTATGACTTTGTTCTTTCTGATTTAAAGGATGTTTTCTGTTCACGCTTGTAGGTTTGAGCGTTCAAGAACTGTGAATTGGAATGAGCTGAATTTCACTTCTCAGAGGAGCGGGTTATCCGTGATTTTAATTTAGTGGCATTTTTTGCAGTAATGGAAATACTTTGTAGTGAATTATGCTTGCTTGCCTGGTTAGATAGAGTTTGCTATGTTGCTATAATGGAGATTTAGACTAGTTTCTTTTTATTAATGCAATTATCAGTTCTGAAGCTTGTTAAGTAGACTTTGTTTGCTAATTTGAGGTTTTGAAGCTTGTTAAGTAGACTTTGTTTGTTATAATGGAGAAATAATTAGACTTATTTCTTTTTTTCTGCAAATTTGAGGTTTTCTGTATTTGAAAAACTAAACTAGTGCTTGAACTATGAAATCATGCGGTTAAGTAGACTTTCAAGTAGAAGTAGAAGCGACCGAAAAACATTAGTTATCATGAGATTGATAAACAAATGAGAGAAAATCAAGAAAAAACTGTTAACATCATGAGATTTCGTGTGATAAATGGCCGTCTCCCCAGTTAGAGTAGTGTCTTAAATTCAGGTGTTGAGAGGCTTTAAGTTGGATCTGACGTGTCTAGTGCTGTTTTGCTTGGTTATTAAGCATACCAATAATAGTATGAACTATGAATATTCAAATGGGTTCGGGTTGGAATCCGAAGTAGTATTTTGAGTTCGGTAATTCTAGTTGTTGAGCACAAAAGTAAGCTTGAGTATTAAATTCCGGCAGTTCAGCAAAGTAATAAGTTTGAAATAAATACCCATTGCCTTGGGAAAATGATTTGTTGAACAATTGAGAGGTTTGATACTTTTCAGAAATTGAACTATGATCTGGATATTATAAGTTGAGTAAAGAAATGATCCGTCGATTGAGATAAGGTCATTGTGAATTCCTAGCGGTACTATTGGGATTAATGAATACTCTAGTGGTGTTTATAGATTTAGTAAAGGTATTTGACCATTCGTAAATTGGTTTGTGATAATGACCATTACACTAATCAGGGGGGAATCTGTTGCTTATATTTAATACGTGGTAGTTTACGTGTGAAAGAAAGTTTTAGGCTTGGTGGAATAAAACAGGAAGGTTAGATATGACTACAACTTTGTTGTTTTGTTGACGAGGAAGTTGAAAATGGGAGTGAAGAGAAAAGTTCTGGACATGGGGAAATTTGAAGGAAACAAAACCCCCGAATTCAGATGGTTCATAAATTGGATAGTGGACCATAAGATGGATTGCAATGTGCTTTGAAGCCCAAGTATATTGTTACATATGCTTTGTTATCAAAGGTAACCATAAGGCGGATGCTTAGATTACCTGATGTTGAGGGTTATAAATTGCTTAATAGTGTGTTCTAGATGCTGGGGTCTCATGGTCAATGACTTGCGATTCGAACTTGATTGTCTGTTTATTTATGTTTTATTGTATGCTTACATGTTTATAGAATTGTGGGGGTTGAGATAAAAAGGTTGTATGTATGTAAGCATTAAAACATTGTGAGTTAGACTATCCCACATATGACTTGGGACAGGTAATCATGGTTGAGGGTTTGAAAGTACAATTCTTTAGATAAGAATATATGACTTTATGGACCATAGGAGATTAGAGTATTTCTTCACCTAGAGAATTTGGGAACCAAAAAGGACCTAAATTAGAAACAACAAAACTGGGTGAAACTGGTTAAGAATTGTGAGTATACTATCGAGTAATAGTTAAAGGAAGCTTATGTGGTATTTAATACTATGAATAGAACAACTGTGAATTATATGCTTAAGTTTACATGATGTTTCTGATTCCTAAGTAGATGTGGGATTCACTTAGTGGAGGAATTGGTATTTTAGCTTCTAAAACCCAGAGAAAATTTTGATAAGGTCTAGATGATTGTAGATCAGTTGATACGTTAAGACTACATGAAAGCATATTATTAAATGTGTTTAGCTGAAATCCAAGGATTTCATAATTAGTTTGACAAGATCGTCCAATTCTTCGAAAATGTGATGAAGGTATTATGATGAGTCCTTGTTAGTCTGGACCATACGGGATTATTGGATGATATGGCATACAGTTACAGTTTGCATTATCCTAAAAACCATTCGGGAGATATGTGGTGTTAACAGGCACCTAGTGTCAGGACTCGTCCCAAATTCCTCGGGATTAACGTGGGACGCGCCTGATCCCGTCTGACACGAAGAGTCAGACCAGGGAAAATTCCGTCTCTAGCCCTCACCGGGGCTTCCAGAGTACGCTAGGATCGTAGGAGGAGGAGTGTGAAGTCTCGATCTCTGCTATAGCCCGCATCCGCGATCAACCTGAACGGCATTAAAATATTAAAAGTCGTGAGTGGACAAAACAAAGAATTTATATAAACAATTTCACAAAAGATACTTTATGCCCTTCACTCAAAAACATGCATGCATTTGAAAACCATTTATCAAACGTTCATCAAACCATTTGAAAACATTCTCAAAATCATTCAAGGGTTCATGTCCGATCCCCATAAACCGTCATGACCCATAAAGACCTTTCAAAGGTTCATCCCGGTCCCCATAAACCGTCATGAACCATAAATCCATTTATGGGTCCCCGACCCGAAATCACAAAACCCGTAAATCAATACATGGGAACTCGGCCCAAAATCATTCTCAGTGAAATACCAAAACATCGAATACAGGGTCTCTGCCCCAAACCATTTCCAAAATATCAAATACGGGGTCTCCGCCCCAAATCACTTTCTAAAAACAAGGAACACAGGGTCTCCGCCCCCAAATCACTTTCTGTAAGAACCACATACGTACTCATACGTATAACCCATCCGCGGCACTTCCGAGAAAATGCTAACTTGGGGCACACATCCCCTAGGGAACACATCCCCGATATATGTCACGATTCATCATATCTATACTAGTGTGCACACTACTCGGGGTCTCACTCTGAGTTTTCCCCTAAGAATTCTCCATATGGGAGGCTCTATCTCTGGATCTAGTCCGAGCTCTATCTTTGGATCTAGTCCGATCATCTCTCCAGAATCTGGTCCGGGACCACATCATAACTTCCACTACTGGAACGGGATCCCTATGGGGATACCCATTCTAGTCTGTAGATCGTGACTCTTCAGGTCAACGTCTGGAGGAGACCATATAAATCATATGGAGGGTTTCATACATTTTCAAATACTTTCTTTCTTTCTCAAAACATATTTCAACCGGGTCTCATACCCGATTCATCTCAACAGGATTCCGTGAATCCGATTCAAATCCATTTCCACAGGCCTCAGCCTAAATCCACAGTTCAACAGGGTCTCATGCTCGATTTCTCATTTCATAAACCGAACTGGGACTCAAGCCCGATTTCACAATCAACTCGGCCTCTAGCCCGATATCACAACTAACAGGGCCTCAAGCCCGAAACCATAATTCAACGGGGCCTCAAGCTCGATACTACAGTCAAAGGGGCCTCCAACCCAATATTACAACCAAATGGACCTCAAGCCCGGATTCGTAAACTAACGGGGCCCTCGGCCCGATCGTATAACTCAAATGGACCCTCGGTCTGATTCCTCTTCAAATCAAATGGACTCCAAGTCCGAGAGTTTCCAATCAAATGGGTCTTGTTCCCGATTTCATATTTCTAAATCCAAAACCAATTTATTAAACCCTCATTGAAAACCTAGGACGTATAAGCATCGTACAAAATCGAAAATCTCGAAATACGTGCAAATACGTAAATCTTGGCATCACAAAACATATTCTAAAACAATTATAAAACATTTATGCATGCATCAAATTCATAAAACAAGTCCACTCACAGACCGTCCGAAATCGCGCCTCGATACGAATGCCATACGCCTATCCCGGGCCAATCGTCGCCTCCGGGATTCCCAAACCTGTCCAAATCGTAATAGAAGGTTATTAACTACTTAAATAACCCCTCACTAAATTCCCGTAATTTTTAGGAATTTCTAACTATTTTTAAATGCGAACCTAAACCTTCGGACGTCCCGAACTATATCGAAACGATGTCCGATTGACACGAAACCAGTCCCAAAATGTTCATTACATCGAATAGATGAAATTACATGTTGGAAGCTTCCCCAAAGGAGGGTTCACGCGTCCTCACGTACCCAAAGATGGCCTTGCCCGTGGGCCTCACACGCCCATGCACAGTGTCGTCCCTGTCCTCTAGCGGCCGGTCCGAACCGGCTGGTCCTGTGTAGCCTGTCCAGTCGATCCAAGTTTTCCATTTTCCTCCCACGGCTCCTCAGCCTTCAAACCCCATCAAAAACCCTCTCTAAACTTTCTAATCAACCTAATAAACCCATTACAAACACCTAAAACCATCCTTAACGTCACAAATCAAAATTAAAAGGAAAAAGGGAAAACCGAGTACCTTGCTCGGTCCATGGCTGCCGTCCACGGCGGCATTGTTCCTGGCCGGCCACTAGCATCCACATGGCCCTCCATCACTCTCTGGTCTCTCAAGCATGATCATCAGGGGTAAGGGTTTGGATTGGGGTTGGGTGTTCGATCGGGTTTGGGTTGGAAATGGGAAAAGTGATCGATGAAGAAAAGGAAGGTGAGATGCATGAATATGTTTGAGTGTGCAATGGATGAGTGACACTTGTCACTCATCCATTGGGCCAGTGACAAATATCTGGGCCCCATGACAGGACCCATCCCAATCCCCCCGGGATTAACGTGGGATGACCCTGCTCCCGTCTGACACGGAGTGTCAGACAAGGGATATTTCCGACCTTTGCCCTCCCGGGCTATCAGAGTACGCTAGGATCCGGAGGAGGTATGTGATATCTCGGTCTCTACTACAGTCCACATCCAATGTCAACCTGAAGGGCAGTCAAAACATTAAAAGCTGTGAATGGACAAAACAAGAGTTTATAAAAACATTTTAACGAGAAGACATTTGTACCCTTCACTAAAAAGCATGCATGCATTCGAAAACCATTTAACCGAAAGAACCATATGTGGGAACTAAGCCCAAAACCATGATGAAAACGATTGTACGGGCCACTGCCCAAATCCTGTGTAACCACACATCACATATCATATATCATATTTATATAATATACACATATAATTCACACAACCAATCCTGTCACGGTTTCCATACGGGCCACTACCCAAATCCTGTGCACACCTGTACACACCACATATCATATATCATATATCCATCACATACATATATATAAGTCACACAACCAATCCTGTCACGGTATCCAAAGCCACGCGCATGCTACCCAGGTCTCAATCCGAGTCTTCTCAAAGTCAAGATCAATGTCCGCAGACCACTGACCCTACCCGAGGTAATAGTAATCATAGCCTTCCTGAGAGTAAGGAACCCAACTGGGGGGTGACTCCACTCAGTTGGTGCTGCGTGACTACTCCGGGGTCCACCCAGGCCAACGACCCTCCCCGGAGGAGATAATAGAACAAGTAAAGGAAGGTAGATGAACATATATATACATAACATAAACATTCATGCCCGGTTCCCCTGAAACGTCATGATCCATAACATCCATAACAAGGGTTCATGCCGGTTCCCATAAACCGTCATGTACCATAATGACCTTTCCAGAGTTCATGCCGGTTCCCATAAACCGTCATGAACTTGGAAATCCACGTAGGGTCCCTGACCCGAAATCATAAACCGTAAAGTAACTGGGTCTCGTTGACAGGACCCGTCCCAACTGGACCTCGATAACCGTGCCCGGTCCTGCTCCCGTCTGAAAAGTCAACTGAAGTCCCGAAACTAGCCTTCAGCACCTATCAGACAAGGGATAACTGCTGCTCATGCCTCCGCCTCGAGATCAGCCCCGAACGTTGTGCCACGGCCTGGACGGTCATCAAAACAGAAAAGTGTGAGTGGACAAAAATATATTCGTTAAAACACATTTATAAAAACACATTGTTTACCCTCCAGTTTATCAAACCTGTATGCATAGGGAAAAACATTTGAAACACCAACACTGGCCTTCCAGCCAAACCATATAATAAGTCAAAATCCTGGCTCTCAGGCCAACCCTGAAAATATACGAAAACACAATCACCTGGCCATACAGTCAAGTCCATGACCCGACCCAAGTCAAATCATTACCAACCGGGACTCAAGCCCACATATCCTTTACACGTAAATCCGTAAAATCGTAAAATCATATAGAAAACATTATAATAATCCAGAAATCATTCTTAACTCATTAATTCATCAAAATATCCATTTTGAAATCATTTTGACTCCGGGCGCAGCCCAAAATATCATTTGTACATTTCCTCGAAAAACGTGCCAAAATACCGATTAAAATAATATAATATTCCCCAAAATCCGGAATTCACCATATCAGAACATCAATCATACCAAATCATTTCAAATCATATTATAAGGCATTTAAAACATATATGCATGCATTCAAGGTAGAAAACAAAAGTCCACTCACCCACCGTCCAATTGCTCGTTTCCCGCGCTGCACGCGTTTCCGTAATTTTCGACATGCGCCAGGAATCCTGAATCCTGTCCAAAATCATCACTCAGGGTCACTAGGGACCTAATTATCATCATATTAATTTATCATAATTTTTCGGGAATTTAATATTAATTTAATACGTAACATAAACCTTCGGCCCTCGAAACCTTATCGAGACGGCGTCCGATCGACTCGCAACCAAAACCAAATATGTTCGTTACATTAAATAGGACAAATTTCATGTTGAACTCACCTCGGGATTCCCCTTCACGCGCCCCCACGCGCCGCCGTGAGTGCCTACGCGTGGGTGCCACGCGCCTGCTACAATACCCATCACTGTTGTCTTCTCGACCCGAATGACTGGTAAACGGGTCCTGCGACCCGCGAGGTGACCCGGTTCCATTTCCATGAATTCGACATCATTTCCTTCAATTCAATCATTCATTAGCATCGTTATAGACCCAATTGAAGTTCTGTACAATCGATTAGGTGTAAACTTACCTCAATCCCTTCGATCAAACTCGATTTTGCGAAGAACACAACGCACTGTTCATCCTCCAATCGTCCCAAATTCTCACTTGTTTCCTTCAATTGATGCATCAAGAAGCATCGTGGAGTTCCAATAAACGTATTTCCATGATCAATTTCACGGTTCCATGGCCTCAAATCCACGACTCAAGCTCGATCATTCATCGTTTTCCCCCTCTCGGTTCTGGTCGATAACACCCTCAATTTCCTTCAATTTTAATCTCATTCAACTCGTCTCACTCCCAGAAGGCCAACTACAACATCAATTTCATTTAAAAACACGCACAACATCGAAATCGATCCTAGCTTCCTTATAGGTATTTTCGGGTTTTCTGGGTTTTTCAGTTGGGTTTCAGTCGAATTCCAGTGCCCAATTAATCGTCTCATTCCCTTTATTTTCTTCTCTCACGTCCCCCTTCAATTTCCCTGTTTTCTGTTTGAATCAATTCACCTATGTGATCAAAACCCAAACGGGTGAGTTCATATTGATATTAATTGAAATAATAACTAAGCTTTACACTAATCTTGCAATTATAGTGACAAGTGTCGTCAAGGGATCAACCCTTATCTTTACTAACTGACTCAGCCATTTAATTTGTCAATTATCCCTTCTGTGACAATTTACCATTTTACCCTTGTTATAGAAAATTACCAAAATACCCCTAATTATTCTAGACCCATAACTTTCTCGTTCGGACTCCGATTGACGCATGCCGCCTGTCTACGGATTCAGTGTCTCGAGACCTATCCAACAGTACTCCCGGAAAGTCCAAACAATGTCGCGATCAAAAAGTCAACTTTCGGCCCCTTTTTCCAACTTCCGCACGTCATAACTTTCTCCTCGAATGTCGAAATCGGGCGTGCCACCTGTCTATGAACTCGTGACGTCCCGAACTACGTCACGGTCATCGGTCAAAGTCCGTTTGACCGCTCAAATCAAAAGTCAACTTTTCGCCTAATTCCAGGGGCAAAATCGTCATTTTCTTCAAATTTTTCCAAATTTTCATGTTTCGAATTTCCGGGGCGTCACAACCTTCCCCCCTTAGGGAATTTCGTCCCCGAAATTCAAACAACCTCTCCAACAACAACCATGGAGACTCAAATCACATCCAGTTTAATATCTCGGGTTCCTACCTGAACCCTCACTCGTTATGCTTTCTTGGCTCATCCAGAGCCCTCATAGTACATCATGACTCATGCCGAGTCCTAGACCAACTCTTGACTCCTGTTGAGTCCCATTACCGGCTATCCTCGGGTCGAGGTTATCCTGGGCCTAACATGCCCACCATAGACCATATCGTTATCGTAACCAACTAGCCGGACCAATACAAGTCCGACACAATCACAACACGTGAGACAATACTCGACCCCCAATCCAGGGCCCAAATCGCGTCAGGAATTTCCGACACCATCATATCACATCTAATCACCAGGCCGCGCACAGGGCTCGCATCTCGGAGGCATGGAAAATCCGTAACCAAATGCTCTGATACCAATTTGACAGGACCCGTCCCAACTGGACCTCGATAACCGTGCCCGGTCCTGCTCCCGTCTGACAAGTCAACTGAAGTCCCGAAACTAGCCTTCAGCACCTATCAGACAAGGGATAACTGCCGCTCATGCCTCCGCCTCGAGATCAGCCCCGAACGTTGTGCCACGGCCTGGAGGGTCATCAAAACAGAAAAGTGTGAGTGGACAAAAATATATTCGTTAAAACACATTTATCAAAACACATTGTTTACCCTCCAGTTTATCAAACCTGCATGCATAGGGAAAAACATATGAAACACCAACACTGGCCTTCCAGCCAAACCATATAATAATTCAAAATCCTGGCTCTCAGGCCAACCCTGAAAACATACGAATACACAATCACCTGGCCATACAGACCAGAACTCGTACTCAATACTAGTACGTAATCACAATCAACATTAACCAGTACCATGCACAAGGTCAACAATCAATTACTCAATCAATCAATCCGCACTGTTCTCAAGTGCACAAACCATTACACTGTCACACCGGCTCTACGCGTAGGCCATAACCCGTGCCTCAGTCGTCTGGGAAGTCATCCCAAGCTCCGACTGTCCCGGCACGCATCACCCCGAGTGTTAGCCGTTTGGGAACACCCCGAGCTTCGGCTACCTGGGAATAAAATACAATTATATCACAATCATATCCCCGAGCTCTCGGTCGTCTGGGAACACCCCTAGCTTCGACCGTCTGGGTATTCACAATCACAATTACACTGAATCATCCCGGGAGCACATCCCAAAATATATCAGTCAAGTCCATGACCCGACCCAAGTCAAATCATTACCAACCGGGACTCAAGCCATATATCCTTTACACGTAAATCCGTAAAATCGTAAAATCATATAGAAAACATTATAATAATCTAGAAATCATTCTTAACTCATTAATTCATCAAAATATCCATTTTGAAATCATTTTGACTTCGGGCGCAGCCCAAAATATCATTTGCACATTTCCTCGAAAAACGTGCCAAAATACCGATTAAAATAATATAATATTCCCCAAAATCCGGAACTCACCATATCAGAACATCAATCATACCAAATTATTTAAAATCATATTATAAGGCATTTAAAACATATATGCATGCATTCAAGGTAGAAAACAAAAGTCCACTCACCCACCGTCCAATTGCTCGTTTCCCGCACTGCACGCGTTTCCGTAATTTCCGACACGTGCCAGGAATCCCGAATCCTGTCCAAAATCATCACTCAGGGTCACTAGGGACCTAATTATCATCATATTAATTTATCATAATTTTCCGGGAATTTAATACGTAACATAAACCTTCGGACCCTCGAAACCTTATCGAGACGGCGTCCGATCGACTTGCAACCAAAACCAAATATGTTCGTTACATTAAATAGGACAAGTTTCATGTTTAACTCACCTCGGGATTCCCCTTCACGCGCCTCCACGCGCCGCCGTGAGTGGCTGCGCGTGGGTGCCACGCGCCTGCTACAGTACCCATCACTGTTGTCTTCTCGACCCGAATGACTGGTAAACGGGTCCTGCGACCCGCGAGGTGACCCGGTTCCATTTCCATGAATTCGACATCATTTCCTTCAATTCAATCATTCATTAGCATCGTTATAGACCCAATTGAAGTTCTGTACAATCGATTAGGTGTAAACTTACCTCAATCCCTTCGATCAAACTCGATTTTGCGAAGAACACAACACACTTTTCATCATCCAATCGTCCCAAATTCTCACTTATTTCCTTCAATTGATGCATCAAGAAGCATCGTGGAGTTCCAATAAACGTATTTCCATGATCAATTTCACGGTTCCATGGCCTCAAATCCACGACTCAAGCTCGATCATTCATCGTTTTCCCCCTCTCGGTTCTGGTCGATAACACCCTCAATTTCCTTCAATTTTAATCTCATTCGACTCGTCTCACTCCCAGAAGGCTAACTACAACATCAATTTCATTTAAGAACACGCACAACATCGAAATCGATCCTAGCTTCCTTATAGGTATTTTCGGGTTTTCTGGGGTTTTTCAATTGGGTTTCAGTCGAATTCCAGTGCCCAATTAATCGTCTCATTCCCTTTATTTTCTTCTCTCACGCCCCCCTTCAATTTCCCTGTTTTCTGTTTGAATCAATTCACCTATGTGATCAAAACCCAAACGGGTGAGTTCATATTGATATTAATTGAAATAATAACTAAGCTTTACACTAATCTTGCAATTATAGTGACAAGTGTCGTCAAGGGATCAACCCTTATCTTTACTAACTGACTCAGCCATTTAATTTGTCAATTATCCCTTCTGTGACAATTTACCATTTTACCCTTGTTATAGCAAATTACCAAAATACCCCTCATTATTCTAGACCCATAACTTTCTCGTTCGGACTCCGATTGACGCATGCCGCCTGTCTACAGATTCAGTGTCTCGAGACCTATCCAACAGTACTCCCGGAAAGTCCAAACAATGTCGCGATCAAAAAGTCAACTTTCGGCCCCTTTTTCCAACTTCCGCACGTTATAACTTTCTCCTCGAATGTCGAAATCGGGCGTGCCACCTGTCTATGAACTCGTGACGTCCCGAACTACGTCACGGTCATCGGTCAAAGTCCGTTTGACCGCTCAAATCAAAAGTCAACTTTTCGCCTAATTCCAGGGCAAAATCGTCATTTTCTTCAAATTTTTCCAAATTTTCATGTTTCGAATTTCCAGGGCGTCACACTCGTGCCCGAACATATGACTCAATTGGGCACCGTGCCCGATATCTAAGGGTCAGTCACGACTCTGATCATAGTGATGCGTGCAACCATCCATCCAGTACCGCCCTCAATCCTGGTATGTCGCCGTGAACGTATCAACCGACGCGACCACCACAAGATCATGGTGCACTCATCACCGATCGATATCCTGAACCGTCAACACTCCGAAGTCCAGCCTCCCCAGGCTGCCCGACCACGAATCGTGCATCGTGACCTCTCCGGAAGGAACACATCCCAATCCGGAGGCGAGCGTCGTATCGTCGATCGCCGTGCACATAGCACCCGTCGCGACCACGATTTAGACCCGAAGGTCGTAAATAGTGTCATATGCCCGAGACCAAACGAAATGGGTCTTATACCCGAGTTTATTCTTTTAGAAATCCAAAACCTTTTCATTTAGACCAATAAAGAAATACAGACCTGTATAAGCACCGTATAAGGCCGAAACCTCGAAATACGTGCTTATATGTAACCACATAAAAATGCACCCATGGCATCATCAAACATGTAATAAAACATATAATAAACATTTATGCATGCACCAATTTAGAAAACAAGGTCCACTCACAGACCGTCCGAGATGCCGCCTCGATTTGCGTGTCATACGGCTCCCCGAGCCGATCACCGTCACCAGGACTCCCAAACCTGTCCAAATTGTAATAGAAGGTTACTAACTACTTAATTAACCTCCTACCAAAGCCCTGTAATTTTCTCGATTTTCTAACTATTTTTAAAACCGAACCTAAACCTTCCGATGCCCCGAAACATATCGAGACGGTGTCCGATCGACTCGAAACCAGTCCCAAAATGTTCGTTACATCGAATAGATGATTTCTTATGTTGGAACCTTCCTCAAATTGTGTGCCACGCGCCCTCACGCGCCCCAAGAAGCCACTGCGCGTGAGCCTCACGCGCCCTGCACAGTGTCACCAGCTCTAGCGATCGAACCGGTCCGGACCGGCCGGTCCGGTCCAACCCCTGCAACTAGACCGGCGTAACCGGTCCAGGCCTCCTTCTCCCTCATTTTGGTCCGATTTCCTTCCTAATCAATCCCTAAATTCCTATTTTGATCCTAGGAACATGTTTGGATGGTTAAAACAAGGAAAAACACCACGAATTCGAGGTTTAATTCTTGAACCTCACGGCCCAAAGTTTCCCGGCCGCCCTCACGGCCTCCTCCGCCGTGAACCACCCTCCAAACCATCCCTATACTCCCTAAACAACCTATTTAAGCCAACCAAATCATCCAAAACAACCCAAAAAGCAAGAATAAAAAATAAGAGGAAAAATGGGTTTATCGGCTTACCGTGCATTCCTCCCCTGCCGTCCACGGCGCCGTTCCTGGCCGGCCACCAGCGTCCACCGGTCCATCCTCACTCTCTGGTCTCTCTTATATGATCATTGGAAAGGGTTGAATGGGTTTGGGTGAGAAATGGGATCGGGTTTGGTTGGAGGAAAAATGGAAAATGGATGCACGGTTATATGGATGGATGCATGTATATGGAATGGTAGCTAGTGGATGGGTGACACTTGTCACTCATCCATTGGTTGCTGAAAAGTAACTGGCCCCACTAAAGACAAATGGTCCTCGTAAAACGTGTCATCATGAATAGTACCTCGAAACTTTCGTGAACCGTAACTTCGACGTCGAACGTCCGAATTCGACGTGCCGTCTGTCTATGGATTCGTATCGTCCTTATCTACGTAACGGTCTTCGGCCCTCGGCCATCGGACCTCCCGGTCAAAAAGTCAACATTTGCCCATTTTTAACCATAATTACCAAAATGCCCCTAAACTTCTGAACGTCATAACTTCCTACTCGAACGTCGGAATTGAACGTGCCACCTGTCTAGGAACTCGTGACGTCACGAACTACGTCACGGTCATCGGTCACAGTCCATTTGACCTCCTGAACGAAAAGTCAACGTTTTGCCACGACTAGGGGCAAAACGGTCATTTCGCATCGTTCGTCCGATTTCGCTCTACTAATCACGGAATAGCCTCACTAATCGTGATTAGTCACTAATCTAATCATGGAATTTGGGACGGGTCGTTCCAACCTTCCCTCCTTAATTAATTTCGTGCTCGAAATTCCAACCGACCTAATTCTAGCCGTTCTTTCCTCCTTAATTAGTTTCGCTCTCGAAACTCCAACTATCCTGATTCCACATCCACTTTGTGGAAATAATTCGATCTCACGACACGTGTACACTCGTACACCCACTAACTAGAATAATATTTACTCGTCTGCAGCCAGACGTGCCACTAACGCTCTCATCGTATCGACTACATTCGACCACGTCGAATGACAGAAGTCGTACGCTCCGAACTGACACCACTTGTCAGATCTACCATTTCGTTGACATAAACAACTCTACGGTTCCTTCCTCAATCTCCAACCTATCCTGACGTCTACTCCCACTGGGAGTCACCAAACCGCACTCAACGATCCACACTGACACCTTCGACAATTGTCACCACTTGACAGTCGCCAGTCAAAAACTAACACTATACCCATAATCACTCGACCTGTGTGTAACCGGACCCATCAGAAAACCATGACCCAGTGCACAATATCCAATGTCCAGTTCACGACCTCAACAAATCCGATGGTATCGGAACTAAGTCGATTACCAACACCTTCACCAATGTACCACTGGTATATCCAAAATACCGCTACCAGACACCACAAGCTTATCCAGTATCGTACCTCGAACAACGTACAAGGTACATACAACTACCCATCAATCAGACTACAACCACCCAGGTAGTAGCCAGTCACGCTTCAATAATGGAGTCCATTTGTCCAATCCAGTATTAGACAAATCGAAACTGCAACCCAACATCCATTTCCCAATCCGAATCCGAATCCGCAATTTCGTAAGAAATCCCGAATTCAAACCCAGAAATCATATCCATAGCCATGTCCAAATCCAAATCCGAAATCATTATTCCGTAAGCTAGCATTTGGAATAACCATTCCGAACCCAAATCCATAAAAGAAAAATCCACAGTCAAGCTCTAGAATCAAATCCTGAATCGTCACCCAGAATCCGATTACAAAACCCAACTCCAGAAATCCTCTTTCAAGTTCCAAAATCAAATCCTAAATCGTCATCAAGAAATCTGATTCCAAAACTCGAAATCTCATTCACATCTACCGAGACGTACCAAAACTGAACCTCTCGGTTACCTGCTCAACCGATTACCCTATTACCATCGATTGACTTCATAGGAAAGCCAATCACAATACTCACACATCCAAGGCCGACCAAATCCGACCTCATTGGACACCTACTCACCTGAGTAATATACCATACGGGATTCACTTCGAAAAGAAGTTCAGTCCCAACATCCTCAACTCAAACATCCAGGTAAGAGTAGTGAACTCTCCACCTATCTGGATCATCAAGATTACGATCCAGATCCTGTCATTACATCACCCGACGATGAACGCCACGATCCTCGATCGTCACGACGTCCAAAGTCCTCAACCATTTCCACATCTAAACAGATTAGTCAACGACGAGACACACCGAGACTGTGGGTTCTCACTGATTACCTCGTATCGATCCTTGTCATTCCACCGAGGAAAATCAAAGATGATACAAGACTATGACATCAAAACTCACCCTATGTGAATACAACCAAACTCGCTGAATTCACCACGTCACGTAAACCAACATCATCTGCCACCAAGCAGGAAATGAGAAATCTCAGTCACCTAACTTCGATATACTCGATTCCTCTTGATGACCCAAAACAAATCCCGGGTTCACCAACCAATACACGATCAGCGTACTGGTGACGCAACCATCCTCTACCGTCATCTACCACTGTAGAAACTGAGAAGTCACCAAAAATGACTTCGAAATACCCAATGCCAATGCGGAAAACCCGCATTCCTCTCGTCACCTCAATCGCAACCTCTCACAATTCCGAAGTTCCAACAAGATTGGAAACAACATACCCGGACATCAACCACGTGTCCCCTAACCAATTTAACTCTATCCGTGATCCACTCCCGGATCACAGATACCGAACATATGCCTTTAGTCTGATATCACAGCTTCTGCTTACTAAGGTGTTTATCATTCTCACACACCCTGCTCCTCTTGACAACCCATGAATGCCCCACCTTGATTTCTGTGAATCCACATCCCCCATCAAAGACTCACTTTGGGTGTCATCCCTTTAAACCTAGGAAACCAACTTGCCACTGTCCTCCTCCCTCGCCGTCGATCTAACTGTCACCCATCGGGAGAAAACTTGACTCACGGCGTTAAAGCAAGACCGCGACCGATGATCACCAACCTAGAAAACTCAAAAAAATTCCCAGATGCCACCACATCTGCACTGTGACCGTCTCAACAGTCATACTCACTAAGGAAACCAAGGAACCGTTATGACCCGAGTGGAAGAGTTTGACCTGTTTTGGGTCTGAGAATGACCCAGGGTGGTTATTCGCGATTCAGGTAGTCCATTGAACTCAAATTGAAATCAAGCGAATTGTTATGACGAGAACTTTGATCTAGTGTGTTTGCATGTCGTCTTCATGGAGTGAAGCGACAGAATGACCTCGCTGAAAAAAATGGACTGCGACACCCCCTTCAAGGAGAGTCATCTACTTAACTAGGTAATGTTTCAATCCCTGGATTTAAGCACTAGAATCGTCTATCATGGGCTAACTTTTAACATATTTCCATGATCATTTTGAGCGACGGTGATGACGACTCATCGGAAACTTAAAAATGCACTGGACCACCGCAACCTCCCGATGGTTTCCTGGATTCATTAGGTATCTTTTGAACCTAGAACTTACTTTTTTCGTACTCCTAATGCCGAGTAGTCCAAAATTGACTATTTTCATGTCGAAACTGATTGAGTTGTGAGAGATTTAGACCTCACCGGAAACCGAGTTTTTCGACGTGTTTTTCCAGAACTCTGCCTCGTGGACGGTGGTGCTGGCGAAGATCCGATCATCATCTTCGATGAAACTCTGGTGACAATGGTAAATGATCAACAACTGTTAGTAAATCGTCAATTAACGGTTAGTTGACCGTTAGTCTTAATGGCCAACTTATGGAATATTCTTGGAATATTTCAGGGAATATTCTCGCACCTATAAAGTGTACGTGTGGCATGTGGGAGCATTGTAGTTGACACGTGCAGGCGCGTGACCGCTTGTACGAGCACGTGGCTGTGTGCGAGGGCGTGTGGCCGACACGTGCGACCTATTACCAATGCGTGGAGGAGTGTGGAGGGGTTTTTAATCCCCTACTCGGTTCTTGGGGCGGTTTTTCCAGCCCTTGGCCATATCGTGTGGTCATTTTTCAACCTCCCATAGGCATTTGGAGTTGTTTTCTAGCCCTCGATAGCATTTGAGCACGTTTCTGAGGTGTTTCAGATAGTTTTGAACTTGTTTAGGTTCATATTGTGTGTTTCTGGGCCCTATTTTGGGCTGCCCTAGAAGGGGTTGACGTTTAAAATGATTTGTAAGTTGATTGTGACCTTGTGGTTAGTTTTCCTAGGGTTATATTTATTTGGAGCTTGTGCTAGCTAGGCATGTCAGGTGATTTCAACTCTCCGACTAGTGTGTAAGTGGACCTCTTTCCCTAAACTCGTTTTATAATGCTATTTACTCACACTTTCTACGATGTTTATGTTTATGGTACTTTTCGAGCATGCATTTGCGATTTAAATTACTTGTGGAGTATGATCGAGATGCTTTCTTCATGATATTATTTGAATATACTAGTTGTGTTATGATTTGATGGTTATGCATGGTAGTACCTTGTTGAGTCATTTGTTGCATTTGCTTATTAGTCCCCGAGGCTTTGTTGGGATAAAGATGCTAAAACCTACTTAGGAGTCGTTGGTTTCTAGTATTCATCTGCGCTGCTCGCTATACTAGTTAAAAAGCACCAGTCCTATCCTCGAGCTCTAGGGGACTCGAGGTGGTGGTGTTTAGCACCCAATCCTGCACGTGGTCGAGGTATGCGAGCAAGATACCTAGTTCCATCATATGCGTATGACCCAAGCTAATCAAGAGAAAGTGTTTAGTAGGTTGGCATGATTATCTCTCTTACTACTTGCAAATATGAAATAACTACATGGTTTTCTATAAATCGAGTGTCTAAAGCATGTTTTACTAATCGTGGTTTCCACTGAAACAAATTATTGGGCTCACTCAACCTTTATTTTTTAACCCTTTAGGTCTCGTTGGTGTTTCATATACTTCAAGGATGTTTGGTTAACTACTTTGACATGCACTCCCGCAAATGGGAGAGATGTAGTGGAAATCTGTTAAAAAAGGTAAACTCCTACTATATGATCATCATGAGTGTCCATGCTCTATATTTTAGTTGTCGTTGCAAGATGTGATCAGATTTTCATTAATTACATCCCGCTCAACCCATTAAAACAGATTGTTTTAATTAAATGGCTTTTGTCATCTAGGCGCTACCATCTAGATATCAACTAGCATACCTCAATTTTCATGTGCTTCTCGACTTTCTGAATCAAAGTGGGTCAATTTGGTATCGGAGTATGGTTTAGTACTTGTCAGTAGTTTTTGGACACTTGATGATCATACAACCCAATTTTTCGATGTTAGAGCCACTCCTCGAATCGTTTGTTGCGTCACTAGATGTTAATTTTATTTCTTTTATGGCCTGATCATGAGTCTCCACGAGTAGATTTGGAGTTCATCTAAACGTATGTTTTCTTTAGTGACAAATTAGTTAGACTTTCTTTCCATTGTATTTCGCATTCATGTGGTTCTTATGAGTTTAAAACTCGTATGGATGGTGAGAACAAGTTATTTGATGATACATGCGGTAAATTTCCTTTTGTACGCTTGACTCAATCAAGATTGACTCTAGGTGATAGGATTTTTGGAGCCATCTTGGATGTTCGAGTAGAATCCCTTTCTTTGTTAATTAGTGAAACACTCCGCTAGAATCATTTGATGAACTCATATTTCTACGGAGTCGAGATTTACAGAAGAAGTCTAGTAGGGTTATTACAACTAATTATGCTCTCGGTTAAGTGAAAATCTTGAGGATTAACCCGAGTGATGTTTTTGGGTACCTGATTTGGTTTTGTGAACACCTCTGGACCAAGATCGTGCAACTTAGCGTAGTTTCCGTACCATCTAAGCTTGGTGGATCCTCTCAGCGGTTTGGGTAACGAAATATTTAACCATTCCCTTATTCGTCTTGTAAGACGTATAACCATTTGTTCTTTCACTGCAAGAACCTCACCATTATTTTGTTGACTCTATTACTTATACCTCCCCTATACGCACCTTTGAAGAAATTCACTGTACATGGTCTTTATATTGTTGATTGCTTTAATAAGCTTTTTTTTTTAAATTTCGTTTAATATATGGTGTTGACACCATATCTGACCAGACTCATCGAACCGTAAACCTAAAGCCCAAACACTGAACATGGCCCAAGCCCATGTCTTTTATGTAGCCCCAACAATGCGCCTAAGCCAAAATGACACGTGGAAGCACTTCCACCCTCGATCTATGTAACACGTGTCAACACGTAAATCGAAGAGCATTTGTCCCACAACGAAACTATAGGAATTGAACATCCCACTCACCCATACATAATGGATAAACATTACCCAATAAATATAACTAATATTTACTATTCACTATTACTCTATAAAATTTACCATTTACCGTTTCCTCTTATGAACAAAGTTACTAACTTGACCGTAGGAAAACCTTAGGCTGGCACCACGCTAGTGCCCGTACTAATGGAAGACCCACGACTATCCTAATTGGAAAGTTACGAGGAAGGACACACGTCATTTGGTGATTGGACGACGAGTAATTGATTATTGGAACATTTATTGCTTCAACAGTTTGGCGTTGTCTGTGGGAAATTGACTAGGTCTGCCCTTTCTCTACTAAGCCAAGTGCACACTCGTCCTAATCAGAAAACTTGATGGGAGACCACGATCTTGGCGAGATTACATGTAGACAAGGATCCAGGGTACCAAAAGACAACTCTCCCAACTTTCTACAGATTATTGAGAAGCTCCAAAGCAACATGACTGAGGTAAAAGACAAGGGTACACATGCCGAGTCAAGGTGTCAGGCACTCGACGATTAGTACACCGAGGTAGCCGAACAACTCTGAATCGCACATGCTGAGTTCAATGCCTATTGGGCCTGAGTTGGTGTCGAGGAGGCTGAGCGGGTGGTGGCCGAATGCGCTGAAAGGAACCACTGAGCGGCAGAAAAGGGAAACTCGAAACCCCTACCGAACCACTAAAAATCGCTTTTGGATGCTCATCATCTTGGCCAGAAAATTGGGCAAGACGAGAATATACCGAGACGCCCAAGACACCCTTAGTGAGGGGTCCAGGCGACACTAATTGCCTATTGGCCACCAAGACTGTGGACAACATTCTTGGCCTATGAAGAAGAGGGCAACTCTGCATCGAGAAGATTACAACGCTCGAAGACATCATCGAGGCACCAACCAAGAGGGTTTTCCTGTGGAAGATCTCACCTCCATCGCGGTCACGGAGAATGAAGATTCTAACTTTATACACGATACCGAGAACACATCTCAAACCGCTCGTCGGGTTTGGAGAATAGCCTACCAACACCAATGAGGATCCCCATCTCAACCCTCATGCGGGGACACCGAGTGGTCTAGGCAGGTCGGCGTACAACATAGAAGCCTCAAAATCTTATTCCTCGAGAGGGACACCGAGCGATCTAGGTAGGTCGGCGGCCACCATAGAAGCTTTCGGAACGTTTTCCCCTGAAAGGGACACCGAGCGGACTGATCGTTTTGTTCGACGGGCAGCTCAGCTATCCAAGGACGACTCACTCATCCAACATCTACTGAACCAAGTTACGATACTTGAAGCCGAAACAAAACAAGTAATGAGGCAGACCTGGGCTAAGGACACTTGGGGGCCTTTCACCGAGAGGATCAATCAGTTTAGAACCAACCACAAGATCAAGCCCTTGAAAATCCCGCTTTACAATAGAAAGGACGATCTATATACTCATATAAACAACTATCACTCGGCCGTGGCCCTCAAGAACCTCTCGGATGAGGAAAAATGTCTAATTTTCAACTCCACACTAATTGAGGTAGCCATCAACTAGTTATAAAAGCTGGAGACCAGAACCATAGATTCCTTTGAACAACTCACCTCCATCTTTATGAAGCAAAGGACAAACGAACCACTGCAGAAATACGCAGCCAGGTGCAGCCACGAGTAGTCTCGGTGCACCAAGACAGACGACAAAGTTGCAATCAAATATTTCAAATGTGGCCTCCGAGTATCGCTTTTCAGGTACGCAACCAACACTCGAGGTTGGATAACATACAATAAGATTATGAAACAGGCTACAGTACATGTCAAAGCCGAGACGCTGAGTCAAAAGATAGACATATCCACGGCTAAAACATATCGGCCATCCCACAGCGACTCGGTTAAAACATACCAACCGAGCTGTCAGGACCAACAACAAGGCTCAGACCAGCCTCCTCACAACTAAGGGCAACAAAGCTATGGATGGAAGCGAAAAGACTGCTCCCATAGTAACAACCTATATAACCCAAGGAAAAAGGGCAAGAATCTGAACCATCAGGATCGACAGCAGGGGCAGAATAACCAAGGGTATCAACCAAATAACGGGGAAAAACGAGTTCCTCGGTCGAAGTATGAGACCTACACCATACTCAACACCCCTACGAGAATGTGTTGTTCAAAGCCGAGCACATGATTCCAAAGTCCACCTGGGTACCAGTCAAAGGCAAACTCAGCAAGGACACAGGAACCTACTACCAGTACCAAAAATACAATGGTCATAATATCGACTAATGCATGGCATTTAAGCACCTAGTCGAAGCACTGGAAAGAGATGGAAAAATCAATTAGTTCCTCCAACACGTGCCACCACCGCCTCGCAACCCACAGATCAACATGATCACTGGAGGGCCGTCCATCTCCTCCCCCTTGACTTCCAACCGAGCAAAGAAGAACTTCACGTGAACCTCCAAGCAGATCATCAAATCTTCAGCATCGAAGATGGGCGAGCTAGGAAGACCATCAAGCTAGACTGGGCACCCATTACTTTATCAGAGGAGGAAGAATGAGGAATTGTCTATCCCCACGATGACCTAATCGGCATCATGGCAGAGATATCCAATTTCGACGTTCAACGAGTCATGATCGACACCAGTAGCTCTGTCAACATCCCCTTCGTGGGGGCATTCAAGTAACTGGGCATACCGGAGACCAGCTTGGACCGATCCACAACACCTTTCCTTGGCTTTACCAGGGATTCCATAGTTCTGTGTGACGCCATCACTCTTCCACTCTCCCTCAGTACACACCCTCGGAGAGCAACGATACTCGCAGCTTTCCTAGTGGTGGACTGTCTAGGAGTCTAGAACGTCGTCCTCAAAAGAGGGATAATCAAGTAGCTCAAGGCAGCAGTATCCGCACATGACACGACCCATCCCAATCCACTCGGGATTAATGCAGGATATTTCATTATCCCGTCTGACACGAAATGTCCGAAGGGTTAGGATCGAGTTTAAAAATAGTTGAAAATTCGGAAAAATTACGGGGCTTTAATGAGAGATTAATAAGGTAGTTAGTAACCCTCTAGTATGAATTGGACAGGTTTAGGAGTCCCAGTGACGTTGATTAGCCCGGGAAGGCTTATAACACGCGTATCGAGGCGGAAACGTAGGACGATCTGTGAGTGGACAATATTTTCTAAACTGTGATGCATGCATAACCATTTTATATGTTTAATACATGTGATTTCTGTAGTGATGATTGTGTCGTTGGTGATTTACATGGTTACACGTATTTCAAGGTAATCCCGTATTTGCACGTAATTCGAGGTTTATGGTTTTATTGTAGTTTACGTGCTTGTGGTTTCATAGATAGTTTGATGAACTAGTTTTGGTTTTGGAAAGATGAACTTGGGCTTGAGACCCATTTGAATTATGTGATCGGGCTGAGGGCCCAGTTGGTTTACGAAATCGGGCTGAGACCCTTTGAGTTATGTGATCGGGCCGGGGGCCCAGTTGGTTTACGAAATCGGGCATGAGGCCCAGTTGGGTTTTATAAATGGAATTTCGGGTCTGGGACCCTATGTTTCATAAACGTGATTTCAGTTCGGGGACCCTAAATGGATTTGTGATGTTTTATGGAAATTCTGGGCAAGGCCCTTTCAGATGTTTTGAATTGGCTTTATAAAACTGTTTTTCCATATACCATCTTGATACAAGGATATGTGATGGTCTCCTCCAAGTGTCTGGGACATTGGGGAAGTCACGGTGCATTGTCTGTGAGGGGTCATTATGTGGAGCTACTGGACCGTATAGTGACTCAGGAGCAGGATTGCTATGATTAGACGTCTGGGATGTCAGACATCTGGGATGTCAGAGATATTGAGCCAGAGAGACCTCGGGTAGCACGCATTTTTTTACCATGAGATATGACGTCTGGGACATCAAGCATCTAGGACGCTACACATCTGGGATACCGAGGATGGTTATGTGGTAAATATGGATCATTGGATCTATGAAATGGTTTTTCAGTCGGATTTGTGTTTATGGATTTGGGCAGTGGCCCACTTGGTTTTGGATTTACAGTTTTTGGGCTACGACCCTAATGGTTCATTTAATTAAATGTTTTGATTTCTGGTTTTCGATGCATGCATACTTTTTAGTGAAAGGCATAAATGTTTTTTTTTTATGAAATGAGTTTTATAAACTTATTGCTTTTCATCCACTCACAGTTTTTAATGATTTTAATGTCCTTAGGTTGATCACGGATGCGGGCTGTAGCAGAGACCGAGACATTGCACTCCTCCATCGATCCTGGCACGTTCTAGGAGCGCCGTATGAGCTAAGGTATGAATTATCCCTTGTCTGACACTTCGTGTCAGATGGGAGCATGGCACATCCTGCGTTAATCCCAGGGGGATTGGGATGGGTCGTGTCAGCATGCCTACTTTTGGTTAAGTTCCCTACCCCTGTGGGTATTGGCTAAGTTTGTGGTGACTAGATGGCGGCATGGGCATGCAGCTCCGCAACACCAATCCAGCAACCTAAGTAAACAATGGCCATGACAGAATTAGCCTTTGAGGCCGACCCAATTAACCCTCAGCTGATTGAGGAGATTGAAGAGGTTATGTTCTCCCACAACTTTGCTAACCGAAAGGTAAAAATCGGAACCACTCTTTCCCCTGACATGCGGCTTCAGCTCATCAGGTTTTTGCAAGATAACTCCAAGGTCTTTGTATGGTCTTACACAGACATGTTTGGGTATATCTACTAACGTCATTTTCCATGAACTAAGCATCGACCCGTCTTACAATCCGATCAGACAAAAGCGTTGATCTATAATGCAGAGTGAACAGAGGCCATGAAGTTTAAGATCATAAAACTCTGCACCATACACTTCGTCTAGAAGGCAGTCTATTCCGCTTTGTTGGTTAATACGGCCCTGGTCAAGAAGCCCTCCGGAGCATGGCGAATGTGTATTAACTTCACTGACTTGAACAAGGCGTATCACAAAGACAATTTTCCATTGTCCAACATATATCAGCTAGTCGACGCGACGACGGGGCATAAGCTCTTGAGTTTTATGGATGCTTACTAAGGGTACAATCAAATCGTCATGCACCCAGCGAACCAAATCCACACAACATTCTAGACAGACCAGGGACTTTACTGCTACAATGTCATGCCTTTTGGGCTCAAGAATGTAGAAGCCATGTATCAGCGTCTCTTAAACTTCATGTTTGCAGAACAGAAAGGAAAGAGAATGAAGCTCTACGTCAATGACATGTTTGTTTTCGCTCTAATAATGTCTTCCAAGAAGCTCCGACCCTACTTCCAGGCTCATTCGATCATCGTGATGACGGACAAGCCACTCCGACAAGTTCTCCAGAAGCTAGAGACGTCGGGAAGATTACTCAAGTGGATGACCAAACTGAGCGAGTAAGATATCACTTTCATGCCCTGTACCACTGAGCGAGTATGTTCCACAACACAGACCTTGGATGATAGAGATCCACATCTAGATCTAACGAAGGCTAGTTGGCTCCTCTACATCGACGGCTCAGCCTGCCACAACTACTCCAGTGTGGGACTCCTTCTCACCCCCCCCCCCCCCCCCCCCCCCCCCCCCAACATGGTAAAGATGGAATACACTATTCACTTCATGTTTAAAGCCTCCAATAATGTCTCCGAATATGAAGCTTAACTCGTCTGACTTTGTCTAACCTAAACCATGGAAGCCAGGAAAATTTAGATCTACAACGACTCACAGCTCATCGTTAGTCAAATCAACAAAGATTTCGAAGCAAGGATCCCGAGGTTGGAAAACAGTCACGCCGATGCTCTTGCTTGGCTTGCATCTTCCCTAGATGAGAAATTGAGCGGAAGGTCCTTGTGGAAATCCTCGATCATCCGAGCACTCAGCGCTCTTAAATCTGCACCATCCACACCGAGCCCACATGGATGGCCCCTCTAGTCAATTTCCTTTCCAATGGGACTCGCCCCTCCGACAAGGTCAAAGCCAAGAAGATCTGGCGACAAGCAACCCGATGTTGCCTAATCAATGGCCAACTCTACAAGCTTGGCTTCACTCTCCCTCTCCTAAAGTGCCTTATCCCGAGCGCAGGAATAGCCGTCCTAGAAGAAATACATGCTGGCATATGCGGTAACCACTCTGGCCCACATTTGTTAGCACACAAGGCTTTCTGCCAAGGCTTCTATTAGTCAACCATGCCGAGGTTCGCTCTTTTCCTCCACCTACCACTAAAAAACCTCACCCCCATGCTTAGCCCTTGGTCGTTTTCATAGTGGGGACTCGATTTGATTGGAAAAATGCCGGCTGGGAAAGCGAAGATAGAGTACGCTGTGGTGGTAGTAGACTATTTCACAAAATGGGTAGAAGCCAAAACCCTAGCGTCCATCACCACTCCCTAGATCGAGGCATTCATATTTTAGAACATCATATGCCATTTCAGTCTCCTGCATACCATCGTCAAAGATAACGAAAAAAAATTCGACAATGCACACTTCCGCGCATTTTGGAAAAGACATAACATTCACCTCTTATTTGCCTCCTTGGCTCATCCTCAGTCGAATGGCCAAGTCGAAGCTATAAACAAAATCTTCAAGCACACATTGAAGACTCGGCTCGATGAAGCTACAGGCAAATTGTCCGAAATCCTACCAAATGCACTCTGGTCATACATGACAGGACCCATCTTGATCCCCCTTGGGACCATCCGGGGATGTGTATGCTCCCGTCTGACAATAACCCTAGAGAGTGCCAAAAATACCGATAGCGGCTTTTAAATTTAAATAAAATTAAATATAAACAAATTCAGATTCTACATTGTTAGACCATGGATAATACATTACAAAATGTACGCACAAATGTCAGGTTACAAAAACTGTGCTCAACCTACCCAAACAGGTGTCAAAGACAACGAAAAACAATTCGACAATGCACATTTCCGTGCATTTTGCGAAAGACATAACATTCACCTCTATTCGCCTCCTTGGCTCATCCTCAGTCGAATGGCCAAGTTGAAGCTATAAACAAAATCTTCAAGCACACACTGAAGACTCGGCTCGATGAAGCTACAGGCATGTTGTCCGAAATCCTACCAAATTCACTCTGGTCATACATGACAGGACCCATCTTGTAACGACCCGGAAATTCGAAAAAAGGAAAATTTGGAAAAAGTTAAAGGAAATCACGATTTTGCCCCTGAAATTGGGCGAACGGTTAACTTTTGGTTCGAGAGGTCAAACAGAATTTGACCGATGATTGTGACGTAGTTCGGGATGTCACGAGTTCATAGACAGGTGGCATGCCTGATTCCAACATTCGAGGAGAAAGTTATGATGTTCGGAAGTTTAAGGGTAATTTGGTAAATTGGTTAAAAATGGGCCATTTTTTTGACTTTTTGATCAGGAACATGTTTGGACTTTCCTTAAGTGCCATTAGGTAGGCCTCAAAATGCTGAATCCGTAGACAGGCGGCATGCGTCGATCGGAGGTCGGATGTGAAAGTTATGAGCCTCGAACCCTAAAGAGCAATTTGGTAATTTCTCAAAGAAGGGTAAAATAGTAATTTGACTGGGCTTTGTGATGAGTCAGTACAATTGTGACTCACTTTGGTTGTTGAGTAACATCTATCACGGGGAGATTGTGGCTTAGTGGCAAAGAGAGATTAGTGGCAATGAAGATTGGGCGGTGTGGATTTGAATTAAGATACAAATCGTGCAGGTGTATTTTGTGAAGGACAAAATAGAGCAGTATGCTCAATCTCCCTGTCTGATCAACCTGTGAGAGGATTATTGAAAGAAATCATTAGAGAGGAAGAATGAGAACGGTTGAGAGAAAAGGGGATGGAAATTGTGACAGAAAAACCCAGGAACCCGAGACCCAAACCCTTCGAACTTTCAAAATGAACAAAAAATCGAATTTGAATTTGTAAGTCCTAATTCTCCAAATTGAGATTTGTTTGAGCTTTCTCAGAGTGCCTTGATCAGGACCACCTCAAGAAGGAAGAAAATTGATGTTGTTTTGGCTCTGAACGGACCTAGTGACAGAAAAGGAATTCAAGGATTGAGTCATGCAATTGAAGGGTTAGAAGGATGAAATTGAGCTTGGAATTACGTTTATATGGACCCTGCGAAGCTTCTGAGTGAATCAATTGCACGAATTCGATTGAAATTGATGAAGTTCGAAGATGAACAGTGGTTACATGTTCTTCGATATTTCGAACTCGAAGTCGAATGGATTAAGGTAATTTCCATTAAAATTAAGTTTACAGAACTTTAATTGGACCTAAAACGATGCTATTAGCTTGATCAATCTTGAAATTCAATCGAGAATTGACAGAGAACTGGTCGGGTCGTCTAGCGGGCTAAAGGACCCATTTTATAGGTATCCAGGTCGAGAAGATGAACAGTACTCTGTTACTGTAGCAGGCGCGTGGACTCACGCACAGCCACTCACGGCGGCGCGTGAGTGCGCGTGAGTGGGAATCCCGAGGTGATTTCAACATGAAACTTGTTCCATTTAATGTAACGAACATTTTGGCTTTGGTTTTGAGGAAATCAGACACTATTTCAATATTGTTTCGAGGGTCCGAAGTTTTATGTTACGTTTAAAATACGTATTTAAATCTCAGAAAAATTGGGGAAAATTATATGAGGTATATTGAGATGTTAGTAACCCTAGATAATGATTTTGGATAGGAATGATGACTTCCGGAATTTATAGAAAAACGTGCAGCTCGGAAAGCGAGCGATATGGACGGTGTGTGAGTGGACTTTTGTTTTCTACCCTAAATACATGCATATATGTTTTAAATGCTTTATGATATTATTTGAAATGCTTTGAGATGATTGATGTTTCGATATGATGATTTCCGGATTTTACGAATATTATATTATTTTATATGATTTTGGGCACGATTTTCGAGAAAATTGTGAAATTGTTGTTTTGGGCGAAGGCCCGGGATTTGAGATTGATTTTGACTCAGATTATGAGTCGGGAAATGATTTGATGGATTTGTAATGCTTTGTGGATATATTTTGTGGATTTATGTGAAATGGGCAACTGAGGTTGCGATTGCACAGATTTGCGTGAAAATGATATTTTGGGCTTAAGACCCAATTGGATAGTGATTTTGACTCGGATTTGGAGTCACATGTGAATATGATGAAATTGATGATTTTGATTTATAAAGTAAATTCTGGACACTATTTTTATGATGGATTTGTGGAACTTACTTTGTGAAAGCTGTCTTTCGGGCAGAGGCCCTATTGAAATGCTTTTGACTTGATTTGAGACATAAATGATTTTAAAATGAGATTACTGGATTTGGTGACTGTTCCACATATACCATCCTCTGTGATTTGATAGTCTCCTCCAGACGTCGTAGATCCTGGAGTAGTCACGATCCACTGCTTGGAGATGAATAGCTCCGAGGGAGGCTCAATCTCAGGAGTGTGAGTTTATGATGATATACTCCAGGCGTCGTAGATCCTGGAGATGATATCACCCCAAACTTCGTAGATCCTGGGGAGGTACTCGGACGTGAGACACCCGAATTTGCACACGTTGCATTGATATCGTGACAGGTTACTTGGATATTGAGGATTGGTGGTATTATGATTTATTGATATTTGTGCCCAGCTACTTTATATTGTGTACTAATTTGATGAACATGAGTTTTATGGACCATGGAAAACATGTTTTGATTTTATCCGTCCACTATTCATACTTGATTTACTGCACACTATGACTCATGTTTTATGATATGCATGCATGTTTGAGAAACTGGAGGGTAAGAATGTATTTTGATAAAGGTATTTCTAAAAATTTGTTTTGTCCACTCACACCTTTTCTGTTTTATTGACCCTCTAGGTCGTGGCGCGATGATCGAGGCCATTCGGGAGGTGGAGGCATGAGTAGGAACAGGTACGGTTATCCCTTGTTTGGCAAGTGCTGAGGGTAATTTCGAAACTTCAGTTGACTTGTCAGACGGGAGCAGGACCAGGCACGGTTATCTATGTCCTTCGGGGACGAATCCTGTCACATCTTGATCCCCCTTGGGACCATCCGGGGATGTGCATGCTCCTATCTGACAATAACCCTAGAGAGTGCCAAAAATACCGATAACGGGTTTTAAATTTAAATAAAATTAAATATAAACAAATTTGGGTTCTACATTGTGAGACCAGGGATAATACATTACAAAATGTGAGCACAAATGTTAGGTTACAAAAACTGTGCTCAACCTACCCAAACGGGTGCACAGGTACGCAACGATAACAACTATGCCTCGGTCTCCGGATCCGCCTCTACCTCGGTGTCACGGCCTGGAGAGGTCAAGAAAACCATGAAAGAGTGAGTGGGCTAAAAATAAACAATAGTTCAAAACCATTTATAAGATAGTAAATAATGTTTTACCCCTCCGTTTTCAAACATGCATGCATTCGAGTCAAAACATAGGTAATAATAACTGAATTGTAAAATCATATAATCTCATATAGTAGAATGCATAAAACAATCGTAATGGTGAACCGTATAACCCAACCCCGACATCCTAGATGTCTAACATCCCAGATTTCCAATAATGTCATGGTTCTAAGGCTACGCGTGCCACCCGGGGTCTCAATCCCGAGTACTCCCCTAGGTCCACCAGTGTCTGGGCGTTTCCCCGAATCACTGCCTAGGGTATACCAATAGCAATTCCCATCCCGAGTCTCTCTACGATTTCTCACGTAGAGTGGCCCCTTTCAGGCAATGTACCGTGAATACTCCAGGGTACCAAGTCGTCTAGAGGAGACAACAATCCATAAGGTCTGTATGTACAGTGCAATAGTATAAACCAATGAAATCCCTGTTTTACTCCAAAACTAATCACTATAAAATCCAGACGGGTCTCATGCCCAAAACAACGTAATATGTGTAAATGATCCATGAATAATACCCAGAGTAATCCAAATCCAATCATATAGCAAAATATTGAAAACAGTTATGCATGCAATCTATTTAGAAATCAAAAGCCCACTCACACATGGTCCTCGCTGCACAATTGAACTGCCTAAAATTTTTCGGAAGCTAAGTCACAATCTCCGGGTCTGTGCAAAACATATCCGAAGGTGACTAACGGACTCTACAAGTTAAATTATAAATCCCAGGAATGTGTCCCATCTCGAGAATACATCCCGAACATGCTTCCCAAGGCATTAAACCCGTAAATGACCTATCAAACGATTTCTGATTAACTCGAAACCACCATCGTTGGATTCAGATCATCAAAAACTTTTAAAATGGTACTAGTAACACCTCGTGATTTGTGCCCACACGCCCCCATGCCCAAACCCCCACGTCAGCAGTTTGCGTGGAGGCTAGTTTATCTGTATGACAGCAGCAGACTTCTAGTGAGGGACGATGCCAAGATCATCCGTATCTTGGACCTTCGAGCCATAGGGGATTGAAGGGAGGACATGAAGGAGGAACATCATCCTCTTCAGGCGGAGGAAGGTTTGGAAGATATGGGATTCCTCAGAGATCAGGATCGAGGTCTAGTTACATGCCACAACAGACTGCAATGAGTGGTACTTCAGTGGGCTCTACATGGTTGAAAGGGTTGTATTGCTACACTTGTGGGGAGTCTGGACATTTTGATAGGAAATGCCCGTTATTATTGGCTGTTGGCAGTGGGGCTGGTCAGAGATCAGTTGGACCTGAGCCAAACACAGCTACTACTTTGGATACCATATGTGGCAAGGCCATGGTGGAGTTAGAGGATGAGGACGTGGTCGGAAAATGGAACAACAAGCCAGAGTTTTTGCATTTACCCAGTAGCAGAATAGGGCAACTCCAGGTAATGTGACAGGTACACTCACTATTTCTGATATTGCTGTTCGTGTTTTGATGAACCTCGAGGCTACGTATTCATTCATTTCGTAGAGTTGTGCGGGTATGTTGGATCTTGAGGTGTCGGCACTAGAGTGTGAGATGGGTGACGATACACCGATGGGGGTTATCTACATAGTGAATCAACTCGTGAAGGATTTTCCGGTGAAAGTAGGGGATATGGAAGTGACTGCTGATCTGATTATCATGGACTTGCATGAATTCAATGTCATACTTGGTATGGACTGGCTGTCGGAGCACTATTCTATAGTTGACTATTGCAGTAAGTGAATGACCTTGCGGAGTCCAGGTCTACCAGAGGTGACTTTCGAGGGAGAGCGGAGAGTCTCGCCACCTCAGGTAATTTCTACTCTTACAGCTACCAAGTTACTACGGAAGAGTTGTCAAGGTTATTTGGCTCGTGTCGTGGAGACACGTGAGGTTCCATTGAGAACTGAGGACATACCGATGGTAAAAGAGTTTCCAGATGTATTTTCGGAGGACTTACCCGGTTTGCCACCGCATCGGAAGATTGAGTTCACGATTGAACTACTTCTCGGAACACGACAGATATCTCAGGTGCCTTACCATATGGCACCAGCTGAGTTACGGGAATTGACTGCATGAGTTGGTGGATCTGGGATTCATCCAACCTAGTACTTTACTGTGGGGAGCACCAGTGTTGTTTGTCAAGAAGAATGAATGAAGTTTACGATTGTGTGTGGACTATCGGCAGCTTAACATGGTGACGGTAAGGAATAAGTATCCCTTACCCAGGATTGATGATTTGTTCGATCAGTTGCGGGGAACAAGGTACTTTTCTAAGATTGATCTTCAATCAGGATACCATCAACTAAGGATTTCTGAGGAGGACGTTCCGAAGACTGCTTTTCGGACGAGGTATGGGCATTATGAATTCCTAGTAATGCCATTTGGGTTGACGAATGCACCAGATGAATTCATGGATATGATGAACCCAGTGTTCAGATCATACTTGGACAAGTTTGTGATCGTATTCATCGACGACATCTTAGTTTATTCGAGGAGTGTCAGAGCGCACGAGATGAGCAAGTGTCAGTTCTGGTTGAATATGATTGGTTTTCTAGGTCATATTATCTCAGTGGAGGGAATTAGTGTGGACCCTCAGAAGACGGAAGTTGTAACTAACTAGGAGAGACCGTAGATGGTTACTGAGGTTCAGAGCTTCGTGGGTTTGGCAGGATGCTACCAGCGATTTGTAGAGGGTTTCTTTACCATCGTAACTTATTTGACCTGATTGACCCAAAAAGAGGTTAAGTTTCATTAGGACGAACGATGTGAGTAGAGTTTCCAAGAGTTGAAGAGACAGTTGACTACTGCGCTGTTTCTTGCACTTCCAGATAAGGAGGGGAGTTCGAGGTGTACAACGATGCATTACAACAGTGTTTTGGTTATGTACTGATCCAACACATGATAGTTATTTCTTACACCTCACGACGGCTAAGGTCACGTAAGTTGAACTATCCCACTCATTATTTGGAGTTCGCGTCAGTGGTACATGCCTTGAAGCTTTGGAGGCACTGTCTATATGGGGGACTTGTAGGATCTTTACTGACCACCAGAGTTTGAAACACTTGTTTACGTAGAAGGAGTTGAATCTGAGACAGAGACGGTGGTTGGAGCTGATTAAGGAATACGACTGCACGATCGAGTATCATCCGGGAAAAGTGAATGTGGTGGTTGATGCTCTAAGTAGGAAATCAGCGGGTTCGATTGAACACCTGAGGATGGAGTATCTACCTTTGTTAGTGGAACTCCGGAAGGCTGGAGTCATGCTTGGGTTAGACGATGAGGGAGTTTTGTCGGCCAATTTTCATGTACGACCAATCCTGATTGACCGGATCATTAAGGCTCAACTTTAGGATCCTACACTGTGTATTTATCGAATTGAAGTTGAAGCGGGTGACCGACAGGATTTCACCATCAGGGACGATGGAGCTTTACTTAAGCAAGGCCGTATGTGTGTGCCTGTAGTGCCAGAGTTGAGAACGGAGATTTTGGAGGAGGCCTTTTGGGAGCTCATTGGCTTCGAATTCCTTGGGAACTCCAAAGTTAAGCGAGTAGGGGTTGGTGTAATCTCAGGATAGGTGACCCACTGGGATGTTGCACATGAGCTCCCGAGAACAAAAACTTGAGGGCTGGGCCCAAAACGGACAATATCCTGTTGGAGAAGGTCGGGTCATGACAATACAAGACCTCTTACCAGATGTCAACAAACGAACCCCCATTCTCACTAACTTTCGACACTGAGTTAGCCATCCCAACTGAGGCCACTGAGACTTCCTACCGTGTATCAACTTACGTGTAATGACCCGTCCCGAATATCGGGATAGCATATTAATTAATTATGGTTTAGAATGATTAATCTGGAATTAGTTGAGTGAAATCGGACGAAATGTGCAAAATGACCGTTTTGCCCCTAGGCGTGGGCAAAATGTTGACTTTTAGTTCGGGCGGTCAAACAGACTTTGATCGATGATTGTGACGTAGTTCGGGACGTCACGAGCTCATAGACAGGTGGCACGTTCGATTCCGACATTCGAGGAAAAAGTTATGACGTTCGGAAGTTCGAGGGCATTTTCGTAATTTGGCTAAAAAGGGGCCAAATGTTGACTTTTGACCCGGGAAGTCCAATGGACAAAGGCCAAGAACCGTTACGTAGGTCGAGTCGATACGAATTCATAGACAGGCGGCACGCCGAAATTGGAGATTCGACGACGAAGTTGTGGTGACGGGAGCGAAATCGATTAACCGAACGAACCGGGATTTCGATTAAAATATTATTAAATAGTGAATAGTGATCAGAGTTTGTGAACACTTGGATGAGTGACAAGTGTCACCCATCCCTTGTTTTGAGGCCCTAAATTGTGGAACATGTTTCCCATTAATCTATTTTTTTTAATCATTCCTTATCATGCATTCTTCATCATCCGTCATCTTCATTTCTTCATTTATTTTCTTCAAAACCATATACCTCAATCCTACACAAACACCTCTCAATCATCATCCATTGCTTATGACCCGTGAACGAAAGTTGGAGAGGATGTTGAGACGAACCCAACGGTGGCCACGGTAAGGACCGTTGTGCACGGTGGCCGGAACTTTGGAAGGTAAAACCGTAGGATTCAAATTTTGGGTTTTTGATTTTGATGGTGTTGATCGATTCTAAGCTTAGGATGATGTTCTTTGAGCTCTCACGAGCTTGTAGGTGCAATTTGGGACGAATTTGGACGTTGGAGGTGAACGGAATGATGATTGGAAATCTGGCCGAAACTTTGATTGGCCATAACTTAAAATCCAGGTACTTTCTGAATTTTCTGGGTTGATATTTGGAATCCTTGGCTCGAGTAGATGGATTTACATAGGTAGAACATCGAATTTGGTTGGGAAACGAGTGAGATATCGAAGTTTGAAGTTTGGGGCATCAATGGAGTTTTCCGGCGAGAAATTCCGGCGAGTTGCCGTCGAGTTGACTCGGTCTCCGGAGAGTTGACTCGTTGACCGGCGAGTTGACTCGTTGACTCTGACCCGTTGACTTACTGTTCATGATGACGTCAGCATTGACTTTGATGACATCAGCGTTGACTTTTTGGTCAACATTTGACTAAAACTTTGACCCGCTTGTGGGGGCTCGTGGGAGCGTATTTTTAGGTGGGACTAGGACTATTTTAAGGGTTTCGACGATCCGGATCCAATGGCGGTGGTTTCGGGTCGATCGGAGATCGTTAAGTTGGTTAAATCGAGGGTTTTCACCTCGGGAAACGTGTACGGGACATGTTGACCTTTCCGGAAAAATTTAGGGTTCTTAATATGGACTTGTATAGGTTAGTAGTAACCTTTGGATATGATTTGGACAGGTCAGGATGACCCGAAGAGGTCGGATTAGCCCGAGGAGGCTTATGGCACGCATATCGAGGCGGCAGCTAGGACGGACCGTGAGTGGACTTTTGGTTTTCTAACCGTGATGCATGCATATATGATTTAAAATGCCTTATTATATGATTTGTTATGATTTGATATGATTTATGTTTCAATCCGGTGATTTCTCGGTTTTATGATTATTATATTATATTTTGGCACGATTTTCGAGAAATGGTGAAATTGATGTTTTTGGGCTAGGCCCGGATTGAAAATGATGTTTTGACTCGGGTTATGAGTCAGGGAATTAAAAATGATATTTGGACTCGGATTATGAGTCAGGGATTGTTTTCATGGATTTACGTGATCGTGGCAACTCGGGTTTACGGTTGCATGGATTTGCGTGAAAATGATATTTTGGGCTTGAGACCCAATGGAATTGTGATTTTGATTGGATTTGTATTTCCATGCGATGACATGATGATATTGATGATTTTCGGATTTATAAAGTAAATCGGGACTTGGGGCTGAGACCCTGTATTGTAAATGATTTGGTTTTCATTGCAACTGTTTTCACTGGTTTTCGTGATGATGATATGTTGCGCATATTTAGGGCTTTCGGGAGAAAATATGTTTTTCCCCGGAGTGCACCCTGGAGATAACGCTCGCCTTCGGGATGGAAGTGTTTACCCCGAAGAGGTCACGTAGCACGATCTTTGTCGAGCAGCCGAAGGAGGCTTGACTCAGATCAGATGTGCTGGATTATATATGGATCGGTAAGTGATGTGTTCACGAGATCCGGATCGTCGACTGGTGAGGTTTTCACAGCGACGGATTGCTGACTGGTGATGTGTTCACAGCAGCGGATGCTCGGATTTTGAGCGGTCCTTGAGCCTATTGATTTGCACGCGTTGCAGGGATAAACGTGACTCTAAGCAACAGGATATGGAAATAAGTCCCGTGGTTTATGGAAAATGATTTTGAGAAAACTGTGGTTTAGCGGTTGAAATGATTTAAGTAAACTGTGAAATTTATGAGATATTAAATTGATTTGATAAAAATGAGTTTCAAGGAAAATGTGGACATGGAATTTAGAAACATGTTGTTTGTGATTACGTACCAGTTTTGAGTACGGGTTTTTGGTCTTTGTGACCAGGTAATGGTGTTCACATGTTTTGGCCTGAGAGCCGGGATTTGATATTTTATAACTTGAACTGATTTGGTGAACATGAGTTTTACGGACCATGGGAAAACATGTTTTGTTTTTATCGGTCCACTGTTCATACTTGAATAATTTTATACTGTTACTCATGTTTTCTGATATGCATGCACGTTTGTGAAAACTGGAGGGTAAGAATGTATTTTGGCAAATGTTTTTATAATAGGTTATTTTTGTCCACTCACACCTTTTCTGTTTTAATGACCCTTCAGGTCGTAGCGCGATGATCGAGGCTATTCGAGAGGTGGAGGTATGTGTGGGCACATGCGCAAATATCCCTTGTCTGGCAGGTGCTGAAGGGTAGTTTTGGATTTTCAGTTGACTTGTCAGACGGGAGCAGAACCGGGCACGATTATCTATGTCCTTTGGGGACGGGTCCTGTCAAATTGGTATCAGAGCACTAGGTTGCTGATGCTGTTTGACAGGACCCGCCCCGATCCCACAGGGACCACAAGGGGACGTGCCCTGCTCCCGTCTGACACCCACTACTTCATACCAATTTTAACCTCAAAACACCAAATGCATAAATAATCAAATTTAAGTCATACAACAAATCCGAATTAAACAGATGTCAGACAAGGGATGAAATCCAAAATTACAAGTTGCGAGCACGACTCTAACATAAACCTGCGGGTAAACCACCCAGCAGGGGTTCAGGTACGCAGAAGTAGATCTATGCCTCAGCCTCAGGTTCCTCCTCTACCTCAGTATCACGACCTGGAGGGGTTACCAAAAACATTAAGGGTGAGTGGACCGAACTCAAGTTTATAAAATCATTTGAAAAGTAAAACATATAATTTACCCCTCTGTTTTCCAAACATGCATGCAGCATCCTTTAAAATCATAAATAGTATAGTATGAATCATAAGGCATGTAATAAAACCATAACCATAATTTTAGCCACTGCACTATACACTCCAATCCGACATCCCTGATGTCTGACGTCCCTGACGTCCAATAAGGTCACAATCACAAGGCTACGCGTGCCACTCGGGTCTCAATTTCCGAGTTCAATCCCCGAACCCTGTTCGGTTACAGCATCCCCGATGCGTAGCGTCGTAGACGCTGGACGTTCTAGACGTCCGTGACCTCTCCGGGGTACCTCATCCGGAGGAGACAATATAATATGGAAGGATCTATACAGTGCAGTACCAAATACATTTTATTGATATCCACATGCAAACATATATGTATACATAGGTAAAATCTGAACCGATCGTTACGTTTCATCAAACGAGTCTCATGCCCAAATACCGTGAAACGTGCCATAACCGAAATCTCAATATCATCAAAACCATTTATAGATTCCAGCATGTGAACATATAAGTAAATCAGAAAACATTTCAGCATGCAAGGGTTTAATGAAAACGGGCCCACTCACTGTACGATTCCGCTGCGAATCTGCGCGTACGGACCTGTACCGAGATTATCGTACAATTCCTGTCAGTTCAAATCACATGTAAGGGTCACTACAAGTCTTAAATGTTTAACCACAAAGTCCGAAATAGAAACCGGCCCGGGGAAATCGTACAACACGTTTCCCGAGGCAACCGGCCCTAAACTGACCCATCAAAGCTTATCTCAGATCAACATGGTTAAATCACCAAAAATGTTCAGAATGATGAGAGGAACAAAAGTCATGTTGATCGTGATCGGAGATAAGGTCCAACGCGACCTCACGCGCCGCCCAAAGTGGCTGCGCGTGAAAGTCACGCGCCTGACACTGTAGCTACAATGTCACCTCCTTCACCCGTTTGTCTGTAGTACGGGTCTGCCACCCGCGGCTTGACCCGGTTGAATACCCATCAATTCCTACTCGATTTCAATCCAATTTAGGTTCTGTGACAAAAATCAACCTCAACACATCCCCAAACGACCCATCGACCCGCGATCAACCAATCGGGTCAATCACCAGAACTTCCTGGTTTCGAACCCATTGTCCAATTAACTTCACAGGAAGCATAACAGGATCAAAACGAACCAAAATGAACAATCAATTGTGTCTGAAAGTACCTGTAGGTTGCCGTCCCAAGCTCTGCAACTTCCCTGAAAACAGCAGCCTCCGTCCTAGCTCAACCGTGACTGTTAGCCTTCAATTTCGATGTGGTTGAGTTCCAAATACTCCCAGAAGACTAAACCAGGCCTTGGTTTGGTCCGTCAAGCACCATAAATTAAACTCCGAAATTCCCTCCAATTTTCCAGAACTGAATTCTCTGGTTTTCCTCTCCAATTCTCAGCCCTTACTGCAACAGAGTGAAGCACACTTAAATCCCACTCAGTTTAAACAATCCTTGCCAGCCAACAGCTCGTGGAAGCCTCACTGTCCACTGAGAAATGTTTCCCGCAAAAGTTCGAATCTTGAATTAACAAATGGTGTCCATGATCAGCCACGTTCTGATGTTTATAAGGCTTTAAACAATCCCAACTTTCCAACTCACACACTGATTTAACAATTGAGACCCAGAACCACCGTACACGGTGGTGCAGCAATTGTTCCCCCGCGGTTGCTACAGTGACCAGGGGTGAAATGACCAAAATGCCCCTAGTTCAGAAATTACCAAAATGCCCTTCACTTCCTAGGCCCGTAACTCAGCCATACGAAGTCCGATTTTGGCGTGCCGCCTGTCTACGGACTCAGGACGTCGAGACCTACCCAACGGTCCTGGAGTCGTGTGAAACTTAATTGTTAAACGAAAAGTCAACATTTTCGCCCGTGAAGTCCAACTTACGGTAATGCCCCTGAACTTCCGATAGTCATAACTTTTTCCCTGATCGTCCGAAATGGACGTGCCACCTGTCTATGAACTCGTGACGTCCCGTACTACGTCACAGTCATAGGTCAAAGTCCATTTAACTCATCAATCAAAAAGTCAACAATTTGGCCATACCAATCACAAGGGTAAAAGCGTCAATTCACACATTAAATTGAAAGATTAAAATCCTCGAATGTTCGGGGTGTTACAACCTTCCCCCCTTAAGAAATTTCGTCCCGAAATTTCAAAGAAACAAATGTGGAAATTGTTCTCGCATCTGAGCCTCAGGCTCCCATGTGGCTTCTTCCACATTCTGGTTTCTCCAGAGAATCTTCACGAGAGGGATCGTCTTCCGACGTAGTACCTTGTCCTTCCGATCCAAGATCTGTACTGGTTGTTCCTCAAAGCTCAAATCCTCCCGTAGTTCGACAGGTTGTTCTCCAAGTACATGAGACGCATCACGTACGTACCTCCGTAGCATCGATATGTGGAAAACATCGTGAACTCTAGATAGCTCTGGAGGTAGCGCCAATCTGTAAGCAACTCTGCCAATCCTCTCCACGATCTCATAAGGTCCGATAAAACGCGGACTCAGTTTCCCTCGTCGACCGAATCGGATAATCCCCTTCCACGGTGATAACTTCAGGAAGACAAAATCTCCCACTTCAAATTCCAAGTCTCGAATCCGTCGATCAGCATAACTCTTCTGGCGATCCTGTGCCGCCTTCAATCTCTCCTTGATAACACGAACAGTTTCCAGGGTTAAGTCCATCAATTCCGGCCCTACCGCCGCTCGTTCTCCTATCTCCGTCCAGCAGATAGGTGTCCTGCACTGTCGTCCATACAGTGCCTCATAGGGTGCCATCCCGATGCTTGTCTGATAGCTGTTGTTGTAGGCGAATTCCATCAATGGCAAATGAGTATCCCAAGAGTCCTGAAACTGTAGTACACATGACCTCATCATGTCCTCCAGGGTCTGAATGGTTCTTTCAGACTGTCCAACGGTCTGAGGATGGAACGCAGTACTGAAACGTAGGGTTGTTCCCAGAGTAGCTTGCAAACTCCGCCAGAACCTGGAAGTGAAACGCGGATCACGATCGGACACGATCGATTCTGGCGTACCCTGCAATCGTATGATTTCCTTCACAAACAACTGAGCCAGTCGATTAGGTTTATAGGTCTCCTGAACTGGCAGAAAATGGGCTGAATTGGTTAATCGATCCACGATCACCCATACTCCGTCTACTCCGCTCTGAGTTCTCGGTAACTTAAAGACGAAGTCCATGGTGATGTGATCCCACTTCCATTCGGGAATCGGAAGTGGCTGCATAGCCCCATAAGGTCTCTGCCGTTCCGCCTTAACCTGCTGACAGGTTAAGCATTTGCTTACGAACTCGGCAATATCCTTCTTCATTCCTGGCCACCAATAATGGTTCCGGAGGGTACGGTACATCTTTGTACCTCCCGGATGCATAGCATAGGCCGAACTATGGGCCTCCTCAAGAATCTCGGCCCGTAACTCTGCCACTGCAGGTACACACAAACGGCCCAACTTCACAAGTGCTCCATCGTCCCGGATGGTAAAATCCTGTCTCCCATCCGCGTCGACCTCAATTCTGTAAATACAGAGTATCGGATCCTGAAGTTGTGCTTTGATAATCCGATCAATCAGTACGGGTCGTACATGGAAGCTGGCCAACAAAGCTCCATGCGCATCCGTACCCAAAATAACTCTCGCCTTCCGGAGTTCCACTAGCAAAGGAAGATACACCATCCCTAGGTGTGCAACGGATCCTGCTGACTTCCTGCTGAGTGCATCAGCCACCACATTGGCCTTACCCGGATGGTACTCGATCGTACAGTCATAGTCCTTCAGCAGCTCCAACCATCTCTGTTGCCTCATGTTAAGCTCCTTCTGAGTGAATAAGTATTTAAGACTCTGGTGGTCGGTGTATATCCGACACGTTGCGCCGAATAGATAATGTCTCCAGATCTTTAGAGCGTGAACCACCGCCGCCAACTCCAAATCATGGGTAGGGTAGTTCAACTCGTGGATCTTCAGCTGCCGGGATGCATATGCGATAACCTTGCCTGTTTGCATCAACACGCAGCCCAAACCTTGCAGCGATGCATCACTGAAGACCACAAACTCTCCACTGTCATCCGGCAATGCAAGGACAGGTGCAGTGGTCAATCGATCTTTCAACTCTTGAAAGCTCCGATCGCACTGCTCGTCCCAGATAAACTTCACTCCCTTCCGAGTCAAACGAGTCAATGGTGCAGCAATTTTGGAGAAACCCTCCACGAATCTCCGGTAGTAACCTGCTAATCCGACGAAACTCCGCACCTCGGTCACTGTTGTCGGTCTAGCCCAGTTGGTTACCGCATCTGTTTTCTGGGGATCCACGCAAATCCCATCCGTCGATATCACGTGTCCCAGAAAACCAATACTGCTCAGCCAAAACTGACACTTGCTCAGCTTGGCGTACAATTGTTCTTGTCTCAGCCTCTCCAAGACCAACCGTAGATGTTCCTCATGTGCACGGGCACTCCTCGAGTACACCAAAATATCATCGATGAACACAATCACGAACTTATCCAGGTAGGGTCGGAAGACCCGGTTCATCAGATCCATGAATGCTGCTGGAGCATTCGTCAAACCAAATGGCATAACAAGGAACTCGTAGTGTCCATAACGGGTTCGAAAAGCAGTTTTCGGAATATCCTCCTCCGAAATCCTCAGTTGGTGATACCCAGACCGCAAATCAATTTTCGAGAAGCACTGAGCTCCCCGCAACTGGTCAAAAAGGTCATCGATCCTGGGTAGAGGATACTAGTTCCTCAGCGTCACCTTGTTGAGTTGTCGATAGTCAATACACAAACGGAGACTTCCCTCCTTCTTCTTTACGAACAACACCGGTGCTCCCCACGGTGAAGTACTTGGTCGGACATATCCCAAATCCACTAACTCCTGCAATTGAGTCTTGAGTTCTCGTAACTCGGCCGGCACCATCCGGTATGGTGCCTGGGATATAGGTCGGGTACCCGGGAGTAGTTCAATAGTAAACTCGATCTCCCGCGATGGTGGCAATCCAGGTAAGTCTTTCGGGAACACATCCGGAAACTCACGCACCACCGGTATCTCGTCGATACCCGGAGTATCAACCTGATCCGACACGACATGCGCCAGATAACACTGGCATCCCTTCCGTAGAAGTTTGGTAGCAGTAAGTGAAGAGATCACTTCAGGAGGCGAACCGTCACGTTCCCCCTGGAAGATAACCTCCGGCAAACCCGGGCTTCGCAGAATCACTTGCTTGCTACAGCAATCGATGAACGATTCGTGCTCCGATAGCCAATCTATCCCTAGGATTATATCGAAGTCGTGGATATCCAGAATAATTAAGTCTGCTGGTAAACCCACATCCTCAATTCTTACCGGGCACCTCCGAATCACCTGATTCACAAGGTACACGATGCCCATCGGGGTGCCAACACCCATTTCGCAATCTAAAGCTGATACCACACAATCAAGCATACCAGCACAACTCTTCGAAATAAAAGAATGTGTAGCCCCCGCATCCATCAATACACGTACAAGAAGGTTTAAGATATGTAGTGTACCTGTGACCACGCCTGGGGCAGTCCTCGCCTGCTGCTGGTTCATTGCAAATACTTGGGCCCTCGGCCCTCCGTTCCGTCCGCGCCCGCGCGCGCCACGCCAGCACCACGGTCTCCTCCTTGACCGCGACCTCCATTAGTGTGGGAAGCCGTGCTCTGCACCACACTAGAGCCCCCAACGTCGTTGTTCCTGGACAACTGCGGGCAATCACTGGCATAGTGGCCCTCCTCTCCGCAAGCAAAACAAGTTACTGGCCTCGGCCTGTCCGAATGCCCGCCAGAAGCACCGCTCCAAGATGAGTGTTGCCCAGAGTTGTATCCAGATCCTCTGCCCTGAGAGCCTCCATGTCGACCTGACCAGCCACGACCCTTGAAGGATGAGGGTGCTCCCATGTAGCCCCCTCCCTTATTGTTCTTATGGACCGATGGCCAACGATGTGGGCGATCCTGACGTCGCCCCTCACCCGAAGGTTGTTGTGTTTGGTGTGCCGCCAGACTGGCCTCGACACGCACCGCAGCGTCGACCATATCTCTCAGAGAAGCATGAGTAGTAGCAGTCACACTTGCCCGGATCTCCCCTCGGAGTCCAAGCTCGAACATTTGGCATTTGTCCTCCTCCGTGCTCACGAATGATGCTGCGAACCAGGAAAGTTTCCCGAAAGTTTGCTCGTAGTCCGCAACGGACATATCACCCTGCTCCTGCCGCAGGAACTCCGCCTCCCGCGCCGCGCGAAAGGATCGCGGGTAGTACTGGTCTAGAAATCTGGAACGGAAAGCTTCCCAAGTAGTGGTATGGACAGACCACCCAGACATTTTGAGTCCGTGTCACCACTAGTAGGCTCCTTCTTCCAACAAGAAGGCCGCCAAGGTTACCCGTTTGCCCGGAGGGCAGTGCATCACCGAGAAGATCCTCTCCCACTTGGTGATCCAATCATGAGCATCCTCGGGGTTTGATCCCCCGCAGAAAGGAGTGGCTCCCAAACGTTGAGCCCTTTCAATGCTCGCGCATTCCATCTCCCTTTCCAGATCCTCGTCAGTTCGTGTATGAGGAATTCTCCTAGGAGGCATAACCAACTGTCAAGAGGCATAGATCAGATAACAATATTCTTAAAAGTCGAAAAGTAACTAGTACCAATCGCTAGTCTAGCATGCTGACCATACCCTAGTACTGACCATAACCTGGTGCTCTGATACCAAGCTGACAGGACCCGCCCCGATCCCACAGGGACCACAAGGGGACGTGCCCTGCTCCCGTCTGACACCCACTACTTCATACCAATTTTAACCTCAAAACACCAAATGCATAAATAATCAAATTTAAGTCATACAACAAATCCGAATTAAACAGATGTCAGACAAGGGATGAAATCCAAAACTACAAGTTGTGAGCACGACTCTAACATAAACCTGCGGGTAAACCACCCAGCAGGGGTTCAGGTACGCAGAAGTAGATCTATGCCTCAGCCTCAGGTTCCTCCTCTACCTCAGTATCACGACTTGGAGGGGTTACCAAAAACATTAAGGGTGAGTGGACCGATGTAACGACCCGTCCCAAATTCCTAGATTAGATTAGTGACTAATCACGATTAGTGAGGCTAATCCGTGATTAGTAGAGCGAAATCGGACGAACGGTGCGAAATGACCGTTTTACCCTTGATGGTGGCAAAACGTTGACTTTTAATCGGGCAGTCAAATGGACTTTGACCGATGACCGTGACGTAGTTCGTGACGTCACGAGTTCATAGACAGGTGGCATGTTCAATTCCGACGTTCGAGGAAGAAGTTATGACGTTCGGAAGCCCAAGGGCATTTTGGTAATTTGGGTGAATAGGAGGTCAAAAGTTGACTTTTTGACCAGGAGGTCCGATGGCCGAGGGCCGAAGACCGTTACGTAGATAAGGACGATACGAATCCGTAGACAGGCGGCACGTCGAATTCGGACGTTCGACGGCGAAGTTACGGTTCACGGAAGTTCCCAGTTACTATTCACGACGGCACGTTTTACGAGACAAAAAGTGCAGTTTTGTCTCTAGTGGGCCCAGATATTTAATGGAGGCCCAATGGATGAGTGACACTTGTCACCCATCCACTGGCCAACCCCACCCACTCATGCACCAAACCCTTCCCCGTTCATCCATTTCTCCCATTTTCTTCCCAAAACAAACCGATCACCATTTCCTCACCCAAACACCAAACCCTTCCCTTCTAGCCATAACTGAGACCAGAGGGTGAGAGAGGAGGACTAAGGACGGCAGCTGGTGGCTGGAACCGCCGTGGGCGGTGGCGGGAACCCAGAACCCGATCGGGTACCCGGCAAGCCCATTTTCAATTTTTGTGTGGATTTTGTTGTTATGGGTCGATTTGGACGATTGGTTTGAGTTAAATAGGTTGCTAGGGAGTTGTTAGGGAGGTTTTGGTGGTGGTTGGATGTCGGAGGAGCCCTGGGAGGTTTCGGGAAAATTGAACCGGTCGGATTTCGAGGGTTTTAGGTAGTTTTGTTAATTGGGTTAGATAGGAAATGAAGAAATAGGAATTTAGGAATTGGAATGGATGAAATCGGACCGAAAATGAAGGAGAGGGACACCTGGACCGGTTACGCCGGTCCAAGTTGCAGGAAAAACCGGACCGGACCGGTTCAGACCGGTCTGACCGATGTAGGGGATGACTGATGACGTCATCCTGATGACGTCATCATGTCAGGGATGACGTCATCATGTCAGATCTGACAATGTCAGACTGACATGTCAGACAGTGGGCCAATGGGAGCGTGACACGTGTCACTGTCAGGGGCTGTCAGTGATGACGTCATGCTGACGTCAGCGATGACGTCAGCAGGTACTGTAGCAGGCGCGTGAAGCCCACGCGCAGCCACTTCAGGCGGCGCGTGAGGGCGCGTGGCAGGGAATCTGGGGAAGGTTCCAACATACGAAATCTTCCATTCGATGTAACGAACATTTTGAGACTGGTTTCATGTCGATCGGACACCGTCTCGATATGTTTCGGGGCATCGGAAGGTTTAGGTTCGGGATTAAAAATAGTTAAAAATACGGGAAAATTACGGGGCTTTAGTGGGAGGTTAATTAAGTAGTTAGTAACCTTCTATTACGATTTGGACAGGTTTGGGAGTCCCGGTGATGGTGATCGGCTCGGGGAGCCGTATGGCACGCAAATCGAGGCGGCAGCTCGGACGGTCTGTGAGTGGACCTTGTTTTCTAAATTAGTGCATGCATAAATGTTTATTATATGTTTTATTACTTGTTTGATGATGCCATGGGTGCATTTGTATGTGGTTACGTATAAGCACGTATTTCCAGGTTTCGGCCTTATACGGTGCTTATACGGGTCTGTATGTCTTTATTGATTTAAATGAACTGGATTTGGATTTCAAAAGGATAAACTCGGGTATGAGACCCATTTGGTTTTGTCTCGGGCATATGACCTCAGATATCGGGCACGGTGCCCAACTGATGTCCTATGTTCGGGCACGAGACCCAGTCACTTTACGGTTTATGATTTCAGGTCAGGGAACCTTAAATGGAGTCCCAGGTTCATGACGGTTTATGGGAACCGGCATGAACCCTTGTTGGTTATTACGGTACATGACGGTTTATGGGAACCGGCATGTTACCTGGTTATGTTATTACGGTACATGACGGTTTATGGGAACCGGCATGTTACCTGATTATGGATATTATGGATCATGACGGTTCAGGGGAACCGGTCATGAATGTTTATGTTATGTATATATATGTTCATCTACCTTCCTTTACATGTTCTACTATCTCCTCCAGGGAGGGTCGTTGGCTTGGGTGGACCCCGGAGTAGTCACGGAGCACCGACTGAGTGGAGTCACCCCCCAGTTGGGTTCCTTACTCTCAGGAAGGCTATGGTTACTATTACCTCGGGTAGGGTCAGTGGTCTGCGGACATTTACCTTGACTTTGAGATGACTCGGATTGAGACCCGGGTAGCGCGCGCGTGGCTTTGGATACCGTGACAGGATTGGTTGTGTGACTTATATATATGTATGTGATGGATATATGATATATGATATGTGGTGTGTACAGGTGTGCACAGGATTTGGGCAGTGGCCCGTATGGTCGTTTTTATTGTGGTCCTTTCGACCTTAGTTTATATCTGCTTTGGGCTTAGTCCCACATATGGTTGTTTTGGATAAATGGTTTTCGAATGCATGCATGCTTTTTAGTGGAGGGTACAAATGTCTTCTTATTAAATGTTTTTATAAACTCTTGTTTTGTCCACTCACAGTTTTTAATGTTTTGACTGCCCTTCAGGTTGACATCGGATGTGGACTGTAGCAGAGATCGAGATATCACATGCCTCCTCTGGATCCTGGCGTACTCTGATAGCCCGGGAGGGCAAAGGTCGGAAATATCCCTTGTCTGACACTTCGTGTCAGACGGGAGCAGGGTCATCCCGCACTAATCCCGGGGGGATTGGGATGGGTCCTGTCAACCGAACTCAATTTTATAAAATCATTTGAAAAGTAAAACATATAATTTACCCCTCCGTTTTCCAAACATGCATGCAGCATCCTTTAAAATCATAAATAATATAGTATGAATCATAAGGCATGTAATAAAACCATAACCATAATTTTAGCCACTGCACTATACACTCCAATCCGACATCCCTGATGTCTGACGTCCCTGACGTCCAATAAGGTCACAATCACAAGGCTACGCGTGCCACTCGGGTCTCAATTTCCGAGTTCAATCCCCGAACCCTGTTCGGTTACAGCATCCCCGATGCTTAGCGTCGTAGATGCTGGACGTTCTAGACGTCCGTGACCTCTCTTGGGTACCTCATCCGGAGGAGACAATATAATATGCAAGGATATATACAGTGCAGTACCAAATACATTTTATTGATATCCACATGCAAACATATATGTATACATAGGTAAAATCTGAACCGATCGTTACGTTTCATCAAATGGGTCTTATGCCCAAATACCGTGAAACGTGCCATAACCGAAATCTCAATATCATCAAAACCATTTATAGATTCCAGCATGTGAACATATAAGTAAATCAGAAATCAATTGAGCATGCAAGGGTTTAATGAAAACGGGCCCACTCACTGTACGATTCCGCTGCGAATCTGCGCGTACGGACCTGTACCGAGATTATCGTACAATTACTGTCAGTTCAAATCACATGTAAGGGTCACTACAAGTCTTAAACGTTTAACCACAAAGTCCGAAATAGAAACCGGCCCGGGGAAACCGTACAACACGTTTCCCGAGGCAACCGGCCCTAAACTGACCCATCAAAGCTTATCTCAGATCAACATGGTTAAATCACCAAAAATGTTCAGAATGATGAGAGGAACAAAAGTCATGTTGATCGTGATCGGAGATAAGGTCCAACGCGCCCTCACGCGCCGCCCAAAGTGGCTGCGCGTGAAAGTCACGCGCCTGACACTGTAGCTACAGTGTCACCTCCTTCACCCGTTTGTCTGTAATACGGGTCTGCCACCCGCGGCTTGACCCGGTTGAATACCCATCAATTCCTACTCGATTTCAATCCAATTTGATCCTAACATGTTCATTAACTATCCAATTTAGGTTCTGTGACAAAAATCCACCTCAACACATCCCCAAACGACCCATCGATCCGCGATCAACCAATCGGGTCAATCACCAGAAATTCCTGGTTTCGAACCCATTGTCCAATTAACATCACAGGAAGCATAACAGGGTCAAAACGAACCAAAATGAACAATCAATTGTGTCTGAAAGTACCTGTAGGTTGCCGTCCCAAGCTCTGCAACTTCCCTGAAAACAGCAGCCTCCGTCCTAGCTCAACCGTGACTGTTAGCCTTCAATTTCGATGTGGTTGAGTTCCAAGTACTCCCAGAAGACTAAACCAGGCCTTGGTTTGGTCTGTCAAGCACCATAAATTAAACTCCGAAATTCCCTCCAATTTTCCAGAACTGAATTCTCTGGTTTTCCTCTCCAATTCTCAGCCCTTACTGCAACAGAGTGAAGCACACTTAAATCCCACTCAGTTTAAACAATCCTTGCTAGCCAACAGCTCGTGGAAGCCTCACTGTCCACTGAGAAATGTTTCCCGCAAAAGTTCGAATCTTGAATTAACAAATGGTGTCCATGATCAGCCACGTTCTGATGTTTATAAGGCTTTAAACAATCCCAACTTTCCAACTCACACACTGATTTAACAATTGAGACCCAGAACCACCGTACACGGTGGTGCAGCAATTGTTCCCCCGCGGTTGCTACAGTGACCAGGGGTGAAATGACCAAAATGCCCCTAGTTCAGAAATTACCAAAATGCCCTTCACTTCCTAGGCCCGTAACTCAGCCATACGAAGTCCGATTTTGGCGTGCCGCCTGTCTACGAACTCAGGACGTCGAAACCTACCCAACGGTCCTGGAGTCGTGTGAAACTTAATTGTTAAACCAAAAGTCAACATTTTCGCCCGTGAAGTCCAACTTACGGTAATGCCCCTGAACTTCCGATAGTCTTAACTTTTTCCCTGATCGTCCGAAATGGACGTGCCACCTGTCTATGAACTCGTGACGTCCCGTACTACGTCACAGTCATAGGTCAAAGTCCATTTAACTCATCAATCAAAAAGTCAACAATTTGGCTATACCAATCACAAGGGTAAACGCGTCAATTCACACATTAAATTGAAATATTAAAATCCTCGAATGTCTGGGGTGTTACACTGTTGCCACGCCATACCTCCGAAACGTGAGCCTCGTGCGTGACTTGGTAGTGAGATGGGTATATTAGGGTATTTTAGACCTTGTCTTAGATCTCAGAATGTAATTGACCTTGGTTTGAGGGTCAGATGTTAATTAGTGTAACTGCGGCTTGCTAATTGTCGAATCAGTATTCTTGTGGGTCCCAGGATTGAATGAATCCAGAGGCTTGGAGGGTAGCACAATTGGGTAGGTTGGACCCAGGATGAGATTATTCTCAGCAAATTCCTTGGGTGGAATGTGAGTTCCCAACGTCTAGAGTGTTTTGGGGTATTCCTAGGCTTTGTATGTGGTATATGATGTGGTTCACCGGCGGTAATTTGCTAGGTGACCGGGTATGCCGGGGATGGCATGGATGATTGAGTCAAGAATTCGGTCAGGACTCGAGATGAGTCATGGTAATATCTTAAGTCTCAGGAGAAGTCGGGGTTTGAGGAACCCTAGGTAGTGATCGTGGAACCCTAAGGTAGGGTGTTTGGTTCGGAAAAATGTGTTGGCGAGTGGATTGACTTTTAATGACTTTTCGAAGTCGAGACCGACTGACGGTTGTGTCAGGTCTAGTCATGTCAGCTTTAGTGGTGGAACTATAATCCACGGTTGGGGTTGTACTTATCGGTTAGGCCTAGTTGGTTGTCGTGCTACTTAGTTGTGACAGAGTGTTGGTGCAACTATGGTCATGGGCGACCTAGTAGACGACATTGGTTGAATAGAGTTACGATTGGTTGGAGATGTGTTGGATAGGTTACCAGGGGTTGGTACTTGTCGATGGAATCCCAGAGTGGGGATACAGAGTAGTTGTACGGGTACTTGATTCCATTGGATGCGGAGTCTCGATAGCGGTGTCTGGTGGTTAGGTCTGCACAAGTCTGTGGCAAGCACTACTACTGAGAGTGGTTGTTGAGAATTAGGGGACGTTCAGTGGACGTTTCATTTTCTTATATGAGTTGTCAGGGTGACTGTACCCAGAGTTGTTGGGAACGAGGGAGGCAGAGTTCCTCCTATTCGAGTAGAGCTACGGGGTCGTCGCTTGTTATGAGCGGAGATCCAGGGTTGTCAGTTTTACACCCGGTGTGCTCATACTGATGTTGTTGTTTGTGTTTCTGATGTTGAAGTTAGTGCTAGTGTTGGTGCTGGTACTAGTGCTGGTGTTGGTACCGGTGTTTGTGCTGACGATGAGTCACGAGTCGAGTTGTGACTTCGTCGAGATGGGTATGTGTCAGTAACAAGTCCAAATGGGACACGTGGTTGGTGTCCGAGTACGTTGGTTTCAACATGGTTGGACCTACGAAATCGTGAAAGGTTGTGTTTAAGGTGATAGTAGAATCGCGGGTTTTTCCGCATTGGGATTAGGTATTCTGAAGTCATCGGGGGTGACCTCTTATTTTCTGCTTGGTGGCAGACGATGATGGGTTACATGGCATGGGGAGTGCAGCGAGTTTTGTTTGCATCCACGTAGGATGAGTATTGGTGTCATTGTTTTGGATCATCCTTGGTTTTCCCTAGGTGGGATGGCAAGGATAGATACGAGGTAATCAGTGAGAACCCACAGTCGCGGCGTGTCTCGTCGTTGACTGAACTGTTTAATTGTAGGCGTTGGTTATCAAATGTTGTGACAGTACGCAAATTAGATGAGGGTGTAAGACCCTATGGTTCCTAGTAGTTAACTGTGTGGAGCCTAGGTGGATCAGGTTTGTGATGTCGTGGACATTGGGCATTATGACGATCTAGGATCGTGATGTTCATGGTCGGCTGACGTCGTGATGGATCTGGGTCGTGATTTTGATGATCCAGATGGGAAGAGAGTTTATTACTCTTACTTTGGTATGTGAGTCGTAAATGATGGGACTGAACTTCTTTTCGAAGTGGAGCCCCTTATGGTATATTACTCGAGTGAGTAGGTTTCCGAAGTGGTCGGATTTTGTCAACCTTAAACGTGTGGTTGTTGGATTGGCTTCCCTATGAAGTCAACCGAGTATAGTGAACGGGTAACCGATAGGTTCGGTTTTGGTGTGTCCGAGTGGATATGAACGAGATTTCGGGTTTTGGAATCGACTTTCTGGGTGACGATTCAGGATTCGATTTTGGAACTTGAAAGTGGAATACTGGATTTGGGTGCGGAATGATTATTCCAAATGCTAGCTTACGGAATAATGATTTCGGATTCAGATTTGGTCATGGATTAAAAATGTGATGTCTGGGTTTGAATTCGGGATTTCTTGTGAAATTGCGGATTCGGATTTGGAATTGGAACTAGAGGATGGGTGGAGTTTCGATTTGTCTACTGCTGGTTTGGGCAAATGGACTCCATTATTGGAACGTGTTTGGCTATGGCCTAGGTGGTTGTAGTCCGGTCAAGGGATAGATGTATGTACCTTGTACATGGTTTGGGGTACGATACTTTGCAAACTTGTGGTGCCGGGTGACGGTATACGAGTTATACCAGTGGTACGTTGGTGAACGTGTTGGTAGTCAGCTTAGTTCTAATACCATTGGTTGGGTTGTGAACGTGAACTGGACATTGAACACGATGCACTGGGCCGAGTGATTCTGATGCATTCAATGATTGTTTGAGCAGGTGCTCTTAGCCAAGGTTGGCTAGTGTAACTCTAGTGTTGAGTTGTGTGATCACTGCTAGGCTTGTGTTCAACGTGTTCCAGTTACACCGTTTGATTGAGTGTGATGACGGTATGCGTATACTCAGCATGAGTGAGTTGGTGGTTAGTGTGACCGCAAGTTGCTTTGCGGCGAGATGTTACCATGTCGTGACCTTACCAGCGTCTTGGATCGCCGAGGGGGTGACAGTTGTGGATACTGAGGAGTGGTATTTGTCACAGGATTGAGTTTGCCCTGCGAGGTGAGATCCGGATTGTTGATCTTACGCTACATTGAGGACGTTGTAGTACGATGTGTTGTCACTGATATGTTTATGATTGGAGCTTTACAAGGGTGGTAAAGCTTAGTGGTGACAATTTGGCTTGTAGTGTCAGCATGGACTGACAAGTGAGATTTGGTGACTCTCTATGAGAGCGAAGGTCCGGGTATATTGGTGATTGAGGGGAATCGTCAAACTGGGGGAGCCAGCTTGATGATGACCTTGTCAATTTTCAGTGATCAATTTCACTCGAGGAGGTCGATTGTAGTCAATACGACGAGCATCTGTGATGTGACGTCTGGGTGCAGACGAGTTCTGCGTTGGTTAGTGGGTGTACAGGGGTACACATGTTGTGAGGCCCATTTGTTTTCCACGAGGTAGTTGTGGAATACGGATAGTTGGAATTTCGGGGACGAAATTCTTTTAAGGAGGGAAGGTTGTAATGACCCGTCTCGAATATCGGGATTGCATATTAATTAATTATGGTTTAGAATGATTAATCTGGAATTAGTTGAGTGAAATCGGACGAAATGTGCAAAATGACCGTTTTGCCCCTAGGCGTGGGCAAAATGTTGACTTTTAGTTCGGGCGGTCAAACGGACTTTGATCGATGATTGTGACGTAGTTCGGGACGTCACGAGCTCATAGACAGGTGGCATGTTCGATTCTGACATTCGAGGAAAAAGTTTTGACGTTCGGAAGTTCGAGGGCATTTTCGTAATTTGGCTAAAAAGGGGCCAAATGTTGACTTTTGACCCGGGAGGTCCAATGGACAAAGGCCAAGAGCCGTTACGTAGGTCGAGTCGATACGAATTCATAGACAGGCGGCACGCCGAAATTGGAGATTCGACGACGAAGTTGTGGTGACGGGAGCGAAATCGATTAACCGAACGAAACGGGATTTCGATTAAAATATTATTAAATAGTGAATAGTGATCAGAGTTTGTGAACACTTGGATGAGTGACAAGTGTCACCCATCCCTTGTTTTGAGGCCCTAAATTGTGGAACATGTTTCCCATTAATCTATTTTTTTTAATCATTCCTTATCATGCATTCTTCATCATCCGTCATCTTCATTTCTTCATTTATTTTCTTCAAAACCATATACCTCAATCCTACACAAACACCTCTCAATCATCATCCATTGCTTATGACCCGTGAACGAAAGTTGGAGAGGATGTTGAGACGAACCCAACGGTGGCCACGGTAAGGACCGTTGTGCACGGTGGCCGGAACTTTGGAAGGTAAAACCGTAGGATTCAAATTTTGGGTTTTTGATTTTGATGGTGTTGATCGATTCTAAGCTTAGGATGATGTTCTTTGAGCTCTCACGAGCTTGTAGGTGCAATTTGGGACGAAATTGGACGTTGGAGGTGAACGGAATGATGATTGGAAATCTGGCCGAAACTTTGATTGGCCATAACTTAAAATCCAGGTACTTTCTGAATTTTCTGGGTTAATATTTGGAATCCTTGGCTCGAGTAGATGGATTTACATAGGTAGAACGTCGAATTTGGTTGAGAAACGAGTGAGATATCGAAGTTTGAAGTTTGGGGCATCAATGGAGTTTTCCGGCGAGAAATTCCGGCGAGTTGCCGTCGAGTTGACTCGGTCTCCGGCGAGTTGACTCGTTGACTCTGACCCGTTGACTTTTGACCGTTGACTTACTGTTCATGATGACATCAGCGTTGACTTTTTGGTCAACATTTGACTAAAACTTTGACCCGCTTGTGGGGGCTCGTGGGAGCGTATTTTTAGGTGGGACCAGGACTATTTTAAGGTTTTCGACGATCCGGATCCAATGGCTGTGGTTTTGGGTCAATCGGGGATCGTTAAGTTGGGCAAATCGAGGGTTTTCACTTCGGGAAACGTGTACGGGACACGTTGACCTTTCCGGAAAAATTTAGGGTTCTTAATATGGACTTGTATAGGTTAGTAGTAACCTTTGGATATGATTTGGACAGGTCAGGATGACCCGAAGAGGTCGGATTAGCCCGAGGAGGCTTATGACACGCATATCGAGGCGGCAGCTAGGACGTACTGTGAGTGGACTTTTGGTTTTCTAACCGTGATGCATGCATTTATGATTTAAAATGCCTTATTATATGATTTGTTATGATTTGATATGATTTATGTTTCAATCCGGTGATTTCTCGGTTTTATGATTATTATATTATATTTTGGCACGATTTTCGAGAAATGGTGAAAATGATGTTTTTGGGCTAGGCCCGGATTGAAAATGATGTTTTGACTCGGGTTATTAGTCAGGGAATTAAAAATGATATTTGGACTCGGATTATGAGTCGGGGATTGTTTTCATGGATTTACGTGATCGTGGCAACTCGGGTTTACGGTTGCACGGATTTGCGTGAAAATGATATTTTGGGCTTGAGACCCAATGGAATTGTGATTTTGATTGGATTTGTATTTCCATGTGATGACATGATGATATTGATGATTTTCGGATTTATAAAGTAAATCGGGACTTGGGGCTGAGACCCTGTATTGTAAATGATTTGGTTTTCATTGCAACTGTTTTCACTGGTTTTCGTGATGATGATATGTTGCTCATATTTAGGGCTTTCGGGAGAAAATATGTTTTTCCCCGGAGTGCACCCTGGAGATAACGCTCGCCTTCGGGATGGAAGTGTTTACCCCGAAGAGGTCACGTAGCACGATCTTTGTCGAGCAGCCGAAGGAGGCTTGACTCAGATCAGATGTGCTGGATTATATATGGATCGGTAAGTGATGTGTTCACGAGATCCGGATCGTCGACTGGTGAGGTTTTCATAGCGACGGATTGCTGACTGGTGATGTGTTCACAGCAGCGGATGCTCGGATTTTGAGCAGTCCTTGAGCCTATTGATTTGCACGCGTTGCAGGGATAAACGTGACTCTAAGCAACAGGATATGGAAATAAGTCCCGTGGTTTATGGAAAATGATTTTGAGAAAACTGTGGTTTAGCGGTTGAAATGATTTAAGTAAACTGTGAACTTTATGAGATATTAAATTGATTTGATAAAAATGAGTTTCAAGGAAAATGTGGACATGGAATTTAGAAACATGTTGTTTGTGATTACGTACCAGTTTTGAGTACGGGTTTTTGGTCTTTGTGACCAGGTAATGGTGTTCACATGTTTTGGCATGAGAGCCGGGATTTGATATTTTATAACTTGAACTGATTTGGTGAACATGAGTTTTACGGACCATGGGAAAACATGTTTTGTTTTTATCGGTCCACTGTTCATACTTGAATAATTTTATACTGTTACTCATGTTTTCTGATATGCATGCACGTTTGTGAAAACTAGAGGGTAAGAATGTGTTTTGGCAAATATTTTTATAAGAGGTTATTTTTGTCCACTCACACCTTTTCTGTTTTAATGACCCTTCAGGTCGTAGCGCGATGATCGAGGCTATTCGAGAGGTGGAGGTATGTGTGGGCACATGCGCAAATATCCCTTGTCTGGCAGGTGCTGAAGGGTAGTTTTGGATTTTCAGTTGACTTGTCAGACGGGAGCAGGACCGGGCACGGTTATCTATGTCCTTTGGGGACGGGTCCTATCATTACGAGCCAAAGCATAATCACCAGTAGCTATCACTTAGCCTGGATCTTACTGAAGAATACCGCGAACAAGCCAACCTACGAAATATTTCCTGCAAATAGTGACTCTGCAACTACCACAACGCAAGATTCAAACCACCCAGCTTTCAAGAAGGAGATTGGGTTCTACGGAAGGTCACCCTCACAACCAAAGATCTCTTAGATGGGACGCTTGAACCAAATTGGGAAAAACCTTACAAGATTACAAGATCTGCCGACCTGGTACATATGAATTGACTTACCTGCTCAGCCATCCATGAAATGCTGATGACCTGAAAAGTACTTCCTCTATTCAACTGGTGAGGCAGTTGGCACTTTTTTCTATCTCCTATACTTTGTTGTAATTCGCCACTTCTGGCTCCCTTTATCAATGGAACCTTGTTCCTTACAAACAATAGGTACACATAATACATAAGGACTCAAACTTACAAGTCAGGGTACGGTTTTACTCTGCCTACACCCCAACACTTTAAATTTGACTCAAACATTTAAGTCGGTGTACAGCCTTACTCAGCTTACACCCCAACACCTGCAATTGACTGAAACATTCGAGTCGGTGTACATCCTTACTCGGCTCACACCAATACTTAGACTCGAACTTACGAGTTAAGGTACGGTCTTACTCGGCCTATACCCAAACACTTACAATTTGGCTCAAACATACGAGTCGGTCATACTCGTGCTCCGGCTATGACCTATCCCCTACATCGGTCGAGCTAGCCTCATCCTCACTCCCGGATAAAGGAATGAAGACCTTTACACTACTGTCTGAAGACCCACCGACCTCTGAGTCGTAGCACCTCCCTTCCGACACCGAGTTACTATCCTCGAACATCTACAACAAAATCAAGGAGAACACAACTCAAAGACCGACCCAGACCTTGGAAGATCTGACCACAAACTAAACCAAGTCCATACTCAATTCTCCACAATTTCCTACTTTAATCCACAAAAATCAAAGATATTGATGCTTACAGTGTTTTTACATGACGAAGTTGAGAATCGAAAATTATACCACCATGAACATCGTCGCCAAAAGCTGATCGAAAATTGTCGTTTCAATTTGACAGAGTTTCATTCAATCTCTAAAAATTCAAGTGATCAAATTGGTGGAGACCCTTTCCTATTTATAAAGCTCGACACGGACAACGAGGTGTTAGTACCCTCAGTGGCCTACACGTGTCGTAACACACTCGGATCCGATCGACACGTGTCACACATCCAGCCAAGGGAGACCAACCACCCCTCCTACTACCTACTTCGCCACAGTCGACCATGATCACCTGACTGGCCTGTCAGCACACCACCGAGCCACGTACACCGCTCGGTGGTCATCGATACACAAAAACTAAGCATTAAAGTAAACACAAAGTCACACTCAACACTTAAAGAAAAGTATGCCATTAAAAACCCTTTTTTTTTGTAGATGTAGCATTGGTAAATAGGGATTATTCTTAACCGGGGATTGAGGGTACCTAAGTATGATTATCGTTTGATTGATTAATTAAGGGAGGTAATTGATTGTTTCTCTTGTGCTACGTGATTATCTAATCTAAACTATCCTAATTTATTATTTATATGGTCAACTCATCTTTATAAATCCAAACTGGGCTTCGAACTCATCTAATCTAAACTGGCTCTTAAGCCCGAACTCATGACTCAACTGGGCTTCGAGCCCGATATCTCAGGGTTAGTCACGATTAGAATCGTAGTGATGCATGCAACCATCCACCCAGGACCGCCCTTAATCCTGGTAAGTCGTTGTGAACGTATCAACCGACGCGACCACCACTAGATCATGGTGCGCCTTTCACGGATCGATATCCTGAACCTTCAGCACTCCGAAGTTGAGCCTTCAGTGGCTACTCGATAGCAGAACGTGCATCGTGACCTCTCCGGAAGGAACACATCCCAGTCCGGAGGTGAACGTCGTATCGTCCGTCGCCGTGCACATAGCACTCGCTGCGACCAAGACTCAGACCCGTAGGTCATCAATAGGGCCACATGCTCGAGAAAAAGCCAAATGGTTCTCATGCTCGAGTTCATCCTTTATAAATCCAAAACCATTTCATTTAAACCATCGTAGAAAGCATAGTACGTATAAGCACCGTATAAGGCCAAAACCTCGAAATATGTGCCAATATGTGAACACACACAAATGCACTTATGGCATCACAAAACATGTATTAAAACACATAATAAACATTTATGCATGCATCAATTTATAAAAATAAGGTCCACTCATAGACCGTTCGAGTTGCCACCTTGATACGCGTGCCATACGGCTCCCTCGGGCCAAACATCATCACTGGGACTTTCAAACCTATCCAAATCATAATAAAGGGTTACTAACTACTTAAATAACCCCTCAATAAAGCCCCATAATTTTCCCGAATTTTTAACTATTTTTAAACTCGATCCTAAACGTTCGGACGTCCCGAAACATATCGAAACGATGTCCGATCCTCACGAAACCAATCCCAAAATGTTCGTTACATCGAATAGATGATTTAATGTGTTGGAAGCTTCGCCAAAAATTGGCCCATGCACCCACACGCACCGCCCAAAGGGGCTGCGCGTGGGAGTCACGCGTCAGCGCACTGTGCTTCTGCTTCCTTCGGTAGACCGGGTTCGAACCGGTCTGGTGGTTTTCGGTCCAGTCCGACCGGCGGACCCGGTTCACTCATTTTCCCCCCACTTTTCAGTCTATTTCAACCCCTTTTTGATTCTAATCTTCCTACCTAAATCCTAGGGACCTAACCATATAAAAAGGACGAAGAAAAATGCCCTAAAGCCCCTGGTTCGAAATCCCCTTTCATGGCCAAAGTTTTCCGTTCAATCCATAGGCCTACCGGCCGTCTTCCACCCTTAAAATCCATTCCTTAATGATCATACTAACCTTAAATCGATTCACAAACCACAAAAAAAAAACCTAAACGTCTAAATCCAAAAATATGAAGATTTGAATCAAAAATGGGTTATCGGGTTACCTTCGTCCGCAGTCCACGATGGCGCTCGATCTGGCCACCATCATCATCATCTCCTTCCATTCTCTCTCTTTCATTCATGGTCCAAAATGCAGTGGGTGAAGTTTGGAGGAAGGTGGTAAGTGTGGGTTGTTCAAAATGGGGGATGGTTTCGAATTTGGTTGAAGGATCGAACAGGGAAGGGAGACGGATGTATGGGAAGTGGTGGGAAATGGATGAGTGACACTTGTCACTCATCCATTGGGCCTTCCTAAAATATCTGGGCCCACTTGAGTACAAAAGCTCCCCATTTCGTAAACGTGCAATAGTGACCCGAAACATCCGTGAGCCGTAACTTCTCTGTTGAACGTTCAAATTCGACGTACCACTTGTCTACTGACTCGTATCGACCTGATCTACGTAATGGTCCTCAGCCCTCGGACATCCGACTTCCCGGGTCAAAAGTCAACGTTTAGTCCTTGTTCAGGCGAAAAATCATAATTTCACCCTGAACGTTCGTTAATCCTTGGCTAAACCCTAATTAGCCTCGCTAATCTGTCAATAGTCATAATTAATCCTTTAAATTTTGGATGGATCGTTACATCTGACCCCCAATCCATAGCCCATTTCATTCTGAGATTTATCACGAGGTCTCATATTTCCGCGTATACCCGTCTTGCTACCAGGTCGCGCACAAGGCTTACGTTTCAGAGGAACAACGTGGCAACAGAATCAGCAACCTAGTGCTCTAATACCAATTTGACAGGACTCGTCTCTGAAGGACATAGATAACTGTGCTTGGTCCTGCTCCCGTTTGACAAGTAAACTGAAGTTCCGAAATTACCCTCAGCACTTGCCAAACAAGGGATAACCGCACCTGCACTCACTCATACCTCCACCTCTCGAATAGCCTCGATCATCGCGCCACGACCTGGAGGGTCAATAAAATAGAAAAGGTGTGACTGGACAAAACAAACTTTTATAAATACATTTACCAAAATACATTCTTACCTTCTAGTTTCACAAACATGCATGCATATCATAAACCATGAGTAAAATACATCCGGGCACAAATGTTTATAAATCACAAATCTCAATAAAACCACGGTACTCATGTCCATATACAATCTCATTAGTCACATTATCCATGCTACGCGTGCAAATAAAATAAGCTCAAGGACCGCTCAAATCCGAGCAAGACGCCGGGAACACATCACCAGCCGACGTTCCAGATCGTCGTGAACACATCACTGATCGATCTCCACATAATACCGGCACACCTAAGTCGAGCCTCCCTCGGTTGCACGACAACAGACCGTGCTACATGACCTTTCTGGGAAAAACACATCCCATCCCAAAGGCGAGCATTATCTCCAGGGTTCATTCCCGGGAAACATATTCCCAACCGGAAGCCCTAATATATTCGCAACTAATAACCACCATAAAAACCAGTGAAAACAGTTTCATTTGAAACCAAAATCATTATCAACACAGGGTCTCAGCCCAAAACATAGTTTCCTCAAAACCCGTAAAACCAGAGTTTCGATTAATTTCATAAATCTGAAAACCATAAATATCATCATGTAATCACATGTAAATACAAATCCAATCAACATCACAACTCCATTGGGTCTCAAGCCCAAAATATCATTTTCACGTAAATCCGTGCAACTGTAACCTGAGTTGCCATTTTCACGTTTTGGGCTGAGACCCTATGTTGATAATGGTTTTGTTTCAAATGCAACTGTTTTCACTGGTTTTTATGTTGGTTATTAGTTGTGGATATATTAGGGCTTCCAGTTGGGAATATGTTTCCCCGGAATGAACCACTGGAGATAACGCTCGCCTCCTGGATGAGATGTGTTCGCCCGAAGAGGTCACGTAGCATGGTCTGTGGTCGTGCAGCCGAGAGAGGCTCAACTCAGGTTTGCTAGTATTTTGTGGAGATCGATCAGTGATATGTTCACGACGATCTGGAACGTTGGCTGGTGATGTGTTCATGGCGACGTGCTCGGATTTGAGCGATCCTTGAGCTTATTTGATTTGCATGCGTAGAATGGATAACTTGACTAATGTGATTGGATATGGAAATGAGTCCCATGGTTTTATTGAGATTTGTGATTTATAAACATTTGTGCCTAAATGTTTTTTACTCATGGTTTATGATATGCATGCATGTTTGTGAAACTGGAGGGTAAAAATGTATTTTGGTGAATGTATTTATAAAAATTTGTTTTGTCCACTCACACCTTTTCTGTTTTATTGACCCTCCAGGTCGTGGCGCGATGATCGAGGCTATTCGAGAGGTGGAGGCATGAGTGGGCACAAGTGCGGTTATCCCTTGTTTGGCAAGTGCTGAGGGTAATTTCGGAACTTCAGTTGACTTGTCAGACGGGAGCAGGACCAAGCACAGTTATCTATGTTTTTCGGGGATGGTTCCTATTAGCTGAGTCATCCAATACTTAGCCAAATTATCATTTTACCCTCCATTACAAAATGACCAAATTGCCCCTCGCCATTCAAGACCCGTAACTTTTCTATCCGGATTCCAATTTATGCATGCCACCTGTCTATAGACTTAGTGTCTCAAGACCTACCCAACGGTCTTTACCAAAAGTAAAAAAAGTGCCCCAATTAAAAGTTAACTGTTGGCCCTTATAACCAAGGGAAAAATCGTCATTTCCTTCCAATTTTTCCAATTTTTTCCTTTTTCTAATTTCCGAGTCGTCACAGTAGCCAACCGAGGCACCTCCACTGAGCCTCCTTACCCTGTTCACTGACAACATGCCACTCCTCCCACATGGCCTAGATGACCTCGACAATCTCTCTCGCCAAGGGACTTGGGGGACTATAGGTATACTTTCCACCGAGTCTAGAAGAATGAGACAAGTCCCCGATCGAGAAATTCCACCTCAGTCAAGAACTTAGGGGACTTCTGTTGACACCATATCTGCCCAGACTCACTGAACCGTATACCTAAAGCCCAAACACTGAACATGGTCCAAGCCCATGTCTTTTACATAGCCTTGACAATGGGCCCAATACCAGATGACACGTGGAAGCACTTCCACGCTTGATCCGTGTAATACGTGTCAACACGTAAATCGAGGAACATTTGTCCCATGTCAAAACTATGGGAATTGAACACCCCACTCACCCATACACAAGGGTTACACATTTCCCAATAAAAGGAACTAATATTTACTATTCACTATTACTCTATAAAATTTACCATTTACCATTTCCTCTTACGAACAAAGTTACTAACTTGACCATCAGAGAACCTTGGGCCAGCACCACACCGGAAGACTAATGACTGTCCCAATTGGCAGGTTACGAGGAAGGACACGCGTCATTTGGTGATTAGACGACGAGTAATCGACCGTTGGAACATTTCCTTCTTCAACATATGGTATTTTGCCTCACTAGGCATCTAAAACAAATTTACAGTTAATTTCACCTTACTACTAAGTTTGATACAACATTTATGTGTCCATGTGAATTTCCTTACTTGTGATGATTAAACTTTATGTACTTCACTAAGTTTTGGCCGAGTCAAAATTGTAGCATGTACTATGAGATTTTCACATTTTGATATGCCTGTTACATTCACTTCACTTAACATGTTTGTCAATTCTTTTGTAACACCTTGGTTTTCTATTATATCGAACCATGCATTTCTACAACTGGGAGTCGTATCCCCTATTTGGTACTTTTGCTTACACTATCTTAAACATCGATTTTGGAATCGCTTCTGGTTACTACTTTTGACCCTTGAAGACAATTCAATTTAGATAAGTTTTATCTCTCCTTAGATTTAGTAAATATATTAAAGTTTCTCAACTTGATATCACATCTTGGCATTTATGTCTTGTCTCACGTACTTGACTTATTTATGCAGTTTTCCTCACCCCTTTTTGGTGATTTACGTGTTGTCGAAGTTTGGACGACTTTGAGATTTATACATTTTATTTGAATAATAAGCATTCTCCTAAATGAAATTTTTTGGTTCAATGAGATTTGACTTTTATTTTAAAACAATTATTTTGAATTTTAAGACTTTGACCTTTGGGGTCATTTGTGTTATTTGTGTTTGAGATTACTAGTTGATATTATGTTCTTTCGAACTCTTTACTTTGTGCAAATCTTCTTATGATCCTTAAAATTTTGTTATAATTTGACATATTTTGTTGTTATGGATCCAATACCATTTCCACTCTTCATTGTACCTTATACCTTATCTTTTAACGATGCGCTCCCCGCTCTTTAGATTTTCACTCTACATTGTACCTTATACCTTATCTTTACTTGTGATGACTCGGGTTAGTTGATGACGAGATTATGAGGTTAATTACCCATACTTATCTACGATCATGTTGATCTCCGCAAACTCTCCCTTACTAAGGATTAACAACTAGCGATTTTACCCTTGAGTTTTAGTTTGACCGCTAACCCTGAACTCTGATTTGAATCGCCTTTTTGGGAGCTGGATTTGGCCACCACATGTCATTCGACTTTGGTGAACTTACTATTTCTGTGTAGCCCATGGCTTATTCTCAAGTTCTGCATCTATTGACTTCGTTCATGCGCTGGCTAGTTAACGCTTCATACTTTTTTTGCATTTGTGCTGCATCACCGAGCCTACGAGTTGTAACAGTCAGGGCTTGAGGGGAATCACTAGTACAAAGACAAGCCTTTTTTGTTGAACATGACTTTTTTGACTGGCGGTATTTGTTGTTGAAGTTTATTGTTGGACTGGTGTAACTAGTTTTTGACTCAAGATAATCTTGAGGTTATTTGATGGTTGAGAGGATTCTAGTGCCCCGCTAACTTACATTATGAATTAGAGATGACCAAAGACTGCAGGTTTACGACCGAATGTTAACCTTGGACAAGGTTGTTTTGTTAAAACTCTGAAGAAGAAGTTGGATTAACCGACCAGAACTTATACAGTAGTTAATAAAGACCCTAGTATTGACAGGACCCACCCCGATTATCGCCTCGATAATCGGGAAGCATCCTGCTCCCGTATGACAATCGAATCCAAAAGTCCGGAAAACTAAATAATATTACAACACACTCATTGTCAGACCAGGGAGGTTAAACAAATACATCCGACTGGACATCAAGTCCACAGTTTCACAGAGCAATATTACAAAACAGGTTAAAGAACAAATCCTACTCTGTGAACTAACTAATCCGCAACGGAAAACTTTATGACTCCGCCCCTGCCTCGGCGCTCGCCCCCGCACTTGTACCATGACCTGGAGGGAATTTAAAAAAACAAAGTGTGAGTGGACCGAAACATAAGTTTTACAGGAAAACAGTTTTCCGAAATCGGGTTCGCCCTCCAATTTTGTAACACGCATGCATAACCAAATATTAAAAAAAAATCGCGTATTAAACCTTTGAAAACTCTTTTTCCGACACATGAAAAACGTTACAGAGAATCGTCATAACCTATGTAAAACAATTTAATATTACCAGAATCCAGAAACCGTCATTTTGAAACATCAATTGCACAAATCAAGTAAAAAGTGAGTCAATAATCACAGTTAAGCCGTTGGATCCATCCGAGTCTTTAAACTCAATATCAGGCCTTCCCGGGATATCAACGAGTCTTTAAACTCAAAACATGATCAATAGGCCTCGGGGGTATCACAATAATCGAGTCTTTAAACTCACGAGTCTTTAAACTCAATCCGGGTCTTTAAACCCAATTTTCGGGCCCGCCCCCGTCATCAATAAACCGGGTCTTTAAACCCAAAACCAGATCCAACAATCAACCGGGCCTTTAAACCCAAAACCATTTTTAAACACAATAAACCGGGATTCATCATAAACCGTTTTCCAACAACATTCCGAAATCATATCACGTCATAATAGGACTTATGTCCGAATTCACATGCAATTTCCAAAACATGCAATTTCCGAAATCACTTCACAATTGTAATCAAAACATCATAAATCCGTAACATGCATAATCATATCCAGATACTTCATCAAAACGTCATTCATGCATAAGCAAAAACCGTAACCTCGAATTGCGTGAAATACGATGAATATCTCGAAAACCGTGAAAATACGTAAAACTGAATTATCATATCACCATCATAAAATCATATGCAAAACCATAAGATAAACCAGTAAAATAGTCATGCATGCCCAGTTAGAAATCAAAAAGTCCACTCACAGTTTTAGGACGCGTCAATCGCGCCCCGTGCGCTCCTCAGTAGCTTCGGAAGTGTCTGGGCCTGTAAAAACGTACAAGAAGGGTTACAAACATCCTCAAATAGCTCGTATGATTTTTCCTAATTTTCCCGGATTTTTCGGCGAAATTAAACTTAGAGACTTAACCTTCCGGACTCCTGAAATCATCCCGAATGACTCCCGATCCACTCGAACTCTATAGATAAAATGTTAATTAAACTGAAAGGATTAAATCTCATGTTGACCATGATCGGAGTTGACATCCCACGCGCCGTCACGCGCCGCCCAAAGTGGCTGCGCCTGAAGGCCACGCGCCAAGCTACAGTACCTTCGTCCTTACCTGGATAGACTGATAAATGGGTCTATTACCCGCGACTCAACCCGACCAGTTCAAGCTCAATTCTCAATCAATTCTTCCCGTTTTCAATCCTATGATCTTCTCTAATCCATTAATTTTAGGTCTGCATAAACGGTTAACCTCGACTAACACCAAATCGTCCCAACTCAAGCTCGAACAGTCGAACAAGTCGACTTCTGGAACTCACCCAAACTAACTCCATTCTCAAATTAATTTCACCAGCAGCTTAAAGGGACTTAGACGAACACAATGGTATAATCAATTGGACTCGCCGTTGCCTGGAAGTTGTCGACCTCAACACTGGTTTTCCTCTGAAACTGAGACTCAGGTTCCCGGCAAACCAGTCCTCCTCCTCCTTCGATTCTTGCACGGTTGTGCTCGTAGTGACTCCAGAAGTCCAACACGGCCCTTGGTTTCGATCAACAATCCCCAGAAATTAAATGTGATTTTTCCCTCCAACTGGTTCTTCCTTGAACAGCAACTCAGGTTCTTGGGCCAACCGTGGTCATTCTCCCTCAGTTCTTGCACCGTCGTGATTCTGCTACTCCCAGAAGCCCCTCAGTGTGTTTAGATTGATCCCAAAACCCGTAGGAATTGAACTCTGAGATTTCCCCCCAAAAACCCGAAAATGGTTCTTCACCGTTTCTCTCAAACCCAGCCTTCACACTGATGCACAAATGACCCCAAACGAATCCTCACTTCGTTCCCATACACGGTTAGTCGATCAGTGTGACCAGCAGCCCGTGGGAGACCAACTGAAGTCTCTGAAAACGGTTTCCCGCAAACACAGAAACCATGGCACATTCTTGCTCTCCCGTGCCCTGAACTCTGTCCAACCGTGCACCAGTGCCACTCAATCCTACTTCCACTACCTCAATCGACTTAAACAAACCATCTGATCAGTCCACTAGCCATAAACAATTGCACGCATAAACTCCACGGCCGCACTCTGTTTTCCACGGTGGTGAACAGTACCCCGTGTAAAAGACCAAAATGCCCTCAGGGAAAAAATTACCAAGATGCCCTCCAACTCCCGTGACCCGTAACTCGGTCATCCGAAGTCCGTTTCACGCGTACCGTCTGTCGTTGTACTCGGGACCTCGAGACGAACCTAACGATCTTCGAATCATGTGAAAACCAATTGTCAAGCAAAAAGTCAACTTTTTCCCATATAACGTCCAAATTACGATAATGCCCCTGAACTTCCGAACCTCATAACTTTCACCTCGAGCGTCCGAATCGGATGTGCCGCCTGTCTATGAACTCGTGACGTCCCGAACTACGTCACGGTCATCGTTCATTGTCCGTTCGGCCTCCAAATCAAAAGGTCAATAAATTGACCACACGAATCACAGGGGTAAAAACGTCATTTTATTCAATATTTTATAATATTACATTTTTAGAATGTCCGGGGCGTTACATGTCAGGACCCACCCCGGTTTCACCCCGAAACCCGAGGTAAATCCCGCTCCCGTCTGACTCCCCGACGCAAAACGCAAGTAAAACTCACTCACATTCTATCCAGTCAAACGCAGGAGTAAGTAGACACCAAGTCCCGAAGGTAGCATTTACAGAACATAGTACGAACATACAAAGAAAATAAAACCGATAACTACACGCACACGGAAGCCTTTACTCTACTCTGGGAACCCTCACGTCACTTCTATGCCTCGGACACTGCCTCGACGTCAAGACCCCGCCCTCGCTCCACAACCTGGAGGGCAATTAAAACAGAAAATGTGAGTGGACCAAAAAGTACAATAGTTCAAAAACCATTTTATAAGAAAACCGAGTTTAACCCTCCGTTTTGAAATCACATGCATAACCAGCAGTTATAAACACATTTATAAAATAATCATTATAAACATCATAAGAAACAGAAACACTATAAAATACTGTACGAAATCATAACAGGAGTATCTGAAACCATATCAAAACCATAAATCCCAAATCAGCATTTGTCCGATCAAACCTGCTGGATCTATCCGAGTCTTTAAACTCCCGAGTCTTTAAACTCAATCCAGGCCTTAATCATATCCGAGTCTTTAAACTCCCGAGTCTTTAAACTCAAGGCCTACGGGGGAAATCAATATATATCCGAGTCTTTAAACCCAATCCGGCCGGTCCCCCGTCACATATATCCGGGTCTTTAAACCCAATATCCAGATCCAGCAAATCCAATCCCAAAACCATTTAAAAACCATTTACCAATCCACATCCAAACCCGAATCCGAAATCACTGGTCTGATGCCCTTCCGGCGTTCAGGACCGTCATTCCGAACCCAAATCCGGAAAAATATCCATTTTCATACCAAAACCACATGTAGTCACAAATCATATTTCATAACCCATTTATCATGATTTGAAAACCTTTATCGGTGGAAATCCCCAAATGTGGCATCAAAATCCGAAAACCAACATTTTCTCGAAAAACGTGCCAAAACCGTCTTTTTCTCGAAAAACGTGCAAACACATAAAATCATCCTTTCATATTCAATAAACATAGATTCATAAGTAAAACCATAAAATACGTATATAAAAACAGTTATGCATGCTCGAGTTTAAGAAAAGGGTCCACTCACAGTACTGAGCCCTACTCGCGTCCCGAACGTCCAGCCCGTTCCTCGGCTTCCTCGGGGAATCCCGATCCTGTCAAACACCGCCAAATTACGTTACTAGCACGTCTACGAAGGTTCACCTAAATTCCCTCAAAATTCCCCGAATCCTAAACATAAGAACCCGGGACCCTAAACTTCCACCCTCGCGGAACTCAACTCAAACAACTTCCGATTGACCCGAAACCAACTCCATTGAACTCACAACAACTCCTAGACCAAGAACTATGTTGACCGTTTCTCCCAGAACTGCCGCACGCGCCCCCACGCGCCGCCCAAAGTGGCTGCGCGTGGCCCTCACGCGCCTGCTACAGTGTCACCGTCTACCTCGCGTAGACCGGGCTCGATACAGTGCCTGCTGTTTGAACCGGCGAGAGCGGTTCACCGCCGTGCCTGCACCATTTTCCTCCCTCTCTTCACCATCCTCTTCGTCCAATCCTAAGCAATCCAGTTCCCTCACTCAAACACCTCAACACTGTCCCTAACCTGTCGACTCGAGCTCAAAATCAAAACCCAAACTATCCCCTGTTTCCTATTCCGGCCACTTAGGTCTTCTCCCGTCACCATAACCACCCTAGACGACGCCTAGGACCTCCCTGAGCCTAATCCAACTCTTCTAAACCTTCGACTCAGTCCCTGGGATCACGACTCTTGGATTGAAACAAAACGGAAAAACAGGGCACACAGAGTCCCTCCGTCGCGCCAACCACCACCGTGCACCTCTCGTCACGGCAACACAACCAGACGGTTCCTAGGACTCAACTCAATCCCCTAAACCACTAAAGACCCATCGATTCAACCCCTAGACTCACGACTTTCGATTCAAAACTCGACGGGAAAACAGGGCAAGTTTACAAGGATAAGGGATTACCTGCAACCGTCCACCACCGTGCTCGCCGCCGCGGTTCCTGGAGTCCACAACGTCGCCTCAGCCTCCTCTCGAGGTCAATCGTACTTACACACGGCCACCGCACCACCAGCTCCCTCAGTTCCTCTCTGTTTTTCTCTGAAGTTCCCGTGGCTCTCAACTCACTCACACACCACCTGCACACTTCTAACCTTCTCAGCACCACCCCAGCATCTCTCAACCTCCTTCTGATCACTCTTCACTCACCAGAACTCATCAACATCCACGATCAATCCTCAATTCCTCCTCACAAGCTCACCCTGTTTCTATCTGAGTCGAAGAACTCACACTTGCACGGTTGCACCCAAATAATTGGACCGTGCACACACTGGAACCCCCCAGAAACCACTCCACCTTTAGCACGTGTCACCATCCTACCCTTCAGCTCACATGTGGCTCAATCTCAACCCTTCATCTGTCCTTATCTGTTGCACACACCCCAGAGCACAAAAGACCAAAATGCCCTTCTGTTTTACCCAAAATTACAACTTTGCCACTACCTTTCTAGACCTGTAACTCCCACATCGTACGTCCGATGAATACGTGCCGCCTGTCATCGAACTCAGGACGACGAGATCTATCTAACGGTCTTAGGTCAACTTACCAAAACCCGTTCGTATAAAAAGTCAACGTTTCCCCCCCTAATTTTCCAAATTACGGTTATGCCCTCAACATTCCGAACATCACACCTTCCTCCTCGGATGTCGGAATCGGGCGTGCCACCTGCCTACGGATTCGTAACGTCCTCAACTACGTCCTGGTCACTGGTCAACTCCCATTTGACCACCCGAAATAAAAGTCAACATTTCTGCCCGACCTAGGGGCAAAATCGTCATTCTAAGTTCCCGGACCCCTCGGGACCACCTAACCCTTGATTAACCTTACTAATCACACCTTAATCACTCCACTTATCCCAATTCTCGGGACGGGTTGTTACATTACAAGTATAGAGAATCTTAGTCACTACCCATCATTTTCGCTTTAACTTTTACTAACGCACTTTCACTAGTTGAGTAGTTATCAGTTTCATTCCCTGATTAAGCTGGTTACCTTTACTTGGGTGCTGGCCTAGGTGTCCGACCATCGGGAGTGTTTGACTTGAACTTTGACCTTGAGTCGTGGGATTTCACTTCGTCACTTAATTATTTCCCTATAAATTGGTTAAGATTTTTTTTAGATAATCTCCTTCAAGGATTTTCCCGATGCTACTAGAGGAGAGGAGTGATGTTCATATCCCTTCGATGATCTTTCTAGTATTTAGAGTTATAAGGACCAATCTTGGATGTTTTTCAACCGTATCAAACTTATATTTGAGATTTAATTTCTTAGGTTTCAGCCAGAAGATTAGTGGACTTGGAGATTGCATTGCAGAAGGATTCCACCACTAATAGGATTGAAGGAGAACTTTGGGGGTTCCTCATTATAGGAATCATTGCTCAATTAAAAGGTAAGGGTTTTTTTGTCTTTACACTGCTCTTTCCTTTCGAAAGTTTTTCAGTATTTTTAGTGGCGGTGGATTAAAGCTTCACATTAGTTTTGGACGTATGGGTTAAGAGGAACCTTCACAGAAATCGATACCTTCTTCTTAAAATGACTATCCAGACTTGTTGACTATTAGGAGAAACTCGATAAATTATTAGTTATGATTTGTCGACTAGTGGCGGGTTACATTTTACATCCTTTTTTTCCTGAAGACCAAATTGAACCAGACTTTGTACTTGGTGTTTCCCCTATATCTGTGTGGAACTCAAGGACTGGAAGGATCACTAAGTTGGATTAGCTACTTGAAGAACCCGAAGAACTAACGTTTGTGTTGCGTTCTCGTTATCCTAATAGCTAGCAATTAGTCGAACTTACTTTTTCCTAATCCTAACCTAGACCACTGACTTCGCAAACAATTGTATTAGGTCACCATTTGAACCTTGAGCCGTATCCGAATTTAGCAATCCTATTACTAATTGTGTACCTTGTACCATTGTCAGTGGGAAAAGGTTCGTAGATCGTATTAGTTATTGAATTAGAACAAACTCTATTAACCTTTTATGAAGAGGTTGGTCTCTACCATCAGGGATCACTCGAGGGATTGTTGACATTTTTTCAGAATGAATGCCTGAAATCGGTAAGTTTGATACTAGTAACAGCTACATTGTTGTGCTTGCTTAGTTGGATAGGAGATGAAACATGAACACTTTGGTGTGGGTTACCTTATGGGATAATTGGAACACATATGTCTTTTGAGTTTCTTGACGTACTTAGGATTACTTTTGAAGGTTCGGTATTCCTATGGGAGAGACTTTTCGTTGACCAAGAAGCCCTTATAGGACATTCAGAAAACTATTCAAGAAGAATCTGATTTGTTGTAACACTGAGGGGAAACATTTATTGATTGTTTATTGTAACCGAGGAGACACACTAATAGCTTGGTGTTAGTGAATTGATGAACCACATGAGAGAAGCTTTCGTCAGTTGAACCTTGCGAGGAAGTTGAACTCTTTGCTATGGCATCCCGGACAATCTCCCATAACTACTAGGAGCAGTACCTTTGACTGGCATTGGCCAAATTTTGGGGGTGTAATTTCTTTAAAGGAGGTAGACTAATACATCACGTATCGCAATTTAGAAATGAAAAAAATGCAAAATTATCAAATTACCCCCACGAATGTTGTTTGGCCTCGATTCCTTTGCGTGTGGGCTACTTGTTTGGTGTGTGGAGTTGGAAAGTGTGTTTTGCTAGTCCTAACAGCCTTTTAAGCCCGCGCCAATAGGTTGACAACCCAAGCCAAGAGGACAGACCCAATACCTTTAGTCTAATATCACAAACTCTGCTTACTAATGTATTTATCATTCTTATACACCCTACTCGTTTGGACAACCCCTGAATGCCCCACCTTGATTACTAAGAATCCACATCCCCCATTAGAGACTCACTTTGGGTGTCATCCCCTTAACCTCAGACGATCAACCTGCCACCTTCCTCCAACCTCGTCGTCGATCTAACTGTCACCCACGACGAGAAAACATGACTTACGACGTCAAAACAAGACCACGGTCGATGATCACTAACCCAGACGACAAACAAATTCCTAGACGGCACCGTAGCTCCACCGCTACCGTCTCGATGGTTGTACTCGCAAGGAAACACAGGAATTGCTGTGAACTGAATGGGAGGGTTCGACCTGTTTTGGGTCTGAGAGCGACTTGTCTTCGTGGCGGCAATCGACAGAGTGACCTTGTTGGAAAAGGTGAACTACGACCGCCCATTCACGGTAAGTCACCTACCTAACCAAGTAGTATTTCAATCCTTGGCTTTAATTATTGGAATCGTCTATTCATGGGCTACTTTTTAACGTATTTGCTTGTTGGTTTTGAGCGACAGCGACGACGTCTCATCGAAAACTGGAAAATGCACAGGAGCACCACAACTTGCCAATGGTTTTCTGGGAATATTCCTACATCATTCCATCAAATCATTATTAACTTCATCGTGGTTTCATATGTTAATGAAGTATTCATCTGATACATCATTCCATCATTCTTATGATCATAGTCATATAGTCACACATATAATATTATATACCCATAATCGTAACCATGTATCACACTACACAAAACATCTTAAGAAAAGATGGGGTATTCATGCGATGTTATACATATGAAGAATGTGAGGATTTTTTATTCATAATTACCTTTGTAATTTATTAGGGTCCAAGTATTATGGTATTCAAGTCCTTTAATTGTTCATAGACAATTACCCTTAATTTATGTTATGTAACATTATCTTAGTTGTTAACTTAAATATCAACCTATTTCAACTCACCATAATTCATTATTGTAAGTTCCTTATAATTTATCATAAAATTCTTCTAATAATGAAACTAAATTGTAGCCTACTCCTTAATTCTTCTTATAATAATTTCCAATTTTAAATATGTGCATAAAATATCAAAATTTTAGAAACATACTCAAACAATATCCAATTTCTTTGAAATTTGTGCCATTAAATTCAAAATTAAACAATCAACATTTTTCTTGTTGAACAAACGATGAAATTCTGCTGTACGTACCACCTTTCGCTGAAGAAGCTCTTTGCACGTGGTGACCACGCGCCTGCATCAGAGTCATCGACTTCCTCTCGTCGGGTCTGCAACTCGGGTTGTTGGACCTGACAACGTGACCCGACTCAATATCACTTATTTTACGATTAAAAATTACGTTCTAATATACCATCTTCATCATCTAAAGCTCACGAATAGTTCTACAAGTTCATAATAAGGAAAAACTTATATCAATTCATGGTTAGAACAATCCAAGTTTTGGGGAGAATTCCTTATGATATTCTGAGCCTGCCCGTGTCACAACTTCGTCATTTTTTGTCCCAAAATGACCCTACAGACTCAATTATCATCTTAGAGTCCTTGATAGGAAGTTAGGAAGCTTTAAACCGATTACCTGATCTATGGAAATCTTGACTTCCTGATTCTCACCCCTCGCAACTCTCCCTTTTCTTCCTATGGCGCCTCTCTTCTTCTCCCTCTCCTTTATGTTTCTCATTTCTCTGTTTTTCTCATGTTTCTTCCTTTTTTTTTTGGTGCAATACCACCGAACCATGCTTTTACACACACAACACCCATACATATTGTTAGGACCCAAATCTCATCGGTCAGGACCCGACTCATCTAGCACGATATTGTCCGCTTTGGGCCTCCTTGCCCCTGCCCTCACGGTTTTGTTTTCGGGAGCTCACAGTGCAACTTCCCAGGGGGTCACCCATCATGGAATTACACCAGCCTTAACTCGCTTAACTTTGGAGTTCCAACTGAACCTAAAGACACTGAGCTCCCAAAAGCGCTCGTTTAGATCAGAGTTGCGCAGCGGCCCACTCTATCTAATACGATATTGTCCCCTCTAGGCAGGGCACACCATTACACCCGCAAGGTTTTGTTCCCGGGAGCTCACGATGCAACTTCCCAGTGGGTCACCTATCATGGGATTGCACCAGCCTCAACTTGCTTAACTTTGGAGTTCCCCAGGAATCCAAAGCCAGTGAGCTCCTAGAAGGCCTCGCGCTAGATAGATATGTGCCTACACCTTTAAGGCACATCACTATTCCCTTCCCAGACCATTCTCCTCTCGCAAGAATGTGTGATCGTTCACCGTTCCCTTGAGGACACGGGTCTTACACGTATTGTTTGGCCTTAGTGACAAAATTACCAAAATCTTACTCTTCTTTGACCCATAACGCACTTATACGAACTCCATTTTCGACATGTCGCCTATCAAAGTTGCCAAAAGACCTCCCGGTCAAAAGTCAACACTTTGACTTTCATAGGCAAAATGGTCATTTTAATTTTCTCAAATATCCGGGGTGTTACACGTGGGGTCATTTTTCAGCCTCCCACATGCGTCTGGAGATATTCTCTAGCCCCCAACAACATGTGAGCACAATTTTGAGGTGTTTTATACTGTTTTGAACATTTTAGGTCCATATTAAGTGTTTCTGAGCATAGTTTTGGGTTACCCTAGAGAGGTTTGATGTGTTAAAATGATTTGTAAGTTCATTGTGACATTGTGGTTGGTTTTCCTAGGGTTAAATGGACTTGGAGCTTGTGGTAGGATGGCATATTTGGTGATTTTGACTCCCCGATTACTATGTGAGTGGGCCCCTTTCCCTAAACCCGTTTTATAATTCTGTTTACTAGCCACGTTCTACGATGTTTATGTTTATAATACTTATCGAGCATGCATGATTCACTATTTGAATTACTTTTGGAGTATGATCGATATGTTTGCTTTATGATACTTACTTGAATGTACTAGTTGTGCTATGATTTGATGGTTGTGCATGGTATGTATCTTGTTGAGTCCTTGTTTGCATTTGCATATTAGTCCCCGAAGCATTGTTGAGATAGAGATGTTAGCACCACTTAGGAGTCACTCGTATCTAGTACACGTCTGTATGGCCACATAGTAGTCCTTCACGTGATCGTTCACCTGTGCTACTCACCATACTAGTTAAAAAGTGCTAGTCATGTCGCTGAGCTCTAGTGGACTCGAGGTGACAGTTCTTAGCACCCAGTCCTTCGTGTGGTTGAGGTACGCGAGCTAGATACCTACTTCTGTCATATTCGTATGACTTGAGCGAGTCAAGAGCAACTGTTTAGTGGGTTGACATGTGGTATATTTATGATTCAGCATAACTTGACAAATGGATCTGTATTATATTGTTATTATTATTATCTCTCGTACTACGTGCAAGTATGAAACAACTGTTTGGGTTTCTATAAATTGAGGGGCTAAAGCATGTTTACTAATCGTGGTTTTACACTGAAATAAATTATTTGGTCCACTCACCCTTTGTTTTTGAACCTCTCAGGTCTCGTTGGTGTTTCACATACTTTGATGAGGCTTGGTTAGCTACTTTGACATGCATTCCCATGAATGGGAGAGGGGCGGTGGAAATCGGTTAAAGAAGGTAAGCTCCTATAATATGATCATCATAAGTGTCCATGCTCTTTATTTTCACTATCCCAATGAGATGTGATTAGTTTTTCACTGATTATTTCCCACTCGACCCATTAAAATTAATCATTTTAATTAAATGTTGTCGGCCAGCATACTTCGATTTTCATGTCCTTGCGGACTTTCCCGATCGGGGCGTGTCATTTATCCCCTCAGATCGTTGTAGTTGACGAGGGCACTTACTGAGGCAGAGACATCTTTTTTTCCAACTACTCTACTACATACGAGCTTCGAGTAGGATTTATTGTGCTTTTGTAATCATCTTCCCAATCTAGTTGATCTGATCAAATATGTGGATTTATTGTAAATTAGGATTTTATTAATGGTTATTTTTCTTGGTTGGTTTGGATGGATGTATTTTGGTAGTAAATCTTTTATCTGATCGCTAGAAGACATCAACACCCCCAAACTTGACTTTTCCAAGTCCTCGAGTAAACCAAAAATGAGACACGGACCTTGATAGATCATTTAAACCTGTAGGCAACCCTAGTAGGAGGAGTTGTCTCCTAAGGCTTTACTAGAGATGATACCCACAAACGATATTTAGACTCTCTAAAACACAAATATTAGTCCACAAATGAATCAAGGAAATAGAAATCAATGAGAACTAAATCATACCATTCACCACCTTAAAGATTGCCAATTCCATAACTCAATTAGCTTGCAAATCAACCCTACACTTCTAAGTCTCATAACTTCATAAGCACCATACTCAAGAGGAGAAAGATAGATTCGTCTCAACTCTAGTTCTCACAGATTTCTCTCATACTCAGAAACTAGGGCTTATAACACTTTCAAGCATATGTTAACGAGTTTATGTCATAGATGTAAGACCCGTGTCCTGGAGGGAACGGTGAACGATCCCACATTCTTGCGAGGGGGGAATGGTCTGGGAGGGGAATGATGGTATGCCTTAAAGGTGTAGGTACACACCTATCTAGCATGAGGCCTTTTGGGAGCTCAGTGGCTTTGGGTTCGATTAGAACTCCAAAGTTAAGCGAGAGTAGGCTGGTGCAATTCTATGATGGGTAACCCCCTGGGAAGTTGCACCGTAAGCTCCCGAAAACAAAACCGTGAGGGCGAGGAGGCCCAAAGCGGACAATATCATGCTAGAGTAAGGTCCTAACCGAGGAGGGTCGGGTCCTCATAGAATGGTATCAGAGCCAGACCCGACCGAAAAATGTGCCAGGGAGGACGTTGGGCCCTAAAGGGGGTGGATTATAAGACCCGTGTTCTGGAGGGAACGGTGAACGATCCCACATTCTTGCGAGGGTGGAATGGTCTGGGAGGGGAATGGTGGTGTGTTTTAAAGGTGTAGGCACACACCTATCTAGCACGAGGCCTTTTGGGAGCTCAGTAGCTTTGGGTTCAGTTGGAACTCCAAAGTTAAGCGAGTTGAAGCTGGTGCAATTCCATGATGGCTCCATGATGGGTAACCCTCTGGGAAGTTGCACCGTGAACTTCCGAAAAAAAAAACTGTAAAGGCGAGGAGGCCCAAAGCGGACAATATCATGCTAGAGTCAGGTCTTGACTAAGGAGGGTCCGGTCCTAACAATAGAAATCAAGTTAGTTCACATATGAACATTGAGAACAAAAGCACAATTTCTAGATATGATCTCAAAGAAAGGAATTGAAATCTAAGAATTAGAGATACCGTTTGAACTTATCTGCAGTCATGAACTTCCCAAAGATTAGCTAGGTCTTTGATTAGGGTTGTAACATCAAGCTAGGTTGAGGGCTAGTAGAAGAAAGGATAGGGTGGCAGAGAACTTAAGAACATACCAAACACATTGAAAGCACATGGCCAGGCACGATGATTATGATTACTTCTGATGCCTCTCTTTTTTGTTTCACTTGGACAATGTTTCACTTGATATGGATAGCTTGTAATACTTTTCAGCTTTTTTTTTTTTTTAACTTGAAAGCACATGGAAGTTTCTTTGCTTTCTTCCTTTTGAACACCCTTCACTTTTTTTTTAACTAATCTTAACCTTTTGAACCGATAAACCGTCCCTCACTTTGATGTAAAAGAAGCACATCGTGTTGCCTTAAGTTTGTCTTTCAGTAGCCTTGGCACATTCCTAAGCTATAGGGTAAAGTCATCAATTGGTGAAATACCTCAGGTTGAGATAAAAAAAAGGGTACGAGGTGTTGTAGGTGAAGAAAGAAAGGCTACAATGTGCTTAGGCAGTAAACGGGCTAACGACGCACACAAAGGGACATGGATTTGGGAAGGCTTTTAAGAGGCTAAAATCAAACAGATAGCCTAGCATCGCTACAATGAAGTTGCCCATAGACTCTAGCAAGTACATAGCATCTGCAAAAGGATGAATATTCTTAGCATTCAATGAAATAGAATAATGAGATCATATTAGAGTGAATTGGAAAGGATGAAAGATAGGGAGTATAAACACTTTTAAAACTCTCAAAAACGGATCATAGGCTCAATAAGCTCACTAGGTAAGTCTCCACTATTCTTCGTCCATGGTTTGAGTAGGATACTTATTCTACAATGATTCCCAAAGCATAGGAGTGAAAGTGCAAGCTGAATTTTGTTCTTCTCAAGGCTAGTCTAAAATGATTATTGTATGAAAACACTGTCATATACACTCCCATTACCAAGATTCAATCATGCACAAATAAACTGGCTCAAAATATTCAATTCCACACCCCAACCCTAAACTGAACAATTTCCTTAATGTGTAAGCTAGAGTGGAAGGAATGCAATGCATAGGAATGGAATGAATGGCAGAAGAAACAAAAATAGGCTAAGAAAAACATTAAAAAAATAGAAGGGATTGAATGATAAAACCTAGTTGGGGTTGCCTCCATACAAGCGCCCTAGTTAATGTCTTGGCAAGAAAAGATCGATGCAAGGTAGATAATGGGAAACCTGGATAGGGAGACGATCCACATCTGAGTTCACTTGAATGCTAGAAGCTATTGCTTCATAGAAAGGCTTCATTCTCTGCCTATTTACCTTGAAAGGACCACCATTTTTCTGGAGTTTGAATTTCCACAGCTCCATAAGGGAAAACTTGAGTGACCACAAAGGGTCCCATCCATCTGGAATTCAACTGGCTTGGAAAAATTCTCAAACGTGAATTAAATAAAAGAAATGTCATACCAGGTGTGAACTTCTTTTGGTTGATACGTTTGTCATGAAAGAGCTTTGTCCTCTCCTTATATAGTTTGGCATTCTCATAGGATTCATGTATGATTTCTTCCAACTCACCTAACTGTAACTTCCAAGCATGGTCGGCTTGATCCATGTAAAAATTTAGCTTCTTGATAATCCAATAAGCCTTGTACTCAAGCTCCATTGGCAAGCGACATGCCTTTCCAAAGTCCAGCCTATAAGGACTCATAACAACTGGAGTCTGATAAGCTATCCTATAGGTCCAAAATGCATCATTCAATCTCATTGCCCAAAATTTCCTTGAAGGAGTCACAAACTTCTCTAGGATGTTTTTTTATCTCCCTATTGCTAATTTCAACTTGTCTGGAGCTTTGAGGATAATAAGGTGTAGCTACTTTGTGAGTGATGTTATACTTCCTCAAGAGAGCACCAAATGGTTTGTTACAGAAGTGGCTACCATCATCGTTGATGATAGACCGTGGTGTGCGAAACCTTCAGAAAATGAAGTCCTTTAAGACGCTCAAGACAAATTTGTGATCATTGGTTCTTGTATCTATAGCTTCCACCCATTTTGAAACAAAATTTATGCCAACAAGAATGAAAGTATAACCAAAAGAAGGGGAAGGGTCCCATGAAATCAATACCCTACACGTCAAAGAGCTCCACCACTAGGATGTTATTCAATGGCAACATGTGTTGCCAATTGATGTTTCCTATCTTTTGGCACCTATCACACTTAGCACAGAAGTTAAAAGTATCTTTAAACAAGGTAGGCCAAAAGATAACAGACTGGAAAACCTTAAGAGCCATTTTTTGGCTCCAAAATGTCCTTCACATGCTAAGGTATGGTTGTGTACAAGAATGCTTTATTGTTCTTCCTCTGAAACACATCTTCGCATGATCAAGTTGGGTCAATGCTTGTACAAGTAGGGATCATTCCAAAGGTAGTGTTTTTCCATGGATAGAAACTTTTTATTTTCTTGCAAGGTTAGTTCTTCACGAATATAACTCCAAAGCATAGGTAATTGCCAATAATTCGTTCTCAATAGTAGAGCATTTGATTAGAGCATCATTCAATGTTCTACTTGCGTAATAGATCAAACATGGCATCTTGTCGACTCTTTAACCTATAACAGCTCCATTTGTAATGATTTGGAAATTCGAGGAAGAAGAATTTGGAAAGTATAAAAAGAAACAATTTTGTCCCGATAAGGTCAAAAGTTGACTTTTTAACCTAGATAGTTTCTAGACATTTTGTGAAGGCTGTTATGAAGGTCTTGAAATCCTAAATCCATAGACAAGAAGTATGCCAAAACAGAAGTTTGTGTAGGTTTGGTAATTTTTGTATGAGGGTATTTTAGTCATTTTGAAAGAGAAATCTAGAATATTCTAGAATATCCTCAATTTTCCCTCTCATTTCCCTCCACTAACTTAGCCTATTAGAAATAAGTGTGTGTGTGTGTGTGTGTGTGTGTGTGTGTGTGTGTGTGTGTGTGTGTGTGTGTGTGTGTGTGTGTGTGTGTAAGGTGGTGATTTGGTAAGGGATAACCTAAAAAGAAAAGAAAACAAAGCAAAGAAGAAAACACAAGGAATAAGAGGGTGTGAGCAAGAAAACAGAAATGGGGAAAGAAAAGGAAGGGTGGGATGAAAAAAGTGAGGAAAAAATATACAACATGAGTGATGGCTATGAGGGAATCCATGAGGAAAACAAAACAATTCACGTGTCCCAATTCGAGTTTTCTGGTTTTGGCCAGGAAACTTGGAGACATGTATGCTAACTTCTCCATAGAGGTTCTAAGATCATTCTAAGACAAGAAAATGAGAGTTTGGACTCTGAAAAGGTCGTTAGATGGTTAAAAGCACCATGTCCGAACGATCATGAAATCATAACAAGTTGTCAAGTACGTTTTTATTCATTTGAACATCACAAAGTTGTCCATTTGAAAAGGTCGTGAAATGACTGAAATATGACCAAGTCATTCTCGCGGGTCGAGCAACCCAAAAACTAGAAAAACAGGTCTGGAATGAGGAAGACAATTACCTCTGTGATTAAAAGGTGGCCACCACACGCAGAGAGTTCCACCAGCGAGTGGTGGCGTGTGCAGCTGCCTTTCGTCGTCCAGCCAACAAGTAAAATCTTTGTTTTTAACTTCTGAGTTTAATGGTAGAAGTTTTGAATTAATTGGACATCGTTTGAATATATTTCCGAATTTTCAATAGTATATATGTTTCGTGTGAAACTAGGAATTTAATTAAACACTTATTTCATGCAATGCTCAACTTAAAACCTTTTTCCGTAGATTGTAGAATTGATAAATAGAGATCGTTCTGGACAGGGGAATTGTGGGTGATTTAATAACGGTTAGTGTAAAGAATGTAAAGGGGGTCGTTTTAAGAATGTTGTCGTCAAAAATACATATTTAAGAATTACAAAATTAAAAATTTATACCTACTTCTAATTAGCCTTTGTATAATTGATCACTTCATTCACTTACCTTTCCTGCGCACCAACACCTGCACACCAAAGCTAATGAGCTCCCAAAAGGCCTTGTTTAGATCAGAGTTGCGCTGCGACCCACTCTATCTAACACAATATTGTCCCCTCTGGGCAAGGCGCACCATCACACCCGCAGGGTTTTGTTCCTCGGAGCTCACGGTGCAACTTCCCAGTAGGTCACTCATCATGGGATTGCACCAACCTCCACTCGCTTAACTTTGAAGTTCCCTAAGAATCCAAAGCCAGTGAGCTCCCAGAAGGCCTCGTGCTAGATAGGTGTGCGCCTACACATTTAAGGCACACCAACATTCCCTTCCCATGCCATTTCCTCCTTTCAGGAATGTGGGATCGTTCACTGTTCCCTCTAGGACACGGGTCTTACAATCCACCCCCTTAGGGCCCAGCGTCCTTGCTGGCACACTTCCCGGTCAGGGTCTAGCTCTAATACCATTATGTTAGGACCCGACCCTCCTCGGTCAGGACCCGATTTATCTAGCACGATATTGTCCGCTTTGGGCCTCCTTGCCCTTGCCCTTGCCCTCACGGTTTTGTTTTCGGGAGCTCACAGTGCAACTTCCCAGGGGGTCATGATAAGTCACAAATTAAGCATCATTTCAACGTTATTTCTTATCCCTTTTACTTATCTTTTGATTATAATCATTCAAAAAATAGGAGAAAATGATCTCTTTTGTGAAGTTTGTGCAGATTGCTTAGTTGAGGTTTAAATCATGTTTTGCAATAAAATGTGATCTTTCCAAGGCTAAATCTTAAAGGACTCATCAAGCACTCATAAAGGGCCTCATCATCTCCCATTTACATGTCCAAAAACTCTGCAAAATTTTCTGCTCAAAGTTTATACACAAGTAGCCGCAATTTACCCTTTTGTTCATGCTTTTGGATTCAAGTCTTACATCTTCTTTGTGACGTGAAGCTTGGGAGAAGAAGAAGTGTTTGTGCCACTTCTCTCACGCATCATTCATCTTAGCATTTTTGTTTCTTAATCTCTAATCTCTTTATGTTTATATGCATTCAATTATGATGTTTGTTAACTTAGTTATGTGTGAGTAGTTTGCTTTAGGATTAGGGTTGTTTGAAGCCCTAGCCATGTTAGTTTATAATTAGATTTCTAGCTGTTGATTATGGTTGTTATGTATGCCTGGAGTTTTTGGATTACTATGCTTCATGAACTCAATTTATGCGTGTAAGTTTGATCACCTTATTTGCGTATAATTGTCGATGTAACTGCTTGACAGACTACCTCGATGTTTGTGTTCACCCTGCAATTTGTAGCTTCACGTTTAAGAGGGGGAATCTTATTCGTAATCTAAACTCATGACTTCCTAGGATTGCACATCACTTTACTAGGGATAGTGTAGTGTCATTAAATCTTCTTCATGTTTCATGCATTATCACGCACCATCGGTAATAGTTGTTTAAGGGCGGGTACATCATGCTTAAACATACAATTTAAGAGAAGATAAATGTGTAGGGTGAGCCTTAGTCGGACCCTTGTATGGGCACTTAATTCAGATACATGCAAAATTAATCTAATCAAGGAAATCTAAGGAGAACTATAATTGGTAAAGGTGGATAACATGTCCTAATTCATCCTAATCATCCGATCAATTTTCAAATCAAGTTTTTCATCATTTTGCACTTGTTTTCATCATTCAATTTCGTTCTAATCATCACTCAAAACCCCCCAACGTTTTTGTACTTTTTCTCAAGTTGTTTCATTCCAAACTAAGTGGATTCACGTTGAACAAGTCCTCGAGGGATCGACATTTGCAAACCTACTATACTCGTCATACGATTTTGTGCACTTGCAAAGTATTACATTAGGAGTTATCATTCATAATTTCTTGGTTGATAAATCTTCTATCAGGTCACCCATCATGGAATTGCACTAGCCTCAACTCGCTTAACTTCGGAGTTCCTACAGAACCCAAAGCCAATGAATTCCCAAAAGGCCTCGTTTAGATCAGAGTTGCGCAGCGGCCAACTCTATCTAACACGATATTGTCCCTTCTGGGCAGGGCGCACCATCACACCCGCAGGGTTTTGTTCCCGGGAGCTCACGGTGCAACTTCCCACTGGGTCACCCATCATGGGATTGCACCAGCCTCCACTCGCTTAACTTTGGAGTTCCCTAGGAATCCAAAGCCAGTGAGCTCCTAGAAGGCCTCACGCTAGATAGGTGTGTGCTTACACATTTAAGGCACTCCACCATTCCTTTCCCAGACCATTTCCCTCTGGTAGGAATGTGGGATCGTTCACTGTTCCCTCTAGGACACGGGTCTAACAAATTCATCCCAATATCAGTCACCGTTCTACTCCTAACACATTTGCATATAGCTCAGGACTACTCACAATCCTAGCATGTCGCCGTGAACACATCAGTCACCGCGACCGTCTTTAGATCATCGCAAACACATCGCCAATCTATCTGAGATGATAACATCAACACTCCTAAGTTGAGCCTCCCTTGCTCATTGCTTCCTTCTACTGCTCGAAAACAGGCAGTGCGTCATGACCTCTTCGCAAGGAACACATCCGCAGTCCAGAGGCGAGCATCATATCATCCGGGACTCACCCGAATACCATCATCAATAGGGCCTCAAGCACGGAACATCATCAAATGGGTCAACGACACTTCATATCCGAGGATTCTTCAAATCCTATCAAATACACATGGGTCTCATGCCCAAAATATCTTTTGTAAAACTCATAACTGGGTCACAACCCGATTTATCTCACATTTGACTATACTCTAAGTCAAACCTCAAATCAATTGGGTCATATTCCTGAAATATATTTCCAAAGCTGAAAACCAGTTCTCATTTCTAAAACACTTTCAAATCATCTTTCAATTGGGACTCGTGCCCGAATCTCGATTTCACGCATCTCTGTGAAATCCCTTTAAACCGTAACTCAGTTCCTCAATTTCAAGTCTCTCCATTAAACCTCGGAATCACATAAAAGACAAGCATGTAGTATACTCGGCAGAAGCCTAAACATCATATAAAACAAAAATATCAAACTACGTGCAATAACACATTTTCCTCTGAAAATGCAAAACAATTCATATTCAAATCACATGCACTCATGGAATCTCAAACCATGTATATAAACACATATAAAACATTTATGTATGCATCATATTCATAAAATAAAGTCCACTCCCAGACCGTCCAAGCTACGCCTCGATACGCGTGCCATAAGCCTCTTGGGGCTAATCCAACCTCTTTGGGTCATTTAGACTTGTCCAAAACATACTCAAAGTTTACTATCAACCTAGACAAGCCCTAAACAAGAATCCCCAACATTCTCAAAAAGGTCAACGTGTCCCGAACACGCTTCCTTAGGCTTAAACCTCAATTTGACCTACTTAACGATCTCCGATCGACTCGAAACCACCACCACTTGATTTGTATCGTCGAATTCATTAAAATGGTCTTGGACCCACCTCGAAATATGTGCTACATCACCACGCGTGGGTCAAAGTGGCTGGTCAATGTTGACCAAAAAGTCAACACTAACGTCAGCAAAGTCATATCTAACTTCAGCGGTTAACGCTGACGTCACCTGACAGGTTCTAATAGCTGTCAGATCTGACAATGCCACCTGTCACACACCGATTGGTCCACGTGTCTGCCATATGTCTTCTAACACCTCTGACAGTCTACCACATGGTACTACCCGATTAGTCCACGTCGTCTGACATGTTAGGCTCAATGTACCTGACAACTGCCACGTGGCAGCATCCCATTGGTCCACCTCTGATACATATCAGATGATGACGTCAGTTGATGACATCATCATCGTCTTCTTCCTCTGTCTAGGTTGACCCAGTTGATTGTAACGGGTCGCGCAGACTCGCTGCTCGACCCGACCCTACTTTTCTCAATACTGCACTAGTTTTCCCCTAGTTTCTTCCTAACTCATCGTCTTCAATCTAGCAACACGTTTATCTAATCAAAACTATAAAATTCATACGGAAATCTCACCTGGAATCGATAAACAGTGTGCTTGATCTTAAAAACCAGTCCCACAAGTGTCACTTGGTTTCTTTCGGCCAACTCTTGTCGCCTCATCCTTCGAAACTAGTCCCACAAAGGTCATCTGAGTCCTAGGAAACTATCCTAATCCATCAAACTGCCCCATAACCCTTAAATCCAAACCTCAAATTTTCAAATTAAAACTCACAGTGTTGGGTCTCAAGCCACCGTGAACGATGGTGTAACAACTCGTACCTTCGGGAAGGGTATAAGTGTAATTTTGTAAAAATAATTGTATAAAAGGACGATTTTGCCCTTGTGAATAGTGTGTCCAAAGTTGACTTTTTGATATATAGGTTGGATGAGTGTTGACCATTGACCGTGACGCAGTTTAGGACGTCACGAGTCCGTAGACAGGTGGCAGGTCCGATATGGATAATCGGAGAAAAAGTTATGACGTTCAGAAGATTGAGGGTGTTACCGTAATTTTGACTAATCGAGGAAAATGTTGACTTCTTAGTGGACTTGTGATTTTCACGTAGACCGAGGACCGTTAGATAGGTCTCGACGTCCTAAGTACAACGACAGGCGGCACGCTGTCATCGGACGTCGGACGGAATAGTTACGGGTCTGGGAAGTTCGAGGGTAAAACGGTAAATTATTAACACTATGGGCAATTTGGTCTTTTCCCTTATGCCCAATCAGATCAGAACAAGTGGCAATAGTGGATTGGGATATTTTAGTTTAGGTCCATAGGAAGTGGACACGTGGGAGAGAACTAGAGGGTTCTAGGGTAGCCTAAACTACACACGGCCACATATTGTTCTCGTTCAAACCGTGTATTTTGGGTTGAGCAACAGAAACAGAGAGGAAGAAATTGAGAGTGGGTGATCGATTCAGGGTGTGTGTGAGAATTTAGTGAGTTGTGAGAGTGAAAGAAAGAAGAGAGGAAGCTGGTGATCGGAAGTTGGGGGTGAAATCATGCACGGAGACACGGCGGTGAATGGCTGAGTTTTCAGAGCAACAGAGGAGCCGTGGGACTGTGGTGGTGGTTCTTCCGTGTTGTGGTGCAAACCAAGCCAATAGCAGGCTTAGACGACTGCAGGGGACTCAACGAGCACCGTGGCACGCGGCGGTGCAGACGGCGAAGGAGGAATCGACGGTATAACCCGAATCCCCTGTTTTCCCGTTTTTATTATTTTCAAAAGTCGTGGACCTAGGGCTAAAGTCGAGGGGATTGGTGAGTGATGTGAGCTTCAGGGAGGTCCTAGGAGTCTTCTAGGATGGTCGCCGCGACGGGGGAAGGTCTGGGTGGCCGGAGGCCAAAACAGGGCTTACGGGCAGTTTTGTTCCAGGTTGAAGACGATGGGTTTTGGGATTCGATTTCTAGGTTTTAGGATGGGAATAGATTGCTAGGAACTAGACGCAGCTAACAGGATTGAAATGGTGGAAATTGGTGGAGGAATGGAGGAGAACCGGGTGACTCGAGGTTGAAGAAGCACTGTAGCAGGCGCGTGAGGCCCACACGCAGCCACTTTGGACGACGCGTGGGGAGGATTCTGGCCAAACTTCAAACATGGTTTTGGTTCTAAATGTTCTAAGGAATCCATTGGTGCAATTTTCGGGTTAATGGGACGATGTGACGGGATAGTTCGGGAATCCGGACGGTTTAGGGTCTAAGTTTAAATTACGAATAAATTCCTGAAAATTAGGGGAAATTTGGGTTAGCATATGTGATGTAATTGTGACCCTATTTGGTGCCTATTGACAGGACGGGAGACGACTGAGACGGTCGAGGAGCGCACGGAGCAGGAGTGACACTTTCTGATTCGTGAGTGGACTCTTTCTTTTCTTACGAGCATGCCTAACTGTTTTATTTCTGTTTTATGGTTTAAAGTATGTTTTTATGCTTTTTAATGATGACTAGATGTGATTTCTATGCTTGCACGTTTTTCGAGACATTTTCGGGCTTTTGCACGTTTTTCAAGAAAAAAGCTATATTTCTGATTTTGATGCTATACTTTGGGATTTCAAATTGTAATTGTGTTCTGATGGTTATAACGAATTATGAGACATGATTTTGGCAACCTTGTTTTGGTTTCAAATTGGATTTCGTGGAATTCCAGATTTGGGTTCGAAATGACGGTTCTGAACGCCGGGAGGGCTTCGGGCCGATGATTTCGGATTCAGGTTTGGATATGGATTGAGACTTGGTTTTCAATTGGTTTTTGGATTGGATTTGCTGGATCTGGATATTGGGTTTAAAGACCCAGATTCTGATTGATGGGGGACGAGCCCATATTGAGTTTAAAGACTCGGGAGTTTAAAGACTCGGATATTTACGATATTACCCCCTTAGGCCTATTGAGTTTAAAGACTCGGGAGTTTAATGACTCGGATTACATTTGAGGCCTGGTTGAGTTTAAAGACTCGGATAGACCCAACAGGTTTGATCGTACTCTGATATTTGTAGATTTGGTTTTATGATACGATCTTAGCATATTGATGATACTGTTTTATGACGTGGTTTTCTGATACTTCGTTAGGCATGCATGTTTTTAAAATGGAGGGAAAAATCTTCTGGTTTTCTTAACCCTAGTTTGATGTTAAACGGTTTTTGAAAACTTTTATTTCTTTTAGTCCACTGACCCTTTTGTTTTAAATTTTCCCTCCAGGTCGTGGTGATAGCGTTGGGGTAAACGTTGAGGCAGGATCCGAGGCACAGAGCTTACGACGTCCTTCCGTTGCGAGATTAGGCCTATGTAGGATTTTTGCCTGCTTTGTATAAACTATGCTCTGACTTACGGTTGTATTTTATTTACTCCCTTGTCAGATAGTTATGCTTATGGTTGTGTTGAGGTTATTTTGGTACTTTAAGTGTGATTGTCAGACGGGAGCAGGGTTCGTCCCGGGTATCGAGGTGATATTTGGGACGGGTCCTGACAATTGGTACCAGAGCATAGGTTTGTTGGTTTGCGTCGGTATGAAGTCGTTTGTAGGTTGTTTTACTAACCATATGCCTCTTTCAGCGTATGTTCGATCATGCCTCCGAGACGTGAACCCCTTCCACGACCTGAAGAAGCGGAGAGTGCATCGATAGAGCGAGCCCAGCGGCTCGGGGCTACTACGTTCATTGGTGGGGCAGACCCAGAGGAAGCCCACCGATGGATCACCCGGCTTGAGCTGATCTTCGGGGTGATGCATTGTCCTCCAGGAGATCGTGTGTTGTTAGCTACTTTTCTGCTAGATGGCGCAGCGTATGAGTGGTGGTATACACTGGAGTTGTCAGGTTGGGACGCTCATACCGTGACTTGGGAGACTTTCCGGGAGCGATTTTTGGAGCAGTATTATCCTCGCTCTTTCCGGGATTCCAAAGAGGCGGAGTTCCTTCTGTTGAAACAAGGGAGCATGACAGTGGCCGAGTATGAGCAGAGATTCCAGATGTTGTCCCGATTCGCTCCTGCATTTGTGGCAACCGAGGCTGAGAAGTGTCGTCGGTTTGAGTTGGGTCTTCGAGGAGAGAATCGAGCCATTGTGACAGCCGGCTCATTTGCTACTTTCAGGGAGTTGTCAGATGCTGCTGTTAGAGTAGAGGCCAGTTTGCCTGCCAGACCACAGTACTCGGGTAGTGTACGACACCGTGAGCATTCTTTTCCCGGAGCGTCGAGTCAGAGGGACCCGAAGCGAGGCAACTATAGTGGTACTTCATCAGCTGGTGGAGCCCGGTTTGGCAGACCAGGTAGTTTTCAAGGCTCAGGAATCCGGGGAGCTAGAGCATAGCCGACTCCTCAGGCGAGTGCGACTTCTGTTGCTTCTACTGGGAGACAGACTGGTGGACCGGGTAGAGATGTCTGCTATTATTGTGGAGAGCGTGGCCACTTTCGGAGAGAGTGCCCGTTATTAGCCCAGGAGGGTGGAGCAGGACGAGGTACAACAGAACCTGGGCGAAGTACTGCATCTATGTCAGGGACGGCAGACCCTAGAGGTGGCGGTGGTGCCACGAGCAGTTCTAGAGGGCGCGGTAGGTCGTCAGGACCGCAGGCGCGAGTGTTTGCTATGACCCAGCAGGAGGCCAGATCAGCACCTGGAGTGGTGACAGGTACACTTACCATATGTGGTCACACTGTTTTTGCTTTGATAGATCCCGGGGCGACACACTCATTTATAGCCCGGAGTTGTAGTCTGGTTACGGAGAGGGAGGTGTCTACCTTGGATTGTGCCATAGGGGTGAGTACACCTACTGGGGAGGTGTTGGTAGTGACTCAGGTTCTGAGAGCGTGTTCGGTGATGATAGGTGAGCTTGAGTTAGTGGCGGACTTGTTACTGTTGGATCTGCGGGACTTCGATGTTATATTGGGCATGGACTGGTTGACGAGGCTTCATGCTTCTATAGAGTGTTTTGATAGGAGAGTGACCTTCCGGAGTCCAGGGTTACCGGAGACCACGTTTCAGGGGGATCAGCTTGCACTCCCTACTGGAGTTATTTCGGCACTTGAGGCTAGCAAGTTGTTGCGTAAGGGATGCCAGGGTTACATAGCTCACGTGGTGGATACACGTGCTATGCCAGTGAGGGCGGAGGATATACCAGTGGTGCGGGAGTTTCCCGATGTTTTTCCCGAGGAGTTGCCAGGATTACCACCTCAGCGAGATATCGAGTTCACGATTGATCTACTTCCAGGTACACAGCCTATTTCACAGACTCCTTACCGCATGGCACCTGCAGAATTGAGGGAACTTAAGGCACAGTTACAAAATTTGGTCGATATGGGATTCATTCGACTAAGTATGTCACCTTGGGGAGCGCCTGTACTGTTTGTTAAGAAAAAGGACGGAGGTTTGAGATTGTGTGTGGATTACAGACAGTTGAATAAGGTAACTATTAAGAATAAGTATCCCCTACCCTGGATTGACGACTTGTTCGATCAACTGAAGGGAGCACAGTACTTTTCAAAGGTTGATCTTCGCTCCAGCTATCATCATTTGAGGGTTAAAGAGGAGGATATACCGAAGACAGCCTTTCGGACCAGGTACGGTCACTATGAGTTCGTTGTGATACCTTTTGGATTGACAAATACCCCAGCAGCTTTTATGGACCTCATGAACCGAGTGTTTCGGTCATACTTGGATCGTTTTGTGATCGTATTCATTGATGAAATCTTAGTCACTACCCATCATTTTCGCTTTAACTTTTACTAACGCACTTTCACTAGTTGAGTAGTTATCAGTTTCATTCCCTGATTAAGCTGGTTACCTTTACTTGGGTGCTGGCCTAGGTGTCCGACCATCGGGAGTGTTTGACTTGAACTTTGACCTTGAGTCGTGGGATTTCACTTCGTCACTTAATTATTTCCCTATAAATTGGTTAAGATTTTTTTTAGATAATCTCCTTCAAGGATTTTCCCGATGCTACTAGAGGAGAGGAGTGATGTTCATATCCCTTCGATGATCTTTCTAGTATTTAGAGTTATAAGGACCAATCTTGGATGTTTTTCAACCGTATCAAACTTATATTTGAGATTTAATTTCTTAGGTTTCAGCCAGAAGATTAGTGGACTTGGAGATTGCATTGCAGAAGGATTCCACCACTAATAGGATTGAAGGAGAACTTTGGGGGTTCCTCATTATAGGAATCATTGCTCAATTAAAAGGTAAGGGTTTTTTTGTCTTTACACTGCTCTTTCCTTTCGAAAGTTTTTCAGTATTTTTAGTGGCGGTGGATTAAAGCTTCACATTAGTTTTGGACGTATGGGTTAAGAGGAACCTTCACAGAAATCGATACCTTCTTCTTAAAATGACTATCCAGACTTGTTGACTATTAGGAGAAACTCGATAAATTATTAGTTATGATTTGTCGACTAGTGGCGGGTTACATTTTACATCCTTTTTTTCCTGAAGACCAAATTGAACCAGACTTTGTACTTGGTGTTTCCCCTATATCTGTGTGGAACTCAAGGACTGGAAGGATCACTAAGTTGGATTAGCTACTTGAAGAACCCGAAGAACTAACGTTTGTGTTGCGTTCTCGTTATCCTAATAGCTAGAAATTAGTCGAACTTACTTTTTCCTAATCCTAACCTAGACCACTGACTTCGCAAACAATTGTATTAGGTCACCATTTGAACCTTGAGCCGTATCCGAATTTAGCAATCCTATTACTAATTGTGTACCTTGAACCATTGTCAGTGGGAAAAGGTTCGTAGATCGTATTAGTTATTGAATTAGAACAAACTCTATTAACCTTTTATGAAGAGGTTGGTCTCTACCATCAGGGATCACTCGAGGGATTGTTGACATTTTTTCAGAATGAATGCCTGAAATCGGTAAGTTTGATACTAGTAACAGCTACATTGTTGTGCTTGCTTAGTTGGATAGGAGATGAAACATGAACACTTTGGTGTGGGTTACCTTATGGGATAATTGGAACACATATGTCTTTTGAGTTTCTTGACGTACTTAGGATTACTTTTGAAGGTTCGGTATTCCTATGGGAGAGACTTTTCGTTGACCAAGAAGCCCTTATAGGACATTCAGAAAACTATTCAAGAAGAATCTGATTTGTTGTAACACTGAGGGGAAACATTTATTGATTGTTTATTGTAACCGAGGAGACACACTAATAGCTTGGTGTTAGTGAATTGATGAACCACATGAGAGAAGCTTTCGTCAGTTGAACCTTGCGAGGAAGTTGAACTCTTTGCTATGGCATCCCGGACAATCTCCCATAACTACTAGGAGCAGTACCTTTGACTGGCATTGGCCAAATTTTGGGGGTGTAATTTCTTTAAAGGAGGTAGACTAATACATCACGTATCGCAATTTAGAAATGAAAAAAATGCAAAATTATCAAATTACCCCCACGAATGTTGTTTGGCCTCGATTCCTTTGCGTGTGGGCTACTTGTTTGGTGTGTGGAGTTGGAAAGTGTGTTTTGCTAGTCCTAACAGCCTTTTAAGCCCGCGCCAATAGGTTGACAACCCAAGCCAAGAGGACAGACCCAATACCTTTAGTCTAATATCACAAACTCTGCTTACTAATGTATTTATCATTCTTATACACCCTACTCGTTTGGACAACCCCTGAATGCCCCACCTTGATTACTAAGAATCCACATCCCCCATTAGAGACTCACTTTGGGTGTCATCCCCTTAACCTCAGACGATCAACCTGCCACCTTCCTCCAACCTCGTCGTCGATCTAACTGTCACCCACGACGAGAAAACATGACTTACGACGTCAAAACAAGACCACGGTCGATGATCACTAACCCAGACGACAAACAAATTCCTAGACGGCACCGTAGCTCCACCGCTACCGTCTCGATGGTTGTACTCGCAAGGAAACACAGGAATTGCTGTGAACTGAATGGGAGGGTTCGACCTGTTTTGGGTCTGAGAGCGACTTGTCTTCGTGGCGGCAATCGACAGAGTGACCTTGTTGGAAAAGGTGAACTACGACCGCCCATTCACGGTAAGTCACCTACCTAACCAAGTAGTATTTCAATCCTTGGCTTTAATTATTGGAATCGTCTATTCATGGGCTACTTTTTAACGTATTTGCTTGTTGGTTTTGAGCGACAGCGACGACGTCTCATCGAAAACTGGAAAATGCACAGGAGCACCACAACTTGCCAATGGTTTTCTGGGAATATTCCTACATCATTCCATCAAATCATTATTAACTTCATCGTGGTTTCATATGTTAATGAAGTATTCATCTGATACATCATTCCATCATTCTTATGATCATAGTCATATAGTCACACATATAATATTATATACCCATAATCGTAACCATGTATCACACTACACAAAACATCTTAAGAAAAGATGGGGTATTCATGCGATGTTATACATATGAAGAATGTGAGGATTTTTTATTCATAATTACCTTTGTAATTTATTAGGGTCCAAGTATTATGGTATTCAAGTCCTTTAATTGTTCATAGACAATTACCCTTAATTTATGTTAAATAACATTATCTTAGTTGTTAACTTAAATATCAACCTATTTCAACTCACCATAATTCATTATTGTAAGTTCCTTATAATTTATCATAAAATTCTTCTAATAATGAAACTAAATTGTAGCCTACTCCTTAATTCTTCTTATAATAATTTCCAATTTTAAATATGTGCATAAAATATCAAAATTTTAGAAACATACTCAAACAATATCCAATTTCTTTGAAATTTGTGCCATTAAATTCAAAATTAAACAATCAACATTTTTCTTGTTGAACAAACGATGAAATTCTGCTGTACGTACCACCTTTCGCTGAAGAAGCTCTTTGCACGTGGTGACCACGCGCCTGCATCAGAGTCATCGACTTCCTCTCGTCGGGTCTGCAACTCGGGTTGTTGGACCTGACAACGTGACCCGACTCAATATCACTTATTTTACGATTAAAAATTACGTTCTAATATACCATCTTCATCATCTAAAGCTCACGAATAGTTCTACAAGTTCATAATAAGGAAAAACTTATATCAATTCATGGTTAGAACAATCCAAGTTTTGGGGAGAATTCCTTATGATATTCTGAGCCTGCCCGTGTCACAACTTCGTCATTTTTTGTCCCAAAATGACCCTACAGACTCAATTATCATCTTAGAGTCCTTGATAGGAAGTTAGGAAGCTTTAAACCGATTACCTAATCTATGGAAATCTTGACTTCCTGATTCTCACCCCTCGCAACTCTCCCTTTTCTTCCTATGGCGCCTTTCTTCTTCTCCCTCTCCTTTATGTTTCTCATTTCTCTGTTTTTCTCATGTTTCTTCCTTTTTTTTTTGGTGCAATACCACCGAACCATGCTTTTACACACACAACACCCATACATATTGTTAGGACCCAAATCTCATCGGTCAGGACCCGACTCATCTAGCACGATATTGTCCGCTTTGGGCCTCCTTGCCCCTGCCCTCACGGTTTTGTTTTCGGGAGCTCACAGTGCAACTTTCCAGGGGGTCACCCATCATGGAATTACACCAGCCTTAACTCGCTTAACTTTGGAGTTCCAACTGAACCTAAAGACACTGAGCTCCCAAAAGCGCTCGTTTAGATCAGAGTTGCGCAGCGGCCCACTCTATCTAATACGATATTGTCCCCTCTAGGCAGGGCACACCATTACACCCGCAAGGTTTTGTTCCCGGGAGCTCACGATGCAACTTCCCAGTGGGTCACCTATCATGGGATTGCACCAGCCTCAACTTGCTTAACTTTGGAGTTCCCCAGGAATCCAAAGCCAGTGAGCTCCTAGAAGGCCTCGCGCTAGATAGATATGTGCCTACACCTTTAAGGCACATCACTATTCCCTTCCCAGACCATTCTCCTCTCGCAAGAATGTGTGATCGTTCACCGTTCCCTTGAGGACACGGGTCTTACACGTATTGTTTGGCCTTAGTGACAAAATTACCAAAATCTTACTCTTCTTTGACCCATAACGCACTTATACGAACTCCATTTTCGACATGTCGCCTATCAAAGTTGCCAAAAGACCTCCCGGTCAAAAGTCAACACTTTGACTTTCATAGGCAAAATGGTCATTTTAATTTTCTCAAATATCCGGGGTGTTACACGTGGGGTCATTTTTCAGCCTCCCACATGCGTCTGGAGATATTCTCTAGCCCCCAACAACATGTGAGCACAATTTTGAGGTGTTTTATACTGTTTTGAACATTTTAGGTCCATATTAAGTGTTTCTGAGCATAGTTTTGGGTTACCCTAGAGAGGTTTGATGTGTTAAAATGATTTGTAAGTTCATTGTGACATTGTGGTTGGTTTTCCTAGGGTTAAATGGACTTGGAGCTTGTGGTAGGTTGGCATATTTGGTGATTTTGACTCCCCGATTACTATGTGAGTGGGCCCCTTTCCCTAAACCCGTTTTATAATTCTGTTTACTAGCCACGTTCTACGATGTTTATGTTTATAATACTTATCGAGCATGCATGATTCACTATTTGAATTACTTTTGGAGTATGATCGATATGTTTGCTTTATGATACTTACTTGAATGTACTAGTTGTGCTATGATTTGATGGTTATGCATGGTATGTATCTTGTTGAGTCCTTGTTTGCATTTGCATATTAGTCCCCGAAGCATTGTTGAGATAGAGATGTTAGCACCACTTAGGAGTCACTCGTATCTAGTACACGTCTGTATGGCCACATAGTAGTCCTTCACGTGATCGTTCACCTGTGCTACTCACCATACTAGTTAAAAAGTGCTAGTCATGTCGCTGAGCTCTAGTGGACTCGAGGTGACAGTTCTTAGCACCCAGTCCTTCGTGTGGTTGAGGTACGCGAGCTAGATACCTACTTCTGTCATATTCGTATGACTTGAGCGAGTCAAGAGCAACTGTTTAGTGGGTTGACATGTGGTATATTTATGATTCAGCATAACTTGACAAATGGATCTGTATTATATTGTTATTATTATTATCTCTCGTACTACGTGCAAGTATGAAACAACTGTTTGGGTTTCTATAAATTGAGGGGCTAAAGCATGTTTACTAATCGTGGTTTTACACTGAAATAAATTATTTGGTCCACTCACCCTTTGTTTTTGAACCTCTCAGGTCTCGTTGGTGTTTCACATACTTTGATGAGGCTTGGTTAGCTACTTTGACATGCATTCCCATGAATGGGAGAGGGGCGGTGGAAATCGGTTAAAGAAGGTAAGCTCCTATAATATGATCATCATAAGTGTCCATGCTCTTTATTTTCACTATCCCAATGAGATGTGATTAGTTTTTCACTGATTATTTCCCACTCGACCCATTAAAATTAATCATTTTAATTAAATGTTGTCGGCCAGCATACTTCGATTTTCATGTCCTTGCGGACTTTCCCGATCGGGGCGTGTCATTTATCCCCTCAGATCGTTGTAGTTGACGAGGGCACTTACTGAGGCAGAGACATCTTTTTTTCCAACTACTCTACTACATACGAGCTTCGAGTAGGATTTATTGTGCTTTTGTAATCATCTTCCCAATCTAGTTGATCTGATCAAATATGTGGATTTATTGTAAATTAGGATTTTATTAATGGTTATTTTTCTTGGTTGGTTTGGATGGATGTATTTTGGTGGTAAATCTTTTATCTGATCGCTAGAAGACATCAACACCCCCAAACTTGACTTTTCCAAGTCCTCGAGTAAACCAAAAATGAGACACGGACCTTGATAGATCATTTAAACCTGTAGGCAACCCTAGTAGGAGGAGTTGTCTCCTAAGGCTTTACTAGAGATGATACCCACAAACGATATTTAGACTCTCTAAAACACAAATATTAGTCCACAAATGAATCAAGGAAATAGAAATCAATGAGAACTAAATCATACCATTCACCACCTTAAAGATTGCCAATTCCATAACTCAATTAGCTTGCAAATCAACCCTACACTTCTAAGTCTCATAACTTCATAAGCACCATACTCAAGAGGAGAAAGATAGAATTCGTCTCAACTCTAGTTCTCACAGATTTCTCTCATACTCAGAAACTAGGGCTTATAACACTTTCAAGCATATGTTAACGAGTTTATGTCATAGATGTAAGACCCGTGTCCTGGAGGGAACGGTGAACGATCCCACATTCTTGCGAGGGGGGAATGGTCTGGGAGGGGAATGATGGTATGCCTTAAAGGTGTAGGTACACACCTATCTAGCATGAGGCCTTTTGGGAGCTCAGTGGCTTTGGGTTCGATTAGAACTCCAAAGTTAAGCGAGAGTAGGCTGGTGCAATTCTATGATGGGTAACCCCCTGGGAAGTTGCACCGTAAGCTCCCGAAAACAAAACCGTGAGGGCGAGGAGGCCCAAAGCGGACAATATCATGCTAGAGTAAGGTCCTAACCGAGGAGGGTCGGGTCCTCATAGAATGGTATCAGAGCCAGACCCGACCGAAAAATGTGCCAGGGAGGACGCTGGGCCCTAAAGGGGGTGGATTATAAGACCCGTGTTCTGGAGGGAACGGTGAACGATCCCACATTCTTGCGAGGGTGGAATGGTCTGGGAGGGGAATGGTGGTGTGTTTTAAAGGTGTAGGCACACACCTATCTAGCACGAGGCCTTTTGGGAGCTCAGTAGCTTTGGGTTCAGTTGGAACTCCAAAGTTAAGCGAGTTGAAGCTGGTGCAATTCCATGATGGCTCCATGATGGGTAACCCTCTGGGAAGTTGCACCGTGAACTTCCGAAAAAAAAAACTGTAAAGGCGAGGAGGCCCAAAGCGGACAATATCATGCTAGAGTCAGGTCTTGACTAAGGAGGGTCCGGTCCTAACAATAGAAATCAAGTTAGTTCACATATGAACATTGAGAACAAAAGCACAATTTCTAGATATGATCTCAAAGAAAGGAATTGAAAGCTAAGAATTAGAGATACCGTTTGAACTTATCTGCAGTCATGAACTTCCCAAAGATTAGCTAGGTCTTTGATTAGGGTTGTAACATCAAGCTAGGTTGAGGGCTAGTAGAAGAAAGGATAGGGTGGCAGAGAACTTAAGAATATACCAAACACATTGAAAGCACATGGCCAGGCACGATGATTATGATTACTTCTGATGCCTCTCTTTTTTGTTTCACTTGGACAATGTTTCACTTGATATGGATAGCTTGTAATACTTTTCAGCTCTTTTTTTTTTTAACTTGAAAGCACATGGAAGTTTCTTTGCTTTCTTCCTTTTGAACACCCTTCACTTTTTTTTAACTAATCTTAACCTTTTGAACCGATAAACCGTCCCTCACTTTGATGTAAAAGAAGCACATCGTGTTGCCTTAAGTTTGTCTTTCAGTAGCCTTGGCACATTCCTAAGCTATAGGGTAAAGTCATCAATTGGTGAAATACCTCAGGTTGAGATAAAAAAAAAGGGTACGAGGTGTTGTAGGTGAAGAAAGAAAGGCTACAATGTGCTTAGGCAGTAAACGGGCTAACGACGCACACAAAGGGACATGGATTTGGGAAGGCTTTTACGAGGCTAAAATCAAACAGATAGCCTAGCATCGCTACAATGAAGTTGCCCATAGACTCTAGCAAGTACATAGCATCTGCAAAAGGATGAATATTCTTAGCATTCAATGAAATAGAATAATGAGATCATATTAGAGTGAATTGGAAAGGATGAAAGATAGGGAGTATAAACACTTTTAAAACTCTCAAAAACGGATCATAGGCTCAATAAGCTCACTAGGTAAGTCTCCACTATTCTTCGTCCATGGTTTGAGTAGGATACTTATTCTACAATGATTCCCAAAGCATAGGAGTGAAAGTGCAAGCTGAATTTTGTTCTTCTCAAGGCTAGTCTAAAATGATTATTGTATGAAAACACTGTCATATACACTCCCATTACCAAGATTCAATCATGCACAAATAAACTGGCTCAAAATATTCAATTCCACACCCCAACCCTAAACTAAACAATTTCCTTAATGTGTAAGCTAGAGTGGAAGGAATGCAATGCATAGGAATGGAATGAATGGCAGAAGAAACAAAAATAGGCTAAGAAAAACATTAAAAAAATAGAAGGGATTGAATGATAAAACCTAGTTGGGGTTGCCTCCATACAAGCGCCCTAGTTAATGTCTTGGCAAGAAAAGATCGATGCAAGGTAGATAATGGGAAACCTGGATAGGGAGACGATCCACATCTGAGTTCACTTGAATGCTAGAAGCTATTGCTTCATAGAAAGGCTTCATTCTCTGCCTATTTACCTTGAAAGGACCACCATTTTTCTGGAGTTTGAATTTCCACAGCTCCATAAGGGAAAACTTGAGTGACCACAAAGGGTCCCATCCATCTGGAATTCAACTGGCTTGGAAAAATTCTCAAACGTGAATTAAATAAAAGAAATGTCATACCAGGTGTGAACTTCTTTTGGTTGATACGTTTGTCATGAAAGAGCTTTGTCCTCTCCTTATATAGTTTGGCATTCTCATAGGATTCATGTATGATTTCTTCCAACTCACCTAACTGTAACTTCCAAGCATGGTCGGCTTGATCCATGTAAAAATTTAGCTTCTTGATAATCCAATAAGCCTTGTACTCAAGCTCCATTGGCAAGCGACATGCCTTTCCAAAGTCCAGCCTATAAGGACTCATAACAACTGGAGTCTGATAAGCTGTCCTATAGGTCCAAAATGCATCATTCAATCTCATTGCCCAAAATTTCCTTGAAGGAGTCACAAACTTCTCTAGGATGTTTTTTTATCTCCCTATTGCTAATTTCAACTTGTCTGGAGCTTTGAGGATAATAAGGTGTAGCTACTTTGTGAGTGATGTTATACTTCCTCAAGAGAGCACCAAATGGTTTGTTACAGAAGTGGCTACCATCATCGTTGATGATAGACCGTGGTGTGCGAAACCTTCAGAAAATGAAGTCCTTTAAGACGCTCAAGACAAATTTGTGATCATTGGTTCTTGTATCTATAGCTTCCACCCATTTTGAAACAAAATTTATGCCAACAAGAATGAAAGTATAACCAAAAGAAGGGGAAGGGTCCCATGAAATCAATACCCTACACGTCAAAGAGCTCCACCACTAGGATGTTATTCAATGGCAACATGTGTTGCCAATTGATGTTTCCTATCTTTTGGCACCTATCACACTTAGCACAGAAGTTAAAAGTATCTTTAAACAAGGTAGGCCAAAAGATAACAGACTGGAAAACCTTAAGAGCCATTTTTTGGCTCCAAAATGTCCTTCACATGCTAAGGTATGGTTGTGTACAAGAATGCTTTATTGTTCTTCCTCTGAAACACATCTTCGCATGATCAAGTTGGGTCAATGCTTGTACAAGTAGGGATCATTCCAAAGGTAGTGTTTTTCCATGGATAGAAACTTTTTATTTTCTTGCAAGGTTAGTTCTTCACGAATATAACTCCAAAGCATAGGTAATTGCCAATAATTCGTTCTCAATAGTAGAGCATTTGATTAGAGCATCATTCAATGTTCTACTTGCGTAATAGATCAAACATGGCATCTTGTCGACTCTTTAACCTATAACAGCTCCATTTGTAATGATTTGGAAATTCGAGGAAGAAGAATTTGGAAAGTATAAAAAGAAACAATTTTGTCCCGATAAGGTCAAAAGTTGACTTTTTAACCTGGATAGTTTCTAGACATTTTGTGAAGGCTGTTATGAAGGTCTTGAAATCCTAAATCCATAGACAAGAAGTATGCCAAAATAGAAGTTTGTGTAGGTTTGGTAATTTTTGTATGAGGGTATTTTAGTCATTTTGAAAGAGAAATCTAGAATATTCTAGAATATCCTCAATTTTCCCTCTCATTTCCCTCCACTAACTTAGCCTATTAGAAATAAGTGTGTGTGTGTGTGTGTGTGTGTGTGTGTGTGTGTGTGTGTGTGTGTGTGTGTGTGTGTGTGTGTGTGTGTGTAAGGTGGTGATTTGGTAAGGGATAACCTAAAAAGAAAAGAAAACAAAGCAAAGAAGAAAACACAAGGAATAAGAGGGTGTGAGCAAGAAAACAGAAATGGGGAAAGAAAAGGAAGGGTGGGATGAAAAAAGTGAGGAAAAACTATACAACATGAGTGATGGCTATGAGGGAATCCATGAGGAAAACAAAACAATTCACGTGTCCCAATTCGAGTTTTCTGGTTTTGGCCAGGAAACTTGGAGACATGTATGCTAACTTCTCCATAGAGGTTCTAAGATCATTCTAAGACAAGAAAATGAGAGTTTGGACTCTGAAAAGGTCGTTAGATGGTTAAAAGCACCACGTCCGAACGATCATGAAATCATAACAAGTTGTCAAGTACGTCTTTATTCATTTGAACATCACAAAGTTGTCCATTTGAAAAGGTCGTGAAATGACTGAAATATGACCAAGTCATTCTCGCGGGTCGAGCAACCCAAAAACTAGAAAAACAGGTCTGGAATGAGGAAGACAATTACCTCTGTGATTAAAAGGTGGCCACCACACGCAGAGAGTTCCACCAGCGAGTGGTGGCGTGTGCAGCTGCCTTTCGTCGTCCAGCCAACAAGTAAAATCTTTGTTTTTAACTTCTGAGTTTAATGGTAGAAGTTTTGAATTAATTGGACATCGTTTGAATATATTTCCGAATTTTCAATAGTATATATGTTTCGTGTGAAACTAGGAATTTAATTAAACACTTATTTCATGCAATGCTCAACTTAAAACCTTTTTCCGTAGATTGTAGAATTGATAAATAGAGATCGTTCTGGACAGGGGAATTGTGGGTGATTTAATAACGGTTAGTGTAAAGAATGTAAAGGGGGTCGTTTTAAGAATGTTGTCGTCAAAAATACATATTTAAGAATTACAAAATTAAAAATTTATACCTACTTCTAATTAGCCTTTGTATAATTGATCACTTCATTCACTTACCTTTCCTGCGCACCAACACCTGCACACCAAAGCTAATGAGCTCCCAAAAGGCCTTGTTTAGATCAGAGTTGCGCTGCGACCCACTCTATCTAACACAATATTGTCCCCTCTGGGCAAGGCGCACCATCACACCCGCAGGGTTTTGTTCCTCGGAGCTCACGGTGCAACTTCCCAGTAGGTCACTCATCATGGGATTGCACCAACCTCCACTCGCTTAACTTTGAAGTTCCCTAGGAATCCAAAGCCAGTGAGCTCCCAGAAGGCCTCGTGCTAGATAGGTGTGCGCCTACACATTTAAGGCACACCAACATTCCCTTCCCATGCCATTTCCTCCTTGCAGGAATGTGGGATCGTTCACTGTTCCCTCTAGGACACGGGTCTTACAATCCACCCCCTTAGGGCCCAGCGTCCTTGTTGGCACACTTCCCGGTCAGGGTCTAGCTCTAATACCATTATGTTAGGACCCGACCCTCCTCGGTCAGGACCCGATTTATCTAGCACGATATTGTCCGCTTTGGGCCTCCTTGCCCTTGCCCTTGCCCTCACGGTTTTGTTTTCGGGAGCTCACAGTGCAACTTCCCAGGGGGTCATGATAAGTCACAAATTAAGCATCATTTCAACGTTATTTCTTATCCCTTTTACTTATCTTTTGATTATAATCATTCAAAAAATAGGAGAAAATGATCTCTTTTGTGAAGTTTGTGCAGATTGCTTAGTTGAGGTTTAAATCATGTTTTGCAATAAAATGTGATCTTTCCAAGGCTAAATCTTAAAGGACTCATCAAGCACTCATAAAGGGCCTCATCATCTCCCATTTACATGTCCAAAAACTCTGCAAAATTTTCTGCTCAAAGTTTATACACAAGTAGCCGCAATTTACCCTTTTGTTCATGCTTTTGGATTCAAGTCTTACATCTTCTTTGTGACGTGAAGCTTGGGAGAAGAAGAAGTGTTTGTGCCACTTCTCTCACGCATCATTCATCTTAGCATTTTTGTTTCTTAATCTCTAATCTCTTTATGTTTATATGCATTCAATTATGATGTTTGTTAACTTAGTTATGTGTGAGTAGTTTGCTTTAGGATTAGGGTTGTTTGAAGCCCTAGCCATGTTAGTTTATAATTAGATTTCTAGCTGTTGATTATGGTTGTTATGTATGCCTGGAGTTTTTGGATTACTATGCTTCATGAGCTCAATTTATGCGTGTAAGTTTGATCACCTTATTTGCGTATAATTGTCGATGTAACTGCTTGACAGACTACCTCGATGTTTGTGTTCACCCTGCAATTTGTAGCTTCACGTTTAAGAGGGGGAATCTTATTCGTAATCTAAACTCATGACTTCCTAGGATTGCACATCACTTTACTAGGGATAGTGTAGTGTCATTAAATCTTCTTCATGTTTCATGCATTATCACGCACCATCGGTAATAGTTGTTTAAGGGCGGGTACATCACGCTTAAACATACAATTTAAGAGAAGATAAATGTGTAGGGTGAGCCTTAGTCGGACCCTTGTATGGGCACTTAATTCAGATACATTCAAAATTAATCTAATCAACGAAATCTAAGGAGAACTATAATTGGTAAAGGTGGATAACATGTCCTAATTCATCCTAATCATCCGATCAATTTTCAAATCAAGTTTTTCATCATTTTGCACTTGTTTTCATCATTCAATTTCGTTCTAATCATCACTCAAAACCCCCCAACGTTTTTGTACTTTTTCTCAATTTGTTTCATTCCAAACTAAGTGGATTCACGTTGAACAAGTCCTTGAGGGATCGACATTTGCAAACCTACTATACTCGTCATACGATTTTGTGCACTTGCAAAGTATTACATTAGGAGTTATCATTCATAATTTCTTGGTTGATAAATCTTCTATCAGGTCACCCATCATGGAATTGCACTAGCCTCAACTCGCTTAACTTCGGAGTTCCTACAGAACCCAAAGCCAATGAATTCCCAAAAGGCCTCGTTTAGATCAGAGTTGCGTAGCGGCCAACTCTATCTAACACGATATTGTCCCTTCTGGGCAGGGCGCACCATCACACCCGCAGGTTTTTGTTCCCGGGAGCTCACGGTGCAACTTCCCAGTGGGTCACCCATCATGGGATTGCACCAGCCTCCACTCGCTTAACTTTGGAGTTCCCTAGGAATCCAAAGCCAGTGAGCTCCTAGAAGGCCTCACGCTAGATAGGTGTGTGCTTACACATTTAAGGCACACCACCATTCCTTTCCCAGACCATTTCCCTCTGGTAGGAATGTGGGATCGTTCACTGTTCCCTCTAGGACACGGGTCTAACAAATTCATCCCAATATCAGTCACCGTTCTACTCCTAACACATTTGCATATAGCTCAGGACTACTCACAATCCTAGCAAGTCGCCGTGAACACATCAGTCACCGCGACCGTCTTTAGATCATCGCAAACACATCGCCAATCTATCTGAGATGATAACATCAACACTCCTAAGTTGAGCCTCCCTTGCTCATTGCTTCCTTCTACTGCTCGAAAACAGGCAGTGCGTCATGACCTCTTCGCAAGGAACACATCCGCAGTCCGGAGGCGAGCATCATATCATCCGGGACTCACCCGAATACCATCATCAATAGGGCCTCAAGCACGGAACATCATCAAATGGGTCAACGACACTTCATATCCGAGGATTCTTCAAATCCTATCAAATACACATGGGTCTCATGCCCAAAATATCTTTTGTAAAACTCATAACTGGGTCACAACCCGATTTATCTCACATTTGACTATACTCTAAGTCAAACCTCAAATCAATTGGGTCATATTCCTGAAATATATTTCCAAAGCTGAAAACCAGTTCTCATTTCTAAAACACTTTCAAATCATCTTTCAATTGGGACTCGTGCCCGAATCTCGATTTCACGCATCTCTGTGAAATCCCTTTAAACCGTAACTCAGTTCCTCAATTTCAAGTCTCTCCATTAAACCTCGGAATCACATAAAAGACAAGCATGTAGTATACTCGGCAGAAGCCTAAACATCATATAAAACAAAAATATCAAACTACGTGCAATAACACATTTTCCTCTGAAAATGCCAAACAATTCATATTCAAATCACATGCACTCATGGAATCTCAAACCATGTATATAAACACGTATAAAACATTTATGTATGCATCATATTCATAAAATAAAGTCCACTCCCAGACCGTCCAAGCTACGCCTCGATACGCGTGCCATAAGCCTCTTGGGGCTAATCCAACCTCTTTGGGTCATTCAGACTTGTCCAAAACATACTCAAAGTTTACTATCAACCTAGACAAGCCCTAAACAAGAATCCCCAACATTCTCAAAAAGGTCAACGTGTCCCGAACACGCTTCCTTAGGCTTAAACCTCAATTTGACCTACTTAACGATCTCCGATCGACTCGAAACCACCACCACTTGATTTGTATCGTCGAATTCATTAAAATGGTCTTGGACCCACCTCGAAATATGTGCTACATCACCACGCGTGGGTCAAAGTGGCTGGTCAATGTTGACCAAAAAGTCAACACTAACGTCAGCAAAGTCATATCTAACTTCAGCGGTTAACGCTGACGTCACCTGACAGGTTCTAATAGCTGTCAGATCTGACAATGCCACCTGTCACACACCGATTGGTCCACGTGTCTGCCATATGTCTTCTAACACCTTTGACAGTCTACCACATGGTACTACCCGATTAGTCCACGTCGTCTGACATGTTAGGCTCAATGTACCTGACAACTGCCACGTGGCAGCATCCCATTGGTCCACCTCTGATACATATCAGATGATGACGTCAGTTGATGACATCATCATCGTCTTCTTCCTCTGTCTAGGTTGACCCAGTTGATTGTAACGGGTCGCGCAGACTCGCTGCTCGACCCGACCCTACTTTTCTCAATACTGCACTAGTTTTCCCCTAGTTTCTTCCTAACTCATCGTCTTCAATCTAGCAACACGTTTATCTAATCAAAACTATAAAATTCATACGGAAATCTCACCTGGAATCGATAAACAGTGTGCTTGATCTTAAAAACCAGTCCCACAAGTGTCACTTGGTTTCTTTCGGCCAACTCTTGTCGCCTCATCCTTCGAAACTAGTCCCACAAAGGTCATCTGAGTCCTAGGAAACTATCCTAATCCATCAAACTGCCCCATAACCCTTAAATCCAAACCTCAAATTTTCAAATTAAAACTCACAGTGTTGGGTCTCAAGCCACCGTGAACGATGGTGTAACAACTCGTACCTTCGGGAAGGGTATAAGTGTAATTTTGTAAAAAGAATTGTATAAAAGGACGATTTTGCCCTTGTGAATAGTGTGTCCAAAGTTGACTTTTTGATATATAGGTTGGATGAGTGTTGACCATTGACCGTGACGCAGTTTAGGACGTCACGAGTCCGTAGACAGGTGGCAGGTCCGATATGGACAATCGGAGAAAAAGTTATGACGTTCAGAAGATTGAGGGTGTTACCGTAATTTTGACTAATCGAGGAAAATGTTGACTTCTTAGTGGACTTGTGATTTTCACGTAGACCGAGGACCGTTAGATAGGTCTCGACGTCCTAAGTACAACGACAGGCGGCACGCTGTCATCGGACGTCGGACGGAATAGTTACGGGTCTGGGAAGTTCGAGGGTAAAACGGTAAATTATTAACACTATGGGCAATTTGGTCTTTTCCCTTATGCCCAATCAGATCAGAACAAGTGGCAATAGTGGATTGGGATATTTTAGTTTAGGTCCATAGGAAGTGGACACGTGGGAGAGAACTAGAGGGTTCTAGGGTAGCCTAAACTACACACGGCCACATATTGTTCTCGTTCAAACCGTGTATTTTGGGTTGAGCAACAGAAACAGAGAGGAAGAAATTGAGAGTGGGTGATCGATTCAGGGTGTGTGTGAGAATTTAGTGAGTTGTGAGAGTGAAAGAAAGAAGAGAGGAAGCTGGTGATCGGAAGTTGGGGGTGAAATCATGCACGGAGACACGGCGGTGAATGGCTGAGTTTTCAGAGCAACAGAGGAGCCGTGGGACTGTGGTGGTGGTTCTTCCGTGTTGTGGTGCAAACCAAGCCAATAGCAGGCTTAGACGACTGCAGGGGACTCAACGAGCACCGTGGCACGCGGCGGTGCAGACGGCGAAGGAGGAATCGACGGTATAACCCGAATCCCCTGTTTTCCCGTTTTTATTATTTTCAAAAGTCGTGGACCTAGGGCTAAAGTCGAGGGGATTGGTGAGTGATGTGAGCTTCAGGGAGGTCCTAGGAGTCTTCTAGGATGGTCGCCGCGACGGGGGAAGGTCTGGGTGGCCGGAGGCCAAAACAGGGCTTACGGGCAGTTTTGTTCCAGGTTGAAGACGATGGGTTTTGGGATTCGATTTCTAGGTTTTAGGATGGGAATAGATTGCTAGGAACTAGACGCAGCTAACAGGATTGAAATGGTGGAAATTGGTGGAGGAATGGAGGAGAATCGGGTGACTCGAGGTTGAAGAAGCACTGTAGCAGGCGCGTGAGGCCCACACGCAGCCACTTTGGACGGCGCGTGGGGAGGATTCTGGCCAAACTTCAAACATGGTTTTGGTTCTAAATGTTCTAAGGAATCCATTGGTGCAATTTTCGGGTTAATGGGACGATGTGACGGGATAGTTCGGGAATCCGGACGGTTTAGGGTCTAAGTTTAAATTACGAATAAATTCCTGAAAATTAGGGGAAATTTGGGTTAGCATATGTGATGTAATTGTGACCCTATTTGGTGCCTATTGACAGGACGGGAGACGACTGAGACGGTCGAGGAGCGCACGGAGCAGGAGTGACACTTTCTGATTCGTGAGTGGACTCTTTCTTTTCTTACGAGCATGCCTAACTGTTTTATTTCTGTTTTATGGTTTAAAGTATGTTTTTATGCTTTTTAATGATGACTAGATGTGATTTCTATGCTTGCACGTTTTTCGAGACATTTTCGGGCTTTTGCACGTTTTTCAAGAAAAAAGCTATATTTCTGATTTTGATGCTATACTTTGGGATTTCAAATTGTAATTGTGTTCTGATGGTTATAACGAATTATGAGACATGATTTTGGCAACCTTGTTTTGGTTTCAAATTGGATTTCGTGGAATTCCAGATTTGGGTTCGAAATGACGGTTCTGAACGCCGGGAGGGCTTCGGGCCGATGATTTCGGATTCGGGTTTGGATATGGATTGAGACTTGGTTTTCAATTGGTTTTTGGATTGGATTTGCTGGATCTGGATATTGGGTTTAAAGACCCAGATTCTGATTGATGGGGGACGAGCCCGGATTGAGTTTAAAGACTCGGGAGTTTAAAGACTCGGATATTTACGATATTACCCTCGTAGGCCTATTGAGTTTAAAGACTCGGGAGTTTAATGACTCGGATTACATTTGAGGCCTGGTTGAGTTTAAAGACTCGGATAGACCCAACAGGTTTGATCGTACTCTGATATTTGTAGATTTGGTTTTATGATACGATCTTAGCATATTGATGATACTGTTTTATGACGTGGTTTTCTGATACTTCGTTAGGCATGCATGTTTTTAAAATGGAGGGAAAAATCTTCTGGTTTTCTTAACCCTAGTTTGATGTTAAACGGGTTTTGAAAACTTTTATTTCTTTTAGTCCACTGACCCTTTTGTTTTAAATTTTCCCTCCAGGTCGTGGTGATAGCGTTGGGGTAAACGTTGAGGCAGGATCCGAGGCACAGAGCTTACGACGTCCTTCCGTTGCGAGATTAGGCCTATGTAGGATTTTTGCCTGCTTTGTATAAACTATGCTCTGACTTACGGTTGTATTTTATTTACTCCCTTGTCAGATAGTTATGCTTATGGTTGTGTTGAGGTTATTTTGGTACTTTAAGTGTGATTGTCTGACGGGAGCAGGGTTCGTCCCGGGTATCGAGGTGATATTTGGGACGGGTCCTGACAATTGGTACCAGAGCATAGGTTTGTTGGTTTGTGTCGGTATGAAGTCGTTTGTAGGTTGTTTTACTAACCATATGCCTCTTTCAGCGTATGTTCGATCATGCCTCCGAGACGTGAACCCCTTCCACGACCTGAAGAAGCGGAGAGTGCATCGATAGAGCGAGCCCAGCGGCTCGGGGCTACTACGTTCATTGGTGGGGCAGACCCAGAGGAAGCCCACCGATGGATCACCCGGCTTGAGCTGATCTTCGGGGTGATGCATTGTCCTCCAGGAGATCGTGTGTTGTTAGCTACTTTTCTGCTAGATGGCGCAGCGTATGAGTGGTGGTATACACTGGAGTTGTCAGGTTGGGACGCTCATACCGTGACTTGGGAGACTTTCCGGGAGCGATTTTTGGAGCAGTATTATCCTCGCTCTTTCCGGGATTCCAAAGAGGCGGAGTTCCTTCTGTTGAAACAAGGGAGCATGACAGTGGCCGAGTATGAGCAGAGATTCCAGATGTTGTCCCGATTCGCTCCTGCATTTGTGGCAACCGAGGCTGAGAAGTGTCGTCGGTTTGAGTTGGGTCTTCGAGGAGAGAATCGAGCCATTGTGACAGCCGGCTCATTTGCTACTTTCAGGGAGTTGTCAGATGCTGCTGTTAGAGTAGAGGCCAGTTTGCCTGCCAGACCACAGTACTCGGGTAGTGTACGACACCGTGAGCATTCTTTTCCCGGAGCGTCGAGTCAGAGGGACCCGAAGCGAGGCAACTATGGTGGTACTTCATCAGCTGGTGGAGCCCGGTTTGGCAGACCAGGTAGTTTTCAAGGCTCAGGAATCCGGGGAGCTAGAGCATAGCCGACTCCTCAGGCGAGTGCGACTTCTGTTGCTTCTACTGGGAGACAGACTGGTGGACCGGGTAGAGATGTCTGCTATTATTGTGGAGAGCGTGGCCACTTTCGGAGAGAGTGCCCGTTATTAGCCCAGGAGGGTGGAGCAGGACGAGGTACAACAGAACCTGGGCGAAGTACTGCATCTATGTCAGGGACGGCAGACCCTAGAGGTGGCGGTGGTGCCACGAGCAGTTCTAGAGGGCGCGGTAGGTCGTCAGGACCGCAGGCGCGAGTGTTTGCTATGACCCAGCAGGAGGCCAGATCAGCACCTGGAGTGGTGACAGGTACACTTACCATATGTGGTCACACTGTTTTTGCTTTGATAGATCCCGGGGCGACACACTCATTTATAGCCCGGAGTTGTAGTCTGGTTACGGAGAGGGAGGTGTCTACCTTGGATTGTGCCATAGGGGTGAGTACACCTACTGGGGAGGTGTTGGTAGTGACTCAGGTTCTGAGAGCGTGTTCGGTGATGATAGGTGAGCTTGAGTTAGTGGCGGACTTGTTACTGTTGGATCTGCGGGACTTCGATGTTATATTGGGCATGGACTGGTTGACGAGGCTTCATGCTTCTATAGAGTGTTTTGATAGGAGAGTGACCTTCCGGAGTCCAGGGTTACCGGAGACCACGTTTCAGGGGGATCAGCTTGCACTCCCTACTGGAGTTATTTCGGCACTTGAGGCTAGCAAGTTGTTGCGTAAGGGATGCCAGGGTTACATAGCTCACGTGGTGGATACACGTGCTATGCCAGTGAGGGCGGAGGATATACCAGTGGTGCGGGAGTTTCCCGATGTTTTTCCCGAGGAGTTGCCAGGATTACCACCTCAGCGAGATATCGAGTTCACGATTGATCTACTTCCAGGTACACAGCCTATTTCACAGACTCCTTACCGCATGGCACCTGCAGAATTGAGGGAACTTAAGGCACAGTTACAAAATTTGGTCGATATGGGATTCATTCGACTAAGTATGTCACCTTGGGGAGCGCCTGTACTGTTTGTTAAGAAAAAGGACGGAGGTTTGAGATTGTGTGTGGATTACAGACAGTTGAATAAGGTAACTATTAAGAATAAGTATCCCCTACCCTGGATTGACGACTTGTTCGATCAACTGAAGGGAGCACAGTACTTTTCAAAGGTTGATCTTCGCTCCAGCTATCATCATTTGAGGGTTAAAGAGGAGGATATACCGAAGACAGCCTTTCGGACCAGGTACGGTCACTATGAGTTCGTTGTGATACCTTTTGGATTGACAAATACCCCAGCAGCTTTTATGGACCTCATGAACCGAGTGTTTCGGTCATACTTGGATCGTTTTGTGATCGTATTCATTGATGAAATCTTGGTATATTCGAAGAGTACGATGGAGCACGAGAAGCATCTGAGACTAGTGTTTAAGACCCTGAGAAAGCATCAGTTGTATGCGAAATTAAGCAAGTTCCAGTTTTGGTTGACTAGTGTCGGATTTCTTGGTCATGTGATTTCAGCCGAGGGCATCAGAGTGGATCCTCAGAAAGTTGAGGCGGTAGCAAATTGGGAACATCCCAAGACGGTGACCGAGATCAGGAGTTTTCTGGGTTTAGCAGGCTATTACCGACGTTTTATTGAAGGTTTTTCTATTCTAGCCGCTCCGTTGACAAGGGTGACCCGGAAGGGAGTTCGTTTTGAGTGGGATGAGAACTGTGAGTAGAGTTTCCAGGAGCTCAAGAGACGGTTGACATCGACTCCTGTGTTGGCCCTTCCAGATGACAGTGGGGAGTTTGAGGTTTATAGTGACGCTTCTTTACAGGGTTTGGGCTGTGTGTTGATGCAGCATGGGAAGGTGATTGCTTATGCTTCCCGGCAGCTGAAACCTCATGAGATGAACTACCCGACACATGACTTGGAACTGGCTGCGGTGGTTCATGCACTGAAGATTTGGCGCCATTACTTGTACGGCGAGAGGTGCAAGATTTTCACCGACCACAAGAGCTTGAAGTATCTGTTCACTCAGAAGGAACTGAATCTGAGACAACGCTGATGGTTGGAGTTTCTTAAGGACTACGATTGTACGATCGAGTATCACCCAGGAAAGGCTAATGTGGTAGCCGATGCCTTGAGCAGGAAATCAGCTAGTTCTTTGTCGCATTTGAAGACGGTCCGGTTACCTCTGTTGGTTGAGCTCCGTAGACTTGGAGTAGAGTTGACTGTGGATGGTCAGGGAGCACTCCTAGCGAGTTTCCACGTGCGATCTGTTTTGATTGATCAGGTTATTGATGCTCAGTTTGAGGACCCCATTTTGGGCATCATACGGATTGAGGTCGAGGCTGGAGAGAGACAAGACTTTGAGATTCGCGAAGATGGAGCTTTGGTTAAGGAAGGACGGTTATGTGTACCCGAGGATGAACCGTTGAAGAAGGTGATACTGGATGAGGCTCACTGTTCAGCCTATGCGATGCATCCTGGTAGGACCAAGATGTATCGTACACTTCGAGAGCAATAATGGTGGTCAGGTATGAAACGTGAGATTGCAGAATATGTCAGTAGATGCTTGATCTGTCAACATGTGAAGGCCGAACGGCAGAGACCTTATGGAGCAATGCAACCTTTGCTGATCCCCGAGTGGAAATGGGATCACTTGACGATGGATTTTGTATTTAAGCTTCCTAGGACACCGAAGGGACATGATGGTGTGTGGGTGATAGTGGATAAACTTACGAAGTCTGCTCATTTCTTTCCAGTTCGGGAGAACTTCAGGTTGGCGCAGTTTGCACAATTGTTCATTGATGAGATTATTCGGCTACATGGGACTCCAGAGTCGATAGTATCTGACAGAGACCTGAGGTTTACTTCCCGGTTTTGGCAGAGCTTACAGGAAGCCTTTGGGACGAAGCTGCACTTCAGTACTGCATTTCATCCTCAAACCGATGGACAGTCTGAGCGGACCATCCAGATTCTCGAGGACATGATGAGAGCTTGTGTTCTACAGTTTCAGGGTACTTGGGAGTCATATTTACCTTTGATGGAGTTTGCCTACAATAACAGCTATCAGGAGAGTATTGGGATGGCTCCTTATGAGGCTTTGTACGGGCGACAGTGTCGGACTCCACTGTACTGGACCGAGGTTGGTGAGAAGTAGTTGACTACTTCTGAGCTGGTAGACCTTACTCAAGAAAAAGTGGCGTTGATCCGAGATCGATTGAAGGCGGCTCAGGACCGACAGAAGAGCTACGCCGACCGTAGGATCAGGGATTTGGAGTTTGCAGTAGGAGACTGGGTTTTCTTGAAGTTATATCATTGGAAGGGAATCGTACGGTTTGGCAGACGAGGGAAGTTGAGTCCTCGTTACATTGGCCCTTATGAGATTTTGGAGCGGATTGGTCCTGTTGCTTATCGATTGGCCTTACCAGCAGACTTAGCAAAGGTACATAATGTTTTCCATGTATCTATGCTTCGAAAGTATATACGAGATGATTCACATGTTCTGGAAGCACAACCTGTTGAGCATAGGGAAGATTTGAGCTTTGAAGAGCAACCCGTAGCGATTTTGGATCGGAAGGACAAAGTCATACGGAGGAAGACGGTTCCCTTAGTTAAAGTATTGTGGAGGAATCATCAGGTGGAGGAAGCTACCTGGGAACCTGAGGCCTTAATGCGCGAACAGTACCCTTATTTGTTTCACTGAATTTCGGGGACGAAATTCTTTTTAGGGGGGTAGATTGTAACAACCCGTACCTTTGGGAAGGGTATAAATGTAATTTTGTAAAAAGAATTGTATAAAAGGACGATTTTGCCCTTGTGAATAGTGTGTCAAAAGTTGACTTTTTGATTTATAGGTTGGATGAGTGTTGACCATTGACCGTGACGTAGTTTAGGACGTCACGAGTCCGTAGACAGGTGGCAGGTCCGATTTGGACAATCGGAGAAAAAGTTATGACGTTCGGAAGATTGAGGGCGTTACCGTAATTTTCTCTAATCGAGGAAAATGTTGACTACTTAGTGGACTTGTGATTTTCACGTAGACCGAGGACCGTTAGATAGGTCTCGACGTCCTAAGTACAACGACAGGCGGCACGCTGTCATCGGACGTCAGACGGAATAGTTACGGGTCTGGGAAGTTCGTGGGTAAAACGGTAAATTATTAACACTAGGGGCAATTTGGTCTTTTCCCTTATGCCCAATCAGATCAGAACAAGTGGCAATAGTGGATTGGGATATTTTAGTTTTGGTCCATAGGAAGTGGACACGTGGGAGAGAACTAGAGGGTTCTAGGACAGCCTAAACTACACACGACCACATATTGTTCTCGTTCAAACCATGTATTTTGGGTTGAGCAACAGAAACAGAGAGGAAGAAATTGAGAGTGGGTGATCGATTCAGGGTATGTGTGAGAATTTAGTGAGTAGTGAGAGTGAAAGAAAGAAGAGAGGAGGCTGGTGATCAGAAGTTGGGGGTGAAATCGTGCACGGAGACACGGCGGTGGAAGGCTGAGTTTTCAGAGAAACAGAGGAGCCGTGGAACTGTGGTGGTGGTTCTGCCGTGTTGTGGTGCAAACCAAGCCAATAGTAGGCTTCGACGACTGCAGCGGACTCAACGAGCACCGTGGCACGCGGCGGTGCAGACGGCGGAGGAGGAATCGACGGTATAACCCGAATCCCTTTTTTTCCCGTTTTTATTATTTTCAAAAGTCGTGGACCTAGGGCTAAAGTCGAGGGGATTGGTGAGTGATGTGAGCTTCAGGGAGGTCCTAGGAGTTTTCTAGGATGGTCGCCGTGACAGGGGAAGGTCTGGGTGGCCGGAGGCCAAAACAGGGCTTACGGGCATTTTGTTCCAGGTTGAAGACGATGGGTTTTGGGCTTCGATTTCTAGGTTTTAGGATGGGAATAGGTGGAGGAATGGTGGAGAACCGGTGGAAATTGGTGGAGGAATGGTGGAGAACCGGTCACGCCGGTTCAACTCAGTTGAACCGGGTGACTCGAGGTTGAAGAAGCACTGTAGCAGGCGCGTGAGGCCCACGCGCAGCCACTTTGGGCGGCGGGTGGGGAGGATTTCGGCCAAACTTCCAACATGGTTTTGGTTCTAAATGTTCTAAGGAATCCATTGGTGCAATTTTCGGGTTAATGGGACGATGTGACGGGATAGTTCGGGAATCCGGACGGTTTAGGGTCTAAGTTTAAATTACGAATAAATTCCCGAAAATTAGGGGAAATTAGTGTAACGACCCGTCCCAAATTCCTAGATTAGATTAGTGACTAATCACGATTAGTGAGGCTAATCCGTGATTAGTAGAGCGAAATCTGACGAACGATGCGAAATGACCGTTTTGCCCCTAGTGGTGGCAAAACGTTGACTTTTCAATCGGGCGGTCAAATGGACTTTGACCGATGACCGTGACTCAGTTCATGACGTCACGAGTTCATAGACAGGTGACACGTTCAATTCCGACGTTCGAGGAGGAAGTTATGACGTTCGGAAGTTTAGGGGCATTTTGGTAATTTTGGTTAAATGGGGTCAAATGTTGACTTTTTAACCAAAAGGTCCGATGGCTGAGGGCCGAAGACCGTTACATAGATAAGGACGATACGAATCCATAGACAGGCGGCACACTGAAATCGGACTTCAAACGAGAGAGTTATGGGTCACGGAAGTTCGATTTCACTATGCACGAATTTCGAGACGGGGATGATTTGGCGAAATCTGATTGGGCAGATATTTTAGTGGGTCCCATGGATGAGTGACAAGTGTCACTCATCCTATTGGCTAACTCCCCTAATTGGTGGATCTATATAATAAAATATTATTATTTTAATTATTTTATAATTAAACCTAACAACCATTAATCCTAACCATCCATTCCAAATTCATTTTTAAATCCACACCCTCCATCCCATCTCCCTCACATCTGATCAGCCTTCATCCTTCATCCTTCACCATCTTCATCATCACTTCATTCTTCTTTGTTTTTCCTAAAACCCGAAACCCCCCCTTCACCATTTTCTTCATTTTTCTCCAAGCAGCACACACACATACCACCATTCCCTAGGAGATAATATGATCGTGAGGAGTGTGAGAGGCGGAGGGCTGAGAGGCTAGACGGTGGCAGGCGACGGAGGACACGGCGGAGCCGAACCCGTGAGGTAAGAAAACTTCAAAAATTTGAAATTGTGTTTTAATGGTTTTTAGCTGATTCCAATGATTGGGTTAGGTTGCTGGTAGTCCTAGGAGGTCAGTAGGATTGGTTTTGGGGCTTGGGGTGGCCTGGAACGGCCGTGAGCGGCGGGGGAAAACTCACCCGCCATAGCCAATCTTGAAGGGTTAGTTTTTGATGTTTCCCTTTCATTCTAAGGTCCTAGAACTCTAGGTTAGGGAGAGACGAAGAGAATGGGACAAACGGGAACGATTTTGCTGGCCGGACGGCGGAGAACCGGCCGGATCAAGTCGCGGGTCACGGTGACCCGGTTGCAGGGTTCGGGTCGACCCGTCGAGTGGTTGAAGGTGGTGACGTGGCATGATGACGTGGCACCTATCAGATTGTCAGGTGACGTGGACCACTCATCAGCCGACACGTGTCACATGTCAATGCACAGTCAGCACTGACATGTCAATGACGTGGCCCAATCAGGGGCTGACACGTGGCACAGACGTAGACCAGTGCCGTGATGACTCGTGGCACATGTCAGACTACCACGTGGTACTGACAGCACAGTGACGTGGACCAATGGGAGCATGACACGTGGCACATGTCAGAGTCTGACATGTCAGACCTGACAGCTGTCAGATGACGTCATGCTGACGTCAGCGATGACGTCAGCAGGTACTGTAGCAGGCGCGTGAAGCCCACGCGCAGCCACTGCAGGCGGCACGTGAAGGCGCGTGGCAGGGAATCTGGGGAAGGTTCCAACATACGAAATCTTCTATTCGATGTAACGAACATTTTGGGACTGGTTTCGTGTCGATCGGACACCGTCTCGATATGTTTCGCGGCATCGGAAGGTTTAGGTTCGGGATTAAAAATAGCTAAAAATACGGGAAAATTACGGGGCTTTGGTTGGCGGTTAATTAAGTAGTTAGTAACCTTCTATTACGATTTGGACAGGTTTGGGAGTCCCGGTGACAGTGATCGGCTCGGGGAGCCGTATGGCACGCAAATCGAGGCGGCAGCTCGGACAGTCTGTGAGTGGACCTTGTTTTCTAAATTGGTGCATGCATAAATGTTTGTTATATGTTTTAATACATGTTTGATGATGCCATGGGTGCATTTCTATGTGGTTACGTATAAGCACGTATTTCGAGGTTTCGACCTTATACGGTGCTTATACGGGTCTGTATTTCTTTATTGATTTAAATGAACTGGATTTGGATTTCAAAAGGATAAACTCGGGTATGAGACCCATTTGGTTTTGTCTCGGGCATATGACCTCAGATATCGGGCACGGTGCCCAACTGATGTCCTATGTTCGGGTACGAGACCCAAGCTACTTTACGGTTTTGATTTCAGGTCAGGGTACCTTAAATGGATTTCCCGGTTCATGACGGTTTATGGGAACCGGCACGAACTCTTAATATGGTATCATGGTTCATGACGGTTTATGGGAATCGGCTTGAACCCTTGTTGGTTATTACGGTACATGACGGTTTATGGGAACCGGCATGTTACCTGGTTATGTTACTACGGTACATGACGGTTTATGGGAACCGGCATGTTACCTGATTATGGATATTATGGATCATGACGGTTCAGGGGAACCGGTCATGAATGTTTATGTTATGTATATATATGTTCATCTACCTTCCTTTACTTCTATTATCTCCTCCGGGGAGGGTCGTTGGCCTAGGTGGACCCCGAAGTAGTCACGGAGCACCGACTGAGTGGAGTCACCCCCCAGTTGGGTTCCTTACTCTCAGGAAGGCTATGGTTACTATTACCTCGGGTAGGGTCAGTGGTCTGCGGACATTGACCTTGACTTTGAGATGACTTGGATTGAGACCCGGGTAGCACGCACGTAGCTTTGGATACCGTGACAGGATTGGTTGTGTGACTTATATATATGTATGTGATGTATATATGATATATGATATGTGGTGTGCACAGGTGTGCACAGGATTTGAGCAGTGGCTCGTGTACTTGGTTTCTTTATGGTTTGGGGCCGAGTCCCTTATGGATTTGGGCAGTGGCCCGTATGGTCGTTTTCATTGTGGTCCCTTCGACCTTGGTTTATATCTGCTTTGGGCTTAGTCCCACATATGGTTTCTTTTGGATAAATGGTTTTCGAATGCATGCATGCTTTTTAGTGAAGGGTACAAATGTCTTTCTTATTAAATGTTTTTATAAACTCTTGTTTTGTCCACTCACAGCTTTTAATGTTTTGACTGCCCTTCAGGTTGACATCGGATGTGTACTGTAGCAGAGATCGAGATATCACATACCTCCTCCGGATCCTGGCGTACTCTGATAGCCCGGGAGGGCAAAGGACGAAAATATCCCTTGTCTGACACTTCGTGTCAGACGGGAGCAGGGTCATCCCGCACTAATCCCGGGGGGATTGGGATGGGTCCTGTCAATTAGGGTTAGCATATGTGATGTAATTGTGACCCTATTTGGTTGTGTGACTTATATATATGTATGTGATGTATATATGATATATGATATGTGGTGTGCACAGGTGTGCACAGGATTTGAGCAGTGGCTCGTGTACTTGGTTTCTTTATGGTTTGGGGCCGAGTCCCTTATGGATTTGGGCAGTGGCCCGTATGGTCGTTTTCATTGTGGTCCCTTCGACCTTGGTTTATATCTGCTTTGGGCTTAGTCCCACATACGGTTTGTTTTGGATAAATGGTTTTCGAATGCATGCATGCTTTTTAGTGAAGGGTACAAATGTCTTTCTTATTAAATGTTTTTATAAACTCTTGTTTTGTCCACTCACAGCTTTTAATGTTTTGACTGCCCTTCAGGTTGACATCGGATGTGTACTGTAGCAGAGATCGAGATATCACATACCTCCTCCGGATCCTGGCGTACTCTGATAGCCCGGGAGGGCAAAGGACGAAAATATCCCTTGTCTGACACTTCGTGTCAGACGGGAGCAGGGTCATCCCGCATTAATCCCGGGGGGATTGGGATGGGTCCTGTCAATTAGGGTTAGCATATGTGATGTAATTGTGACCCTATTTGGTGCCTATTGACAGGACGGGAGAAGACTGAGACGGTCGAGGAGCGCACGGAGCGCTAGTGACACTTTCTGATTCGTGAGTGGACTCTTTCTTTTCTTACGAGCATGTCTAACTATTTTATTTCTGTTTTATGGTTTAAAGTATGTTTTTATGCTTGTTAATGATGACTATATGTGATTGTTATGCTTGCACATTTTTTGAGACATTTTCGGGCTTTTGCACGTTTTTCAAGAAAAAAGCTAGATTTCTGATTTTGATGCTATACTTTGGGATTTCAAATTATAATTGTGTTCTGATGGTTATAACGAATTCTGAGACATGATTTTGGCAACCTTGTTTTGGTTTCAAATTGGATTTCGTGGAATTCCGGATTTGGTTCGGAATGACGGTTCTGAACGCCGGAAGGGCTTCGGACCGATGATTTCGGATTCGGGTTTGGATATGGATTGAGACTTGGTTTTTCAATTGGTTTTTGGATTGGATTTGTTGGATCTGGATATTGGGTTTAAAGACCCGGATTCTGATTGACGGGGGACGGGCCCGGATTGAGTTTAAAGACTCGGGAGTTTAAAGACTCGGATATTTACGATATTACCCCCGTAGGCCTATTGAGTTTAAAGACTCGGGAGTTTAAAGACTCGAATTACATTTGAGGACTGGTTGAGTTTAAGGACTCGGATAGACCCAGCAAGTTTGATCGGACTCTGATATTTGTGGATTTGGTTTTATGATACGATCTTAGCATATTGATGATACTGTTTTATGACGTGGTTTTCTGATACTTCGTTAGGCATGCATGTTTTTAAAACGGAGGGAAAAATATTCTAGTTTTCTTAGCCCTAGTTTGATGTTAAACGGTTTTTGAAAACTTTTATTTCTTTTAGTCCACTCACCCATTTGTTTTAAATTTTACCTCCAGGTCGTGGTGATAGCGCTGGGGTAAACGTTGAGGCAGGATCTGAGGCATAGAGCAATAGAGCTTACGACGTCCTTCCGTTGCGAGATTAGCCCTAGTAGGATTTTGGGCCTGCTTTGTATAAACTATGCTCTGACTTACGGTTGTATTTTATTTATTCCCTTGTCTGATAGTTATGCTTATGGTTGTGTTGAGGTTATTTTGGTACTTTAAGTGTGATTGTCAGACGGGAGCAGGGTTCGTCCCGGGTATCGAGGTGATATTTGGGACGGGTCCTGACAGATGGCCCCTGCCGTTGCCACCGTTTAGCTCATCTTGATCTCTTCTCTCACTTCTCCGTTTACACCATCAGTAGAGGGTGAAGGTTTGTATGGGTTGGGGTGTGTTGTGGTGTTGAGTATGTGTTTCGGGTTAGGAAAAATAAAGAAGATGAATGAAATAGAGGGAATGGGTATGCATGTATATGGGATGGTAATCAATGGAGGAGTGATACTTGTCACTCATCCATTGGGCTCAGTAACAAATACATGGGTCCCACATAAGACAAAAGTCAACTTTGCCTCGTAAATCATGCCACAGTAAAAAGTTTCCAAAATCTTCCGTGACCCGTAACATTCCCGTTGAACGTCCGATTTTGACGTGCCGCTTATCTACAGACTCGTATCGACTCGATCTATGTAATGGTCCCCGATCCTCGTGCATTAGACTCCCAAGTCAAAAGTTAACTTTTTGCCCTTGCCTAGGGGAAAAATCGAAATTTCACCCCGAACGTATGACAATCCTCGACTAATCCCCGATTAACCTCGCTAATCCTCAATTTAATCTTAATTAATCCCAAAAATTTGGGGCGGGTCGTTACAAACGAACCAAACTCATAAGCTTAATTTAGTGATTAACTCAACCAATCAAAAGTTACTCATCTTAAGGATCATAAGGTCTTTATGAAGGTTGTAGTAGGGCTAAGTATGGAGGCATGGAATATATAGTATACGTGGTGCTCAAATTCGTTCCAAAACTCAACCAATGGCTCTCAAAACATAGCACAACTTCATCATCTTTCAGTAAATCGATTTTACAAGCTCATCCCCTCAAACATAGGCAAGTATCATCATGTTGAGCCTAGACTCCAATTTAAACATCCTTGAGCTTTGTAAACAGAACAAAGGCCAAGATCTTCAATGTTAGGTCTTCAATTCTTTTTTTTTTCGAATTCACAAGTATAAGAGACTTAACTCAAACTCAAACCTTATTACCTTTTTTGAGATTAAAAAAAATTGTTCTTTGATTTTTTTTTTCAAACGTTTTCTCTCATTTTTTCCTTTTCACTTTTTTTTTTCATTTTCTTTTCTTTTGTCAAGGTAATTCTATGTATTACAATAAAGTTTGACAAGTTTATCCCAAAATTAGAGAGTTTATTGAATTATAAGTTTTGAAAATCACATAAAAGTAAGTTTTAGTATTCTTAAGTGTTGATGTTTCCTAGCTTATACACTACTATTGTAGTAATGGTAATGCACAAGTAAGGGTGTCGAACCACAGAGACTGATTAGGCTTCACAATTACCTCTAAATAACCCTATAATGACTCAATTAACTAGTGGAATTAAAAGAACTGAAAATAAAACAGAATTGTGTTTTGATTTGTGATATGTAAGGACGTTAAACTGAAATTAAAACTTTAAGTAAATGAAGATAGATAGAAAAGATTGAGAAAAGTATGGAGATGGAAGCTAGGGTCTTGACTTCACCTATGTAACCTTGATTCTATGAATACAGTGACTAAAGTACCTGATCTACCAAACCTGCTCTAAGGATCGTTTTCACTTAAGTAAGATAGGCCATGGCATGTGGAACACTATCTAGTCCTTCTAATTGCAACCTAAGTATGGCATGTACTTTAGATTACTCCTAGAAAGCCTTTAAGTATGAGAAAAGAAATAAATATGACCAAACAGATTCAGTGGCATGGCATGTACTCACTAACCCTATTCTTTCATTCATAAATCAATTAAACTTAGGCATGGCATGTGCTCTAAATCTAACTAGGCATATGGAACCCTAATGGTGATCAAGCACTAGAATCACATATGAATCAATAATTAAAATGAATGAAGCAAAGAAGAGTTTGCAGAAATCAGAATACTTCAATCATAACATAGACTGAGTTTACATGGTTACATCAAGAACCCTAGATGAGAAATTAGCTACACATGTATCTAATCAACATAAAAGCATTAAAGACATGGATGCAGCAAACTCTAAGTAGAAGGCAGTCTTCTTCTCCAGAACTGAAAAGGGCTTCTTCTTCACACACAAAGATGATGGATGACGAATTTGATGAAGGAATTTTGGAGCTTTTATGATGAGAGATTGAGGTACATGGGAAAGAGATGCAAAAGGATGGAAGAGGGGAGATGGTTATGGAATTCTTGAGGTTTTCTCACTGGAAGAGAAGGGGAATGAAAAAGAAGAGCAGATCTGATTTCTTTGTTGTGTGTAGAGGCTCCCCTATTTTGAGAGTGAAGAGGGCTTAAATTGGCAAGAAAGCATGAGGGCAAATAAGGAAAGACATGTAATCTGCTACTATTCATATGAATAGTGTCAGGTGTGCATAGTGATTCCTGAATAGTGTCTGGCCTGCATTGTGATTCCTGAATAGTGTCTGGCCTGCATAGTGATTCCTGAATAGTGACAGCTTTTTTTTTTCCACATTATTTTTCCTTGCTCCATAAGTAAGCTCTTTCAACTCCGAATTTCCTCCTTTTACACCGAAAACATTCTAATTCGACATAATGTCCAATCCTGCACAACTCTCACAAAAATTATCATTTTCTCCTATGTGATGAAAGATATTAGTAGTACATTAAAGATAATAATGCATGGAAAAATGCATAAAATATGACCTAACAAAGACCCCCAAACCTATCATTTGCTAGTCCCCAAGCAAAACAAATTACATAAGCACAATTAAATTAATGACTCGATCTTCCTATGATAGACCATTTAAACCCCTAGGTGTGCCTAGTAGGAGGAGTTTTGTCTCCTGAGGGTTTAACAGATGTGACACCCACAAACACCATCAAGACTATTGAAAAAACAAGGGTTAAAACATTATGGAAACAAAGTAAGGTGAACCAATGAAACCTTAGTCATACCTTCACCTTCTAGAATTCACCATGCCAGCAACTGATTAGTGTGCAAGTGAACACTTTTACTCTGAGTTTCAAGGCTTCATAGGTATCATTTTCAAACCTGAAGATAGAATTCGTCTCAACTCTAAGTCTCACAGATTCACTCAATCACTCGAACCTAAGGTTTAATCTCTCCATCAAACATATGTGAGTGAAGTTATGTAATATGAAAGCAAGTATTCTCACATATGAAGTATATGAAAAAATGGCACAATTTCAGGATAGATCTCATGAGAGAATCGAAAACTAAGAATTAGATAGAGCACATACCTCCCAGCATTCATGTCATTGCCCAAGTGATCAACATAGGTCTTAATCTAAATAGGATGTAATGACGCTTGGTTGAGGGAAAAATGAAAAAAGGATAGGAACAACAAGTAACTTAGAATCATACCACAGGCTCTTCAAAAATGCCTTTGCACAGCTTGATGTTATTCCCAGCATCTGCTCACTTTAAGTTGAATGGTAAGATCTTTTCTCAGATCATACTTGAACTTTTTCTTTTGCTTTTTTTTTTCTCATCTTTTTTTTTCCTTGAAGTTTTACTTCATTTAAGTTCTCTTTTCTTTTGATATGAACTTCTTTTGATCTGAGCTACTTTTGATTTTTCATAAACTTTTGATTTAACAGTGGCCATACTTTTCCTTGCATCGAATTTCCACTTTCAGCAACCTTGGCAGATTCCAAGCTATAGGGTATGGTCACAATTAAGCTAGGTACCTCAAAGAGAGATACAAAAGGGAAGGAGTGATGTAGGTTATGAAAGAAATGGCTACATGTGTTTGGCTACAAAATGGCTAATGGAGCTCACAAAGGTCGGGTTTAGAGAAGGCTTTTAGAAGGTTATGCACACAAAGCCTAGCATCACTTCAAAAGGGCTACTCCACAAATGAAGGGCATGTGATATCTGAAATTATGATAAATTCTTAGTAATCAACCAAAAATGATAATGAGATCAGATTAGAGTGAATTAGAAAGAAAGAATTGGAGCAGAAACAAATTAAACCCTCTCAATAAAGTAAGTAGGCTCAAAACATCACAAGGGTAGTCTCCACTATTCTTCTTCATTTGTTTGATCAGGTACCTTATTCACCATGATTCTAAGAGCAAAAGAGGTCAGAAAGAACACCTAATCAGAAGACTAATCAAGGATTCCTTCTAACTGACGATTGTATGCCTTAGTTTGCATAAAGATTCCATTACAATGTTTCAACAATGCTCGAACAGACTGACTCTTTAGCACCCAAAAATTTGCAATTCCTTACCCCCAAACCTAAACTAAACATTGTCCTCAATGTATAACGTAGAAAAAATGCATGCAATGAAAAGGGAGTATCAAAGCAGAGAAAGAAAAGAAGTAATTAAGTTAAAAGGCTTAAAAGATAGAACCTGGTTGGGTTGCCTCCCAACAAGCGCTGTATTTAATGTCTAGGCAAGACGTGGTTGCAAATGGGCTTAATGGAATGGAAGAGTATCCACCATATGTGCAATAGGAACACCCATATCAGACATCAAGTACGGCTTTAATCTGTGGCCATTAACTTTGAAACTGTTACCATTGCTGAGATTCTTTATTTCAACTGCTCCATGAGGATACACTTTGATCACTTTGAAAGGTCCAACCCATCTAGACTTAAGTTTACTTGGAAAGAGACGTAAACGAGAGTCATATAATAAAACATTTTGATCAGGGAAGAATACCTTTCTCGTTAGAGCTTTATCATGGTAAAGCTTGGTCCTTTCTTTGTAAATCTTTGCACTTTCATAAGCCTCATTCCTTAGCTCCTCAAGCTCATTGAGTTGCAGCTTTCTTGACATTCCAGCTTTTGTAAAGTCCATGTTAAGCTTCTTGATTGCCCACAAAGCATGGTGCTCCAACTCCATTGGCAAATGGCAAGCTTTCCCAAAAACAATTCTGTAAGGGCTCATCCCAATAGGAGTCTTATAAGCTGTTCTATAGGCCCAAAGTGCATCATGTAACTTTGTGGACCAGTCTTTCCTTGTCGAATTCACAGTCTTCATTAGAATATTCTTGATCTCCCTATTGCTTATCTCCACTTGGCCAGAAGTTTGGGGATGATATGGTGTGCTCACTCTATGTGTGATTCCATACTTCTTCATCAAGGCTTCAAATGGCTTGTTGCAGAAGTGAGTTCCACCATCACTGATGATAGCTCTTGGCATTCCGAACCTTGAAAAAATGATGTCCTTGAGGAAGTTAATCACCACTCGATGATCATTGGTCTTTGAAGCAATTGCTTCCACCCATTTAGACACGTAGTCTACTGCCACCAGGATGTAATTGTAGCCAAAAGAGGGTGGGAATGGTCCCATGAAATCGATGCCCCAAACGTCAAAGATCTCCACAACCAAAATGTTATGCAAAGGCATCTGATTTCTGCTGCTGATGTTGCCCATTCTTTGGCACCTATCACACTTAGCACAAAATTTAAAAGCATCTTTAAACAAAGTAGGCCAAAAGAAACCAGATTGAAGAACCTTGGCTGCTGTCTTCTTGGCACCAAAATGACCCCCACATGCGAACTCATGACTGAAATTGAGTATGCTTTCTTGCTCAACCTCAGGAACACATCTTCTAATAATGTGATCTGGTCCATATTTGAAAAGGTAGGGCTCATCCCACATGTAGTGCTTCACTTGCGAAAAGAACCTTTTCTTCTCCTGAAAGGTTAGATCATCTCTAATAATACCACAAGCAAGAAAATTAACAAAATCAGCATACCATGGTTCATCATCTTGGATGGCAAGAAGTTGTTCATCAGGGAATGATTCATTCAAGGGCAACTGTGCATTTCTGTCAATTGCTTCACTTTTCAAACGTGATAAGTGGTCAGCAACTACATTCTCTTTGCCGCTCTTGTCTTTTATTTCCAAATCAAATTCTTGTAATAAGAGGATCCATCTAATGAGTCTTGGCTTGGCATCCTTTTTGGTCATTAGGTATCGTAGAGCTGAATGGTCTGAGTAGACAATGACTTTTGATCCTACAAGATAAGATCTGAACTTCTCCAGAGCAAAGACAACAGCAAGTAACTCTTTTTCTGTTGTGGAATAGTTTAGCTGAGCATCATTCAATGTCCTGCTTGCATAATAAATAACATGAGAGAGTTTTCCAATTCTTTGGCCTAGTACTGCACCAATAGCAAAATCAGATGCATCACACATCAATTCAAAGGGTAAAGACCAATCTGGAGCCATGATAATTGGAGCAGAAGTTAGTTTCTTCTTAAGCATTTCAAAGGCCTGCAAACATTCGTCATTAAAGTCAAAAGAAGTGTCCTTAGCTAACAAGTTACATAACGGACGAGTTATTTTTGAAAAATCCTTAATAAAACGTCTATAAAAACCTGCATGACCTAGGAAGCTTTGAATTCCCTTAACAGATGCTGGGGGAGGTAGTTTAGAGATCAAGTCAATTTTTGCTTTATCTACCTCTATTCCCTTGCTTGAAATTACATGACCTAGCACTATACCCTTCTTAACCATAAAATGGCATTTCTCCCAATTCAAAATCAGATTGGTGTCTTGGCAACGTCTTAGAACTAATGCAAGATGATCAAGACATATATCAAATGAGGAACCAAACACAGAAAAATCATCCATAAAAACCTCGATGAACCTCTCAACCATGTCAGAGAAAATGGCCATCATGCATCTTTGAAATGTAGCTGGTGCGTTACACAAACCGAATGGCATCCTCCGATAAGCAAACGTGCCAAATGGGCAGGTAAAGGTCGTCTTCGCTTGGTCCTCAGGTGCAATTGGGATTTGGTTATAACCTGAATAACCATCAAGAAAACAGTAGTGTGAGTAACCAGCTAATCTTTCAAGCATTTGATCAATAAAAGGAAGGGGAAAATGATCTTTTCTAGTCATAGCATTTAACTTCCTGTAATCAATGCACACCCTCCATCCAGTCATGACTCTTGTTGGGACAAGTTCATCCTGATCATTTTTTACGACAGTCATGCCACTCTTCTTTGGTACAACTTGAGTAGGACTAACCCACTTGCTGTCAGAAATAGGATAGATGATCCCAGTGTCAAGTAGCTTAAGTACTTCAGCTCTAACCACTTCTTTCATGTTGGGATTGAGTCTTCGTTGAGGTTCACAGCTGGGTTGGCTATCCTCCTCCAAAAGTATCCTATGCATGCACATAGAGGGACTAATTCCTTTGATATCTGCTATAGACCATCCAATGGTGGATTTGAACTCTCTCAAAACTCTTACTAGCTTTTCTTCCTGCAAAGAGGTCAGATCAGAAGCTATGATAACTGGAAGTGAATTTTGGTCACCCAAAAAGATATACTTAAGATGAGAGGGAAGTAATTTAAGCTCAAGCTTTGGTGGTTTGATGATTGAGGGTATGAGATGATCAGTGGATGGCTCGAGTGGCTCAAGGGGGACTAAATAGGTGATGGGATATGACTTCAAAGCTTCCAAAGCAGAAACTTCCTCTTCCAACTCCCATTCATCTTCGAAGTCATCCAGAACATTGGTCAAGACAATCTCTAGTGGGTCTTTAGGGGGGCCTTGAGAAAATTTGGTGAACACAAAAGAATCCAATATATCAACAGAGAAACAATCTAAAGAAGAATACGGATGAGTTAAAGATTCAAACACTCTAAATTGGACAGTTTCTCCAAGAACTGTCATTGTGAGCACTCCATCATGCACATTTATGATTGTCCTTGCTGTGGCCATGAATGGCCTCCCAAGAAGAATAGGTAACTCACGATCTTTGATTGGTGATTCTTCCATGTCAAGCATTACAAAATCAGCAGGTATGATCAATTTATCAACTTGAACTAGAATGTCTTCAACTATACCTCTTGGATACTTTACTGAACGATCAGCAAGTTGTAAAGAAACTGTGGTCGGTTTCAACTCTCCCAAACCTAGATGCAAGTAAACCGTGTATGGCATAAGATTGATACTTGCACCCAAGTCTAGCATACCCTTCTCAATCTTCTTATCCCCAATGGTAATAGGTATGGAGAAGCTGCCAGGATCTTTAAGTTTGGGTGGAAGCTTTCTTTGAAGCACGACAGAGACATTCTCGGAGACTAAAACCTTCTCATGTGGTTCATATTTCCTCTTGTACTTGTTCAATTCTTTAAAGAACTTGCCATAGGCTGGAACATCATCAATTAAATCAAGTAAAGGCAGATTAATATTAACTTTACTGAGAATGTCATAAAGTTCTTTGAAGGCCTTATCCTTGTTGCATTGAGCAAGTCTTCTTGGAAAAGGAATGGGTGGCACGTAGGGCTCGGGAGCCTTGTGTAAAACAGGTTTATCTTTGTTAGTCCCAAGAGGTACATCAGTAGCTTTCTTGGGTGCTTGTTCCGCCTCTCCTTCCTCCCCACCTGCATTCACAATTTCAGAAGCATTAGGAAGATCGTAGTTAATACCATTATCAATAACCTTACCACTTCTAAGTGTTGTTATGGCTTTTGCTTGCTCCTGATTCTTTTGAAGCAACTGAGTTTGACTTGGAAGCTTCCCAAGTTCTCTCTGGTTAAGAGCAGTAGCAAGTTGTCCAACTTGGGTCTCAAGCTTTTGAATGGTGGCAGCTTGGTTTTGGAACAAAGTGGAAGTGGTTTGCATGAACTTCTGTAATGTCTCCTCCACAGGATTGCTTGGGAGAACTTGGTAGTTGTTAGGCTGCTGCTGAGCATGGCTTTGATTCTGATTTCCACCCCAAGAAAAGTTAGGGTGGTTCCTCCATCCGGGGTTGTAAGTGTTTGAGTATGGATCATTCCTTTGCCTTGAATTATAGCAATTCATCATATTAGCTTGCTCTTGATCGTAATCAGCATATGTAGCACTTTGAGAGGCATGAGATGAGCCTAACTTTGAAAGCACAGCGTCAAGTTTCCTTTCCAAGTTGTCAACCTTGAAAGAAACGTCATTAGTTGAATCAACTTCATATGCACCACTTCTCTTCCCTCTTGATTGATGCATATTAGAACCCAGCATCTCAAAGAGTTCTTGAGACTCCTCTGGACTCTTTTTCTTTAGAGCACCACCAGCTGCATTATCACACATTGATTGACATGTAGGGGTTAATCCGTCAAAGAAAATTTGCATTTGAAGGTAAAGAGGTAACCCATGGTGTGGACACTGCAACAATAGTCCTCTAAATCTTTCCCAGCATTCACTAAATGTTTCAGTATCATCTTGTCTGAAATTGAAAATTTGAGCTCTTAGGGTTGCTGTCTTTTGGGGGGAAAAGAACTTGTCCATAAACTTCTTTACAACCTCATCCCATGTCTCCAAGGACTTAGGCTTCAAAGTCATGAGCCAAGCCTTGGCCCGTTCCTTCAATGTGTAGGGAAAAATCCTACACCTCAAATCATTCTCCGAAAGTCCCTGCAAGGGCAATGAATTAACAACTATGTAAAACTCTTTAATATGAGCCAATGGATCCTCATTAGGCAAACCAAAGAATGAAGGAAACATAGAAAAATATGAAGATTTAAGTTCATAGTTCCTTGCTGCCTGTGACAGTACTACGCATGAAGGCGAATCAGGGATTATTGGTTGAGCATAGAACTCCAAAGCATGGGTTGCAGCCTCAGCCATCTTTTCTTCAATTTCTTCTTCAAACTCTTCTGACTCTCCTGAAAGAATTGAGACAGAAGACTTATCCTTGATGATTTCTTGAAATGCTCTTTTAGCTACAATTTTTGTAGTAAGATTTCCTCTTGTTTCCCTGGATTTCCTTATCGCTGCTGCAACGGAGTCTAGCAAAGGCGTACTGGACATTCAAAACCTGACACACAAAGATTTGAATAACTCAAGCTGTAAACAAACTAAAACAGAAAACAGATTATAGGGCTAAGTTGGTAACCAATTGCAAAGGACTTAAAATCAGTCCCCAGCAACGGCGCCAAAATTGTTGATGTTTCCTAGCTTATACACTACTATTGTAGTAATGGTAATGCACAAGTAAGGGTGTCGAACCACAGAGACTGATTAGGCTTCACAATTACCTCTAAATAACCCTATAATGACTCAATTAACTAGTGGAATTAAAAGAACTGAAAATAAAACATTAAGTTCATTAAAATCTATGACAAGTAGTAATTAGGGATATGTGTATCAATTTAAACGAAAAACTATATAAATCACTCATCAAAGATGTATATAAAGTTCTTAAGCTCACATAGGGTTCATATGATTCACACTTATCTTAGTATGCGTGTTTCTATACATGCTTATCATGCACTATCCACTACAAATCATAAAAACTCAAGCACACCACTTTAACAATTGAATTCAAATTTTTGTGATCATCTTTTAGCTATGTCTTATCCGTTTTTCCTTCATTATTATCATTGATAGGTTAAGAGCATCCTAAGACTCTGTAAAAACACTAAGTTCAATTTTTTTTATTTTATTTTTTTATGTTTTTGTTCTTTTTTTTATTAAAACAGTTTTATGTCAATTTTTATTTACAAAACAATTGGCAAAAAAAAATTAAAATGATTTATGAAAATGATTTTATAAAACAATTAAAATACACCCTTTTTTAAAGAATATTTTGAATTTTTTTTTTTGAAAACGAATTTTTTTAAACAATTTTAAAAATAATATTTGAAATTGAGTTTTTTTAAATAAATTTTTAAGATGCTATTTTTTTAAAAAAAAAATTAAATGATTTAATGAAAACAATTTTTTTTGGCACAAACAAATAAAATTGTAAACCCTTCCCATACGCTTAAATTCTACATTGTCCTCAATGTACTCAAGCTTAAAGCAAATGAACATAAAATTTAAGCACGTAAGAAGGTGTTACGAAAAATAACTCAATGAAAACATTAATTAAACAAAATTAAAGAAAGTGAAGGGTTTGAGAAAGAAAATCTGCGTTTGATGGCTCCTGTATAACTCTGGAACACATTGGGTTGCCTCCCAACAAGCACTGTAAGTTTAACATCCATTCAGCCTAGACGAAGTGCTCCAATGAACTCATATGATGCGAGGCCTATGCACTCTTTCTGACTAGATCGTACTCTCCAATTACCTATAGGTAAGGCTTCATTCCATCTAGAATCTGAGGGCCTATTTCATTCTCCAACTCATTAACAAGGGCAACCCCAAGTCGAGTCAACCCTGCTCCTTCATGTATTGCCATGTTGAGCGCATTCCCCTGTATAGATTATCATCACATATTTCATCACCTGTTTATCTTAATTTCCTTTGTATTTTACTTTGTTATAATCCTAATCTTACCATTTCTAACTAACTTTATTGATTTTAGGCATTAATCTTAAGAATAGATGATTTAGTAACTAATTATAGGATTAATAATTAAGTGTTATAATTAAATATTAATTATTAATTGCAAGCCCTGATTTCCAAAAGCCCAAGCACCATTTCCTACCCAATTTACAAGCAAAATAAAGAGAAGATTTTCCCCTATTTAATTAGGATTAGGCTTGGATTTTGATTACCTTTTTAATTATGATTTGTTTACCTTTTTAAATTAGGATTTTTATCACCTTTTTCTTTAAGATTTGTATTTCTTAGGAATTGGGCTAGGGACTTGTCCTATGCCTATAAATAGTTAGCTTTGGCCATTATTCAAGAATCACTTATTCTTTGTATCGAAGCTCTTCTTAACTAATTTTCCCTTTTCAATAAATTCAAGATTTTTTGTGCAAGGTTAATTATACCATACTTCATCTTTTACATCTTCATCTGTGACTTAGTTGGGGGGTCCTCTGATAGGACCCATCCCAATCCCCCTGGATTACCGTGGGATGTGCATCCTCCCGTTTGACACCACGTACCAGACAAGGGATTAAATCGTAACCCGCTCGGGATTATTCAGAGTATGCAAGGATCTGTGGAAGCATGTGATGTCTCGATCTCTACTACAACCCACATCCGCGATCAACCTGAAGGGTATCAAAAACATAATAGCTATGACTAGACAAAAACAAACAGTTATAAAAACATTTATCAAAAAGGCATTTATACCTTTCACGTAAAAACGTGCATGCATCAGAATACAGTATTTCGAATACTTCCTCAAAAGCAAGACGTATTGCTTTTCAAAACAAAACAGAGTGAAAAATGATTCTCAATTGAAGCCATTTCCTCAGTAGGGTCTCAGCCCAAAACAAAATCATACAGGGTCTCCTGCCTAAATCAAATCACATAGGGTCTTAGCCCAAATATAAAACACGTGGTATCTCAGCCCATCAATATCAATGTCATTAGTCACGATTCTAATCACGGCAATGCGTGCCCATATGCTCCTTGACTGCTCTGATCCTGAGCATGTCACCGTGAATACATCACCGGCCGACAATCACCAGATTTTCATGAACATATCACCGATCGATCTCATATACTGCACTCCTGAGTCGAGCCTCCCTCAGCGGCCACCTATCTCGGCTTCTCAACAGTAGGATCATCGTGACCTCTCCGTACCTCGGAGGTAAGCATATCTCCAGAGTTCTCTCTAGGGAACATATTCACAACCACAGGCCATCTAACAAAATACAAGTCTTTAAAATCAAAATCATATCATCATCAACAGGGACACAAGCCCGAATATCATCAATAGGGTCAAAAGCCCGAAATATCATCAAATGAGTCACAAGCCCGAAAACAGTGTCTATCAACACTTCATAACCCAGGATTCCTCAAATCCTATCAAATTCACAACTGGGTCTCATGCCCGAAATATCTTTCATAATTCCAGGATTCCTTGAATTCTATCAAATTCAAAATTGGGTCTCATACCCGAAATATCTTTCATAATTCCAAGATTCCTCGAATCCTATCAAATCCACAACTGGGTCTCATGCTTGAATCATAACTAGGTCACAGTCCGATATATCTCAAGTTTTACTATACTCTAAGTCAAACCTTACATCAACTAGATCGTACACGCGAAAGATATTTCTAAATCCGAAAACCATTTCATCATTCAAAATATCCTTTGACTATCACCCGAGTCAAAGTCTAAATTAACTCGGACTTATGCCCAAATACTGATTTCATGCATCTCCATGAAATCATTCAAAACCATTAATCGAGTCCTTGATTTCATGCGTCCCCGTGAAATCGGTCAAATCATATAAATCATATGCACGCATAAAACTCGGCCAAAGCCCGAGTATCATATAAAACAGTAAATGTCAAAATACGTGCATACTAACAATTTCCACGAAAATACCAAATCATATATATAAATCATATGCATCTAGTGCATCTCCAAGCATGTTCATAAAACATATAAAACAATTATGCATGCATCATATTTATAAACCAAAAGTCCACTCACAGACTATTTGTGTTGCGCGCTCCAAATTCCACTCCGTAAGCCACTCTGAGGCTAATCCATACTCCTTGGGTCATTCGGACCTGTCCAAATCATACTCAAGGTACACTATCCATCACTACAAGTCATAATCATAAACCCTCACACATCCCAAAATGGTCAACGTATCCCGAACACGCTTCTCGAGGAGAAAAGCCTCCATTTCACCTATCAAACGATCTCCAATCGACCTGAAATCACCACCATTGGATTCAAATCATCGAAATCTTTCGAACATGATCAGTTTCACCCCAAAATTCGTGCCCATGCGTCCCCACACGCTGGTCAAATTCTTCACGCACTAGTCAACGACGATCAACGCTGATGTCATGGTCAACATTGACGTCATCATGGTCAACATTGACGTCGTCATGGTTAACATTGACGTTGTCATGGTCAACATTGACATCATCTGCTAACATTAGCTTGACATGTCTGACACATGTTAGATATGACACTTGTCCCGTGTCACCACCCTATTGGTCCACGTGTAACTGACATCTCTGACTCGCACTACCTCATTGGTCCACGTGGACCTGCCACATCATCTGATAATCCCTTAAATATTGCCGCGTGGCACCATCTCACTAGTACACGTGGTCCGACAACGTCTAACGTGGCACTTTCATGTCACAACTAACTGGACCTTAGAACTGCCACGTGTCACCCTCTAGATAGCCACATGGCCTGACAGGCCTGACAGATGATGACGTGGATTGCCATGTTATCATCGTCTTCCTTCAGACGGTTCAACCCGTTTGACTGTAACTGGTCGACTTTACCCGCAACCTTGACCCGGTCCTATCTCTCTCATTTCTTCACCAAAATCCACCACTTTTCTTCCTACATGCTCGTAATCTACCCAGGAAGAAATCTGTATGCCTAAAACGTGAAGAAAGGACCATAAAATGGCTGTCCGTGATTGAATCATCATGGGTCACCTGTAACCATCCTTCTAGGATTGTCCTATGGCCATCAACCTCCGGTTTTTTATTCTAATAGCTCGTAGGAGCTCATGGAACACATTAAGAGCTTCAAAACGTGTCCCAAGCGTCCAAAAATCCTTAACCAATTTCAAATCAAAAATAGGTTTCAGGTTACCTTGTTTCACTACCCCTCCGCCGTCCATGGCGGCTCTACCATTATGCCATCGTTTCCCCGTCTCTCTCACACTCTTACTCCATCTCCAACAACAAGCAAGGAAGATGATGGTTTGGGTTTGAGGTGGGTACATGTTTGTATGAACAAATGGAAGGGAATAGGGGATGATGCATGTATGTATGGGTTTGGGCCAAAGGATGAGTGACACCTGTCACTCATCTATTGGTTCAGGCGAGATCTTTTGGGCCCACTAAGGAAAAATCCAAAAGTCAATCGTCTCGATTTTTGTGCAATTATGAATAGTTCCTAGAACTTTCCATTACGATGTTCGATTTCGACATGCTGCCTGTCTACGGACTCGTATCGTCTCGACATGCCACTAGACCTCCTGGGTCAAAAGTCAAATTTTTATCCTTTCCAAGGGCAAAATTGTCATTTTACCCAAATTGTTCGATAATCCTTGATTAATCCCGATTAATCCATACATAATCCTAAATAAATCGTCATTATCCTTAATTAATCATGTGGATTCGGGACGGTGATAGGTCGTTAATTAAACATTATTTTATATTATTTATACCATTTATACTTGAATTTTAATATTAAAATAATAAACAATTGGTGAAAATAATATATTTTGTGGGATTTTTGTAGAAATAAATAGAGTTTGGAATTTGAAGCGTTTTGGCGAAAAAATCATCCCGATCGAAATTATAACGAATAAATTACAGACGAAATTCGGTGAAATTATAAAAATCCATTTTTAAAATTGAAAATCCATTATTTGCAGCCTAATCCATTTTTCCTAGCCCAAAATCCATTACAACTCGTCAGAAGCCAGGCCCAGCCCACCTGCTCGGCCCGCCCAAACAGCATGCAGCCCAACCCAGCCCGTCCCCATCCATCAGCTGCGAGGACTTCGACATACACCCATCGAACCACTCACAATCATTTTGGAGCGCTCCTGCGAAAGGTACTCTTTCCAGCTCAACACGCGTGCGCTGAAGCCCTGCCTCTGTCAGCGCATCATGCGCCGAACTCCCCTCGCCTTTTGCAGCACGTGTCTGCCAAAGTCATGAACTTCCTGTTAGTAGCAGCTCACCAACTCCCCACTTACTCTGTCAGTAGCTCCTGGCCGAATTACTGAACAACCCATACCCTACATGCTTTTTCTGATTTTCCAGCTCCAATCATCCCTAAATTATTAATCATCATTTTTCATCATTCTAATTGTACTTATTTTTATATTTTAATTTTTAATTTTAGTATTTCAATTTTGGTACTCCCTCTATAAATGGGGAGGCCATTTCATTTGTTGAGAGTCCCCATTTTTCCTGTAAGACCCGTGTCCTGGAGGGAACGGTGAACAATCCCAAATTCCTGCGAGGGGGGAATGGTCTGGGAAGGGAATGGTGGTGTGCCTTAAAGGTGTAGTCACACACCTATCTAGCATGAGGCCTTTTGGGAGCTCAGTGGCTTTGGGGGGGATTGGAACCCCAAAGTTAAGCGAGTTGAGGCTGGTGCAATTCCATGATGGGTGACCCCCTGGGAAGTTGCACCATGAGCTCCAGAAAACAAAACCGTGAGGGTAAGGGCAAGGAGGCCCAAAGCAGACAATATCATGCTAGATGAATCGGGACCTGACAGAACAGGGTCGGGTCCTGACAATTTGGTATCAGAGCCAAATCCCGACCGGGAAGTGTGCCAGCGAGGACGCTGGGCCCTAAGGGGGGTGGATTGCAAGACCCGTGTCCTGGAGGGAACGGTTAACAATCCCACATTCCTGCGAGGGGGGAATGGTCTGGGAAGGGAATGGTGGTGTGCCTTAAAGGTGTAGGCACACACCTATCTAGCATGAGGCCTTTTGGGAGCTCAGTGGCTTTGGGGGGATTGGAACCCCAAAGTTAAGCGAGTTGAGGCTGGTGCAATTCCATGATGGGTGACCCCCTGGGAAGTTGCACCATGAGTTCCCGAAAACAAAACCGTGAGGGCAAGGGCAAGGAGGCCCAAAGCGGACAATATCGTGCTAGATGAATCGGGACCTGACAGAAGAGGGTCGGGTCCTGACATTTCCCATTTCTTTCCCTTTTTTTGTGGTTTTTAGTCCAAGGTTTGTCCTTTTTTTCTCTTTTCTTTTAATTCTTCTTCTTTTTATTTTGTAGATTTATTTTGGGACCATTTGCAACTTCTTTTAATTTTATTCTTATGTTTTTTTTTCTAAATTTTTGTTCTTAGATTTTCCTTTTAACTTCTTTGACTTCTCTTTTAGATACATTTTTATGCCTTCTAAATGTTTGAGAATATGAATACAATCTCCATCTGCTTTACTTTCTAAATTTCATTTATTTCATACATCAATTCTATTCAAAGCTAAGTGTCGGCGGCTGTCGGTGCACTTCGGATAGGAATGAAGAGATTTAAGTGTCGGTAGTTGTCGGCACATTTAATCACAAACTTAAGGTGAATCATATTGTTAGTGTTTGATGCATATTAATGTTCGACGCAAATTAATGGTTGATGCATTTATAAAATGAAAAACATATCCATGTACTTGAGACGATGAAGGTAGGATTTCGTGATTGGTTCAATATGAGCAAAATGTAAAGTGTTGGTACAAATTGTGTTTGAAAGAAGTCATTTTTAGGAGTAGTTTAAATAATGTGATTGTTAATTTGAAATTACTTACGTAAAAGTGCTGGTTTTTTCCATTAAACTACTCTATGGTTTGTAAGTTTTAATTAGCATGAGCATTTGCATTATAATTCTTAGTTCAGCTAAAAATGTAGTTTAGATTACACTTTGTTGATAGGTCATAATTTGTGCATGTTTTATCCATGATTTAATACCCTTTTACGTATGTTTTGTTAATATTTCATTATTTTTAATTGGAGAAATTAATATATTTTGTGAGAAATGTGTAAATCAAATAGATATTGGAATTACGAGAATTTGGGCAAAAGAATCACCTAAATCAGAGTTGAAACGAAGAAGTTATGAAGAAAATAAAATGGCACAGGAAATCGGTGGCCATCCACCGAATTCAGCATTAGAGACGTCAAACGTGTCACTGTAACGCGTCTATCGATTCGGTGAACGCATACCGAAGTACCTAAATCCTCAACAGCTCGCACGTCTTGAAGCTCTCCGTTCCAGTTATGTGAACTTCCACCGAACGCCTGCACAGCTCCTTGGCGCCTTTGACTTGCGTTGACCACGCCTATGACTACTCCGATTTTGGTGGTTGACCACCGAAATTGGTCCTTGAATCTTTAATTCCGAGTTTGGGCTATTTTTAGGTTAATTTCAAGTTCCTTCCACATTTATTGTCCATATTGTATAGGGATTTTAGTCCTCTTCCCTTTTGTATTCTTATTTTTAATTCCTTTACTTGTAGGAAAGGTTTTAATTAGATTTCTTAATTATTTAGGAAGCCTTTTTCTTATAGAATTTAATTATAAACTCCTATTTTTAAGAGGATTACTTATTCTCTTATAAATAGGGGCATTAGAGTTTATTGTAAGGGGCCGAATTTACCTTCTTAGGTTCCAAAACTCTGTCAAAATTCATACTCGGTTTATATACATAGTTAGCCGCATTTTATAATTTTTGATGCTTCGGTTTATATACATAGTTAGCCGCATTTTATAATTTTTGATGCTTTTGGATTCAAGCTTGTGCTAAGGAGGACGTAAGGATTGGGAGAAGAAGAGTGTTTGAGCCCCTTTTCCTACTCCTTGATATTCATTCTTTAGTCTTTGTGTTTTATTCTTTTATCGTTTTATATTTCTGATGCATTTAATTATGTTATTCATTTATTCAATAATGTTTGAGTAGTGTAATTAGGGCTAACGTTACTTAAAGCCCTAGCCATGCTAGTTCGTGTTTGATTTCTAGCTCTTGTTTATGATTGTTATGTATGCCCGGATTTGTTGGATTACTGCGCTTCATGAACTCAATTTATGCGTATAAGTTTAGCTACCTTATTTGTATATAATTGTCGATGTAATTGCTTGACGGATCACCTCGATGTTTGTGTTCACCCTACAATTTGTAGCATCACGCTTAAGGGGGGACTCTTATTCGTAATCTAAACTCATGACTCCCTAGGTCTGCACATCACTTTTCTAGGGATAGTGTAGTGTCATTAAATCTTCTTTATGTTTCATGCATTATCACGCACCATCGGTAAGAGTTGGTTAAGGATGGGCACATCACGCTTAAACATGCAATCTAAGAGAGATAATATGTGTGGAGTGAACTGTTCAGACCCGTCCCAAATCCCCTAGGATTAACGTGGGACGTGCTTGCACCCGTCTGACACGATGTGTCAGACTAGGGATAATCCGTCCTTAGCCCAACCGGGACTGCTAGAGAGCGTTAGGATCCAGAAGAGGAATCTGATTTCTCGATGTAAGACCCGTGTACTAGAGAGAACGGTGAACAATCCCACATTCCTGCGAGGGGGGAATGGTCTGGAAAGGGAATGGTGGTGTGCCTTAAAGGTGTAGGCACACACCTATCTAGCATGAGGCCTTTTGGGAGCTCAGTGGCTTTGGGGGGGATTGGAACCCCAAAGTTAAGCGAGTTGAGGCTGGTGCAATTCCAGATGGGTGACCCCCTAGGAAGTTGCACCGTGAGCTCCCGAAAACAAAACCGTGAGGGCGAGGCCCAAAGCGGACAATATCGTGCTAGATGAATCGGGACCTGACAGAAGAGGGTCGGGTCCTAACAGAATGGTATCAGAGCCAGACCCCGACCGGGAAGTGTGCCAGCGAGGACGCTGGGCCCTAAGGGGGATGGATTCTAAGACCCGTGTCCTGGAGGGAACGGTGAACGATCCCACATTCATGCGAAGGGGAATGGTCTGGGAGAGGATGGTGGTGTGCCTTAAAGGTGTAGGCACACACCTATCTAGCATGAGGCCTTTTGGGAGCTCAGTGGCTTGGGGGGGATTGGAACCCCAAAGTTAAGCGAGTTGAGGCTGGTGCAATTCCATGACGGGTGACCCCTTGGGAAGTTGCACCATGAGCTCCCGAAAACAAAACCGTGAGGGCAAGGGCAAGGAGGCCCAAAGCGGACAATATCATGCTAGTTGAGTCGGGACCTAACAGAGGAGGGTCGGGTCCTGACAATTTGGTATCAGAGCCAGACCCCGACCGGGAAGTGTGCCAGCGAGGACGCTAGACCCTAAGGAGGGTGGATTGTAAGACCCGTGTCCTGGAGGGAACGGTGAACAATCCCACATTCCTGCGAGGGGGAATGGTCTGGGAAGGGAATGGTGGTGTGCCTTAAAGGTGTAGGCACACACCTATCTAGCATGAGGCCTCCCTTGGCTGCGCTGGTTAAGGTGGTTACCTTCCAGGCGTGAGGTCTTAGGGTCAAAACCTTGCGGGCGCAGGTGCGCCTAAAGAGGGTAATATCATGCTAGATAGAGCGTGCAGGCGCACGTCTCTGGTTTAGATGAGGCCTCCCTTGGCTGCGCTGGTCAAGGTGGTTACCTTCCAGGCGTGAGGTCTTGGGGTCAAAACCTTGCGGGCGCAGGTGCGTCTAAAGAGGACAATATCGTGCTAGATGAATCGGGACCTGACAGAAGAGGGTCGGGACCTGACAATTTGGTATCAGAGCCAGCGAGGACGCTGGGCCCTAAGGGGGGTGGATTGTAAGACCCGTGTCCTGGAGGGAATGGTGAACGATCCCACATTCCTGTGAGGGGGAATGGTCTGAGAGAGGATGGTGGTGTGCCTTAAAGGTGTAGGCACACACCTTTCTAGCATGAGGACGCTGGGCCCTAAGGGGGGTGGATTGTAAGACCCGTGTCCTGGAGGGAATGGTGAACGATCCCACATTCCTGTGAGGGGGAATGGTCTGAGAGAGGATGGTGGTGTGCCTTAAAGGTGTAGGCACACACCTATCTAGCATGAGGCCTTTTGGGAGCTCAGTGGCTTTGGGGGGGATTAGAACCCCAAAGTTAAGCGAGTTGAGGCTGGTGCAATTCCATGATGGGTGACCCCCTGGGAAGATGCACCGTGAGCTCCCGAAAACAAAACCGTGAGGGCAAGGGCAAGGAGGCCCAAAGCGGACAATATCATGCTAGATGAGTCGGGACCTGACAGAGGAGGGTCGGGTCCTGACACTCAATCTCTGCTACAGCCCGCATCCGCTATCAACCTGAAGGGCATTAAAAACATTAAAGTTGTTAGTGGACAAAACAAAAAATTTAATAAAAACATTTTATAAAAAAGACATTTATGCCCTTCACAAAAAGCATGCATGCATTCAAAAACCATTTCTCGAAGCATTTATTGGGGCCTTGGAGCAAAATCTAAAATAAGGAAACCCAGAACGAGTAGCTGTTCCAATCACGAAACACAGGTCTCAGCCCAAATCCAATACACATGAGTCTCAGCCCAAAACTGTTCTCCGTAAAACTACATACATATATATATAACCCATCCTAGACATTCTCTAAAGTCTACTCAATAACCCGTCATGATTTATCTATAAGTGTGCACACTACTCGGGGTCTCACTCCGAGTCTACCCGCAGGATCTACGACGTTTGGGAGGAATCGTCCAAAATCCAGGATCTACGACGTCTAGAGGACTGTCCGCGGACCCAATCCGTGACTATACCATATCTCTCAATCCTAGAATGTGCTCCCTCTTGGAGTCACTCATTTCAGGCAGTGAATCGTGACTCTCCAGGATCATCGACGTCTGGAGGAGACCAATACGCTCATAAACGAAGGTATACACATATAAGCTTGAAAACCACAACTGGGACTTAAGTCCGATTTCACAATTTAATTGGGCCTCAGGCCGGAACTCAAAATCAACTGGGCATCAAGCTCAATACCTAAGGGTCAGTCACGATTCCAATCATAGTAATGTGTGCAACCATCAGTCAAGGACCGCTCTCAATCCTTGTATGTCGCCGTGAACATATCAACTGCCACGAACACCACTAGATCTTGGTGCACATATCACTGATCGATCTCCAATACCATTAGCTCTATGAAGTCGAGCCTCCAGTGGCTGCTCGACAACGGGATGTGCATCGTGACCTCTCCGGAAGGAACACATCCCCAATCCGGAGGCGAGCTTCTTGTCGTCCGTCGTCGTGCACACAACACTTGTCGCAACCACAACTCAGATCCATAGGTCATCAATAGGGCCATATGCCCGAGACAAAATCAAATGGGTCTCATGCCCAAGTTTACCTTTTCAAATCCAAATCCATTTCGTAAAACCGAAACCACAAACACGTAAAATCACTGTATAAAACTGAAAAATCTCGAAATACGTGCAAATACATTATACCCCCCGGGATTAAGGGGTCAATCATGCTCCCGTCTAACCTACGTGCGACATGAAGGCTAAACACCTGTTCAACCCCCGAAGAACACACAGGCTAGTCAAGGGATACCTGGGTCTACGTTCTAAAAACTAACCCAATTTGACCAGAGTTCGCAGCCGTACTGTGGATCGCGTGTGTGATGTCTCCCTATCTTTCTCAACAACCCGCACCCCATCAACCTGGAGGGTATCGAAAACATAAAAGACTGTGAGTGGAAAAAAATAAATAAGAGTTCATAAAATATTTTATAAGAACAGACATTTATAGCCTCCACATAAAATCAATGCATGCATTCGAAACCCATTTCTTAAAACCATTTCATTTTTAACTTAAGAAAACCATTGTATTTCCAAGGTAATAAAAACCTTTTCATGTCCAAAGTAATAGAATCATTTACGAAAAATCAGAACACATTTCCTTTTCTCAAATCCGTATCTCAAATCTGTATCTCAAATCCGTATCTCAAATCCAGGGCCTCAGCCCAAAATCATAAATCAACATCAAAGTACGAGAACTCAGCCCAAAATCCACATATCCAAAACATCCGGGCCACTGCCCAAAACATTTGAAATCCACAAGAAAATCAATAGAAAATCAAGGCAATCAATCTGCTGGATCTCATGCACCGAGTCTTTAAACTCAAAACACATGTACATCAGGCCTCCCCTAGATATCAATGAGTCTTTAAACTCAAAACCACATATTAGGCCTTGCTAGGATATCAACGAGTCTTTAAACTCAATACACAATCAACAGGCCTTCTGGGATATTATCAATCAAGGGCCGTCGCCCGTCATCAATTAACCGGGTCTTTAAACCCAAAACCATATCTAGCAATAACAACCGGGTCTTTAAACCCAAAACCAATAGAAAATTTTAGGGACTCAGCTACAAAACCAAATACGAAATCATCATTGGAAATCTCGATTCAAATCCTGAAATCACATGAAAACCGAAAGCCAAAATTATTAGCAACGGGGCCTCATGCCCGAAACCACTGTCCGAAATCCATTCATAAATCCTTGAAATCACATCAGAATTAAAATCCCAAAATCATAGTATTGAAACCATTATCAAATCACGACATAAAAGCATATCTCGTAAAATGTGCAAAACGTAAATATATCGAAATACGTGCAAAATCGTAAATCACAGATATCATAACCATAATTACATAAATCACATGTAAGAACCGTGTCCTGTAGGGAACGGTGAACAATCCCACATTCCTGCCAGGGGGAATGGTCCGGGAGAGGATGGTGGTGTGCCTTAAAAGTGTAGGCACACACCTATCCGATATTACCATGTTTGAAGGAAAACAAAGCAATTTCGCGGGAACCACCTTACCACCCATCATAGGCCTCAAAACCATGCTCAATCAATTCCTTGTTACCTCTAGAACACCATCCTAGCAATCCATTTGAGTATTAACGGTCAAAACGCCATTTACCATATTCGAATTGAAACGGGAAACTCACGGGTTCTTACCTCCATTCACTATCACGAACACCATCGTGCACCTCCGTGGTCATCATTGTGATCCTCTAACCTTCCTTTCTCATTTCTGTTCATAAGGTACAAGCAAATGACGATGTTTGACGGTGGTTGTATGGATTAGTCCTCACGGTGTCACTCAAACCTCTGTGTTTCTCTCAAGCCCGTGTTAAACCATGTCCATTGTTTTTAAAATAGACCTATATGGCAGTGAGGGGAGACTTCCACAGCCTGCCAATGAGGGACATGTGTCCCAATCTGGATAGGCACCAATCTTAAGGCAGCCAAGTGTCAGTAATCTGATGGGCACAAATCCCAATGCAAACAATGACCAAAATACCCTTTCATGACAAATTACCAAAATGCCCCTCAACTTCCGAGACCCATAACTTGTTCCTCGAACGTCGGAATCGGACATGCCGCCTGTCTACAGACTCGTGACGTCCCGAACTACGCCACGGTTATCAGCCAAAAGCCATTTGACTGTCCGAACTAAAAGTCAACGTTTCGCCCATTCTAGGGGCAAAATCATCATTTCACACCGTCTGTCTGAAATCACCCAACTAATCACCAATTAACTTCACTAATTTGTCATTAATCACTAATCTAATCCTAATTTCCGAGACGTGTCCTTACATTCTCCTACCTGGTGTCCATCACCTGCCAATTTGGTTTACCCTGACAGTTCCCAAACTGTCACCACTACTCTACCAAGCGAACCATCTCATACCAACTCTCGGTCCAGCTGGCAGTCGTCCCATTCTTACCGAGGCCACATTTCCAACTCGTACCCGAGGTACCTCTAACGTCGCACTAGCCGACTCTCACTAGCCGACTCTCACGGCGTAGTCATTAGCAATCGAATCGCTATAGCTACCAGTCACATCAATCTCGACTCATTCTCAAGTCAAGTGTACCTCGTACCAACGCCTCAGTACATCGTGATACTTTACCGTCAACAAGCACATATCTCACCTCGCAAACCAATTCTCAAGACGGAATCTACCGGCCTCGATACTCCTGTTCATCAATATCCGTTCAACATTCCGTACTACGTCTGTCAGCGATCTGCGCCGACCTCACCGGAATCACAGCGTACTTGCTCACTCCGAACCACATAACAACTCAACACATCATCTCACCGGTGGTTCCACCAACCACCAACACCATCCACGTCCCACACTACCTATCTGCAACTGGACCCTACTGCATACCTATCAAACCGTGATCACGCATCTCCACGTCAGGGTCCCACCAGTCACTCATGGCTCTTAGCATCGAGCTCACCTCAGTACTAAATCCTACCATAACCACTCAGATCACTCGGGATCACCCAGATCCAGTCCACATCTCAACCAGTCAATCACATCGGAACTACTCTGATTCAGCAAGGCAACTAACAACATACCTCGGCACCTAGCCGATCATTAACACTTCTACCTGAACCTCACAATACTCATCCAATTGCATCGGCATGGGTCCGATCACTAATACCACCACGAATCTCTATCTATGATACATGCACCAATCACACACACCCAACATCAATCACAGTGCATACCCCCAAAACGTCACAAGACATTCCTCAAGCACTCCCAATGTCATACGACGGATCTCTACCAAACACATCAGCATCAGATGAGCTCTACTATACCCATAACTCCATCCAGTAACACCATAGTGTACCTGTCACCCTCACAGTGTACCTCCAGGGCACATAAAACATCCTCATATCTACACTGCTTACCACCTGCGTATAAGCCAATCACGCTTGACTTTTGAAGTCCATAGGTCCAATCCTGACGCGCCGATCTATATGTCTTCTGGGGAAGACTAATTCAAGTCCATTCCGAGTCTCTCGGTCTTCTAGGTCTCCCGACCAATATCAAATCCAACCACAACTCAATTACGTACACATGGCAGACCCAGCACCAGATCCAAGTCCATAAGCACACGCATCCTGCACAACTCTAAAATGATCAAGAGATTCAACCTGCCCATCACTATGTCCACATCATATCGCTTCCGATGTCCAGTCGCGTTCACTCCTGCAGGACACATCAATCTCTTCATCTATCTTGTCATCCTACCAACATGTCCAAGCTCTATCTTGCATATGATTCTCTTGATCCGTAACAACTCAGTCTTGAGCCAGAAACGATCCAATCCCGATCTATTCACTCCTAAGTGGATCCCACTTACTGTCCCACTACTTCGCCTTCAATTCCCACAAAGGATCAGACCAGCGTATCAGATCAAATCATAAAAAACTACCACACATCTAGATTGTGGGTTCTCTTCAATTTTCTCGTATCGATCAGTTATAGTCACTCCTTCTCATTCTGCCTTATCATCCTTCTATCATGATCATACTACAAAACTCACAATGGTCCACTACCATGACATCACAAGTCATCCTACCTTAATCCATCTAAACACAATCCCATTACACTTCCCACACACGACAAACATGGCATCACCAAGTACTCTCTCTACTCCTGAACACATCCACACGTGTCCACGCTTAAGGGGGTTCATAACTCTTGAAGTCCCATCAATGAGTCTCCCAAATCGACACCAACTCGGAATCAACGCAACATCTCATCGTCTCAACCACAACATCTCCTGATTCCGAGATTCCAACATATCCATCTTTCCTAACCATGGGACTTCATCCCCAACAAGTATACCACCACCAGACTAACCGTCCAAATGTCAACGACTCTACAGGACTTAGGAAAATCCCCAACTCACAATACGGTTAACACCGTTTATGTACATCCAAAGGATGTCAATCATCACTCCTTCTGATTCTCGCGTATCAACCTTCTTTAGGTTCAACTCCGAGCATCACTCAAGTACCGATCCAACTCTCGGGATCAGAATCAACAATCACTAACCTTGGACTCCGCCATCACGATCCTCAAAGTCGTCTATCACTAGTCTCTGAATCACCATGTACTAGCCTCAGTCGCACCAATTACTATCCTCGATATCTCCAATCGACGTACCAAATGCCAACCTCGGCAGTACCGAATGCCAACCTCGGCATATGCTGACACATGCCAACACATCCGACACATCCGGCATATAATGGCTCATTGGTCACATTCCAAGGTGTCCATGAAAACCAATAATCCGACCATACCAACCTAGCCCGATCCAACATGAAGCATAGGTCCACCGTGCTTCCACTGTGCTACTCTGATCACCCTAACACTAGCCTGATCGTTCGAACCGAAACATGACCTACCAACAGTCATCGCATATCCCAGCCAGACACCGGTACTTCACGATTGGTCACAACCTCAACTCACGATGTGCCCATCCTACCATTCAGAAGCATCCCAGCTCGTGGTACATCATCTCTGATCTAGGGTTCATAGCACACTACAACCCGAAGTTCCGCTTGTACCGAGCCAAAACCCTCGATCTACGCTCAGGTCGGGAACTGACCTCCCTTACAATAAGCCACAACTCTAAGCGGGTCAATGCTCCACGATCTCACTAGGGAAACCTAGGGTCAACAAACCGCAACCAGATCCACTGTACCACACTCGCAACGACTCTACTGGTTGGGTCAAGCCAACCAATCTCCACAATCTCCTTAGACTCGACCAGAGTCAGCCACCAAACCATCCAATACTTCGGCTGGGCCCAGCAGCACCATCACCAATCCGGCCGGAAGTTAGTCCAAGCCACAACAACTAACTAACCACAAACCCCAACTCATGTTTTCCATACTATACACTTACTTTGGGGTTTCTCACTAAGGTACTCATACTTACCAACCCACCATCCCAATGGGGTTCCTCAAATCATTACCATCAATAGGGTCGGCAGAACTGACTAACTCGACACACTAGCTCATCAAACCTGGCCACTCGAGTCTTCACACCCGTCTAAGATCATCCGCTACCTCAAGGTACCCACCGTCGTCACGATCCTTAACCAGTAACCATCGCTAGGGGGAAATCCCACAATTCCTAAAAGCAAGTTCCTTTACCCCCACGTCTCGAGGCATCTGGCTACTCGTAGCCACACAAGTCCAATCTCAAACCTGACCCTTAAGGCCAACCAACTATCGAGCATGGCTTGCACCAAACACGCCAACCACTCCGGCCCTAAGCTAACATGAATCACACCACATCGCGTATCAGACGACCAGCATTCCGTCACTAGGGATCTCGCCACTAACTAAGCCCCCAACTATCGTACTATCTCTCGCGAGTCCAGGTTGATGACGGGCTTTTCCGCATCGAGACATCACATCCACACCAACATCACAACACACAAGTCGACGAACCAACTACTCTGGAAGTCATAACCTCGCGTAGAGTGCATAAACTGCGCTCTAATACCAATTGACACCACCCACCCCCAATCCCCTAGGATTAAGGGGTAAGTCATGCTCTCGTCTAACCTACGTACGACACGAAGGCTAAACACATGTTCAATCCCCGTGGAACACACATGCTAGACAAGGGATACCCGGGTCTACGGTCCAAAAACTAACCCAATTTGACCAGAGTTCGTAGCCGTACTGTTGATCGCGTGTGTGATGTCTCCATCTGTCTCTCAACAACCCGCACCGCATCAACCTAGAGGGTATGGAAAACATAAAAGAATGTGAGTGGACAAAAATAAATAAAATTTCATAAAATATTTTATAAGAACAGACATTTATACCCTCTACGTAAAATCTATGCATGCATTCGAAACCCATTTCTTAAATCCATTTCATTTTCAACATAAGAAAACCATTGTATTTCCAAGGTTATAAAAACCATTTCATATCCAAAGTAATAAAATCGTTTACGAAAAAACCAGAACTCATTTCCTTTTCTGAAATCCGTATCTCAAATCTAGGGCCTCAGCCCAAAATCATAAATCAACATTAAAGTATGGGAACTCAGCCCAAAATCCACATTTCCAAAACATCCGGGACACTACCCAAAACATCTGAAAACCACAAGAAAATCAATAAAAAAATCAAGTCAATCAATCAGCTGGATCTCAAGCACCAAGTCTTTAAACTCAAAACACATGTGCATCAGGCCTCCCTGGGATATCAACAAGTCTTTAAACTCAACACCACATATCAAGCCTTCCAACGAGTCTTTAAACTCAAAACAACATATCAGGCCTTCCCGGGATATCAACGAGTCTTTAAATTCAAAACACAATCAACAAGCCTTAGGGAATATTATCAATCAAGGGCCCTGCCCCATCATACATCAACCGGATCTTTAAACCCAAAACCAGATCCAGCAGTAACAAACGGGTCTTTAAACCCAAAACCAGATCCAGCAGTAACAAACGAGTCTTTAAACCCAAAACCAACCAAAACCAATAGCAACAGGTCTTTAAGCCCAAAACCAATAGAAAATCATAGGGACTCAAGTCCAAAACCAAATACGAAATCATCATTGGAAATCTCGATTCAAATCCTGAAATCACATGAAAACTGAATGCCAAAATCATTAGAAACAGGGCCTCATGCCCGAAACCACTGTCCAAAATCCATTCGTAAATCCTTGATATCACAACATAATTCAAATCCCAAAATCATAGCATCGAAACCATTATCAAATCAAGGTATAAAAACATATCTCGTAAAACGTGAAAAACGTAAATAATTTGAAATACGTGCAAAATTGTAAATCACAGATATCATAATCAATAATTATATAAATCACATGTAGAAAACTTATAAAAACATTATGCATACATTGTAACGACCCGTCCCGAATTTCGGGATTTGATTAGTGATTAATCATGATTAGTGGGATTGATCGGTGATTAGTTGGTCGAAATCGGACAAAATGTGCAAAATGACCGTTTTGCCCCTGGTTTGTGGGCAAAACGTTGACTTTTTGATCGGGCGGTCAAACGGACTTTGACCGATGACCGTGACGTAGTTCGGGACGTCACGAGTTCATAGGCAAGCGGCACGTTCGATTCCGACATTCGAGGAGAAAGTTATGACTATCGGAAGTTCAGGGGTATTACCGTAATTTGGACATTTGGGGGCGAAAATGTTGACTTTTCGTCTAATAACTAATTTTCAGTTGACTCAAGGACCGTTGGGTAGGTCTCGACGTCCTGAGTCCATTGACAGGCGGCACGCCGAAATTGGACTTCGTACGAGGAAGTTATGGTCAGAAACGTGAAATCGGGAGGTTTGTGTCTCGGTTTTCGTGTCGAATATTGTATTCTTAAATTTCTGATTGGAGGACACCTGGGGAGTGACAAGTGTCACTCACCCATTGGCTGGATTGAATCAAGCTCCACTAAGCATTTAAATAGGATTTAATCTGCTTTTGATCTCAGCCCTTCATCTCAAAACCCTCAGATTGCATCTCAGCCCATGATCTCATTTCTGAGATTCAATCTGGGTCGTCCATCATTTCCCTCCATTTCTATATAATTCTCACCCGACACCCTCACTCATCGCTCTTTGATCCAACCCTTGCGCACTACACTTTGTCTCTGCGTCTGCGTGTTGTTGGACCCACGGGGAAGGACTGAGGCACGACGGTGAGCGGCGGAGGACGGCGGCGAGGTAGGAAAATCGGAAAACCCGAAACGGTTTTAAACTCAGATTTTGGTAACTCGAACTCCAACGTTTAGTTTGTTTTCTTTTAACCCTAATCGACTCTAGGGACTTATAGGAACCTTCTGGGCTCGAGTTCGTGACCGGAGGTGATCAGGACGGTGGCTAAACGGCGACGGGAGAACCGGGACTGTGTATCGAGGTAAGTCTTCATTTGGGTCCTTGTTTCTCGATTTTGATTCCATAGAACTATTTCTGGGAGTGTGGCGAGTATGTAGGAACAAACCAGAGTGAAAATGATTGAGAATTGAACAAATGGTGACCAGGTCTTGATCGCGGGTCTGATCGACCCGAGTTGCAGAAATACGGGTCAACCCGTCTGAGGACAGAGGTGATGACGTGGCATCCTGTCAGATTTTCAGGTGATGTGGACCAATCGTGAGCCAACACGTGTCACATGTCAATGCACAGTCAGCACTGACATGTCAGTGACGTGGCCCAATCTGGAACTTCCACGTGTCACTGACATGTCAGTGAAGTGGTCCAGTGCCGTGTTGACATGTGGCACATGTCAGATCTGACACGTGGCCTGACAGATCAGTGAGGTGGACCAATCGGATGTTGACACGTGGCACCTGTCAGAGTCTGACACGTCAGACCTGACAGCTGTCAGATGACGTCAGCGATGACGTCAGCAGGAACTGTTCCTGCGTTGACCGACACGTTGACCGGCGCGTGGGGGCGCGTGTGAACAGTAATTTTGGTGGGACCACCACCATTCTTTACGTTTCGACGATCCGGATCCAATGGCGGTGGTTTCGGGTCGATCGGAGATCATTAAGTTGGTCAAAATGAGGTTTATTGCCTTGGGAAGCGCGTTCGGGCGACTTTTCCAGACCGGAGCGAGGGTATACGTTCGGTTTTCAGCAGGATTGTACTGTGAGTGAGCCATTTTCTTAAACCCTTGCGTGCATAAATGTTTTCTGGTTTATTATAGTTATTCACATGCTAAAACAATAATGGTTTTGATGATATGGAAAATGTGGTTATGGAACGTTTCACGGTATTTGGGTTTGAGACCCGTCTGATGAAAACTTAATGATTGGTTCGGATTTTATCTATGTATATATATGTTTTGCATGTGGATATCAATAAAATGTATTTGGTACTGCACTGTATAGATCCTTTCATATTATATTGTCTCCTCCGGCGAGGTACCCTGGAGAGGTCACGGACGTCTAGTACGTCCAGCGTCTATGACGCTAAGCATCAGGTGATGCTGCATCAGGTGATGCTGTACCCGAACAGGATTCGGGGATTTAACTCGGAAATTGAGACCCGAGTGGCACGCGTAGCCTTATTATTATTGTGACCTTATTAGGCATCAAGAACGTCAAACATCAGGTGATGTCAGGATTGGAGTGTATAGTGCAGCAACTAAAATTATACTTATGGTTTTAATACAGGCCTTATGGTTCATATTATATGGATTATGATTTTAAATTATGATGCATGCATGTTTGGAAAACGGAGGGGTAAATTATATGTTTTACTTATCAAATGATTTTATAAACTTGAGTTTCGGTCCACTCACCCTTATTGTTTTTGGTAACCCCTCCAGGTCGTGATACTGAGGTAGAGGAGGAAACTGAGGCCGAGGCATAGATCTACTTTTGCGTACCTGAACCCCTGTTGGGTGGTTTGCCCGCAGGTTTTATTTTAGAGTCGTGCTCGTAACTTGTAATTTTGGATTTCATCCCTTGTCTGACATCTGTTTAATTCGGATTTGATGTATGACTTTAATTTGGTTATTTATGCATTTGATATGTTGAGGTTAAAATTGGTATGAATTATTGGGTGTCAGACGGGAGCAGGGCACGTCCCCTTGTGGTCCCTGTGGGATCGGGTCGGGTCCTGTCAGCTTGGTATCAGAGCACTAGGTTCTGGTCAGTACTAGGGTATGGTCAGCATGCTAGACTAGCGATTAGTACTAGTTACCTTTCGAGTGTTAAGAATAATGTTATCTGATCTATGCCTCTTAACAGTGAGTTATGCCTCCAAAGAAAATTCCTCATGCACGAACTGACGAGGAGGTAGCTAGGGAAATGGAATGCGCAAGCATTGAAAAGGCTCAACGTTTGGGAGCCACACACTTTAGCGGGGGATCAAACCCCAATGATGCTCATGATTGGATTTCCAGATGGGAGAGGATCTTTGCGGTGATGCGCTGTCTAGCGGATGAGCGCGTGGCATTGGCGACCTTCCTACTCGAAGGCGGGGCCTACCAATGGTGGTACGGCCTGGAGATGTCTGGTTGGTCGGTCCACACGACTACTTGGGAGGACTTTCGTGCGAAATTCTTGGACCACCAGACCTACCCGCTATCTTTTCACGCTGCCGGCGAGGCAGAGTTTTTACGACTTGAGCAAGGTGATATGTCAGTAACGGATTATGGGCAGGCCTTTGTGAGACTTTCTAGGTTCGCAGCGGCCTTTGTGAGCACAGAAAAGGATAAATGTCTGAGGTTTGAGCTTGGGCTCCGAGGGGATATTCGGGCGGGTATGACAACTGTCTGTCATGCTACCCTGAACGACATGGTGGATGCCGCGGTTCGTGTCGAGACTAGCCTGCGACACACCGGGCACCACAATTATCTGGTGAGGGACGACACAAGGATCGTCCGTGTCTTGGACCGGTGAGCCATCGAGGAGCGAAGGGAGGACATAGTTGTGGAACATCATCGCGCGGCCGAGGACGGCCGGGTCGCTTTGGGAGTTCCCAGAAATCGAGATCGAAATTTCCTCGAAATGGTGCATCCAGTAAGTCAGCTGGGGGACTGGGTGTAATCGTTTGCTTTGCATGCAGTGGTTCGGGCCACTATGCTCGGGATTGTCCAGCTGTGCACTTGGGTAACGATACGGGAGGCACCGGTGTGGTGCAAGGTTCGGCTTCCAACACTATCGGAGGCCGAGGACTGAGCGGAACTGGTAGTGCGAGACGTGGAGCACGTGGACGCGGACATGCTACTGAACCACGAGCTCGTATAATTGCTGTCACGATGCAACAAGGATGGACGACACCCGGTGTCGGTACAGGTACTTAGCGTATCTCGAATCTTGTTGTACACGTGTTATTTGATGTTGGGGCTACCCATTCTTTTATTTTGAGGAGTTGTACTAGTATGCTTGATTGTGTGGTAGCAGCCATAGATTTCGAAATGGGTGTTGGCACCCCGATGGGCATCGCGTACCTTCTGAATCAGATGATTCGGAGGTGCACGGTAAGAATTGAGGATGTAGACTTACTTGTTGATCAAATCCTTATGATGTTGTCTTGGGAATGGATTGGTTGACGGAGCACGGTTCGCTCATTGACTATTGTAGTAGGCGATTCAGCGGAGTCTTGGTAGCAAGGTCTGTTGGTTAGGTCCGCACGAGGTTGTAGCAGACACTAGTATCGGAGTGGTTACAGTCATTATTATTGAGAATCGAGGGACATTCTCTCTTCTCGTACAAGTTGTCAAGATGTTCGTACCCAGGGATGCTGGGAACGAGTGGCAGAGTTTTCTTCTTTTTGGCAGAAGTAATGGGGATCGTCGTTCGGTATGAGCGGAGATCCAGAAGGTACGAGTAGAGGTACGGGATCGTCGTTCGGTATGAGCGGAGATCCAGGGTTGTCCGATTTGCACACGGTGTGCAAGTGTGGATGGTTGTATGTTGATACTTTTTGTACTGATACTAGTATGAATGCCGGTGGGCTGTTACTAGTATCGTTAATAGTGTGTTGGTGCTGGTACTGGCGCTGGTGCTAGTATCGGTGTTGGGCTAACTTTGAGTTACGAGTCGGGATGTGACTTCATCGAATGGGCATGTGTCAGTAACCAGTCAAAAGGGGGGGACACGTAGTTGATGTCCGGATGCGTTGGTTCCGACAGGGTTGGAACTACGGTATCAAGAGAGGTTGTGTTGCGGTAACGAGAGTTGTGCGGGTGTTCCGCATTGGTAAGGGGTATTTACGAAGCCACTAGGGTGACTTCTCAGGTTCTGCCAGGGTAGGTGATCGTCGTTGTCATTAGTACACTGGTCAGATATTGGTTGGTGGACCCGGGAACTGTCTTGGGTCATCAGGAGGAGTTGGGTCTATTGAAGTTTGGTTAGCATGATACCTCATTGTCTGCTTGGTGGCAGATAGTGTTAAATTACGTGGTATGGTGAGTGCAGCGAGCTTTTGATTGCATCCACGTAGGATGAGTTTTAGCGTCATCATTCTGATCATCCTTAGTTTTCCTAGGCGGATAACAAGGATAGATACAAGGTAAGTAGTTAGGACCCACAGTCTCGGCGTGTTTTCGTCGTTGACTGATCGGTCTAGTTGTGGGAGTTAGTTGTCGAACGTTGCGACAGTATACAGATTAGTTGAGAGCGTAAGACCCTATGGTTCGGAGTCTAAAATTTAACTGGCGGATCCTAGGTGGATCGGTATTGTGTTGTTGAGAACTTTGGGCGTTGTGACGACCTAGGATCGGGATGTTACCAGTCAGGGACGCAGTGCCGTGTCTGGATCGTGATCTTGATGATCCATATAGGGAGATTATCACCCTTACTTTGATATGTGAGTCGTAAATGGCGGGACTGAACTTCTTTTCGAAGGGGTTTCCATATGGTATATTACTTGGGTGATTAGGTTTCCGACGTGGTCGAATGTTGTCAACCTTAGACGTATTGATAGTGGGATTGGCTTCCCTATGAAATCAATCGAATGTATTAACCAAGGTGGATGGAGTTCGTTTTGTCTCATGCTGGTTTAGGCAAAGGTACTCCATTATTTGGTACGTGTTTGGCTATGACCTAGGCGGTTGTAGTCTGGTCGATGGATTGATGTGTGTACTTTGTACCTAGTTCGAGGTACGATACGTTGCAGACTTGTAGTGTCAGGTAATGGTACACGGGTCATACCCGAGGTACATCGGTGAGCGTTGGTAGCCGGATTGGTTCCGATACCATTGGATTAGCCGAGGTCGACATTGGATGCTATGCGATGGGTCATGGTATTTTCGTTAAGTCTAATTACACACAGGTCGAGTGAATTGTTGGTAGGTATATATTTGAATTAAGTATGTTGATGGCTTGAGTAGCCACGAGTGAGTCTAGTGTCAGTTTTCGACTGACAACCTTCTGAATGGTGACAGATTGTCGGGATGTGTCAACGTAGATTATTGAGTGAGGTCTGATGAAACCCAGTGGGAGTAGGTACCATGATGGATGGGTGACTGAGAAGGGAATCGTTGAGTTGTTGCGTCAGCAAAAAGGGTAGATTTGACAATCGGTGTCAATCCGAAACGGGTAGTTTCAGTCATTCGACGGGGTCGAATGGAGTCAATACGACGTGCGTACTAGTGGTACGTTTAGGTGCGGACAAGTGTGTTCTGAGTAGTTGGTGTACGAGTGTACACGTGTTACGAGGTCAATTTCACTTTCCACTGAGTGGTTGTGAAATTGGGATAGTTAGAATTCTGAGAACGAAACAAATTCAGGAGGGATGAACGTTGAGACTGGATCGATTGGAATTTCGAGGACGAAATTAATTTAGGACGGAAGGTTGTAACGACCCGTCCCAAATTTCGGGATTTGATTAGTGATTAATCATGATTAGTGGGATTGATCGGTGATTAGTTGGTCGAAATCGGACAAAATGTGCAAAATGACCGTTTTGCCCCTAGTTTGTGGGCAAAACGTTGACTTTTTGATCGGACGGTCAAACGGACTTTGACCGATGACCGTGACGTAGTTCGGGACATCACGAGTTCATAGGCAGGCGGCACGTTCGATTCCGACATTCGAGGAGAAAGTTATGACTATCGGAAGTTCAGGGGTATTACCGTAATTTGGACATTTGGGGGCGAAAATGTTGACTTTTCGTCTACTAACTAATTTTCAGTTGACTCAAGGACCGTTGGGTAGGTCTCGACGTCCTGAGTCCATTGACAGGCAGCACGCCGAAATCGGACTTCATACGAGGAAGTTATGGTCAGAAACGTGAAATCGGGAGGTTTGTGTCTCGGTTTTCGTGTCGAATATTTTATTCTTAAATTTCTGATTGGAGGACACCTGGGGAGTGACAAGTGTCACTCACCCATTGGCTGGATTGGATCAAGCTCCACTAAGCATTTAAATAGGATTTAATCTGCTTTTGATCTCAGCCCTTCATCTCAAAACCCTCAGATTGCATCTCCGCCCTTGATCTCATTTCTGAGATTCAATCTGGGCCGTCCATCATTTCCCTCCATTTCTATATAATTCTCACCCGACACCCTCACTCATCGCTCTTTGATCCAACCCTTGCGCACTACACTTTGTCTCTGCGTCTGCGTGTTGTTGGACCCACGGGGAAGGACTGAGGCACGGCGGTGAGCGGCGGAGGACGGCGGCGAGGTAGGAAAACCGGAAAAGCCGAAACGGTTTTAAACTCAAATTTTGGTAACTCGAACTCCCACGTTTAGTTTGTTTTCTTTTAACCCTAATCGACTCTAGGGACTTATAGGAACCTTCTGGGCTCGAGTTCGTGACCGGAGGTGATCAGGACGGTGGCTAAACGGCGACGGGAGAACCGGGACTGTGTATCGAGGTAAGTCTTCGTTTGGGTCCTTGTTTCTCGATTTTGATTCCATAGAACTATTTCTGGGAGTGTGGCGAGTATGTAGGAACAAACCAGAGTGAAAATGATTGAGAATTGAACAAATGGTGACCGGGTCTTGATCGCGGGTCTGATCGACCCGAGTTACAGAAATACGGGTCAACCCGTCTGAGGATAGAGGTGATGACGTGGCATCCTGTCAGATTGTCAGGTGACATGAACCAATCGTGAGCCGACATGTGTCACATGTCAGTGCACAGTCAGCAATGACATGTCAGTGACGTGGCCCAATCTGGGACTGCCACGTGTCACTGACATGTCAGTGACGTGGACCAGTGCCGTGCTGACACGTGGCACATGTCAGATCTGACACGTGGCCTGACAGATCAGTGAGGTGGACCAATCGGATGTTGACACGTGGCACCTGTCAGAGTCTGACACGTCAGACCTGACAGCTGTCAGATGACGTCATGCTGACGTCAGCAGTGACGTCAGCGATAACGTCAGTAGGAACTGTTCCTGCGTTGACCGACGCGTTGACCGGCGCTTGGGGGCGCGTGTGAACAGTAATTTTGGTGGGACCACCACCATTCGTTAGGTTTCGACGATCCGGATCCAATGACGGTGGTTTCGGGTCGATTGGAGATCATTAAGTTGGTCAAAATGAGGTTTATTGCCTTGGGAAGTGCGTTCGGGCGACATTTCCCGACCGGTTTCGGTCTAGGATTTCATGGTTAAATGTTAGGGGTTTGTATTGACCTTTACGTATACTTTGGATATGACAGGGGTTGTATAAGCGTACCAGAGCGAGGGTATACGTTCGGTTTTCAACAGGATTGTACTGTGAGTGGGCCATTTTCTTAAACCCTTGCGTGCATAAATGTTTTCTGGTTTATTATACTTATTCACATGCTAAAACAATAATGGTTTTGATGATATGAAAAATGTGGTTATGGCACGTTTCACGGTATTTGGGCTTGAGACCCGTCTGATGAAAACTTAATGATTGGTTCGGATTTTATCTATGTATATATATGCTTTGCATGTGGATATCAATAAAATGTATTTGGTACTGCACTGTGTAGATACTTTCATATTATATTGTCTCCTCCGGCGAGGTACCCCGGAGAGGTCATGGACGTCTAGTACGTCCAGCGTCTATGACGCTAAGCATCAGGTGATGCTGTACCCGAACAGGATTCGGGGATTTAACTCGGAAATTGAGACCCGAGTGGCACGCGTAGCCTTATTATTATTGTGACCTTATTAGGCGTCAAGAACGTCAAACATCAGGTGATGTCAGGATTGGAGTGTATAGTGCAGCAACTAAAATTATACTTATGGTTTTAATACAGGCCTTATGGTTCATATTATATGGATTATGATTTTAAATTATGATGCATGCATGTTTGGAAAACGGAGGGGTAAATTATATGTTTTACTTATCAAATGATTTTATAAACTTGAGTTTCGGTCCACTCACCCTTATTGTTTTTGGTAACCCCTCCAGGTCGTGATACTGAGGTAGAGGAGGAAACTGAGGCTGAGGCATAGATCTACTTCTGCGTACCTGAACCCCTGTTGGGTGGTTTGCCCGCAGGTTTTATTTTAGAGTCGTGCTCGCAACTTGTAATTTTGGATTTCATCCCTTGTCTGACATCTGTTTAATTCGGATTTGATGTATGACTTTAATTTGGTTATTTATGCATTTGATATGTTGAGGTTAAAATTGGTATGAATTATTGGGTGTCAGACGGGAGCAGGGCACGTCCCCTTGTGGTCCCTGTGGGATCGGGTCGGGTCCTGTCATGCATCATAAGTTAGAAAGCAAAGTGCACTCACAGACCACTCCTGCTGCCACCTCGATACACGTGCAATTACGCTTTCCCAGCTAATCCACTATCAATGAACTTCCCGAGCTTGTCCATATCACTTACTAAGGTCACTGATTACTTCATAATTCTTCTACTAAATCCCCGTAATTTTCCCGAATTTTTAACTATTTTTAACCTAGCCTTTAAACCTTCGGACATCTCGAAACATATCGAGACAATGTCCGATCGACTCGAAACCAGTCCCAAAATCCTCGTTACATCGATTACATCATTTCACATGTTGAAGATTTCTCCCAGAACTGCCCCACATGCCCACTATTCAGCATCTTCAACCTCTCGCTCGGCTGGTTAAAACCGATCAAAATTGGCTCGGTCCAACCTAATCGACGGGGGTGGTTAAACTTTATAATTCGTCCAATTCTCGTCTGTTTCCAACCACTTCTAGTCCTATAGCTTCCTTACGCGATTTCATATCGATCTACATACTTAAAACATGAACTTAAGCACGAGGACTTACCTTCCCGATCAACCTTCAACCGACACGTTTTTCATCGTTCAGTGCCATCGTTTCCGGCTATCATTTCTCTTGTTTCCAAGCTTAATGACTTTGTTTCATCTTTTAGAACCTCACCTAAACAATTAATTCAAACGATAATGATTAAAACCGAGATTGCCATGTTTAAAGGAAAACAAAGAAATTTCGCGGGAACCACCTTACCGCCCATTATAGGCCTCAAAACCGGGCTCAATCAATTCCTTGTTACCTCTAGAACATTATCCTAGCAATCCATTTGAGTATTAATGGTCAAACCACCATTTACCATATTCGAATTGAAACAGGAAACTCACGGGTTCTTACCTCCATTCACAGTCACGAACATTGTCGTGCACTGCCGTGGTCATCATTGGGATCCTCTAACCTTCCTTTCTCATTTCCATTCATTGTGTCCCAATCTAGTTAGGCACCAATCCTAAGGCAGCCAAGTGTCAGCAATCTGCTGGGCACAAATCCCAATGGAAACAATGACCAAAATACCCTTTCATGACAAATTACCAAAATGCCCCTAAACTTCCGAGACCCATAACTTCTTCCTCGAACGTCAGAATCGGACAAGCCACCTGTCTACGGACTCGTGACATCCCGAATTACGTCACAGTCATCGGCCAAAGGCCATTTGACTACCCAAACTAAAATTCAACATTTCACCCATTCCAAGGGCAAACCCGTCATTTCACATCTTCCATTCGATATCACCCAACTAATCACCGATTAACTTCACTAATCCATCATTAATCACTAATCTAAACCCGATTTCTGGGACGGGTCATTACACTTCACGCGCCTACACAGTACTCATCCCTGTCCTTCGGCAAACCGGGTCCGACCAATCCACCTGTAAATCTGGTCCGACCCGACCTGCAGAACTGGTCCAGTCCATTTCCTCCCTCATTTTTGGTCTGATTCCTTCCATTTCAATTCCTTTCTCTATGTTTTTTCATTTACTATCATCCTACATGAACAAAACCAAGAAACCAATCCTAAAACCCATTGGTTCTAAAAACCATTTCGAACCCAAACTTCCTATCCACGTTCTGGGCACTTATAGGGGTCCAAACTTCATTCTAAGGGTTCCAATAGGTTCCTAGGATCACTAGAAAATTGTTTGGACGTTCGATTTGGGTTAACTTGGCCGGAAACCAATATCAGTGGGCAGCAACCGACAATCTCCCATCCGTCGTTCCGGGCTGTTCAGCAATTCCCCACCATCCAAAACCACCTCCTAATCATCCTACCAACCCCCTAAACACAACCTAAACAACATCTAACTCCCCTGATGTCCAAAACCTGAAATTGTAATTTTGAATTAAAAAGCTTACCTTCGCGGTTTCACGGACACCGTGCACGACGGCCCACGATCCTGTCACCGTTCAGCATTTTTGGGTCTCCTCTCCCTTTTTCATTCATGCTTCATGCTCATCAGGTCAGGTTGAGGGGTGTTTGTGAGGGGAGGGTTGCTTTATGGCTTTCAGGTTGGTTTGGATGAATGGAACAGATGAGGAAGAGTGGTGCATGAATGTAAGGGAATGGGCAATGAATGAGTGATGACAGGACCCACCCCGATTATCGCCTCGATAATCGGGAAGCATCCTGCTCCCGTCTGACAATCGAATCAAAAGACCGGAAACTAGTTAAAATTACAACACACCCATTGCCAGACCAGGGAGATTAAACAAATACATCCGACTGGACGTCAAGTCCACAGTTTCACAGAGCAATATTACAAAACGAGTTAAAGAAACAAGTCCTACTCTGTGAACTAACTACTCCGCAACGGAAAAACTTTATGCCTCCGCCTCTGCCTCGGCGCTTGCCCCCACGCTTGTTCCACGACCTGGAGGGAATTTAAAACAACAAGGTGTGAGTGGACCGAAACATAAGTTTAACAGGAAAAACAGTTTTTCCGAAATCGGGTTCGCCCTCCAGTTTTGTAATCCGCATGCATAACCAAATATTCAAAATTGTGTATTAAACTTTTGAAAACTCTTTTTCCGAACACAAGGAAAACGTTACAGGGATCGTCATAACTCATGTAAAACCATATAATAATACCAGATTCCAGAAACCGTCATTTTGAAACATTATTTGCACAAATCAAGTGAAACATAAATCAATAATCATGATTATGCCGTTGGATCCATCCGAGTGTTTAAACTCAACATTAGGCCTTCCCGGGATATCAACGAGTCTTTAAACTCAAAACACGATTAATAGGCCTCGGGGGTATCATAATAACCGAGTCTTTAAACTCACGAGTCTTTAAACTCAACTTTCGGGCCCGCCCCCAAAATCAACACACCGGGTCTTTAAACCCAAATCCAGATCCAACCATCAACCGGGTCTTTAAACCCAAAACCGTTTTTAAACATAATAAGTCAGGATTCATCACAAATCTTTTTCCAACATTATTCCAAAAACATTTCTCATCGTAACAGGACTCATGCCCGAATTCACATGTAAATTCCAACACATGCAATTACCAGAAAATTTCTTCACAATATGATCAAACATCATAAATCCGAAACATGCATATTCATAACCAGATACTTCATCAAAAATTATCACGCATGCATAGGCAAAAACCGAAACCTCGAAATGCGTGAAATACGATAATTATCTCGAAAAACGTGAAAACAAGTAAAACCGATATATCATCTCACCATCGTAAAATCATATGTAAAACCATGAGATAAATAAGCAAAATAGTCATGCATGCCCAATTTAAAAATCAAAGAGTCCACTCACAGTCTTAGGACACGTCAATCGCGTCTCGCGTGCTCCTCCGTAGCTTCGGAAGTGTCCGGGCCTGTGAAACGTACAAGAAGGGTTACAAACATCCCAAAATAACTCGTAGGATTTTTCCTAATTTTTCCGGATTTTTCGGCAAAAATAAACTTAAAGACTTAATCTTCCGGACTCCCGAAATTATCCCAAATGACTCCCGATCGATTCGAACCCTAAAGATAAAATGTTATTTAAACTGTAAGGATTAATTCTCATGTTGACCGTGATCGGAGTTGACGTCACACGCGCCGTCACGCGCCGCCCAAAGTGGCTGCGCGTGAAAGCCACGCGCCAAGCTACAGTACCTTCGTCCTTACCCGAATCAACTGATAAACAGGTCTAATACCCGCGACTCAACCCGACCAGTTCAAGCCCAATTCTCAATCAATTCCTCTCGTTTTTGTTCCTATTATCTTCCCTAATCCTTTAATTTTAGGTCTGCAATGAAGGTTAACCTCGACTAGTACCCAAACGACCCAACTCAAACTCGAACAGTCGAACAAATCGACATTCTGGAACTCACCCAAACTAACCCCAATCTCAAATTATTTTCACCAGTAGGTTAAGGGGATTCATACGAACACAATGGTACTGTCAATTGATCTTGCCGTTACCTGGAAGTCGTCGTCCTCAAGCTCGAAAATACTCAGAACCAGGGTACTCCGTTCTTGGCCAATTCGTGAATGTCGTCCTTCGAATTTGACGTGGTTGGTTTCCTTTTGCTCCCAGAAGACTAGAATGGCCCCTGGTTTCGATCAACAAACCTCAGAAATCGAATTCAGTTTTTCCCTCCAACTGGTTCAACTCTGAACCGTAGCTCATGTTCCTGGGCGAAACAGGCTCCAATCCCTTCAGTTCTTGCACCGTAGTGATCCTAACACTCCCAGAAGTCTCACCGTGTGTTTGGTTTGATCCTTCGACCCTCAGAATTTGAACTCAGCGATTTCCCCCCCAGAAACCCGAAATGGTTCAACACTGGTTCTCTCAATCTCTCTCAGTTTTTCCACCGCAGAAAGGACGCAAATGAGTCCCTAAGTCCAACAGCAATCAGAGTAATCGATTCAAACGGCCAGCAACTCGTGGGAGACACTCTGAAGTCTCTGAAAACGGTTTCCCGCAAGCACAGAGACCACGGCCATTCCTCACTCTCTCGTGCTCTGAGCTCTGCCCAAACGTGCACCAAGGTCACTCAATCCTGTTTCCACTGCCTAAAACTACATAAACAAAACGTCTGAACAATCCACTAAAGCCATAAACAATTGAACGCACAAACCCACGGCCGCTGCTCTGTTTTCCACGGTGGTGAACAGTACCCCGTGTGGAAATTACCAAAATGCCCCCCAGGGCAAAAATTACCAAACTGCCCTCCAACTTCCGTGACCCGTAACTCGGTCGTCCGACGTCCGTTTCAAGCGTGCCGCCTGTCGTTGTACTCGGGGCGTCGAGACGAACATAACGGTCTTCGAGTCAAATGGATATCAATTGTCAAACAAAAGTCAACTTTTTCCCCTTATAACGCCCAAATTACGATAATGCCCCTGAACTTCCGAACATCATAACTTTCACTCCGAGCGTCCGAATCGGACGTGCCACCTGTCTATGAACTCGTGACATCCCGAACTACGTCACGGTCATCACTCAACGTCCGTTCGACCTCCAAATCAAAAGTCAACAAATCGACCACACAAACACAGGGGTAAAAACGTCATTTTATTCAATATTTAATAATATTACATTTCCAGAACGTCCGGGCGTTACAATCTCCCCTCCTTAAGAAATTTCGTCCCGAAATTTCAAGGAAACAAGTAAGGGAACTGTTCTCGCATCTGCGCCTCGGGTTCCCATGTGGCTTCCTCCACATTCTGGTTCCTCCAGAGAACCTTCACCAGAGGAACGGTTTTCCGACGTAGCACTTTCTCCTTTCGATCCAAAATCTGTACCGGTTGTTCCTCGAAGCTCAAATCATCTCGAAGTTCAATGGGCTGATCCTCCAGTACATGAGATGCGTCAAACACATATTTCCGCAACATCGACACATGGAAAACATCGTGGACCTTTGAAAGCTCTGGCGGTAGTGCCAGCCGGTAGGCCACCGGGCCAATCCTCTCGGTAATCTCGTAAGGTCCAATATAACGAGGGCTCAACTTCCCTCGCCTGCCGAATCGCACTACACCCTTCCAAGGGGACAATTTCAGAAATACCCGATCTCCGACCGCAAACTCCAGATCTCGAATCCGATGGTCCACATAGCTCTTTTGTCTGTCCTGGGCTGCCTTGAGCCGATCCCTGATGAGTTTGACCTTCTCGGTCGTCAGTTCCACCAATTCGGATTTAGTCAGCCTCCTTTCCCCCACGTCCGTCCAACACAACGGAGTTCTGCACTGCCGTCCATACAAGGCTTCGTACGGAGCCATCCCAATGCTCGCTTGATAGCTGTTGTTGTAGGCAAATTCCATCAAGGCTAGATGTGACTCCCAAGTGTCCTGAAATTGCAAAACGCAAGCTCGCATCAAATCCTCCAATGTCTGGATGGTCCGCTCAGACTGGCCGTCAGTCTGAGGATGAAATGCAGTACTGAAACGAAGTTTCGTCCCAAATGCTTCCTGCAGACTCTGCCAAAATCGAGAAGTAAATCTTGGGTCTCGGTCAGAAACTATTGATTCCGGAGTACCGTGCAAACGGATGATCTCGTCAATAAACAACTGGGCCAACTGGGTCATCCTGAAATTCTCTCGTACTGGCAAGAAGTGAGCTGATTTCGTAAGCCTGTCCACAATCACCCAAACTCCATCGTGACCCCTGGGTGTCCTAGGAAGTCCAAACACAAAATCCATCGTCAAGTGATCCCATTTCCATTCCGGAATAGGTAGTGGTTGCAAGGCTCCATAAGGTCGTTGTCTCTCAGCCTTCACTTGCTGGCAAATCAGACACCTGCTGACAAACTCGGCAATCTCCCGTTTCATTCCCGGCCACCAGTAGTGCTCTCGCAAGGTACGATACATCTTGGTCCCACCAGGATGCATCGTGTAGGCCGCACTATGAGCTTCGTCCAAGATCTCCTTCTTCAGTGCCTCCATGCCGGGCACACACAACCGTCATTCTTTTAGCAAAGCTCCATCCTCCCTGACTGTAAAGTCTAGCCGTTCACCGGCTTCCACTTCAATCCGAAGTACACATGAGACAGGATCTTGAGATTGAGCCTCAACGATCCGATCGACCAGGAGTGGTCTCACATGAAAATTAGCCAGCAAGACACCTTGGCCATCCAAACCCAAATCAATGCTATTCTTACGGAGTTCAACCAAAAGTGGCAAATGAACCGTCCGTAGATGTGCTACAGAATGTGTTGACTTCCGGCTTAGAGCATCAGCCACCACATTGGCTTTTCCCGGGTGGTACTCAATCGTGCAATCATAATCCTTAATTAGCTCTAGCCACCGTCGCTGCCTCACATTCAACTCCTTCTGAGTGAACAAGTACTTCAGGCTCTTGTGGTCCGTAAATATTCTGCAAGTCGCACCGTACAGGTGATGTCTCCAAATCTTCAATGCATGCACAACAGCAGCTAACTCCAAATCGTGCGTCGGATAATTGCGCTCATGCGGTTTCAACTGGCGCGAAGCATAGGCGATCACTTTCCCATGCTACATTAGTACACATCCCAAACCCTGTAAGGATGCATCACTGTACACCTCAAATTCCCCACTGCCGTCTGGAAGGGTCAGTATAGGAGCAGACGTCAACCTTTCCTTTAGCTCCCGAAAACTACGCTCACAATCGTCATCCCACTCAAACTTGACTCCCTTCCGCGTCAGTCGCGTCAACGGGGCAGCAATGGTAGAGAAACCCTCTACAAACCTCCTGTAGTAACCAGCCAAACCCAAGAAACTCCTGACTTCAGTGACGGTCCTCGGTTGTTCCCACTTCGCCACTGCCTCAATTTTCTGAGAATCCACACTGATCCCGTCAGTTGAGATCACATGCCCCAAGAAACTCACGCTCGTCAACCAAAACTGACATTTGCTGAGCTTCGCATACAACTGGTTTTCCCTCAAGGTACCCAGCACCATCCTTAAGTGCTCCTCGTGCGCTTCCGCACTCCTCGAGTAGACCAGGATATCGTCAATGAACACGATGACAAAGTGATCCAAGTAAGGCTGCAACACTCGGTTCATCAAATCCATAAACGCTGCGGGTGCGTTGGTCAAGCCAAACGGCATCACCAGGAACTCATAATGACCATAACGGGTCCTAAATGCTGTCTTGGGTACATCCTCATCCTTAACCCGCAATTGATGATACCCAGAACGTAGATCAATTTTGGAGAAGTACTGCGCTCCTCGCAGCTGATCGAACAAATCATCGATCCGAGGCAACGGGTATTTGTTCCTGACTGTTACTTTATTCAGTTGCCTGTAATCGATGCAAAGTCTCAAACTCCCATCCTTTTTCCTCACAAACAACACCGGAGCTCCCCAGGGGGATACACTCGGTCGAATAAATCCCATCTCAAGTAATTCTTGTAACTGCGCCTTCAGTTCTTTCAACTCGGCTGGCGCCATACGATACGGAGTCTGAGAAATAGGTTGCGTACCTGGAACCAGATTAATAGTGAACTCAACATCTCGATGCGGTGGCAATCCCGATAGATCCTCCGGAAAGACATCCGGGAACTCCCGTACAATCGGTATATCCTCCACCCGCAATGGTGCAGCTCGTGAATCCATCACTCGGGCTAAGTATCCCTGGCACCCCTTCCTCAACAACTTACTTGCCTTCAGGGCAGATATTACTCCGACAGGAGTTGCTCGCTGAATTCCCTGAAAAGTGGTTTCCGGTAGCCCCGGGCTCCGAAAAGTAACCCTCTTATCGACGCATTCGATAGAGGCGTGATGGAGCGTCAACCAATCCATACCCAAGATGACATCAAAGTCGTGCAAGTCCAAGAGTATCAAATCTGCCACCAGACCAACATCACCTACCATTACGGGGCACTCCCGCAACACTTGGTTCACCACAAACACATCTCCGGTGGGCGTACTCACTCCCATGTCACAGTCCAGTGCGGACACCTCTCTACCCGCCAACAACTCACAGTCCCGTGAAATAAATGAATGAGTAGCTCCGGGATCAATTAAAGCACAAACATCATGTCCAAAGATCGTGAGTGTACCTGTCACAACACCAGGCGCTGCCCTGGCCTCCTGCTGCGTAACAGCAAAAACTCGGGCCTGTGGTCCAGCTGCTCGCCCACGGCCCCGGCCCCTCTGTCCACTAGCCGCTCCGGTACCACCTCCTCGAGTGCTCCCAGTCCCAGAAACTGCAGCTGTGCTCCGTCCCTGCTCTGCTCCACCCCGACCTGCGCCACCACCATGTGGCAAAGATGGACAGTCCCTCCGATAGTGGCCCCGCTCGCCACAGAAAAAAACAGATGACACTGGAAGCATCTCGAACAAAACCACCACTCTGCCGTCCCGTGGAAGCAACAGAAGTCGCGCTCGCCTGCGGAGCAGTCTGCGCCCTAGGCGCTCGGAATCCGGAACCCTGATAGTTACCAGGCCTGCCATAACGATCATTGCCTGCAGATGAGGCTCCACCATAACGTCCCTTCTTCGAGGCTCCCTGACCATACGATCCAGAATATGAACGCCCGCGACGTTGTCCACCACCAGAATACTGTGGACGTGTTGGGAGACTAGCCTCAACCCGCACCGCGGCATCAGACAACTCCCTGAGAGTAGCAAAAGCTCCGCCCGTCACAATGGCCCGTATCTCACCCCGTAGGCCAAGCTCGAACCTACGGCATTTCTCAGCCTCAGTAGATACAAAGGTAGGAGCAAAACGAACTAGCATCTGAAATTTCTGTTCATACTCAGCTACGGACATGCTCCCCTGCTGGAGCTGCAGAAACTCGGTCTCCCTAGCATCACGGAATGAACGGGGATAATACTGATCCAGAAACCGCTCACGAAAGGTCTCCCAAGTCACTGTACGGGCATCCCAACCCGACAACTCCAGAGTGTACCACCACTCATAAGCAGAGCCATCAAGTAGAAATGTGGCCAACACCACACGCTCCTCAAGAGGACAGTGCATCACAGTAAAAATCCGTTCAATCCGAGAAATCCAACGGTGAGCATCCTCGGGATCCGCTCCACCACTGAACACCGTAGCCCCAAGACGCTGGGCTCGCTCGATCGAAGCGCTCTCGGCATCGCCATTAGGTCGTGGAGGGGGTTCGCGTCGCGGAGGCATGGCCGGTCGTCCTTCTTTCTGTAAGAGGCATAAGTTAGTACAATAATCAAGGCACACCCAAGTGCCGGACACGAATCGTAAACCTAGGCTCTGATACCAATTGACAGGACCCACCCCGGTTATCGCCTCGATAATCGGGAAGCATCCTGCTCCCGTCTGACAATCGAATCAAAAGACCGGAAACTAGTTAAAATTACAACACACCCATTGCCAGACCAGGGAGATTAAACAAATACATCCGACTGGACGTCAAGTCCACAGTTTCACAGAGCAATATTACAAAACGAGTTAAAGAAACAAGTCCTACTCTGTGAACTAACTACTCCGCAACGGAAAAACTTTATGCCTCCGCCTCTGCCTCGGCGCTTGCCCCCACGCTTGTTCCACGACCTGGAGGGAATTTAAAACAACAAGGTGTGAGTGGACCGAAACATAAGTTTAACAGGAAAAACAGTTTTTCCGAAATCGGGTTCGCCCTCCAGTTTTGTAATCCGCATGCATAACCAAATATTCAAAATTGTGTATTAAACTTTTGAAAACTCTTTTTCCGAACACAAGGAAAACGTTACAGGGATCGTCATAACTCATGTAAAACCATATAATAATACCAGATTCCAGAAACCGTCATTTTGAAACATTATTTGCACAAATCAAGTGAAACATAAATCAATAATCATGATTATGCCGTTGGATCCATCCGAGTCTTTAAACTCAACATTAGGCCTTCCCGGGATATCAACGAGTCTTTAAACTCAAAACACGATTAATAGGCCTCGGGGGTATCATAATAACCGAGTCTTTAAACTCACGAGTCTTTAAACTCAACTTTCGGGCCCGCCCCCAAAATCAACACACCGGGTCTTTAAACCCAAATCCAGATCCAACCATCAACCGGGTCTTTAAACCCAAAACCGTTTTTAAACATAATAAGTCAGGATTCATCACAAATCTTTTTCCAACATTATTCCAAAAACATTTCTCATCGTAACAGGACTCATGCCCGAATTCACATGTAAATTCCAACACATGCAATTACCAGAAAATTTCTTCACAATATGATCAAACATCATAAATCCGAAACATGCATATTCATAACCAGATACTTCATCAAAAATTATCACGCATGCATAGGCAAAAACCGAAACCTCGAAATGCGTGAAATACGATAATTATCTCGAAAAACGTGAAAACAAGTAAAACCGATATATCATCTCACCATCGTAAAATCATATGTAAAACCATGAGATAAATAAGCAAAATAGTCATGCATGCCCAATTTAAAAATCAAAGAGTCCACTCACAGTCTTAGGACACGTCAATCGCGTCCCGCGTGCTCCTCCGTAGCTTCGGAAGTGTCCGGGCCTGTGAAACGTACAAGAAGGGTTACAAACATCCCAAAATAACTCGTAGGATTTTTCCTAATTTTTCCGGATTTTTCGGCAAAAATAAACTTAAAGACTTAATCTTCCGGACTCCCGAAATTATCCCGAATGACTCCCGATCGATTCGAACCCTAAAGATAAAATGTTATTTAAACTGTAAGGATTAATTCTCATGTTGACCGTGATCGGAGTTGACGTCACACGCGCCGTCACGCGCCGCCCAAAGTGGCTGCGCGTGAAAGCCACGCGCCAAGCTACAGTACCTTCGTCCTTACCCGAATCAACTGATAAACGGGTCTAATACCCGCGACTCAACCTGACCAGTTCAAGCCCAATTCTCAATCAATTCCTCTCGTTTTTGTTCCTATTATCTTCCCTAATCCTTTAATTTTAGGTCTGCAATGAAGGTTAACCTCGACTAGTACCCAAACGACCCAACTCAAACTCGAACAGTCGAACAAATCGACATTCTGGAACTCACCCAAACTAACCCCAATCTCAAATTATTTTCACCAGTAGGTTAAGGGGATTCATACGAACACAATGGTACTGTCAATTGATCTTGCCCTTACCTGGAAGTCGTCGTCCTCAAGCTCGAAAATACTCAGAACCAGGGTACTCCGTTCTTGGCCAATTCGTGAATGTCGTCCTTCGAATTTGACGTGGTTGGTTTCCTTTTGCTCCCAGAAGACTAGAATGGCCCCTGGTTTCGATCAACAAACCTCAGAAATCGAATTCAGTTTTTCCCTCCAACTGGTTCAACTCTGAACCGTAGCTCATGTTCCTGGGCGAAACAGGCTCCAATCCCTTCAGTTCTTGCACCGTAGTGATCCTAACACTCCCAGAAGTCTCACCGTGTGTTTGGTTTGATCCTTCGACCCTCAGAATTTGAACTCAGCGATTTCCCCCCCAGAAACCCGAAATGGTTCAACACTGGTTCTCTCAATCTCTCTCAGTTTTTCCACCGCAGAAAGGACGCAAATGAGTCCCTAAGTCCAACAGCAATCAGAGTAATCGATTCAAACGGCCAGCAACTCGTGGGAGACACTCTGAAGTCTCTGAAAACGGTTTCCCGCAAGCACAGAGACCACGGCCATTCCTCACTCTCCCGTGCTCTGAGCTCTGCCCAAACGTGCACCAAGGTCACTCAATCCTGTTTCCACTGCCTAAAACTACATAAACAAAACGTCTGAACAATCCACTAAAGCCATAAACAATTGAACGCACAAACCCACGGCCGCTGCTCTGTTTTCCACGGTGGTGAACAGTACCCCGTGTGGAAATTACCAAAATGCCCCCAGGGCAAAAATTACCAAACTGCCCTCCAACTTCCGTGACCCGTAACTCGGTCGTCCGACGTCCGTTTCAAGCGTGCCGCCTGTCGTTGTACTCGGGGCGTCGAGACGAACATAACGGTCTTCGAGTCAAATGGATATCAATTGTCAAACAAAAGTCAACTTTTTCCCCTTATAACGCCCAAATTACGATAATGCCCCTGAACTTCCGAACATCATAACTTTCACTCCGAGCGTCCGAATCGGACGTGCCACCTGTCTATGAACTCGTGACATCCCGAACTACGTCACGGTCATCACTCAACGTCTGTTCGACCTCCAAATCAAAAGTCAACAAATCGACCACACAAACACAGGGGTAAAAACGTCATTTTATTCAATATTTAATAATATTACATTTCCAGAACGTCCGGGGCGTTACAAGTGACACTTGTCACTTATCCACTGGGCCTGTTCAAAAGATCTAGGCCCCACTCAGGATAAAAGTCCACTTTTGCCTCGTAAAATGTGTCGTCGTAAATTGTTCCTCGAAACTTCTGTGAACCGTAACTTTTTCGTCGAAAGTCCGATTTGGACGTGCCGCCTATCTATGCACTCATATTTATTCGATCTACGTAACGATCCTTGGTCCTCGGCCCTCAGCCATTGGACCTCTCGGGTCAAAAGTCAACTTTTTGCCCTCATTCGGGGGAAAAATCGTAATTTCACCGTGAATGTCCGTTAATCCTCGACTAATCTCCGATTAGCCTCGTTAATCCATCATTAGTTCTTAATTAGTCCCGATAGTTCGGGGCGAATCGTCACAATCTTCCCCCTTTCAATAATTTCGTCCTCGAAATTCAGACGGACCCAATTCCACAACCAAACTGTTGAATCCAATCATGTCCTCTTTACTCGGTTACTCTCCTGTAATCCTACACGTCCGACATAACCACCGTACTCATCGATATGCACCGTCATCGGAGCCTCCAAAGCCCCAACTAGACTCTCACTAACCGCGTTCCGATCATTGACTCTCCAGACTCTCCACGGTGGGTCACAAGTCTCACTCGAGACATTGACACGCGTCGATCTTGCCTGTCACTCACTCCGACAGGTCAATCCTACTAAGTTGTCGTCAAATAGGCTTTGCAGCCTGATGGTTCTTCTTATCTGACAACTGAAGTCAGCTTTCCAGTCTGACGACCTTTCTCATCCGATAACCCAAGCTGATATCCTATTCAGCATCCTATCCGATAATTATCCTTATTGCTCTCACTCAGAAATACCTCGTCCCCTGTCACTCGACGATTTGCAACCATAATCCACTGTTTAGAGGAACACCATTCCCCTCTAACACTCCCTAAGTTCACTACCATGATCGTGACTAGCTGGTAACGCTCGGCTCCACTGCGCTTTCGTCGCGCCACTCCGATCTCTACTTAGTGTCGAGTCCCCATATGGTATCTCATGTCACTCCGTGACCTACGCTAAAATTTTGACTCACTCGAGTCGTAACTACCGCATCACGTACTCTGTCGAAACACATTCGACATCTCACCCATCCTTGGTGTATCTAGACCCCAATCGAATACTTTTCTCAGCAGGAAACATCATACACAGTCGCTAGGGTTCCTCTGGCCCACACGGCCCTGAGCTCTCGGTTCACCTAATCTCTGAACCCTCTCCATCCACTCTGCCTGAGCACATAGCATTCGACGTCCAGTCTTCATACCAATATGTCGGAACACATCCGATCATAGTAATCATCGATTTGGTTACTATTCCGATCACTATCGCATGTCCAACTAGGACTCTAGACACTAACCCACTTATTCCTCACTCCAACTATGGTTTGATAATCAATCGTTCGTCATGAGCTAGCCTCAATCCTTCACAATCTCTATCCTCAAGTCCAACTAGAGGCATCAGCTATTCATCTCTTCCTGATCGATATCCTTGTATCGTCCTCGTCTCATATTTATTCCCATATCCAATCTCTGTCTTGTCGTCTCACCAACTATGTAAAGGGATCCTTCAACAGTCTTACAATATAGTTCTCCTTTGTTTCTAGCTTAGCATAATCAGCAAGGAAAATCACTCCAATAACAACTAGACCTCGGTCCATTCGCCTCAATCACCTCAATCATCTCGATCACCCGGATCCTTGCCACACGACTCGATCTCACTCACCTCAATCTAAATTCATCTCGATGCATCGTGGTTCCATTGTGGGTCCAACTACCTTGGACACTTACTTGTCACATCCAGTGACACTAAATACGATATGTACAAGCACACACTCTTCTCCTCGTCTCAACTACAACCTTGCTAGATCACGGATCCAAAGTCGATCAGGGGTCCACTAATCAATACGTGACCACTGTACTGGTGACGCCCAACCTCATCTAACACACAGTCGAAAATGACCATTTCTAGTACCGACTTCGGAATCGAGAGTAATTGCAACCATGTTGGAAGCATACCTAACTTTTCCAATTACTGAGCTTACTCTCTACATGAGCATCCTCGTAACTCGCGTCTCGCGTCACGTCGACAACTATCCTAAGGCTCTGACCAAGCTAGTGGAAAAAGTGAAGTCCTCTAACTAGGAGTATTCTCTGATAATTACTGTAATGCTTAATCCTTTCCTTTCGAACTAAGCACTTCCATAGATTCTCTTCGGCTTCTTCCATCACTGTGCATGTCAGCAACCTAGTTCGGACGTCTCAATCCTTATGGGATCAAATTCCAGGACCGAACACTCATGTCATCCGTCCACAAGGAACTAGGGTACCTATCCCCCATCCAGGTATGGGGTATACCTTGCACCGCGCCACTCGGGATCCTCTCTTTCCCGCTCAGTGCACATCGAACTCACATGCTTACCACTCTAGGGCACGTCTACCAACTCGATCACAAACTAAGCCCTCAACTCACTCAGACATCATCTAGGTGTCTGTAACCAATCCAACTCACCTACCTATTTACGACCGTTTATGTACGTCCGAAAGGATGTCAATTTATCCTAACCTGATGTACCGCCCTACTGAAGAGTCACAACAGGCTCCTGCTGTGATCTCCAGTCAAATCTCTATATATAACCATTTCTAACCAATCAGTCACTAATCACTATGTCAGTACTCGATTCGTCCATTCTTAGTCATCTCAATCACCACTGGGACAGAATCCGCACCCAGTTCCACCACTGTTGGGTTCCACCCAGTTCAACTCTATCATATTTATCATCTCGAAACAATTTCCAAGAGTCTACCCTCAACTCGTGGCTAGTCGTCTTTCCTCGTTATTGCCATCGCATCACCGCCACGTGGAGTGCGAATCAAATCAATCCTAGAACCCTGCTCGTACCGAGCTATCACCACTTATCTCTACTAGGTTCGGAGGGGCTCTACCTCCCTCGCACCCCACGACTCTGGGTATGACCATTCTGACAATCCATACGAGAAAATGAATGTTCCCCAAACGTCCCCCGATTCTCAGCAACCATTGTCCAATCCAGCCTCGATGGTGGTACCTACCATGAGCTTGTGTAGACACAACCCAACACGTCACCACCGAGACTCTGAACCTATGCGGTTAACTCACCGCCGCCACCAACCACTAAACACACAACATCCACTGATCGGCCCACCTCGGGATCCGATCAACAAGTACCACTTTCCTGGTAACTTGTCCGATCCAGTACCAGCTAGGGTTATCACAATCCGGCTGCTCCCTGTAGCACGTCGATCCTGGCCGATCCAACGCTCTCGACTCCAAGAATTCGTCATACACCGATACGGGTGTCCAATCATCCAATAACCACACTATAAAGATCTCGTCCTCTCGTAACTCTACGGCTCCTAGCTGCTCGCCTCCACAAGGACTTGGCCATACTCCGTGCTTAACACTGTAAAAGCACCATGTATTGTAATCGTATCCTACCATGCCACACAACAACTACTCTGGGGCATTCCCTCCTACTCTCACCCTAACTATCAAGTTAATGACGAGCTGTTACCACTGCAGAGACATAACATCCTCGACCTGGGCGTCACTCCAAGAGCAAAAGCCACTTTGATACCACTTGTCAGGATCCATACCAAATCCCCCGAGATTAACGTGGGACATACCTGCTCCCGTCTGACACGAAGTGTCAGACCAGGGATAATCGATCCTTAGCTCAACCGGGAGTGCCAGAGAGCGACAGGATCCGGAGGAGGAATGTGATGTCTCGGTCTCTACTACAACAACCTACATCCGCTATCAACCTGAAGGGCATTAAAAACATTAAAGTTGAGAGTGGACAAAACAAGGAATTTAATAAAAATATTTTATAAGAAGACATTTATGCCCTTCACAAAAAGCATGCATGCATTCAAAAACCATTTCTCGAAGCATTCATTGGGGCCTTGGCCCAAAATCTAAAATAAGGAAACCCAGATCAAGTCTCCTTTCCAATCACGAAACACAAGGTCTCAACCCAAATCCAATACACGTGGGTCTCAGCCCAAAACCGTTCTCCGTAAAACTACATATATATAACTCATCCTAGACATTCTCTGATGTCTAATCAATACCGCGTCACGATTTATCTATAAGTGTGCACACTACTCGGCGTCTCACTCCGAGTCTACCCCCAGGATCTACGACGTTTGGGAGGAATCGTCCAAAACCCAGGATCTACGACGTCTAGAAGACTGTCCCCGGACCCAGTCTGTGACTATACCATATCTCTCACACCTGGAATGTGCTCCCTCTTGGAGTCACTCATTTTAGGTAGTGGATCGTGACTCTTCAGGATCATCGACGTCTGGAGGAGACCAATACGCCTATAAAGGAGGGCATACACATATAAGCGTGAAAAACCACAACTGGGACTTAAGCCCGATTTCACAATTTAACTGGGCCTCAAGCCAGAACTCAAAATCAACTGGGCATCGAGCCCGATACCTCGGGATCAGTCACGATACCAATCATAGTAATGTGTTCAACCATCAGTCCAAGACCGCTCTCAATCCTGGTATGTCGCCATGAACATATCAATTGCCGCGACCACCTCTAGATTATGGTGCACACATCAACGATCGATCTCCTATACCGTCAGCACTCTGAAGTCAAGCCTCCAATGGCTGCTCGACAATAGGATGTGCATCGTGACCTCTCCTGAAGGAACACATCCCCAGTCCAGAGGCGAGAGTCGTCTCATCCGTCGTCGTGTACACAACACTCGTTGTGACCACAACTCAGACCCGTAGGTCATCAATAGGGCCATATGCCCGAGATAAAATCAAATGGGTCTCATGCCTGAGTTTATCTTTTCAAATCCAAATCCATTTCGTTAAACCAAACCCACAAACACGTATAAGCACCGCATAAAATCCAAAAACCTCGAAATACATGCAAATACGTTAAACACACACAAATGAACTCATGGCAACACAAAACATGTATGAAAACACTTATAAAACATTTATGCATGCATCGATTTAGAAAGTAAAGTCCACTCACAGACCGTCTGAGTTGTCGCCTCGATATACGCGTCATATGCCTTCCTGTGCTAATCACCTTCTCCAGGGTTCCCCAACCTGTCCAAATTATTTTAGAGGGTTACTAACTACTTAATTAGCCCCACATAAAAGTCCCCCTAATTTTCTGGGATTTTAAACTATTTTTAAACGCGATCCGAAACCTTCGGGCATCCCGAACTATATCGAGACCATGTCTGATCGACTCAAAACTAGTCCAAAAATGTTCGTTACATCGAATAGATGAAATTACATGTTGGAAACTTCTCTAAAAGGGGTCCCACGCACCCTCACGCGCCACCCAAAGGGGCTGCACATGGCCTTCACGCCCCTGCACATTACTCATCCCTGTCATTCGGCAGATCGGGTCCGACCGGTCCACCTGCAAATCTGGTCCGACCATACCGGCGGAACTGGTCCAGTCTATTTCCTTCCTTATTTTTGGTCTGATTCCTTCCATTTCAATTCCTATCTCTATGTTTCTTCATTTCCTATCATCTTACATGAACAAAACCAAGAAACCAATCCTAAAACCCATTGGTTCTTAAAACCATTTTGAACCCAAACTTCCTATCCACGTTATGGGCACTTCTTCTAGGGGTTTAACCCTTCATCCTAACGGTTCCAATAGGTTCGTAGGATCACTAGAAAGAGGTTTGGAGGTTCGATTTGGGTTAACTTAGCCGGAAACCAAATTCGGTGAACAGCAACCGAAAATCTCCCAACTGCCGTTCTGGGCTGTTCAGCCGTTCTGGGCTGTTCAGCCGTTCCCCACCATCCAAAACCACCTCCTAATCATCCTACCAACCTTCTAAACATAACCTAAACAACATCTAACTCCCCTAACGTCCAAAACCCGAAATTAAAACTTTGAATTAAAAATCTTACCTTCGCAGTTTCACGGTCACTGTGCACGACGACCCACGATCCTACCACTGTCCAGCACGTATGGGTCTCCTCTCCCTTTTTCATTCATGGTTCATGCTCATCAAGTGAGGTTGAGGGGTGTTTGTGAGGGGAGGGTTGCACGGTTTATGGGTTTCGGGTTAGTTTGGATGATTGGAATGTAAGGGAATGGGCAATGGATGAGGGACAAGTATTGGGCCTGTTCAAAAGATCAGGGCCCCACTCAGGACAAAAGTCCACTTTTTCCTCATAAAACATGCCGTCGTAAATTGTTCCTCGGAACTTCCGTTAACCGTAACTTTTTTGTCAAACCTCCAATTTCGACTTGCCGCCTGTCTACGGACTCGTATCGGCTAGATTTACGTAACGGTCCTCAGCCCTCGGCCATCGGACCTTCCGGGTCAAAAGTTAATTTTTTGCCCTCGTTCGAGGGTAAAATCGTAATTTCGCCCTGAATGTCTGTTAATCCTCGGTTAATCCGTCATTAGTTCTTAATTAATCCTGATAGTTCAGGACGGGTCTCCACATGAACCTTAGCCGGACCCCTGCACGAGCACTTAATTCTGATACATGCATAGTAATCTAATCAAGGAAATCTAACGGAACTTTAATTGGTAAAGGTGGGATAGAAACCCTTGCTCGACTTAGTTAGTTAATCTTAGTTAATTTACTTACATTCATTCAACGTAACAAACCCCCCATTTCATTTTAATTACTCCACTAAAGTCAATTGAGTTAAACGGAATTGGATATCATTGAGCAAGTCTTCGTGAGATCGACTTTTGCTTGCATTTATACTATCTACACGTATAGTACATCTTTTGTGCTTGCTAAAATCTTCTATCATTTGTTCAAAGCCCACACCCCCCCCCCCCCCCCCCCCCCCCACCCCCCAATTTCATTCTTTCATTCTTTTAATTTTTTTTACTCTTTTATTTTTTTACTCTTTTATTCTTTAATTTATTAATTCATTCTTTTATTCTTTTATTCATTAATTAATTCATTATTATTTTATTCATTATTCTTTCTCAATAACATATTATTAATATTCCCTAATTTCCCCGATAAGGACAATCTCTATTTACCAATACTATATCTACACAAAAAGGATTCAAATTGCATATAATCAAATTACATAATTTAATGCGTAGTTTGAGCTTTATAAATTTTTGGGGCCGTTGCCGGGGAAATTGAAAATAATTTTTAATTTGTTAGTGTGTGTATATAAATTGTACATATTATACGTTTTTATAATTTTTACTTTTGTTAATATTATATATTTTCATAATTTTCTTACTAAACTTGTTTATATTCTTTATACTTGTTTATTTTATATTTGTTCTTATTATATTTGTTTATTTTTTATTTTTATACATTCACATATTATACTTGTTCCTAATGTTTATCTTTAGACACGTTCATATTATACTTGAATAATTTTTTTTTGAATTTATTCAAATTATACTTGCTCATTTATTCTTATACTTGTCCTAACTTTTATTTTTATGCATGTTCATACTTTTGATTTTTTATAATTGTTTTTATTGTATTTATTCATAGTGTTCATATTTTCATACTTGTTCATTTTATACTTATATATACTTGTTCATAATTGACTTTCATTTATGCTTATTCATAATTCTTATACTTATCATATTATTCTTGTACATGATGTTCATTGTTTTTACTTGTTCATAAATGCATATTGTACATGTTCACCTTTCCTTATTTTTATTTATTTTTAATTGTTTTTGTAATTGAAAAAAAATCGTAAAAAAAAATTTCTTTTTTTTTCATCTATTTTTTTAAAAAGAAAAAAATTTCAGAAAAAAAATTTAAAAAATTGTTTTAAATAATGAAAATGTTTTCATTACCTCAAAAAAAAATTATTTAAAAAACAACATTTACTTTCCAACTTTCGTTAGTCTTAACTTCATGTTAGTGTTAATTTATACTTGTGAATAAATTTTGTACATATGTTACTTGTTATTCTTCATACTTGTTCATAATTATTATACGTGTTCATAATTATTATACTTGTTCATAATTTTTATTTGTATGCTTGTTCACAATTTTTATTTTTATACTTGTTTATATAAATTCAAACTCTTGTTATACTTATTTATAATTGTTCTTGCTTATTCATACTTGTTTATAATATTTTTTTTTATACTTGTTCATATTTGTATATTTGTTCATAGCTATTTGATTATACTAGTTCATACTCACTAGACAGCTCCCAACGTCCAACACACTCACGATGTCCAACACACTCACGGCGTCCAACCCACTCACGACGTCCAACCCACTCACGACATCCAACACACTCACGACATCCAACACACCCACGACATCCGTCGTTTCCATCCGATAACTCCCGGCTCCACTATGATTTCGTTGTGCAACTCTGACCCTAACTAGCTCTAGAGTCCCAAACTGCCATCTCTTGTCGATACACGAACCGACATCTCACTCATCCTGTCGATACACTCGGAAGGTGTACGAACCCCATCGAATACTTTCTTTAGCAGAGATAATCACACACATAAATACTAGGGTTCCTCTGACCCACATGGCCCTGAGCTCCATGCTCATATAATCATTGAACCCTCTAACACTACTCTACACTAGGCACAATATTCGATGTCCGATCCTTGTACTCAACATACAATCAACATCGGACACCGTCTAATTACCATATCATGTCCATCTAGGACTCAATCTGATGATCATACCACATCAATCAGACTGCTCAATATTTGGAAATCTCGTTGTCAACATGTACTACTCACAGGTGTATACACATTACATCAATCACCAAGGCACTACTCTAGCCTGCTCACAAATTGCACTCAAGCAATGTCTAACCACATACCAATATCCACACTCAAGTCTGCGTACCACTACAATCTCGGACCTCCTCCGTCTATCTCATGGCTGACATGCCAATCATATTCCGGTACTGGGACCTGTCTGTCTGATCCTAGACCTGGACCAGTCACATACTGTCTCAAATCTTCCCGGATTTCTCCCAGTCACTCGACCAACACTGGAGATGTGTCTAGCATATTCTCATATGGAACTCCAAACTAAGCAACTCACGTTTAACAAGATGTACCAATCCAAACCTGTCAGTGACCTACCTCGACCATTCTAGAGATAGCTAACCAGTTCACTAACCAATCTCATTCCTCGATTCCTCGGTTCCTACAACCGTGCTATAAACCACTGCTTTAGCTTGTGTGTCTAACTGGAACACTATCTAGCAACACTACATGGTCATCCACCACAAGGAAAATCTCTCAATCTAGAGCGATAACGAGCCTGCAACCGTCCTACTCGAGGCATCGACTATTCACCATTTCTGAATGATAGTCAACGTATTTTCATCGTCGGCTAACACCAATCTGACACGATCTTTATCCTCAACTACTTCATTCCATAGCCCAAATCGGTCCAAAGTGTCTTGATGCATAAGCATTTTGATTATCTCGATTGACAACCACTATGATCTTCAATTTCCTTGATCCATACTCATTTCTATTCACACTCACTGCAATTCACGATCGCTTCGATCTACAATCACCACAATTCACCCAGTCCATATTTAACTCGATCCACGCTAACTCTCTTGGCCATCATCCATGATCCATACCACCTACATAGGTCCATCCAAATCTTGTGCTCACTCATTACATCCGGTGACACTAAGCATATTTCGTTCCTCTACTCAATCCAATTCGACACACGGTCTAGGTGTTAAGATCTTACACCCTTTTGAACCCAAGAGAAATTGCAACCATGTAGCAAGCATAGCAGCAGAAAATGAGAAGTCTCCTTCACCAACCAATAATATATGTTAATGACTACTGTCGTGATCCTTCCACGACCACATCATTCCTTAAAGCAGCTCAACTTTTACAAACTTATACATCTTTAAGTGATGAGAAGTTCCCTAAGAACTTACAGGTTAAGGATTCCTATTTTCGCTCAATTTCCTCGTCCAGCTGTCTCATCATAACTATCTCTCGAAGTTCCATCGAACTTCGACAAGGAACAATGGGGTTCTCATCCGTGACATTCAAAATAAACTTAACCCCAATTCCACTTAGTCCTGCAACTGAGTACTCCCGCTCAGGGACATTACAACAAGTGTCCCATCTCCCGAACAGTCATTCTATAGTAACCTCCTGGCTTCCAAGTCGTCACTCACTTGGAACATCAATCACGTGCCCTAGGAACCAATCTGTCTTAAGGTCAAAAACTTCTATGCAAATCAAATCGATGGTTTCATCATTGTACCAATCAGAGTACTATCTCGCACGTCCCAACTCTATGTGATAAATCCTACTGCACCTAACACTCGTGCAATCTGTCAAAAGATAACTATGGTACCTGTCACCACTCTAGGCATGTCCCGTGCCTCCAATAATCCATTTTAACAAGAAGGGCATTGTGATCTCACTACTCTACTCGGGACTCCTCCATGTCCCGCTCAATGATTACTAAACATCACACGTCTGCCTCTCAAGGGCTCGGAGCTCAAGGTAACCCTCGTCTAAGCTCCCTAAGTGCACGAATCCCCATGATGTCTCTGTGTCTTCCAGAAGCATTCGATTGATGCCAGATTCCATCCACTTATCTCAGTCATCTCGATGGAGATGATGTGGCATCTCAACACAATCGCCACTGTGCTCATCGTCTCATATCGACATGTCCATCATCATCTCTTTCCCTCTGGATCAATTGCAAGAACCTCAAATCTCGGCACCAGACAAGACTGATGACTGCCCATCGTCTCATTCATCACTATGTCATGAGCATACCAAGGTCGATAAGACTCATCTATGTCCATCGATAGAAATTTCTACCCTAAACCACGTGCAGACCCAACCAAGAAACTCTTGCTATCTCTACCAACCGCTCACAACGGAAACTCATCACCCACTCGGGCGGCAACTCATTGCCCGTACAATCCGCTCAACGCATATAATCCATTGATTGGTCGCCTCGTGATCCGATCCACAAGTACCACTCTACTGGTAACTTGTCCAACAAATCTCAACCTGCGGTCATCCACGACCTTGGCTATTCACAGTAGCACATCTATCTTGACCAATAGCCAGTCATGATGCTCAAAGGTCGTTATACTCACTATCAGGGGTTCCTACCCTCGTCATTCATGAATCTCAACCGAGGTTCCTCCCCTCGTCACTTTCCTATTCTTACCCTCGCTATCAGGTTGATGGCGGGCTGTTCTTATCGTAGAAAACTCATATCCAGCATATGCACAACACTCCAAGAGAAACCTAGTGCTCTGATATCACCCTGATAAGACCCATCCCAATCCCCTTGGATTACCGTGGGATGTGCCTGCTCCCGTCTGACCCTACGTGCCAGATAAGGGATTAAACCGTAACCCACTCGGGGTTATTCAGAGTACGTAAGGATATATGGCGGCATGTGATTTCCTGATCTATACTACAGCCCGTATTCGCGATCAACCTGAAGGGTATCAAAAACATAAAAGATGTGAGTAGACAAAAAAAAACAGTTATAAAAACATTTATCAAAAAGACATTTATACCCTTCACGTATAAACATGCATGCATCAGAAAATAGTATTTCAAATACTTCCTCAAAATCAAGACATATTGCTTTTCAAAACAAAACATAGTGAAAAATGCTTCTCAATCGAAGCCATTTCCTTAGTAGGATCTCAGCTCAAAACAAATACATACAGGGTCTCAGCCCAAATCAAATCACATAGGGTCTTAGCCCAAATATAAAACACGTGGGATCTCAACCCATCATCATCAGTATCATTAGCCACAATTCCAATCCCAGAAATGTGTGCCCATAAGCTCCGAAATTGCTCTGATCTTGAGTATGTCGTCGTGAACATCACCAGCTGACAATCACCAGATTGTCGTGAACATATCACTGATCAATCTCATATACCGCACTCCTGAGTTAAGCCTCCCTTGGCTTCCGCCTCTCTCGGCTGCTTGAAAACAGGCACATCGTGACCTCTCCGTACCTCGGAGGCGAGCATATCTTCAGAGTGCTCTCAGGGGAACATATTCACAATCGGAGGCCTTCTAATAAAATTCAAGTCTTTAAACCTAAAATAATATCATCATTAACAGGGACACAAACCCGAATATCATCAATAGGGTCACAAGCCCAAAATATCATCAAATAGGTCACAAGCTCGAAAACAGTGTCTATCAACACTTCATAACCCAGGATTCCTCGAATCTTATCAAATTCACAACTGGGGCTCATTCCTGAATCATGACTAGGTCATAGCCCGATATATATCACATTTGACTATACTCTACGTCAAACCCTAAATCAACTGGGTCATACACTCGAATGATATTTCTAAACCAGAAAATCATTTCTACATTCAAAATCACCTTTGACTATCATCCGAGTCAAAGTCTAAATCAATTAGGACTCACACCCGAATACCGATTTCACGTATCTTCGTGAAATCATTCAAAACCATTAAACGAGTCCTCGATTTCACGCATACCCGTGAAATCGGTCAAATCATAAAAATCACATGCACGCATAAAACTCATTCGAAGCCCGAGTATCATAGAAAATAGTAAATCTTGAAATACGTGCATACTAACAATTTCCACAAAATTCCAAATCATTTATATAAATCATATGTATCTTGTCAGGACCCATCTCGGTTCCACCCCGAAACCCGAGGTAAATCCTGCTCCCGTCTGACACCCCAACACAAAGATTGAAAGCAATCTCACGAAAAACCACCAACTACATGCCAGACCCAGGAGAAAAATTTAAACATCCCGAAGTCAAAGTTTTACAGAGCATAGTACCCAAAAACAAAGGAAAGAAAACCGATAAACAAGGTACACGCACAACGGAAAATGTAAAGCACTCCGGGGTCACTCTCGAGTATTCTATACCTCCGACGCTGCCTCAACGTCAACCCCCGCGCTAGCTACACGACCTGGAGGACAATTTAAAACAGAAGGTGTGAGTGGACCATAACTAAAAGAAGTGTTTCCAAAAACCATTTCATAAGAAAACCAGGGTTTTAGCCCTCCGTTTTGAAAACACACATGAATAACCCATATACTGCAATCAGTTATAAATCACATAAAGATTGTCATAAAAACATTTGCAGAATCATCATAAAAACAATTATAGAAATCATGTCATAAGAATCAAAAAAACCATGTCATAAAACATAAGTTTCAACCAATTATCATCCAATCAAACCTGCTGGACCTATCCGAGTCTTTAAACTCCCGAGTCTTTAAACTCGATCCAGGCCTCAATAATATCCGAGTCTTTAAACTCAACAGGCCTACGGAGGAAATATCAGTATATCCGAGTCTTTAAACTCCCGAGTCTTTAAACTCAATCCGGGTCTTTAAACCCAATTCGGGCCCGTCCCCCGTCAAACATAATATCCGGGTCTTTAAACCCAATAACCAGATCCAGCAAATCCAATCCAAAACCATTTGAAAAACCATTTCTAAATCCACATCCAAACCCGAATCTGAAATCACCGGTCTGAAGCCCTTCTGGCGTCCAGAACCGTCATTCCGAACCCAAATCCGGAGTTCCACTTTCCAACTTTAAAACCAAATTCCGCTTTCCGAAATCCGATTCTAAAATCGAAAACCTTGATCATCAAAAATCCATTTATAATCATTGAAAATCACTCATCGTTTGAAAACCTCAAATCATGGCATCAAAATCAGAATCCAACTTTTCTCGTAAAACGTACTGAAAACCGTACTTTCTCGATAAACGTGCAATTATGAGAAACCAACATCACATATTCAACAATCATGAAATCGTATGTAAAACCATAAAACAAGTAATGAAAATTAGTTATGCATGCTCAGTTTGGAGACGGGGTCCACTCACAGTCACCGGCACGTCACTCGTGCCCCGTACGTCCGGTACGTTCTTCAGCTTCATCGGGAAGTCCCGATCCTGTCACAAGTCACCAAAGTACGTCACTAAGACTCTCCTAATTTACCCCAAAAATTCCCGGGCCCTAAACGCAACGAACCGGAACCCTAAACCTTCAACCTCGTAGAACTACCTCGAATCTACGTCCGATTAACCCGAAACTTATTCCAATAGACTCATTATAACTTCTAGACCAAAAACTCAGTTGGACTCTTCACTGGAAACCTCTTCCACGCGTCGTCCAAAGTGGCTGCGCGTGGGCCTCACGCGCCTGCACACAGAGCATTTTTCATCGTCGTCTTCCTTGGGCGAACCGGCGTACCCGGTTCTCTGCCAAACCTTCACCGTTTTCCTCCCTTTCTTCACCATTCTCACTGTCCAGTCCTAAGCAACCTATTCCCCTCACTCTAACACTTCGACACAGCCTCTAGATCATTGTCCCAAACTCAAAACCGTAACTCGTTCTGTCCCCTGTTTCACAATCCGGCCACCCAAGTCTTCCCCCGTCACGGCAACCACCTTAGACGACTCCTAGGAACCTACTGAAGCTTACCCAACTCACCAAAGTCATCGACTCAGCCCCTAAGTCCACGACTAATGGTTTGAAATTTAGAGAAAATAGGGCATACGAACGGGGATGAGAAATTACATGTAGTCGTCCACCACCGTGCTCGCCGCCGCGTCCCCTAGAGTCCACAGAGCCGTCTTAGCCTCCTCTCGAACCCAATCGATCAACACACGACCACACTAACACCAAGGTCCCTCAACTTTCTCTGTTTTTCCCGTGGACTCACACACTCCTCACGCATGAACACTACACCTTCCCGTCTCCTCAACACCCCCTGCACTCTCAACCTTCCTCTAAACACACTCTCACACCCAAGAATTCACACACTCACCGTGCTTTGATCGATTTCTCCCTCAGCCTCACTCTCTGTTTTCTCTCGAACACGACCACAAACACTCACCCGTTTAATTTGAACCGTGAAAAATCCTAGAACCCACTAGAGCTCTCCCACGTGTCACCAACCAAAATGCCCCTCACTTGTGACTTAAATTACGATTATGCCACTACCTTTCTAGACCCGTATCTTGCTCACCCTAGGTCCGATGAACACGTGCCGCTTGTCGTTGAACTCAGGACGACGAGATCTACCTAACAGTCCTAGGTCAACGTGTCAAAACACGATCGTACGAAAAGTCAACTTTCCCCCCGATTTTAGCCAAATTACGGTTATGCCCTCAACCTTCCGAACATCATAACTTCCTCCTCGGATGTCGGAATCGGGCGTGCCACCTGTCTACGGATTCGTGACGTCCCGAACTACGTCACGGTCACCGGACAATACCCAATTGACCACCCGAACTAGAAGTCAACTATTTACCCGAACTAGGGGCAAAATCGTCATTCTACGCTAACGGACCTATCGTAACCAACTAACCACCGATTAAGCTCACTAATCCCATCTTAATCACTGTCTTAACCCTAATTTCCGGGACGGGTCCTTACACATCTAGTGCATCTAAAACCATGTTCATAAAACATATAAAATAGTTATGCATGCATCATATTTATAAACCAAAAATCCACTCACATACCGTCCATGCTGCGAGCTCCGAATCCCCCACCATAAGCCACTTCGGGGCTACTCTTCGGGATGTCCGGACCAATCCAAATCATACTCAACGGTCATTTTCCATCACTAAAAGTCACAATCATAAACCCTCACACATCCCGAAACAGTCAACCCCGAACATGCTTCTCGATGAGAAAAACCTCCATTTGACCTATCAAACGATCTACGATGGACCTGAAATCACAACCATTGGATTTAGATCGTCGAAACCTTTTGACATGATCAATTTCACCTCAAATTTCATGCCTACGTGCCCCCACGCGCTGGTCAAAGTGCTCACGCTCCTGTCAACGGCGGTCAACGCTAACATCAGGAATGTCAAGGTTGACTTCATCTGCTGACGTCATCTTGACAACTTCCATGTGTCACCACCCTATTGGTCCATGTGTCCTGACACGTGTCTCTGACATCTCCCTGTCACGTGGCACCACCTCATTGGTTCACATGGTCTGACATGGCTAATGTGGACCTGCTACGTTAGCTACCACGTCATCTGACAATCCCTGTCATACTGCCACGTGGCACCATCTCACTAGTCCATGTGGTCTGATAACGTCTGACATGGCACTGCCACGTTACTACTGACTGGACCTGACAACTGCAACATGTTACCCTCTCGTTGGCCAAGAGGCCTGATAGGCCTGACAAATGATGACGTGGACTGCCACGTCATCATCATCTTCCTTTAAACGGGTCAACCCGTTTGACTATAACGGGTCAACCCGTTTGACTATAACGGGTCAACCCGTTTGACTATAACGGGTCAACTTGACCAGCGACCTTGACCTGGTCCTATCTTTCTCACTTCTTCACAAAAATCCACCATTTTTTCTTCCTACATGCTCATAATCTACCCAGGAAGAAATCCCTATGTCTAAAATGTGAAGAAAGTACCGGAAAATGGCTGGCCATGGTTGAATCCACATAGGTCACTTGCAACTGTCCTTTCAGGGCTGTCCCATGGCCCTTAGCCTCTGGTTTTTTATCCTAATAGCTCATACGATCTTATGGAACACATTAAGAGCTTCGAAACGTGTCCCAAATGATATGAAATCCAAAACCAATTTCAAATAAAAAATGGGTTTCTGGTTACCTTGTTTCACGGCTCCTCCACCGTCCATGGAGGCTCTACCGTCCTACCACCGTTTTCCCGTCTCTCTCTCACTCTCACTCTATCTCAAACAGCAAGCAAGGAAGATGATGGTTTGGGTTTAGGGTAGGTACAGGTTTGTATGAACAAATGGAAGGGAATGGTGGATGATCCATGTATGTATGGGCTTAGTACAAAGGATGAGTGACACTTGTCACTCATCAATTGGTCCAGGCCAGATCTATAGGACCCATTAAGGAAAAACCTAAAAGTCAACTGTCTCGGTTTTTGTGCAACTATGAATAGTTCTTAGAACCTTCCTTGCCACATATCTACGGACTCATATCGTCTCGATATACGTAATGGTCTTCGGTCCACATGCATTCGACCTTCCGAGTCAAAAGATAACGTTTTGTCCTTTCTAGGGGCAAAATCGTCATTTTATCCTAAATTGTTCGATAATCCTCGATTAATCCCAATTAATCCATACTTAATCCTTAATAACCCTTCATTATCCTTAATTAATCTCGTGGATTCGGGATGGGTCCTTACATCCCCGCTTGTCTCACCAAAAAGTGCTCATTCATTTCATATCCATATGGTGTCTTGAAGATAAAAAGTGATACACAGTCTCTTTACCTTATAGTTATCTCTTGTGCTTGAATATTGCTTTTATTGTCACGACTCGGCCCATCTAGCACAATATTGTCCGTTTTGGCCCAACCCTCACGGTTTTGCTCTCAGGAGCTCACGTGCAACTTCCCAGTAGGTCACCTGTCAGGACCGGTCCCAAATCCCCCGGGATTAACGTGGGACCTGCCTGATCCCGTCTGACACCACGTGTCAGACCAGGGAAAAGTCCATCTCTAGCCCTCGTCGGGGCTATCTGAGTGCATCAGGATCGTAGGAGGAGGGGAGTGATGTCTCGTCTCTACTACAGCCCGCATCCGCGATCAACCTGCAGGGCATTAAAACACGAAAACTGTGAGTGGACAAAATAATAATTTCATTAAAAACATTTTCGCTTAAAGATATTTATGCCCTTCACAAAAACATATGCATGCATTCAAAACCATTTATCAAACGTTCATAAAAGCCTTTGTTAAACATTTTCAAAATATTTCAAGGGTTCATGCCCGGCCCCATAAACCGTCATGACCCATAAATCCATTTGGGTCCTCGACCCAAAATCACAACTCAAAACCTTTCAACCATAACATGTGGGAACTCAGCCCAAATCCGTTCTCAGTGAAATACCAAAACATCAAGTACGAGGTCTCCGCCCCCAAACCATTTCTAAAACGTGAACACAGGGCCTTCGCCCTAAAACCTTAACCAAACAGAACCACATACGTACCGACATACATATAACCCATCCTAGGCACTTCCGGAGAAGATGCCAACTCGAGGCACACAACCCCTAGGGAACACATCCCCGATATAGTCACGATGTCATCAATCTATCTAGTGTGCACACTACCCGGGGTCTCACTCCGAGTCTTCTCCCAGGAATCTCCATCGGGAGGCTCAATCTCTGGATCTAGTCCGAGCTCTCTCTTTGGATCTAGTACACAATCTCTCCGGAAACTGGTCCAGGACCACATCATATCTAGTAACCACCACTCCTGGAACGAGATCCCTATGGGGATACCCATTCTGGTATGTGGATCGTGACTCTCCAGGTCGACGCTAGAGGAGACCATATAATCAATATGGAGGGTTCATCCATTTCATTTCTTTTCTTTCTTTCTCAGATAATTTTTCCACTGGATCTCTTACCCGATTCATCTAAACAGGATTCCTTGAATCCGATTCAAATCATTTTCACAGGCCTGGGACTAAATCCACAGTTCAACAGGGTCTCATGCCCGAATTCTCATTTCATAAATCGAACTGGGACTGAAGCCCGATATAACAACCAATTGGGCCCTAAGCCCGGAACCATAAAGCAAGAGGACCTCAAGTCTGATTTCACAACTAACGGGAATTTATGCCCGATATCTCAACTAAATGGGTCTCAGACCGGATATCATAAATCAACGGGGGATCAAGCCCGATATTACCACTAACTGGGCCTCAACCCCGAATCGTAAACCAACTGGGACCCCAGCCCGATCGTATAACACAAACGGACCCTCGGTCCGATTCCTCGTCAATTCAAATGGAATCCAAGTTTGAGAGTTTTTAAATCAAACGGGTCTCATGCCCGACTTTATATTTCCAAATCCAAAATCCGTTCATTCAATCGTCGTCGAAAATTTGGTAGGCAAAGGTACGACATAAAGCCGAAAACCTCGAAAAACGTGCAAATATTTCGATCCTAAGCTACCAGAAACAAATGCACTCATGGCATATCAAGACACATATTAAAACACTTATAAAACATTTATGCATGCATCAAGTTCGAAAGAAAGGTCCACTCACAGACCGTCTGAAGCCGCGCCTCGATACGCATGCCAAAACGTCTTCCCGGGCCAATCGTCGCTTCCGGGATTCCCGAACCTGTCCAAATTAATTTAGAAGGTTACTAACTACTTATATAACCCCTCACTAAAGCCCCGTAATTTTCTAAATTTTCTAACTATTTTTAAAACCGAACTTAAACCTTCGGACATCCCGAACTATATTGAAACGATGTCCGATTGACACGAAACCAGTCCCAAAATGTTCGGTACATCGAATAGATGATTTCACATGTTGGAAACACCACCAAAAAGCCCCTCACGCTGCTGGAGGCTCCCCTAGAAGTGACCTGCGCGTGGGCCCACGTGCCGGCACTGTAGATCACCCTAACCTCGCGACGGCCGGTTCAGACTGGCCGGTCTGGTCCGTTTCCTGCAACTGGACCGGCGTGACCGGTCCAGGTCCATAACCGGTCCAATATTCACCGTTTCTTCCTCTAATTGATCCGGATCTTCATTATTTAATCCTAGGATCCTAAGCTAATCGATTAGAACCCCTAAAACATCCTAAACCCGACAGGTTTTTTTTTCCCCTCACGGTTTGAATTTTCAAAATTCACCCTAGGGCTTCTCGACGTCTCACCACTCCCAAAACCTTCCTAAAAACTCCCTAGCAACCTTATTAACTCAAACCAAACGTCCAAAACCTCCCATAACAAACAAAATCGAAATTGAATTGAAAATGGTTAAAACCGATTACCTCGTGCTAATTTCCTCCTCCGGCGCCCACGGCGGCTCTGCCTGGCCAGCCACCACGTCCTCAACTCCTCTTCTCACTCTTTGGGCCTCTCAATGAAGGTGACAGGTTAAGGGTTTGGGTTTTAGGTGAGAAATGGGATCGGGTTGGATTAGAAAAATGGAAAATGGATGCACGGGGAATCATTTGGTGCATGAATGAAAACTGAGGATGAATGGATGAATGACATCTTGGATCTGAGAAAAAGGTTGGGCCCACTAAAGTCCAAACAAGCTCTCGTCTCGAAAAATTTGCAATAGTACGTTTGAATTGTCGTGAACCGTAACTTCGCCGTCGAATGCCCGAATTCGACGTGTCGCATGTCTACAGATTCATATCGTCCCGATCTACTTAACGGTCTTCGGCCCTTGTCCATCGGATCTCCCTGGTCAAAAGTCAACTTTTGGCCCCAAATTACCAAATTGCTCTCGAACTTCCGAACGTCATAACTTTTCCCTCGGACGTCGGAATCGAACGTGCCACCTGTCTTTGAACTCGTGATGTCACGAACTACGTCACAGTCATTGGCCAAAGTCCAATTGACCGTCCGAATGAAAAGTCAACAATTTGCCCATTTTAAGGGTAAAATCGTCATTTCGCCCTTCTCGTTCGCTAATCCTAGTCTAATCTCTAATTAGCCTTGCTAATCCGTCATTAATTCTTAATTAGTCCCGTTAATTCGGGACGGGTCGTCACAATCTTCCCCCCTTAAAGAATTTCATCCTCGAAATTTAAATCGACCCGATTCCACAACCAAACTGTGGAATCCAACCTTTATCCTCAACTCGGATCGCTGCACCCACACGAGAATACTCGTGTAGCAGTACACGTCCAACACACATACCGAACTCATCTGTCACATCCTCGGTACGTACCGTCATCAGAGCCTCCAAAGCTCCAATTCACTCTCGAGAACTACACGTCTGCTCGTATGTGGATCGTGACTCTCCAGGTCGATGAGGAGGAGACCATATAATCAATATGGAGGGTTCATTCATTTCATTTCTTTTCTTTCTTTCTCAAATCACCTTTCAGCTGGGTCTCATACCAGATTCATCTCAACAGGATTCCTTGAATCCGATTCAAATCAGTTTCACAGGCCTGGGCCTAAATCCACAGTTCAAAAGGGTCTCATGCCCGAATTCTCATTTCATAAATCGAACTGGGACTGAAGCCCGATATCACAACCAATTGGGTCCTAAGCCCGGAACCATAAAGCAACAGGACATCAAGTCCGATTTCACAACTAACGGGGCTTTAACCCGATATCTCAACTAAATGGGTCTTATGCCCGATATCATAAATCAACGGGGCATCAAGCCCGATAGTACCACTAACTGGGCCTCAAACCCGAATCGTAAACCAACTAGGCCTCTGGCCCAATCGTATAACACAAATGGACCCTCGGTCCGATTCCTCGTCAATTCAAATGGACACCAAGTTCGAGAGTTCGTAAATCAAATGGGTCTCATGCCCGATTTCATATTTCCAAATCCAAAATCCGTCCATTCTATCGTCGTCGAAAACATGGTACGGAAAGGTACGACATAAAGCCTAAAACCTCGAAAAACATGCAAATATGTCGATCCTAAGCTACCACAAAAAAATGCACTCATGGCATATCAAGACACATATTAAAACACTTATAAAACATTTATACATGCATCAAGTTCGAAAGAAAGGTTCACTCACAGACCGTACGAAGCTACGCCTCGATACGTGTGCCAAAACGTCTTCCCGGGCCAATCGTCGCCTCCGGGATTCCCGAACCTGTCCAAATTAATTTAGCGGGTTACTAACTACTTATATAACCCCTCACTAATGCCCCGTAATTTTTTGTATTTTCTAATTATTTTTAAAACCGAACTTAAACCTTCGGACATCCCGAACTATATCGAAACGATGTCTGATTGACACGAAACCAGTCCCAAAATGTTCGGTACATCGAATAGATGATTTCAGGTCCATAACTGGTCCAATATTCACCGTTTCTTCCTCTAATTGATCCTAATCTTCATTATTTAATCCTAGGATCCTAACCTAATCGATTAGAACCCCTAAAACATCCTAAACCCGACCTGTTTGATTTTCCCCTCACGGTTCGAATTTTCAAAATTCACCCCAGGGCTTCTCGACATCTTACCACTCCCAAAACCGTCCTAAAAACTCCCTAGCAACCTTATTAACTCAAACCAAACGTCCAAAACCTCCCATAACAAACGAAATCGAAATTGAATTGAAAATGGTTAAAACTGATTACCTCGTGCTATTTTCCTCCTCCGCCGCCCACGGTGGCTCTGCCTGGCCAGCCACCACGTCCTCAGCTCCTCTTCTCACTCTCTGGGCCTCTCAATGAAGATGACAGGTTAAGGGTTTGGGTTTTACGTGAGAAATGGGATTGGGTTGGATTGGAAAAATGGAAAATGGATGCACGGGGAATGGTTTGGTGCATGAATGAAAACTAAGGATGAATGGATGAATGACATCTGTCATTCATCCATTGGGTCTGAGAAAAAGGTGGGGCCCACTAAAGTCCAAACAAGCTCCCGTCTCGAAAAACATGCAATAGTAGGTTCAAATTTTCGTGAACCGTAACTTCGCCGTCGAACGTCCAAATTCGACGTGTCGCCTGTCTACGGATTCGTATCGTCCCGATCTACATAACGGTCATCGGCCCTCGTCCATAGGATCTCCCGGGTCAAAAGTCAACTTTTGGTCCCAAATTACCCAATTGCCCTTGAACTATCGAACGTCATAACTTTTCCCTCTGACGTCGGAATGGAGCGTGCCACTTATATATGCACTCGTGACGTCACGAACTACGTCACAGTCATTGGCCAAAGTCCAATTGACCGTCCGAATGAAAAGTCAACGATTTGCCCATTCTAAGGGAAAAATCGTTATTTCGCCCTAACGTTCGCTAATCCTCGTCTAATCTCTGATTAGCCTTGATAATCCGTCATTAATTCTTAATTAATCCCATTAATTTGGGACGGGTCGTCACATCACCCATCATGCAATTACACTAGCCTCAACTCGCTTAACTTTGGAGTTCCCAAGGAATCCAAAGCTAGTGAGCTCCCAAAATTCCTTGTTCACTGTTCTTGCCTTTCCAAGCTCACGAGCCTTGCTCACCATTCTTTCTTCTCAATCTCACGGGTTTTACTCACCGTTCTTACTTCCAAGACCGGGTCTTACAAGCCACTACCCTTGGGGCCCAACGTCCTCGCTAGCACACTTCCGGTTAGTAACTTGGCTCTGATACCATTTTGTCAGGACCCGACCTCCTCGGTTAGGACCTAATTCTAGCATGATATTGTCTGCTTTAGGCCTCCTCGTCCTCACGGTTTTGTTTTCGGAAGCCCACGGTGCAACTTACAAAGGGGTCACCCATCATGGAATTGCACCAGCCTCAACTCGCTTAACTTTGGAGTTCCAATCGAACCCAAAGCCACTGAGCTCCCGAAAGGGCTCGCACTAGATAGATACGTGCTCACACATATAAGGCATTTCACCTTTCCCTCCCCGAGCGATGTGGGATTGTTCACTGTTCTTTTCAAGACACGACTCTTATAATCATTCTGTCAGAACCCGACCCTCCTCGGTCAGGACCTGACACTAGCACGATATTCTTCAGTTTAGTCCTCATCGCCCTCACGTTTTTGTTTTCGGGAGCTCATGGTGCAATTTCCCAAGGGGGTCACCCATCATAGAATTGCACCAGCCTCAACTTGCTTAACTTTGGAGTTCCAATCGAACCCAAAGCCACTAAGCTCCCAAAAGGCCACGTGCTAGATAGATACGTGCTCACACATATAAGGCGCTTCACCTTTCCTTCCTCGAGTGATGTGGGATTGTTCACCGTTCTTCTCAAGACAAGAGTCTTACAATCCACCCCTTCTTGGGGCCCAGCGTCCTCGATGGCAGACTTCCGGTTTGGGTCCAGCTATGATACCATTTTGTTACGACTCGACCCATCTAGCACAATATTATCCGCTTTGGGCCCAACATGAGATTGTCACGACCCGACCCATCTCGCGTGCAATTTCCTAGTAGGTCACCCATCATGAGATTGCACCAACCTTAACGCACTTAACTTTGGAGTTCCAAACAAACCCGAAGCCACTGAGCTCCCAAAAGCCTCGCGTTAGATAGACCTGACCCATCTAGCACAATATTATTCGCTTTGGGCCCAATCCTCAAGGTTTTGTTTTCAGGAGCTCACGTACAACTTCCCACTTGGTCACCCATCATGGGATTGCACCAGCCTCAGCTCGCTTAACTTTGGAGTTCCCAAGGAATTCAAAGCCAGTGAGCTCCCAAAAGGCTTCGCGCTAGATAAATATGTGCCCACACATATAAGGCACTTCACATTTCCCTCCCCGAGCAATGTGGGATTGTTCACCGTTCTTGCCTTTCCAAGCTCACGGGTCTTGTTCACCGATCTTACTTCTCAAGCTCACGGGTCTTACTCACCGTTCTTACTTCCAAGACCGGGTCTTACATTTATGAACTGATTTCTAATATTATTTTTGGTTTTATGATTTGTATTGATTCAATTTTCTATATGTTTTACGATTCTAGTTTTTTTATGTTTGTATGTTCGCGCTTAATGCTTGACTAGACATAGGGGGTCCCGAGTCTAGATCATTAAAAGTGTCATCGAGGGTCCCGGGCACGTACTTAAGAGAATATGCAAGTAACTCGTAAGGCTAGAATTAGAGGATTTCATAGGTTGAAGTTAATAAAATTCATGAATGAGTTAGGTTAAAGATGAGTTGACCATGTAAATAATAGATTAGGTTAATTTAGATTAGTTAATCACGTAGGATAACAGAAACAATCACTACCCCCCCTAATTGATTAATCAAACGATAATCATGCTTAGGTACCCTCAATCCCCAGTTAAGAACGATCCCTACTCATCAATGCTACAATCTACAAAAAAAGGTTTTAATTTGCATATGTTTCATTAAGTGTTGAGTGTGACTTTGTGTTTTCTTTAATGCCTAGTTGTAGCGTATCAATATATTCATATTCAAGTTAATTTCATCAAAGATATATATAGATCACATGTCTTCAGAATTTAAATGGAGACTTAGACGGACGTGCAACCCAAGTAAATTTTTTAGACTCAAATCATTATTCGTCTCTCTGCCCAAGTAGAGTGACCAAATTAGAAAGAATAAATGCAAGATGTAGGATTGATTTTGGAGCTCTCCGAGATTCACATCTCAAATCCAGAACCCGTCACGGGTATTATTTCTTGTCCTAGACACCACTTTCAAAAATTTCTTACTCGAGATGAATAATTTTCCATTTAAAAAACAACTCAAGTGGTAACAAACAGCGCCCTCAACCTCATGGTCATAAATGCACTTAGTTTAAGGTCCATGATGGGTTTATGTGATAAGTTGACAAAAGAAACTTCAACTATTCCATCAAAAATCAAAATTTAAAAACCACATAGCAAGTGATCAACATATAGCTATCCACATTTTATATATACATATGAAAAACAAAAATTATGGACAAGTATACACTATTATAAACAAGTATGATATGAACAGTTCATGTATACACTAACACATTAAAAATGATTTCCAATTCCCCAGCAACAGCGCCAAAAATTGATTCCCGTGAAATTAGGCATTTAATTAAACACTTAATTCATGCAATGCTCAACTTAAAACCCTTTTTGTGTAAATTGTAGTATTGATAAATAAGGATCATTCTGGACCGAGGAATTGAGGGACATTTAACAGTGGTTAGTAAAAAGCATGTAAAGGGGGGCGTTTTAAGAATGTTGTCGTCAAAACTACATATTTAAGAATTACGAAACAACAAATTTAAACCTACTCCTAATTAACCTTTGTACAATTGATCACTTCTTTCGCTTACCTGGCCTACACACCAACACTTGCACAAATTGCACCAATCAAGAAATTTTACCTTCATTATCTTGGTTGCTTGCATATGTTTTTCATATTATAAAGGCTCTAAAATGTGGAAAATACACTCACAATATGATTCACCTTAAATTGTTGACTGAATGCTCCGAATTGCAGACAATACATTAAGTCTCTTCAACCTAATTCTAAATGCTCTGAAGTGCAGACAATACATTTAGCGTTAAATTGAAGTATAAGCACTAAAACATATGAAGTAACTAAAATTCAGAAACTAAAACACATGGAGATTGAATTAAAAATATTCATGCATTGAAAGAAGAAAACCACACTTGTCTATTTAATTTGGTTATTTTGTTCAAACAAAACGTAGTCAAATAGAAATTGTATTATAAACATAACAAAGAACAAATACCAGAGTTTAGATAAATGATAAAACATAATTATACTTTTGGAATCCAAAAATCGCTTGAGACGCCAAGGTGGGTGGAATAGGTGGATGTTATTCACTAAGTTCTCTGAATCACAGAAGGAACTTAATGAAGATGGAAGAGCAACAAGGGAATTTGGACTCAACACTTTAATATGAACTTTGTAATTCGCAACTATGTTTTCTACTTAGGGTAGCACTTAGTTCATGAAAATGTTGACGCCTTTGATGTGCGAAGGGTGCCTTTTATATATAGTGATCATGTCCTAGAAACCCTAGCCACCAAAAAACATTAAAAGCCTAGAAGTCCTTGCCAAAAATAGCTCTTACAATTCCCCATTGCTTGCCGCAAAAAGCCGTCAAAATTTAGCCTATAATCTCCTTGTAATCCTAATTGACATGTGTAATTTAGCTTCCCTTGTACAAGTAAGAGTGCAATCCAAGGACACTTGGAACCCATCTGAGTCATTACCACTTGCCCTAGGGCTTCGGAATTTAATAGGACAGGCCTAGGTCCCTGTAATACACGAACTAGGCCATGATTTTGGCCAAAATTAAACGTCCTTAGAATTGTGCTCTGATTGTATGGTGAGAAAGAGGATTGAAATTGAGTATTTTGTACGAAAATTACACCCTGAGCTTATGTCCGGACCCGACCCTCCTCTGTCAGGTCCCGACTCATCTAGCATGATATTGTCCGCTTTGGGCCTCCTTGCCCTTGCCCTCACGGTTTTGTTTTCGGGAGCTCACGGTGCAACTTCCCAGGGGGTCACCCATCATGGAATTGCACTAGTCTCAACTCGCTTAACTTTGAGGTTCCAATCCCCCCCAAAGCCACTGAGCTCCCAAAAGGCCTCATGCTAGATAGGTGTGTGCCTACACCTTTAAGGCACACCACCATTCACTTCCCAGACCATTCCCCCCTCGCAGGAATGTGAGATTGTTCATCGTTCCCTCCAGGACACGGGTCTTACAATCCACCCCCCTTAGGGCCCAGCGTCCTCGCTGGCACACTTCCGGGTCGGGGTCTGGCTCTGATACCAAATTGTCAGGACCCGACCCTCCTCTGTCAGGTCCCGACTCATCTAGCATGATATTGTCCGCTTTGGGCCTCCTTGCCCTTGCCCTCACGGTTTTTTTTTCGGGAACTCACGGTGCAACTTCCCAGGGAGTCACCCATCATGGAATTGCACCAGTCTCAACTCGCTTAACTTTGAGGTTCTAATCCCCCCCAAAGCCACTGAGCTCCCAAAAGGCCTCATGCTAGATAGGTGTGTGCCTACACCTTTAAGGCACACCATCATTCACTTCCCAGACCATTCCCCCCTCGCAGGAATGTGAGATTGTTCACCGTTCCCTCCAGGACACGGGTCTTACAGCTTACCCCTAGCTCGTGGAACTCAGGAAGCCAAAACTGAGGAATCGTTGGTCCTAGGCTTGGCCAGGCCCAAAAATCAGGTACACGAGCTAGCCAGTGACACACTAGTGAAATGGTAGAGGCACACAGGCTGGCACAGAAGCTGGCACAAGAGCTGGCACAGAAGCTGGCACAAGAGAATGCACAGAAGCTAGCATAAGAGCTAGCACACAGGCATGTGACATGGCCTATGACATGGCTAGGTCAGTGACGTGGATAGGTCCAATGACATTGTACTGGCACACGACTAGGTTCAGTGTCATGGTGAAGGCACACGTGCCAGTGACATCGGTTGGGATCAAATCTCTATTTTGGGGTCATTTCTTCATTCCATCTCCGATTTGAGTCATTACTTTTGAAATATTCTTTATTTTGACTCCTATTTTTAATTCTGCACAAAGTTGCACCAAATACATCATTTTCTTCTAGTGATGGCATGAAATGTTTTAAAAGATAGGCATAAATGGTACAAATGATATTAAAAATATGCTCAAATATGCGCCAATCAATATGTTTATATTTAAATTTACAACTAATATAAGGAATTTGGGTATATAAATTTAAGGTTAATTTGATCATTAATTGGCTTTAACATAAAATTATCTTCATGGGGGGAATTTACAAGTAATTATTGCATGATTATTATGTAATTTCATTAGTATACTATAATTTTCAAAGAATATTTGAAATATGATTATGCAAACATGAAGAAATAAATTGGTCTTCTAATTAATGTATAAGTATATATATATATATATATATATTTCTCGATATTTGAGATACAGTTGAGTATGATTATTAAAGGTGTATAACTATGAAGCTAGTTAAAAAGTAAGATATGGGTAAATATATGATGGTTTTATTGAAATGGTTTAAAAAACTATTCCATTATTTAGGTTAGTGAGCTTAAGTTTGAACATACTTCAAAATGGCAACTTCCATTACTTCATGGGGTTAGTGGGTTGGATGTGAGCGGCAACCCCACAAGGGATGGGTTCTGTTTGGTTAGCATATCAAATGAGGATAAGAATAAAGATGGGAAAATTCTAATTGTCGTATGGGATCAGGGCCAGCCCAATTTTCAACGTAAATTTAGAGGCGGGTCATGTCAACTTGGTATCAGAGCATAGGTACAGAATATTTTAATGTATATTTTTTCCTTGAGATATGGGCCTCGTGTATAACATATTTTAAATATTTTCTTACATGACTTATGTGGTATTGGTTCAATTGTATTTTTAAAAATGAATTTTTTGATAATTTTATGGAACTATTTGAAGTGCACGTTTTACAAGATTTTTCATAAACGGTGTTCAAGCTAAAGTCCGGTATGGAATTTGGGTCTGACTTGGAAAACGAGTTAAAGTTATTGTATGATTTTTGTGGCAACAGTTTAAATTTAGGGTTTCAAATGATTATTGATGTGTTGTGGGAATTTTAAATTGATTTTTAATATACGTTTTATAATGCTTTATGAAAAAATTGTGTTGGGTTTAGTTTTGAATTTCAAAATGACGGTTTTTTTTTAAATGACAATTTGGTCTTTAAGAATGGATATATGTTGAAATAACTTGAATATGATTATCAAACAATTACTTGATGAATTTTGAAAATTATTGAGTGCTTTGTATGTTGTGTTTTGGGCTTAGGCCTGAATCTTGAAATGTGGATTCGATCTAAGGAATTGTTATGTGTTATAAATGTGTATTTTCTCGATATTTGTACCTTGTTGTGGACATGTCACCTCAGATTACTAGTTGACACTCAGATACTGTATCCCCGAGTGGTTATGAGATAAGATGATTAGACGGCCTCAGACATCAAGTAGGGCTCTGTTTTCTGAGATTGGTGTTGTGATAGTTAGTCTTGGGTGTTGAGCTTCCATTCTTTGATTGATTTTCCTACCTACAGTGTAAGTTATCCCCAATGGTGCATCGTACAATTTCCAGGGGATGTTGTGATAACTTGGATGGTGCTCCGTGCAATTTCCAGGGGATGTTGGGATAACCCAGATGGTGCTTTGTGGATTTCCTAGGCGATGTTTGATAACCCGGATGGTGCTTCCTATAGTTCTCAGGAATCTTGTTTAGTCTGGATGGTGCTATATGCAGTTCCCATACATATTCGGATGGTGCGTTAGTGCAGTTCTCGGACCTGGATCGGATAATGTTTGTACACTTTCTGGATTTGATTCAGTTAATGTTTAGGGTACTGGCCTACGCGTGGTACCGTTGAAGCGATCGGTATTTAAGAGTATGACTATTTAAGCTTAGTTATAAGACTGGGATAATTTAGCTCATGATTTATGTTTGGTACTATTATGACCCAGAGAGTGCTTAGAGCTGTCTGTGAGATTGCTTATGTGATTTAGTTGAATTACACGGTATCCTGGAGTCGTTTGTGTTTAAATCGAAAACTTGGTTAACATTAAAGTAACTCAGTTGTCCAATTAGAGTATGAAAATACGACTATATTTATTCTAAAATTTTGAGGAATTTTTTTAAACAGTGGTAGGTTTTAACGACCTGGAAATTTGAGAAAAAATAATTTGGATAATTTCTTGACATTTTTTCAATGTAGGGTTAAAAGTTAACTTTTTAACCTGGATAGTTTCTAGACATTTTATGAATGTTGTTACGAAGGTCTCAAAATCCCGAGTCCATGGATAGGTAGTAAGCCGAAATCAAAGGTCAAATTTTGTAATTTTGGGTATAAGGGTATTTTGGTCATTTTAGAAGAGAAACCTAGAATGTTCTAGAATATCCTCCATTTTTCACCCCATTTCCCTCCATCGACTTAGCCCATTTTAAATAAGTGTGTGTGTGTGTGTGTGTGTGTGTGTGTGTGTGTGTGTGTGTGTGTGTGTGTGTGTGTGTGTGTGTGTGTGTGTGTGTGTGTGTGTGTGTGTGTGTGTGTGTGTGTGTGTGTGAGACAGAGAAAAGGAAAGGGGAAAGAAAAGGAAGAAAGGGGACAGAAAAAGTGAGGAAACACTATACAACGTGGGTGATGGATAGGAGGGAACCCGAGAGGAAAACAAAGGAATTCATGGGTTCCCAATTCGGGTTTTCTAGGTTTCGCCAGGAAACTAAGAGACAAGTATGCTAGCTTCTCCCTAGTAGTTCTAAGATCATTCCGAGACAAGAAAATGAGAGTTTGGATGCTGAAAAGTTTTTTAGATGGTTAAAAGCACCATAGTTGAACCATCAAGCAATCAGAACACATTTTTAGATATGTTTTTGTCGATTTGAACATCGTAGAGTTATTCTTTAGATTGTCTAGTTGGAGATGGACTATTAGAACGTCCAATTTGGATCTGAAATGACAGAGATACGGCTGTGTCACGATATTGTCCGCTTTGGGCCACGCCCTCAAAGTTTTTTTTCTGGGAACTCACACGCAACTTCCCAATGGATCACCCATCTTGGGATTGCACTAGTCCAATATCGCTTAACTTTGGAGTTGCAACCAAACCCAACGATAGTGAGCTCCCAAAAGGCTTCATTATAGGAAGGTACGTGCCCACACATATAAGGTACTTCACGTTTCCCTCCCTGAACTATGTGAGATTGGTCACCGTTCTTCCCAAGACACGGGTGTTACATGACACATGCAGTAGCCTTTCGCTGTCCAACCAACATGACAAATCTTTGCTATTAAATTTTGAGTTTAATAGTAGAAGTTTTGAATTAATTGGATATCATTTGAATATAATTACGAATTTTCAATAGAATATGTTTCTATTTAAATTAACAATTAATATATGGAATTTGGGTATATAAATTTAATATTAATTTGATCACTATAGGCCTTAACAGTAAATTATCTTCATAGGAGGAATTTAAAAGGAATTATTGCATGATTATTATGTAGTTTCACTATTATACTATGATTTTCAAAGAATATTTGTAATATGATTGTGTAAACACGAAGAAATTAATTGGTCTTCTAATTAATGTATAAGTATATATATATATACTTCTCGATATTCGAGATACTGTTGAGTATGATTATTAAAGGTGTATACTATTGAGTATGATTATTAAAGGTGTATAACTATGAAGCTGGTTAAAAAGTGTGATATGGGTGAATATATGATGATTTTATTGAAATGGTTTAAAAAAATATTTGATAATTTACGTAAGTGAGTTGTATGTGGGCGACTACACTACAAGGGATTGGTTTTGTTTGGTTAGAGTATCAAACAAGGATATGAATAAAAATGGAAAAATCTTTTGTCTGACATGAATTGTGAGACGAGAGTAGAACCGGTCCAATCTTCAATGTAAGTGTAGGGGTGACTCTTATCACCAATTGCATAATCTGAAGCATCATACATCACCTCGAAGGGTAGAGACCAATCTAGTGCCATGATGATTGGGGATGAAGTCAATTCTTGTTTCAATTGCACAAAATCTCCCAAGCAAGCATCATAAAATTCAAAGATGGCATTTTTAGCTAGAAGATTGCAAAGAGGTCTAGTAATCTTGGAAAAGCCTGTAACGAAATGTTTATAAAACCCAATCTGTCCAAGAAAACTCCTAACATATTTGATGCTTGTATTGGTGGAAGATTTGAGATTACATCTATTTTAGCCTTGTTGATTTCAATTCCTTTACTAGATACCAAATGGCCTAAACAATCCCTTTCCTAACCTTGAAATGACACTTCTCCTAGTTTAAGGTCAAATTACTTTCTTGACACCTCTTAAGCACTAATGAAAAGTGGTAGATGTGTTCATCAAAAGAAGAACAAAAAACTGAAAAGCCATCCATAAATACCTCTACAAAGCTTTCCACCATGTCTGAGAAGATTGAGGTCATGCATCTTTGAAAGGTTTCAAGAGCATTACGCAATCTAAATGGCATCCTCCTATAAGCAAATGTACCAAAGGGTCAAGTGAAAGCCGTTTTCTCTTGATCTTTTGGAGCAATGAGAATTTGATTATAACTTGAATAGCCATCAAGAAAAAAATAAAAATCATGGCCGGATAACCATTTAATCACCCAATCAATAAAAGGTAGAGGGAAGTGATCCTTTCTAGTCGATGTGTTCAATTTTTTTGTAATCAATGCAAACTCTCCATGCAGTGAGAGTTGTTGTATACACCAAATCATTATGTTCATTCTTCACCACAGTGATTAAGGACTTCTTTAAAACAACTTGGACAGGACTTACCCATTTTGAATCTGAAATGGAGTAAATAATGTCCATATCAAGTAACTTCAACACCTCAGCCCTTACCAGCTTTTTTAAGTTAGGATTCAGGTGTGTTTGAGCTTCACAGCTTGTCTTGCTATCCTTCTCCAAAATAATTCGATTCACGCATGTGGAGGGGACGATTGCTTTAATGTCTGCTATGGTCCATCCAATGGTTGTCTTGTGCTCTCGTATTTTAATCAAACTTTCCTCTTCATTTCTTATTAGATTTGTGGCAACAATAGGAAGTGAATCATTATCATCCAAATAAATATATTTAAGTTGAGTAGGGAGAGGTGAGTGGTTTAAGTTCAAGTTTTGGAGGGGTGACAACAGAAGGCTCGAATTTTGTGGTGGAAGTAGCAAGAGGCTCAATGGGTGATCTGAACTGTTGAGTGTATGATTTGCATATCTCCAAGGCAGCTTCAACTTCTTTCAATTTCTCATCATCTGATTCTCCCTGAGAAAGAACGGTTCCTAGAGTGTCATTGAGCTTTCTAGCGCCATATTAGTATAGATAATGGAATCCAACATATCAATCAAACAACATGTCTCTAAAGATGTAACAACCCATTCCGAATTTCGCGATTAACAAGAATTAATTAAGGATTAATCGGGATTAAGCGACGATTATCGGACAAATGAGGTGAAATCACGATTTTATCCCTAGAAAGGGTGAAAAATTGACCTTTGACCTAGGGAGTCAATTGCACGTGGACTGAGGTCAATTACGTAGATCAAGATGATATGAGTCCGTAGACAGAAAATACGTCGAAATCGAACATCGTAAGAAAAAGTTACGAGTCAAGGACGATTTTAAGTACTATTCATAATTGCACGAAAATTGAGACAATTGACTTTTGGCTTTGTCTTTAGTGGGACCCAAATATCAATTTTGGGACCATAGGATGAGTGACACTTGTCACCCACCCTATGGTCCCTTTTCCTTCATTCATACATCATCATCATCTTCATTCATCATCTTCTTTGTTCCATCCCAAAACTGTACCCTTCCTCCCCCCCTCCTCCCCCTTTCCCCCTCAACCATTTCCATCTTCTTGCTTGCACCAACTGAGACCACAGAGAGAGACTGAGAGTGAGGGAGAATGAGAGACGGCGAGGGATGGCGGAGGTGGCCATAAAACATTGGAGAAAGGTAACCAGTGGGTTTTTGGGAATTTGGGTTTTGGATTTTGATGTTTTGTTTCGATTCTAAACCCATATTCATGTTCCTTGAGCTCATACAAGCCTGTAGGTGAAAAAAAGGAAAGATTTTGGACGACAAGAGTGGCCGGAATACAAGTTCAAAGTTTGGCCGAAACTTTGGAAGCTCATATCTTCAAAACTAGGTACTTTCTAGCAATTCTGGGTTCAGATTTGGATTCCTTGGCTCGAATTGATAGATTTCCATATATAGAACGTAGGATTTGGTTGAGAATTGAGGGAGTTATGAATGTTTGAAAAATTGAATAAAAATGAAGGTTTCTAGCAGCTAGCGGCCGAACCAAACGGCGTCGCACGATGGCGCCGGCGGTCGTCTCAGGCGAGGACGATGACATCATCAGTCAACATCAATGTTGATGTTGATGACATCAGCATTGACTTTAATCATGTCAGCATTGACTTTAATGATGTCAGCATTGACCATTGACTTTTCGTTGACCAAACTTTGACCAGCTCGTGAGGGCACATGGGCACAAATTTTGAGGTTAACCCGATCTTGTTCGAAAGGTTTCGCCATTCTGAATATAATGATGGTGGATTTAGGTTGATCATAGATTGTTTGATAGGTCATTTAGAGGTTTTAAGCCTCGGGAAGCGTGTTCGGGACGTGTTCTCGGTTCCGGGGTAGTTATGGGCTTTGATATGGACTTGTATAGGTTGATAGTAACCATTTGATATGATTTGGACAGGTTCAGATGTTTCAGAGACGTTGGATTAGCCTCGGAGTAGCATACGGCGTGGGATTTGAGCTCGTAGTATGGATAGTCTGTGAGTGGACTATTGATTTATAAATATGATACATGTATAACTGTTCCATATGTGTTATGATCATGATTTGAGATGTATTGATTGCATCATGTTTTGAATATGATTGGCCATTTTCGTGGAAAATACTGTTATTCACTTAGTTCGAGATTTCTATTTTTATGTGATACTTGGGCTTAGGTCGAGTATTCTACATGCATGAGATTTATGTGATTTTATTGGTTTCACAATTCGATATTCGATTTTGAATGATTTCACGGGGATGCGTGAAATTGGCATTTCGGGCATGAGACCTAGTTGGTTATTGACTTTAACTTGGATTACAGTCAAAGGTGTTTTGGAAAAATGTTTTGAATACTGAAATGGTTTTTGGATTTGGAAATAATAATTCGGGCATGTTTCCCAGTTAATTTGTGGTTTGACTTAGAGTATAGTCAAACGTGGAATATATCAGGCTTGTGACCTAGTTGTGATTTTTCAGATTTCGAGCTGTGGCCCTGTTATGGTTCTACGAGTTTGGTTTAGATAGGATTCGAGGAATCCTGGATTTATGAAGTGTTTCTAAACACTATTTTTATGATGGTTTTGTGGAAACTGATTTGAAAAACTATATTTCGGGCTTATGCCCCTTTGAGATGATTTGAGATGATTTGTAAAATGTTTTCCGCACGACCATTATCTATGATATGATGATAGCCTCCGGACGTCGACCATCAAGTTGGATGTGTGATCCTGGAGAGGTCACGGGGACACTGCCTGTAGGAATGTCAGAGATGGAAATTTTGCAGACGTCGAACCAGGGGTTCCGAGCTTGTAGATTTCATCACTCAGACGTCGACCATCTATGTGATGTGTGATCCTTAGTTAGAGCACCTAGACATCGAGCCACGGGCTCCGAGCTTGGTGTATATTCAAATGTATAATCCCAAGTCGCACTCGTAGCGCTAATATCGTGACTGGTGATGATATGAGATGATTGGATATTGGAGAAAGAGGATTGATGAACATGTTTTCATGAGACTCTGGATGTGAGTCTATGTTTCGGGCAGAGGCCCTATTGAGATTATTTTGGGCTGAGATCCCACGTGGTTTTGATTTGGGCTGAGACCCTACGTGGTTTGGTTTTGGACTGAGTCCCTACTGAGTAAATGGCTTTGATTAAGAAGCATTTTTCACTGTATTTTGATTTGAAAAGCAATATGATTTTCTTTTAAGAAAGTATTTGAAATACTTGTTTTCTGATGCATGCATGTTTTTACAAGAAGGGTATAAATGTCATTTTGGTTAAATTGTTTTCCAACTGTTCATTTTTGTCCATCACAACTTTTATGGTTATTGGTACCCTTCAGGTTGATCACGGATGCGGACTGTAGCTGAGACAGAGACATCACACGCCGCTGCGAACTCCGCAAGTCACAGCGCACTCTGGTAACCCTGAGCGGGTTACGGTTTTATCCCTGGTCTGGCAAGTAGTGTCAGATAGGAGCAGAGCACATCCCACAATAATCCAAAGGGATTAGAATGGGTCCTGTCAAAAGAAGTAGAAAAATGAGGTAAAACATCAAAAGTTGTTGGAAGCTTTGGTGGAAGCATAGATGTAAACAGAGAATGACATAAGATTAATGGTTGATCCTAAGTCCAACATAGCCCTTCCAACTTATTTCCTTCCAATGGTGATGAGGACATGAAAACTCCCTAGATTCTCTAGCTTTGGTGGAAGCTTTCCTTGCAGGATAACACTTACGTTCTTAGGCAACCTCACATCTTCATTTGGGGAAAAGTTGAGCTTACGTGAGCTCAGGTGATAGAGATTTTACGAAGCACAAAAGATGTACTAGGCAAAAACTCTACGTGTAATAAACTTTGCAAGCGCACAAGACGTATAGGTAGTATAGATCCAAGCAAAGGTAATTCCCATGAAGACTTGCTCAATGATATCCAATTACGTTTAACTCAATTGACTTAAGTGGAGTAATTAAAATGCAATGGGGGGTTTGTTACGTTTTGTGAATGAAGTAAATTAACTAATAAAACTAACTAAGTCGAGCTAAGGTTTCTATCCACCTTTACCAATTATAGTTCCGTTAGATTTCCTTGATTAGATTACTATGCATGTATCTGAATTAAGTGCCCGTGCAAGGGTCCGGCTAAGGTTCACCCCACACATATTATCTTCTCCTAGATTGCAAGTTTAAGCGTGATGTGCCCACCCTTAAACAACTATTATCGATGGTGCGTGATAATGCATGAAACATGAAAAATATTTAATGACACTACACTGTCCCTAAAAAAGTGATGTGCATACCTAGGAAGTCATGAGTTTAGATTACGAATAAGATTCCGCCTCTTAAACATGATGCTACAAATTGCAGGGTGAACACAAACATCGAGTTGATCCGTCAAGCAATTACATCGACAATTATACAAAAATACGGTAGATAAGCTTATAAGCATAAATTGAGTTCGTAAAGCGCAGTAATCCAACAAATCCAGGCATACATAACAATCATAATCAAGAGCCAGAAATCAAACACGAACTAACATGGCTAGGGCTTCAAGTAACCCTAGCCCTAATTACACTACTCAAACATTATTGAATAAAACAAGGACATAATTAAAAAGTGCACAAATATAAATAAAGCAAGAAATAATAAAAGGACAATGAATAAAAGAGATGAAAGAAAACTCCCTCAAGGTAGACGTGCTGAATTTGAAGATACTTGAATTTTAAAGAGTGCTTGAATTAAATTACAAAACTCTAAACTAAAAACATGGATTGACGTACGAATTTTGACAGAGTTTTGGGGACCTTCAAGAGGTAAATTCGGCCCCCTTACAATAAACCCTAATGCCCCTATTTATAAGAGAATAAGTAATCCTCTTAAAAATAGGAGTTTTAATTAAATTCTATAAGGAAAAGACTTCATAATTAATTAAGAAATCTAATTAAAACCTTTCCTACAAGTAAAAGAATTAAAAATAAGAATACAAAAGGAAATAGGACTAAAATCCATATACAATATGGAGAATAAATGTGGAAGGAATTGGAAATTAACCTAAAAAAAGAGGAAAATTCGGAATAAAGCTATAGGAACCAATTTCGGTGGTCAACCACCGAAATCGGAGCAGTCAAAGGTGCCAAAGCTGCTGCGCAGGCGTTTGGTAGGAGCTTACCGAATTTGGAGGCGCCACTTCAGCACACGCGCGCCGAGGAACAGGCCGTCCGTTCGGTAGGCGCGCGCGGAATCGGTCCGAGCTACAGTAACCGCGAAGCAACTCCTTCATTCGGTGGTTATCCACCGAATTTCCTATGCAATCTTCTTTCCTTCATAACTTCTTCGTTTCAACTCCGATTTAGGTGATTCTTTCGCTCAAATTCTCATAATTCCAAGCTCTATTTGATCTACACATTTCTCACAAAATATATTATTTTCTCCAATTGCATAGAACGAAATATTAACAAAATATAAGTAAAAAGGCATTAAATTATGGATAAAACATGCACAAATTATGACCTATCATCAGGTCCTTGATGAATTTTCCATGTATATATGCTGGAATCTCTTCTATAACATGAAGTAAGGACAAGTTAATAGAAACCTTACTTAAAATTTCATAAATCTGTTGGAAGGCCTTATCTTGCTTTGCTTTCTTCAAATATCTTCAGAACGGCAAATGAGGCACATACGGAGCTGGAGGGTTTTCTTTATCCTTTTTTCTGGTGCGGTGGCACAAACTTTTCATCATTCCTTTTATGTAGATGAAAAGGGCTATTACCACCAATAGAGGAAGAATGAGTAGATTGGGTGAATCTAACAGATTCTGTGCCTTTAGCCTTTGTTCAACATTGGGATTTGGTTGCACCTCCTCATCTTCTTCAACATTGACAACATCATGGTTTGGAGGAGAATCAACTTGATTATTGTAAACATTTCCAAAACCTCAATGTTTTTATTTTCTTAGCTTGCTCTTTGCCTCTAGGATACACCGTAGTTTGGCTTGGAAATTTTCCTTGTTGTCTCTATCCAATAGCTTCAGTGAGCTGCCAATTTGAGTCTCAAGCATAGGGATAGAAGCTTATGCGTTATGCTCAGGTCTTATAGATGAAGCTACCAAACTTTTCACCATTTCCTCCAAGGATTGATGTGATTGGGATTGAGCTTAAGGTGGTGGTTGTGGCCTAGGATAAGGGACTAGATTGGCATGGTTTTGATAATTCCTCCGTGAGAAATTTGGGTGATTTCTTCAACTAGGGTTGTATGTGTTTGAATAAGGATCATTCATTGCACCTTAGTTGTAGCAATTAACCAAACTAACTTGTTCTTGAATGAATTCTTGATACATCCCACCAAGTGGACAAGCTTGAATTCCATGATCATTAGCCTCCCAATGGGAACACACCTCCTTGTAGGGCCTTTGGACTTTAGAGCAACGAGAGCATCCAACTTCTTCTCTAACTTATAAATATGTGCACTTGAATGAAACCCGTTAGAACTACTAACATCATAAACACCACATTTACCTTTATAATCTGTATGTTGTGTCTCTCTTGCTATGGTTTCAAAAAGGTCTTGAAGGTCTTGTGCACTAGCTCCTTTAATATAACCACCTAAAATGTTAGTCACCATGTTCTGATCTACATGGATTAGTCCTTTATGAACGAATTTCATAGTTAAAATAAAAGGTAATCCATGATGACGACATTGAATTAGAAGCCATTAAACCTTTCGCATGCCTCATAAAATGATTCATCAAGTTATTGTGTGAAGGCAAGGATCTTATCTCTCAATAAATTAGTCTTATGAGTTGAAAAGTACTTCTCCAAAAACTCTTGATGCACCTTTTCCTTTGAATCCAATGAATCTGGCTTTAAAGTATTGAACCAGCACTTTTCCTTGTCCTTAAGAGTGTAAAGGAATACTCGCGTGTAAAGGAATACTCGCATCCTCAGTTGTGCTTCTGGTATATCTCTCAAAGGAAGAGAATTTAACTATAGTAATCAATTCCTTTAAATGAGTTAGGGGATCTTCATTTGGAACACCATAGAAAGAAGGAAGCATATTGATATGAGATGATTTTAGCTCATCATTTTGAGCTCCTGTTGGCAAAACAATGCATGATAATGTGTATGGGATAGTTGGGACATCAAGGTCCCTCATGACCATGTTAGGCTCCAAAGCCATGTCTACTTCTTCTTGTTCGGAAGATTGGTCTAAACATGAACTTGAAAGGGATATCGAATCAACAAGTTATGCAAAAAGCTTAACGTCTCTAGGGCAACGTCCTTCGTACTTTGATACTCTCCACAAAAATCAAATATTTGTGAACGACCCCGAAGTGGATTGAGTTGCACCCTTGAAGGTCGCTTGACATAAACTACCTAGACACAAAGGGATTAAAGGGATTTTTTTTAAAAAAAGAGAAAACTAAAATAAAAAACGAATAGGGTAACATAGGGCACGTACTAGGGAAAGAAGTTTTGTTCAATCCTAGGAAACATCGGCAAATTTTTTTATGCTTGCAATAGAACAAGGCCACACAATAGTACAGCCAGGTAACTGCAAGGTCAATCTCACAAGGATTGAAGAAGATCTTTTCTAGTTAAGTGCTTAGAAACCCGATTCCTGAAAATTAAGAAGTTATACTAAAGCTAAATGTAAAATGAATGGTTTGATTGTTTTGAAAGGTAAGAGATGAAATGAAACAAACTACCTAAACTTAAGTGTCTAACGGAAGTTTAGGACCAATTAACAAGAGACGAATGAAAATGACAAAGTTTACTTCTATGAATGGGTGAAGGGGTCCAAGCATAGTGACTTCACCTAAGCAATCTAATTCAAAGTTTCTAAGTAATCAACCTAACAAGTCTAATCTGATTCTAGAATTACTTCTTTCTATGTTATGATTACATCATGGTATGCGATCTTAGCCTTGTAATTCTAATTAGAAACCTAATCTAGTCATGGTATATAACTTAGGCTAGGCACCAGAAATTCATTAAGCTCAAGAGAAGTTCAACTAATCAACTAAGTCTCTTATGCATGGTATGTGGCTTCGAATCTTAGTCATCGTGTTTATAGATCCATTAGAATTAAAGCATAGTATGTGCCCTTAATCCTAATTTAGATATACATATTCTAATGATGATCAAGCATCAACACATGCATATTTAATTATACACAATAAGAAAACGAAACCAGAATAGAACTTGAAAGACTGAATTTCTTATTAACTTCAATTGATAGTTTGGTTACATCATAGCCATAGGATGAAGTACTTATCCTTTAGACATGTTCATAGAAGTCATAGTAGATGAACTATACATGGAAGGAAAGTAAAGATTAGAAAAACCCTTGAAGCAAGCCACAACCAAGTTTTGACTTGTGTTCCTGAAATTTTCTATTCTTCAATGAGAAGATGATATTTTCAATGATGGAATGGGTAGCTACTACCAAGTTCATAGAAGTCATAGTTTCAATGATATTTTCTTATTAACTTCAAATGATCATGTTTGGTTACATCATAGCCATAGGATGAAGTACTTATCCTCTAGACATGTTCATAAAAGTCATAGTAGATGAACTATACATGGAAGGAAAGTAAATATTAGAAAAACCTTTGAAGCAAGCCACAACCAAGTTTTGACTTGTGTTCCAGAACTCTTCTATTCTTCAATGAGAAGATAATATTTTCAATGATGGAATGGGAAGCTACTAGAGTTGAATGAACTCTGAATTCAGAATGGCTAAGGGAATAGAGTGATATGTATATATAGGGGCGAGATGGAGAGAAGATGGAGGCGGGAATATATTTTGAGGTGGTCAAGAGTGGATGCTGGTCAGATATGGAGGCACGGCCAAGTTTCGGGGCTAGTCAAGTATGGAGACTAGTCAGATATGGAGGCTAGATTAGTGTGAAAGGGAGCACTTTATATTTTCCTTGTTTCTTTGGTTTAGTCCCTTTTTCCCAAGTATCATTTTCATACAGCTCACATCAGTTCTAGAGTCATCATTCTCATTTCGAGCAAGTTCTCTTCGATTTTGAAACACATTGAGTTCCATTAGCTCCAATGGTTTTGAAAGTCTATGGTTTGAACATCTAGCACAAACCAAGTAAAATGAAACCTATTTGACTCAAAAGCATAGTAAAAGACTATAATTGGAGGACAATAATGTGTATAAAATTTGAGTGGTTCTAAAGTTCTCCAATGATCTGCAGGATGTTCAGAAAAAATCTCATAACTATTTACGAACCATAAGGGTAATTTAAGAGATCTCTCAAGTTGTTAAATAGAAGTAGAGTTTTCACAAATTTTGAGGGAAAATTTGGGAAAGGTCCTTTCAATTTGGTATAAGAGCTCTAGGTTTACATTATTGTAAACTGCATTCTAGGTGTGCCTGTTTTATGCGTTACTGACGAATTGTGTTCCTTTTTCAGCGATATGCCTCCAAGACGTGAAGCACATCAACGAACGAAGAAGTAGAAAATGACAAGGGTGCTCCAAACCCCTTGATCGAGCATGATCTTAGAAGTACTTTTAGATCAGTGGGTCAGTTGATGACCACTATTTTACAAAGTAAGGGCACTTATGAGGTTTCTGGTGTAGAGGTAGCCCATAGGCTGGGGGCTATAGTATTTTTGTGTGAGTTAACTCCAATAGAAGATATGAGTGGATTTCCCATCTAAAGAGAGTTTTTGAGTTCATGAGGTGCCCTATGGGCGACCACATGTGGTTGGCCACATTTTACTGAACGGCCGTACATAATGATGATGGAACACTTTAGTGATGATGAGATGGACAATTATGCTACTACTTGGGAAGCATTTTGGGAATGCTTTGTTAAGCAGTTCTACCCAACACATCCTACGGAGATGCCATGTAGGCTAAGTTTTTATAGTTGAGACAGAGAGATTTGACAATCCCATAGTATGAGGAGAGGTTCATAGACATTTCTTAGTTTGTTCTAGCCCTTGTAGCCAATGAGGCAAACAAGCGCCATTAGTGGGAGTATGGGTTGAGCAAAGAGATCAGGGTGGTTGTTACATCTATGGATTATTCCTTTGTGAGAGCTTTATCAAACACTACTGCTTGAGTGGAAATAAGTTTTCTTACTAAGGTTCATATGAGTAGTTCTAGGCGACATAAACAGTACACGAGTTTTGGAGCCTCGAGTCACGGATACTGTCAAAAGGTAGTTTTAGTTCTTGATTTTCTTGGGGTGGCAGATCTGGTACATGTATAGGTGGAACCAGATGGAGAGGTTCTCGAGGTTTTACAGTGGGGCCAGCATGGCTACATGAGGTTAGAGAGACCACGGGTGATCCTCTGGCACAGAGGCTCGAATTTTTTCCATGGCACATCAGAAGGCCCTAACTGCACCGAAGGTGGTCACTCTTACGTTATATATATATTTTTTTATCATGAAGCTCCAGGTTTGATAGATCTCGAGCTTACATATTCCTTTATTTCTCGTGGTTTTACACTTTTAGCCAATAGAGAATTATTGCCAATTGGTTGGAAAATGAGCATTAGAATCCCCTACGAGGGACATTCTAGTGGCGAACCTAATGATACAAGATTTCTCGGTGTTAGTGGAAGGTTATATTCTTGTGGCAGACTTGATTCCTCTAGATATTCATGATTTTGATGTGATTTTGGGGATGGATTTGTTAACGACACATCATTCCTCCATTGATTACTTCGATAAAAAGGTGATAGTCTAAAGCCCAAGTTATTTGGAGCTTACCTTTCAGTGAGGCTAGAGAGTACTTATTCCAGGAGGATCTGGTAATACATATAATATAATATAATTGATATAAATCAATTATATTATTTAATCCACAAATAATTTTTGGCTTAAAAGAGAATTGATTTTAAGCCACCACTTTTTTCATGGCTTAAGCACGTAGGAGCCTTCAAACCACATAGCTTTTATGGTTTGATTTCATTTGCTATTTTAATTCAGTTATTTTTAGAAAGCCAAACTTGTATAAATATGTAAGTTTATTGAATGTAATGAAGCAGATTTGGTAAGCAATTCAATAGCTTCTAATGTTTCTCATTTTCTAGTTCTCTCTCATAGTAAAGAAATCCTCTTCCAAAGAGAAGTAGCGAGTCTCCTCAATTTCAAAAGATTAGGAATTCATAGTTCTATTATCTAGAAGTTTTTGGATTAAGAATAGCTATAAGTTGAGCATTAGAATGTCTCCTTTTGAGGCATTGTATGGAACACAGTGCAGGACACTTGTATAATGGAATAAGGTAGGTGAGAGAAGACTGATGACACTAGAGGTAGTTGCAATAATTGGGGAAATATCATAATTATCTAGAAAGACTAAAGGTATCTCAAAGTTGCCAGAAAAGCTATGCAGTTTGATGAATTTGGGATCACGAGTTTCATATTAGAGATTAGGTCTTCTTGACATTATCTCCCTGGAAGAGAGTGTTGTAGTTTGGTAGACAAGGCAAGTTGTGCCTTCATTATATTGGGCCCTATGAGATCTTTGAGAGGCCCTAGTTGTCACGACCCGACCTTCTCCAACAGGATATTGTTCGCTTTGGGCCTAGCCCTCACGGTTTTGTTCTCGAGAGCTCACGTGCAACTTCCCAGTGGGTCACCCATCTTGGGATTGCACTAGCCCCTACTCGCTTAACTTTGGAGTTCCAACCAAACTCAAAGCTAGTGAGCTCCCAAAAAGCCTCCCGTTGGATAGATCCACGCCCACACATATAAGGCGCATCCCCCAAATCTCCCCGGGCAATGTAGGATTGCTAACCATGCCTCAAAGGTACGAGTGTCAGCACAATCCACCCCTCTTGGGGCCCAACGTCCTCGCTGGGACACTCAATTCCGATTGGGGTTAAGCTCTGATACCAAATTGTCACAACCCGACCTTCTTCAACAGGATATTGTCCGTTTTGGGCCCAGCCCTCATAGTTTTGTTCTCGGGAGCTCACATGCAACTTCCTAGTGGGTCACCCATCCTAGGATTGCACCAGCCCTACTCACTTAACTTTGGAGTTCCAACAAAACTCAAAGCCAGTGAGCTCCCGAAAGGCCTCCTGTTGAATAGATGCGCGCCCACACATATAAGGCGCATGCCCTAGATCTCCCCAGGCGATGTGGGATTACTAACCATGCCTCCAGGGCACGAGTCCTCACACTAGTGGCTTACAAACTTGCTTATACCGCTAAAACTATCTAAGGTTAACGGCGTATTCCATGTTTCAATGCTCCAGAAGTATTATTTTGATGAATTACATATGTTGGAAGAGCAACCAATTGAGTTAAGAGATTATTTGCATTTTGAGGAACAAAATGTACATATCCTTGATCAGAAAGAAAAGGTATTGTGCATGAAGATTATTCCCCCGATTAGAGTGCCATGGATGAATCATAAAGTGGAGAAAGCCACATGGGAGCCCGGGTTACTGATGCAGACCCACTATCCACAGTTGTTCTAATTACAAGTTTGAATTTTGAGGACGAAATTTCTTTAGGGTTTAAGTTGTAACAATCTGTTTCTTTAGTTATATATTCTTTGCTAATTAACTTTAAAAAATTATAGTTTCACCCTTTAGGTAGTATGGACCTTGAAGATACTTTTTTTTGGGACACTTTTGTAAGCTTCTATTAGACCATCGGTAGGTCTCCATTTGATCCAAAAATAAATGTAGTGAGAACTGGTCTTAACAGACGTTGAAGGCCTTATTTTATTCAACGGGATGGCCTGCGAGACAATAAGTAGAGTACTTAACAACCAAGGGGTCCTAAACTAATGGACTCTGATGCTTAAGTCAATACGCAGAAGGAGATCATACATAGTTTAGGCAGTGTAGATCTTAGTAAATAGTGAATTAACTTTTATGGGGAAATGTACCACATATTTATTGTGGTAGTAAAGGTGTTGGTTTGAAATCTAGAGAAATAAGGTCCAAAAAATTGTTTGGATACTACCATGTCTCCTAAAGTATTGAGTGGGCTGCGGCAATCCGTTTCGAGAGTACAGTTGCAATGTTACACTAGAGAGGCTGCTCAACTAAATGGTGTCGACCACAACAATTGATGTACTGATCTACAGCTCATGCAAGGAGGTCGACTAGGGATAACCTAGTTGGTAATGGATTGTCATTAGTTGACAATGACATTTCAATGTTTGGTGGATGGTGACCTACCACTGGTTAGTCGGAAGCTGCCTATCTCTAGTATGTAGTGACCTATTGTTAGTGATTTTGGTCGTCCTTTTGGTGGTTAGTCGGAATGGCGTAAGCATAAGTCCCCTAAGTTGACTGAGGTAGACTTCCTTGGTCAAGGACTTGTCAATTCGTGCAGACTGTGTAGACCGAGCAGGGGACTATACCTAATCTCTGAAGCTCTTGGGTGAGAAAGGGAGCCTTAGTCCAGCAATGGTTCCTTGAAAAACCACGATTAACTCGACAGATCAACCTGATCCATTGAAGTTCCCTAAGAGAACTCAAGTGAATTGATAGATTGGCCCTCTAAAGTTATACAAACTCATAGAAGTCCCTTTAAAGACCTTAAGTTTGTCAGTACATTGGCTCGCTGAAGGTGCACAAATCTATAGAAGTCTCTTGGGAGACCTCAAGTGAGTTATCAAAATCGGCCCTATAAAGGTATGCCAACGTGTGGAAGTCCCATGAGAGACCTTGAGTGAGTCGGCAGATTGGCCCTCTGAAGTTGTGCCTATCCATGTATATTTAGTATTGTTTCGTACTAATTAACTAACCACGTGGTGTGATTAGTGGAACCAATTGTGAGGGTAGTGGGTGTATGAATTGAGGGTCGCATTAAATGCACTTGAGGCACCTATATAAAGGGGCTGAGTTCATTTGTCCCTACTTTCGGAGATCTCTCGAAGTGCCGATCACAAAACTTCTGAACAATCAGGAAGAGCAAGTATTCGTCTAACTAGTCTTCGTGAAGAAAAAAAGGAACATGTTTCTCTTTCTTTCTATTCTTCCCTTTTGTAGTCGATGGTAGGTTTCTTAGTGTAGTCTGCCATCTTACATGTAGATGTCAGTGTCAGAGTCAAGGTCAACCTTCGGTTTTGATGATAGATCCCTTCTAATATTTGGGAAGTGTAGTACCGTCATGTTCAAGAGATGATGCCATGATCAGGTCAAGTGGCTCCACGTCCCCAAGTGGAACTTCGTCGGTCAACAGTGACTCCTCATCGCAAAAAAAATATTGAGTCCTAATTGTTCAGCAAGGTTCCTCTATGTGATGCCGATGGGAATCTCCTTGAAGCGTCACCATCCCAGCCTTCTGTGAGATGAAGGGAGTTGTCGATGGTTCTAACGGGGAAGGTGAGTAGGTGGCGGTTGAGATGGAAAATGAGGTAGATGGTGAAGAAGCTGATTATGAGGATGTTGACAAGGACGATGCTGATAAGGATAATGAGGGTTATGATGATGAGTAGGGAATGGATGTGGAGTCAATACGTACGACCATTCCGATTAATAGGACGCTCTATTCTATGAATGATGTACTGGCCAAATTGAAAGAAAAAGACCTAATTAGAGTCAGGAAGATGTATAACATACTAGACCATTTATTAAACCACCTGGTAAATATTGTACTTTGATTGGTTGGTGTTTTATTTTTCGAATGGGATTAATTTTTGTTTGATTTTGTAGTGAATGAGAAGGTTCTGAATCTTGTCGAGAAAAAAATGGCTTATGCAACAGCCAAGCATGCCTCTACCGAGGAGAAAAAGAAGATCAAGGAGTTGACAGAAAAGATGAGTCTTCGAATCTAAAAAAAAAAGGAAGAAGCATGTTGCCTAGACGAACAAGGAACCTGTTCTTCCTTGAAAAGAGCTAAAGTATCCTTCCTTGACTCCCTAGCCTTCCTCAACCCCTTCCTTGGTAGCACAACTAGAGCAAAGCCCCACAAATGCTTGGCCGATGAGGCTGGTCTAGATCTGGCTAATATCTATCATTGGAAGGATGAGTCTTTTCTTTCCTAGTGCGGCTGTAACGACCCGTCCCGAATTCCGGGATTAGATTAGTGACTAATCTCGATTAGTGAGGTTGATCGGTGATTAGTAGGTCGAAATCGGACAAAATGTGCAAAATGACCGTTTTACCCCTAGTTGTGGGAAAAATGTTGACTTTTGACCGGGCGGTCAAATGGACTTTGACCGAAGACCGTGACGTAGTTCGGGACGTCACGAGTTCATAGACAGGTGGCACGTTCGATTCCGAAATTAGTGGAGAAAGTTATGATGCTCGGAAGTTGAGGGGTATTTTGGTAATTTTGGTAAATTGGGGTCAAATGTTGACTTTTTGACCGGAAGGTCCGATGGACGAGGGCCAAGGACCGTTACGTAGGTATCGTCGATACGAATTCAATGACAAGCGGCATGCCGAGATCGGAGATTCGACGACGAAGTTATGGTCAAGGGAACGAATTAACGAACCGAGACTCCGATTAAAATAATAATATAATAATGAATAGTATCCGATGACTGTGCACATCCGGATGAGTGACAAGTGTCACCCATCCCCTGAAATCTGATCCATGTTTCCCTCCCAACACCATCATTACAACATCATCATTCCTTCTTCATCATTTCTTCCATTTTTCCCCATTTTTCTTCTTCTTTGTTTTCTTACCCGTGAGAAGGGGAATCGGAATTGGGAGAATTGAGCTCCCTTTCACAACCAGTTTCGAGGGGAATTTGAGAGCTATGAGAGATGGATTCAACTGGGTAAACACGAGAGATTGACAGTGAGGAGGAGACTGGAATTTCGGATTTTGAGTTTTGGGAGGGAAATTCGAAATCAAATCATAGGGTCGTGAGGATTGAATTGGAGGTTACTTTCATCTTCCTAGGATCCCCACGATCAGTTTCGTCGAAAGAACGAAGGGAATTGGCCACCAATTCACTCTGAACGAACTTGGTGATAGTAATGGAGTTTGAAGGTCGAGTCGTGATCTTAGAGTGATCAAACGGTGTAATTGATGTGGGGAAACTACTTCTCAGGATCCCATGATGCTTCTGGGTTCATCAATTGGAAGAAACCGGTTGAGATTGACGGAATTCCATGGTTGCACAGTGACGGGTGTTCTTCGTGTTCATCATCGAGTCGATGAGTTTTAGGTGAGTTTTTGTGTAATCATCGATACAGAACTCAAATTGAACTTAAAATGAAGCTAACTGAATGCTCAATTGATGAAACCAGTGTCGAATTGATAGGATTGGAACCGGGTCATCTCGCGGGTTAATTGGACCCGTTTACCAGAGAAACGGGTTAGAACGATACACTGTAGCAGGCGTGTGGGTTTCACGCGCAGCCACTCACGGCGGCGCATGACTTCTGTCCTATTTAATGTAACGAACATTTTGGAATTGGTTTCGTGTCGATCGGACACCGTCTCGATATTGTTCGGGATGTCCGAAGGTTTTAAATTAAGTTTAAAAATAGTTAAAAATTCGGGAAAATTACGGGACTTTGAGAGGATGTTAATGTGGAGGTTAGTAACCCTCTAATGTAATTTGGACAGGATTGGAGTCCCGATAATAGTGGTGTGGCCCGGGAAGGCCTATGGCACGCGTATCGAGGCGTACCGTTAAACGGTCTGTGAGTGGACTTTGGTTTTATAAATCCTATGCATGCTTAAATTTGTTATATGTTTTATATACATGATTTCTATGATGGTGATTGTGAGTATTGATTCCGGGTATGTTGCACGTATTTCAAGGTGTTTTCCGTACTTCACGTATATCGAGATTAACGGTTTTATTGTGGTTTTATGTGCTTATGGCTTAATGGCTTAATTAATAATGTGATAAAAAGGGTTTTGGAATTGGAAAGATGAACTCGGGCTTGAGGCCCAATTATTTTGGAAACCTCGGACTTGGAGTCCATTTGTGTTAATGAATCGGGTCGGGGGCCCAATTGCTTTATGAAAACGGGCTAAGACCCATTCGAGTGATATTATCAGGCCAGGGGCCCAGTTGATTTACGAATTCGGGTCGTGGGCCCAGTGGTTTATAAAATCGGGTCGTGGGCCTAGTGGTTTACAAAATCGGACATGGGGCCTAGTTGGGTTATAAATGTGATTTCGGGTCTGGGACCCTATGTTTAATAAATATGATTTCGGGTCAGGGGCCCTACATGGAATTGTGATATTTTATGGAGATTTCGGGCAAGGGCCCATTGTAATGTTGTGAAATGACTTAATAAAACTGTTTTCCATATACCATCTGGATACAAGGATATATGATGGTCTCCTCCAGATGTCTGGGACACTGGGGAAGTCACGGTGCATTACCTGCGAGGGGTCATTGTACGGAGCAGCCGGACCGTATGATGACTCAGGAGCAGGATTGCTATGATTGACGTCAGGGACGTCAGACATCTATGATGTCAGAGATATGGACCCGAAGAGACCCCGGGCAGCACGCGTAGCTTATTATACCGTGAGATATGACATCAGGAACGTCAAGCGTCTGGGACGCTAAGCGTTAGGGATGCTGGTGATGGTAATGGTAAATATGGATTAATGAATCTATGAAATGGCTTTTCGGTTGGATTTGTGTTATGTGGTAACAATGGATTATTGGTTATGTTATGGTATTTCGGGTCGGGGACCCTAAATAGTTTTGGATTTATGGATTTATGTTTATGGCTTTGGGCGGTGGCCCACATGGTTTTAATATGTCTGGTAGTGGTATTCCACAGTTTTGGGCTGAGTTCCCACACTTGGTTTTAAGTTAACGGTTTTTGGGCTAAGGCCCTAATGGCTTGGTTGGACAAACGTTTTGGTTACTGGTTTTCATGGCATGCATACATTTTTATTGGAAGGCATAAAAGTCTTATAACTGTGTTTACTAAATTTAATGATTTTCGTCCACTCACAGCTTTTGGTTTTTAATGCCCTTTAGGTTGATTACGGATGCGACTGTAGCAGAGACTGGGACATTGCGCGCCTCCTCCATCGATCCTTGTGCACTCTGGAAGCCCCGTTTGGGCAGTGACTGTTGGTTATCCCTTGTCTGACACCCCTTGTTGGACGGGAGCAGGGCACATTCCACGGTAATCCCGAGGGGATTGGGATGGGTCCTGTCAGCGGCAGCGGTGGAGAGGCTGTCGAGGAGGAGCAGCGGAAGAAGCGGCAGGCTGAGGTGGAGCCCATTAAGTCGGCTAGAAAAAGTGTGACTAATATTCCTCCCTTGGAGTTCCTTCTTGGAAGCTTTTCAAACAGTTGAAGAGGCCAATCTTCAATCCTGGCTTGAAGAGTTTCTACGCCAACCCTGAGGATTCTTTTGATGTTGTTTGTGTTAGTGACTAAGCAAATCACTGTTGAGTGACTTGGCACAATGCCAAGTGGCAGTTGACAAGTGTGTGAGTGTGAGTGAAGAAAATGTAATCGTGCAAGTGAGAAGTGTGTGCATTCTGTTATTGAGTGCAAATGTAAGTGAGGTGCAATGAATGTAAATCAGCAAGGAATGTGTGTGTGAGTGAGGTGTAAAAGGTGCTGATGTGTGATGATGTCATTGACATCTCTAACCGATTCACAGTAAGAGTGTGTGTGTGTGTGTGAATCGGATATAGGTGTGTATGTGTTGCAAACAATGAATTAATGAGAAAAATCTTATGAGAGAGCTCAGGGGTAGTGATATTCTACATTGAGAATTCAGAAACAAATATACTTTTCCTTCATACAAATTAACAAACACTTGGTGTGCACCATCATCCAAATCGATCATCAATTTCATTCCTATCGTCCTAGTGTCCATAATTGAAGGAAGAAGAAGAACCTAATCTAATCTAGCCTTAACCAATCGAGCTAGTCTCGATACATCAGCTAGAAGGTGAAGGATTGAGAATTGTACCTGTTAGTGGTTGAATCTGTCTCTGCATTCTTCTCCTGCGAGTGATTGATGCTCTGCATCTTGATGTGTTCTTCTGGTGCCTCTGCTAACATTGTATCAGAGCAGTGAAGATCGCTGTCTCTGGGGCGTGGTGAAGCTGTGAAGAAGAAGCTGTATTGTTGCTTGTGATCAAGGCAAGATGTCTGGATTTGGTGGTGATCCCAAGCTGCCTGTGTTTTCAAGAGTTAATTATGATTTCTGGAATATAAAAATGAAGACAACACTCAAAGCAACTGATCTATGGACAATTGTTGATCAAGGAGTAACTGATGTAGAGTATGATAGTGATGATGAAGTGATAGAGACGGCTCAGACCAAGGTAGATCATATCAGAAATGCCAAAGCCTTGAACCTGATCCAAAATGCAGTTTCTGAGGAGATTTTTCCCAGAATCTCAAATGAAGAAAGTGCCAAGCGTGCCTGGGACGTTCTGAAACAAGAGTTCAGAGGGGATCCTAAGGTAAGGGCAGTTAAACTTCAATCATTACGAAGGGATTTTGAGTACACTAGGATGAGAAGTGATGAATCATTTTCAGCATACATGTCTAGATTATATGGAGTAGTAAACCAGATGAAAACCTATGGAGAGACCATTACTGAAAAACGTTTGGCTCAGAAAATACTCATTAGTCTAACAAAATCCTATGACTCAATTGTGTCAATCCTAGAAGAGACTAGAGATTTGGACACTGTTAGTGTTGAGAGTATTACTGCATCTATAAGGGCATTTGATCAAAGATTAGAAATGCATGATGACAGTGAAGTAGAGAAGGCATTCTCTAGTATGAGTTTTCAAAACCAGTCCAGAAGTCATTCTGGGGGAACTCAGGGAGGAAACAAGAAAAGGTTTCCCAGTAAATCCTGGAGTTCTAATAAAGACAGATTTGGAGCAAAGGATAAGCAGGAGTCTAAAGTTCAGAAGGGAGAAGAAAATGATCCAAGACCAACTTGCAAGACCTGTGATAGGAAGCATTTTGGTGTGTGCTGGACCAAAAACAAATTCAAGTGTTTTAAGTGTCGAAAACTGGGCCACATTTCTAAAGATTGCAGAGTCAAGAAAGCTGCACATATGGTACAGCAGGTGAAAGAACCAGAAAAGAAAATGGAGGGAAACCTGTTCTATGCATGTCATTCAGCCTCTGTTGAGAAAAATGCTGAAGTTTGGTATCTTGACAGTGGCTGTAGTAACCACATGACTGGTCATGAATCTCTACTGTCTGATATTGATAGGACATTGACTGTTAATGTGAAAATGGGGACAGGTGAACTGGTTCAAGTTGCTGGAAAAGGATCTCTACTTGTCCAAACTAGCCAAGGTAACAAGTACATCAGAGATGTCATGCTTGTACCTGGTCTGGATGAAAATTTGCTGAGTGTAGTGCAAATGATTAAGCACGGGTACTGTTTAGTGTTTGGAGATCAGGCAGTGGAAGTGTTTGAAGATACTGAAATGCAGCATAAAATTTCAAGGGTCCCTATGACAGGGAGCAGATGCTTCAAAATGTCCCTGGATTATGGTTTTCATGTGGCTAGGAAGCCTAAATCAAAGGAGGATTTGGAGCTGTGGCACAAAAGATATGGGCACCTAAATCACTCAAGTCTACAGATGTTGAGTAACAAAAATATGGTAGTTGGTCTACCAAAGCTGGTTGGGGACAAAGTTTTGTGTGAAGGGTGTATCACAGGGAAGTTCCATGTGACCCCCTTTGACACTGAAGGAGCTTGGAGGGCTACAATGCCACTGGAACTCATACATTCAGATGTAGGTGGGCCAATACAAACAGAAACTCTTGGTGGTAATCTCTACTTTCTTACTTTTATAGATGATCACACAAGAATGTGTTGGATTTATTTCCTTAAACACAAGGCAGGTGTGTTAAATGTGTTCAAGAAATTCAAAGCCACTGTTGAGTTGCAAAGTGGATTCAAAGTGAAGAAGCTAAGAAGTGATAGGGGGAGAGTATACTTCAAATGCTTTCCAAGAATTCTGTGATGAGCATGGAATTGAGAGGCAACTAACTGTTGCTTACTCTCCTCAACAAAATGGTGTTGCTGAGAGGAAAAACAGGACAATTGTTGAAATGGCAAAGTCCATGCTGCACAGTAAGAAGCTATCATATGAGTTTTGGGGTGAGGCAGTAAGTACTGCAGGTTACATCCTGAATAGGAGTCCAACCAAGGCTGTGCAAGGAAAGACACCATTTGAGAAGTTCAAGGGAAGAAGGCCTGGTGTCTCACACTTGAAGGTTTTTGGGAGCATATGATATCTGCATATTCCAAAACAGAAAAGACAGAAACTGGATGAATCAGGAGAAAAGGGAATATTTGTGGGCTATGGAAGTTGTGAGAAGGGTTATAGGGTCTACAATCCAGCTACAAAGCAAGTGGTGGTGTCCAGGAGTGTGATTTTCAATGAAGAAGGAAGCTGGGATTGGAGAGAAGTTCAGAGTTCTCAGACTTTTGTTCCTATGCCTGTGAGCTTAGAAGAAACTCAAGCAAGGTCTGGAACTGGTACTTCTAGTGCTCAGAATACAAGTCCAAGCAATGGAGCAGGTCCTGATGCTAGTCGTAATGCAAGTACAACTTCTGTGCACACGGCAGGTTCTGAAACCAGGGAGGAAACCAGTGAGGGTACCAGTAACACCCCAGTGAGATTGAGAAGTCTCAGTGACATCTATGCTAGATTTCACATGAGTATCATAGAACCTGAGAGTTTCAGTGAAGCCTCTCAAGATTCAGCAATGAAGAAGGAAATGGAAGCTGAATTACTTATGATAGAAAAGAATGATACTTGGGAGTTAACTGATAGACCATTTGACAAGCCTGTTATTGGAGTTAAATGGATATACAAAACCAAGTTAAATTTGGATGGGACTGTTCAGAAGCATAAGGCAAAACTTGTAGCTAAGGGGTACTCTCAGAAACCAGGGGTGGACTTCAATGAAACCTTTGCCCCTGTGGCAAGGTTGGACACTATCAAAACCCTAATTGCTCTAGCAGCACAAAAGGAATGGAAACTGTTTCAACTTGATGTGAAATCAGCTTTCCTAAACGGTGTATTGGAAGAAGAAGTGTATGTAGATCAACCTGAGGGGTATGAAGTAAAGGGCAGTGAAGAGAAGGTTTACAGACTAAGAAAGGCTCTCTATGGACTCAAACAAGCACCACGGGCCTGGTATGGAGAGATTGATGCTCATTTACTTAAGTGTGGTTTTGAGAGAAGCACCAGCGAGGCCACTTTGTATTTAAAGGGCAGGAAGGGTGAAGGAACTCTCATTGTTTCTATTTATGTAGATGACATTGTCTACACAGGAGATAGTGAAGAACTGATGACCAACTTTAAGCAGGACATGATGAACAGATATGAGATGACAGACTTGGGGTTACTGCATCACTTTCTAGGAATGGGTGTACTGCAAGCCAGCAGTGGGATTTACATTCATCAAAGAAAGTATGCAGAAACTTTGTTAAAGAAGTTTGGTCTACAAGGGTGTAAATCAGTAGGTACTCCTCTAGCCACAAATGACAGGCTACAAAGAGATGATGGAAGTGGTGAGGCAGATGAGCAACTATACAGACAGATTGTGGGAAGTCTGCTGTATTTGACAGCAACCAGACCTGACATTATGTTTGCAGCAAGTCTGCTGTCTAGATTTATGCACAACCCTTCAAGGAAACATCTTGGTACTGCAAGAAGAGTCTTGAGGTATGTGCAGGGTACTTTGGACAATGGTTTGGAGTACAAGAAAGGGAAAACAGCAATCTTGATTGGTTTCTGTTGTAACGCCCCAAAAATTTGAAAAGCGAAAATTGGAAAATTTGAGGAAAAGGACGATTTTGCCCCTGAAATTGGGCGAACGGTTGAATTTTTATTCAAGTGGTCAAACGGACTTTGATCGATGACTATGACGTAGTTCGAGACGTCACGAGTTCATAGACAGGTGGCACGCCCGATTCCGACATTCGAGGAAAAAGTTATGACGTGTGGAAGTTTGAGGGTAATTTGGTAAATTGGTCAACATGGGCCATTTGTTGACTTTTTGATCGGGCCATGGTTTGGACTTTCCGGAAGTACCGTTGGATAGGTCTCGGGACGCTGAATCTGTAGACAGGCAGGAAACTCGTGCAGCGCGGGAAACGAGCGGTTTGGACGGTGTGTGAGTGGACGTTTTTTTTATAAATTGATATGCATGCATAGTTAAATGTTTTACATGATTGATTGCATGATTTGGTTTGCAATGATGTTATGATTTGTTTGGATTATTATTCATGATTTAATGAATATTTTAATCGGTCTTTCGGGCACGTTTTACGAGGAATTGTGCAAGTGGTATTTTGGGCTAGGCCCGGAGTCAAAATGATTTCAAAATGGATATTTTGATGAATTGGTAAGTCAAGGATGATTCTCGATTAGTTTTAATGATTTCAATGTGATTTCACGGATTTACGTATAATTGGTATTTGATCCTGAAACTCTGTCGGGAATACTTATGACTTGATTTGAGGTCATGGATATAATTAATATGTGTTATGGTATGGATTGTGATTGTGATTGTGGTTACTGGATACTGGATCATGCTGGATGATGCGAGTACAGTGCCTAGACGTGACTCGGATGTTGCGTGAGTGCAGTTGACAGGACCGCCCCCGGAAGGGGCATCGATAACCGTGCCCGGTCCTGCTCCCGTCTGGTAAATCGACTGAAATACCCAAGTTACCCTCAGTACGTGCCAGACCAGGGATAGCCACATGTGCTTACTCATGCCTCCGCTCCTCGTACAGCCTCGAACAACGCGCCACGACCTGGAGGGTCAATAAAAACCAAAAGGTGTGAGTGGACAAAAATAAATCAGTTTAACAAAACAGTTACAACAAACGTTTTTACCCTCCGCGTAAAAACCAATGCATGCATACAAAAATCATTTCGCAGTCGGTCAAGATTTTCCACATAAGAAAAACTGTGTATCAAATTTCAACATAAGGAAAAACTCATATGAACCTCAAAATCATTTTTCCTTTCTCAACCATCGGGTCTTAGCCCGCAATCATAATCACCGGGCCGCAGCCCAAAACCACGAATCAAAACCAAATGCACAACATGATCCAAAACCAACAACCATATACCGGGCCACTGCCCAACTCAACTGAAACATCAGAAATCATCAATAAATCACAAGTCAATCATTTTGCTGGATATCAAGTGTGCCCGAGTCTTTAAACTCAAAACCATGCGCATAAACAAGCCTTCCCGGGATATCAACGAGTCTTTAAACTCAAATCATAATCAATAGGCCTCGGGGGTATCACAGTAACCGAGTCTTTAAACTCATTAAGGGCCCTCCCCCGTCATCAATTAACCGAGTCTTTACACTCAAAACGTGCTCCAGCAATAGCACCCGGGTCTTTAAACCCAAAACAGTTTTCGACGGGTCTTTAAACCCCTAAACATTTGTCGAACACGACAACGTGGGATCCATCCCAAAATTACATTTTCCACAACAGGACTCATGGTCCGAGTTTCCACATTCGAATTCCCAATCATACTTCACAAAACATATTCAAATCACCATCACACACGGGGCATGTACAATTATACCAAATCACTTTATTAAATCCTTTTTCATTCCCGAATTCGAATTCGCAATAATGATTCCGTAAGCCGGCATCCGGAAGCATCATCCCGAACCCAAACCAAGAATCCGCTTTAAATTTTCGAAAACCGAAATCTCGTAAATCAAAGTTACTTTTGTGCCCCGAGCATCAAGCCCGAAATCACCTTTTTCAAATCCATTTTAATTCTTAGAAATCACTTCTTTCTCAAATCTTATTTTCAACACATCAAAACCACAATCATAATCACCAAATTCACGATCCAATCAAAACATACTCAAAACCCATTTTTAAAATCCTCAAAATCACAAGTCTCATTTCAATTCCCAGATTCAAACATCAACAGTGATCAAATCACAATAACTCGAAATCTCGTAAAACGTGCAAATCCGAAACGTTTTCGAAAAACATGTCAAAATCGTAAGTCACACTCGCAAATCATAAACAACCTTCTTAAATCATTTTACACCCATTTCATATAACTTCTTCCATTAAACCATCATTAAGCACACGAGTGACCATAGTCTCGAAATACGTGTAATTTCACATGTATAGTAAAAATATGTATAAATACAGGAATCGAATACGTATAAATATGGAAATCAAAATCAATCACAACTTATAATCATAATCATAAAATCATAGAAATAATTTATGCATGCATTAAATTTTGAAAGCAACGTCCACTCACACACCAATTTTTAAGGCTCGGTTTCGCGCCGCACGCACGCCCGTAATTTCCGATATTTTCCAGAAATTCAAATCCTGTCCGAAAACATACTTTAGTGTCACTAAGGGCTTAGATAACAACATACGAATTTCCCATAATTTTCCGGGAATTAATCGTTAATTACAAACGTAACATAAATCTTCGGACCCTCGGAATAACATCGAAACGGTGACCGATAAATTCGATACCAACGTTAAAATGTTCGTTGCAATGTATAGGACAAAAGTCATTTTGAACTCACCTTGAAAGACCGTCCCACGCGCCGTCACGCGCCGCCACAAGCGGCTGCGCGTGAGGCCACGCGCCAGCTACAGTAGTAGCTACAGTCATCGTCCTAACCCGACCAGCCTGCAATCCTGGTTGTTCGACCCGCGACATGACCCGTTTCGATCCCTGCGAATCTCAAGTTGTTTCCCTCAATTGTTTCAGTCTAGAGCATCCTCATAATCGTAATTACTGTTCTGTAACTTAAGTTCCCACAACCCTTACCTTAATCCGTCCATCCCAGCTCGATTTTCCGACGAACAACCGACCGCCGTTCATCACTGGAAGTGCACCACTACTCATCGTTTTCTTCAATTGCTTCGCTCAGAAGCTTTGCAGGATCACCAGAAACCGTTCTTCGACCTCAATTGCAAGCTCCAAACCGTCTAAGCCTTCCACCCCAACTGGAATCTCACCAGCAGAAGTCAAGAACCGCCTGGCCTCTACCCTTCACCATTTCCTTCACTATTGATCCCGTTCGACTCGTCTGGACGTCAAGAAGATCAGACTCACCTCTGATTCCATCAATTTGCCGCCCAAAATCAAAATTGATTTTGAGTTCGTAATTGGAATTTCTGGGCGGTTTCTGTGCTCCTAGGGTCCTTCTCCTAGTTTTTCCCTACCATTTAATCTCTGCTTCTCTCGTTCCCCCCCCCCCCCCCCAACACACGCATCACTCCTCAGACCGCTATTGTGGGGGTTGAAATGGAAATGATCCAACAGTCTCTGTTTTCCTCATTTCAAACGTCTCAGCGTCATTGCCCCCCGCACTGCACTCCAACCAGCACAACCGTGCTCTGCCTTCTGTCCCTGCTCCCACGTTAACTGTATAAACACACAGACCACAACAGCGCTCTAATTCCAACCTCACCCGTGAACACTCAACCGCCTGCCCACTCTGTTTTTCTTACCTCATAAACACCAGCCCGTGCACTGCCTCTCACCATTCCAGGCACAATTGCTTCCCACTCAGCCACATAAACAATTTCCTCAGTCCACTAGCACCCATCACGAGCAATTGGGCTCCATAAATAATTGCACACTCAGACACCCACGGCACGGCCGTGCAGGTTGTCTCCCACGGTTGTTTGAACAGTAACCGTCGTGCAGAATTACCAAAATGCCCTCAGGGCAATAATTACCAAAATGCCCCTCACCTTCCGTGACCCGTAACTTGGTCACCCGATGTCCGTTCCACGCGTGCCGCCTGTCGTTGTACTCGGGGCATCGAGACCATCCTAACGGTCCTTGGCTCTCGGCCATCGGACCCCCCGATCAAAAAGTCAACATTTTCCCTTATTTCGTCCAAATTACGGAAATGCCCCTCGACTTCCGAACGTCATAACTTTCACCACGAACGTCGGAATCGAACGTGTCACCCGTCTATGAACTCGTGACGACCCAAACTACGTCACGGTCATCGGGCAAAGTCCATTTGACAGCCCGAATAAAAAGTCAACATTTCACCCACGACTAGGGGAAAAACGGTCATTTTGCCACGTTCGTCCGATTCCACCCAACTAACCACCGATTAACCCTCATTAATCATGATTAGTTACTAACCTAAACCCGAATTCCGGGATGGGTCGTTACAATCTTCCCCCCTTAAAGATTTTCGTCCTCGAAATTCCAACCGATCAAAACTCAACCGTTCCTCTCTCCTAAAACCAGTTTCGTTCACGAAATTTCCAATCATTCTCATTTCACATCCACCTTGTGGAAAACATTTCGACCTCGCAACACGTGTACACTCGCACATCAGCTAAACCCATTTATGCTCAGAGGTCCCATCACAGTCTCACGTCGCACTGACCACACTCGACCACCCCAGGTGAAATGGATCACCACTAAGCTTTACCGCCCTAGTAAAGCGCCAGTCATCATCCAATTGGTGTTACTCAAAGTAGCGTAAGATTAGCATCACGATTTCATCTCGCGGGGCAACCCAACCCTGCGGCATATCTCAAGCTCAAGTCTAGTTCACAACAAATTCCAAGTGTGTCGGAACTAAGCCGAATGCCAACACGTATAGCCAAACCACTGGTACCTCCCACGTACCGTCACTAGATACCACTCGGCCTGTCCGGTACCACTCCTCGTACACCGTACAGGGTACGTACACCCATCTCCGACAAGTCCACTACAAGGTTCACGGTCACTCACAACCTGACACTCGGGTTTCTTGTCCAATCTCATACTAGACAAATCGATCATTCTAACTCGTCATCCATTCTAGATCCCATGGTCGCCCAACCAGTAGCACAAAATCAACTCGCAAACACGTCGTCCAAGATGTACCAATCCAAGCACGCTCACCAAGGCATGTACAGTCATGCCGAAAGGGCATCCGATCTCTCTCACAATTACCGAGGCACACCAACCCCGAATCTATACTCGCTCAACGGTTACCACGTCACATCCGATTGACTTCGAAAAGAAGCCAATCCCAAACGCTCATCTCTACGACTAACCGATTAGACCCTGTTGGATATCCACTCATCCACAGGTCAAGCCTTGAGTCCAAAACATAAACGTCCTCACTCGCTCGAGTACGGATTAACTTCGAAAAGAAGTTCAATCCCATTATCCACATCTCTAAACATTTACGACAGAGCGATAAGCTCTCCACCTAGCCCGATCAAGGCGATCACAGTCCAAATTCGTTACAACGTCCAAGGCCCACAACCTCATCAACCAGATCCACCTAGGATCCGCACATGCTCACAGATCCACCCAGAACCCGATAATAGGGTCTTACACCCACTAGATTTCTTGTCAACCACCCAACATTCCTCAACTATTTTCTCCTCCAATCAATCACTCAACAACGTAACACATCCACTCTGTGGATCCCCTCCAAATACCTCATATCGATCCCTGCCACTCCACCTAGGAGAGACAAAGGATGATCCAATACGATGTCATCAACATCCATCCTCTGTGAGTGCAAACATAACTCACTGCACCCACCGTACCAAATATCCAACATCGCCTGCCACCAAACAGAAAATGGGAATCCCGTTTTCCCCAACCTCGAGAAATGCAACCTCACCAGACGACCCCAAAACACACATGGGTCCACCACCCAATACACACTCATCGTTCTGGTATCCGCGATCAACGTCTGCCAGGACAGAAGATAAAAAGTCAACCCTGATGACTTCCGAATATCGAATACCAATGCGGAAACGAGCACCGCTCACGTCCCACAGTCACAACTCTCCTCGAAACTAAGATTCCACCTGCGTTGAAAATAGACACACTCCCCATGATATGTCAAGTCCAACCGCCGGACTCCCTACATCCGTAACTCACTTGGACAACCACGCGTCCACAATCAGCCCAATACTCAGACCTCACGTCAATTAATGACTAATTAGGCACATACACCGATTCCGACTGGGAATTACTCAACTCTTGTCACCTCGTCACTGTTGAGACTTACCCCAATACCTCATAATCTTCGCTGGATCCTATCCAGCCCGAAACTCAAATACCGAACATGTGCCCATCATAATAGAGTCACATCCCAAATCGTGGCTCCCACAATCTCCCTCACGGACACCAGCACCAGCGCTAGCGCACCAACATAAACATCCACACTAGCACACCGTGTGCAAAGTGGGTAGCCCCGGATCTCCGCTCATACCGAGCGACGATCCCGCATCATCACCCGTACCCCGCAACCATGGGTACCACCATTCTGACAATCCACATCAGAAATAATGAACGTTCCCTGAACGCTCCCTGATCCTCAACCACTACACAACCACAACAATCAGCTATCTCCCCAAGACCACCGTTCCACAAAACCAAGCCATAATCTCCTAACTCATCCAATAAATGACCATAAATCGGTCCTTGGCATCCTAAGTGCCAAACGTTCCTCACTCCACCTTTCTGGCTCCCCCCAAGCCTTGACACCATATCATGACTCACCTCACATTCCTAACCCTAAGTCCTGACTCATCGTGAGTCCCACATCCACATCTCGACTCCTCCTGAGTCCAATCTCATACCAAACCAATCATGTCATCACTGACATACCCAATCCCCGAGCAATATCCAATGCTCAACCACTTCCTATTCGACCAATAGGGCCTAAGAGAAAGTACAATTTGCCCAAAAATGCGGCCTTCCGGCCACCGGTCTCGTTCGTCCTTGCGACCAACGCAATTCTATATCTAACAAATCGCAACTCACAGTGTCCACTACCCGACATCTGACCCTCAAACCAGGGTCAATCTCACCCGAGATCTAGCTGATGTGTGATGATGTCATTGACATCTCTAACCGATTCACAGTAAGAGTGTGTGTGTGTGTGTGTGTGTGTGTGTGTGTGTGTGTGTGTGTGTGTGTGTGTGTGTGTGTGTGTGTGTGTGTGTGTGTGTGTGTGTGTGTGTGTGTGTGTGTGTGTGTGTGTGTGTGTGTGTGTGTGTGTGTGTGTGTGTGTGTGTGTGTGTGTGTGTGTGTGTGTGTGTGTGTGTGTGTGTGTGTGTGTGTGTGTGTGTGTGTGTGTGTGTGTGTGTGTGTGTGTGTGTGTGTGTGTGTGTGAATCGGATATAGGTGTGTATGTGTTGCAAACAATGAATTAATGAGAAAAATCTAAAGAGAGAGCTCAGGGGTAGTGATATTCTACATTGAGAATTCAGAAACAAATATACTTTTCATTCATACAAATTAACAAACACTTGGTGTGCACCATCATCCAAATCAATCATCAATTTCATTCCTACCGTCCTAGAGTCCAGAATTGAAGGAAGAAGAAGAACCTATTCTAATCTAGCCTAAACCAATCGAGCTAGTCTCGATACATCAGCTAAAAGGTGAAGGATTGAGAATTGTACCTGTTAGTGGTTGAATCTGTCTCTCCATTCTTCTCCTGCGAGTGATTGATGCTCTACATCTTGATGTGTTCTTCTGGTGCCTCTGCTAACAGTTTGGACACCAAAGGTTGACGAGAGTTGATGACAGGTATCGTAATGCATGCACCAGACTCTGGAGTTGGTTGTCAATAGCTTGGTCCTTGTTAATCAAGCAGGCCTGAAGGAGATGGCAGAGATGACCTCGTCGACAATGAGTGATCGACTTGCAAAGCTGACGGCTCTGGGAGCTTATGTAAGTGTTTGGCTCTTTCTTTCTTATGTCTATCCTTTTACTTTCATAATTTTGACCAAGTGTTATTGTATTCTACAGTGCTTTGGGGAGATGGCATGCACCTTGCGAAATGTGGGGAAGAAGGCCGAGCGGGTGGAGGCTAAGAAGTCCAAGCTAAGAGAGAAGGTTAAGAATCTGAAGGAGAAGGAGCATGATGTGGAGCAGGCTGTGAAGAAGTGTGCCAAGAAACTCAAGGAGAACGAGTAGCTCCAAGCGCAAGTGGAGGTACTCCATGAGTTAGTGAAGGTCACTAAACAAGGACAAGTAGACGATGTAGCGAAGGTTGTGGAGTTGGAGACTATCCTAAGGCATACGTCCACGAGAGTCGATAAGGCCATTGAACGAGTCGTGAAGGTGAATTGATAATCGGCCAAGTTCGAGGATGAAGTGGACATCAAGCTTGGTCAAGTTGAAAGTGAGCTGATTCAAAGGGTGTTCATTTTCAACAAGGGGCTGCATCCTAAGTCCTGGTGCTCAATAAGACCTTTAGCTTACCTAAAGAGCTGTCGGCACCTCAGAATTCAGATGGCATGACCATCCTCAGTGTTCACATTTTTTACCTCGTTCTCGAGTCGACTCCTCCGGCGCTGCAAGATGAGTAGGTGGACGAGAAGATTCAGATTTTAGACTGAGTTGACTTACTTCTAATCTACCTCTGAATGCTTTTCCTAGCCGCTCTTGATTGTCCCTTGGATCTTGTATTTCTAATTTTTCTGTTGGGGTAATTCCCCTTGTAATGATGGAATAAACAAGAATTGAATTTTTATATGAATGCATTTTTCTTTCAACGGTTGAGTAGTCAGCTATTTGACTTAATATATGTCTAGTAATTAATGACTGATCATCTGTTCTAATACTTGTAAACCAACTTGTTACCAAGTTTTGTAATTTTGGTGCTAGGTAGTTGTAGAGTAGCGAAGACCTAACAAAATTTAAGCGAAATTAGTTACCTAAGGCCATTTTAGGACTGATCCTATTAAGATCGGCTAGTAGGCATTTGAACATGCTTCTGATCAGCTGTAACTATGAAGAAAAAAAATTTGTTTTTAGTGGGTGTCTGAACACGCTTAGATTACGAGTTCCAATCGATAGTTGTGCGGAGTAGGGTGCTTGAACACGCTTCTGATCAATACAAACTTGAAAAGATGAAGTTTTTTTTGGGTAAAATTTGCCATCCTGGACCAATTGGTGGGTATTTGAATTGCAAAGTTAGATTGTTGGTGTTCATCCACATTGGTGTCTAGTAGGGTATCTGACCATGCGTCCAGCCAAATCTTAACCTGAAAAAAAAAAACCTAGAAATATGGTAATTGGAAAGATAAAAAATGTAGACTTCTCATTAATATTAGAATGAAATCATTAATCTCCCTGAGCCTTTACAGTAATAGGAAGATTAGGCTTTTAGTAGTACTTTTAGTGATCAGCATTCCATGCATGGGGTAACGGTTAGGTGTCTAGTCATAAAATTATGATGACTTGGTATGAACCTTCCCATTTTAGACAAAGAATGCCATATGCTCATTCCTTGGTAGCAAGGGTGGCTTTTTAGAGAACCTAGTCTCCCACCTTGAAGTTTCTTGAGCGGATCCCTTAGTCATAGTATCATGTCATTCTTTGTTGGTAGGCCATGTTTTGTATGTTGGCATATTCACAATATTCTTCTAGTAAATCGAGTTAAAGGTAACGAGCCCATTTTTTTGTCAGAGTCATAGGAGATCATCTGTTAGGAAGTTTCTCCGATCTCCACCAGTATCACAACCTCAATACCAAAGGCCATGGAAAATGGTGTTTCAATTATTGATATGCGATGTGAGGTACGGTAAAACCAAAGGATATTTGGTAGGTATTTTGTCCATGCTCCTTTGGCTCCCTCGTCAAGGCTAGTTTTGAGATTTTATTTGATGATCTTATTGATGGTTTCCACCTGGCCATTCGCTTATGTATAAGCAAAGGATGTGAAGTAGAGCGGGATGCCATGAACCTCATGAAATGGCCGAAAATGAGCACTATCGAATTGTTTTACTTTGTCTGTGACAATGGCATGTGGTATGCCAAATCAATAGATGATGTTTTGGTAGATGAATGTTTTGATGTGGGCAGCCGTGACTGTAGCAAGAGCTTTTTCTTCATCCTGCTTTGTGAAGTAGTTTACCACTTTCACAGTGTGTTCTATAGTTTTCGTGGCTTTGGACATTGGTCTAATCAGATCTAGTCCCCATTGAGTGAATGGGCACAGAATAAGCATAGGCATGAGCTTTTCGGATGGAAGTTTTGGTATGGGGGTAATGCCACTGATATTGATTGCACTTTGTGTATAGATGAGTGAATCTGCTTGCATGTAAGGCCATTAGTGGTCTTGCTTGAAGGCTTTCTAAGCTAGGGATCATGGGCTGAAATACTTGCTTGATAAGCTAAAACCAAGTATTAAAATAAACACAAAGTCATACTCAACACTTAATGAAAACATATACAATTTGAAACTTTTTTTTTTGTAGATGTAACATTGGTAAATAGGGATCGTTCTAAACCATGGATTGTTGTTTTGAAAGTGGATCGTTCTAAACCGTGAATTGTTGTATCTAAGAATGATTAATGTTTGTTGTTTTGAATGAGGATAAGAAAGTTGATAGATTTTAAAGTCCTACGTTAGTTTGAATGGAACTAAACCTAATCTAACATAATCTATTATTTACAATGGTCAACTTATTCTTTATGCCTTACTCTTTCATGAATTATATTAACTTCGACGCACAAGATCCTATAACTTTAGTTTTACGAGTTACTTGCATATTAACTTAAGTACATGCTCGGGGACAGCCCGACTACACTTTCAATGATCTCGACTCAGGGACAGCCCGACTATCTAATCAAGCATTAAGTACAAAGATATAAACATAACAAAAACTAGAATCTTAGAACACATGGAAGATTAAAATCAATACTAACCATAACCGGTTCATTTGCCCATCCAAAGGCATCACCATTGGCTCACCTTGGCCCTATCAAATCTGAACATCATCTTTTTTTCTTTTACTCATGACCGATAGTCATCACCATGTTAGCTTTCTTAATAGGCTCAATAATCCCATAGTTCCAACAGGATCACAAATCATTAACTCATGATAAGGGATACTTATCCCATACCGTCATCTTATTAAGTTATCCATAATTGACATGTAAGCTCGGACCATCATTCCTTTTTCCTCTTTAACACCACTTGGTTCCCCACGGCAACACTGAGCCAAATGAACCCGTATCTATCAATTCCTGTACTTGCACCTTCAGTCCTTATGACTCCGTAGGTGCTACATACCAGGACGTCTGAGAAACAACTCGTATACTCGACATGGTCTCCATTATAAACTCAATCTCTCATCCTTGCAAAACCTCAGGAAATATTTTGAAAAATCCGTACATCTTCAGCCATCACTAGGAATCTCATACATTAATCACATATGCCACGCATCTTACCAGTGAACTTTGATTACCTCATACCAACAGTTTATCGATTGTGAGGTTCAATATTATAACATCCTCGAGTTTCCCTGAATTACAACCTCTGGTAATCCTGGATTCCACATCTCACTCTCTAATCGACATACGCGATAGAGGTATCCTGAGTCATCAATCAATCCATCCCAAGGATTACATCCAAATCATCCAAGTCCAAGAAAACCCCAAGTCAGCCACTAGGCGAATAACACCTGTCATCCTGGGTAGCCTCACATCGCTAGGTCTACCCCCCTTAGGTCTTACCAATTTCACCATGTATAATTACCTTACCAAGGTTACCACATAAATATCATCAATTTTATCACATCCGTAGCTCTAGTCGGCTCACTGACTTCCATACTTTAACCAATTACAGACATCACCATATCCTTCCAATATACAATCTCAAGACGTGGAAGAGTGGATAGCCCGGGACCTACAAAATGCATACGTCACGATCACGAGTAATGTCATCACTCAAGGGTCTACTCACGCCTCCTGCTAAGTAATTGCAATCCTCGGGCATGTGGTCCCAACTGACCATGCCCCTACGGTCCACCATGGGCCCCACAAACTCTTCCTTCGCATGTCACATCAATAATCACTGTAGGAGCCAATCCCTGCTCCATTGCATCCCAACAGTGCCATATCACTTTATCAATCGATATAACCATTTCTTTATGATGTGACCAGACAACTTACAATTATGAGCAACAATTAACCTTAACATTTTATCACCCAGTGGACCCAACTTTCGTCCCACTGCACTGGACCATCTCCTAAGTCCAAATCTCTGAGTACCCCGGGTCTCTGCCCGAACCTTCAATCATTAAGTGAAATTGACACGACCCATCCAAGTCCATAAATCCATTAAACAAGGTTAAATAATGCCAATCCATAAATTCATAACCCATCAGTATTTGACCCTATCCCAATCCTTGGCATCCCAGGTGCCAAACATTTCTCAATCAAGGGTCAGCCGTGTCAAAAATCATAGTCATATTTCAACCTTTTCGGCTCCTAATACATTACCATGACTCATCTCGAGTCCTAATCAATCTCCTGACTCACTTTGAGTCCCATTTTCCTGTCTCGACTCTTCTCGAGTCCAATCTTGACTCCTTTTGAGTCCAAACTCATAACAATCATCCAAGCCATCATTGGCATACCCGATCACCGAGCAAATTCCGTTGGAAGATCACATCTGATACGACCTCTAAGGCCTAAGGGATATCCCATCACATTCTAGACTCGTTAGTCACACATTCCACTTAAGGAATCCACTGAGAATCATCTCATTCCGGGTCCAATTTGCCCAATTGTGCTACCTTTCTAGCCTCTGGGCTCATTCATTCTTGGGACACACACAAATTCATGTTTAACACTTAGTAGTTCACAGTGTACACTGATTAACATCTGACCCCTTGTAACGACCCGTCCTGAATATCGGGATTTAATAATATTTAATTGTGATTTACTAATATGGGATTAGTTGGGCGATTTCGGACGAATTGTGCAAAATGACCGTTTTTCCTCTAGGCGTGGGCAAAACGTTGACTTTTAATTTGGATGGTCAAACAGACTTTGACCGATGACCATGACGTAGTTCGGGACGTCACGAGTTCATAGCCAGGTGGCACGTTCGATTCCGATGTCCGTGGTGAAAGTTATGATATACGGAAGTTCAAGGGCGTTTTCGTAAATTGAACGTAATAAGGGGAAATGTTGACTTTTTGATCGGGAGGTCCGATGGCCGAGGGCCAAGGACCGTTGGGAAGGTCTCGATGCCCTGAGTTTGTAGACAGGCGGCACGCATCAATCGGGGTCCGTATGACCGAGTTACGGGTCAGGATGCGTGAGGGGCATTATGGTAATTTTCTGCACAAGGGCAGAATTGTAATTTCACACGGGGGGCACTGTTTCATTGAACAGCTGTGAAGGTGGGAGGTTTGTGCGATCGATCCCATGGATTGTTTATCAATTTATGGACTGAATTGGGACAGTGTGAGGTGTGATTGCACATGTATTGTGCTGGCAATCGATCACAATTGCACTGGGCACTGATTTTTAATGGTTTCGGGTCAGTGCAGGGGAGCTTTACGCAGTGGATTGTGGGACACTTTTGGATGCCTTTAACGGCTGAATTGAATTAAAAGAATGGAGAGTGAGTCGAGAGTGGTTCACTGAGATTGAGAATGAGAGGAATGAGTGAAATTGGGGCTGGATTTCTCTGAAAACCCGAAACTTGTTCTTGAGAAATTCAAATTCGAACTTCTAGTTTTAGGCCAGCCCAATCCTAATTGATGATGAATTGAGCTTTCTAGAACCTCAACGAGTCGAACCAGATCAAATGGGGCAAGCTTTGAGGCTCCTAGGGCCGTGGACGGACGAGGTGGATGGCCGGAAAACTCAAGATTGAGTCGTGATGATTGAGGTAACGTCGTGTTCAATTAATCATGCGAATTGGTTCGTATTAATCCTAGTATACTTCCTATGAAGTTAATTTGGGAATGGACTTGAGTTGGGTGAATTACTAAGGACGACCCGTTTTGCTGTTCGGGCTTGGATTGGTTGATTTAATCCATGTCGATGTTGATTATTGACACAGAACTGAAATTGATTGGATATTGATTGTTTTAGGATCAAGAACGGATGGAATCAAGGTCGAATTGATGGTTATCTGGCCGGGTCAGATCGCGGGTAATCAGACCCGTTTACCAATCATACGGGTGAAGATGGTGACTGTAGCAGTCACTGTAGCAGGTGCGTGGCTTTCACGCGCAGCCACTCACGGCGGCGCGTGACGGCGCGTGGGCACGAATCTCGAGGTGAGGTCAGCATTACTTTTATCCTATACAATGTAACGAACATTTTAGCGTTGGTTTCGTGTCGATCGGACACCGTTACGATATTGTTCGGGATGTCCGAAGGTTTTAAATCCAGTTTAAAAATACTTAAAAATTTGGGAAAATTACGGGACGTGAATAGGATGTTAATGATGAGGTTAGTAATCCTCTAATGTAATTTGGACGGGATTGGAAGTCCCGGTGATAATGGTGTGGCCCGGGAAGGCCTATGGCACGCGTATCGAGGAGCTCGATTAAACGGTCTGTGAGTGGACATTGGTTTTATAAATTCGATGCATGCATAACTGTTTCATGATTGTTATAATTATGATTAAATGCTTTACTTTGGATATCGGTGAATTTAAATGATTTCACGCATTTCGAGGTGATTTACGTGTTTGCACGTAAATCGAGGTTTTCTGGATTTGCACTGATTTCCAAAAATGTGGTTGGATATGATTTCATGAAACGGTTACAGATCTGATAAAGTAAAATTAGGCCAGGGGCCCAGTTGATTTATGAAATCGGGCCAGGGGCCCAGTTAACTTGTGGATCAGGCCAGGGGCCCAGTTAACTTGTGAAATCGGGCCAGGGGCCCAATTGATTTCTACATGTGATTGCGGGTCGGGGACCCTAACATGGAATTGAATAAATTTTTTCCGGTTTACATTTTATATATGTTCACATGCTGGAATCAATAAATGGTTTTGATGATATTTCGGTTATGGCACGTTTCACGGTATTTGGGCATGAGACCCGTTTGATGAAACGTAACGATCGGTTCGGATTTTACTTTGTATACATATATGTTTTGCATGTGGATATCAATAAAATGTATTTGGTACTGCACTGTATAGATCCTTCCATATGATACTGTCTCCTCCGGATGAGGTACCCAGGAGAGGTCACGGACGTCTAGAACGTACAGCGTCTATGACGCTAAGCATCGGGGATGCTGTACCCGAACGGGGTTCGGGGATTGAACTCGGAAATTGAGACCCAAGTGGCACGCGTAGCCTTGTGATTGTGACCTTATTGACGTCAGGGACGTCAGACATCAGGGATGTCGGATTGGAGTGTATGGTGCAGTGGCTAAAATTATGTTTATGGTTCATATTATATATATGATTTTAAATGATGGTGCATGCATATGATTTTACTGAGGGGCATAAATGTCTTATAAATGTTTTAAACAGACTTGTTTATTTTCGTCCACTCACAGCTTTTGTTTTTAATGCCCTTCAGGTTGATTCCGGATGCGACTGCAACAGAGACTTGAGCATCGCACACCTCCTCCATCGATCCTTACGCACTCTGGAAGCCCGGTTGGGCAATGGCAACAGGTTATCCCTTGTCTGACACCTCTTGTCAGACGGGAGCATGACACATTCCATGGTAATCCCGGGGGGATTGGGATGGGTCGTGTCATGTGGTATCAGAGCAGGTTTTGCTCTTTTGTGCGCGAAGGTCGAGGGTGTGATGTCTCTTTGGGCTGCTGTTCCGTTGTCAACCTGATAGATAGTTTTTGGGTTTGTATGGTGGATTGGGTGTGTTTGGCCCGATACGCCGTGCATTGATGCGATTCAACCCAAGTGGGTTGTATACGATTAACTGGTAATGTGGGACCGTCGGTTCGGTCACGTGATGATGGATGGTTGTGCTACTGGGCACAGCCGGGTTCAAGGAACCCCATTTGAATAATGTTGTGGAAATGCAAAACTCAGTTGAGTATTGGTCTAAGTTTTGGACCCTGGTAGTGCTGGCTAGTGTACGGGGTGTTGGTGCATCGGAGTTAGCCGATGACCTTCGTGGTGGAACCCACGATGGAACCCACGTGGAGTTGACGATTAGATTTGTAACGACCCGAACTTTCGTAATTATTATTTTATTGTAAAATGACCGTTTTGCCCCTGAGGGGGGAAAAGTTGACTTTTACCTCGGGAAGTATTTAGGACTTTGACACGTGACCGTGAGGCCCGATACGCCATGACTTTTACCTAAGGCCATTATCATAACTTTCTCCTCGAATGTCGAAATTGGACGTGCTACCTGTCTATGAACTTGTGACATCCCGAACTACGTCACAGTCATCGGTCAAAGTCCATTTGATAGCTCGAATCAAAAGTCAACCGTACGCCCAAGTCTAGGGGTAAAATCGTCATTTTCCTTCAAATTCTCCAAATTTTCCTTTTTCGAATTTCCGGGTCGTTACAACAAGTATGTTTCACGTATTTCTAGGACCGTTAGGTAGGTCTCAATCTCCTGGGTACAACGACAGGCGGCACGTTGTCATTAGACGTCGGATGATTCGGTTAATGGTCTAAATGTGTGAGGGGCATTTTGGTAATTTAGCCTCAAGGGCATTTTGGTCAATTGGCATGCATTGGGATTGGTTCCCAGTGATCAGGGGACATTTGGCTGTTTTAGGAATTGTGGCCACTAGATTGAGGACATTTATCCCATACTGGAAGGTTGTGGAACTTTTGTAACTGCCTCACATATGTTTACAAATCGTTAAAGTGTTTTTGCACGGGTTTGAAAGTGAGGAAAACAGAGGAAACAGAGTAAACCATGAACTTCCACCCCAATTCACCCCTTGATCCTCATCTTTTTCCTGTAAGTCGTGAACAAGAAAGGAAGGGGTGGCTGAGCTGAGAAGGACGATAGCCACGGTGGTGAGGTGAGGTGAAAATCCTGTGGAACCCGTGAGTTTCCAGTTGAAAAATAGTGAAGTTGGGTTTAAGGGGTTACTGAAAAAATTGATTCATCGGATGATGATTCTAGGGTTGCTAGGAATCCGAGGAACTCGGAGTGGAGGCCTGCCATTGACAGTGGTCGGAAAACCTGACGTGGTAAGCTTAAAAATTCAAAAATGTCACTTTGATTTTTGGTGATTGATAATCAATTTTGTTGATGGAAAGTCGTTCTTAGAGGTTGTAGGAAGCTTTTGGGACCAAAACCAAGGTTTGTGGCGGTCGAAATCACACGAACAGAGAGAAGGAAGAACTTGATTCGATCCTTGGTTTGGGAGGTAATTTCTCGACTTGTTTTTCATGTTTGGAACTTATAGATCAAATAGAAACACTGAGACGAAGCTAATAGGATGAAAAGGATTGAAATTGGACTGAAATTGGACCCTGAACCGTGGACGCCGGTTCAGTTGGACCGGATCGGTTCAAGCCCGGTTCACACGAGGTTGAAGACAACCTCAGCTTGCGTGTGTGGGTACGTGGCACACCTTTTGAGGAAGGTTCCAACACGAATTTTAAAGTATACAATGTAACAAACATTTTAGGACTAGTTTCGAGTCGATCGGACATCGTCTCGATATGTTTCGGGGTGTCCGAAGGTTTTAGGATAAGTTTAAAAATAGTTAAAAATTCAGGAAAATTACGAGGCTTTGGTATAAACATTGTGAAGTAGTTAGTGACCTTCTTATGGGATTTGGATAGGTTCGGGAAAGCTGGTGATAGTGGATAAGCTGGGAAAGTGTAATTGCACGCGTATCTAGGCGGCGACGCTAATGGTATGTGAGTGGGCTTTGCTTTCTAACTTATGATGCATGCATAAATGTTTTTATATGTTTTCTATATGTGATTTCTATGTTTATGATATGATCTTGATGATTTACGATTTTGCACGTATTTCGAGATAATTACGTATTTGCACGTATTTCGGGCTTGAAGCCCTGTTCATAAAAGTGATTTTGATAAATGTGATTTCGGGTTTTGGAATCAGATTTCGGAAATACGATTCGGATTCGGTTTTGGAGCTTGAAAGTGGATTTCTGGATTTGGGTTCAAAATGATGATTCTGGATGTCAGCTTATGGAATTATGATTTTGGATTCAAATTTGGAAATGGATTTCTGGATTTTCTATTATCTTCACTTGGTTTTGGGTTTAAAGACCCGTTGAAACTTGGTTTTTGGTTTAAAGACCCAGATATGGCTGGATCTGGTTTTGAGTTTAAAGACTCGGTTATTGTGATATCCCCCGAGGCCTGTTGATTGTGTTTTGAGTTTAAAGACTCGTTGATATCCCGGGAAGGCCTGATTATGCGCATGTGTTTTGAGTTTAAAGACTCGATGCGCTTGAGATCCAGCAGATTGATTAATTATGATTTTCGATTGGTTTTTCACTGGTTTTCACATGGTTTGGGCTATGGCCCAGATGATTTGGATTTTGTGGATTTTGGGCTGAGTGTCAGGACCCACCCCTAATCCCCCGGGATTAAGGGATAAATCCCAATCCCGTCTGACATACGCATGACACGAAGGCTAAACCAACGTCCAACCATCATTCCGTAAGCTAGCATCCAGAATAACCATTCCGAAACCAAACCCGGAATCCACTTCAAGTCCCGAATCGAATCCTGAATCATCATCCGGAATTCCGATTCCAAAACCCGAAATCAAGTTTCTCAAAACCACTTTTACTTCCTTTGAAACCAAATCGTATTTCAAATCCCGAAATCAAATCATAAACTAGGGTCAAATCACGATATTTATCAAAACCTCGTAAAACGTGGAAAACTGTCATTTCCTCGAAAAACATGCAAATACCGTAAACCATCACAATCATAAATCCAATCATAGAATCAAATATAGAAAACATATAAAAACATATATGCATGCATAAAGAGTTAGAAAGCAAAGTCCACTCACAGACCATTCCGACGTCGCCTCGATACGCGCGCACTTACGCCGTTCCCGGCCATTCTACTATCCTTGGCTTTCCCGAACCTCTCCAAACCCCATACTAAGGTCACTAACTATTTCACACAGGTCATACTAAAACCCCGTATTTTTCCCGAATTTTTAACTATTTTTAACCAAGGTCTAAAACCTTCGGACAGCCCGAAACATATCTAGACGATGTCCGATCGACTCGAAACCAGTGCCAAAACGTTCGTTACATCGATTAGACTAAAAACCATGTTGGACACTTCCCCGAATTCTGTCCCACGCGCCCTCACGCGCCACCCAAAGGGGTTGCGCGTGGGAGCCACGCGCCCAGCACAGTGTCATCGTCTTCCCTGGGAAAACCCGGTCCAACCAGTTCGGTTCAACCGGTTCAACCGTGAACCGGCGTTCACGATCCTTACACAATTCGATCCATTTTTTAATTCCAATTAATCCATTAGGTTCGTCCATGTCTTTCCTATACGATTTCACAACCAAATCAAGGAATTAGGGTCTACTTGTTACTCACCAAATCGTAAACACACAAACGAATTTCCCTTCTCTGTTCTAGCTTCTCCAGCCACCATCAACTCTGGGTGCACGTCCTAGGAGTTCACCTGAACTTCCAAATCGATACTTAAATAACAAAATCGATCAACAAACACGAAATAACTTCATACCATTTTTTAATTGAAAAATACCTTTCACGGTTTTGACGTCCCCGACCACGGCAGGCCCTCTTCCTAGGCCTGATCGACTCGCCTGAACTTCCTGAACATCATCCAATCATTCAATTCGATCAATAACCATGGAATCGTAATTTTCCATGTTTGAATGGAAAGCTTACCATGTTGAGTTTTCCGGCCACTGGCCATAAAAAGCCTTAATTCCTAGTTTCCTCACGTCCTGACCACAGCAGAAACCGTCCTCAATCACTCAATTCGAATCCCAACACCTAAATCAAGGTTCCTGATTTTTTTATTGTACCCAGGGGCTCACGGTTTTTTTCCAAATCCCTTCACCGTCGCACACCGTCGTGGGCCGTCATAGTCACCCCCATGACTCCCTCACCTTCCTCTCCCACTTTTCTTTACTAACCACGGGCAATTGAGGCCCTTCGAATGATCAAATTGCACGGCCACACTCTCCCCTGCTCTCTGTTTTTCCTCCCACTCGAACCCGCGCAACACCACATTGTAAACAGAAAAATGAGGCGATCACCAAGGTTCCACAGCCTTCTAGTGTGGGACACTTGTCCCCAATCTGATGGACACACACCCCAAAACAGCCAAGTGTCCAGTACTAACTGGGCACAGTTCCCAAGGCAGCACAATGACCAAAATGCCCTTATAAGTCCAAATTACCGTTTTGCCCTTCACCTTTCTAGAACCACAACTTAACCGTCCGACGTCCGACGTCCGATGAACGCATTCCACCTGTCAGTATACTCAGGGCATCGAGACCTATCTAACGGTCCTCGGTTTGCGTGTAAAAACCCTGTCGTGCAAAAAGTCAACTTTTCCTCCTTCGTTATCTAAATTACGAAAGTGCCCTCGACCTTCCGGACATCATAACTTCCTCCTCGGATGTCGGAATCGGGCGTGTCACCTGTCTACGGATTCGTGATGTCCCGAACTACGTCATGATCATCGGTCAATACCCCATTGACCGCCCGAACTAAAAGTCAACTTTTTTCCCAAACTAGGGGCAAAATCTTCCTTCTACGCTAACGAACCCGAAAGTAGCCAACTAACCACCGATTAAGCTCACTAATCTGCCACTAATCACTTCCTTAATCCTACTTTCCGGGACGGGTCGTTACACTGAGTTCCCTTGCTTTGATGAGGATTTATGATTTTGGTCTGAGGCCCTGGATTTGAGTTACGGATTTGAGAAAAGAAATGATTCCGGTGTTAATCTATGTTTGAAAATGAAATGGTTTTATGAAATGATTTTCATATGCATGCATTATTTTTTCGTGGAGGGTATAACTATCCTTTCTCATAAACGGTTTTCTATACTTATCCTTTATTTTTGTCCACTCACAGTCTTTTTGTAACGCTCCGAAAAAATCCAAAAATTGTAAAATATTAAAATAATGTGAAAATGACGTTTTACCCCTAGAGGGACATGACTAAAAGTTGACTTTTTGTTTGGCATAATTTTTGTACATTTTTCTAGTACCATTGTGTAGGTCTCGGAATGCTGAACCCGTAGACAGGTGGCACGTCGAAAACGGAGTTCGGATGAAGAAGTTACGGGGTTGTGAAGTGTAGGGGCAAAATGGTCATTTGTGATCTCAAGGGTAAAATGGTAATTTTATGCAAGGGCTTTAAGTTAAACGGTGCAAGGGCTGATTAATCCATTTAATTGCTGATTCAATACCCTTTACCCCAGCTGTGGACACCTGTCTATGTTGAGAAACAACTTAGTGGCACTTGATTGCCATTAGAATTAATTAATTCATTTGAATGGATATTAACACATAGTGAGCACAAACACAAACACACAACATCTTCTTCTCCCTTGATCGATCAACTGTCCCAAAGAGTGAGAGATACTAAACAGAGGAAAAAAAGGGAGGAATTAAGTGAGTACCTGAGTGAAAAGTTGGGAGAAATTGGACTGGGAACCCCTCTGAGAACAAAATACCCGAAAATCACCCAACACCAAAAATTGTCGCATTTGAATTCTTGAACGATTTTGATCGCAATTGAGGTGATATTTCATCTTCTGGGAACTAGACGACTCGAACCCAATCAACTGGAACGAAAATTGGAGGTGAATTGGTGACGAACAGGCCCTGCAACTGTTCTGAAAATTTGAGCTTGCGTTCGATTACTTGGAGGTAATGATTCGTGAAATTGATTTCAATTTCGTATTTAGAAGGGACCTAGGATGCTTCTGGTGTCATCAATTGAAAGAAACAGGTTGGTTGTGGATAGAACCCGAGTTAGGACCCGTCGGGTGTTCGTCTTGAGTCGAGGATTTTGAGGGTTTGTTTGATTAAATTGAAGTCACAGAACTGTAATCTAGATTGAATTAATGCTAATGAGTGAAATAACGGGAGGAATTGAGTTCAAATCAAAGGAGATTGCATCGGGTCTGATCGCGGGTTGCAGACCCGTTTATCAGAGAAACGGGCAAGGGAGTAGCACTGTAGCAGTGCCCTGTTCACGGCGAGTGGCTTTCACGCGCAGCCGCTTGCGGCGGCGCGTGAGGGCGCGTGGCCGGGAATTTCACCTTAGGTCCAACATACTTTTTGATGTTCTCGATGATACGGACCTATTGGCGTTAGTTTCGGGTCAATCGGATATAAATTGAGGATAGTTTTGTGTATCTGAAGCGTATAGGTTACGTTTAAATAATATTATTTTATTCCGACGACTAGGAAATTCGTACATAAGATTATATGATACTCTAGTAACCCTATATTACGTGTTTGACAGGCCGAAATATTATCGGGACATCGGACGAGAATGAACAGCTCGAATCTGAGCAATCTGGACGGTGTGTGAGTGGACTTTTGTTTTCTACCCTAAATGCATGCATATATGTTTTAAATACTTTATAATACGATTTGACATGATTTGCTATGATTTATCTTGTGATATGATGAGTTTCGGATTTTGGGAATATTATATTATTTTATATTGCTTTGGGTACAATTTTCGAGAAAATCATAAAATTGTGATTTTGGGCGATGGCCTGAGATTTGAGATGGATTTTGACTCTGAAATTAAGTTAAGTGATTAAATTGATGAAATTGATTTATACATTATATGTTAGCCATCGTGTTATAATTGGATTTGTAGAATTTACTTGTGCTTCGTAAAAACTATATTTCGGGCAGAGGCCCTGTTGAAATATTGATTTGATTTTGAGATTGAAATGGTTTTGAAATGAGATGATTGGTGATTGTTCCACATGTACCATCCTCTGTGATTTGATGGTCTCCTTCATACGTCGTAGATCCTGGAGTAATCACGATCCACTGCCTGGAGATGAGTAGCTCCGAAGGGAGGCTCAGTCTCAGGAGTGTGAGTTTATGATGATATCCTCCAAACGTCGTTGATCCTGGAGATGATATCACCCCAGACGTCGTTGATCTTGGGGAGGTACTCGGACGTGAGACACCCGAGTTGCACGCGTTGCATTGATATCGTGACGGGTTATTGGATATTGAGATTGGATGTTGAGGATGGTGGTATCATGATTGATTTTGAATTGTATTAGCTGTTTTATTTTACCTTTGATTTGTATGACTCATGTTTTATGAAATGCATGCATGTTTACAAAACTGGAGGGTAAGACTATTTTTGATAAATGTATTTCTAAAACTTTATTTTCGTCCACTCACACCTTTAATGTTTTTATACGCTCCAGGCATGTGCACAGGTACTGAGGCTCGTATCGAGGCAGAAGAATAAACCGACCATTGCGTACTCAAGTATCTGACCGCGTAGGATTTTGATCTTTGTTTGTAAATATTTCTTATGCTCTGTAAACCGGTTGACTACTGAGGTAGTCAACGGTCCTAAAGCCGTACATATCCCTGGTCTGACTATGTGTGTTGTTCGTTGTGTTGTGTATCTCTATATATATATCTGAACTTCTTTTGGCCTTTTCACGTTATGGTCAGACGGGAGCAGGATCTTTTACGATTATCGAGGGATAATCGGGATGGGTCCTGTCACTTTTGGTTTTTCGATGCCCTCCAGGTTTTTGCGGTGCGAGCTGTTGTTAGAGAGATGGAGATATCACACACGCGATCCACAATAGGTTTTGTGCACTCTGGGAAGTCCGGAAGATTTTGGACGGTTTGTTTGGGAATCTCTTGTTTGGCTTATGTGTCACATGGAGGTTGGACGGTTCGCCTTCATGTCGCATGTAAGTTAGACGGGAGTATGGCTTATCCCTTAATCCCGAGGGATTAGGGGTAGGTCGTGTCACAATCTAACTTAAGCCTAATGTAACTTAGAGTTATGGCTACAGATTAACCATCATTAGCAGAACAATGAAGAGAAGGTGGAAACAAAATCTCTTCATCTCAACCAATAACTGCAAACAAGAAAATCGTTCTTCTCTTCATCTACATCTATAAAAGAGACTAAGTTATAAGAGGCTTACCTTTGATTCCAAATCCGTTGTAGCTTAATTTCAGCTCTGGATTCGACCCTACTCTGAAATCAGTGTTGGTACACTTAACAGGATTATCAAAATCAAACCACAATCAAACATGGAACAACTGTGAACTGAAATTATTCAGCATTAATCTTAAATCCTAATAAATATTATTTCACCTTACCATGGAAGATTGAAAGCAGTGCAGGTCCCCCTACTTTTCTTTTCTGGTGAGAGCTTATTCCTTCCTCAATCGTGAATGGAAATCGCCACTGAGAGTTCTTCTATGACTGAAAATCGACTGAATATTGAAGAACTCTAATAGATCTCGATGAAAATCGAATCTACCGATGAATCTCTTTTTGGTTCTCGGTGTTTTTCGCTCAGCTGGAAAAATTTCGCTTTACCTAGCCTCCATCAGTGAAGAGGCGGGATTATTGAAAGTTAAAAATGGCAGATTGAAGACAACGACCGTTCTCAATCAGTGAAGAGGTAGGATTATTGAATGTTGAAATCAACAGCGCAGATTGAAGACAATGATCGTTCCTTCATTTTGTGGTTTGTTTCTTGATCAATGAATCTTCATGGTTTGTTTCTCGATTCGTGAATCTCCATGGTTGTTCCTTTCAGCAACTGGGCTTGTTCTTGGTGTTTCGAAAGCTACTCCTTTCGTTCAAGCAGAGAGATCGATCGACCTAATTAATTCGTGGGTGTTTTTTTAAAAATGTGAACAGTAACATGCACGTTTTTGCCTCCTCCAAATTTTGGTTGCCGCTTTCACAGACTTGCCAAATTTTCCATTCCCTCTCTTTCTATGGAAGCTAATAGACAACACTAAATTAGAAAAGTGTTGTCTATTAGTTCCCTAAAAAGTGAAATAAATAGGTAGCCAATATTTTTACATGAGCATAGATGACAAATTTAACAAAAACTATCATCTTTTAGACTTTTTACATGAGCATAGATGATAGTTTTAATCAAAACTGTCATCTTTTAGAATAAGATGATAGTTTTAATTAAAACTGTCATCTAATAAGTGTCATCTATCACTAAAAATGACATAGTGTTATATGTGTGATGATGATGCTATAATTATAGTGATTAGAGGAAAAATTATTAGAATTTGGCCTAAGGTTTTATGTTGAGGATAATGAACCTTTAAAGAAACTATTGTTATGATAGTGACAATGTTAGGAGGACTTAAGACTAATTCAGAGTGATTATTAAACTATAATGATTGATGAATGAAGAATATGTATAGATCTTAAGGATTGGGTTAAAGGTAAGGAAAACAAGAGTCTCTAATTGGTGAGTTCCTCGCCTTGTTAGAAAGTGGGCTGGATGTGGGCGGTAACCCCGCAAGGTTAAGTGTAGTTTGATTAACTTAATACGATATGGACCTAAATAAAGTTGATAATTTCCCTTGTTTGACAATGGTTTTTAGATGGGAGCAGGACATGTTAGACTTTCTAGAAAATCAGAGATGGGTCCTGTCACTGCCAATCCTCAATCAAGCCAGATTTCCCCAGCAGCTAATACAAGAATTGCTACAAGAGCATGCCCAAATCCTCAACCAGCAGCAAAGCCATTCACTGCCCCAAGATAATACTCACGTCCAACTCCTCCAACCTCGAGTACAATAATTGCCACAAGGACAAACCGAAATGCTACACCAGCAAACCCGTGTCTATTCACTGCACCTAGTACTCCAACAACCACCAACCAACAATTTTCTCCAACTCCACCGCCAGCCACTCCCATCACTACCTAGGACACTCATCCAAGTGACAGTTCACAACATCAATCACCCGTTGCAAGTGGAAGGAATATGAGATTTAAGTTTCCAACAAAACGTGTGAAGAAATAGTTCGATGGCAGTTCAATTCACTTGTTATTTTGCTTTGCTAACTTTCAAACTATTGTCATCCTGTTTTTTTAAGTCTTGCATATGAACCTTTAAACAACTTTGATATATGAATGATGACTATGTGATGTTTCTTTCACATATGAAATCACTTGGTATTTTGAGGAATTGGTGCTCCCTTTGGAATCACTTGATATATGAATGATGACTACGGGATGTTTTTTTTTCACATATAGGAATTGGTGCTTCCATTCATACTAGATAGAAAATTATTTGCATACAAATCTTACATATTTCCACAATCCACCAAATAAACTTTCACATATTACAAAACACTAAACATGAAAATCATGATTGAAGTTGATTGTGAAGGATTGAGGATAATCTAATACATAGCTAAAGTGAACGATTGAAGATGATTCCAACCACTAAGACCTAACCCAGAGTGCAGTCTAAAGCCTAGTCACCTTCCTCTTCTCATTCAACAGTTACTCTTCACATCTATCAAGTTTCCTTCCCGGAATGATTGTCGTTGATCTCTTACACATTTTCGGATCAAACCACTCCCAAACATCACAACCCACAACTCTTCTTCTACCTCTACCTTGTCCAATCCGCAACAAAACACATTACAAATTCATAAAAAAAAAATCACCAATCCATCAAAACAACAAGTGGAGAAAGAAAATGAGTTTCATATTCTTCTCATTAACCGAAACCTATAGAAAACTAAAACCTACAAAAGCCATCTGTAGAAACATAACACATCACCCATAAACCATAACTGAGGAACAAACCTAGGAATGAATACGAAAATGAAGCAAGGAACAAAGCTAGAACCGTAGTCGGAAACGAAGTCATAAGCCTTCAATCAAACCCAGAAACATAACCCTAAAGCTATAAACAAAAGAAAGATAAACGAAAATTGAAACCCATTACCAATTATCTTAGCATCTGGACAGACGACAAACTTTATTCCTGTGTTTTCATCCGTTCATGACGTTTTCATTCTCCCCATCTTCCCGCAAAAACATCTTCGCGGGTGGTGATTTGCACTCTCGCTCTCCTCCATACTTGATTCTAACTACAAATTGATTAAAGATGATGAAGTCTTGTGGTTCACAAATGTTTATAAAGCTCTAATTCACACGATTTTGGTGGGATAAGAGATGAAATTTTCAAAATCCCCCCCCTAGGGTTGCACTATTGCCTCAATTGGGGCTATTTTTGCCGCCCAACTCCAACTTCAACCTCTATCCTTTCCATTGAAGTATTGCCATATAGGTGCCACATAAGCACAACTGACGCCGTTACTACCATGTCGTAATGATTTGGAGCAACGGAGATAACAAAATGGGGATTCTAGCAGTACATTGCAACGATTTTGGATTATGGGAGCAAATTAAGATTGAGTGTCTAATTAGGGGACAGTGCATTTTAAGTAATAAGTCTTAAAAATAAAAGTTGGACCAATGCATTGTTTTTTTTTAATGGACAATGCATTTTTTTTAATGGACAATGCATTGTTTTTTTAATGGACCATGCATTGTTGCACACACCAATAAAACCTTATAAATAAAAACATAAAACTCAGACATATACACAGATAGAGGTAGACACGTATCCGTTAAAACCGCTAATCGATCTGCTTCAAAATGTTATTTATCCAATGGTTTAGGTTTGACGGGATAAAAGTCAAACAGTTTGAGAATTCAAACCGTTCCGTTATAAACGGTTTGGATTTGGATTTTCATTTTGGAAATCCGTTAAATCCAAACCGAAATGTTAAATTCAAACCGAACTGTTAAAGAATATATTAATTTTTATTAATTTTAAATATATTATTAATATAAAGTAAAAATAATAAGATACCTAGATTTATTCATATAAAGACATGTATACCCATATAAGAGGATAATAAAAGATTAGTAAATAGTAATGTTTGTTTGGTAAATCTTAATATAGTGATAATATTTGCAATACAATCTTTACTAAACTTAATATATAAAATTTTGAGTATTTATTTATTTATTTTGTCTCTTTTTTTATCCTTAATTTTTTTTTTATTCCTAAACGGTTTCAAACCGTTTTAATTCAAACCAAACCGTTGCTAACGGTTTGGATCAAAACGGTTTTATTTATAATTTTAAAAAATCTAAATCGTATCAAACCGTTAAAATTTTAACAGTTTGAATTTGAATATTTTCAATATTTATATGTGACCGCACTCTGCCCACCGTCATACACAAAAACCAAAATGGTTTTTAAGCAGCGTGCATATCACCGTCCTGGACTCCTGGTCGCATTTTCCCCCACTAAGTTCCTAAATTACACATATGTCCCTCAACATCTCTGAAGGCGCGAGGTATTAGTTTTTGCCTTACGCCTTCTTTGTGTATTTTCCAGGAAATCAGTCAAAATCTTAGCAGCACTTTCCATGTCAGAAATCTCCCAGACGCCGGAAACAATCGATTACCAGATTCCCCAAGTCCTAGCACTAAGGTAATCACTACTCCTTTTCCCTTCATAGTTTGATTCTGTTCTAAATTTCAAGTATGTTTTCGGGTTTAGGCCCACTGTTGTCTGTTTGGTTACCGAGAAAATATGGGAAACAAAACAGAAATGATGCACTTAGCGACTTTCATTTCGCATATCTTTTTGCATCTTGATTCTGGGTACTCCCTTTTAATTGATTTTAATTCCCTTCCCTCACTACTAATCTACTAATAGAGCATTCTCAATTTTGGGAAATGACGATTTTGATGCTGACCCTTTATTTTTCTATTTTTCCCCAGGGAGTTATAAATTGCTTTGAAGTTTCAGCAGCTCAGCTTCATGTATGAGCAAAACCCATTTCTAGATTCTGACGAAAGAGAACTCATTTCTGCATTCTTCTAGACTGTATTCCGATATTTTTCTACATTGTTTTCGAGACATATCAAAAGATGATAGGGAATTGTTTGTCCCAAGTCTCATCATGCCCCACGGTCTTATCTTTTTCAAGCATTTCTTCAAATAGTTTGCCTTATCTTCCTTCAAGATCACCAGCCAAATTAACCCGGATAAGAGCAACATCTGCTGATTCAGGACACAGTCCACGACCATCCTCTACTTCGGAAAAAAAGAATCCACTTTCAGTTGTTTTGGATGTTCCTCGGACTATTTGGAGGCAAACATTGCGACCGTTGAGTGATTTTGGGTTTGGTCGCAGAAGCATATGGGAAGGCGGGGTAGGTTTATTTCTAGTTTCAGGTGCAGTTCTCCTTGCACTCAGTTTGGCTTGGTTGAGAGGGTATCAATTGCGGTCTAGATTCAGGAAATACTTTGCTGTCTTTGAATTTACTCAAGCTTGTGGAATATCCACTGGAACACCAGTCAGGATTAGGGGGGTCAATGTAGGCAATGTTATCCGTGTTAACTCTTCCTTGGAAAGTATTGAAGCAGTTGTTGAGGTGTGTTTCTGTATCATAATTTTTTTTTAATGCAAATACAATATATTCTCACATCTCCATCTTGACAATGTGATTACTGCTTGTGTAGGTTGAAGATGATAAAACTGTCATACCTAGAAACTCACTGATTGAGGTAAATCAGTCAGGGCTTCTCATGGAAACTAGAATTGACATTACACCTAGAGATCCAATTCCAAATATTTCAGTCGGGCCTCTTGATCCAGAATGTGACAAAGAAGCTCTGATTGTATGTGATAGACAAAAGATGAGAGGATATCAGGGGGTAAGTTTAGATGCATTGGTAGGTATATTCACCCGTCTTGGACGTGAAGCGGAGGAGATTGGTTTGGCAAATTCATATGCACTCGCTCAACGGGTTGCCTCTGTGATAGAAGAGGCAAAACCACTGCTTATAAAGGTGTGATGTGCCCTCTTCTGTTTTTTTGTATCAATGTTGATCTGGATAATTAGAACCATTCATTGACTTGTTTTAAGACAAGGACCTATCTGTTTCAGAGTTTACTGGGGCTGCATCCATTTCTGCCGAGTTAGAACGGAAAAAATTGTAGCCACTTTGATGAAAAAATGCAGAATTTGATTTTCCTAGGTACACCCTGTGCATTTGTTTTAGGTCCTGGAAGATATCATTGACATGTCACAACGGAAAAACTGAAATAGGAGTTTACATATCTTTCAGTCTTCTGGGACTGCGTATCTATTAAATAAGGTTTTTTTTGTCTGATCTTTTAAGTAGAAGTAGTAGTCTTTAATGATATCAAAATCTGTTTAGAATGGGTAATTTTCCAATAGGATGATCATGGTATATATGTCCTTTTGGTTTAATAGATTGATAATTCATGATTTCTTTTTATCGGAGATTGTTAATTCATGATTAGAGTCGTTCAGGAAATTGTGAAGCTTTCTGAAAGAATTGGTTTAAGTTAATCCAGGAGTCTAAACTTACACAAAGGAGGTTGTTGACTCCCTGATGGATGCCTTTTGGCATTAAGGGACAACATAGGTTTCCCCTTTCAGAGCGTTGAATAGAAATCAAACTTCTAATATATAGTCTCTGGTTGCTATGAGGCTATGAAATCCATATATTCTGATCCCTATGAGTGTTATATAGAAATCAAACTTCTAACATATAGTCTCTGGTTGCTAGTGCATAACTTTAGTAGTCACAACCGGATTACATCATGGCATAAAAGGATTTGTAATTCACCAAAAGCTAAAATGGTGATGTATATATTTCTTTCTCTTTTACTGATATAGTAGCAATCCTTTCTGCTGTTGGTATGCTGGAACTGGTGTCAATTTGGCATAATAAGAACTTTCAGCAAAGCCATTTAATAAGAACTTTCAGCAAAGCCATTTAATAAGAACTTTCAGCAAAGCCATTTAATAAGAACTTTCAGCAAAGCCATTTGGCTGGAGGTATAATAGTTATTAACAAGTTTATATATTACCTTATTCGTGTCCTATGTTAAATATTAATATGTGTATATATTGCAGCATTCATTTATGTCTTCTGGCCGTTTGCATTGATTTACACTGGGTGTGACTTGTTTCTCGTTATTCTAAGTTTCATTTGTGCCATAATCTAATATGTTCTCATGCACAAGTATTTGGCTTTGATGTAGTGATCTCTCAGATACAAGCCATGGCTGAAGATATTCAACCTTTGTTGTCAGAGTTTCGGGAGAGTGGACTCCTGATGGAAGTTGATAGTTTGACCAGAAGCCTTGCACAAGCCTTGGAGGATGTGAGGTGAATTGTCTCAGTCTACCTATATTGAGCGCTCTCATCACTCTTCACCAATTGTATAAGATATTCTTTTCTTATGATATATGGCTAACTTCTCTTAGAGGACTTCTTATATGGGTAGTTTAGCACAGCATACAATGTCTATTGCAATAGTTGAAAATTCATTATATGGAAAACTTCTCTTGGAGGACTTCTTATATAGATAATTAGAACTGCATACAAAGTATATTGCAATAGTTTGAAATTCATGCCAAAGATTTTTACATGACGGTGATTTCTCTCCTTTTTATCTTTGTTTCTGTAGTGCTTATCTTATTTAATAATCTAGTAATTCCATCTATTTATCTTTATGGCGATGTTTGTTTGACGTTTTCAAAGTAAATGTTTCTGAACAACATTCTAATTCTGAACTCTCTCATCATATTTAGTGATACTGGAGATATGAAAAATATGCTGTGTAGGTCATAGTACACATTAAGGAGTTATGTGCTTGGCCTGAAATTTTTTCTAATGATGCTGTAGATTCAAAATTCATCCCTACCAAAGCTGGTTTGTATTGTCCCTCCAAAGCTGGTTTGTATTGTCCCTCCAAGCACTCCCTTCAGTCCGGTCCACCGTCACCACTTACTTCCCTTACATTGCTGATTCATTCTCCTCCATCACTACACTTTGCTTTTGTTACCATCTTTGTGCAGTGCTGTCTGCTGGTAGCACTTTGTTATGCTTCCCTACCTGTTCATCATGTTCCTTTTCATCTGGAGCTTAGAATTTAGATGAAAGTGTTCTCGTCAGCTGTTACATTGAATCATCATCATGTACTATGCTCCTAATTTTGCTAGCAAGATGCCTGTCTTTTCTTTGAGATGAAAGTATTTACACATGGTAGGACTTAAGAAAAAAATTTGATTTAGGGCCTGTCTGGGAATGCTTTCAGAAGGGTTAAGGACTCTAGGTAATTAAAAGCGTTTTTGGTAATGTTTAATAGAAATGGCTAAAAGTATTCATCGGAAGTGCTTTCAAATGTATTTACAGGAAGCATTTAGATGTGTAATAATTAATTTTTTTTTTTGAGAAAATTTCTAGATACTGACTTGGGTGATGGGGAAATAAATTTTGCGTCGGAATTTTTAATTTTTCGTGTTATACAGATTACTTCATTGAAGGTTGAAAAATCATAGAAAATCTTGGTTGATTAGAGGCTTATAATAGTAATACTGTATCATTTTCTGCAGACGGGTGCATTCATCTATAATGGTGCCTGAGAATACAGAACTGATTCAGAAATCTGTATACTCTTTGATTTTCACCTTGAAGAATATTGAGGTAATCCTAATTACAAAGTGCTTAGGTTTTCTTTCTTTTTCTCACTTTTCATGGATTATTCTTCTCTAGAATTAATCTCTTTCATATCTATCTGCTTTCTTGTTTTAATTTTTTAATCATTCGCTCACCATTGCAGAATATAAGCTCTGATATTCTGGGATTCACGGGTGATGAGGCTACAAGAAAAAATTTGAAGTTACTGATCAAGTCTCTCAGCAGGCTATTATGAAGACTGAAAGGTGGACGTAGGATAGTTGCTTACCATAGTTAAGTTGATACCAAAAAGTTGTTTCTAGTAACCGTATAGTGGGGATGGGAGAAAATGAAGCGTGGCTCTTCATTGTTCTTCCTATTTCTTTTTTCTTTTTTGAGTGCACAAAGAGGTTTCATTTCCAGAGCTACATTTGCATTCTCTAATTCTGGTCGGTTTCAATATTTTGTTGATGTTTTCTCATTACCTAATCAGATAAGAAGTGGCTGATGGTTTTTCTGCGGATGCGCTGTTGCTATCAGAAACCTTTAATTCTGTGTTGAAAATGTTGGTTCTGAGTATTACTCTTTGTTGGCTTTTAGCTTTATCTGCTTGAGTGTTGATGTGTTGAGTTATTCGAATTTCTATGATAGGGAATTGTTTCAGATAGGGAATTGTTTCAGTTTGTCACTGGACCTAATAACCTAGTTGCAATGGTGCTTAATTGTGGTTTCTTGGCCAGTCTGTTGATAAGGTGAGATCCCCATAGGCCATATCTTTTAACTGCTGGTCTGAGTAATGTGGTTGTCGGAGAAACCCAAGACGTAGTTGAATATTTCATATCAAATGTTCGCTCGCAGGTTCTGAGATTCCGGGGAGATAGAAATAGAAGGTTGAATGTCAGAATCTCAGTATCAACTCCATTTCCTCTGAATCTCAGTTTTGTGATTCTGATGTTAAGTAATGCGGGTGTTAAAAGTAAATGCTTTCGTACCGTGAACTATGTGATCCTCTTTGTGAGTTGAAAATTAAAATGAAGAAAGTACATAATAAAATTTTGGCGGGTACGTCCGTCACTGAGATGCACGAGTTCTTCTCGTCTTTCTCGTTGCTGTAGTGGGATTGTTTCGAACTCCAGGCGACTCGTTCGTTGGAGCGAGAGCGAGTGGGAGTGCTCTGAAAAGTTGCTTCTCTAGCACGCCACACCCCATAAATGATGGATTGACAGTTGCAGACGATGCTGAATTCTAGTTCCGTGGGTGTAGCTCTCCTTATCAGAGTCGCTTAGCAAGGTGTCATGGGATATCATCTGACACCAGACATACTCCCTCCAGGGGCGTGATGGGACATCCTCCAGGCTCCAGCTCGTTATAAGGTGCATTGCACCTTCTAGATGCTCGAAAAGCTCCACGTTCCACCAAAAGTGGTTGCGAAAGTTTCCGACTGGGCATGAACCTGATTGCTCGGTTGCTTGACTTACTGCCATAGACTGGGGAGGAGGGCGGGTTGAGCGTCAAGACATTCGCATATGATGCGTGATATGTCGAGACGCATGCCCTGGGCTTCGGCAATGACGTCCTACGAGGCGCTCTTCGCGAGTTGGGGTATGCGGTATGCCCCTTGCATCCTGTAAGTCGTCCATAAGCCTCCTAAAGTCAGCTTTTGCAGGTTGCAAGTTTGCAGTTTCCCGGGATGCTTCTCCCAACATATGTCCATCCATGCCCTGAAAAATGATTGCAAACACCAAATGTGGGAGGAAGATTATTGTTAGGAAGTGCGTCGACCTGGGGCACCATCGGCTAAAAGGGTGCCGAGATCGAGAAAAGGCACTGACGGTTGTGGTTAGGAGGTTATGGCCGGTTGCTGCACTGGTAGCAACCCAAGAGGAGGCTCGGTTGCTCCTCCTGTATCTCAGCGAGCGGGCTTGCTCTCCTTGAATCGCTGGCGAATCTGTCCGTCTGGGTTGTTCTTCACATTCTTGCTATGGATGAAGAACGATGAACAAAAATGATACTAAAGCAGGCTCTGAGTGTTTCTCAAATGAACTCTAAACGAAAGCACTAACTGGATAAAAAAAATCATAGAGATTTAAGAATTACTGTTTGATCTCTATATACAGTTAAAAAGAGGCAAACGATAATATATAAGGTTCAAATCCGAACACAAGCATAAGGCAGAAAATTCATACCCGTATTCATCCGGTGCGTCTCACGTATATTTTCTTAATTAATAAAAAATAAAGTTATATGCATAAACTATACGTTCATTGTGTGAATTATGGTGAAGTATATCAATTATATCCATATTCTACACGTTCATATGTGACACTTTTTCAGGTAGCCGACACTCCCTTACCTTGATTCGCACACACCATTGCCTTCCACTTCCACTTCCACATGCTCCCATTTGCGTACACTCTATACAAAAGTCAAGAAATACAAATAAATAAATTCGAAATTAGATTTTAAATTCACCCACGAATGGTAAAAAAAATATATATATTTCGTTTTCTGCCAGATTCCCACGCAATTGCTGCAATGATTCTTTGTCAAGAGTTCCTGGCCTCATCAAACACGATTTCACGCCTCCACTCAACCTCACCCCTCAAATTTCTTAAAATGTGTTTTATGCAAGGATTGAAATATCGATATCAACGGATATATCGCTGGTCAAATTTATGGATATCTCGCTCGGTCAACAAAAATGATGGAAATTCGATCTAAAAGTTGGAAATTTGGAATGCAACTTTAGAAAAAACTTAAGTATCCAATAATGGTTATATAGGACTAATAAAAATTATAAAATGATTTTGATATAATAAATATATGGTGAATAATATGATACAATAGGGTTCTGTCGATGACTAGTAATATAAAAATATAAACATAAATTAAAATGAATTACTATAATTAAATGTTAATATAATTAAAAACATAACAATAAACATAAAAAAAAATTGAATTGAAGAAAAATTATAAAATGAGTAAATATATTTAAAATGGGAAAAAAAGAATAAAAAAACAGAGTCAATCTTTGTTTTAAAATTGGAAAGGATTGATATATTTAAAATTGGAAAGGATTGATATATTTAAAATTGGAAAGGATTGATATATTCGAAATTGAAAAAAATGAAAAATATAGTGCAAAATAAGGAAAAAATGAAAAATATAGTTCAAAATAAGGAATAAATGAAAAATATAGTTCAAAATAAGGAATAAATAAAATAGGGAGAATAAATGGAAAAAAAATTCAAAATAGGGAGAAACTCATGATGAATGAAAAAAAAAATATGTACAAACCCAGGTGGCCGTGCAACTCCTTTAATGAATCAAACCAACTCAACTAGGAAGCCCAGTTGTAAATTTAAGTAAGCAAATAATATATGAAGCAAACGCACGAACTGAAAACAGTCTTCTTCCACCTCGCGCGGGTCTGCAATTCGGGTTTTTTGACCCGCGCGACATGACCCGACTGTAACTCCATCGTTTTACGTCCGATTTCATGAAATTTGTTCATATTTCGATCGTTTTAATGAAATAAAGAGATCGATGGGCTTAAATCAAGGAAAAATGTCGATATTTCGTTCAATTTCTTTCCCCCCTCTCTTACCTGCCGCCGGCTAATTTTGACGATATATCGTCGATATATCGGCCATATCGGTCGATATTTCAATCCATGGTTTTATGTATCCCATTATTGCATTTTTTGACATAATTTCTATTAGCTAATGACATGGTGTGTATGGGACAATGAGATTCACCTAAAAACAAATCTCAAGGTAATTGTTAATTAGTCATTGTTGGACCAGATATAACGAATGAGTAATTAAGTAATTTTGTCTAAAGTCACTTTGAAATTCAATTTTAAATGGACCCCTCAGGCGACACATCATCAACTAACGGAAAATCTTCTAATGGAAAATTGTGTCGATAGAACAACGATAAAATAGTTTAAAAGTTCATGATGTTTAAATGCAAAATTTAAAAGGAGAGATACAAATCCGAATTTTTTTGTAAAATATTATGATATTAAAGCTTACCTAACTTATTTATTTTCTCAATTAACCATAAGTTTATTAATTTTATTATGTTGTCAAGTAATATTATTAAAAAATCGTTATATTGCTAATATAATTGGCTCAACTAAACTCAAAATACTCAAAATTCTCTAGATTCACTTTGAAAATTAACTAGATCAATCAGAGAGATGTACACAGCTAAGGAAATTTTAATTATACTATTGTTTCATTTTAATCCGTGACATTTTTGGTTAAGATAATATTATGCTCCTTATTTATATCGAAAAGTTATAAATATATAATTATGGTGTGCCGGTCGAAATTTTGCACATTTGAAGTGGTCAGCTTCAGATGATGTATCGTTTTATGATGTGCATGTGTGGATTGTGTGTGGTGTGTTCATGTCAGACACTGACAGCTCTGTATGTCAATCATGTAAATAAGCCTGGCATCAATTATTCCCAACCTCCCTTTTTCGCTTTTCTACAGCACAATCCCATTCCCCATTCCAATGTTCAGTTTACAAGGCACTTCTCTTCTGTACTTCTTTCATTAGTCAATCAATAATCATCATCCTCCTTGCCCTTTAGACTTCTTATAAAAAGTTCCTTTTTATTTCTGCTCTGGATTTTTCTCCATTAACTGGGTTAATAGTTTTGTTATTTTCCTTTTGCCCAAACAGCAGAAATAAGAAAAGTTAAAGCAACGTTCCAAAACTTGTTTCTTTTCCCAATTTTGGGTTTTATTGAAATTTGAAGAAAGGCCATTTGGGATTGTCACTGTTTGGGTACAACCATTCGACTCGTATATTTTTCCTTCTTTCTCTTCTGGGTTTGGTGATAGTTCTCTGTCTTGTACCATCATTAATGTCATTTGTTGAAATCCCTTATTTAATTCTTAGTTGATCGATATATTAAATTCAATTTTGGTTATAAATTTGATCTTTGGATTGGCCTCTAATTTCTTGATTCTCCTTTCCTCAAAAAGGTGTTCGCCATTATTACCCCAAAAGCTCACACCTACCTAACCTGAGTCTTGTGCAATGCATGTTCCTCTACTTGTGTTTTCTGTGATTAAACCCTTCTTTAGTAACAAATTGCATTAGCTTGTAAAGGTTGCTCATTCTTTTCCTCTTTCTACAACCCGTCAAAACTCCACAGATCAAATTCTTTGTTTCAATCTTGGCACTAAGAAAAGCTCTTTTTCGCCATCTGGGTATTGGGGAAAGCCCTAGGGTTTTATTCCCCTTCCGTGATTTCTGTTTCCATTTAAAATCTTTGAATTTTCAATTTGGGTTTTGAGCAAAAACGATTTTTTGCTAGCCACTTGTGAAGGATTGATGTGTTTATCCATGAAAGCTTGAAGCGTTTGGTCGGGATTTGGAGCTTTTTTGTCTGATGCCCGTTGGGGTTTCCCAAAATGGCAAATCTTGTGCCCGGTGTGCTTCTCAAGCTTTTGCAGCATATGAACACAGATGTGAAAGTTGCTGGTGAGCACAGGTCGTCTCTGTTGCAAGTAGTGAGCATTGTTCCAGCGCTTGCAGGAGGTGAGCTTTTCCCAAACCAAGGTTTCTACCTTAAGGTATCAGATTCCTCTCATGCCACTTATGTATCTCTCCCTGATGAACATGATGATTTAATTCTGAGTGACAAGATTCAATTGGGTCAGTTTATTCATGTGGACCGGCTTCAAGCCGCTACACCGGTTCCCATTCTACATGGGGTTAGGCCAGTACCAGGGAGACACCCTTGTGTAGGGAGCCCTGAGGACATTGTTGCAACTGATTCTCTTGGATTTTTTAACAATAATTCGTCTTCTGGTTTGAAAACTACAGAAAAAGTGAAAAGTGAGTCTAAAGTATTAGGAAATAGTCATGCTGGAGAAAGGGACAAACATGGACTAGTGAGATCCAGAGCTACTGCTAAGGAGGAACAATTGGATAAGAAAATAGGGTCTTTCAGCAGATCAAAGTCTCAACCATCAAAACCAGCATTGAACGTAGATGTAAAGAAGGAATCTTTGTCAAGATTGAAGTCATTGAATTCACGGCCTATCCCATCATCGCCCACAAGTTGTTATTCGTTGCCTACTTCTTTTGAGAAATTCGCAAATGGGGTCAAGCATCATGCAAAAGTTAAGGGAACACCTAAGGTGGGAGTGGTGCAAAAGGCAAGTTCTATAAGAGGGGCGAGTCCTGGGAAGAAATCAGTGGTAGGAAACCCAATGAAGAATTTTGGTCAGGGGTTTGAGCTTGGGGCCAAGGCTCTGAGAAAGAGCTGGGAAGGAAATATGGAGGTAAAGAATAAAGAGAGTTCGAAAGGGAGATCAACCACACATGATCCAAAGCTCGAGGTTCGGATGTCTGTAAGTTCTATAACTCTTCCATCCTAATCTCGAAATTGATTTCCATTGGCGTGCATAAGTGTGTTTTGGGTTGATTTAAATTGGTCAGGGAGGCTAACTTATTTCTGAATTTGGCGGATATTCCGAGAGAAATTTTTCTTTTTGGGATAACAACTCAAATTAAATGTGCCATAAATTCTGGATTTTATGGTTTGGAAATTCATCTTTGTTCTATGTGGTTTTGACTTGATTATTTTGCAGTAAATTTTAGAAGTTTAGAAAATAATGTAACACAAGTATTTTTCCTTCTCATGCATGTCAAAGAAACTATATTTATATTTGAAAAACTTGCATTTGCCAGACTCCTAGAAGAAGTACATCAAGTGAGAGGCTTCCATCTAAAGAGGAGAATAAGATCCAGATGTCTGCAAAGTCATTCAAGGAAGAAAGTAAGGTTCAAATGTCTACAAAGAAAGTCACAGCAAATGGAACTTTGAGTGATCAAGACATGTCAAACAAGCAAAGAGTATCTGTTGGAAAGAAATCATCAGATGTAGGTAATAGTGGATTTCCTGGAAACTTGGTAAAGGTTTCATTGAATAGTAGAAAGTTGGCCGATGGAGGTTTTCCATGGACTTCTCTTCCATCATCAGTTGCAAAGCTTGGAAAGGTACATCCTATGAAACATCTTTGATCCCGGAATAATTTTTTATCTTTTCTGCCTGTTCAATGCTCTAGCATTTTCCTTCTTCAATTCTCATCGTGTAGAGAGTGCATCAGATTCCAATGTTTTTTTGCTAAAGTGAAGTGGAAAGTGTTATTAAAGAACGAAATCACGGATTCCTGAATTCCCAAATTGTTCTTACAGATAGGGATATGCCATGTGTTGATTTCTTGTGCTATGCGCGAATGATATATTCGTGGCCAAGTTTATTATTTAGGATCCAAGTTTGTTGATGATAGTTTCTTCTTATTACTGAGATAACAAATACCTTTTCCCTTCACTGTGTAATTTTAGTAACATGTAGTTTAATTTGAAGATAAATCTTGTTTTACAGGTAGGCTCTTGTTTTTCTTATTATATGCTTTTACATCTGTTATCACAGGAAGTTATGAAGCACAGGGATGCTGCACTAATTGCGGCGGTAGAGGCAGTGGAAGAGGCTTCTGCTGCAGACAGCTTGCTACGATGTTTGAGGTATGACTATATCTTACTGTCAGTGACATGGAGTATGGTATTATCATTAATATCATTTTTGGCGTAGACTTGGAGTTATTCGATTGGCTTGAAGTTTCCTTGTAATGGTGCTCAACTCAATCGGTGTCAATGCTCTGTTCTTGTAATTTCTAGCTGGTTGTATGCATTTGAAATAACATCTGACAAGCAATATAGATAACATATATCACTTTCCATATAGATTGAAAATCCATTCATTTAAAATTCATGAAAGCATTACTAATTTTTGTGTTGGTGATGGCGCCACACTCAGGTAGTTATTCTGGTTGTAGAGTGTCATGTAGGCGTGCTGAAGATGAATTGTAATGGTGGAGTGCTAGATTGTAACAATTTTATTTCAATTGAAATTTATGAGAAACAAAATTTCATTTAATAATATACACTAATATAAAAAATTTAACTTAATACGCATCGTAAGAATGTCCACTGCTAGTGATGAGGTAGTGGTAGAATATTTGTGGGGAATAAATTGCTGTTAGAATGTGTCTGAACAGTCACTAGAACTTCATGAGTGGTTCTTTTTTTTGTAGTTACTGAAAATATAATGTGAAGATTTGATCCGTTGGATATCCAAGCCGCTGCTAGAATGGTCATTATGATCAATGCTATCCATTCCTATGCAAACTGATTTTATGTTGATGAGTCACTGCTAATCATCATGTGTCATCACAGTACATATATTTCATGAATCATGTTGTATGTATTCTCTTTGTAGTTCGCCATTAGTGTCTCATGAGATACTATGTACGTTTAAGTCTTCCATGGAGATATATTTAGCTGGGCTAGGATAGAACTCTTGCCTGTGCATTTCCTTTTTTTTTTTAATGCAATTACTTCGACGGTGCAATTCATTTACCAATGATGTTTAGAGAAGATTAGGAATTGATTCTAAGCTATTGTAGATAGAGAATAAAAAATGTGTAGTTTGTTTGATAAAGTGAGACAAAATATTTGAATTCTAATATTATTGGCTACAAGATACCCAAAAGCGACTTTCCTTGTCTTGGCATAATCCACCATAAGTAGGAATAGCTTGGGTCATCGAGTCCATATATTTTAGGTTTATCTAAAGGGCTTTATAGTAAAAGTAGGTGGTGTGCACACTGCACATAACAGTGAAGTGAGTGATTTTTTTTTTATCTTTTTGGTCTGAACAGTGAAGTGAATCATTTATCATGTTTTATAACTGCAGCATTTAGTAAAAGTAGGTGGTTTGCACACTGCACAATGCAATAATTTTCTATAACTGCGGCATTACGGCCAACCATGTTTTGTGATTTAGAGAGCAATATTTCTGTGCAAATAAGAAATGGCATGTGCTCAAAATAGGACACGAGAGTGTAGCTGCAGGTTTGAATTGTATTTTGGAATGCATTGATCCAAAGGAATCCAAAGCATATAAGATAATCCTGAACAGGAGAAGCACTCGTACTAAGTCACCTTGTTTGACCAGGGATTTTGAGCAGGGATTGCTCATGATCTATGAACACAAGCGAGTTTCAATACAACCTCAGGATTGTAGAAATAACAAGATAGTACATTCAGTTCCCTTGTAGTGGCTATATCTCACTTTTTGCACAAGATAGTACATTCAGTTCCCATGTATTAGTATGTATGAGTATGCTTATGGGAAAATGTACATCTACTCTCCCCCTTTTTTTTTTTAAAGGAATCCTTTTTTGCTTATTATGTGAATGGCTTTCATTTACGCCTTCTAGTTGTGGCAAATATTGAGTTACCTATTAGACAAAGTTATTTACTTTATCGTCTGACATTCGTGGTTTGGTTTTGTTTTGTCTTGTTCCTGCAGCATATATTCTGAGCTAACTACCTCTGCCAAGGAAGATAACCCACAGCCTGCGGTGGAGCAGTTTTTAACCCTCCATGCTAGCTTGAATAATGCTCGTGTTGTCGCTGATTCTCTATTGAAAATTGTACCAGCTGGTTCATCACCAGACCGTGAAGAAAACTCATCAGAAGAAGCACAAAAGGTAACATCAGACGGACGGAAACAGGCAGCATCTTGGGTACAAGCTGCTTTGGCCACCAATCTTTCATCTTTTGCTGTATTTAGGAAAGAGTCGACTTCAACCTCTGTTCAAGCTTCAGCTTCCTCTCAAACCCCAAAGATTGTTTCAGCAAATCAACACATATTGGTTCTAGAGAATTCTACAAAGAATGCTTCAACAAAAACCCAAGGCAAAGTTCGCCAGAGCGTCAGTTCTAAGGTTGCAACACAAGGGACTCCTCGCCGACAAGGGGATGGATCAGTTATCGGCCAAAAGCCTCAACCTCGAGCACAACCTCTGCCTGAATGGAATAGAGGAAGTGGCCTGGGTGAGGCTGTCGACTTAGCTGAAATGTTACGACTGCAATCACAAGCTTGGTTTTTAGAGTTTGTGGAGAGGTTCCTGGACTCTGACGTGGACACTTCGGCTCTGTCAGATAATGGCCAAATAGCAGGAATGCTAACTCAGCTGAAGAGTGTGAATGATTGGTTGGATGATATTGGTTCTAACAATAAAGGCGTAGAAGAAACAAAGGCGGTGTCAGCAGAGACCATTGACAGGCTAAGGAAGAAGATCTATGAGTACCTTCTTACACACGTCGAATCTGCTGCTGCTGCACTTGGTGGTGGATCACAGTCATTGCCACGAATTCAAACAACAGATACGAAAGGTAGAAAATGAATCCGAATTTTAAGATGACTCAGTATTGTTTCGGTTTCTGCATAAATGCCGCGGACACTGAAGCCCTGGGAGGTGTGGCCTTTGAACCACCAAGTGGTCCTGGGAGCTCAGGGGAAAGGGTAGTTTTCATCCGTGTTGTGTAAATAACTTATTCACATGGGTTTGGGTTTGGGTTTGGGTTTGGATTTGAGTTATAGATGGAAAGGGTTGTTACTTGTTACTTAGAACTTAGAAAGAATTTCATTTCATTTCAAGTGCAAGATGTCATTTTTTTCATCGTTTGATGCAATCACAATATTACACAAGAAGATTGAAAAAGATTGCGGACCTGCAAATTTTTTGTTTCGTACACTGCCACCCATGCCTGCTTTTAGCTTAACAAATATAATGTAGTTTACTCTGCATTTACTCTGCATTTTCGATATTATGGTGATTTTTGTTGACAAATTACTTTTCACCTAACTTTCTAAATGTTATTTTAGCTTGTGTCACCGAGACCTAATGTTCAAGTGTCGGTCAGCATATCTAGATTACAGGGTCCATGTGAGCTTTTTGGATGGGGTGTATCATTCATTACACCCAGGGCTAGTCACACGGGAGGGCCAAAGAGGCACAAACTTTGGGCTCAAAATAATATAGGGTTCAAAATTAAATCCCCAATTTTAATATTATATAATAAGTAAATAAAATTTGCAGATAAATAAATAATATAAGAACATATAAATTTGATGTTGGTTCAAGTTAATATAGGATTGAATTGATCTTCTCGGCGTTTGCTTCTATCCCCCCGCTAGTTGATCACGTAGCCAAGAAACTTTTCGGAGCTGACTCCAAAAACCGACTTAGCTGGATTGAGTCTCATCTAGTACTTCTTGAGCACCTAGAACATCTTGAAGAGGCTAGAGACGTGATCTACAACTGTTTTGCTCTGGACTAGCATCTCTTCCACAAAGACCTTCATGGTCTTCTTAATCTAATCAGCAAATATGAAGTTCACCAGGTGTTCGTATGTCGCTTCGACATTCTTCATCCTGAAGGGCATTGCATTTTAGTAGTAAACACCAAGGTTTGTGCAGAAGCTTGTGTGGATGTAATCATTCGAATGCATTTGAATCTGGTTATAGCTAGAGTAAGTGTCCATAAAGCTAAGTAGTTTGTAGCCTATTATTGCATCTATTAGGAGAACAATCTTTGGAAGTGGAAAACTGTCTTTTGGGCATGCCTTGTTGAGATCGGTGAAGTCAATGCACATTCTCCAAACCGCTAAGGGCTTCTTCACTAGGACAACATTGGCTATCCAAGTGGCGTAGATGGCCTTTCGCATAAAGTGGATTGCACTGAGCTTGATGATCTCCTCTTGCATGGCTAGTTGATGCTCGAAGTCGTATGTTCTTTGCTTCTGTGTAACAAGTTTGAAAGAAGGGTCGATGGTTAATCGACCGTAGATTACATCAGTTGATATTTTCGAAATATCAGCATAAGACCACGCGAAGACTTCGTTGTTTTCCCTGAAAAATTGGATGAAGGCATCTATAGTCTGCTGCTGAATCATTGTGTCGATCTTAACCTACTGATCATGATGCTAGATGATGGGTGTGATTAGCTCGATTTCCTCAACTAGTTGAGATTTTTCTGTGGTGGAAAGGTTCATGGGGTTCTCTGAAGGACTGGATTGGATCTGCCTAGCAATCTCCAAGTCGATGGGATTAGCCTTATACGCTAATTCTGCAACTATCATGGTCTTCCTGCTTATACATGGGCGACCTTGATTAGGGCATATTGGTAGTATGTTTTTGTTAAGATCTGATCTCCCTTAGCCTGGCCCTTCCCAATAATTGTTGGGAATTTGATCAGCAGTAGGTGGGTTGAGGTTACGGCATTAATCTGGTTTAATAGATCCTTGCCGAGTACGACATTGTAGGCGGCAGTCAAGTGATGATTGTAGTTTTTATGCAAGGTGCATAGCCGAGTGAGATCAGCAGAGAGACCATTTCTATCTGCATTAGTGAGTCCCCTAGGAAACTTAGTAATAGAGAAAAGGTCATTTTGAGTTCCTTCTTGTCAATCCATAGCTTGCTGAAGGCTTCCATTAAAAAAAAAACATTAGTTGAGTTTCCAATATCGACAAGTATCTGACCTACGTCAAAGTTGGTTGTTCATACTCAAATGATTAGGGGGTCGTAATAAGAGAAGATTACTCCTCATTCTTCCTCCTCCGAAAAAGCGATAGGGGTTGATCATGTTCTTTCGACCTTTATTTCCCTATCAGATTCAATATTGAAAATCTGGTTGTTGGAATGTGTCACTCGAATGAAGCTTTTCTTCGCTCGGTTGGAAGTGTAAGTGGAGAAGATCATTAGTCCACCACTGATGGTGTTGATATGAGGATGGTTCTGAACTGGTCGTGTACTTTGTAGAAACTAGTTGATCTTTCCTTCCCTGACTAGGCATTATGCCAGGACTCGTCCCAAATCCCCCCGGGATTAACTCGGAATGCACCTAATCCCGTCTGACACAAAGTGTCAGACAAGGGAAAATTCTGAAACTAGCCCCATCGGGGCTTCCAGAGTGCGCTAGGATCCGGAGGAGGAGTGTGATGTCTCGGTCTCCGCTACAACCCGTATCCGCGATCAACTTGAAGGGCATTAAAACCACAAAAAGTTGTGAGTGGACAAAACAAATAATTTATAAAAACATTTTCACAAAAAAAAAAACGGTATGCCCTTCACTAAAAAGCATGCATGCATTCGAAAACCAGTTAATCAAACCATTAGGGCCTTGGCCCAAAATCGTCAACCAAAGCACATGGGAACTCAGCACAAAATCAATACACGTGGGAACTCAACCCAAAACCATTCATGTGGGTCTCAGCCCAAAATTCCATTTCAAGTGGGACTCCGCCCAAAACCACATCCGTAGGGACTCAGCCCAAATCAATACCAGTGGGTCTCAGCCCAAATCCAAAACAGTAAGGTCTCAAACCAAAACCAATCCTCGGCATCCCTGATGCCTGACATCTGAGATGTCACAATCAATCCTATCACGGTTCCAAGCTACGCGTACTACCCGGGGTCTCAAATCCCAAGTCTCCCCAAGGTCCACCCAGGTCAATGACCCACAGATCAATGACCCTCCCTAGGGGGAGGTTTTAACCTCTGGCAATCCTGCTCCTGAGTCACTATACGGACCGGTCGCTCAGTGAAATGATGTAACGACCCGTCCCGAATTCCTAGATTAGATTAGTGACTAATCACGATTAGTGAGGCTAATCCGTGATTAGTTGGGCGAAATCGGACGAACGATGCGAAATGACCGTTTTGCCCCTAATCGTGGCAAAACGTTGACTTTTCAATCAGCCGGTCAAATGGACTTTGATCGATGACCGTGACATAGTTCGTGACGTCACGAGTTCATAGACAGGTGGTACGTTCAATTCCGACATTCGAGGAGGAAGTTATGACATTCGGAAGTTTAGGGGCATTTTGGTAATTTTGGTTAAAAGGGTCCAAATGTTGACTTTTTGACAGGGAGGTCCGATGGCCGAGGGCCGAAGACCGTTACGTAGATGAGGACGATACGAATCCATAGACAGGCGGCACGTCGAATTCGGACGTTCGACGGCGAAGTTACGGTTCACGGAAGTTCCCAGTTACTATTCACAATGGCACGTTTTACGAGACAAAAAGTGCAGTTTTGTCTCTAGTGGGCCCAGCTTATTAGATAGCCAATGGATGAGTGACAAGTGTCACCCATCCACTGGCCAATCTCACACATACATGCATACCATCCCTTCATCGATCATTCTTCATTTCAAACCCATTTTCCCGATCTCATTTCTCTCATCTGTGCAACCCAAACATCCAACCCTCACCCTATGATCATGACAGAGAGACCAGAGGGGGAGAGGAGGACCGGTGAAGCGTGGTGGCCGGCCAGGACGAAGCCACCGTGCACGGTGGAGACCCAAACCCGAACGGGTACCCGGTTAGACCCAAATCTCCCATTTTGTCGATTTTTACATTATGGATAGTTTTGGTTGATTAGGGAATGTTTGTTAGATTGTTTAGGGTGTATAGAGATGGTTTTGAACGGGGGTTGACGGCTGTGAAGCCTGGGGAAGGAATCGGAAAACGGGAGCCGTGGGGGGTTAATTTTTAGGGATCGATTTAGGGGGTTTTAGGTCATTTTGTTAATTGGGTTAGATAGGAAACTTGAAAATAGGAATTTAGAAATTGGAATGGAAGAAATCAGACCGAAAATGAGGGAGTAGGGACGCTGAACCGGTTACGCCGGTTCAGCACAGTAACCAGACCGGTTCGCACCAGTCGCGGAGGTTGAAGACGGGTACTGTAGCGGCGCGTGAGGCCCATGCGCAGCCACTTCAGGCGGCGCGTACGGGCGCGTGGTGGAGAATTTTGGGATGTGTTCAACATGTGAAATCTTCTATTCGATGTAACGAACATTTTGGGACTGGTTTCGTGTCGATCGGACACCGTCTCGATATGTTTCGGGGCATCGGAAGGTTTAGGTTCGGGATTAAAAATAGTTAAAAATACGGAAAAATTAAGGGGCTTTGGTAGGAGGTTAATTAAGTAGTTAGTAACCTTCTATTACGATTTAGACAGGTTTGGGAGTCCCGGTGATGGTGATCGGCTCGGGGAGCCATATGGCACGCAAATCGAGGCGGCAGCTCGGACGGTCTGTGAGTGGACCTTGTTTTCTAAATTAGTGCATGCATAAATGTTTATTATATGTTTTAAATGCTTGTTTGTAATGCCATGGGTGCATTTGTATGTGGTTACGTATAAGCACGTATTTCGAGGTTTCGGCCTTATACGGTGCTTATACAGGTCTGTATTTCTGTATTGATTTAAATGAACTGGATTTGAATTTCAAAAGGATAAACTCGGGTATGAGACCCATTTGGTTTTTTCTCGGGCATATGACCTCAGATTCCGGGCACGGTGCCCAGCTGATGTCCTATGTTCGGGCACGAGACCCAGTCACTTTACGGCGTTGATTTCAGGTCAGGGAACCTTAAATGGATTCCCAGGTTCATGACGGTTTATGGGAACCGGCATGAACCCTTGTTATGGTATCGTGGTTCATGACGGTTTATGGGAACCGGCATGAACCCTTGTTGGTTATTACGGTACATGACGGTTTATGGGAACCAGCATGTTACCTTGGTTCTGGATATTATGGATCATGACGGTTCAGGGGAACCGGTCAGGAATGTTTATGTTATGCATATATATGTTCATCTACCTTCCTTTACATGTTCTACTATCTCCTCCGAGGAGGGTCGTTGGCCTGGGTGGACCCCGGAGTAGTCACGGAGCACCGACTGAGTGGAGTCACCCCCCAGTTGGGTTCCTTACTCTCAGGAAGGCTATGGTTACTATTACCTCGGGTAGGGTCAGTGGTCTGCGGACATTGACCTTGACTTTGAGAAGTCTCGGATTGAGACCCGGGTAGCACGCGCGTAGCTTTGGATACCGTGACATGATTGGTTGTGTGACTTATGTATGTATGTGATATAAATACGAGATATATAATATATGATATGTGGTGTGCACAGGTGTGCACAGGATTTGAGCAGTGGCTCGTGTACTTGGTTTCTTTATGGTTTGGGGCCGAGTCCCTTATGGATTTGGGCAGTGGCCCGTATGGTCGTTTTCATTGTGGTCCTTTCGACCTTGGTTTATATCTGCTTTGGGCTTAGTCCCACATATGGTTTGTTTTGGATAAATGGTTTTCGAATGCATGCATGCTTTTTAGTGGTGGGTACAAATCTCTTATGAAATGTTTTTATAAACTCTTTGTTTTGTCCACTCACAGTTTTTAATGTTTTGACTGCCCTTCAGGTTGACATTGGATGTGGACTGTAGCAGAGACCGAGATATCACATACCTCCTCCGGATCCTGGCGTACTCTGATAGCCCGGGAGGGCAAAGGTCGGAAATATCCCTTGTCTGACACTTCGTGTCAGACGGGAGCAGGGTCATCCCGCACTAATCCCGGGGGGATTGGGATGGGTCCTGTCAATGTGGTATCAGAGCATAGGATTGCTCGTAGGATGCGCAGGTCGAGGATGTGATATTTCAATGGGCTACAGTTCGTGGTCATCCTGATGTTGAGGTGCCGGTACGATAGTTAGTAGGATTGGCATGCCTTGGTTCGGCATTTGATGTAGGGGTTGCCATAGTTCTGTCAGGATTGGCGGAGTGGGACCCTATGAATGGATGAACGTAAACAGTATTTTCGAGTTTTGATCGTGAGACGATTAGTTGGGATCGTCTTCCACGATGTCGTAGGATCGGTTCCGACGACTGATTCGATGTTGTGACCATTAGATGGTTGAATTATGTTCAGTTAAATGGATTTACTGCAGTCGGGGTTTTACTTATCGGTTAGACCGAGTTGGTTATCGTGCTACTTCAGCTGTGATGGACTGTTAGTGCAACTAAGGTCGTGGATGACCTGGTAGACGACATCGGTTTAGTCGAGTTACGACTGGTTAGAGTTCGGTTGGACAAGTTATCAGGGTTGGTACTTGTCGATGGAATCCCAGGTTTGGGATACAGAGTAGTTGGTACAGGCGGTTGATTCCGTTGGATGCGGAGTCTGGATATAGCGAGGTCTGGTAGTTAGGTCTGCACGAGTCTGTGGCAGGCACTACTACCGAGAGTGGTTGTGGCTGTGGTTGTTGGGAATCGAGGACGTTCAGGGGACGTTTCCTTTTCTCGTATGAGTTGTCAGGATGACTGTACTCATAGTTGTTAGGTACGAGGGAGACTGAGTTTCACCAATACGAGTTGAGGTACGGGATCGTCGTTCGGTATGAGTGTCACGACCCGGCTCATCTAACACAATATTGTCCGCTTTGGGCCCAGCCCTCACGGTTTTGTTTTCGGGAGCTCATGTGCAACTTCCCAGTAGGTCACCCATTATGGGATTGCACCAGCCTCAACTCTCTTAACTTTGGGGTTCCAATCCCCCCCAAAGCCACTGAGCTCCCAAAAGGCCTTGTGTTAGATAGATACGTGCCCACACATATAAGGTACTTCAACTTTCCCTCCCCGAGCGATGTGGGATCGTTCACCGATCTTACCTTTCCAAGCTCACGGGTCTTGCTCACCGTTCTTGCTTCTCAAGCTCACGGGTCTTGCTCACCGTTCTTGCTTCCAAGACCGGGTCTTACAATCCACCCCCCTTGGGGCCCAGCGTCCTCGCTGGCACACTTCCGGTCGGGGTCCAGCTCTGATACCATTTTGTCACGACCCGGCTCATCTAACACAATATTGTCCGCTTTGGGCCCAGCCCTCACGGTTTTGTTTTCGGGAGCTCATGTGCAACTTCCCAGAAGGTCACCCATTATGGGATTGCACCAGGCTCAACTCGCTTAACTTTGGGGTTCCAATCCCCCCCAAAGCCACTGAGCACCCAAAAGGCCTTGTGTTAGATAGATACGTGCCCACACATATAAGGTACTTCACCTTTCCCTCCCCGAGCGATGTGGGATCGTTCACCGATCTTACCTTTCCAAGCTCACGGGTCTTGCTCACCGTTCTTGATTCTCAAGCTCACGGGTCTTGCTCACCGTTCTTGCTTCCAAGACCGGGTCTTACAATGAGTGGAGATCCAGGGTGGTCAGTTTTGCACACGGTGTGCTAGCGTTAGTACTGATGCTAGTGAGGATGCTTGTGTGCTGATGCTGACAGGTGATAGTGATGGTGCTGGTACTAGTGCTAGTGCTAGTGCTAGTGCTGGTGTCGGTGCCGGTGATTGCGACGACGATGAGTTACGGATCGGGATATGACTCCATCGAGTTACGTATGTGTTCGGTATCTGTGGTCCCAGAGTGGATCTCAGATAGAGCTAAATTGGTTAGGGGACACGTGGTTGATGTCCAGGTATGTTGTTTCCAATCTTGTTGGAACTTCGGAATCGCGAGAGGTTGCGATTGAGGTGAGGAGTGGAATGTGGGTTTTCCGCATTGGTATTGAGTATATCGACGTCGGGTGACTGAGATTCTCATCTTCTGTATGGTGTCAGACGATGTTGAATTACGTGGCGTGGTGAGTGCAGCGTGTTTTGGTTGCATTCATGTAGGATGACTTTTGATGTCATTACCTTGGATCATCCTTGGTTTTCCTAGGTGGAATGACAAGGATTGATACGAGGTAATCAGTGAGAACCCACAGTCTCGGCGTGTCTCGTCGTTGACTGATCTGTTTAGATGTGGGAATTGGTTTAGGACTTTGGGTATTGCTATGGATCTGGATCGTGATCTTGATGATCCAGATAGGTGGAGAGTTTATTACTCTTACTGGGATGTTTGAGTTGAGGATGATGGGACTGAACTTCTTTTCGAGGTAAATCCCATATGGTTTACTACTCGCCTGAGTAGTTGTCCGATGAGTAGTTTTCCGACGTGGTCGGATATTGTCAGACCTAGTGTTGTGTTGAGGTTGGGATTGGCTTCCCTACGAAGTCAATCGATGGTAATAGGGTAATCGGTTGAGCAGGTAACCGAGAGGTTCAGTTTTGGTACGTCTCGGTAGATGTGAACGAGATTTCAGGTTTTGGAATCAGATTTCTGGATGACGATTCAGGATGTGATTTTGGAACTTGAAAGAGGATTTCTGTATTTGGGTTTTGGAATCGGATTCTGGGTGACGATTCAGGATTTGATTCTAGAGCTTGACTGTGGATTTTCTTTTTATGGATTTGAGTTCGGAATGGTTATTCCAAATGCTAGCTTACGGAATAATGATTTTGAATTCGGATTTGGACATGGCTATGGATATGATTTCTGGGTTTGGATTCGGGATTTCTTACGAAATTGCGGATTCAGATTCGGATTTGGAAACGGATGATGGGTTGGAGTTTCGATTTGTCTGATACTGGATTGGACAAGTGAACTCCATAATTGAAACGTGATTGACTACGACCTGGATGGTTGTAGGCTGATCGATGGGTAGATGTACGTACCTTGTACGTTGTTCGAGGTACGATACTGGAGAGGCTGGTGGGGTCTGGTAGCGGTATTCTGGATATACCAGTGGTATGTTGGTGAGCATATTGGTAGTCGGATTGGTTCTGATACCATCGGATTAGTTGAGGTCGTGGACTGGACATTGGATACTGTGCAGTGGGTCATGGTATTTTGATGGGTCTAGTTACACACAGGTCGAGTGCATGGTTGGTTAGTGTTCACTCATGGTTGAGTAAGTTGGTGGTTAGTGTAACCACAAGTGTATCGTGTTAGTCTTGACTGACGACTGTCAAGTGGTGACAGTTTGTCGAAGGTGTCAGCGTGGATCGTTGAGTGAGGTCTGGTGACTCCCAGTGGGAGCAGACGTCAGGATAGATTGGTGAGTGAGAAAGGGAACCGTCGAGTTGTTGTGTCAACGAAAACGGTAGATTTGACAAGTGATGTCAATTTGGAGCATATGGCTACTGTCATTCGACGTGGTCGAGTGTAGTCGATACGACGTGAGTGTTAGGGGTACGTCTGGGTGCGGACGAGTACGTATTACTCTGGTTAGTGGGTGTACTAGTGTACACGTGTTTTGAGGTTGATTCTACTTTCCACGGGATGGATGTGGAATCAGGATAGTTGGAGTTTCGAGAATGAAACTAATTAAGGAGGGAAGAACGGTTGGATTTAGGTCGGTTGGAATTTCGAGGACGAAATTAATTAAGGAGGGAAGGTTGTAACGACCCGTCCCAAATTCCTAGATTAGATTAGTGACTAATCATGATTAGTGAGGCTAATCCGTGATTAGTTGGGCGAAATCGGACGAACGATGCGAAATGATCGTTTTGTCCCTGATCGTGGCAAAACGTTGACTTTTCAATCGGGCAGTCAAATGGACTTTGACCGATGACCGTGACATAGTTCGTGACGTCACGAGTTCATAGACAGGTGGTACGTTCAATTCCGACATTCGAGGAGGAAGTTATGACATTCGGAAGTTTAGGGGCATTTTGGTAATTTTGGTTAAAAGGGTCAAAATGTTGACTTTTTGACCGGGAGGTCCGATGGCCGAGGGTCGAAGACCGTTACGTAGATGGGGACGTTACGAATCCATAAACAGGCGGCACGTCGAATTCGGACGTTCGACGACGAAGTTACGGTTCACGGAAGTTCCCAGTTACTATTCACGATGGCACATTTTACGAGACAAAAAGTGCAGTTTTGTCTCTAGTGGGCCCGGCTTTTTAGATACCCAATGGATGAGTGACAAGTGTCACCCATCCACTGGCCAATCTCACACATACATGCATACCATCTCTTCATCGATCATTCTTCATTTCAAACCCATTTTCCCGATCTCATTTCTCTCATCTGTGCAACCCAAACATCCAACCCTCACCCTATGATCATGACAGAGAGACCAGAGGGGGAGAGGAGGACCGGTGAAGCGTGGTGGCCGGCCAGGACGAAGCCACCGTGCACGGTGGAGACCCAACCCGAACGGGTACCCGGTTAGACCCAAATCTCCCATTTTGTCGATTTTTACATTATGGACAGTTTTGGTTGATTAGGGAATGTTTGTTAGATTTTTTAGGGTGTATAGAGATGGTTTTGAACGGGGGTTGACGGCTGTGAAGCCTGGGGAAGGAATCGGAAAACGGGAGCCGTGGGGGGTTAATTTTTAGGGATCGATTTAGGGGGTTTTAGGTCGTTTTGTTAATTGGGTTAGATAGGAAACTTGAAAATAGGAATTTAGAAATTGAAATGGAAGAAATCGGACCGAAAATGAGGGAGTAGGGACGCTGAACCGGTTACGCCGGTTCAGCACAGTAACCGGACCGGTTCGCACCAGTCGCGGAGGTTGAAGACGGGTACTGTAGCGGCGCGTGAGGCCCACGCGCAGCCACTTCAGGCGGCGCGTGCGGGCGCGTGGGGGAGAATTTGGGGATGTGTTCAACATGTGAAATCTTCTATTCGATGTAACAAACATTTTGGGACTGGTTTCGTGTCGATCGGACACCGTCTCGATATGTTTCGGGGCATCGGAAGGTTTAGGTTCGGGATTAAATATAGTTAAAAATACGGAAAAATTATGGGCTTTGGTAGGAGGTTAATTAAGTAGTTGGTAACCTTCTATTACGATTTGGACAGGTTTGGGAGTCCAGGTGATGGTGATCGGCTCGGGGAACCGTCTGGCACGCAAATCGAGGCGGCAGCTCGGACGGTCTGTGAGTGGACCTTGTTTTCTAAATTGGTGCATGCATAAATGTTTATTATATGTTTTAAATGCTTGTTTGTAATGCCATGGGTGCATTTGTATGTGGTTACGTATAAGCACGTATTTCGAGGTTTCGACCTTATACGGTGCTTATACGGGTCTGTATTTCTGTATTGATTTAAATGAACTGGATTTGAATTTCAAAAGGATAAACTCGGGTATGAGACCCATTTGGTTTTTTCTCGGGCATATGACCTCAGATTCCGGGCACGGTGCCCAGCTGATGTCCTATGTTCGGGCACGAGACCTAGTCACTTTACGGCGTTGATTTCAGGTCAGGGAACCTTAAATGGATTCCCAGGTTCATGACGGTTTATGGGAACCGGCATGAACCCTTGTTATGGTATCGTGGTTCATGACGGTTTATGGGAACCGGCATGAACCCTTGTTGGTTATTACGGTACATGATGGTTTATGGGAACCAGCATGTTACCTTGGTTTTGGATATTATGGATCCTGACGGTTCAGGAGAACCGGTCATGAATGTTTATGTTATGTATATATATATGTTCATCTACCTTCCTTTACATGTTCTACTATCTCCTCCGGGGAGGGTCATTGGCCTGGGTGGACCCCGGAGTAGTCACGGAGCACCGACTGAGTGGAGTCACCCCCCAGTTGGGTTCCTTACTCTCAGGAAGGCTATGGTTACTATTACCTCGGGTAGGGTCAGTGGTCTGCGGACATTGACCTTGACTTTGAGAAGACTCGGATTGAGACCCGGGTAGCACGCGCGTAGCTTTGGATACTGTGACAGGATTGGTTGTGTGACTTATGTATGTATGTGATATAAATACGAGATATATAATATATGATATGTGGTGTGCACAGGTGTGCACAGGATTTGAGCAGTGGCTCGTGTACTTGGTTTCTTTATGGTTTGGGGCCGAGTCCCTTATGGATTTGGGCAATGGCCCGTATGGTCCTTTTCATTGTGGTCCCTTCGACCTTGGTTTATATCTGCTTTGGGCTTAGTCCCACATATGGTTTGTTTTGGATAAATGGTTTTCGAATGCATGCATGCATGCTTTTTAGTGGAGGGTACAAATCTCTTATGAAATGTTTTTATAAACTCTTTGTTTTGTCCACTCACAGTTTTTAATGTTTTGACTGCCCTTCAGGTTGACATTGGATGTGGACTGTAGCAGAGACCGAGATATCACATACCTCCTCCAGATCCTGGCGTACTCAGACGGGAGCAGGGTCATCCCGCACTAATCCCGGAGGGATTGGGATGGGTCCTGTCAAATGACCCCTCGCAGGTAATGCCCTGTGACTACTCCAGGATACTACGAGACGTCTGGAGGAGACAACCCGCCACTCCAGCATACTACGGGACGTCTGGAGGGCATCCGTTCATGAGGATGGTAATACGGAAAACCGTTTCATAATTCATTTCAAAACCGTTCAAAGGGCCACACCCTGGTTTTCCATAAACCATCGTAAATCCAAATATGGGTCCCTGACCCAAAATCATGTTTATAAACCATAATTGGGCCTCATGCCCAATATCATAACTAACTGGGCCTCAAGCCCGAACTCGTAAACCAATGGGGCCCCCAGCCCGATCGTATACTCAAATAGGCCTCCAGCCCAATTTCTCATCAAATCAAATGGACACTAAGTTCGATGATTTCCAATGAAATGCGTCTCATGCCCAATTCCATGTTTCTAAATCCCAAAACCTTTCCATAAAACCATCATAGAAATACTAGCATGTATAAGCACGACATAAAACCATAATTCCCAAAATACATACATACTAAAACACCACAATAAAATGCACTCATGGCATCACAAAACATGTATTTAAACTCATATAACATTTATGAATGCATCAATTTAGAAAACAAGGTCCACTCACAGACCGTCCGAAGCTGCGCATCGATGCGCGTGCCAAATGCCTCTCCTGGGCCAATCACCGTCTCCAGGGCTCCCGAACCTGCCCAAATCATAATATAGGGTTTCTAAATACTTAATTAACCCCTCATTAAATCCCCGTAATTTTTCCGAATTTTTAACTATTTTTAAATCGATCCTAAACCTTCGGACATTTCGAACTATATCGAAACGATGTCCGTTCGACTCGAAACCAGTCTCAAAATGTTCATTACATCGAATAGATGAAATTACATGTTGGAACGTTCCCCATAATCTCCCCTACGTTCCCTCACGCGCAACCCATAAGGGTTGCGCGTGGGAGCCACGCGCCGAGCACTATGCAGTCGTCTTCAACCCTGAGACAGACCGGTCCGAACTGGTTTTCTACGCGACCGGTCCAACCGAACCAGCGTGGCCAGTTCAGGCCATTTTCTCACTTGATTTTTGTCCGTTTTCTTCCAATCCAATCCCAAACTCTATGTTTCTTCATTTCCTATCATTCCATCGATTTAAAACCATGAAAAACCACTCCAAACCTACCCGTTCAAAACACCCATTCACGTTCCAGTTTTTACGTTTATCCCCTAGGCCTTTCAACCTTCTTCCACCATCCAAAACTATCCATTAGACATCATACCAATCCCCTAAACCCATCCAAATCAACAGATAACATCCTAAACATCTAAATCAAAAGTTCGAACATTGAACTTTAAACTGTACCTGTGCGATTTTGCCTTCCCTCCGCCATCCACAGCGGTCCTGCCACCCTCTCATCATCATTGTCTCAGTCTCAGCCTGTAACGACCCGTCCCAGAAATTACAGTTTAGATAGTGCTTAAGATGAGCTTCGTGCGTGTAATCGGTGATTAGTGGGTAAATGACGATTTTGCCCCTGGATCGGGCAAAATATTTCCGTTTAGTTCGAGTGGTCAATTAGGTATTGGCCGGTGACCAGGACGTAGTTTAGGACGTCACGAATCCATAGGCAGGTGGCACGCCCGATTCCGACATCCGAGCAGGAAGTTATGATGTTCGGAAGGTTGGGGGCATAACCATAATTTGGATAAAATAGGGGGACAAGTTGACTTTTTGTACGAACGGGTTTTGGTATGTTGACCTAGGACCGTTAGATAGATCTCATCGTCCTGAGTTCGATGGCAGGCGGCACGTGTTCATCGGACTTACGAAGTGTGAGTTACGGGTCTAAAACGGTAAGGGTAAAATCATAATTTTGACTTAAATGAGGGGTATTTTGGTCTTTTGGGTGTTTGGGGATTTGTGCACAGAGAGGGACAGATGGATGGCTGGGATTGGGCCATTTGTGAGAGAATGGAGAGGATTGGGGACATGTGGCAAGTGTGTAGCGGGTTCTACACAATTGTGCACGGGTCCAATAATTTGGGACGTTTGTGTTCTTCAAACCAGAGTGAAACAGAGAGGGAGATCGGGGAAAATTGATGGTGGCTGAGAGTGTTGGTGAGGTTGTGAGTGTGTGAGATTGATCAGAGGGTGGAAGAGTGAACTGGTGAGCGGTTGGGGAAGTGAAATCGTGCAAGAACACGGTGGTCGGGGCAGTCAGTTTTCAGAGAAAACAGGGAGGAAGCAGGGAGGTTGTGAGAAATCGTGGCAGTGGTGGCCGTGTACGGTGCACTTGGGAGGTTGTGAGAAATCGTGGCGGTGGTGGCCGTGTCGTGAGGGTGAAAGGAGTCGACCAGCTCCAGCGGAGCTTGCGACGGCGACAGAAGGAAAGGTAATCCCTCATCCCTATATCTTTGCTCTGTTTTACCGCCAAGTTTCAAAGTGAAAGTTGTGAGTTTAGGGGTTGAATTGAAGAGTTTAGGAAGGTCTAGGGGACTCAGTTGAGGCCTAGGAGTCTTCTGGTTGTGCTACCGTGACGGGAGGTGCACGGTGGAGGTTGGAGCGACGGAGAGTACTATGTGTGCTCTGTTTTGCCGTCGATGCTCGAACTGGAAGTCGTGAAGTTTGGGGTAGAGACGACGGTTATGGTGAGTGGTGTGAAGTTCAGAGAGGTCCTAGGAAGCGTTTGGGATAGCCACCGTGACGGGGGAAGACCTGGGTGGTCGGAGAAGGAAACAGAGTCGTGTACGGGTTTTCTTTCGAGCTTCAGTCGATGAGTTGGGGGTCGAGTCGAGGTCTGTGAAGTTGGGGAAAAGATAGCCTAAGTCTGGATGATGAGAATGGTGAAGAAAGGAAGGAAAAGGATGATCGGACGGCAAAGAACCGCTCTCGCCGGTTCAGGTTGCAGAACTGGTGCGAACCGGGTCGACGTGAGGTTGAAGGTGCACTGTAGCAGGCTCGTGAGGGCCACGCGCAGCGACTTTGGGCGGCACGTGGGGGCGTGTGCGGCGGTTCTGGGGAAAATGGTCAACATGGTTTTTGGTCTAGGAGTTGTGTTGAGTCCATAGGAATTGGTTTCGGGTTAATCGGACGTCGAATCGAAGTAGGTTCGCGAGGGTGAAGGTTTAGGGTTCCGATTCGTTACGTTTAGGACCCGGGGATTTTTGAGGGAATTAGGGTGGATCCTCGTGGATGTGTTAGTAACGTACTTTGGTGGTTGTTAACAGGATCGGGATTTCCCGAGGAAGCTGAGGAACGTGCAGGACGATCGGGACGCGATTGAAGGCTCGGTACTGTGAGTGGACCCTTTCCTTAAACTCGAACATGCATAACTGTTTTTCTAAATTGTTTTATATATGTAACTACATGAATGTGGGATTTATGATGTTGGTTTTACATAATTGCACGGTTTTTGAGAAATAACGTATTTGACACGTTTTACGAGAAAGGCTTGATTTCTGAATATAATGCCATGGTTTTGGGATTTCAAACAATAAATGGTTTTCAATGATTATAAAAGGATTTTGGAACATGATTTCGATGATCAAGGTTTTCGGTTTTCAAATCAAATTTCGAAAAACGTGAAAAGTTGGAAAGTGGATTTCCGGATCTGGGTTCGGAATGACGGTTCTGGATGCCGGAAGGGCTTCAGACCAGTGATTTCGGATTTGGGTTTGGATATGGATTTAGACATGGTTTTTCAAATGGTTTTGGATTGGATTTGCTGGATCTGATTATTGGGTTTAAAGACCCGGATATTATGATTGACGGGGGACGAGCCCGGATTGAGTTTAAAGACTCGGGAGTTTAAAGACTCAAATATATATTGATATTTTCCCCGTAGGCCTGTTGAGTTTAAAGACTCGGGAGTTTAAAGACTCGGATATTATTGAGGCCTGGATTGAGTTTAAAGACTCGGGAGTTTAAAGACTCGGATAGGTCCAGCAGGTTTGATCGGAAAATGATGTTTTACGCTATGGTGTTATGATGCTTGTGACATGATTTCTATAACTGTTTTATAGTGTTTCTGTTTCTTATGATGTGGGTTATGGTGTTTTGCTTTATAACTATTTTATGAACTGGGTTATGCATGTGGTTTCAAAACGGAGGGCTAAACCTGGTTTTCTTATAAATGGTTTTAGAAACTTTTCTTTTATTTATGGTCCACTCACACCTTCTGTTTTTTTTAACTGCCCTCCAGGTTGTGGAGCTAGCGCGGGGTCTTGACGTCGAGGCAGCGTCTGAGGCATAGGAGTCACGTGAGGGATCCCGGAGTGTTTCAAATTTTTCCGCGTGCGTGTATGTAGTTTATCGGTTTTTCTCTTCTATGTATTTTGTACTATGCTCTATAAAACTTGACTTCGGGACATTGATATAATTTCTCCTGCGTCTGACTGTGTTGTGTCGGGGTGTCAGAAGGGAGCAGGATTTACCTCGGTTTTCGGGGTGAAACCGGGGGTGTGTCCTGACACAGCCTCCCTCTCACTCTCAGTCATCATGGTAGTGAGGTGATATGGGGGGTGGGGGGGCTGTTTGTGCGAGATCGGGTTGTTTGGGTTTGGTTTGGACGAACATGAAAGGGGGACAGATATGCATGTATCAATTTGGGTGGGCAATGGATGAATGACACTTGTCATTCATCCATTGGGCCTACCCTCAAATATCTGGGCCTCACTGATTGACAAAAGTCCTCCATCTCGTAAAACGTGTAATTGTTCCTCAAAACTTCCGTGAACCGTAACTTTCCCGTCGAACATTCGATTTCGACGTGCCACGTGTCTACGGATTCGTGACGTCCTGATCTACGTCACGGTCATCAACCCTCGGCCGTCAGACCTCCTGGGTTAAAAGTCAACCTTTCATCCTCGTTTAGGGGCAAAATTATAATTTCACCCTTAACGTCCGTTAATCCTCAACTAATCCTCGATTAGCCCTGCTAATCCATAATTAACCTTAATTAATCCTTAAAATTAGGGACGGGTCGTTATACATTCCACAAGGTCGCGGAAGGCTACACAATTATCAATGGTGTGACCATTGAACTTGTGATATTGGAGATCTAGGTTTGAAGCAGCTAGTAGTTGGAAGCCTGGTGGTCTTGTCAGGACCCACCCCTAATCCCCTGGGATTAAGGGTTAAATCCCGATCCCGTCTAACTTAAGCATGACATGTAGGCTAAACTGACGTCCAACCTTCATGTGACACGTAAGTCGAACAAGGGATTCTCGATCCAACCATCCAAAGGTAACGGGACTTCCCAGAGTGTACCGAACTACCGTGGATCGTATGGGTGATGCCTCCGTCTCTCCTGATCAACAACCCGTGCCGCACCAACCTGGAGGGTATCGAAAACATATAAAAACATATATGCATGCATCAAGAGTTAGAAAGCAAAGTCCACTCACAGACCATTTCGACGTCGCCTCGGTACGCGTGCACTTACGCTGTTCCCAGCCATTCCGCTATCCTCGACTTTCCCGAACCTGTCCAAAACCCATACTAAGGTCACTAACTACTTCACAATGGTCATACTAAAATCCCATAATGTAACGACCTGTCCCGGAAGCTAGGATTAAGGAAGTGATTAGTGACGGACTAGTGAGGCTAATCAGTAGTTAGTTGGTTATTGTGGGACTTTGGGCGTAGAATGACAATTTTGCCCCTAGTTTGGGTAAAATATTGACTTTTAGTTCTGACGGTCAATTGGGCATTGACCGATGACTGTGACGTAGTTTGGGACGTCACGAGTCGGTAGACAGGTGGCACGACCGATTCCGACATCCAAGGAGGAAGTTATGATGTTCGGAAGGTTGGGGGCATTACCGTAATTTGGGTAAACGAAGAGGGAAAAGTTGACTTTTCGTACGATAGAGTTTTTACACGTAGACTGAGGACCGTTAGGTAGATCTCGTCGTCCTAAGTACAACGACAGGCGGCATGCTTTCATCGGACATTGGACGGGCGAGATACGGGTCTAGAACAGCGAAGGGCAAAATGGTAATTTTAACTCATAGGGGCATTTTGGTTTTTTTGGTGCATTGGGAAGTGTGCAATTCTGATAAGGACAAGTGTACAGGTGCAATTGGATATTTTTGAGAGGGACCATGGGATTGTGGACACGTGGTGGTAGTCTAGTGGCTTCTACACAATTGCACGGTGTGTTTTAATATGGTCGTGTGTGATTGTGTAGTCGTGCACGAGGGAGAAAAACAGAGACTGAGTGTTGGGAGGAAATCGATCGATAGCTGGGTGTGTGAGGCTTTGCGAACTGGTGAGTGTGATCAGAGGGAGGCTGAGAGTGCAGGGACTGGGTTGAGAGGATTGAGAATTGAGTGGTTATGTGTGAGGAGGGTGTGAGTTCTCAGGGGAAAATAGAGAGGGAGTTTGGTGGTGCTGCTGTCGTGCTTGATCAATTGTGGTGGCTGGTGGTGTTCAAAGGACGGAGGCGGACTTGGGGAGTCGAGTAGGCACGGTGGAGCTCACAGTGGCTGCCTAAGCACAGGTAATTTCTGGATTCCCTATGCTCGCTCTGTTTTTCCAGTTTGATTCAAACGGTAAGTTGTGGCTTTTGAGAACGAGTCGAGGTGTCTGGTGAGGTCTAATGTGTTCAGTAGGTTCCTAGGGAGCTCTAAGAGTCGAAGCCGTGACGGGGGAGTAGACGGTTGGCCGGGAGCGAGAACAGGGGTTTACAGGTGGTTTCTGTTTCGAGTTGGGAGGATGAGATTGAGGCCGTGTTGACGTGTTTGGTTGAGGGGAATGGATTGCTGGGTTGAGGATGAAGAGAATGGTGGAAAAATGAAGGAAAATGGTGGACGGACAGCGGAGAACCGGCCACGCCAGTCCAGAATAGTGCACGGTCTCGAGGTAGGAGATGAACAGTGTTTTGTGTAGGCGCGTGAGGCCCACGCGCAGCCACTTCAGGCGGCGCGTGGAGGCGCGTGCGGCGGTTTCTGGGGAAACGTCCAACTAGGTTTTTGGTCTAAATGTTGTAACGAGTCTTTTGGGATAGGTTTCGGGACGATCGGACGTTGTTTCGGGTTAGTACTACGAGGTTGAAGGTTTAGGGTCCCGGTTAGTTACGTTCGATGTTCGGGAAAATTGAGGGGAATTAGGAGAACCTTAGAGGACGTGTTAGTGATGTATTTTGGTGACTTGTGACAGGATATGGAATCCCCGAGGCGGACGAGGAACGTACAGGACGTTCGGGACGCGAGTGACGTACCCGGTAACTGTGAGTGGACTTCTTCCTTAAACTGAGCATGCATAACTGATTTTAATTACTTGATTTATGGTTTTATATGTGATTTCATGATTATTTGAATATGCTATGACTGTTTTACATTATTCCACGTTTTTCGAGAAAGTAAGGTTTTCAGCACGTTTTACGAGAAATGCTTGATTTCTGATTTGGATGCTATGGTTTTGGGATTTCAAACGATAAATGGTTTTCAATGATTATAATGGATTTTGAGACATGATTTGGTAATCAAGGTTTTCGGTTTTAGAAACGGATTTCGGAAAGCGAGATTTGCTTTAAAGTTGAAAAGTGGATTTCCGGATTTGGGTTCGGAATGACGGTTCTGGATGCCGGAAGGGCTTCGGACCAGTGGTTTCGGATTCGGGTTTGGATATGGATTTAGAAAAGGTTTTCAAACGGTTTTGGATTGGATTTTCTGGATCTGGTTATTGGGTTTAAAGATCCGGATACTGTTTGACGGGGGACGGGCCCCGATTGGGTTTAAAGACCCGGATTGAGTTTAAAGACTCGGGAGTTTAAAGACTCGGATATATTGATATTCCCCCGTAGGCCTGTTGAGTTTAAAGAATCGGGAGTTTAAAGACTCGAATTATATTGAGGCCTGGATTGAGTTTAAAGACTCGGGAGTTTAAAGACTCAGATAGATCCAGCAGGTTTGATCGAATGATTATATTGGTATCTTATGTTTTACTGCTAATGTTTTATAACGTTTACCATACTGTGTTTATGTTATTGTGGTTTCCATGATAAAATAATATGATTTATAAATGTTTTCAGAAATTAGGTTATGCATGCATGTTTTGAAAACGGAGGGCCAAACCCTGGTTTGTTTATAAAATGGTTATTGAAACTTTTATTCTTTTGGTCCGCTCACACTTTCTGGTTTTTAATTTCCCTCCAGGTCGTGGAGCTAGCGCGGGGGTTGACGTTGAGGTAGCGTCGGAGGCATAGAGTACTCGAGAGTCTTCCCGAAGTGTTTTCAGTGTTCCGTTGTGCGTGTACTCTGTGTGTGGTTTTTTTTTACTTGTTTGGTACTATGCTCTGTATAACGGTTGACTCTTGGATGTTTTAAATTCTCCTTCGTCTGACAGTTTAATTTGTGGTTTTCGTGAGGTTATTTCGGCCTTTTCTGTTGGGTTGTCAGACGGGAGCAGGGTTCACCTCGGTTATCGGGGTGATAATCGGGGTGGGTCCTGACACATAATTTTTCCGTATTTTTGGCTATTTTTAACCGAGCCATAAAACCTTCGGACAGCCCGAGACATATCGAGACGATGTCCGATTGACTCGAAACCAGCGCCAAAATGTTCGTTACATCGAATACTTTAAAAGTCGTGTTGGAACCTTCCTCGGAATCCATTCCACGCGCCCACACGCGCCGTCCAAAAGGGCTGCACGTGGGCCTCGCACGCCTCCTGTCCTTGGGTGAACTTGGTTCGAACCGGTCCAGGCCGACCCGATCCAGACCCGAACCGGCGTTCACGGTTCTTGTCCATTTTAACCTAATTTTTTATCTTAATTTCACCATTAAATGCATCCCAACCTTTAGAACTAGTTTCACTAACTATAATATCTAAATGGGTTCTGTTTCATGCCGTCCACGGTCGAACCAAAACGCCCAGTTTTTCCAATCCCCTGTTTCCGACCACCGCCACCTTTCCGGCCATGATTCGACTTCCTGGGTTCAATAGGAACCTTATACAACGACAATGATAAACAGAGTCACTTAAAAAAACTAGCAAACCGATCGAGTTACATTTTGAGTTATTTTTGGAAAACAGAGGACTCGAACTACTTACCTGCTCCCTGTGCTTAATCGTGCCTTCCACAGTGGATAAACAACCGTCCTAGTTCCCCTTCTACGTACTGAACACTACCCCAAATGAGATGTTGATGAGTTTGATCGATTTTCTGAGTTTGTCCACGGCTATTCACAGTTAGTCCTCTCGGTTTTTCTCTGGGTTTGTCTCACAGCTCACCCACTTCCCCACTCAATCCTTTCTGTAACCAATTTCCCAATCACCACCCGTCCCTGTGTTCTCACTCAGAAATTCACCCCCACGACTCAGCTGAATCACTCTCCTCTCTGTCTCTGTTTTTCCCTCTCACAAAACACGGCTACACACTCGAACAATCCAATTTAATTGAACCCGTGCACAAACTAGAACCCACTAGACATAGGGCATGTGTCACAAGCCCATGGTCCCAAACTCAAAATATCCAAAAATTGCGGTACACTTGTCCCAATCTTGTTTGCACAATTCCCAAGGCACAAAAAGACCAAAATGCCACTGTGAGTTAATATTACCATTTTTCCCTTCGCCGTTCTAGACCCGTATCTCGCTCGTCCGAGGTCCGATGAAAGCATGCCGCCTGTCGTTGAACTCAAGATGACGAGATCTACCTAACGGTCCTCGGTCTACGTGTAAAAACCTCATCGTACAAAAGTCAACTTTTCCCCCTATTTAAACAAATTACGAAAGTGCCTCCAACCTTCCGAACATCATAACTTCCTTCTCGAATGTCGGAATCGAGTGTGCCAACTGTCTACGGACTCGTGACGTCCCAAACTACGTCACAGTCATCGGTCAATGCCCAATTGACCGTCCGAACTAAAAGTCAACAATTTGCCCAAGCTAGGGGCAAACTCGTCATTCTACGCCCAAGGTCCAAAAGTAACCAACTAAACACTGATTAACCTCAATAATCTGTCACGAATCACTTCTCTAATCCCGACTCCCGGGATGTAACGACCCATCCCGGAATTCGGGATTAAAATTGCAACTAATCATGATTAGCGGGGTTAATCGGTGATTAGTTGGGCGAAATCGGACAAACGGTGCAAAATGACCGTTTTGCCCCTGGTCGTGGGTAAAACGTTGACTTTTAATTCAGGCGGTCAAATGGACTTTGACCGATGACCGTGACGTAGTTTGGGACGTCACGAGTTCATAAACAGGTGGCACGTTCGATTCCGACTTTCGTGGTGAAAGTTATGACGTTCGGAAGCCCAGGGGCATTTCCGTAATTTGAACGAAATGGGGGGGAAATGTTGACTTTTTGATCGGGAGGTCCGATGGCCGAGGACCGGGGACCGTTAGGAAGGTCTCGATGCCCTGAGTCCGTGGGCAGACGGCACGCGTCGATCGGAGTTCGAATGATCAAGTTGTGGGTCTAGATTGCATGGGGGCATTTTGGTAAATTGTCAATTGAGGGTAAAATGGTAATTTTGGCTGCTGTTGTGCAACAACCGTGCGCGGCGTGGTTTCCCCTTCCAGAAACAGAGCATGGGCTGAGGGAGTTGTTTAGTCTGCCCAATGAATTGATTATTAACGGTTAGTGGCATTGGGAGAAGAATGTTTCGCACTGCAGACTTAGTGCTAGGCGTGCTGGGTTGAGCAGGAGCTGCTGGTGTGTTCGAAAATTTGGAGAAATGAGACTGAGATTGTCCCCCCACGCGTGATCGATTTCCCAAGGCCATTGGAGAGGTGAGTGCTAGTAATTTCTTTAGGTGGAGTGAGGACACATGACAGAAGTGAGTGCAAGCTGTTGGTGGTGGTGGTGTGGGGGACTGGAAACTGGGCGGTGAGTTTGAGTTGAAAAACAGAAAAACAGAGCACTTGAATTTCCTTTCACGCTGAGCAGAGCACGGGTCGTGTTGATCGATTAATTGGAGAGTTTGGATCAGTCTCTGGGTGGTGAGTAAGATGGGGAGAGAATGAGATGAGAGTGAAGGGGTGGAAGGGAATCGGAAACTCGAAAAACTACAATTTTGAGTCTCGTTTTCAAATTTTGATTTGGGCGGCCAATTGATGGTATTGGTGCTGAGTTCGAGTTTCTAGATGTTCAAACGAGTCGAATGGGATCGACAGCGAGGGAATTGGTGAGGATATGAGCCCAGACGGCTTGTGAGTTCAGCTTTTGGAATCCCAGTTGAGTTGGAATGGTTCGAGGGATCCGAGCTCACAATTGGGATCGAATATTGGTTCCTGGTAGTCCTGCGAAGCTTCTGGTTCGACTAATTGCAGAAGGACGATGAGGATCAATGGACTCCAAGGAAGAGCTGTGCGTGGTCGTTCATCGGGATTTTGAGCTCAATTAGATGGTTTGAGGTAAGTTAGATTTGCTTGATTTCACAGAACCTTAATTAAGTCCAAATCGAAGCTGATTGATGATTTAATTTTGGAAAACAAGCCGGAATTAGCGGAGACTCAGCCGGGTCGCATCGCGGGTTATCGAGCCTGTTTACCAGAGGAACGGGTGAAGCATGTGATGAATAGTGCTGGGTACTGTAGCGGCGCGTGGGCTCACGCGCAACCACTCACGGCGGCGCGTGAGGGCGCGTGGGTCCGAATTTCAAGGTGAGTTCAACACGAATTTTTCCCTACACAATGTAACGAACATTTTAACGTTGGTTTCGGATTTTTCGGACACCGTCTCGATGTTATTCCGAGGGTCCGAAAGTTTAGGTTACGTTTTTAATTAACGAATAATTCCCGGAAAATTAGGGGAAATTAATATGTTGTTATTTGAGACCTTAATGACCTTGGAATGTAATTTCGGACAGGATTCGAGTTTCCTGGAAAATGCCGAAAATTACAAGACCGCGGGCGGCGCGAAACCGAGCCTTAAGAACGGTGTGTGAGTGGGCGTTGCTTTCAAAATTTAATACATGCATAAATATTTCCATGATTTTTATGATTATGATTATAAGTTGTGATTGATTTCGATTCCCGTATTTATACGTATTTTTTCTATACATACGAAATTACACGTATTTCGAGACTATGGTCACTTTGATGCTTGATGATGGTTTAACGAAAGAATTTGCATAATTTGTGTGTATAATGTTTAATGAATGTTGTTTAAGATGGTGAGTGTGACTCACGGTGTTGACACGGTTTTTGAGATTTTCTGCGGATTTGCACGTGTTACAGGATTTTGGGATTTCTGCGGTTTTTGGGATTTTGCGTATTGTAAAGTGATCCAACATGAATTGTGCGTGTCATGTTTTAATTATGTTTTGAATATGAATGTGAGTATGATTTACAATTTTGACACGATTTTCGAGAATGTTCCGGATTTACACGTTTTACGAGATTTTAAGAATGTTTTGATTGAACTGTGATTCTGGTGATTATGATTGTGGTTTTGATGTTCTGATAATGAGATTTGAGTAATGAAGTGATTTCAAGGAATTAAAATGTATTTTGAAAAAGGCGATTTCGGGCATGATGCTCGGGGCATAAAAGTAACTTTGATTAACGAGATTTCGGTTTTTCGCAAATTTAAAGTGGATTCTTGGTTTGGGTTCGGGATGATGTTTCCGGATGCCGGCTTACGGAATCATTATTGCGAATTCGAATTCGGGATTGAAAAAGGATTTAATAAAGTGATTTGGTATAACTGTACATGCCCCGTGTGTGATAGTGAATTAAAAATGTTTTGTGAAGTATGATTGGGATTTCGAATGTGGAAATTCGGACCATGGGTCCTGTTGTGAAAAATGTGGTTTTGGGATGGATCCCACGTTGTTGTGTTCGAAAACTGTTTTGGGGTTTAAAGACCCGTTGAAAACTGCTTGGGGTTTAAAGACCCGTTGTTGTGTTTGAAAACTGTTTTGGGTTTAAAAACCCGGTGCTATTGCTGCAGCACGTTTTGAGTTTAAAGACTCGGTTAATTGATGACGGGGGAGGGCCCTTAATGAGTTTAAAGACTCGTGAGTTTAAAGACTCGGTTATTGTGATACCCCCGAGGCCTATTGATTATGTTTTGAGTTTAAAGACTCGTTGATATCCCGGGAAGGCCTGATTATGCGCATGGTTTTGAGTTTAAAGACTCGGGCGCACTTGATATCCAGCAAACTGATTGATTGTGATTCATTGATATTCTCTGATGATTGAGTGTGTTGGGCAGTGGCCCAGTTTATATGGTTGATGGATTTTGGTGATGCGGTATACATGGATTTGATTTTGTGGTTTTGGGCTGTGGCCCTGTGTTTATGATTGCGGGCTATGACCCGAAGGTTAAGAAAAGGAAAATGTTTCTGATTTTTCATATACGGATTTCTTATGTTGAAAATGTAACGGATTGCGAAATGATTTTTGTCTGCATGCATTGGTTTTTACTTGGAGGGTAAAAACGTCTTTCAGTAACTGTTTTATTAACTGAATTTTTTTTTCCACTCACACCTTTTGGTTTTTATTGACCCTCCAGGTCGTTGCGCGTTGTTCGAGGCTGTATGAGAGGCGGAGGCATGAGTAAGTACGTGTGGCTATCCTGGTTTGGCAAGTACTGAGGGTAACTTGGGTTTTCAGTCATCTTGCCAGACGGGAGCAGGACCGGGCACGGTCATCGATGCCCCTTTCAGGGGCGGTCCTGTCACGGGACGGATCCTTACAATCTACCCTCCTTAAAAGAATTTTGTCCCCGAAATTCTGCAGCTCGTACCTCAGATGTGGGGTCTCCTACTCGGTAGTCACCTCTTAAGCAACAATAACTACTCTTGACAGGTTCCAACCTATCATCTCCACCTTGGGTATGCCACAACTCTCCTACCACCAGTTTGACCCTTCTGCCACTCTCTCAAGTCGAACGAACCTCGGTCCGGTACTACAAACTAGAACTTTAGCGTGTACGCAAGGGAAAACTCTATGAAAAGAAAACAAAGGTATTTTAGAATACCTCATTTAGTGTACCCCCAATAGAGTTCATTGAGTACATCCTTACGTACAACCACCTATCCCAACCAGTACTTACCCTCATCTCCCCTCGACGGCTCAGACCGCCCTATCGGAATAAATCAACAAAATCCTTCAGGCACTTCTAGATTGTGGGTTCTCTTCAATAACCTCATATCGATCAGTTCTAGTCACTCATTTCTCAAGCCTTTCCGTCATACTTGGAAAAGTCTCCAATTCTCAACCAATTTCCAAGCACCAAAAGCCAACCTCAGCATTTCTAACACATAAGGATGAGTCCACGAAATGAATCCCACTGATGGTCAAACCTGTCCATACCAGCCTAGCCCAATCCAACACGAAGCCTAAGTTCACCGAGCGTCAGCTGCTCTACTCTAATCAACCAACAGCATCCTGACCATTCGTCCTGAGTCATCCACCAGGCAACCACTACCTCGGCTGCACCTAGCAGTACCGTCTCCAATCTGGCCGTAAGTCGGCCCAAACCACAAGGACTACGATCCAGTAACCCCACGGGGTACCTCAAATCATCCCCATGGTCCGGGTTATCCAAACCTGCAATTTCCACGGGTTCACTACAGACTTATCACTCGGGTCGTCACACCCGACTAAGACCATTCCTTCTCGTGACTCTACTCACCAACACCAACCGGTATCCATCACTATGGAGAACAATTCCTCGAGTCTCACAGTAGTTCCTAGACCCTGCCATCAAGGTATCCGGCTACTAGTAGCCGCACAATTCCAAACTCTACCCAACTGACCAGCAATCCATCCGATCAACATCCAACTGCCATCCGGCCCAACCGGCCATCATCAATCGGCCTCCTCGGCCTACGTATCTCACTAACTCAACGAGCTACTCTGAGGCCCCTCAGGCTGACCAACCTACTCATCCGTAGCTCACTAGCTACCTTCCAGGTTACTTCTGCTAGCGTATCTCCGACCCTATGGTCCATGCATCTAGTAACACCAATTCCAACACCAACGCACTAACCATTCCAGCCCTAAGCCGACATACGTCTTACCTCGCACCGCGTAACGAGCAACTAGCACCCTCAAACGCTGCTATCTAACCACCCCAAACGTACTATCACTATCGTATCCAGGTTGCTGTCGGGCTGTTCCGCGTCGAGACATCATATCCACAGTAGCATCACACCACCCAAGTCGACTAACCAAAGATTCTGAGAACCAAACCTCGCACAGAACACCCGAAACCTCGCTCTGATACCAATTGTCAGGACCCACCCCTAATCCCCCGGGATTAAGGGTTAAATCCCGATCCTGTCTAACTTACGCATGACACGTAGGCTAAACTGACGTCCAACCTTCATGTGACACGTAAGTCGGACAAGGGATTCTCGATCCAACCATCCAAAGGTAATCGGACTTCCCAGAGTGTACCGAACTACTGTGGATCGTATGGGTGATGTCTCCGTCTCTCCTGATCAACAGCCCGTGCCGCAACAACCTGGAGGGTATCGAAAACATATAAAAACATATATGCATGCATCAAGAGTTAGAAAGCAAAGTCCACTCATAGACCATTTCGACGTCGCCTCGATACGCGCGCACTTACGCCTTTCCCGGCCATTCCACTATTCTAGACTTTCCTGAACCTGTCCAAAACCCATACTAAGGTCACTAACTACTTCACAATGGTCATACTAAAATCCCATAATTTTCTCGTATTTTTGGCTATTTTTAACAGAGCCCTAAAACCTTCGGACAACCCGAAACATATCGAGCCGATGTCCGATTAACTCGAAACCAGCGCCAAAATGTTCGTTACATCAAATACTTTAAAAGTCATGTTGGAACCTTCCTCGGAATTCGTGCCACGCGCCCACACGCGCTGCCCAAAGGGGCTGCGCTTGGGCCTCACGCGCCTGCACTGTTCATCCTTTTCCTTGGGTGAACCTAGTTCGAACCGGTCCAGGCCGACCCGAACCGGCGTTCACGGTTCTTGCCCATTTTAGCCTAATTTTTTATCTTAATTTCACCATTAACTGCGTCCCAACCCTTAGAACTAGTTTCACTAACTATAATATCTAAATGGGTTCTGTTTCATACCGTCCACGGTCGAACCAAAACGCCCAGTTTTTCCAATCCCCTGTTTCCGGCCACCGCCACCTTTCCGGCCATGATTTGACTTCTTGGGTTCAATAGGAACCTTATACAACGACAAAGATAAACAGAGTCACTTAAAAAAACTAGCAACCGATCGAGTTACATTTTGAGTTATTTCTGGAAAACAGAGGACTCGAACTACTTACCTGCTCCCTGTTCTCAACCGTGCCTTCCACCGTGGATAGACAACCATCCTAGTTCCCCTTCTACGTACTGAACACTACCCCAAATGAGATGTCGATGAGTTTGATCGATTTTCTGAGTTTGTCCACGGCTGTTCACAGTTAGTCCTCTCGGTTTTTCTCTTGGTTTGTCTCACAGCTCACCCACTTCCCCACTCAATCCTTTCTGTAACCAATTTCCCAGTTACCACCCGTCCCTGTGTTCTCACTCAAACAAGACAATTAACCCCCACGACTCATCTGAATCACTCTCCTCTCTGTCTCTATTTTTCCCTCTCACAAAACACGTCTACACACTCGAACAATCCAATTTAATTGAACCCGTCCACAAACTAGAACCCACTAAACATAGGGCACGTGTCACAAGCCCATGGTCCCAAACTCAAAATATCCAACAATTGTTGTACACTTGTCCCAATCTTGTTTGCACAATTCCCAAGGCACAAAAAGACCAAAATGCCCATGTGAGTCAAAATTACCATTTTGCCCTTCGCCGTTCTAGACCCGTATCTCGCTCGTCTGACGTCCGATGAAAGCATGCCGCCTATCGTTGAACTCAGGACGACGAGATCTACCTAACTGTCCTCGATCTACGTGTAAAAACCTCATCGTACAAAAGTCAACTTTTCCCCCTATTTAAACAAATTACGAAAGTGCCCCCAACCTTCCGAACATCATAATTTCCTTCTCGAATGTCGGAATTGGGCGTGCCACCTGTCTACGGACTCGTGACGTCCCAAACTACATCACAGTCATCGGTCAATGCCCAATTGACAGTCCGAACTAAAAGTCAACAATTTGCCCAAGCTAGGGGCAAAATAGTCATTCTACGCCCAAGGTCCAAAAGTAACCAACTAAACACCGATTAACCTCACTAATCCATCACTAATCACTTCGCTAATCCCGACTCCCGGGACGGGTCCTTACAGGTCTTGTTCGTGTCTTGTCAATCATTCCCTCAATATGTATTCAAACGTTCTCTAATGAAGTGTTGAGGACGGAATATATTTCAAACTATGAGACTGGCCCTTCATAAAGTTTATTATGCTGGCGATGATTGTTGTTCTTGTACCTCTGGTTCTGATTGTAATGCTTCTCCTTCTTCCCCTTGTAACTATTATCGTAGGAACCTTTCCTTTCACATAAGTAAAAGTTGTTCCCATAGCCTTGATTCTGACTATTGGAGTCGTTGTGCGGCGTTGAATTTTGATTCCTTTGAGGGGAAAAGTAGGTTGGGGCAGTATTCTACTTAGGTTTTTCTCATGAAGCATTGAAGTATTCAGCCTTAACATGAACTGTTTCTTGCCTTATCAGCTCATTATAGTCTTCCCATGACATGGCCCAACCCGAAAAACACCATATTCACATACCTGGATCCTGCTCCCGTCTGACAAGTAACTTAAAATGCAAAAATTATCCTCGAAATCCTATCAGACTAGGGATACTCGTGTACTCGCGAGCTTATGCCTCCGCTCTAAATGCAGCCTCGATTCTTGTGGATCGACCTTGGAGGGTTTCAAAACCAAGAAAAATGTGTGTGTGGACAAAAATAAAGATTTTAAAAAAACCATACTATTCGAAAACGTACCATTTACTCTCCAATTTGGAAAACTATGCATGCATAAAGAGAAATTCTTAATTATAGATAAACAGACAATATACAATGGAAATCTCAAAGTACGTGCAATAATAAGAAATACAGTTATACCATAAACCACCAAATCAACTATAAAAACTAGATCAAATATCAGCACAACCACGATCATACCAATGCATAATCATAACGATCACACGGCACCTACCAACATATCAAATCAACCAATCATATCAACTGACCCAACCTTGATGTCTGAAAGCTGAATCATCATGTCAATGTGCACTACCGATAGGCTAATATCACTCGAGAATTACGGAGCTCGGCTCGACCTCCGAGTGTGAACTGGCTCATGAATTACGGAGCCCAACTCGACGTCTGAGTCACGGTCGTAGTCTCAAGAATTACGAAGCCCAGCTCAACATCTGAGACTACTCATGGGTCTCGAAAATTACGGAGCCCGGCTCGATGTCCGAGACCATCCAACCAATCGGCATCTCGATAAGGGTTAACCATAGTCATCACACATCATCACAAACCTCACCATCATTACAAATACCGAGGAACCACATATCCATATCAAGAACAATTCAAAACCACAATCTAATATCCTTAGCCTATGCCCAAAGCCACAACTCAATCAAACCTCGTAAAATGAGCTATTAAAATATTCTAGAAAATCATATAAAATCCTTATCCATCAATCACCATAAGAATCACATAAATATAACACAACACGTATGAAACCATTTTTCAAACTCAACAATAAACCGGAAATACAATATACCCAATTTCCTTGCAAAACGTGCAAGGTTGAACTTTCATATAATCGCCACAAATCCATAAAAATCAAGTAAAATTATATATAAATCATTGTCGATTAAAACACATCTTAAATCATGGAAATTCACATAAAAATTACATGCGTAGGATTTAACGAAAATAAAGGTCCACTCACACGTACCTTTTATGCGACCGAATTGAACTACCCGTTTTCATGTAAAATCCAAGGACGTCAACTCCTGCTTCAAATTACCTCAAAGGGTCACTAACCACCTTAATTAACTAATACGAGAATTCCATAATTTTGTGGGATTTTTAAGCGAATTAAAACGGACCCAAAACATTTAAAACGGACCCAAAACATTCAGACAGTCAAAATTATCTAGAGATTATGTTCGATTGCCTCGAAAATTATACCATTGGACTCGTATGATCAAACACTATAATTTTCGTGTTGAAAACACCTCCAAATGACCCAACACGCGCCCACACGTGCCCAAGGAAGTCCTTGTGTGTGGGCTTCACGTGCGGGGAACTACTCATTACCTTCAACCTCTGGCCGACCCGATTTCCTGCAAATTGGGTCGCCCAACCCATCTGTTAAGACCCAACCCTCCTCAGTGAGGACCCGACTCATCTAGCACGATATTGTCCGCTTTGAGCCTCCTTGCCCTTGCCCTCACGATTTTGTTTTCGGAAGCTCACGATGCAAGTTCCCAAGGGATCACCCATTATGGAATTGCACCAGCCTCAACTCGCTTAATTTTGGAGTTCCAACCGAACCCAAAGCCAATGAGCTCCCAAAAGGCCTCGTGCTAGATAGGTGTGTGCCTATACCTTTAAGGCACACCACCAATCCCCTCGAAGACCATTCCCCTCGCAGGAATGTGGGATTGTTCACCGTTTCCTCCAGAACACGGGTCTTACACATCAGTCCAACTCGTTTCAAACCACGCCATTTTTCAACTGTTTCTCAAGCTTTAAACGTCAATTCTTCCCTAATCAAGCCCCAAAAAAGGTCTATGGCATCAAAACTAAGAAAACACATTAAAAGTTAGGAATCCATACCTCGGTCTTAGACCATGGATACCAACTTCTGTCCAAGACGATCCAACGGCCAAACCTTCCCTATCTTACACTCAGAATGATCCCAGAGACTCCAAGAAGGCATGAGGCTGCTCATTTCACCTGTTCTTATCCAAAATTCAAAACCTGATTCTCACTCTCACAGGTTCATTATTTGTTCACCATTTTCCTTCCCTCTTTTCTCACAGTTTTCCCATGATTCTTTTCCTCTCACCTTCTTTTTTCTATTTCCCTAGCTCTCCCCCTCTTCGTCTAGTCTTCCTTTCACGGTGGGGAATTTTCACCACCTTTCATGGCCTTTGGGCTATGCCCACCCAACCAAACACAACACACACATCACACTATTATATAGAAGAACAAGTCGGTGGAGGGCCAAAATATCATAATCCCTTAGAAAATGATATGTGGCAGCATTCAATTGGCCATTATAGCAAAATGACCAAAACGCCCCTAAGGGTTTTTTACTCGAAATAACCTCAAACGATCTCCGATTTAGTGTGCCGGCTGTCTACAAACTCAGGATCTAAGACCTCCGTGACGGTCTTCTCGAGTCCTCTAAGTGAGGTCCCGATAAAAAAGTCAACATTTTGACGTTGATCAAAGAAAGTTAACTTTTTGACTTTTCTAAAGGCAAAACCGTCTTTGTACCTAGTTTTGCCAAATTTGTTTTTCCCTCGAAGGTTCGGGTCGTTAAAACCTACCCCCTTAATGAAATTTCATCCTCAAGTTCGGGTCATTAAAACCTACCCCCCCTTAAAGAAATTTCGTCCTCGAAATTCCATGTCAATAGCCGAGGGGGAAATCCTGCCAATTCTTCAACAAGAAATAAATTTAAAATTACTAAGTTTTGGAAACACTTGGCAATAATAGCTTTTCCTGGGTAATAACAAGTATTTGCACTTCCTAGAATATAGAATCAAATAATGACAACAATCAAACCCTCGAATCAAAAAAAGAGCCACCCCCGCTACGTTCTTTCATCAAGGTTCGAAAATCAGTTCTTATAAACCAACTGATCCCAAAACTACCCAAATCCACACCTAATTCATAACCATCAGTGTCAATGGTAATCAATCATCAATACATGGCATCAACTACGATGGTTTAAACAGCACTACTTATCAGTGCCCAGACATCAATCGCAAAATCGTAATATCAGTACTATGTGTAGGCCAGATCAGGGATTGCACTTATGCAGTAACTGGGCATGTACCCTTATCCACAATCACAAGACCGCCCATCATTTTCTCCACATATAATATCCACTAATATACACAAATCTCATTTCAAGTATCTCAAAGTATCATAAGTCTTTATATATATAAACTGTCTAGAAATTAGGTTCAGCATCTATTAGCAAGGCCAACAATTACTCAATACCTTTAGGTATATCTGACATTCAATTACCTTATTTAAGTTAGGCCTCTATCAGCCAAACAAAACAAACTACTAACTCAAACCCACGTTACAATAATCATCAACACAAGACATAACTTGTACTTCCAATCATACCCATCAAACTCTCGACAACTTCATCACTCCTCAAAGTGCAAATCAACAACCACCTATATTCCAATCTCGTGATTGCAAACCATGTTACGTGGAACCATGTCAACCATAAAAATCCTCTTGTTATTCCATATCATGAATACCGAGAACTCTCATACTCACCCCGTCTTTCGACATCACGATTCAAATCCATAAGTCAAAGCCTCGACTAAACTGGGCCTAAAATTCTAAGTCCATAGACGTCAGGCCAAAACAACTAACTTAGTCACAATCATGAGAATGCTCATAATTAAACTTAATAACGTAACCATCTAATCTGTAGTACATAAGTACTGCACTTAATAATTGGGTTGCGAAAAGCGCTTCGAAAATGATTCTACATATTGAGTCACACTCAAGCACACATCATAATGATAATAATTACCCACACACTATGTCATACCAAGCAACAAGTATTACGAAGTTAACACCATCATCATAAAGTCCATACCATAGGTACAATACTCACATATAATCTCATAACTAAGATGAATCTTAGTTTCTATTCAGCTTCCAATTTACTCCTCGAATCTAAACATTACCAAACTTGAGTTCATTTCGAACTCCCATTCATTACATAAGACCATAACTAGCGGTTCACTTCCTGACTTCCGTCAAGTTCTCAATTCCTTGATTTTTTTTCTCATCTCTGAGTTCTGGCTCAGTATCCAAACGACGACACTAACTTTTTTTTTCAAGCATACCATAATATCACAATTCTTCATTCCCAAATTAAACCTAAGTGTTCCAACATGACAATAAAATACTTGTTTCCTATTTCATTATCTCATCGGTCTCAAATCTGTATAAATAGTTCCTCAACTCTCCAATTCTTTCGATAATCATCCAACTACCACTTCAACACCAATGTTTTGTTTCATCTGAAGTTTCTATATCACCAAACCTCACCAGGAGGGCTCTTAGAGTAATGCCAACGCTAACTATTCACCTTATCCTTACAAAATTTCTATAAGGTCCTATACGAATAGGGGTTCCACACAATACCTTCCATACGCCTCCCTAAGAATTGGGTGGTCTTATTGGATTGATCATATACTTCCTTGAATTCCAATTAAACACATTCACTTTTACAACTTTACGTAGTTAACTTGACTTATCAATTGATCTCCAATCCTCAAGATCAAACATTAGTCACAATATCAGTGCTATATGCAGAAACTCAAAATCCTCACATCTGAGTACATCCTCGGAATTAACGACATCTAGGCGATGTCATAATCTAACACTCACGAGACTGAGTCTCCCACAGAGCTACTCATATCCAAGAAGTGTAATCGTAACCTCTCTAGAGTCACCAGACATCCGGAGGAAAACAACAACACACCAAAGGATAGTTCATGTAGAATACAATCATCAAATCCAATGAACTCATCTTTATAAACATTTGTGCCTCAAATCGAGTCAAAACATTTCAACAGGGTCTGAGTTCAAACATAGCTTTTCCAAAGACAATTTTCACAAACCATCAAGACATAGTGTCCAAAAATCATTTACTAAACTAGAGTCCATCAAATTATGTAAAATTATATCCACTCATTACTCAATTCATTCCCATCAAGCCATGAGAAAAATATCCAAACACAAATAATGATAAACAAAAACATACCCAACCCTCTATTCTTACTACCATATCTATGGGTACTTAGAGAATGAAATGTCATTTTCCTCACTTAAGATATTATTCGCTTCACCCATTTCTTTAAACCACCAACTAACATACATCTCATAAAACAAGAGGTCAAATCCGATATACATATCACCGATTCAATCTTCCACTCTAGATCAGCTATAGGATAATCTAGTTACAAGGCACAACCATAGTCATAAATTGAAGCCACAACAACCAATCTCCATATTTCACAAATCAAGGGTCATGAGGTCATAGCAACCATCACCCACTCGTAAATATGGGCCCCAAACACGAGGCAATCAATCATATGGCCCATTATCCAACTTATGAACCTACCCGCTTCCGAATACACTTTCTTCATAGTTTTCAATATCCAAGACTTTTGTTTCTCCTTATTTTCAAGTTCCCTTCAGCAGGTCTTTCCTTGTATTCACACAATTTTTCCATCATGTTCTCTCAATCCCAAGGAGGTACATTACCAATACAAAGAACACGAATCAGATGCCTACCACATGATCTATTAGGATAAAGTTCCTTATCACAAGTCAAGGGCAATCAACCTACCTTCATTAATTCCCTAAGCGTAGTAAGGCATAAGTGAATTGTTAGAACCCGTCCCAATCCCCCCGGGATTAACGCGGGACGACCCTGATCCCATCTGACACGGAGTGTCAAAGAAGGGAAAATTCCGCCATTAGCCTTCTCGGACCATTAGAGTACGCCAGGATCCGGATGAGGTATGTGATATCTCGGTCTCTGATACAGTCCACATCCGTTGTCAACCTGAAGGGCAGTCAAAATATTAAAAGATTAAAAGTTATGAGTGGACAAAACAAATCATTTATAAAAACATTTAATCGAAGACATTTGTACCCTTCACTAAAAAGCATGCATGCATTCGAAAACCATTTATCAAACCGTTCATTAAGGCCTTGGCCCAAAATCATAAATGAAACCGAATACACGGGCCACTGCCCAAATCCATAAAGATATCAACCATACACGCCACTGCCCAAATCCATATGGGACTCAGCCCAAAACCTGTGCACATCACATATCATATATCATATATACATATAATTCACACAACCAATCCTGTCACGATTTCCAAAGCTACGCGCGTGCTACCCGAGGTCTCAAGCTCAAGTCTCTCAAGGTCCAAGGTCAATATCCGTAAACCAATGACCCTCTCTGAGGTTATGATCCAAGCCTTCCTGAGAGTAAGGAACCCAACGGGGGCGACTCCACTCAGTTAGTGCTCCGTGACTACTCCGGGGTCCACCCAGGCCAACGACCCTCCCTGAAGGAGACAATCCAAGTAAAGGAAGGTATATGAATATATATATATATACATATATAGAAAACGTCCTTAAAACCTTTCAAAGGATTCATGCCCGATCCCCATAAACTGTCATGAACCATAAAACATTTCAAGGGTTCATGCCTGGTCCCCATAAATCGTCATGAACCTGGAAATCCATTTAGGGTCCCCGACCCGAAAACATAAACGTAAAGTAACTGGGTCTCGTGCTCGAACACGTGACTCAACTGGGCATCGTGCCCGATATCTCAGGGTTAGTCATAACTTTGATCGTAGTGATGCGTGCAACCATCCATCCAGGACTGCCCTCAATCCTGGTATGTCACCGTGAACGAATCAACCGACGCGACCAACGCTAGATTACGGAGCACTCATCACCAATCGATATCCTGAATCGTCAGCACTCCGAAATCGAGCCTCCATCGGCTGTACAACAATAGATCTTGCATCGTGACCTCTTCAGAAGGAACATATCCTAGTCCGGAGGCGAGCGTCGTATCGTCGGTCGTCGTGCACATAGTACTCGCCGCGACCACGATTCAGACCCATAGGTCATAAATAGAGCCACTTGCCCGAGACAAAACCAAATAGGCCTCATGCCCGAGTTTATCCTTTTGAAATCCAAAACCATTTCATAGAACCCAACAAGGAAGTACAAACCCGTGTCGGCGCCGTATAGGGCTGAAACCTCGAAATACGTGCCAATACATAACCACACACAAATGCACTCATGGCATCACCAAACAAGTATTAAAACATATACTAAACATTTATGCATTCATCAATTTAGAAAACAAGGTCCAATCACAAACCGTCCGAGTTGCCGCCTCGATATGCATGCCATACGGCTCTCCAGAGCCAATCGTCATCACCGGGACTCCCAAACCTGTCCCAATTGTAATGGAGGGTTACTAAATACTTAAATAACCCCTCACTAAAGCCCCGTAATTTTCTGGAGTTTTTAACTATTTTTAAAGTCAATCCTAAACCTTCCGATGCCCCGAACATTATCGAGACGGTGTCCGATCGACACGAAACCAGTCACAAAATATTCGTTACATCGAATAGAAGATTTCATGTGTTGAACACATCCCCAAAATATCCCTCACGCGCCCCCACGCGCCCAAGGAAGCTCCTGCGCGTGAGCCCACGCGCCGCACTATTCATCTTCTTTTCCAATTGGCTGAACCGGGTTCTCTGCATTTGAACCAACTGAACCGGTCTGGACCGGTTCAGCATCCAAACTTGTCCATTTTCGGTCCATTTTGTTCCCTTTTTAATCCTAAAGTTTCCTACTATCAAACCTAATAATTTTGGCTCTTAAAAACATAGGAAAAATCGTGAAAACCATACCTCCAATATCAACCATGGCGGTGGTGAGTTCCTCTACCTTCACCGTCGATTCCAGGCCTTCCCAACTTCCACTTTTGGTTCCAAATGGTTCCTACAACCTTCAAAAGCCCATTTCCATTAATGAAACTTATCCAAACCCTTTAGAACTCATTCTCCAATTTTTTAAACCATTACCTCACGGTTTCAACTCTCCCCACTGTGGCCACCGCCGTGGCCCTCCGTTCAAACCGATAGCACCATCGTGCTCGTCTCATCTTCCTTTCCAAGTTCACTTCATAAGCCACCATCGTCAGGCAAGGTTTAGGGTGGTGGTGATGATATGTGTGTGTTTGCTTGAAAATGGAAAATGAAGAAAATAGGGTGTTCGAGTTGTGAAGAAGAACAATGAAGATGGTGATATCTGATGAGAGATGGAAAGGAAATGAAGGGTGAGGATTGAGAGATTAATTGAAATGGATGGTTAGGATTGACTATGGGTGAGGTTTAATTATAAAATGATAATAATAATAATAATTAATTAGGATAGATCCACAAATTGGGGGTTTGGGCCAATGGGATGAGTGACACTTGTCACTCATCCATGGGTCCCACTTAAAATATCTGCCCAATCAGAATAAGCCACCTCAACATCGCCTCGATATACATGCATAGTGAAATCGAACTTCCGTGACCTATAACTTTCCCGTTCGAAGTCCAATTTCAGCGTACCGCCTGTCTATGGATTCGTATCGTCCCATTCTACGTAACGGTCCTCGGCCCTCGGCCATCAGACCTTCCGGTCCAAAATTCAACTATTTACCTCCTTTTAAACTAAATTACCAAAGTACCCTTGAACTTCCGAATGTCATAACTTTTTCCTCGAACGTCGGAAACGGACGTGCCACCTATCTATGAACTCATGACATCCCGAACTATGTCACAGTCATTGACCAAAGTCCATTTGACCGCCTGAACAAAAAGTCAACGTTTTGCCCACGCCTAGGGGCAAAATGGTCATTTTGCCCACTCCTAAGGGCAAAATGGTCATTTTGCATCGTTCGTCCGATTTCGCTCAACTAATCACTGATTAGCCTCACTAATCACGATTAGTCACTAATGTAATCCCGGAATTCGAGACGAGTCGTTACATGAATCTCAATAACAACATCATCCACATATTACAGCCCTACTTATATAAAGGTCTATTTGGAAGCTTCCCCTTATTTATTCGACTTACAAATCACGAATTAGTTGTCACAAATTACCCAGCTTGTAAAAACATATCACCTATCTAAGGAAGGGGGGGTTGTTTCTGCCATACAATCATTTGTTCCAATCGACACAAAACCATTACACTTGATGCACTCAATTGTAATACATCCGGCTTTTCACATATCTTGTTCCAGCAACACAATTTACATCCAAACCATAACCAAATATCCAGAATCTTATTGGAGTCCTACTTGATGTTCCCAATCCAACAAGTCTGTTACCGTTAATTATTAACCCAAACATCCCCACACATGTCGGATCTGACAAAGTACCTTAGTCACATTAGTTCTCAAGCATTTATTCCAATAGGGAAAAACATACTTACCCTTCTCCTCTGGGAATAACATAGTGACAATTTCACCGATTCCCACTAGTGAGCTCACTTATTTTCTGAAATCATACGACTCCCTTATCGGTACGTAACATCCACTACTCATACCATTAATCCAATCCAACATCATGAATATCAAGGAAACCACTATCATACAACACATATGTACCTCAACTAGTGTAGGTAAGTCGTATAAACAACACATATCACATACAACCGATTCAAATCCAGCCTCAAAACTACCACGGGGCTTCTATTCTCGTCTCAGGACTAGTGTGGCTTAAACTAAGTATTTAAGTAAACACAAAGTAACACTCAACACTTAATTCAAGCATATGCAATTTTAACCATTTTTGTGTAGATGTAGTATTGGTAAATAGAGATCGTTCTTAACCGGGAAAATTAGGGAACATTAATAATGGTTAGTGAAAAAGAATAACAAATAATCAAAGAATAAAATAATAAATGAATTAAATCATTAAATCATTAAATCATTAAGGAATTAAAGAATAAAAGAATTAAATTGGGGGTTTTGACAAGAGTTGTAGCCGAAGCTACATTTTAACAAAATAAGAATTAAAATGCAAATGTGAATGCTAACTAGGATTTACAAACCATAGATTATTTTCATAGACAAAATTAACACTTTTATGTAAGTAAATCCGAATTAACAATCACATTATTCAAACTACTTCTACTTTAACATTTATATAATGGACTTTTTTTAAACACAAATCTTACCAACACTCTAACATTTTGCACATATTGAACTAATTAGGAAATCCTACATTCATCGTCTCAATTTCCTTCATACATTTTTCATATTATAAATGCACCGAACAACGGATTATTACTTACAATATGATCTACCTTAAGTGTTTTATTGAATGCGTCGAACAGTGGTCAAATATTAAATCTCTTCAATCATATTCTAAATGCATTGAACAACGAATAAACACTTAGCGTTGGATTGAAGGTTAAGCACTAAAACGTATGAAGTAAATGAAATTCAAAAAGTAAAACACGTGGAGATTGTATTCACATTTAAAAATGTTAAAAATAAAATACCAACACATATATTGAATTATAAGCAAAATCAATAACAATAACAAGAGTTTTCACAAGGATCACCGAACAGCAGCAGGAAACTTGTGAAGATAGAGGAAAAAACACGAGAAATACGTGTAGAAATCCTAAAAATTTATGGGATTAAATTAGAGGATAATTGAGATGATTTGTGACCTGTAGATGTGAATTTTTGCAGGTAGTGACATTCCTGGAAAGTACAGAAAAACGTGCAACGAGGAATTCGGCGATTCGGAGGTGTGTGAGTAAACTTTCTTTCCCTAAACTATTATGCATGCATATTTATGTGATTTAAACGTGTTTTTATGTGATTTTGGTGATATTGAAGTGATTGGAATTTTATATGTATTTTTGGTATTTTTACTAATATTTTATTGCACATTTTACGAGATTTTGGTAAACTATATTTTGAATACCATTTCGAATTTTGTTTTAAACTAAATGTGAACTTGGTTTATGACATGACATATCGTATTTTGAAATCTATATGATTTTCATATATTTTCTGGACGTTTTTTTTATGAAAGTCATGTAATGGCACGTTTTACGAGAATGGTGTGGATTATGGTTTTGGGTTTAGGCCCAAGGTTCTGATTGTAGACTTGACTTGTGATATCGAGATGTGATGTGCATATGTGTTTTTAGTATGGATAGTATGAGTAATGATTGATTGTGATGTGACCTGTAGTGGTGTGATGATCATGTTGATTGTTTAAATGTAAGTCCTAGATGTCGAGCCCAGGGATCCGATTCCTAAGACTGTGTTGTGATGACTCGGACGTCGAGCCTGGGGCTCTATTTCCCGAGAAAATGTGTATGTGATGGCCTACCGATAGCGCACTTGTAATGTGATGATTGATATGATGTTGCTGTGGTGCATGTGATGATTAATGTTGTGCTTGTGCATTGGTGATAATTTGATTATGTGTGAATTATGTGGTAATGCTCGAGATGCATGTTAGTGAATCTCGAACATTGAGCTGGGCTCTAATTCCCGAGTGAGTTTGTGGTGTACCTGCCACTGGGGCAGTGGTTTCATGTGTGGCATTGTGATGATGGGTTTGGTTTTGTGTGATTATTATGCTGGCCATGTGTGGATTTAAGCGATGTGAAATTGTACATGAATGATTACATTGACTTATTTGTCATTTTGATGGTTTCCTGTAGTTTTCAAATTGAGAACTATTTCACGTATTTCAAGATTATGAAAGGTGTTTTGTTTTAAATCGAAGTGAATGGGGTTTGAAATGGTTTTTCGTATGTATGCATGGTTTTGGAAAATAGAGGGTAAAAGGATAGACCTTTTCAAATTATGTTTTTAAACTATTTCTTTTGTGAACTCACACGTTTTCTTGGTTTTGTAACCCTCCAGGACAGCTGCATGGAAAACGAGGCTCAAGAGGCGGAAGCATGAACGAGCGAGTTTGAGTTTATCCATTGTCTAACAAGGTTTCTGTCAAACGGAAGCAAGGCCCGTGTGTACTAATCATGTGTATTCAGGCTGGGTCCTATCAGAGGGAGGTAGAGCCAGTGAGAGATTAAGTTGGAGAAAAGAGAAAAGTGAAGAAATAGAGAGAGAGGGCTGGGAGCTGAGAAGAAAATGGGAAGAGATGAGCAGCCTAGGAAACCCGAAAACCATGGTTTCCATGGCTTCACTTACAGATTCTCAAAAGGGATAGGAGAGCTTGGAAACCTAGCTTACTGAACAGTCATGCGCGATCAGGAGACTTCATTAGACCCAGAAGTCGAGGTTCAGATGCTGGGAAACAACGCTGGACGCATGTCAAACCTTGGCCATGAAGTAAAGGTATTGTCCTTTAATTTATCGTCATTCTTCATTTATTTTGATGCCATAGATCCAACCTAGAGTTGGATTAGGAGTTAACTATAAAAAAAAGGAATGGAAAAGACGCATAAAGGAGTGAGTTTGGGTCGGGTCGAGTCGTCCGGGTCGGGTCCTGCGTGCAGACCCGTGGGTTGACCCTACCAAGGTAGACGATGGTTGTAGGTTCGCGCGAGGCTCCACGCACAGCCACATCAGGTGGTGTGTGGGGGTGCGTGGGGCTTGTTCACGATATGTTTTCAACATGAAAGTTTGATTATTTAATGTTACGGATCCAATGGTACGATTTTATTTTTGAGGCGATCGAACATTATCTCAAAGCAGTTTTGACTCTCCGAATGTTTAGGGTATATTTTAATAGGTTTAAAATCCCGAAAAATTATGGGATTTAAATGTGAGTCAATTGGGATAATTAGTGACCCTTAGAAGTGATTTTTGACAGGAGATGACATTCTCAAATTTTACGGGGAAGCGTACAATGTGGTTCGACCGAACGTAAGGTACTTGTGAATGGACTTTCGTTTTCCTTAAATCCTATGCCTGTTGTTTATATGATTTTACATTAGTTAAAATTTGATTTGCTTGATGATATTTTGAATGTGGGTTTACATGATTTTATATGAGTTTTGGTGACTTTACGATAATTACTTATTGCACATTTTACGAGGCATCTTCCATACTATGTTTAGGATTGATGTTGAAATGTGTGAATTGGTTTTATACCTGAAATTACTTCTCTTGTGATTTTGGTGGTATTGGGTTTGTTGGAATTTATACAGAATTTATGGATTTTGATGATATTATGGGAAACTGCCACTTTGCACGTTTTGCGAGAAAATTGGGTATATGGTGTTCTGGTTTATTACTGAGTTTGGGAAAATGGTTTTAGAGTCGATATGAGATTTCTCCGTGATTTTGGTAGTGTTCGATCGTTTGGGATTTTAAATGATTTTATGAATATTTTCGTAGCTAGTTTTACGAGGTCTTTGGATGTACTTACGATTTTGGGTTTAGGCCCGAGTTTTGTGGTTTGGTTTGGGTTTCTGAACTTGAATCTAGATTTGGAATGGTACTATGGTATAGTTTGTGATAACGGGGTATATGTGTGTGTTGTGACCTTAGTATATGATGCATGTTGGTTAATAGTCTCAGACGTCAAGTTGGGGGCTCCGAATCCTGAGACTAGTGATATGTGTGATTGTGTGATTCTGGATTTGTGATGTGATGGTATACCATCCTCGAGTTTTGGTTTGATGGTGTCTTGGACGTTCAGATCTGGGCTCTGTTTTCCTCAGAATTGGATTAGTACCCAGACGTCCAGAACCAAGTTCTGTTTTCCTAGGATCAGTCCAAACCCATAAGTCCAAAGCTGGGCTCTGCTTCTTTGGGTGATACCCAGACGTCTAGATCGAGGATTTTTTCGGGCACTCGGACGTCTAAAGCGGGGCTCTGTTTTCCTGAGTGATATTAGTCTACAGGTAGTGCGCACTTGATATATCGATTAAGATTTCTAAATCGATGAGGGGCTGATACGATTGTTTGGTTCGATATGATCAAATGATATAGTGTGGTTGGTTCAATGTGATTGGTATGATTATGCGTTGATATGATCATATTTGTGTTGATATTTTGATATGGCTAGTTCACTATGTATTTTTAGTCTATGTTTTGGCCTGATCATATTTGTATTGATATTTTGATATGAGTTTATATTAGACAGGGTTTTCTGATATTACTAATTTTCTTATTACTGCACGTATTTTGAGAACATTATTTTATCGGTAAACCTGATACATGCATAGTTTTATAACACGAAGGGAAGTTAGTATGTTTTCAAAACATGTTTTAAAATCCTTTATTTTCATCTACCCACACTTTTCTTTGGTTTTGAAACCCTCTAGGGTCGCTGCACAGGAGTCAAGGCTAGTTACGGAGTTGAGGCATGAGCTCAAGAGTGTACGAGTATTCTTTGTCTGACAGGGTTTCGAGGGTACATTTGGTACTTTGGGTTACCTGTCAGACGGGAGCAGGACCCAGGGATGTTATATATGGTATTTTCTGGGTTGTGTCCTGTCAACTTGGTATCAAAGCTCGAGTTCTAATATGTGTTTGAAATTGTCATGTCTATGATATGTGAGCCTCGTACACGACTTGGTAACGAGACAAGAATAGAATCCCGGGATATTAGTTTTGAGATGAATATGAATTGGTCATATGTGAGATGTGATATGTGTTGTTTATGCAATCGACTTGGATTTAGTTGAGGAGTTATACATGTTGTATGCTGATATTTCATCAGTGTTTGAAATGTTGAATTAGATTAGCGTCATCAATAGTAGATGTCACGTGTTGGTAAGAGGAAATAGTTGTATGGCTTTAGATAATAAGTGAGCTCACTAGTGGAAGTCAGAGAAATTGATGGTGTGTGGTACTGGGCGAGACAATTGAATACGTGTTTCAGTTAGAATAAACGTTGATTTTATCGGATCCAACGTGTGTGGTATGATTTTGGTTAATAATTAAGTGTTACCACTTGGTTGGTAGTGACTATCGAATTGTGACTCCAATAGGAGTCAGGATATCCGGTTATGGTTTGGGGGTGATTTATGTTGCTAGAATCAAACTAAGAAGATTCATAAGGCAGATGCATCATATTTAAGTAAAAAAGATGAAATTGCTGGACTGTATGAAATGCAGTTGCGTAAGGATTTGGTGTATTTAATAAGTGGTAGTATGAAAAAATACCCCCTACCTTCGAAAAGTATATGTCTAAGTAGTTACAAAAGGTTGGACTTTTTCTGATAATCGAACTATAATGCATGAGTGGAATTAAGAAAGATAAGATCCTCAAAATAGTTTTCCTTATGAGATAGGGGCCATTAAGATCTATTTAGAAAATTGTGTGATGGATGATATGGTCTCATGATCTAAGGTTTGAAACTATGAATTGAAGTTGTGCTATTGATATAAGTATCTGAGTTCTCGTATTTATGTTATTATACTATCAGGTGTGTTTAGAGAATGGGTAAGGAAGTTGGGATAAACATCATGTTACCCATTAAACAAATGATGTTGTACTGAAAGTCGTATGAGTGTAGTAAGAATTGAGGATTGGTTATGTTTTGATTATCGACATGTGTGTCCAGACCTTTCTCTCCTGATTTGGTTGATGAATACGGATCTTAGGAAACCTTGGGCCATGGGAATTTAGAAACATGTATGATTTTATTGGTCCACTGTATATAAAAGTGGTATGATTTTGGTTAATAATTAAGTGTTAGCACTTGGTTGGTATTGACTATCGAATTGAGACTCCAATTGGAGTCAGGATATTCGGTTATGGTTTGGAGGTGAGTTGTGTTGTTAGAATCAAACTAAGAAGAGTTGGAAGGCGGATGCATCGTATTTAAGTAAAAAATATGAAATTGTTGAACTGTATGAAATGCAGTTGCATAAGGATTTGGCATAGTTAATAAGTGGTAGTACGAAAAAATACCCCATGCCTTGGAAAAGTATATGTCTAAGTAGTTACAAAAGGTTGGACTTCTTCTGATAATTGAACTATAATGTGTAAGTGGAATTAATAAAGATAAGATCCCCAAAATAGTTTTCCTTATGAGATAGGGGCCATTAAGATCTATTTAGAAAATGGTACAATGGTTGATATGGTCTCATGATCTAAGGTTTCAAAATGTGGATTGGAGTTGTGTTGTTGATATAAGTATTTGAGTTCTCGTATTTTTGTTATTATACTATCAGGTGTGTTTAGAGAATGGGTAAGGAAGTTGGGATATATATCGTGTTACCCAGTAAACAAAGGATGTCGTACTAAAAGCCGTATGAGTGTAGTAAGAATTGAGGATTGGTTATGTTTTGATTATCGATATGTGTGTCCATACCTTTCTCTCATGATTTGGTTGATGAATATGGATTTCAGAAAACCATGGGCCAAGGGAATTTGGAAACGTGGTATGATTTTATTGGTCCACTGTATATAATATCTTGGTTTTCAAACGATTATTTATGAGTTATGATATGTATACGATTCGATTGAAATTATTTAAATAATGATTGATTTGATGGACTTTGGATTTATGAAATGATTTATGGACACTGTTTTACAATGGTTTGTGGAAATTGTTTTGGGAAAGTCATGTTTGAGTACAGGCCCTGTTAAGGTGTTTTGACTCAATTTGAGACATAACTGTTAAGAGAATGAGTTTACCAGATTTGGTGACTGTTTTCTGCATATGCCATCCTCTAGTATATTGTTGTTTCCCCTAGACGTTGGTGATCCCGAAAAGGTCATAAGAATGTTATCTAGAGATGAGTAGCTCCACGGAAGACTCATTTTTGGGAGTGTTAGATTGTGACGTCACCAGGATGTCATTAATTTCGGGGATGTACTCGGATTAGAGAATGAGTTTACCAGATTTGGTGACTGTTTTCTGCATATGCCATCCTCTAGTATATTGTTGTTTCCCCTAGACGTTGGTGATCCCGAAAAGGTCATAAGAATGTTATCTAGAGATGAGTAGCTCCACGGAAGACTCATTTTTGGGAGTGTTAGATTGTGACGTCACCAGGATGTCATTAATTTCGGGGATGTACTCGGATATGAGGATTTTGAGTATCCACATGTAGAACCAACATCGTGACTGATTTGATACTAAGAGTTAGAGATCAATTGGTAAGTTAGCTATATGAAATTGTAACATTGAGTTGGTTTAGTTGGAATTTAATGTTCAGTTCTGGGAAAAGCGTAAGAAGGGTATGATACGGAGTCCCCGTTGGTCTAGGACAATATAGACTCACTAGCCGAATGTGGTAATGAACACAGTTAATATTTTTCATAGAGATCTCTTTGAGAGCATGGTAATATGGGAATCCTAGATGCAGTGACACCCCGGTGTTGAGTGGCAATTGGGTATTTGTCAAAAAGAACCTGAGACTTAAGGAATTACTCGTATCAGTTTTAGCCCGATAGAATAGGGGAGAAAGAAAGAAAAAAAAAGAGAAAAAAAAAGATCCAGGAAAAGATAGAAGAAAGGAGGGTGTTGCTTGATTAACCTGATATAAAAAAGGGAAGGATAAATATTGAATGGGATTTGGTGGAGCTATATACTTTTACTTCGGAGTGTTGGGTAGGAATTAAGGAAATAAGCATCCTATTAATATTTTTGAATCCTTATGTTTATTGTGGGACAAACGATGGTGACATCAGGAGAGGCAGTGGTGTCGTGGTTTGGATATGGATTTGGAACTCAGAGAAGTTAGGGCCATAGAATTGAGTCTTTGGCTGGGAATTGGAAAGTAAACATGTTGTTTATGGGCTAATATAATGGAAGTTTAGAAGGAAGTCAAATTATGGCTGCAAACCTGGATTTGATTAAGTTTGATTTTGGTATGAAGTTCAATCTTGATGTTATATAGATTTTGCTTGATTTTACCTAGGTTGGTATTAAGCTCGGTTTAGTAGGGTTTCGACTTAAAAAGTGAATTGAGGTTCAAGTGAGATTGAGCTTAACCTAGCCATAGGGCTATACAAAATTACTATGCTGGTGGTACCAAATTTGTGATGGTAGTGTTAACTTAGTATTATTTGTTCTTGGTATGATGTGACTTATGGATTTGAACTGTAATGTTGTGATGCGATATGAATAAAGAAGTTCTCGGTATTCGCGATATGGAATAAGATGAGGATTGTTATGGTTGAAATGGTTCCATGTACCATGGGTTGTGTTACACGATCTAAAATATAAGTGGTTGTTGATTTCCACCTTGAGTAAGGATGGAATAGTCGGGAGTTTGATGAATATGATTGAAGCACATGTCTTGGGTTGATGCTTTTAGCACAGGTTTGGGTTAGTAATTCATTTTCTTTAGCTATCAAAGGCCATACTTAAATTAATTAATTGAATTTCAGTCATATCTAAAGGTATTGAGTAATTGTTAGTATGGCTAAGTGATGTTGAGTCCAGTTCTTGAGCAGTCTACACCTAAAGAATTGTGATACCTTGAGATACTTTGGGTGAAGCTCGTGTATATTAATGGGTACTATATGTGGTTGAGATGGTGATTTGGTCTTATGTTGGTGGACACTCGTACGTGTCCGGATGAGGTGAGTACAATCCCCGAACTGGCCTAAGCATGGTACCGATATTGTGATTAATGTTTATGCATTGATGAGTAGTATTGTTAATCACTATGGTTGATGTTAAGTATTGATAATTGATTATTATTGACGTTGATGGTTATGACTTATATGTTGATCCGTGTAGTCCTCGGGGTCTGTTGATATGATTGTTTGATTCTCTATTCCGAGGAGTGCAATTACTTGGATGTGACAATTTGGGAATTGCTTGTGTGCTATAAAAGTTTCTACTGATTGGTGTTTACAAAACTTAGTGGTTCTCAAAAGTAATTTTTTATTGAAAAATTTGTGGGACTCCCCCAATTAGTGACTTGAAATTTCGAGGGCGAAATTTCTTTAAAGGGGGTAGGCTTTAACGACTCGGAACTCTCTAGAGCTGACACATGAGAGGGAGGTAGAGCCAGTGAGAGATTGAGTTGGGGAAGAGAGAAAAGTGAAGAAATAGAGAGAGGGAGAGAGAGGGTTGGGAGTCGAGAAGAAAAAGGGAAGAGATGAGCCGCCTTGGAAACCCGAAAACCATGGTTTCCATGGCTTCGCTTTCGGTTTCTAAAAAGGGATAGGAGAGCTTGGAAACCAAGCTTACTGAACAGTTCTGCGCAATCAAGCAACTTCATTAGACCCAGAAGTTGAGGTTCAGACGCTAGGATACGACGCAAGACACATGTCGAACCTTGACCGTGAAGTGAAGGTATTGTCCTTCAATTTGTGGTCATTCTTTCTTTATTTCGATGCCATAGATCCAACATACACTTGGATTAGGAGTTAACTGTCGAAAAGGAAATAGAAAAGACATAGAAACGAGTGAGTTTGGGTCGGGTCGAGTTGCCCAGGTCGAGTCCTATGTGTAGACCCGTGGGCTAACCCGGACAAAGTAGACGATGACTGTAGCTTGGCGCGTGGCTCCCACACGCAACCACTTCAAGTGGCGTGTAGGGGCGCGTGGGGCTTGTTCTCAACATGTGTTCAACATGAAAGTTTGATTATTTGATTTGACGAATCCAATCGTACAATTGCAAGGCGATCAGACATTGTTTCGGGGCAGTTTTGACTGTCTGAATGTTTAGGGTCAGTTTTAATATGTTTAATAATCCCAAAAATTATGGGAGTCAATTGGGATAATTAATGACCGTTAGAAGTGACTTTTGATAGGAGATGACATTCTCGAATTTTACGAGGAAGCGTACAATTCTGTTCGACTGCACGTAAGGTACGTGTGAGTGGACTTTCGTTCTCTTTAAACCCTATGAATGCTTATTATATTATTTTACATAAGTTAAAATGTGATTTGCTTGATGATATTTTGAATGTGGGGTTTTATGATTTTATATGAGTTTTGGTGACTTTAAGGTAATTACATCTTGCACGTTTTACGAGGCATCTTCCATATTGTGTTCAGGATTGATGTTGAATTGTGTGAATTGGTTTTATACCTGAAATAACCTTCTCTTGTGATTTTGGTGGCATTGGGTTTGTTGGAATTTATACGGATTTTGATGATATTACGGGGAACTGCCACTTGGCACGTTTTGCGAAAAAAATTGGGTATATGGTGTTCTGGTTTATTACTGATTTTTGGGAAAATGGTTTTAGAGTCGATATGAGAGTTCTCCGTGATTTTGGTAGTTTTCGATGGTTTGGGATTTTAAATGATTTTATGAATATTTTAATAGCTCGTTTTACGAGGTCTTTGGATGTACTTGTGATTTTGGGTTTAGGCTCGGGTTTTGTGGTTTGGTTTGGGTTTCTGAACTTGAATCTAGATTTGGAATGGTACTATGGTATAGTTTGTGATAACAGAGTATATGTGTGTGATGTGACCTTGGTATATGATGTGTGTTGGTTGGTAGTCTCAAACGTTGAGCTGAGGGCTTCAAATCTTGAGACTAGTGATATGTGTGATTGTGTGATTCTGGATTTGTGATGTGATGGTCTATCCTTTTCGTGTTGTAGTTGATGGTGTCTCAAACGTCTAGAGCTGGACTCTATTTCCCTAAGACTTGGACTAGTACCCAGATGTCCATAACCAGGTTCTGTTTTCCTGGTATCAATCCACAGCCAGACGTCCATAGCTAGGCTCTATTTCCCTGGGTGATACCCGGACGTCCAGAGCAAAGCTATGTTTTCTCAAGCACTCGGTCGTTCAGAGTGGAGCTCTGTTTTTCCGAGTGAGATTGGCCTACCAGGAGTGCGCTCTTGATATACCGATTGAGATTTTGGCATCAATAAGGGGCTGGTACGATTAGTTGGTTCGATATGTTCAGATGATACAGTGTGGTTGGTTTAGTGTGACTGGTATGATTATGCATTGATATGATCATATCTATGTTGATATTTTGATATGGCTAGTTCATTGTGTCTGTTGAGTATAGGCTTTGGCCTGATCATATTTGCATTGGTATTTTGATACGAGTTTATTTTGGATAGGGTTTTCTGATTTTACTGATTTTCTTATTACTGCACGTATTTCAAGAACACTATTTTATCGGTAAACCTGATTCATGCATAGTTTTATAACACGGAGGGAAGTTAGTATGTTTTCAAAATATGTTTTAAAATCCTTTATTTTCGTCCACTCACACTTTTCTTTAGTTTTGAAACCCTCAAGGGCCACTACACGGGAGTCGAGGCTAGTTACGAAGCGGAGGCATGAGCTCAAGAGTGTACGAGTATCCTTATCTAACAGTGTTTCGAGGGTACATTTGGTACTTTGGGTTACCAGTCAGACAGGAGTAGAACCCGGGTATGTTATATATGGTGTTTTCCGAGTTGGGTTGTTATGTCATGTGAGGACCTGTGGTTTGGAAGCATGTCGAGCAGTCCCACATCACCCGTTAGGAAATGGGGGATGCGCCTTATATATGGACATGCCTCTATCCAATACAACGCATTTTTGTGGGACTCCTAGAACCAAAGATGTGAGGGCGGGGACCCGTATGGGTTAGCCCAACAGGAGCGGTGTAATATGTCAAGACCCACCCCGGTTTCGCCCCGAAACCCGAGGTAAACCCCGCTCCCGTCTGACTCCCCGACACAACATGTCAGGACCCACCCCGGTTTCACCCCGAAACCCGAGGTAAATCCCGCTCCCGTCTGACTCCCCGACACAACACCCAAGTAAAACTCACTCAAACCCAGACAGACGCAGGAGTAATTACACAATATCCCAACCTTATCGTTTACAGAGCATAGCACTAAATTACAAGGAAAATAAAAACTGATAAAGTACACGCACACAGAAGGCGTTAAACTCTTCGAGGATCCCTCACGTCACTTCTATGCCTCGGACACCGCCTCGACGTTAGGACCCCGCGCTAGCTCCACAACCTGGAGGGCAATTTAAAACAGAAAATGTGAGTGGACCAAAAAGTACAAAAGAATCAACAGTTATAAACACATTAATAAAAGAATCATTCTTAAACATCATAAGAAACAGAAACACTATAAAAATACCATAAGAAACCACACATGAGTATCAGAAAACTGTATCATAAACCATAACCACCAAATCATCATTTTCTCGATCAAACCTGCTGGATCTATCCGAGTCTTTAAACTCCCGAGTCTTTAAACTCAATCCAGGCCTTAATCATATCCGAGTCTTTAAACTCCCGAGTCTTTAAACTCAAGGCCTACGGGGGAAAATCAATATATATCCGAGTCTTTAAACTCCCGAGTCTTTAAACTCAATCCGGGTCTTTAAACCCAATCCGGCCGGTCCCCCGTCACATATATCCGGGTCTTTAAACCCAATATCCAGATCCAGCAAATCCAATCCCAAAATCATTTGAAAACCATTTACCAAATCCTCATCCAAACCCGAATCCGAAATCACTGGTCCGATGCTCTCCCGGCATCTAGAACCGTCATTCCGAACCCAAATCCGGAAGCCACTTTCCACTTGAAAACCAACGTCCATTTTCGAAGTCCGTTTCTAAAACCTAAAACCTTTATTATCGAAATCATGTTCCAAAATCCCTTGATAATCATTAGAAATCACTTATCAATTTAAATCCCAAAACTAAAACATTAATTTCAGAAGTCAACCACTTTCTCGTAAAACGTGCTAAAAACCAATTTCCTTAAAAACGTATAATAATATAAAACCCACCAAAACATACTCGATAAATATAGAATGATGATTGAAACCATAAAACAAGTATAGAAAACAGTTATGCATGTTCGAGTTTAGAGAAGGGGTCCACTCACAGTACTGAGCCCTACTCGCGTCCCGAACGTCCAGCCCGTTCCTCGGCTTCCTCGGGAAATCCCGATCCTGTCAATCACCGTCAAAATACGTCACTAACACGTCTACGAAGGTTTACCTAAAGTCCCTCAAAAATTCCCGAACCAAAGACTTAAAACCCCGGGACCCTAAACATTCACCCTCGCGGAACTAAACTCATACGACGTCCGATTAACCCGAAACCAACTCCATTGGACTCACAATAACTCCTAGACCAAAAACTATGTTGACCGTTTCTCCCAGAACCGCCGCACGCGCCCCCACGCGCCGCCCAAAGTGGCTGCGCGTGGCCCTCACGCGCTGCTACAGTGCATCCCCTACCTCGAACAAACCCGGTTCGATACAGTGTCTGCAATTCGAACCGGCGAGAGCGGTTCTCCACCGTCCCGTCTCCATTCCTTCCCTTCCTTCACCATTCTCATCGTCTAGGCCTACCCTATCGATTCCCCAACACTCCTAACCTCGACTCCGTCCCTAGCCCGTCGACTAAAGCTAAAACCAGACAACTCAAAACCCCTGTTTTCCTTTCCGGCCACCCACGACTTCCCCCCTCATGGTGGCTTCACCAACCTCTTCCTAGGACCCTTCTAAGCCTAACCCGACTCACCTTGACCGTCGATTCTTATCCAACCATCACGACTAGCCGTTTGAACATCACGGCAAAACAGAGCATACAGGTACCCCCGTCGTGCTAACCTCCGCCGTGTAAACCCCCGTCACGGCGACCATCCTAGTCGACGCCTAGGACTCTCCTGAACCTCGCCCTGGCCTCCAATTCCCTCGACTCTCGCCCTAGACTCACGACTTCCACGTTGAACCTCAACGGAAAACAGAGTACCGGAACGGGGATGAGGAAATTACCTGCCTCCTGCTGCCGCCGTGAGCTCCTCCGGGGCTGGTCGACTCCCCACAGCCCTCACGACACCACCGCGATCTTCGTTGCACCGTGCACGGCCACCGCACCACCACCAGCCCTCACTCTTCTCCGTTTTCCCCCCTGAGTTCCTCCCTGTTTCCCGTGGCTCCCCACTCACACACACCACGATTTCTCACCTCCCAACCGTCTCAACTGCTCTCTCTCACTCTCTAATCTCCCTCACACCCTCACAAACTCACCAGCCACCACAATCAGCCTTCCAATTCTCTCAATTTCCTCCCTCTGTTTCTCTCTGTGTGTCGAAGCACCAGGATGCATAGCACGGATGCACCCCAATTAATTGGGCCGTGAATGCACAGGATTCCACCAGAATCCTCTACACACATGCCATGTGTCACCATCCACTCCACACACTCCCACCTGGCCTAATCCCAGCCGTCCATTCCTTTCCTCTGTGCACAAATCCCAATGTGCCACAATGACCAAAATACCCTCCTGTTTTACTCATTTTTACGGTTTTACCGAAACTTCCTAGACCCATAACTCTCGCCTCGTAAGTCCGATGAATACGTGCCGCCTGTCATCGAACTCAGGACGACAAGAACTATCTAACCCTCCTAGGTCAACCTACCAAAACTCGATTATTCGAAAAGTCAACTATTCCCCCTATTTTACCAAAATTACGATACTGCCATCGACCTTCCGAACATCACAACTTCCTCCACGGATGTCGGAATCAGGCGTGCCACCTGCCTACGGATTCGTGACGTCCTCAACTACGTCCTGGTCACTAGTCAATCCCCAATTGACCACCCGAAATAAAAGTCAACATTTCTGCCCAACCCAGGGGCAAAATCGTCACTCTAAGTTCCCGGACCCCTCGGGACCACCTAACCCTTGATTAACCTTACTAATCACACCTTAATCACTCTACTTATCCCAATTCTCGGAACGGGTTGTTACACAACACGCAAGTAAAACTCACTCAACCCAGTCAGACGCAGGAGTAACAATGTTCCAAAGTTATCAGGTACAGAGCATAGTACGAAAATACAAGGAAAATAAAAACCGATAAAGTACACGCACACGGAAGACTTTAAACTATTCCGGGATTCCCCCACGTCACTTCTATGCCTCGGTCACTGCCTCAACGTCAAGACCCCGTGCTAGCTCCACAACCTGGAGGGCAAGTTAAAACAGAAGATGTGAGTGGACCATAATAACAGAAAGGTTTCTAAAACCATTTAGCAAAAACCGAGCTTAACCCTCCGTTTTGAAAACTACATGCATAACCACCAGTTGTTAACACAGTTATAAACCAATGTTCACAAAACATCACAAAACATCATAAGAAACAGAAACACTATAAAACAGTTATGGAAAACATGGCATGAGTATCAAAAACCGTATCATAAACCACAAAGCTCAAATCATCATTTCCCGATCAAACCTGCTGGACCTATCCGAGTCTTTAAACTCAATCCAGGCCTTAATCATATCCGAGTCTTTAAACTCCCGAGTCTTTAAACTCAAGGCCTACGGGGGAAAATCAATATATCCGAGTCTTTAAACTCCCGAGTCTTTAAACTCAATCCGGGCCCGTCCCCCGTCAAATATATCCGGGTCTTTAAACCCAATAACCAGATCCAGCAAATCCAATCCAAACCATTTGTAAAACCATTGTCCATTTCCATATCCAAATCCGAATTCGAAATCCCCGGTCTGAAGCCCTTTCGGCTTCCAGAACCGCCATTTCGAACCCAAATCCGGAAATCCACTTATCAATTGAAATCCCAAAACCAAAGTATCAATTTCAGAAACCAACCCTTCTCAAAATCATGTTCCAAAATCCATTTATAATCATTAGAAATCATTTACCATTTGAAATCCCAAAACTATAACATTATAATCAGAAATCAACCTTTTATCGTAAAACGTGCCAAATACCGTATTTTCTCGAAAAACGTGCAATTATGTAAAATCACATCATAAATCCAACAATCATGAAATCACATATAGAAAACAATTATAGAAAACAGTTATGCATGTTCGAGTTTAAGGAAAGGGGTCCACTCACAGTACTGAGCCCTACTCGCGTCCCGAATGTCCAGCACGTTCCTCGGCTTCCTCGGGAAATCCCGATCCTGTCAACAACCACCAAATTACGTCACTAACACGTCTACGAGTAACCACCTAAATTCCCTTAAAAATCCTCGGGTCCTAAACGTAACGAACCGGAACCCTAAACCTTCACCCTCGCGGAACTACGTCGATTCGACGTCCGATTAACCCGAAACCAATTCCAATGGACTCAACACAACTCCTGGACCAAAAACCATGTTGACCGTTTTCCCAACCGCCGCCGCACGCGCCCCCACGCGCCACCCAAAGTGGCTGCGCGTGGCCCTCACGCGCCAGCTACAGTAGCACCATCAACCTCGACCTCACTGTGCTGAACCGGCCGCCGTGGCTTGAACCGGCGAGAAGCATTCTCCACCGTCCGACCACCATTTCATCCCCTTTCTTTCACCCACAGCTTCGTCCAAACACCACGAATCCATTCCTCAACTCCTTTTGGTTCGATTCGACTCCCAGCTTCACGACTGAAGCTCGAACCAGACGGCCCTCAAACCCCTGTTTCACGATCCTTCTACTCCGGTCACCTCCCGTCACGGTAGCGACACCAGACTCTTCCTAGGGTCTCACTGAACCTAGACCAACCCTCCTATACCGTCGACTCAGCCCCAAACTCGACGACTTTGGTTTTGAAGTTCACGGCCGAAACAGAGTAACAGAGTACTCCACTTCGACTGAGCTCCGCCGTGTACGCCCCGTCACGGCGACCACCACAAACCACTCCTAGGACCTCCCTAAACATCACCCTGACCTTCAATCCTCTCGGTTCTAAACTCAGACTCACGACTTCCCAAATGAAGTTTACGGGAAAAACAGAGCAAGAAACCTTACCCTTCGATTTCAGCTCCGCCGTGCGCGCCGCCGCGTGCCACGGTGTTCGTTGGCCTCCCTGCAACCTCCTGAACGTCCCACGGTCGTGGTTTGAGCCACCTCACGGCGTAGCCACCACCAAATGCTCACGGTCTCCCTGTTTCCTCAAAAACTTTGCCGCACCGCCACCTTGCCGTCGTGCACGATTACAGCTCCAAATCACCACCACCAGCTCACTCTTACCACCCTGTCACTCTCACCCCTCACGCTTCACTCACCCTTGCATTGAATCACTCAATTGCTCTCAATCTTCCACCCTCTGTTTCTCTGTGTTTGTCGAAGAACATCCCACACGCACACACGGTTTCACCCAATTATTTAGGACCGTGACTACACAGGATTTCACCAGAATCCTCTAGCCCCCTGCCAAGTGTCACCATCCACTCAACCCTTGTCCCATCTGGTTAAACCCCAGCCGTCCATTTTGCTTCCTCTGCACAAATCCCCAGATGCTAAAAAGACCAAAATACCCTCCGGTTTTACACATTTTTACGGTCTTGTCAAAACTTCCTAGACCCGTAACTCTCGCCTCGTAAGTCCGATGAATACGTGCCGCCTGTCATCGAACTCAGGACGACGAAAGCTATCTAATCATGCTAGGTCAACCTACCAAAACCCATTCGTCCAAAAAGTCAACTATTCCCCCTAATTTACCCAAATTACGGTTAAGCCCTCAACCTTCCGAACATCACAACTTCCTCCTCGGATGTCGGAATCGAACGTACCTCATGTCTACGGGTTCGTGACGTCCTCAACTACGTCCTGGTCACTGACCAATACCCAATGGACCATCCGAACAAAAGTCAACATTTTTGCCCGGACCAGGGGCAAAATCGTCATTCTAGGCTCCCGGACCCTTCGGGACCACCTAACCACTGATTAACCTCACTAATCACACTTTAATCCCTCTACTAATCCCGGCTCTCGGGACGGGTTGTTACAATCTACCCCCCTAAAAAGAATTTCGTCCCCGAAATTCCACCGCTAGTTCCCGACACCTAGGGTCTCCTACCTGGTCACCAACACTAGGTCAACAACAACCTCTCCTGGGTTTCCTGTCTATCATCTCCACCTTGGGTATTTCACTCCATCCCCAACTACTGCTACCATGGCCAACTCTAGCTATGTAACAGCTACATGGTGTACGCAAGGGAAACTCTATGAACAGCAAACAAAGGTATTCTAAAGACCTTATCTCAGAGTACCCGACAGAAGTCATAGAGTACGTCCTCGTCTACAACCACCCTACCTTCCCGAACCAACTTGACTACTAACCCAGACAATCGAACACCTAACTCCCTCGACTCCTACCTCGGCCACTATCGGAATAAATCTACAAAGTCCTAAAGGCAAACTCTAGCTTGTGGGTTCTCTCCTTCAATAACCTCATATCGATCAGTTATCGTCACTCCTTTCCTGTACCTTTCGTCACCCTCCTACGGAACTTACTGTAACACTCTAAATCCTCTAGGAACACTCCTAAACTCTACCCTGGATCCAACAACCAAAACCTAAGTACAGCACAACCAAAAGTAAGACAAGTACCTGTCCCCGTATCTGGTGTCGACTGAGCCTCTTGCTGAGTCATCGAAAACACTCGGGCCTGAGATCCCGACGCTCTACCACGTCCCCTCGAACTACTAGTGGCAGTGCCACCACCTCTTCTCGGGCTTGCTGTCCCTGACGCTGTACTCTGTCCGGGCTCTGCTCCTCCTCGAGCTACATCACCTTCCTGTGGCAACAGTGGACACTCCCGTCGGAAATGACCTCGCTCCCCACAGTAGAAACACACATTACAACCTGGTCCACTGCTCGGTTTCCCTGTAGACGCTACAGATGTCGCACTCGCTTGCGGAGTCGGCGGTGCTCGGTAACCCCAAACTCCTGAACTCTGGACACTGCCAGGCCTACCAAAACGATCATCGCCCGACGATGACGCTCCACCAAAGTTACCCCTTTTCGGTGTCCGCTGGCTCGAAGCTACAGGAATAGATGGTTCCCGACGTCGCACCGGAAAACTAGCCTCCACCCTCACCGCAGCATCTGACAAGTCTCGGAGGGTAGCAAAAGATCCGGCCGTCACTATGGCTCGAATCTCACCTCGCAGGCCCAACTCAAACCTACGGCACTTCTTGGCTTCAGTGGCTACAAAAGCAGGAGCAAACCGAGACAACATCTGGAACTTCCGTTCATACTCTGCCACTGTCATATTCCCTTGCTGGAGCTGCAGAAACTCCGCCTCCTTGGTATCCCGGAAAGAGCGAGGATAATACTGCTCTAGAAACCGTTCCCTGAACGTCTCCCAGGTCACACTATGGGCATCCCAACCGGACAACTCGAGAGTGTACCACCACTCGTACGCCGTACCATCTAGTAAAAATGTAGCCAACACTACTCGCTCCTCCAGCGGACAATGCATCACCTCAAAAATCCGCTCAAGTCTGGTAATCCACCTCTGGGCTTCCTCAGGATCAGCCCCACCGCTAAATGTACCCGCCCCGAGCCGTTGGGCTCGCTCAATAGTAACACTCTCCATCTCTCTTGCTACTTCTTCAGGTTGTGGAGAGGGTCTACGTCTCGGAGGCATCGTCAACCGCACACTGAAAGAGGCATAGAAGTAGTCAAACAACTAAAACACAACCTCACAAACCAACAAACCCCACAAACCCGACAAACCTATGCTCTGATACCAATTGTCAGGACCCACCCCGGTTTCGCCCCGAAACCCGAGGTAAACCCCGCTCCCGTTTGACTCCCCGACACAACACGCAAGTAAAACTCACTCAACCCAGTCAGACGCAGGAGTAACAATGTTCCAAAGTTATTAGGTACAGAGCATAGTACGAAAATACAAGGAAAATAAAAACCGATAAAGTACACGCACACTGAAGACTTTAAACTATTGCGGGATTCCCCCACGTCACTTCTATGCCTCGGTCACTACCTCGACGTCAAGACCCCGCGCTAGCTCCACAACCTGGAGGGCAAGTTAAAACAGAAGATGTGAGTGGACCATAATAACAGAAAGGTTTCTAAAACCATTTAGCAAAAACCGAGTTTAACCCTCCGTTTTGAAAACTACATGCATAACCACCAGTTGTTAACTCAGTTATAAACCAATGTTCACAAAACATCACAAAACATCATAAGAAACAGAAACACTATAAAACAGTTATGGAAAACATGGCATGAGTATCAAAAACCGTATCATAAACCACAAAGCTCAAATCATCATTTCCCGATCAAACCTGCTGGACCTATCCGAGTCTTTAAACTCCCGAGTCTTTAAACTCAATCCAGGCCTTAATCATATCCGAGTCTTTAAACTCCCGAGTCTTTAAACTCAAGGCCTACGGGGGAAAATCAATATATCCGAGTCTTTAAACTCCCGAGTCTTTAAACTCAATCCGGGCCCGTCCCTCGTCAAATATATCCGGGTCTTTAAACCCAATAACCAGATCCAGCAAATCCAATCCAAACCATTTGTAAAACCATTGTCCATTTCCATATCCAAATCCGAATTCGAAATCCCCGGTCTGAAGCCCTTTCGGCTTCCAGAACCGCCATTTCGAACCCAAATCCGGAAATTCACTTATCAATTGAAATCCCAAAACCAAAGTATCAATTTCAGAAACCAACCCTTCTCAAAATCATGTTCCAAAATCCATTTATAATCATTAGAAATCATTTACCATTTGAAATCCCAAAACTATAACATTATAATCAGAAATCAACCTTTTATCGTAAAACGTGCCAAATACCGTATTTTCTCGAAAAACGTGCAATTATGTAAAATCACATCATAAATCCAACAATCATGAAATCACATATAGAAAACAATTATAGAAAACAGTTATGCATGTTCGAGTTTAAGGAAAGGGGTCCACTCACAGTACTGAGCCCTACTCGCGTCCCGAACGTCCAGCACGTTCCTCGGCTTCCTCGGGAAATCCCGATCCTGTCAACAACCACCAAATTACGTCACTAACACGTCTACGAGTAACCACCTAAATTCCCTTAAAAATCCTCGGGTCCTAAACGTAACGAACCGGAACCCTAAACCTTCACCCTCGCGGAACTACGTCGATTCGACGTCCGATTAACCCGAAACCAATTCCAATGGACTCAACACAACTCCTGGACCAAAAACCATGTTGACCGTTTTCCCAACCGCCGCCGCACGCGCCCCCACGCGCCACCCAAAGTGGCTGCGCGTGGCCCTCACGCGCCAGCTACAGTAGCACCATCAACCTCGACCTCACTGTGCTGAACCGGCCGCCGTGGCTTGAACCGGCGAGAAGCATTCTCCACCGTCCGGCCACCATTTCATCCCCTTTCTTTCACCCACAGCTTCGTCCAAACACCACGAATCCATTCCTCAACTCCTTTTGGTTTGATTCGACTCCCAGCTTCACGACTGAAGCTCGAACCAGACGGCCCTCAAACCCCTGTTTCACGATCCTTCTACTCCGGTCACCTCCCGTCACGGTAGCGACACCAGACTCTTCCTAGGGTCTCACTGAACCTAGACCAACCCTCCTATACCGTCGACTCAGCCCCAAACTCGACGACTGTGGGTTTGAAGTTCACTGCCGAAACAGAGTAACAGAGTACTCCACTTCGACTGAGCTCCGCCGTGTACGCCCCGTCACGGCGACCACCACAAACCACTCCTAGGACCTCCCTAAACATCACCCTGACCTTCAATCCTCTCGGTTCTAAACTCAGACTCACGACTTCCCAAATGAAGTTTACGGGAAAAACAGAGCAAGAAACCTTACCCTTCGATTTCAGCTCCGCCGTGCGCGCCGCCGCGTGCCACGGTGTTCGTTGGCCTCCCTGCAACCTCCTGAACGTCCCACGGTCGTGGTTTGAGCCACCTCACGGCGTAGCCACCACCAAATGCTCACGGTCTCCCTGTTTCCTCAAAAACTTTGCCGCACCGCCACCTTGCCGTCGTGCACGATTACAGCTCCAAATCACCACCACCAGCTCACTCTTACCACCCTGTCACTCTCACCCCTCAAGCTTCACTCACCCTTGCACTGAATCACTCAATTGCTCTCAATCTTCCACCCTCTGTTTCTCTGTGTTTGTCGAAGAACATCCCACACGCACACACGGTTTCACCCAATTATTTAGGACCGTGACTACACAGGATTTCACCAGAATCCTCTAGCCCCCTGCCAAGTGTCACCATCCACTCAACCCTTGTCCCATCTGGTTAAACCCCAGCCGTCCATTTTGCTTCCTCTGCACAAATCCCCAGATGCTAAAAAGACCAAAATACCCTCCGGTTTTACACATTTTTACGGTCTTGTCAAAACTTCCTAGACCCGTAACTCTCGCCTCGTAAGTCCGATGAATACGTGCCGCCTGTCATCGAACTCAGGACGACGAAAGCTATCTAACCATGCTAGGTCAACCTACCAAAACCCATTCGTACAAAAAGTCAACTATTCCCCCTAATTTACCCAAATTACGGTTAAGCCCTCAACCTTCCGAACATCACAACTTCCTCCTCGGATGTCGGAATCGAACGTACCTCATGTCTACGGGTTCGTGACGTCCTCAACTACGTCCTGGTCACTGACCAATACCCAATGGACCACCCGAACAAAAGTCAACATTTTTGCCCGGACCAGGGGCAAAATCGTCATTCTAGGCTCCCGGACCCTTCGAGACCACCTAACCACTGATTAACCTCACTAATCACACTTTAATCCCTCTACTAATCCCGGCTCTCGGGACGGGTTGTTACATAATACCCGGTCTTGGAAGAAAGAACGGTGAGTAAGACCCGTGAGCTTGAGAAGCAAGAACGGTGAACAAGACCTATGAGCTTGGAAAACCAAGATCGGTGAACAATTCCACATCGCTCGGGGAGGGAAATGTGAAGTGTCTTATATGTGTGGGCACGTATCTATTTAACACAAGGTTTTTTGGGAGCTCACTGGCTTTGGATTCCTTGAAAACTCCAAAGTTAAGCGAGTTGAGGCTGGTGCAATCCCAAGATGGGTGACCTACTGGGAACTTGCACGTGAGCTCCTGAAAACAAAACCGTGAGGGCTGGGCAAAAAGCGGACAATATTATGCTAGATGGGTCAGGTTGTGACAGAATGGTATCAGGGCCGGACCCCGACCAGAAGTATGCCAGCGAGAACGCTGGGCCTCAAGGGGGTGGATTGTAATACCCGATCTTGGAAGCAAGAACGGTAAGCAAGACCCATGAGTTTGGAAAGGCAAGATCGGTGAACAATCTCACATCGCTCGGGGAGGGAAAGGTGAAGTGTCTTATATGTGTGGGCATGTATCTATCTAACAGAAAGCCTTTTGGGAGCTCACTGGCTTTGGATTCCTTGGGAACTCCAAAATTAAGCGAGTTAAGGCTAGTGCAATGAGGTGACCTACTGAAAGTTGCACGTGAGCTCCCGAAAACAAAACCGTGAGGGCTGGGCCCAAAATGGACAATAATGTGCTAGATGTGACACGACCCATCCCAATCCCCCCGGGATTACCATGGAATGTGTCCTGCTCCCGTCTGACAAGAGGTGTCAGACAAGGGATAACATGTTGCCACTGCCCAAACGGGCTTCCAGATTGTGCAAGGATCGATGGAGAAGGTGTGAGTGGACGAAAATAAACAAGTCTGTTTAAAACATTTATAAAGACATTTATGCCCCTCAGTAAAAACATATGCATGCAGCAAAAACCAATAATCACATATTTATTTCAAAATAACCATTAGGGCCTTAGCCCGGAAACCATAAGCATAGTTTCAAATCCCAAAAGTCAATCCAAGAGTTATTTCATAAATCCAGTAATATACATTTATTATTTTTCCATCTTCGGCATCCCCGATGCCTAGCGTCCCTAACTCTTGACGTCCCCGGTGTCATATCTCACGGTATTAAGCAACGCGTGCTGCCCGGGGTCTCACCGGGTCCATATCTCTAACATCCCCGATGTCTGACGTCCTTGACGTCTAATCATAGGAATCCTGCTCCTGGATCACTATACGGTCCAGTAGCTCCGTACAATGACCTCTCGCAGACAATGCACCGTGACTTCTCCAGTGTCCCCGACACTTGGAGGAGACCAATATATATCCTCGTATCGAGATGGTTTTATGGAACACATTTTATTACTCATTTCCAAAATATCACAAGGGCCCTGCCTCGAATTTCCATAAAACCGTCATAAGTCCAAATAGTTGATTATCAAATGCGAAATCATTTATTCAATTCCATTTTAGGGTCCCCGACCCGAAATCACATATATAAATCAACTGGGCCCCTAGCCCGATTTCATAAGTCAACTGGGGCCCTGGCCCGATTTCTCAAATCAACTGGGCCCCTAGCCCGAATTTACTTTACCAAATCCGTAACTGTTTCATAAAATCATATCCGAATCACCATTATGGAATCAGTGCAAATCCAGAAAAATCTCGATTTACGTGCAAACACGTAAATCGCCTCGAATTACGTGAAAACATATAAATTCACCGATATCCAAAATAAATCATATAATCACAATTATAACAATCATGAAACATTTATGCATGCATCAAATTTATAAAGCCAATGTCCACTACAAACCGTTTAACCGAGCGCCTCGATACGCGTGCCATAGGCCTTCCCGGGCCACACCACTATCACCGGGACTCCCAATCCTGTCTAAATCACATTAGAGGGTTACTAACCTCTACATTAACATCCTATTCAAGTCCCGTAAATTTCCCGAATTTTTAAGTATTTTTAAACTCGATTTAAAACCTTCGGACATCCCGAACAATATCGAAACGGGGTCCGATTGGCACGAAACCAACGCTAAAATGTTCGTTACATTGTATAGGATAAAAGTCATGTTGACCTTACCTCGAGATTCGTGCCCACGCGCCGCCGTGAGTGGCTGCGCGTGAAAACCACGTGCCTGCTACAGTGACTGCTACAGTCATCGTCCTCGCCCGTTTCTCTGCAATACGAGTCTGAAACCCGCAATTTCAACCCGAACAATTACCATTCAATTCAAGCTCGAATCCTTCTGTTTTTTTATCCTAAAACATTCATTAACCAAATAATTTCAGTTCTGTGCCATTGATCAACCTCGACTTGGATTAAATCGACCAATCCAAGTTCGAACAGCCGAACGGGTCGACGTTAGCAACTCACCCAACTCAATCCCATTTTCAAATTAACTTCACAGGAAGTGTACTAGGCCCCAAACGAACCCAAAAGCACAACCAATTGAACAAGAGCTCACCTGGAAGTCGTCGTCCTCAACACTGCGTTTTCCCTGAAAACAGTGGCTACAGTCCCAGCTCAGTCGTGGCTGGTTCCCTTCGAAAATGATATGGTTGAGTTCCAGACACTCCCAGAAAGCAAAACCCGTCCTTGGTTTGGTCCAACAATGCTCATAAATCAAACTCTGAATTTTCCCTCCAAGAAACCGAAATGGTTTCTCACGGTTTTCTCTCTAGTTCGACAGCCACAAATTCTCAGAATGATCCTCACGACTCACTCACATTCCCTTTAATCCAATTCAGTCATTAAAGTACCCCCAAAGCAATCCTCAATCCTCTGTGTAAAGTTCCCTGCACTAACCCGAAAACAGTAGAAAAACAGTGCCCATGTGTGTGCAATCAGTTGCCAGCTCAACACATGTGCAACCACACCTCAAGGCTGCCCCAAATTCAGTCCATCAATGATAAAAAATCCATGGAACAGATCGCACAAAACATCCCATTTCACGGTTGTTCGATCAAACAGTGCCCCTGTGAAATTACTATTCTGCCCATGTGCAGAAAATTACCAAAATGCCCCTCACGCATCCAGACCCGTAACTCGGTCATTCGGACTCCGATTTATGCGTGCCGCTTGTCTACGGACTCAGGGCATCGGGACTTTCCTAACGGTCCTTGGCCCTCGGCCATCGGACCTCCCGATCAAAAAGTCAACATTTTCCCTTATTTCGTCTAAATTACGAAAATGCCCTTGGGCTTCCGAATGTCATAACTTTCACCACGAATGTCGGAATCGAACGTGCCACCTGTCTATGAACTCGTGACGTCCCAAACTACATCACGGTCATTGGTTAAAGTCCATTTGACCTCCGAATTAAAATTCAACATTTTACCCACGCCCAAGGGCAAAACGGTCATTTTGCACAATTCGTCCGAATTCACTCAACTAATCCCCGATTAGTCATTCTAAATCATAATTAAATAATATTAAATCCTAATACTCGGGACGGGTCGTTACAAGATGGGTCAGGTCGTGACAAGCGGGCCCAAAAGGGACAATATTTTATTGGAGAAGGCGGGGTGTGACATGTCGAGTGACTTGCGAGGCAGAGGGAAAATCACTAGGCACCAATGAGGTGCCGGCCTAATGGGCTTTGGTACTTAAGTCAGTACGTAAGATGGAGGTCAATAGGCATATCAACAATACAAAGACAAAAAGTCAGGTTTGTGTGTTAGAGAGAGATGTGTGTAGCTTAATAGGCATATCAACAATACAAAGGCAAAGATTCAGGTTTGTGTGTTAAGAGAGAGATGTGTGAAGCTTTATAAGGGGGTTTGAGGGGGTATTTATAGTAGCAATGAATATATTGGTTGGACTTTGGTGGTGTAGCGTTCAAGTTATCTCAAGAGATAGCGCCCTATGTCCCGTAGATCCGGGATGGAAGGCAGGTGACAATAGATCTCCTACCATATCAGGGAGTTACTGACATTTGTTAGAGGATCGTACTAGGGGTGCCCAACCATGCCTGACAAAGTGAGGCTACTGAGTGACCATGTCTTGGGCTTGTTGTGAGGGTGTTTGTGGGCATTGCCTGCCGAGTGACCCTTGAGCTTGCCAATTGGCATGCATGTCAATCTCTTAGCGGCTGATCATATATTTATGGTGTTGTTGGTCGTACAAAATTTAGTTGATCTATATAATATCAATATTTTTAGAAAATATTTTAATTATTCAAAAATCACTTCCAAACTTCCTTTACTGCATAAATGATCACAATTTCACATAATTTAACAAACTAGAATTCTTTTTTAAAAATATTTTTATTCTTATTTTTTTGGCTATTGGAAAATTTGGAAATGCTCAAACTTTTTTTTTTCCGTGGGAAATGCTCAGACTCAAATAGGCCCATATGAAGAGGGGAGAGCAAAAAGTTTTGGGCATCTTATCTAAAAGTTAAAATAAAGTTGCTTCTAGAAGCATCCAAATTATTTGTTTACTTAAACTGAGTAACATATGAACGCAGTGAACAGGGGAATGCGACTGTGCATATGCAATAAAGAGGCAAGTTGGTTAGAGCGACTGGTTTGGAACTGTAGCAGAAAAATGAGAGAGCCAAACATCCTCTACCTTCTCAAAGCTCTGAAGCTCCTGCTTCTGCTTCCACTTCTCCATTTCCATTTCGTCTTCTCTGAGGTCTTCTTCGAAGAACGATTCGAAGGTAAAAGAATTTAAATTTTTGAATATTAAAACAAATTTAATTCCTCCCTAGAGTTTTCGCATAATCGAAGCAGTGTCTTGAAGCTTCTTGCATTTCTGATCATTCTTTAAAGTTTGATTGCTTAGATTTGGATATTCTGTTTCCTAATGGTAGCCAAAGGAATGATTTGGAGCTTCTGCTTGTAAGCTCAAGTGTATTGCTTAGTGTAAATGCTGGGATTGACCAAGTTTTGTGTTATACCTGGTTTGGTTTGTGAGAAATTGGAAGGAAAGCAAAGATTATAAATCATTATGTATGCAAATATGTTAATTAGGATTGTGCAGTAAGAAACTATCAACTTTGTGTTTGTGCAGCTCACCCAGTTGAGTGGGTGGTCTTAATTTTATTTTTGAATTTTCTGATGTATATTAATCATTGTCGTGGAAAAAGATGGGTGGAAGAGCCGTTGGGTTTTATCAGACTGGAAAAGGGCAGAAGGAAAAGCAGGAACATTCAAGTACACTGCTGGAAAATGGTCTGGCGATCCTGATGATAAAGGTATCCTAGTGATTTATTTGCTAATTATTAGTATTATTTTCAGGACATACACGGTTGATTTTTTGTTGAACTTAATTTTGACGAAGTAGATTGTTGTTTGAAACATCGAATGATCATGTACATCTTAATTATGAGGCATATACATATCGATTTACATTATTGCTCGGAAAGAAAACAAGTTAACAGACTATGAACCGAAAAAAATGATTTATTTTTTATTTTTTATTACAAGCTGCATTAGAGTCTCGGTTTGTTAATGCCTTATTAGAGTCTCAGTTTGTTAATGCCATAATCACTGGAGTATGTGTGCTACCTACGCAGGCATTCAGACATATAATGATGCCAAGCATTTCTCCATATCTGCAAAAGTACCTGAGTTCAGCAACAAAAATAGAACTCTGGTTGTCCAATATTCAATTAAATTTGAGCAAGACATTGAATGCGGTGGTGGTTACATCAAGCTTATGTCTGGCTATGTCAATCAGAAGAAATTTGGTGGTGATACTCCATACAGGTCTGTTAATAACTGATTACATTTCCTTGTATATGAATACATGCCTATGTATTATATATGGTGTACATATATGTATGTTTCAATATATCTGTGTATGTTTCACTGAATGCTTTTTGTATCATTGAGATCTCAAAATTTACTTATATTGGACAAGAATCTAATAAAAAAATGAATGAATTTTTTTTCTTCTATGTGAATGTTGCATTTGACGTATTATCACAGTACTATTTGTGTACTCAATTACACCTTAATTGGGTTGTTAATAATGAAGTCATTCTCTATGACTACTTTTCTAATGCTACTCCATCCTGTTTGACACTTTTGTCAATTGATAAGTTTTTTATAAGAATAACAGCAAGTCCTGCATGTGACTTTTCTGGCGTGGATCTTTACGCATTCTTTCAATGATGGGAATGTTGTGTCCGGGGTTGGGGTCCATGTTAGGTAGATATGCTTGAGGTGGCATATTTTTTGTGTGAATTATGCTGCTTATAGAAGTTCAAATCTATGTACTTCTTAAGTGTAAAATGCTGCTCCTGTAGATGGAAAAATGAAGGATATCCGCAAAGATTTGTTTGGATGTCAGAATAAATAAGCAACAACTGATCGTATGAGAAGTTTATATCTTTGAAGGCTTTACAAGGGTATTGGGAAGATTAGAAATGCACAGATTGACTATATTAGGAAGGACCTAAAAGGCAATCTTGAAAGCATAGGAATGCATGTGTGCAATTACATTAGTTGTGTTATTTAATATTGTACAATTCATTTTGTAGTCTTGTTGCCTTTGCCTATGCCTATATCAAGTTCACATGCGTTATATATTTGAGTTAGTTGCATTCTGTGTAACTTATTAATTTTTATTTGTACTTAACTGTATGTATACAGAAAATGGCTCTTGACTAATCCCATTATGTTTTCTGCAGTTTCATGTTCGGACCAGATTTATGTGGCACGCAGACTAAAAAACTCCATGTGATACTTTCTTATCAGGGGCAGAATTATCCCATAAAAAAGGATCTTCAATGTGAAACAGACAAGTTAACTCATTTCTACACATTCATTCTTAGGCCAGATGCAACTTACAATGTCCTTGTTGATAATCGAGAAAGAGATTCTGGAAGCATGTATACAGATTGGGATATCCTTCCTCCACGGAAAATTAAGGATGTCAATGCTAAAAAGGTATGGTGTTATGACTTATGATTTCAGTTGTGGACAATAATGGTTGCCATGCTGAGCAGAACTAATCAATTTAGTTTTGAAATTTGAGAACTGCTTTTGTTTGAAAGTTCAATTTCAATCCGTAAATGCTACTCTGTTCTTGTAGAATTCTTTGTGGTTCTCATACATCTTGATGCCTGTTGATTGAGATTCTGGCATATCTCATTGTTTCTTTCTGTCCTTTCCATACCAAAAATTATGTCTTGACTCGTGTTGTCTTCACAGCCAGCAGACTGGGATGACACAGAGTTTATTAATGACCCTATTGATGTCAAACCAGAGGTATCATACTCTGCTCTGTAGTAATTATTAAATGGATTACAATCATTTTGCACGTTTATACTCAAATTATCTGTGCTAATCTTGTAGGGATATGATTCAATTTCGTCTCAAATTCCTGATCCAAAGGCCAAAGAGGTTTGTTGAGGTCAAATCTTATGAATTTATTGAAGTCTACAGGACTACAGGATGTACTGCTGTCTAATTTAGTGGGTTTTAACACAAAGATGCTGTCCTGGAAAGAAAGATTCTCTTTTTGTTTCATGAATTATATGGAAATGTTTAATATTCTTAAGTGTTAGGATTTGAGAAGGCAATTTTCCCTAAACCCACCTTATTCATTAACCACTCACCAATGCTAGGTTCATCCTGAATTATTAATTCACTTGGTTCTATCTTAATTAAATCATTTTTAGTTCATCACGAATTACTAAAGCAAATGTCTTAACTTAGTGTATCATAAGTTTTTTGAAAAATGCTGATGCTTTCTTAGCCTGAAGACTGGGATGATGAAGAAAATGGAATTTGGAGGCGTCCAAAGATCCCAAATCCAGCATACAAAGGACCGTGGAAGCAGAAGGTACGTTTAAGCTAGATATAAAAGATTGCAACTCATTTGTTGATGAATTTTCTAAGTTTGAAAACCTATGCTATGTTACAGAGAATCAAGAACCCCAACTATAAAGGAAAGTGGAAGACCCCATGGATTGATAATCCAGGTATGTTGATGTTTCCTGAAGAGTTCAGTGACGGAGATGGTTCATATTTGGGACTAAAAGTAAGCTAAGAAATTTGGACCTTCATCCGGTTAGAAATTTTAGAAAGTGAGACTGGAAAGGAACTTAAAATCTTTTGGAGATCTTTTGCTGAATCTTTAACACCAAGGCTTGATTGATCTATATGAACTTATGAGCAACCTAGTTGATCATTGAACTTGAAGTTGCCCCTACTCTAAAATTCCGTGCTCCGACAGAATTTGTAGGCCTATAACATATGTTATATGCAATCCTATATTAGCATCTATTTACTTTATTCCAGTGATTCTATAATTCTGCTAACATAGATGCATTTTCTTTAAACATAAGCAGGTAACTTTGTCTATTTGTGTGTGATGTTGCAAATGTTTTAAGGTGTTATATGTAGATAAATAAATGGTCAATGTGCCTGGACAAGGTTGGCCACTTTTCACTGTTCAGTTTGGTTTTGAAGAGTATTTTTTCCTGTATTCCTGCAGAGTTTGAGGACGATCCTGACCTTTACGTGCTGAAGCCGATAAAATATGTGGGCATTGAAGTTTGGCAGGTACATGTCAAATGGGCCATCACTTATGACTTGACAAGCTTTACCAGGACTTTACATTAAATAAAAGGCAAACAAAGCGAAGGTTTCTTGTTTTAAATCAGAATTAAAATTAATAATAGTAAAAAAAAATTAACTGGCAGATTACATGAGTTGTGCAACTTGTACTCACCAAAATTTTAACAGGTAAAGGCTGGTTCAGTTTTCGACAACATTTTGATTTGTGATGACCCACAGTATGCGAAAGGAGTTGTGGAAGAAAATTTTTCCAATAGAGAGGTGAGTTGTTCCTCTTTTCATGATTATGTTTTTTATTATTTTGGTTGAACTGTTTGAGTTGCATAACAATGAGCTCAATTTCAGGCAGAAAAAGAAGCCTTTGAGGAAGCAGAGAAGCAGAGAAGAGCTCGAGAAGAAGAGGTGACTAATAAGAAGCCAAGTTGCTTCTCTAGTTTATCTGAGTCCATCTATACCTTCGTGGCCAGATGATAGTTCTTGTTAATGACATCCTGCCAATTTGATTGCTTGTGTAGGAGGCTAAAAGAGCGAGAGAGGAAGGTGAACGAAGGAAGAGGGAGAGGGGTCGTGATCATGGAGGCAGGATACACCGTCGAAGGGTAATGTATTTCCTGCTTTTGTCTCATTAATTTTTTTAAAAAAAAACATATTGTTTCATCTCGATAGTATCATATTTCTAAGGATTCATCGCTTTTAATCTATTATCGGGTAGTGAGATACAAGATTGATGGATAAAATGAATCTTTTTCACAAGTACACCCATTCAAAATGATCATGCTGATAGGTAGAACTTTGACTTGATGTGTGAATTTTTTACGGGTAGAGAAAATGAATTGATGGAAAGTATGTGGACTTAAATGCCTGCACCGAGCGAGGAGATACAAATGAAGCATAAAAGTGTTTACTACATAATTATAGATTAGATTTCTTTTCCCGTTCGGGATGGATTAGTGTAAAAGTCGTATGATTACTTGCTATTACGAACACAATATCTTTGAGATAGTAGACACCTGTCTAGACAGATAGTATTATAACCTATCCATATGATATGTATATATATATATATATACATATATACATATCGTTTCCACTGAAAATCTAATTTGAGAATCTTGTTCTGTTTCGCAGCATGATCCCCACGATTATCTAGATGATTACCATGTAAGCTCTTTTGTTCTTTCCTTCTTTTTCATTCTTGCTGCTTCTTATTGTCCCCATTGCTCTATCGAATGAGGCACAAAAGAAATAATACTAACCAAATTTAGAAGATATCACTTTATTTTTTCTTATCATTTATCAATATCAATTTTGCTTGATCTTGCAGGATGAACTATGACCTATGAGGCACGAGCGGGTGTTTTCTATTTGTATTGCAGCCATGGGAAAGCATTCCCATTTATTAGAGAATCATGTTCTGTTTATCTGAAGGACATGCATGCCTTGTGTGTTGTAGAATTATTGTTGAAACATCAAACTCGGAGAAGACCCTTTATTAGTTGCCAATGTTGGAATCTGCTGAACCTTGACATGTTCTTGTGGATTGTATACTGTTCAATACTAGCTAAATTTTGGGTTAATTGTCTCAATTTTGGATCAGTTACCCAACTTTTGGTTAGTGCCCTCTTACAGTTGATAGATTGAGAATATCAAACGGGATGAGCCAATTTGGGATTGAAATGTTTTGACCTCTAAGCTCTCTATAGTAGTTTGAGTTTGCTTCTAACACACTTGTGGTAGTGCCACGCTAATCGTTGTGACATGTGAGCATCAAATTAAGGAGAAGTTTTTAGATGTATTCTCACATGATCGCATGGCAACTCGTGGCAATGATTAAGTTAACTATTGTTAGGGTATTATTAATAAATATTTATTTATATAATAACATATGAATCGATTACATTGTGATCTTGGGATGATAACATGCAATAGTCTCTCATTGGGTTGAGCTAACTATCATTAGATTCATTACATGGTATGGCATCATAGTTATATGGTTTAGCATATGAATATTTATTGATATTATAATTTTAAAATATGGTATATTTTTACTTTAGTAAAAAAGGGTACATTTACTCTATAGTTTATGTAAAACATAAATTTAATGCACAATATACTAAAAATTGTGTTTCGTATTTTTTAAAATATTTAAAACTTGTATAGTAAAATAAAAAAATATTAAAATAATAATAATAATAATAATCCAACCTTCTAGTAGTTAATTTTATGGACCCCACCTCACTTTTTCTTTGCCAAATAAAATAAAATTCATTAAATACAAATAAGAATTCTCACTTGGTCCTTAAAGCATTCAATTTTTGCATTTTTTTGTTTATTCTTATAAATAAAGTAATATTAGTCTCCTTGTTTGCCCATATGAGAGGCATTTCACCGTGTGCTATGCACTACTTTCGATATTACTCACAATTTTATATCATTGCTCGTGACTTTATGTTATATGCTTTTTTTTTTATTACAATTATAGTCGTTCTTAGGTTTTTTTTTCTTTGATTTTTTTACGTTTGTTTTTCATTTAATGAAATCAGTATTAATTTTATGAGATAAATTATTTATTTTTCTTTTACGTTGGTTCTTCATTTGATGAGAGTAATAGTAATGACAAATAGAAAAGATATCCGATAATAAACTTATATATTCGAAAATTTGAAAAAATATTTTTTACAATGGAAGTGTGATTAAAAGTTTATCAGTTGAAGTAGTGCATGCCAATATGTATTTTTTTTTATGTAAATGTGATTAAAAGTTTTATTTATAAAGAAGACGAAAAAGTTATGTGGGCAGTTCCGTAGTCTAACAAACTGTGTGAAATCAGTCGTGCATGTTAATCTGTATTTTTTGGAGTATTTTTCATATTGTAACATTTTTTAGTTTATATGATTATACCTCTATTTTTCGTACCATTTACTTTTTAGGTAAATAATTGGCCGGTCTAATAATATCAATATGTTGAAGATAATATATATATATATATATACAAATGTTTTCTATCCATTTATGCAATGAGAATTTTATAATCAGCTCTCATAAATAAAAAAGTGATGTCAATATTCAATAGATAACATTTCTCTCTCCCCCCATATCCTTAAATAGATCAAAACATATATAAAATGTTCATTCAAAAAATATGATTACTTAAAATAAAGAATAAATTATATTTTACTATCTTGTGATTTACATCAAATTACAGGGTTATATTTAGTGTTTTAAATCTTTCACTCCCGATGATGCTCGCTCCCTAAAATAGTACAACTGAACCCCTTCGTCAGTTTTCCATCCAAGTTCCGGTTAAGTTGTAATGTGGCATTTTTTGAGCCCACAATAAATTTTATATCGTTTTATGTTTAATGACGAATTTGATCATTTGGAAAAGGGAAGAAGAATTCAACATTTCCTTCTGCTCCCTTCCTCCTTACAACTTCTCCACCTCCATTGCTTACCTTTTCAGCTTTTCCCCTATCGAGAATGCTGCCACCAACAACATAACTAACATTGACTCCATCCCAATTGGTACTCCAACCCTCGTCCCCATCAACTCTCTTGATTTTATATTTCTGATTCCAATCACTATCAGCACAATCCCTCCTACATCTTGAAGGCTCCCTCCGACACCCACTTCAGAGTTGCCAACGATACCTACCAGGGTTTTTCCACCTGCCAGTGCCTCATGGCCCAGAATCCCTTTAGCGACAGAGAGAATAAAGGGAAAGAACAACAAATTGAGGGAAACAAAAGAGAGTACAAGAAAAAAAGAGGGAAAAAATTCAGCTATAAATTGCTAATTCCTTTGGCCACACATCTTTTTCTCTTTGGACTGTTTTTGCTTGTCGGTCGATTCTCATATTTAATCAAAGCCTTAAAGATCATCACTTTGAAATTTCATCCAACAACTAAACTCATCACTTATTAAATTAATTAATTAATTAAACAAGATCACCAACCACCATATATATATTTATATAATTATACCAACATATCATATTGTCCCACGCTCCTTTATATATATATATATATAATGTTCCATATTGCACGGGGGTACTGGGGGGATGTGCCTTATATGTGTAGGCACTTCTTCATCCAATGCAAGGCCTTTTGGGGGTGGAACCCCAAGAGCAAATTCGTGCGGGCTGGTTGGACCGTGCAGGGCTGATGTGTGGTGGGGTCCAAAGTGGACAATATCGCATTGGAGGAGGCAGGGCGTGACTTTTTGGCTCCTGTGTCAAGACCCGTCCCAAATCCCCCGGGATTAACGTGGGACGCGCCTAATCCCGTCTGACACGAAGTGTCAGACTAGGGAAAATTCCGTCTCTAGCCCTCACCTGAGCTTCCAGAGCACGCCAGGATCGCAGGAGGAGGAGTGTGATGTCTCGTCTCTGCTACAGTCCGCATCCGCGATCAACCTGAAGGGCATTAAAACATCAAAAGTCTTGAGTGGACAAAATAAACATTTCATTAAAAACATTTTCACTTTAAGACATTTATGCCCTTCATTAAAAGCATATGCATGCATTCAAAAACCGTTTATCAAACATTCATAAAACCATTTGAAAACGTATTCTCAAAATCTTTCGAGGGTTCATGCTCGGTCCCCATAAACCGTCATGACCCATAAATCCATTTGGGTCTCCGACCCGAAATCACCATCTTAAAACCATAAATCAATACAAGTGGGAACTCAGCCCAAATCAACACAAGTGGGTCTCAGCCCAAAACCATTCTCCGTGAAATACCAAAACATACAATACGGGATCTCTGCCCCCAAATCACTTTCTAAAATATAAAACATGGAATACGGGGCCTCCGCCCCCAAATCACTTGCATAGTACCACATACGTACGCATACGTATAACCCATCCGCGACACTTCCGAGAAGATGCCAACTCGGGGCACACAGCCCCTAGGGAACACATCCCCGATAAATGTCACGATATCAATCTCTCTACTAGTGTGCACACTACCCGGGGTCTCACTCCGAGTCTTCTCCTAGGAATCTCTATCTGGGAGGCTCAATCTCTGGATCTAATCCGAGCTCCCTCTCTGGATCTAGTCCGATCACATCATAAATCGTAACCCCCACTCTTGGAACGGGATCCCTATGGGGATACCCATTCTGTTCTGTGGATCATGACTCTCCAGGTCGACGTCTGGAGGAGACCATATAAACATATGGAGGGTTCATAATCATTCTCAAAACTCTTTCTTTCTTTCTTAAAACATTTCTCAACTAGGTCTCATACCCAATTCATTTCAACAGGATTCCTGAATCCGATTCAAATCCATTTCACAGGCCTTGGCCTAAATCCACAGTTCAATAGGGTCTCAAGCCCGAATACTCATTTCGTAAACCGAACTGGGACTCAAGCCCGATGTTACAATCAACAGGGCCTTAAGCCCGATACCACAACTAACTGGGCCTCAGCCCGAACCATAAAGCAACGGGACCTCAAGTCCGATTTCACAACCAACAGGACCTCAAGCCTGGTACTACAGTCAACTGGGCCTCAAGCCCAAACTCGTAAACCAACGGGACCCTCAGTCCGATCGTATAACTCAAATGGACCCTCGGTCCGATTCCTCGTCAAATCAAATGGACTCCAAGTCCGAGAGTTCGTAAATCAAATGCGTCTCGTGCCTGATTTCATGTTTCCAAATCCAAAACCAATTCATTAAACCCTCGTTGAAAACCTAGCACGTATAAGCATCGTATAAAATCGTAAATCTCAAAATACGTGCAAATACGTAAATCCTAGGCTACCACAAACAAATGCACTCATGGCATCACAAAATATATTCTAAAACAATTATAAAACATTTATGCATGCATCGAATTCATAAAACAAGTCCACTCACAGACCGTCCGAAGCCGCGCCTCGATACGCGTGCCATAATCGTCTCCCGGGCCAATCGTCGTCTCCGGGATTCCTGAACCTGTCCAAATTAATTTAGAGGATTACTAACTACTTATATAACCCCTCACTAAAGCCCCGTAATTTTTCGAAATTTCTAACTATTTTTAAACGCAAACCTAAACCTTCGGACAGCCCGAACTATATCGAAACTGACATCTTGCTCAACATTCGATCAGACAACATTCTATAGATAGGTTGGGTGGAGCCCCGATGTTGATGTGATATGGGTGTGACTATGCTCAAACTACGCATTAAATTAAACATGTAATTCGAGTGTTATGCAATTTAAACCCTTTTTGTGTAGATGTAGTATTGATAAATAGGGATCGTTCTTAACCGGGGAAATTAGGGAACATTAATAATATGTTAGTGGATTATGAATAAAAGAATAATGAATTAGAGAATTAAATAATAAAAGAATTAAACAATCAAAGAATCAATAAATTAAATAATAGATGAACAAGATAATAATAAATTAATGAATTACAAAGAATTAATAAATTAACGAATTAAAGAATGAAATAATAGAAGAATAAAGGACTTAGTTAATCAAAGAATAAAGGAATTAATTAATCAAAGAATCAATAAATTAAATAATAAATGAATGAAAGAATAAAAGCATCAAAGAATAAAAGAATAAAGAATAAAAGAATAAAGAATAAACAAGGGGGGTTTTGAAGAGGTTTGTAATTATGTAAATAAGTAAAAGCATAGATAAACTCATTCTATTTCTATTCTAACTTATGCACAAAGTTGACTTCCCGTAAACACAAACTTCAACCACATACTACAATTGCAAATATTTGAATTAATCACGAAATTATACCTTCACAAACTCATATTTCTTCATACATTAATCATATTATAAATGCACCGAACAACGGATTTTTACTTATAATATAATTACCTTAAGTTTGTGATTTAATGCGCCGAACAGCGGTCATACATTAAATCTCTCCAAATCTACTCTAAATGCCCCGAACAGCGGATCAACATTTAGTTTCGAAATGAAGTTTAAGCTCTAAAATGTAAGAAGTAAATGATTTTTAGAAAGTAAAACACATGGAGATTATACTCAATTTTCACAAAAGATAGGAAGGAGAAACCAATACATATATTGCATTATAATTAGAACCAATAACAAATAAAAGAGTTTAAGAGAATGGAGAACAAATGTTACACTTTTCAGATTGGATGAGAACAATGGATTGTTTTTCACAAGGAACACCGAACAGCGGCTGGAACCTTATGAAGATGGAAGAAGATTAAACAAGGAAATTCGGACTTGAACTCTCAAAATTGTATTGGAACTATTTTGCCAAGATTTCTCCTAAAAGAAGCTCAATTTTGTGCTACTTGGAAGTGATTTTCAACAAGTGAAATCAACTCCTATTTATAGGTGGAGAAAGCTACCAAAAATAATATAAAAATACAATAAAAAAAATGGAATAATGGAATGATGAGTAATAAAGATTTGTGATGATGTTTAGAGGTGGTTTGAGTTGTAAAGTTGTAAAATTGGGTTGGAAAGTTGTTGGAAGGTGGCTGGAAATTGAGTGGAATCTGCTGGAAAATAGGGCAGGAATTTTCGGTGGCTGGCTGCTGAAATGGGAAGCTGGCGCTCGGCAGGCGGTCGCTGAAGAGAGGACCTGCGATTCAGCAGGCGTGCGCCGGATGTTTGTCTGCGCGTTCGGTACAGGACTGCCGCGGCTGGGAAAGGCTTGAGGGTGCGGGCTGCGCCAGTTTGGGCCGCTGCTATGCGGGCTGGGCCGAACAGAAATCGGCTGCTGGACTTCTTCGCTGGGCTGGCGGGCCTCTTTTTTTCTTTTCTTTTCGCTGGGCTGCACTGATCCACTGGGCCGGGCTGCACATAATTAATTAATTAATTAATAACTAAATTAATAATTCCCACTGAATTTCGTCCATAATTTGTTCGTTATAATTCCGATCGGGACGATTCTTTCGCCAAAATGCTCCAAATTACAAACTTTATTTATCTAAACATAAAATCACAAAATAATTTATTTTATCAATTTATTTAATATTTTAATATTAAAATTCAAGTATAAAGGGTATAAAATAATATAAAATAATGCTTATTTAACGTCCTATCAAATACCCCCACACTTAAACTTTGCTAGTCCCTAGCAAAAACTAAAATCAAACTACGAATTCAAAACAAGTAGACCCTTAACCATTTGTCTCAAATTTCATTGTTATAATCATGGCATAAAAGATTTTCACTTAAAACATTTAAGCAAATGGAATTCAAGAGTTAATACATGGTAACAAAATGTTTCGACAAGTAAGATAATGAGTAAATATGGTGAAATGGATCTCTGCATGAATAAGACAAGTATGAATCAACTCACAAGGATATGCACTCATAAATTCACTCAATTTTGTGAGGGTTTGTGTTTGCACTCAAAGTATGTGAGAGATGCTCACATAATCGAAATGAAGTACTTTTGCAAAATCTCAAACAAACACCTCAAGATAAAAACAAAACATACTTGCGCAAATGAACCAAAACCATAAGCTTACTCAAGTGATTGACTCAACTAATCAAAATTTACCATCTTAAGGATCATAAGGTCTTTACGAAGGTTGTAATGGGGCTAAGTTTAGAGGCAAGGAATATATAGGACAAGTGGTGCTCAAATTCGTTCCAAGACTCAATAGACTCCCAAAACGTATCATAACTTCCCAACCTTAGTGCAATGATGTCAGTAATCCATCCCTTCGAACATAGGCCTAATTTCATCTTGTTGGGCCTCGAATTCATTCTTTGTGCCGGATTTACAAATGTAAAGGACTCAACTCAAACATTCATAATCAAACCTTATTACCTTGATAAAAACTTCAATATATCTTTCTTTTTTTTTTTCAATTTTTTTTTTTTTTTTTCATATATCAAGGTAATAACATGTGTCAAAAATACAACAATGTTTGAGTAAGTAAATCCACAAAATACACATAAAAGTCTTTCAATATCATCATTTTCTCTTTACATAATCATTATGTCTTCAACCGAGTCCTTGGAACAAAGGTAAAAGATGTCTATACTAAGCTCAAGTGTTTAGATAATCATGGTGAGGAAAGAAAGGCTTAATGTGGGCTCAAAAGGGGTAAAACTAAGGGGGTCGCAACTTGTGCGCACAAAATAGGGAACATGGATGTTTGAATTTGTGGTGTTAACCCTAATGCCTTAATCATTTCCAAAATCAGAGAATTTATTGACTTAAAAGCTTTGAAAATCACATAGAATAAGTTCTAGTGCTCTAGAGTTCATTAAAAGCTATGGCAAGCAGTTATGAGGCATATGTATATCAATTTAAACAAAGAACTTTATGAATCACTCATCAAAGATGTATATAAGTTCTAAAGCTCACATAAGGTTCAAATGATTCATACTTATCATATCATGCTTATTTATGTACCAATTTACATGCATTATCTTCAAGTAGTAACACTTAATCACAAAATATTAACAAACAAATTCAAGTTGTAGTGATCATCTTTATAGCCATAACATATTCATTTCCATTCATTTATATCATTGACAAGTTAAAGGGCAACTTGATACTCGTAAAAACACTACGTTAAAACAAAAAGACTCAAGAAAGCAATAATAATTTTTTTTGTTTTTTTGTTTTGTTTTTTTTTTTGTATTTTTTTTTTTTTTGAGAAAGAAATAAAACAATTGCAAATGGAAATAAAACAATTGCAAATTAAGAAAGACTTAATAAATCAATTTCAAATGCACAAATAAATTTGTAAACCATTCCCCCATACTTAAATTCTACATTGTCCTCAATGTAGGAAAGTACGAAGTAATTTAAACATAGAATCAAAGTAAGGAAGATGATTTAAGAAAATGAAATAAGAAAGAAAAATATAAAAGAGAGTGAAGGGTTGAAAGAAAGCAAATCTGTGTTGATGACTCCTTCACACTCGCGAACACATTGGGTTGCCTCCCAACAAGCGCTTGAAGTTTAACGTCCATCCAGCCTAGACCAAATTTAGTTCATCTGATGGGACGTCGTAGCACTCTTTCTGACTCCACATCGTGTTCGCCAATTGCCTCGATATAAGGCTTCAATCTATGGCCATTGACCTTGAACTCTTTTCCAGTTCCAACGTGTTTTATCTGTATGGCTCCATGGGCAAAAATATTAGTGATAACAAAAGGTCCTACCCATCTAGAACATAACTTACCAGGAAAGAGTCTGAGCCGAGAGTTGAAAAGCAAAACTTTCTGGCCAATGTCAAATGCTTTACTCCTGATCTGTTTGTCATGAAATGCCTTTGCCTTTTCCTTGTAGATCAGAGTGCTTTCAAATGCATCATTTCTTATTTCCTCAAGCTCACTCAGCTGGAGCTTCCGATGCAGACCGGCGTCATCTAGCTTGATGTTGAACGTTTTGACGGCCCACCATGCTTTATGCTCTAGTTCCACCGGAAGGTGACATGCTTTTCCGTACACCAACCTATAGGGAGACATTCCTATAGGTGTTTTGTAGGCCGTCCTGTATGCCCAAAGTGCATCATCCAACCGTTGGCTCCAATCCTTTCGATTAGGACCCACAGTTCGCTCTAGTATCTTCTTGATCTCTCTATTACTGACTTCCGCCATTCCACTCGTTTGAGGATGGTAAGGTGTAGATACTCGATGAGTGACACCATACCGTTTCAGTAAAGCTTCAATGGTCTTGTTGCAGAAATGACTTCCTCCATCACTTATTAGGACCGGCGGGATCCCAAACCTGGAAAGAATGTTAGTTCTGAGGAAATCTGCAACAGTTTTAGAGTCATTAGTCCTGGTGGCCTTAGCTTCCACCCATTTTGATACATAATCAACGGCAAGTAAGATATAGAGATAGCCATTAGATTGAGGAAACGGACCCATAAAATCGATACCCCAAACATCAAATATTTCAACAGTAAGAACATAATGTTGTGGCATTTCATCCCTGCGTCCTAAGTTTCCTGATCTCTGACATTTATCACAGGCTAAGCAAAATGAATGTGCATCTTTAAAAAGTGTGGGCCAATATAGTCCAGATTCTAAGATTTTGAGTGCAGTTTTTCTAGATCCAAAGTGGCCTCCACAAGCATGGCTATGGCAGAACTCTAGGACTGACCTATGTTCAATATCAGGGACACATCTCCTAATCAATAAATCTGCACAGTGTTTCCACAAATAAGGTTCATCCCAAATATAGTGCCTAGCATGCTTCTTAAGTTTATCTTTTTGTGCACGGGAGAGGGTGGTGGGCAACTGCTTGGTGACTAAATAATTGACAATATCAGCATACCAAGGAGTACCTCCCTCGATTCTGAAGAGTTGTTCGTCTGGAAACATCTCTTGAATCGCCACAGGATCTCGCTCATGTGCAATGCGACTCAAATGATCCGCCACCACGTTCTCTACGCCTTTCTTATCTTTAATCTCGATGTCAAACTCTTGAAGAAGAAGAATCCATCGGATCAGTCTTGGTTTCGCTTCCTTCTTGGCTAGGAGATACTTCAGTGCTGCATGATCAGTGTAAATAATGACTTTAGTTCGAAGTAGATAAGAACGAAATTTATCTAAAGCAAATACAACAGCAAGCAACTCCTTTTCTGTAGTGGTGTAGTTCATCTGGGCATCATTTAAGGTTCTGGATGCATAGTAGATGGCGTAGGGCTTCTTATCCCGCCTTTGTCCGAGTACGGCTCCAACTGCATAATCAGAGGCATCGCACATTAGTTCAAAGGGTAAGGACCAATCAGGGGCACAAAGAATGGGGGCAGTGGTTAAGAGATTTTTAAGCTTTTCAAAAGCTTCCTGACAGTCTGCATCAAAGACGAAAGGTGTCTCCTTCTGAAGCAGTCGGCACAAGGGCCTTGCAATGTGGGAGAAGTCTTGGATAAATCTTCTGTAAAATCCTGCGTGACCAAGAAATGAACGGATTCCTCTCACCGAAGTGGGAGAGGGTAAGTGGCGCACAGTATCAACTTTTGATTTATCGACTTCAATTCCTCTTTCAGAGACAATATGGCCCAAGACTATCCCTTGTCTAACCATGAAATGGCATTTCTCCCAGTTAAGTACCAGATTAGTTTCGACACACCTTTGTAAGATAAGTGCTAAGTGTTCTAAGCATGCATCAAAACTATCCCCAAAGACACTAAAATCGTCCATAAATACTTCAATTATTTTTTCGACGTATTCAGAGAAAATAGAAAGCATGCATCTTTGGAAAGTACCTGGGGCGTTACATAAACCGAAAGGCATTCTTCGGTCGGCAAAAGTGCCAAAAGGACAAGTGAAAGTCGTTTTATCTTGGTCATTTTGAGCGATACAGATTTGATTGTACCCGGAATAACCATCAAGAAAGCAATAATAGGAGTGACCTGCTAACCTTTCAAGCATTTGATCAATGAAGGGCAAAGGAAAGTGATCCTTCCTAGTTGCTTTGTTCAGGCGTCGATAGTCGATGCAGACTCTGTATCCGGTCACTGTTCGTTGGGGCACTAGCTCTCCTTCACTGTTCGCAACAACTGTGACTCCACTTTTCTTTGGGACTACTTGGACTGGTGAGACCCATTTGCTGTCTGAAATTGGGTAGATGACACCACAGTCCAAGAGTTTGATGACCTCTTGTTTCATGACTTCCATCATCGGAGGATGGAGGCGACGTTGGGCTTCGCGAGAGGGCTTTGCATCATCTTCTAGTAAGATTCGATGCACACAGGTTGTAGGGCTGATTCCCTTGATATCTGACAGAGTCCATCCAATGGCTGTCTTGTACTTTGTCAAGACCTGTACCAGTCTATCTTCCTGTGACTCGGTTAGTGCAGAAGACACTATGACGGGCAGAGTGTCGTCCGAGCCAAGATAGGCATACTTCAGGTGGTCAGGCAAAACTTTGAGCTCGAGAACTGGGGCCTGAATCACTGAAGGAGGAGTGGCATTAGTACTAATTGGAAATGACGAGGATACCTGATGATTCACCATTCTGGGGGTCTCATTTAGGGTCATGACTTCATCACAAATTCGAGGTTCTAGTTCGTAATCTGTATCCTCAACCAAGGCGTCCCCCGATTGCGTTAGGCCAACTCCTTTCTGGATTATCATGTTGAGTGTGTCTTCTCGAATTGAATCAAAATGTTTCTCTGCGAGAGAAGTGCACACGTCAACAGAAAAAGTAGTATGAGTTGCGGAACTGGGGTACCTCATGGCATCAAAAATGTTGAAGCCAATCTCCTCTCCGTCTACTTCCATAGTTAATGTTCCATTGAACACATCAATCTTTGTCTTGGCAGTTCTCATGAATGGTCTTCCCAACAGCATTAGTGGGGCTTGATTCGTAGGGGAATCCTCCATGTCTAGGACATAAAAGTCAGCTGGGAAGATGAGCTGGTTAACCTGCACAAGAACATCTTCTACGTATCCCTTAGGATACACATTAGAGCGATCGGCTAACTGAATGATAATATCGTCATGCTGTAATTTACCTAGACCTAGGGCAACATATAGTGAATATGGCATAACATTAATGGATGCTCCTAAGTCTAGCATGACTTTATCAAATGACTTGTTACCAATCACGCAGGGAACAGAAAAACTCCCTGGATCCTTCAACTTTGGGGGTAGCCGACGCTGGATTACAGCAGAAACTGTTTCACTCACCATCACAACCTCCTTCTCCCTCGTCTGGCGCCTTGGAGTGCATAACTCTTTCAGAAATTTTGCGTATTTCGGCACTTGTTTGATGCACTCGATCAAGGGCATGTTGATTTGCACCCTTTTGAAGATCTCCAAGATTTCCTCATCGGATTCATTCTTCTTAGATTTGGCAAGCCTACTTGGAAATGGTGCATGCACAAACGGGGAATTAGTAACAACCGAACTTGAAGGGATTGGGTTATTACCTTGTGTGTGGGTAGGTTGAACTGGCGGTTGTGTCATGGTGGTCTTAGTTGCCACCTTGTGCTTTTCAGCCTCAGAAACGGCTGGATCTGGTTCTATTTCTCCGAGCACTTTACCACTTCGAGTGGTGATTGCATTGGCTTCAGGTCTTACATTTGGGTTGGGTGTAGGTTGAGGTGGAAGCACCCCGCTAGCTTGGATCTTACCCATGAAGTCCACGACCTTGCCCATTTGGTCCTTGAGATCAGCGATGTCTTTTTGTTGATTTTGCTGACCTGTGACAAGAGCCTGAGTTGACGCCATTAGTGTTTGCTGCCCTTGGGAAAGAGCAGCCAGCATTTTATCATAATCAGGATTAGAAGATGAAGAGGTATGATTATTTGCATGATTATGAGAAAAGTTAGAAAATGGGACCGGGGGCCTTGGTTGCCATGTGGGCCTTGGTTGCCATGTGGGCCTTGGGAACTGGTCTGGGACACGGTTTGGCCCGGTCGACATGTGCTGAGGGTTTAGGACATTGTTCGGATCTCTCCAACTGTAACCTTGGGTCCTTGGCCCTCCTTGATAGCCTCCAATGGCGTGTGCCATTTCAGTTCCGGAGTCTTCTTCCCTTGCAGTGTAGGGACATTGTTCCTCAAGATGGCCTTGAGAGCATATGGAACAAACTGGAGCTACCTGTTTCTTTAGCTCAAGCATATTCGAAAGCATAGAGGTGATTTTATCTAACTTTGAATCATTTATAGCATGGGAACTTACCTCATGTACCTTTCTAGAAATGGGATCGGCACCTTCGTATTGTGCATCATTGAGTGCACGGCTTTCAAGTAGTGCACGACCATCTACTAGGCTCCGAGCTAAGAAACTTCCATTAGCTGCAGCATCGAGCAGTCCTCTATCCCAACCTTTAAGTCCTTCATAAAAGTAGGTTAAAAGATAGCCTTCTGTGATCCCGTGAGTAGGGCATGAAGCACAAAGTTCCTTAAACCTCTCATAGTACTGGCTGAAATTCTCATCATGTTCTTTCTGCTTGATTCCAGTGATCTCTTTTCTTAAGACCGTAATCTTTGAGGCAGGGAAGTACTTGGTAAGAAACTCTTGAACCAACTTCTCCCAAGAGTCAATATGATTGGGTGGGAGACTTAAAAGCCATACCCGTGCTCTTTCTTCCAAGGACAATGGGAAAGCTTTCAGCTTCATGATTTCCAAGTCCGCATCATCCGGACACATACTACTAATGATGAATTGGAACTCCGTTAAGTGTTTGTGTGGATCTTCATTTCTAATTCCACGGAACTTGGGTAGTTGATGAAGGACTCCACTCTTAAGCTCAATATCTTTCTTGTTGGTTCGAGGCTCGGGATACTGGATGCAGAAGTCTGTAGTGCCATTTGTGTTTGCACATGTCTGCTCCCGGATACTCAGGTTTCGTGCCATGGTTATCGGTGTTCCGAAAATCTGTTCTTCTTCTGAATTACTCTTCTCGCTTTTGGACTCACCGAATATTGGGGATGGAGGTTCGAACGAACTGGTTTGCTTAAGTGCGTCTCTGAATGTGGCGTTGCTTGGTGAGATGTCAAGTTGTCTTCTCAGCCGATCAAGCTTAGATTGGTGAGCACGCATTCATAAGTTCGTACCTCTATGAAAACAAAACTCTAAGTTAGAAGGCAAGTATACACAAGAAAAGATAATAAGTGTAAGATAGTAGAGATTTGCATAAAATAGCACATAAATAGAAACCAGAATTACCAAAAAGTTACGTTAATGGAAAGAAAATACACAAGTTTCAAATGCAAACTAATAATGCAATAAGTAGAGTTTTAGAGTGTCATGAATAACTTTCCCCTTCCGCTTCTCATAGTACTTTCCTGGGCGTACGGCCTGCGCGTACTGATAACCACCATTCCACCATTCAACATTAATCATGGCCAGTTGAGATAGATGTAACGCGAGAAGCAAGGATAATTTTAAGAGCACCCCGAGGCTAGCTTGGCATATACTCCATTGGTGTTCCCTTTCTTAATCCAAAACTTGTCACCAGTCATAACTCTCCTAGACACCATAATTAATCCAAATGATGACGTAGAGAATTACCAAACCCTAGTGTTTACAAACTCCGCCCCAACCTCATGTCCATAGATTCGAGTCTATGGTATGTGGTGATGAAATCCACACATCATGAAGGGTTAAGGAGAAAGTAAATAAGAGGGGCACTACCTGTTCCCGAAAGTAAGATTTTGAAGAAAAAGGGACTAAGAGATTCATGCAACTCTAAAACAATTAATAGGAAACAATACTTACACTTTAGGAAATTCAAAGATGAATAAAGTTTCATAAAAAAATTTAAATTTTTTTTTAATTTTTTTTTTAATTTTTTTTTAATTTTTTTTTAATTTTTTTTTATTTATTCCGAATTTTCTTTTTTTTTTTCATTTAAAATTTAAAGTTTAACAAGACATAAACAAATAATTGATTACATAAAAATAAAATAAGTGTAAACATAAAGTTAGTGGAACATAAATGTTATGTAATAAAATTAAAAGAAAGTTAATGGAATAAAGTTAATGTAATATAATTAAAGTTAAGGGAATAAAGAAAAAGTGTGAATATTAAGTTAAGGGAATAAAGAAAAAGTGTGAATATTAAGTTAATGGAATAAAGTATAATGGAATAAATAAAAGTAAAAGTAAAGAAAAGTGAACATATAAAATATGCATTTATGAACAAGTATCAAATTTATTATGAACAAATATATATATAAAAAAAAATTATGAACATTTATGAACAAGTATAAATTAGAAATTAAGAAAAAGTAAAGTATGAGCATTATAAACAAACATAATAAGAACAATAATAAGATGGATAATTAAAATATAAACAAGTAAGTAAATGTTATAAACAAATATAATATTAAAAAAATAAAATTTATAAACAAGTATAATATGCACAATTTATATACATACACTAACAAATTAAAATGATTTTCAATTTCCCCGGCAACGGCGCCAAAAATTGACTATGCTCAAACTACGCATTAAATTAAACATGTAATTCGAGTGTTATGCAATTTAAACCCTTTTTGTGTAGATGTAGTATTGATAAATAGGGATCGTTCTTAACCGGGGAAATTAGGGAACATTAATAATATGTTAGTGGATTATGAATAAAAGAATAATGAATTAGAGAATTAAATAATAAAAGAATTAAACAATCAAAGAATCAATAAATTAAATAATAGATGAACAAGATAATAATAAATTAATGAATTACAAAGAATTAATAAATTAACGAATTAAAGAATGAAATAATAGAAGAATAAAGGACTTAGTTAATCAAAGAATAAAGGAATTAATTAATCAAAGAATCAATAAATTAAATAATAAATGAATGAAAGAATAAAAGCATCAAAGAATAAAAGAATAAAGAATAAAAGAATAAAGAATAAACAAGGGGGGTTTTGAAGAGGTTTGTAATTATGTAAATAAGTAAAAGCATAGATAAACTCATTCTATTTCTATTCTAACTTATGCACAAAGTTGACTTCCCGTAAACACAAACTTCAACCACATACTACAATTGCAAATATTTGAATTAATCACGAAATTATACCTTCACAAACTCATATTTCTTCATACATTAATCATATTATAAATGCACCGAACAACGGATTTTTACTTATAATATAATTACCTTAAGTTTGTGATTTAATGCGCCGAACAGCGGTCATACATTAAATCTCTCCAAATCTACTCTAAATGCCCCGAACAGCGGATCAACATTTAGTTTCGAAATGAAGTTTAAGCTCTAAAATGTAAGAAGTAAATGATTTTTAGAAAGTAAAACACATGGAGATTATACTCAATTTTCACAAAAGATAGGAAGGAGAAACCAATACATATATTGCATTATAATTAGAACCAATAACAAATAAAAGAGTTTAAGAGAATGGAGAGCAAATGTTACACTTTTCAGATTGGATGAGAACAATGGATTGTTTTTCACAAGGAACACCGAACAGCGGCTGGAACCTTATGAAGATGGAAGAAGATTAAACAAGGAAATTCGGACTTGAACTCTCAAAATTGTATTGGAACTATTTTGCCAAGATTTCTCCTAAAAGAAGCTCAATTTTGTGCTACTTGGAAGTGATTTTCAACAAGTGAAATCAACTCCTATTTATAGGTGGAGAAAGCTACCAAAAATAATATAAAAATACAATAAAAAAAATGGAATAATGGAATGATGAGTAATAAAGATTTGTGATGATGTTTAGAGGTGGTTTGAGTTGTAAAGTTGTAAAATTGGGTTGGAAAGTTGTTGGAAGGTGGCTGGAAATTGAGTGGAATCTGCTGGAAAATAGGGCAGGAATTTTCGGTGGCTGGCTGCTGAAATGGGAAGCTGGCGCTCGGCAGGCGGTCGCTGAAGAGAGGACCTGCGATTCGGCAGGCGCGCGCCGGATGTTTGTCTGCGCGTTCGGTACAGGACTGCCGCGGCTGGGAAAGGCTTGAGGGTGCGGGCTGCGCCAGTTTGGGCCGCTGCTATGCGGGCTGGGCCGAACAGAAATCGGCTGCTGGACTTCTTCGTTGGGCTGGCGGGCCTCTTTTTTTCTTTTCTTTTCGCTGGGCTGCACTGATCCACTGGGCCGGGCTGCACATAATTAATTAATTAATTAATAACTAAATTAATAATTCCCACTGAATTTCGTCCATAATTTGTTCGTTATAATTCCGATCGGGACGATTCTTTCGCCAAAATGCTCCAAATTACAAACTTTATTTATCTAAACATAAAATCACAAAATAATTTATTTTATCAATTTATTTAATATTTTAATATTAAAATTCAAGTATAAAGGATATAAAATAATATAAAATAATGCTTATTTAACGTCCTATCAGGGTGCACCAGTGTGTTGTGCACGTTGGACGATGGGTTGACCACGGTCAATCGGTATGTCGGGTTGAGAGTGCCCAAGAGTATGAGTATGTTGTAGATTGGATCGAGTCCTAGATGGACATGAGTGGCGATCAGATTAGATCCGATAGTGACAGGTGGAGACTCGAGGTGAGTCTACATGTAACGACCCGTCCCAAATTCCTAGATTAGATTAGTGACTAATCACGATTAGTGACTAATCACGATTAGTGAGGCTAATCCGTGATTAGTAGAGCGAAATCGGACGAACGGTGCGAAATGACCGTTTTGCCCCTGATGGTGGTAAAACGTTGACTTTTTAATCGGGCAGTCAAATGGACTTTGACCGATGACCGTGACGTAGTTCGTGACGTCACGAGTTCATAGACAGGTGGCACGTTCAATTCCGACGTTCGAGGAAGAAGTTATGACGTTCGGAAGTTTAGGGGCATTTTGGTAATTTGGGTGAATAGGGGGTCAAAAGTTGACTTTTTGACCGGGAGGTCCGATGGCCGAGGGCCGAAGACCGTTACGTAGATAAGGACGATACGAATCCATAGACAGGCGGCACACTGAAATCGGACTTCGAACGGGAGAGTTATGGGTCACGGAAGTTCGATTTCACTATGCACGAACTTCGAGACGGGGACGTTTCGGCGAAATCTGATTGGGTGGATATTTTGGTGGGCCGCATGGATGAGTGACAAGTGTCACTCATCCCATTGATTTGATCCCCCAAAATGTGGATCTAAATAATTAAATATTATTATTTTAATTATTTTATAATTAAACCTAACAACTATTAATCCTAACCATCAATTACCAACTAACTATCAATCCTCACCATCAATCTCTCCTTCTCTCATCAGCCATCCCCTTCTTCTTTGTTCCTTACCACCCGAAACCCCCCATAACCCAAAATCCTCTATTTTCTTCATTTTCTTCAAAAACCCAAAACACACACACACCATCACCATTCATTGCTTGTGCGAGGTGGACATGACCGTGAGGTGGTGGAAAGAGGCTGAGGAAGGCAGGCCACGGCTAGCCACGGCGGAGGACACGGCGGGGAGAGAGAAACCGTGGGTGAGTTTTCTTTCAAAAATTGAAAATTGATTTTTGTTGTGTTTTAATCGAATCTAGGGATTGGGAAATGTTCCTAGAGGTCTTAGGGTTCTTTTAGGATTGTTTTCGAAGGCTGAGGTGGCCTGTAACGGCCGTGAAGGGCGGAGGTAGTCACGGCCGCCATTGATGAACTTGGAAGGTATGGTTTTTGTGGGTGTTCTTAGTTGTTAGGGCCATGGATCTTTAGGTTAGGTTGAGAGGAGTAGAATGGGACAAACGGGAGGAAAAATGGTGGCCGGAGCTGGGAGAACCGGCCGGGTCAAGCCGCGGGTCACGGCGACCCGGTTGCAGACGTTCGGGTCGACCCGCGGGAGGGCAGGGATGACAGGTGACGTCATCCTGCTGACGTCATCATGTCAGCGATGACGTCAGCCTTGTCAGATCTGACAATGTTCGCTGACATGTCAGAAAATGGGCCAATAGGAGTGCGACACGTGTCACATGTCAGTGCACAGTCAGCACTGACATGTCAGTGACGTGGCCCAATCAGGGGCTGACACGTGGCACCGACGTGGACCAGTGCCGTGATGACACGTGGCACTGACAACGCAGTAACGTGGACCAATGGGAGCATGACACGTGGCACCTGTCAGATGACGTCATGCTGACGTCAGCGATGACGTCAGCAGGTACTGTAGAGGCGCGTGAAGCCCACGCGCAGCCACTTCGGGCGGCGCGTGAGGGCGCGTGACAGGGAATCTGGGGAAGGTTCCAACATGTGAAATCTTCTATTCGATGTAACGCACATTTTGGGACTGGTTTCGTGTCGATCGGACACCGTCTCGATATGTTTCGGGGCATCAGAAGGTTTAGGTTCGGGATTAAAAATAGTTAAAAATACGGGAAAATTACGGGGCTTTGGTAGGAGGTTAATTAAGTAGTTAGTAACCTTCTATTACGATTTGGACAGGTTTGGGAGTCCCGGTGACGGTGATCGGCTCGGGGAGCCGTATGGCACGCAAATCGAGGCGGCAGCTCGGACGGTCTGTGAGTGGACCTTGTTTTCTAAATTGGTGCATGCATAAATGTTTATTATATGTTTTATTACTTGTTTGATGATGCCATGGGTGCATTTGTATGTGGTTACGTATAAGCACGTATTTCGAGGTTTCGGCCTTATACGGTGCTTATACGGGTCCGTATGTCTTTATTGATTTAAATGAACTGGATTTGGATTTCAAAAGGATAAACTCGGGTATGAGACCCATTTGGTTTTGTCTCGGGCATATGACCTCAGATATCGGGCACGGTGCCCAACTGATGTCCTATGTTCGGGCACGAGACCCCGTCACTTTACGGTTTATGATTTCAGGTCAGGGAACCTTAAATGGAGTCCCAGGTTCATGACGGTTTATGGGAACCGGCATGAACCCTTGTTATGGTATCATGGGTCATGACGGTTTATGGGAACCGGCATGAACCCTTGTTGGTTATTACGGTACATGACGGTTTATGGGAACCGGCATGTTACCTGATTATGGATATTATGGATCATGACAGTTCAGAGGAACCGGTCATGAATGTTTATGTTATATATATATATATATATATGTTCGTCTACCTTCCTTTACATGTTCTACTATCTCCTCCGGGGAGGGTCGTTGGCCTGGGTGGACCCCGGAGTAGTCACGGAGCACCGACTGAGTGGAGTCACCCCCCAGTTGGGTTCCTTACTCTCAGGAAGGCTATGGTTACTATTACCTCGGGTAGGGTTAGTGGTCTGCGGACATTGACCTTGACTTTGAGATGACTCGGATTGAGACCCGAGTAGCGCGCGCGCGGCTTTGGATACCGTGACAGGATTGGTTGTGTGACTTATATATATGTATGTGATGGATATATGATATATGATATGTGGTGTGTACAGGTGTGCACAGGATTTGGGCAGTGGCCCGTATGGTCGTTTTTATTGTGGTCCTTTCGACCTTAGTTTATATCTGCTTTGGGCTTAGTCCCACATATGGTTGTTTTGGATAAATGGTTTTCGAATGCATGCATGCTTTTTAGTGGAGGGTACAAATGTCTTCCTTATTAAATGTTTTTATAAACTCTTTGTTTTGTCCACTCACAGTTTTTAATGTTTTGACTGCCCTTCAGGTTGACATCGGATGTGGACTGTAGCAGGGACCGAGATATCACATGCCTCCTCCGGATCCTGGCGTACTCTGATAGCCCGGGAGGGCAAAGGTCGGAAATATCCCTTGTCTGACACTCCGTGTCAGACGGGAGCAGGGTCATCTCGCACTAATCCCCGGGGGATTGGGATGGGTCCTGTCAACGTGGTATCAGAGCGGGGTTGTCTCTATTCGAGCAACCGCGGAGCTCTTGGAGTATGTATGCTGGTCGAGGATGTGATATCTCATGGGGCTGCAGTTCGTGGTCAACCTGATTGTCGGGGTGCCGGTACGATAGTTAGTAGGATTGGCAAGCCTTGGTTCGGCACTCGATGCCGGGGTTGCCATGGTTCTGTCAGGGTTGGCAGTGTGGAACCCTACGGAAGGCTTAACGTAGTATTACGTTAGAGTTTTGGATCGTGAGACGGTTAGTTGGGATCGTCTTCACGATGTCGTAGGATCGATTCCGACGACTGGTTAGGAGTGTGACCATTAGATGGTCAGATTATGTTGAGTTAAATGGGTTTACTGCTGTCGGCAGTTAGTTGTCGGTTTCGGGGAATCCTAGTTGGATTGTCGGTAGGATTGGATTGACGTTTTTACGATGTCAAGACCGCGGGGTCGGTCAGGTTGTTGATGTTACTGCTTTTCGCAGTTGGGTTCCGAGGAACTCTAGGTGTGATCGTGGAACCCTACCGTATGTGTATGGTTCGGAAATGGGAGTTGACGAGTGGTTTGACTTGGACGACTATTCGGATTTGGATTCGTTAGTCGGTCTAGTCATGTCAGCTTGTATTGGGACTGCACTTCGCAGTCAGGGTTGTACGTATCGGTTAGACCGAGTTGGTTGTCGTGCTACTTCAGTTGTGGGTTGGTGCAACTAAGGTCGTGGATGACCTGGTAGACGACAATGGTTTAGTCAAGTTACGACAGGATAGAGATTGTTGGACAAGTTACCAGGGTTGGTACTTGTCGATGGAATCCCTGAGTGGGATACAGAGTAGTTGGTACGGGCGATTGATTCCGTTGGATACGGAGTCTGGATATAGCGATGTCTGGTAGTTAGGTCTGCACGAGTGCGGGGCAGGCGCTACTACCGAGAGTGGTTATAGTTACGATTGTTGGGGATCGGGGACGTTCGGGGAACGTTTTCCTTTTCTCGCATGAGTTGTCAGGGTGACTGTACCCAGAGTTGTCAGGTACGAGGGAGACAGAGTTTCTCCTATACGAGCAGAGGTACGCGATCGTCGCTTGGTATGAGCGGAGATCCAGGATGTCAGTGTTGCACACGGTGTGCTAGCGTCAGTACTGATGCTAGTGAGGATGCTTGTGTGCTGATGCTGACAGGTGGTAGTGATGGTGCTGGTACTCGTGCTAGTGCTAGTTCTGGTGTCAGTGCGGGTGATTGGGATGACGATGAGTTACGGATCGGGGTGTGACTCCGTCGTAATGGGCATATGTTCGGTATCTGTGGTTCGGGAGTGGATCACGGATAGTTAGGGTACAAGTGGTTGATGTCCGGGTATGTTGTTTCCAATCTTGTTGGAACTTCGGAATCGCGAGAGGTTGCGATTGAGGTGACGAGTGGAATACGGGTTTTCCGCATTGGTAACGGGTATGTCGAAGTCGTTTTGGGTGACTTCTCGGATTCTACCATGATTGATGATGGTAGATGACGTTGATGATATAGATGTTGTTGGTTGCCACTAGTACACTGATCGTGTATTGGTTGGTGGACCCGGGATCTGTTCTGAATCATCAGGAGGAGATGAGTATATCGAAGTTAGGTGATTGAGATTCCTCATTCTCTACTTGGTGGCAGACGATGTCAGGTTACCTGACGTGGTGAGTGCATCGAGTGTTGTTTGCATTCACGTAGGATGGATTATTCGATCATTCTTGTTTTGCCTTGGTGGAATGACAAGGATCGATACGAGGTAATCAGTGAGAACCCACAGTCTCGGCGTGTCTCGTCGTAGACTAATCTATTTAAGATGTGGGAAATGGTCTAGGACTTTGGTTGGCGAGACGATCCTCGATCGTGACGTCTATGGTCGGTTGACGTAGTGTTGGATCTGGATCGTGATTTGGGTATCCAGATAGGTGGAGAGTTTATTACTCTTACTTGGATGTTGAGTGAAGCATGATGGGACTGAACTTCTTTCCGAGGTAAATCCCATATGACTTATTACTCACCTGAGTAGTTGTCCGAGGAGTAGGTGTCTGACGAAGTCGGGTTTTGTCAGACTTGGTGTTGTGTGTGATGTTGTGATTGGCTTCCCTATGAAGTCAATCGATTGTGTTGTGGTAATCGATCGAACAAGTATCCGATAGGTTCGGATATGGTGCGTCTCGGTAGACGAGAACGAGATTTCAGGTTTTGGAATCAGATTTCTGGATGACGATTCAGGATTTGATTTTGGAACTTGAAAGAGGATTTCTGTATTTGGGTTTTGGAATCGGATTCTGGGTGACGATTCAGGATTTGATTCTAGAGCCTGACTGTGGATTTTCTTTTATGGATTTGGGTTCGGAATGGTTATTCCAAATACTAGTTTACGGAATGATGATTTCGGATTTGAATTTGGACATGATTATGGATATGATTTCTGGGTTTGGATTCGGGATTTCTTACGAAATTGCAAATTCGGATTCGGATTTGGGAAATAGATGATGGGTTGGAGCTTCGATTTGTCTAATGCTGGATTGGACGGATGAACTCCATAATTGAAACGTGATTGGCTATGACCTAGGTGGTTGTAGGCGGATTGATGGGTAGTTGTACGTACCTTGTACGTTGTTCGAGGTACAATACTGGGCATACCTGTGGTGTCTAGTGACGGTATATAGGTTATACCGGTAGTACGTTGGTGATCGTGTTGGTAGTCAGATTGGATCCGATACCATCGTATTAGTCGAGGTCGTGAACTAGGCATTGGATACTGTGCATTGGGTCATGGTATTTCTAATGGGTCTAGTTACACACAGGTCGAGTGAAATGCTTGTGGTTAGTGTAACCACGAGTGTGTGTCATATCAGTTTGCGACTGACGACTGTCAAGTGGTGACAGTTTGTAGGAGGTGTCAGCGTGGATCATGGTGTGAGGTCTGATGACTCCCAGTGGGAGCAGACGTCAGGATAGTTAGTGGTTGAGCAAGGAACCGTCTAGTTGGTTGTGTCAGCGAAACGGTAGATCTGATAAGTGGGATCAGTTCGGAGCGTACGACTTCTGTCATTCGACGTGGTCGAATGTAGTCGATACGACGAGAGCGTTAGTGGTACGTCTAGTTACAAACGAGGTTTATGTTGACTAGTGGGTGTACTAGGGTACACGTGTTTTGCGGTCGATTCTACTTTCCACGAGGTGGTTGTGGAATCAGGATAGTGGAGTTTCAAGAACGAAACTAATTAAGGAGGAAGAACGGTTAGTTTAGGTTGGTTGGAATTTCGAGGACGAAATTAATTAAGGAGGGAAGGTTGTAACGACCCGTCCCAAATTCCTAGATTAGATTAGTGACTAATCACGATTAGTGAGGCTAATCCGTGATTAGTAGAGCGAAATCGGACGAACGGTGCGAAATGACCGTTTTGCCCCTGATGGTGACAAAACATTGACTTTTTAATCGGGCAGTCAAATGGACTTTGACCGATGACCGTGACGTAGTTCGTGACGTCACGAGTTCATAGACAGGTGGCACGTTCAATTCCGACGTTCGAGGAAGAAGTTATGACGTTCGGAAGTTTAGGGGCATTTTGGTAATTTGGGTGAATAGGGGGTCAAAAGTTGACTTTTTGACCGGGAGGTCCGATGGCCGAGGGCCGAAGACCGTTACGTAGATAAGGACGATACGAATCCATAGACAGGTGGCACACTGAAATCGGACTTCGAACGAGAGAGTTATGGGTCACGGAAGTTCGATTTCACTATGCACGAACTTCGAGACGGGGACGTTTCGGCGAAATCTGATTGGGTGGATATTTTGGTGGGCCGCATGGATGAGTGACAAGTGTCACTCATCCCATTGATTTGATCCCCCAAAATGTGGATCTAAATAATTAAATATTATTATTTTAATTATTTTATAATTAAACCTAACAACTATTAATCCTAACCATCCATTACCAACTAACTATCAATCCTCACCATCAATCTCTCCTTCTCTCATCAGCCATCCCCTTCTTCTTTGTTCCTTACCACCCGAAACCCCCCATAACCCAAAATCCTCCATTTTCTTCATTTTCTTCAAAAACCCAAAACACACACACACCATCACCATTCATTGCTTGTGCGAGGTGGACATGACCGTGAGGTGGTGGAAAGAGGCTGAGGAAGGCAGGCCACGGCTAGCCACGGCGGAGGACACGGCGGGGAGAGAGAAACCGTGGGTGAGTTTTCTTTCAAAAATTGAAAATTGATTTTTGTTGTGTTTTAATCGAATCTAGGGATTGGGAAATGTTCCTAGAGGTCTTAGGGTTCTTTTAGGATTGTTTTCGAAGGCTGAGGTGGCCTGTAACGGCCGTGAAGGGCGGAGGTAGTCACGGCCGCCATTGATGAACTTGGAAGGTATGGTTTTTGTGGGTGTTCTTAGTTGTTAGGGCCATGGATCTTTAGGTTAGGTTGAGAGGAGTAGAATGGGACAAACGGGAGGAAAAATGGTGGCTAGAGCTGGGAGAACCGGCCGAGTCAAGCCGCGGGTCACGGCGACCCGGTTGCAGACGTTCGGGTCGACCCGCGGGAGGGCAGGGATGACAGGTGACGTCATCCTGCTGACGTCATCATGTCAGCGATGACGTCAGCCTTGTCAGATCTGACAATGTTCGCTGACATGTCAGAAAATGGGCCAATAGGAGTGCGACACGTGTCACATGTCAGTGCACAGTCAGCACTGACATGTCAGTGACGTGGCCCAATCAGGGGCTGACACGTGGCACCGACGTGGACCAGTGCCGTGATGACACGTGGCACTGACAACGCAGTAACGTGGACCAATGGGAGCATGACACGTGGCACCTGTCAGAGTCTGACATGTCAGACCTGACAGCTGTCAGATGACGTCATGCTGACGTCAGCGATGACGTCAGCAGGTACTGTAGAGGCGCGTGAAGCCCACGCGCAGCCACTTCGGGCGGCGCGTGAGGGCGCGTGGCAGGGAATCTGGGGAAGGTTCCAACATGTGAAATCTTCTATTCGATGTAACGAACATTTTGGGACTGGTTTCGTGTCGATCGGACACCGTCTCGATATGTTTCGGGGCATCGGAAGGTTTAGGTTCGGGATTAAAAATAGTTAAAAATACGGGAAAATTACGGGGCTTTGGTAGAAGGTTAATTAAGTAGTTAGTAACCTTCTATTACGATTTGGACAGGTTTGGGAGTCCCGGTGACGGTGATCGGCTCGGGGAGCCGTATGGCACGCAAATCGAGGCGGCAGCTCGGACGGTCTGTGAGTGGACCTTGTTTTCTAAATTGGTGCATGCATAAATGTTTATTATATGTTTTATTACTTGTTTGATGATGCCATGGGTGCATTTGTATGTGGTTACGTATAAGCACGTATTTCGAGGTTTCGGCCTTATACGGTGCTTATACGGGTCCGTATGTCTTTATTGATTTAAATGAACTGGATTTGGATTTCAAAAGGATAAACTCGGGTATGAGACCCATTTGGTTTTGTCTCGGGCATATGACCTCAGATATCGGGCACGGTGCCCAACTGATGTCCTATGTTCGGGCACGAGACCCCGTCACTTTACGGTTTATGATTTCAGGTCAGGGAACCTTAAATGGAGTCCCAGGTTCATGACGGTTTATGGGAACCGGCATGAACCCTTGTTATGGTATCATGGGTCATGACGGTTTATGGGAACCGGCATGAACCCTTGTTGGTTATTACGGTACATGACGGTTTATGGGAACCGGCATGTTACCTGATTATGGATATTATGGATCATGACAGTTCAGAGGAACCGGTCATGAATGTTTATGTTATATATATATATATATATATATGTTCGTCTACCTTCCTTTACATGTTCTACTATCTCCTCCGGGGAGGGTCGTTGGCCTGGGTGGACCCCGGAGTAGTCACGGAGCACCGACTGAGTGGAGTCACCCCCCAGTTGGGTTCCTTACTCTCAGGAAGGCTATGGTTACTATTACCTCGGGTAGGGTTAGTGGTCTGCGGACATTGACCTTGACTTTGAGATGACTCGGATTGAGACCCGGGTAGCGCGCGCGCGGCTTTGGATACCGTGACAGGATTGGTTGTGTGACTTATATATATGTATGTGATGGATATATGATATATGATATGTGGTGTGTACAGGTGTGCACAGGATTTGGGCAGTGGCCCGTATGGTCGTTTTTATTGTGGTCCTTTCGACCTTAGTTTATATCTGCTTTGGGCTTAGTCCCACATATGGTTGTTTTGGATAAATGGTTTTCGAATGCATGCATGCTTTTTAGTGGAGGGTACAAATGTCTTCCTTATTAAATGTTTTTATAAACTCTTTGTTTTGTCCACTCACAGTTTTTAATGTTTTGACTGCCCTTCAGGTTGACATCGGATGTGGACTGTAGCAGGGACCGAGATATCACATGCCTCCTCCGGATCCTGGCGTACTCTGATAGCCCGGGAGGGCAAAGGTCGGAAATATCCCTTGTCTGACACTCCGTGTCAGACGGGAGCAGGGTCATCTCGCACTAATCCCCGGGGGATTGGGATGGGTCCTGTCACTACATGTTAATGGAGATCGTTGAGTGATGTGAGACACGATGCGAGGACTCTAAGACATCACATCCTCAACCTGCGCGCACTCCATGCTCTGATACCACTTTGGTATCAGAGTACCATGAGTATCACAAGAGCCAACCTGCTCTGATACCACTTTATTAAGACCTATCCCAAATCCCCCGGGATTAACGTGGGATGCGTTTTTTCCCTGGTCTGACACTTCGTGTCAAACGGGATCAGGTTCGTCCCACGTTAATCCCGGTGGATTTGGGACGGGTCTTGACATCCTGCCACACATCGGCCCTGCATAGTCCATTACCCTGCACACACGTGGGCCCCTTCCCGCACGAATTTGCTTCCAAGGGTCCCACCCCCAAAAGACCTTGCATTGGATGGAGAGGTGCCCACACATATAAGGCACATTTCCCAGGACCCCCCGGGCGATGTGGGACATTATTTATATATATGCAAGAAAATAAACTAACTATACGTAGGGATGAAATCCTTCTCATAAAATCATCAATCATTAATAAGGAAAGGCGGTATGAAACAAGCAGTAGTGTCAATCATTCATGCTCTTTCCTAGTTCGATTGCAAGAAGGGGCTGAATTGTTCTTTTCTTTCCAAATGGTCTAATTCGCCCTTAAACACAAGCTTATATGAATTTGCGATGGGCCTAAAAATACCACATCACAAACTTAACTGGAACTTGGATTAAAAAATTAACGAAGGGACCCAATTGTACTGTTTTTAAATCGTTGAGGGTGGTAAATGAAAGATTTGAAACGTCAAGTATAACCCTGTAATTTGATGTAAACACATGATAGTAAATTGTAATTTTCTCTAAAAGAATTTATAATGAAAAAAAATGTGAAGATAAAATAAAATAAAAACAATCAACTATATAGAAGAAAATAAGTAGAAGATAAACAAAAGGTGATAAAAGCAGAAGATAAAATAAAAGTAATCAATTATTTTTTTATTACGTGATCAGATACTTGATTGAATCAAACTTCTATCTTTATCACACACAAAATAAGAGGAAATCCAAATCCATCTCTATCTTCATTTTGGTTTAATTTTCCTCCTTAAGCTAGAAGGGCAATTTTTAACACAAATCTCTCCTCCACCAGGAGTCAAAAGGGCATTTTAGCTTTCACCACGAGCACCAGAAGTCTTATCCTTCTTTTGGTATGTATCTCTATTTCACTTTCTTTCTCCTTCCCCCCACCCATTAATTTTATGATTATCATCATTGCACCCATTATCATTGAGTATTACATAATATTGGTTGATAGGAGGAATATTGCACCCAATATCTTTGCCACCTAACTGGGTTCGGGCCCAGGCCCGGACCCTAGTTGATTCATTCTCGCTATCATATCCAAATCCATCCCTCTTGATCCCAATTAGTCCACAAACCTATCACCATCTATTCCTTCAAATCCTACAAAATTATAGAAAAAAGAAATCAACATTAAATTATCCAACTACAAAACAAAAAGAGGATGCGATCCAAAAATAACATGATGTTAAGCTATATTTAGCATATGGATATATGGCTAGTGACCTAGTTGATAATTGAAATGGAGCAAATAAAATTAGGGGCAACTAATTTAGGGGCAACTAATTTAGTATAGCCAAACACAACAAATTTAATGAAAGAAAATAATACATAATCAAGAAACTATCACAAAACAATGTCAATATATAATTGTTGAATATGAAACTCAAATAAAATGAGATGAAGATGAAATGAAACTATATGAATGAAAATGAACTTAATATGAAACTCACCACCAAAATGTAGAATAAATATGCATGCGAGATTGGTGAACGAATGCAGAGAAAAGTGGACGATCTATTTTTATATGAAGATTGAAGAATAAGGCGAAAATGTAGAATGAGATATGCAATTATAGTGTGTGTCTGTTTTTTCCCCTACTTTTTTACTGTAAGATGCACTAAGAACACACAAGTGTGTATCAAAATATACTAGAAATGGTAATGCGTTCCACTATGCACTCGTCTTTGACGCCGTTAAAAACTCTTAACGCCAAATCAAAGATATAACACCAAATCAGGATATATCTTCGATGTTATATCCTTCTTTTTAATGTTATACTCAAATAAATAACTGATTAATTATAGGATGAGGAACATGATGAACCAAGTTCAGTCGTAGGGGAAAAGGGAAGGAGGGAGAAGATGAAATTGACATAAGGACATTTAAGGAATTTAACAATGTTTTTAACAACGTCAAAGTTGACATTTGTTGATGCAAAAAATGTATCAACAAGACTGTAAAGACACGCACGCACACCAAGACACATGAACGTACGTGGTTCACTCTAATCAGGCTACGTCCACGGTGTTGCCTCACTCTCATTAATGATATAATGTTTGTACAATAATAGGAGGCTTACGATGTAATGACCCGTCCCGAATTCCGGGATTAGATTAGTGATTAATCTTGAATAGTGAGGTTGAACGGTGGTTAGTAGGGCGGAATCGGACAAAATGTGCAAAATGACCGTTTTGCCCCTAGTCGTGGGCAAAATGTTGACTTTTTGATCGGGCGGTCAAACGGACTTTGACCGATGACCGTGACGTAGTTCAGGACGTCACGAGTTCATAGACAGGTGGCACGTTCGATTCCGACATTCGAGGAGAAAGTTATGATGTTCGGAAGTTGAGGGGCATTTTGGTAATTTTGGTCAATTGGGGTCAAATGTTGACTTTTTGACCGGGAGGTCCGATGGACGAGGGCCAAGGACCGTTACGTAGGTATCGTCGATACGAATCCAATGACAGGCGGCATGCCGAAATCGGAGATTCGACGACGAAGTTATGGTCAAGGAAACGAACTAACGAACTGAGGCTCCGATTAAAATAATAATATAATAATGAACAGTACCCGGTGATTGAACACACTTGGATGAGTGACAAGTGTCACTCATCCCTTAATTTGGGGCTTAAGACCAGAATCCATATTTTTGGGGGAGACCTAATTATGGTGTTTTATTATTATTTTAATTAATTGATTAATCCTTATTTTCCATTAATCTCATTTGTGTTTCTTAACCGTGTACAACCAAATCCAGTTTCCTTCCACCCTTAATTCCTCTTCCATTTCTGAACCTGAGAGTGCGAAATTGTGAGTGAGTTGAGAGTGAGTTGAACTGGGTTAACACGAGAGATCAACAGAGAGAAGGAGACTGGAATTTCAGATTTTAGAATTTTGGGGGGAAAGTCGAGTTTTGAACTATAGGCCGTGAGGATTGAAATTGAGCTCACATTCAGCTTTCTGGGATCAGTACGAATCGATCTGCAACAAGAACGAAGGGAATTGGGGTCGAATTGAGGAAGAACAGAAGGAAGGAGGTCTCTGAAATTTCGAGGTTGAGTCGAGGAATTGGAGGCTTTGATTGATTCAATTGACGTGGGGAAACTACTTCTCATGATCCCACGATGCTTCTGGGTTCATCAATTGAAGGAAAACGTTGGAGATTGGCAGACTTCCATGGTTGCACAGTGACGGCTATCGAGCTTGAGTCGTGGCGTTTGGGGCTTCGATTGATGCAATTGATGGAGGGGAACTGTCTCTCATGGTCCAGTGATGCTTCTGGATGCATCAATTGGAAGAAACCTACAGCCATTGATGGAATTCCATGAACGAACAGTAACCAGGTGTTCTTGGTGTTCATCATCGAATCGTGAGGTTTGGAGTATGTAATCGTGTAATTGTGATTGCAGACCTTTAATTAAACTAATAACGAAGCTAATTGAATGATCAATTGATGTAATTAAGGCTGAATTGATAGGATTGGAACCGGGTTGTATCGCGGGCAAATTGAACCCGTTTACCAGAGATACGGGTTGGGCTGGTGACACTGTAGCAGGCGCGTGGGTTTCACGCGCAGCCACTCACGGCGGCGCGTGACGGCGTGTGGGCACGAATCTCGAGGTGATGTCAACATGACTTCTGTCCTATTTAATGTAACGGACATTTTGGAATTGGTTTCGTGTCGACCGGACACCGTCTCGATATTGTTCGGGATGTCCGAAGGTTTTAAATCAAGTTTAAAAATAGTTAAAAATTCGGAAAAATTACGGGACTTTGATAGGATGTTAATGATGAGGTTAGTGACCCTCTAATGTGATTTGGACAGGATTGGGAGTCCCGGTGATAGTAGTGTGGCCCGGGAGGGCCGGTGGCACGCATATCGAGGCATACCGTTAAAACGGTCTGTGAGTGGACTTTGGTTTTATAAATTCTATGCATGCTTAAATGTTTTATATGGATTGTGATTGTAATTGTATGATGTTGATTTGATTGTTGGTAAATTGTACGGTTTCACGTATTTCGAGACGATTTACGTGCTTGCACGTAAATCGAGGTTTCCGGTTTTACATGGATTTTCCATATTTATGACTTGGATATAATATGATGAAATGGTTTTGAAATTGGAAATATAAACTCGGGCTTGAGGCCCACTTGTTTTGGAAATTTCGGACTTGGAGTCCATTTGAGAATCGGGCCGGGGGCCCAGTTGGTTAATGAAATCGGGCCAGGGGCCCAGTTGATATGAAATCGGGCTGAGACCCATTTGAGTTATGTTATCGGGCCAGGGGCCCAGTTGATTTACGAATTCGGGCCGTGGGCCCAGTGGTTCATAAAATCTGGCATGAGGCCCAGTTGGATTATAAATGTGATTTCGGGTCAGGGACCCTATGTTTAATAATTGTGATTTTGGGTCAGGGACCCTAAATGGAATTACATGGTTTTATGGAAATTTCGGGCAGGGCCCATGGTAATGATGTGATGAAAGGATTTAATAAAACTGTTTTCCATATACCATCTGGATACAAGGATATATGATGGTCTCCTCCAGATGTCTAGGACACTGGAGAAGTCACGGTGCATTGCCTGCGAGGGGTCATTATACGGAGCAGCCGGACCGTATGATGACTCAGGAGCAGGATTGCTATGATTGACGTCAGAGTCGTCAGACATCAGGGATGTCAGATATATGGACCCGGAGAGACCCCGGGCAGCACGCGTAGCTTATTAAACCGTGAGATATGACGTCAGGGACGTCAAGCGTCTGGGACACTAAGCATCAGGGATGCTGGTGATGGTAATGGTAAAATATGGATTAATGAATCTATGAAATGGCTTTTCGATTGGATATGTGTTATGTGGTAAAAATGGATTATTGGTTATGAAATGGTATGTCGGGTCAGGGACCCTAAATGGTTTTGGTTTTTTGGATTTATATTTATGGCTTTGGGCGGTGGCCCACATGGTTGTTTATGTATGGTTGTGGTATTCCACTGTTTTGGGCGAAGTTCCCACACTTGGTTTTTGGTTAACGGTTTTTGGGCTAAGGCCCTAATGGCTCGGTTGAGCAAACGTTTTGGTTACTGGTTTTCGTGGCATGCATACGTTTTTATTGGAGGGCATAAATGTCTTATAAATGTGTTTAATAAACTTATTGGTTTTTGTCCACTCACAGCTTTTGGTTTTAATGCCCTTCAGGTTAATTACGGATGCGATTGCAGCAGAGACTGGGACATTGCACACCTCCTCCATCGATCCTTGCGCACTCTGGATGCCCCGTTTGGGCAGTGGCTCTTGGTTATCCCTTGTCTGACACCCCTTGTTGGACGGGAGCAGGGCACATTCCACGGTAATCCCGGGGGGATTGGGATGGGTCCTGTCAACTTGGTATCAGAGTACGGTTGCTCTATTTGTGTGCGCAGGTCGAGGGTGTGATGTCTCATTGGGCTGCAATTCGTTATCAACCTGATAGATAGTTTTTGGGTTTGGATAGTGGATAGAGTGTGATTGGCCCGATGCGCCGCGCATTAATGTGATTCGACCCAAGTGGGGATGATTGTGATGAACTGGTATTTTGGGACCGTCGGTTCGGTCATGTAATACTTGATTGTTGTGCTGCTAGGTGCAGCCAGGTTCGGGGAACCTCATTTGAGTAATGGTCTAAAATGTGAACCCTAGTGGTGGTTGTTGGTGTGAGGTATGTTGGTTTATCGGAGTTGGCCGATGACCTAGTGGTGGAACCCACATTGATGGGATAGTAGGATTGAATTTGACGTCTATACGATGTCTAGACCGCGGGGTCGGTCAGGTTGTGGATTTTATATTACGGAAAGTGGTTGGGTTCGGTTGAACCATAGGGTGTAATTGTGGAATCCTAGTATATGATGGATTAAAAAGGTAAACCTTAATAATGATTAGCGGGTGAGAACTTGTGCTGCGACGAGCGGCTGAGGTCATGGATGACCATGTGGATGACTCTGGTGAGTCTAGTCAGAACTATGGGATTCGATCTACGGATACGGTTCTGAGATAAATTATGTGATCCCGTGTTGGATCGGGTATTAGTGTGAGGTATGGATGCGGATCTCGATAGCAATGACAGTTAGTCAGAAGTCATATGGAGATGACCGGCTATCGAGGGTAATTAGTGTGGTTATAATACTTGGGGATCAGGGGACGTTCAGGGAACGTTCATTTTCCTGATGTGGATTGTCAGAGTGGTGGTACCCATAGTCGTGAGGTACGGGATCGTCGTTCGGTATGAACGGAGATCCAGGGTTGTCGTATTTGCACACGGTGTGCAAGTATGAATGTTTGTGGGTTGGTACTTTTGTGCCGATACTAGTATGGATGCATGTGTGCTGATACTAGTATTGTTGATAGTGTGTTGGTGCTGGTACTAACGCTGGTGCTAGTGTCGGTGATGATGTTGACGATGAGCCACAAGTTGGGGTGTGACTCCGTCATGATGAACATATGTTCGGTCTTTGAGATTCGGTAGTGGTTGAGTGATGGACTGGATGGGATCCAGTTAAGATTGTAATGTGTTGGGATAAGTCCCAATAGTGGTGAGATAACCAGTGATGAGTGGATTATAATGGTATAATTGAGACTTAAGGAATTTTGGGATGACGTCCCCTACGTCATGAACTAGTGGGTTTGGGGAGTTGTTGGCAACTCCAAAATTGGTGTGATTTTATGTTAGATGTGGAATTTTGTAATTGAGAACTTGGAAAACCGAGTGTTGAACCTGTAAAGGTTGGGATGTGCGAACGGAACAATAACAGATTGATTGTGGACACATGGTTGTCCAAGTGAGTTGGGGATGTCGGGAGTCCAATGGTTGGACTTGACATCTCGTTGGGAGTAGGTCTGCTTCCAACATGATTGGAACCTTGGTTTTGAGGAAAGTTGTGTTTGGGGAACGAGAGTGGTGCTCGTTTAGGTGATTGGTATTCTGAAGTCATTGGGGGTTGACTTCTTGCTTTCTGCTCTGACAAACATTGACTGTAGTTACCAGTACGTTGAGCGTGTATTGGTTGGTGAGCCCATGTGTGTTGTGGGGTCATCAAGGGGAGTTGTGTATTCAATATTAGGTAAACGAGATTTTTCATTTTCTACTTGGTGGCAGACGATGTTGGGTTACATGGCGTGGTGAATGCAGTGAGTTTTGTTGCATCCACGTAGGATGAGTATTGGTGTCATCATTTTGGATCATCCTTGGTTTTTCCTAGGTGGAATGACAAGGATCGATACGAACTTGGGTGTGTGAGTCGTAAACGGCAGGGTTGAACTTCTTTTCGAAGTGGAGCCCGTATGGTATCTTACTCGAGTGAGTAGGTTTCCGACTGGTCGGATTTTGTCAACCTTAGACGTGTGGAGGTTGGATTGGCTTCCCTATGAAGTCAATTGGAGGTATTGAGTAAGTAACCGATAGGTTCGGTTTTGGTGTGTCTTGGTAAATGTGAACGAGATTTCGGGATTTGGAATCGAATTTCTGGGTGACGATTCACGATTCGATTTTGGAACTTGAAAGTATATTTCCGGATTTGGGTACGGAATGATTATTCCAAATGCTAGCTTACGGAATAATGATTTCGGATTCGGATTTGGAAAATGAATTAAAAATGTGATGTCTGGGTTTGGATTCGGGATTTCTTACGAAATTGCGGATTCGGATTTGGAATTGGAACAAAATGATGGAACTAAATGATGGGTGGAGTTTCGTTCTGAAGTCATTGGGGGTTGACTTCTTGCTTTCTGCTCTGACAAACATTGACTGTAGTTACCAGTACGTTGAGCGTGTATTGGTTGGTGAGCCCATGTGTGTTGTGGGGTCATCAGGGGGAGCTGTGTATTCAATATTAGGTAAACGAGATTTTTCATTTTCTACTTGGTGGCAGACGATGTTGGGTTACATGGCGTGGTGAATGCAGTGAGTTTTGTTGCATCCACGTAGGATGAGTATTGGTGTCATCATTTTGGATCATCCTTGGTTTTTCCTAGGTGGAATGACAAGGATCGATACGAACTTGGGTGTGTGAGTCGTAAACGGCAGGGTTGAACTTCTTTTCGAAGTGGAGCCCGTATGGTATCTTACTCGAGTGAGTAGGTTTCCGACTGGTCGGATTTTGTCAACCTTAGACGTGTGGAGGTTGGATTGGCTTCCCTATGAAGTCAATTGGAGGTATTGAGTAAGTAACTGATAGGTTCGGTTTTGGTGTGTCTTGGTAAATGTGAACGAGATTTCGGGATTTGGAATCGAATTTCTGGGTGACGATTCAAGATTCGATTTTGGAACTTGAAAGTATATTTCTGGATTTGGGTACGGAATGATTATTCCAAATGCTAGCTTACGGAATAATGATTTCGGATTCGGATTTGGAAAATGAATTAAAAATGTGATGTCTGGGTTTGGATTCAGGATTTCTTACGAAATTGCGGATTCGGATTTGGAATTGGAACAAAATGATGGAACTAAATGATGGGTGGAGTTTCGTTTTGTCTCATGCTGGATTGGGCAAATGTACTCCATTATTGGAACGTGTTTGGCTATGACCTAGGTGGTTGTAGTCTAGTCAATGGGTTATACCCGAGGTGTGTCGATGAGCGTGTTGGTAGTCGGATTGGTTTCGATACCATTGGATTAGTTGTGAGCCGGACATTACTATGCAATGGGTCATGGTATTTCCGATGTGTTTAATTACACATGAGTCGGGTGAAAATGTCGATAAGTGTATATTTAAGTCAAGTAAGTTGGTGGCTTGTGTGGCCACGAGTGAGTCTAGTGTCAGTTTTCGACTGACAACAACTGTGTGGTGACAGATTGTCAGGATGTGTCAACATAGATGGTTGTGTGGGGTCAGCTGACTCCTAGTGGGAGTAAATTTCAGGATAGATTGGTGAGTGGGAAAGGAACCGCTGACAGGACCCATCCCAATCCCCCCGGGATTACCGTGGAATGTGCCCTGCTCCCGTCTAACAAGAGGTGTCAGACAAGGGATAACCAAGAGCCACTGCCCAACGGGGCATCCAGAGTGCGCAAGGATCGATTGAGGAGGTGTGCAATGTCCCAGTCTCTGCTGCAATCGCATCCGTAATCAACCTGAAGGGCATTAAAACCAAAAGCTGTGAGTGGAGAAAAACCAATAAGTTTATCAAATATATTTATAAGACATTTATGCCCTCCAATAAAAACATATGCATGCCACGAAAACCAGTAACCAAAACGTTTGCTCAACCGAGCCATTAGGGCCTTAGCCCAAAAACCGTTAACCAAAAACCAAGTGTGGGAACTCAGCCCAAAACAGTGGAATACCACAACCATACATATTAAAACCATGTGGGCCACCGCCCAAAGCCATAAATATAAATCCATAAATCCAAAACCATTTAGGGTCCCCGACCCGACATACCATTTCATAACCAATAATCCATTTTTACCACATAATACATATCCAACCGAAAAGCCATTTCATAGATCCATTAATCCATATTTTACCATTACCATCACCAGCATCCCAGATGCTTAGCGTCCCAGACGCTAGACGTCCCTGACGTCATATCTCACGGTTTCATAAGCTACGCGTGCTGCCCGGGGTCTCTCCGGGTCCATATATCTGACATCCCTGATGTCTGATGTCCCTGACGTCAATCATAGCAATCCTGCTCCTGAGTCATCATACGGTCCAGCTGCTCCGTATAATGACCCCTCGCAGGCAATGCACCGTGACTTCCCCAGTGTCCCAGACATCTGGAGGAGACCATCATATATCCTTGTATCCAGATGGTATATGGAAAACAGTTTTATTAAATCCTTTTATCACATCATTACAATTGGGCCCTGCCCAAAATTTCCATAAAACCATGTAATTCCATTTAGGGTCCCTGACCCAAAATCACAATTATTAAATATAGGGTCCCTGACCCAAAATCACCATTATAATCCAATTGGGCCTCATGCCCGATTTTATGAACCACTGGGCCCACGGCCCGATTTGTAAACCAACTGGGCCCCCGGCCCGATAACATAACTCAAATGGGTCTCAGCCCGATTTCATACAAACTGGGCCCCTGGCCCGATTTCATTAACCAACTGGGCCCCCGGCCCGATTCTCAAATGGACTCCAAGTCCGAAATTTCCAACATAATTGGGCCTCAAGCCCGAGTTCTTATTTCCAATTTCAAAACCATTTCATCACATTATATCCAAGTCATAAATATGGAAAATCCATGTAAAACCGGAAACCTCGATTTACGTGCAAGCACGTAAATCGCCTCGAAATACTTGAAACCGTACAATTTACCAACAACCAAATCAACATCACACGATCACAACCATAATCCATATAAAACATTTAAGCATGCATAGAATTTATAAAACCAAAGTCCACTCACAGACCGTTTTAACGGTATGCCTCGATACACGTGCCACCGGCCCTACCGGGCCACACCACTCTCACCGGGACTCCCAATCTTGTCCAAATCACATTAGAGGGTCACTAACCTCAACATTAACATCCTATCAAAGTCCCGTAATTTTCCCGAATTTTTAACTATTTTTAAACTTGATTTAAAACCTTCGGATATCCCGAACACTATCGAGACGGTGTCCGATCGACACGAAACCAATCACAAAATGTCCGTTACATTAAATAGGACAGAAGTCATGTTGACCTCACCTCGAGATTCGTGCCAACGCGCCGTCACGCGCCGCCGTGAGTGGCTGCGCGTGAAACCCACGCGCCTGCTACAGTGTCACCAGCCCAACCCGTTTGTCGTGTAAACGGGTCCAATTCACCCGCGATACAACCCGGTTCAATGTCCATCAATTCGATCCTAATTCCTTCAATTAATCATTCAGTTAGTTTCTTTCTTAGTTCAATTACAGGTCTGTAACATCAATTACATGATAACTTACCCAAATTCCCACGATTCGATGATGAACACCAAGAACACTCCGAACACTGTTCATTCATGGAATTCCATCAATTTCGATCGATTTCCTTAAATTGATTCAACCAGAAGCTTCCATGGACTCCGTTAAACCTTTCCCCCAATCTCAATTGCATCAATCCATCGCTCAATCGTCACGAATCAAGCTCGAACATCCGTACACTGTGCAACCATGGAAGTCCGTCAACCTCCAACGTTTTCCGTCAATTGATGAACCCAGAAGCATCGTGGGATCATGAGAAGCAGTTTCCCCACCTCAATTCCGTCGTCTAAACACTCCACGATCACGACTCAAACTCGAAATTCCTCCTCTGTCACCAAGCTCGTTCAGAGCCAAAACGGCACCAATTCTTCTCGTTTCTTCGACAATTTTGATCGTGGCACTCCCAGGAAGCTCGAAGTAATCACCAATTCGATCCTCACGGCTCAATTCCTCCAATTCGAATTTTCCCCCCAATTTTCCCGAAATCCAAAATCCCAAATTCAGCACTCTCACAACCCCTCGTGTTTCCCCGTTAATTCAATCATCTTAGTCTCTCATTTTTCTCTCAAGAACGGCAGAGAGAGGGAGCCAATTCTCCCAGTTCATCCTCTCCCCAAATCGTGCACGGTTTGAAAGAAAAACAAAGGAAAAGGAAGGAAAATGATGGATAAGGAATGATGATGTTATAATGATGGTGTTGGGAGGGAAACATGGAGTTGGAAACAAAGGATGGGTGACACTTGTCACTCATCCGGATGTGCACAGTCAACGGTCACTATTCATTATTATATTATTATTTTAATCCGAGCCTCGGTTCGTTAGTTCATGTCCTTGACCATAACTTCGTCGTCGAATCCCCGATTTCGGCACCCGATTTCGGCATGCCGCCTGTCATTGGATTCGTATCGACGATACCTACGTAACGGTCCTTGGCCCTCGTCCATCGGACCTCCCGGTCAAAAAGTCAACATTTGGCCTCTAATATGCCAAATTACCAAAATACCCCTCAACTTCCGAACATCAAAACTTTCTCTACGAATGTCGGAATCGAACGTGCCACCTGTCTATGAACTCGTGACGTCCCGAACTACGTCACGGTCATCGGTCATAGTGTAACAACCCGTACCTACGGGAAGGGTAAAAATGTAATTTTTGTGATGTTTTGTAAAAAGGACGATTTTGCCCTTGTGAATAGTAAACGAAAAGTTGACTTTTTGTACTATTGATTGGATGAGTGTTAGCCTTTGACCGTGACGTAGGTTAGGACGTCGCGAGTCCGTAGACAGGCGGCAGGTTCGATTCGGAAAACCGGAGGAAAAGTTATGATGTACGGAAGGTTGGGGGCGTTATCGTAATTTTGAGCTAATAGGGAAAATGTTGACTTTTTGGAGGATGTGTGATTTTCACGTAGACCGAGGACCGTTGGATAGGTCTCGACGTCCTGAGTTCAACGACAGGCGGCACGCTGTCATCGGACGTCGGACGGAAAAGATACGGGTCTGGAAAGTCTGAGGGCAAAATGGTAATTTTGTGCAGGAGGGGCATTTTGGTCATTTTTCCTCAGCCCAATCAGATAAGGGCAAGTGGCAGATATTTTTGGGCTGGCCTATGGATGTTGGACACGTGGGAGTGGCTGGATGGTTCCAGGCCATTCTCAAGTGTGCACGGCCACACTTGGTCATTTTTGAACCGTGCACAAGTTCGAAGGAAACAGAAAACAGAGAGAAGATTGGGGGAGGCGGTGATCGATTTGGATGCTAGGGAGAGTGAAGAGTGAGTTGAGAGAGTGACATAGAGACAAGGAGGAGCTGGTGATCGTGGTCTGGTGGTGCGACCGTGCGCGGAGGCGACGTGGTGGCTGGTTGGATACTTGGAAGAAACAGAGGAGGCCGTGGACGGTGGTGGCTGTTGTGTTGTGTGGTGGACGGATTCAAGGTACTAGGAGACTCAGGAGGTTGAGGGGAGTCCCACGAGCACCGTGGTGGGTGACGGTTCTCACGGCGGCGCCGGAATCGAAAGGTAAGCTCGTTTACTCTGTTTCCCGTGATTTTTCAAATGCAAAGTCGTGAAGTTGGGCTTAGAGTCGAGGGATTAGGAAGTCAGGGTGTTGTTCAGGGAGGTCTTAGGATTGGTTTGTGATGGCTGCCGTGACGGGGGCGTACACGGTGGGGCTCAGTCGACGGCGAGTATCCAATACTCTGTTTTTGGCCGTGACTTCAAACTTGAAGTCGTGGACTTCGGGGATGAATCGACGGATTCTGTGAGTTGGGTAGGACTAAGTAGGGTCCTAGGATGGTGCTGGTATCACCACCGTGAAGGGGGAAGCAATGGACGGCCGGAAAGGAAAACAGAGCTCACGGGCAGTGGGTTTCGAGGTTGAAGACGAGGGGTTTCAGGCCGTGATTTCTGGATTTTAGGACTGGGTTTGGTTGCAGGGGACTGGACGAAGCTAATGGTATTGAAATGGGGAAGAATGGTGGAGGAACGGAGGAGAACCGGTCACGCCGGTTCAACACAGTTGAACCGGGTGACTCGAGGTTGAAGATGGACTGTAGCAGGCGCGTGAGGCCCACGCGCAGCCACTTTGGGCGGCGCGTGGGGGCGCGTGGGGAGGAATCCGGTCAAGCGTCCAACATGAGTTTAGCCCTAAATGTCCTAAGGAATCCAATGGTATAGTTTTCGGGTTAATCGGACGGTGTTACGGAATGGTTCGGGAATCCGTACGGTTTAGGGTTTCGGATTAAAATATTATTAAATTCCCGAAAAATTGGGGAAAATAGGGAAGGTATCCTTGATGTTATTGTGACCCTATTTGGTATCTATTGACAGGACGGGAGACACCAGAGACGGTTGAGGAGCGCACGGAGCGCGAGTGACGTGTTGTAAACTGTGAGTGGACTCTTTCTTACTTCCGAGCATGCCAAACTGTTTTAATTACTGTTTTATGATTTTTATGTATGTTTTTATGTCCTGATGATGATTATACGTGATTGAGATGTTTGCACGTTTTTCGAGACGTTTTCGGGCTTTTGCGCGTTTTCGAGAAAAGCTGATTTTCCGATTTTAAAGCTATGTTGGGAGATTTTAATCTATAAGTGTTTCAGAAGATGATAAATGGATTGTGAAACATAAATTGTGATTTAACGTGAGTTTTGGGTATAAAAGTAAATCTCCGGATTTGGGTTCGGAATGTCGGTTCTGAACGCCGGAAGGGCTTCGAACCGGGGATTTCGAATTCGGATTTGGCGATGGAGTTTGAATTGGTTTTACACTGGATATGGATTGGATTTGCTGGATCTGGATATGGGTTTAAAGACCCGGATTGATTTTGATGGGGGACGGGCCCGGATTGAGTTTAAAGACTCGGGAGTTTAAAGACTCGGATATTACGATATTACCCCCATAGGCCTATTGAGTTTAAAGACTCGGGAGTTTAAAGACTCGGATTTATATGTGAGGCCTGGTTGAGTTTAAAGACTCGGATAGGTCCAGCAGGTTTGATCGGGTTATACTCTGGTTTCTTGTGATGTTTTATAGTGTATCTGTTTCTTATGATTGGTTTTATAGTGTTTCTGTTTCTCATGATGTTTCATATTATGACTTTTCTAATACTTCATTGGCATGCCTGGTTTTAAACCGGAGGGAACAAATGATTTTATTTCCTTACTTTGAATTGTTGGTAAACGGTTTTTACAACTTTCATTCCTTTTGGTCCACTCACACCTTTTGTTTTTAATTTCCCTCCAGGTCGTGGTGATAGCGCTGGGGTGAACGTTGAGGCAGATATCGAGGCATAGGGCTTCCGACGTTCTTCCGTTGCGGACTTAGACTTGTAGGACTTTTGGTGCCCATTTTGTAGAACTATGCTCTGGCTTACTGTTGTATATATTTACTCCTTCGTCTGATGGTTATGCTTATAGTTGTATTAAGTTTATTTTTTGGTATTGTAAGTGTGATTGTCAGACGGGAGCAGGGTTCATCCCGAGTATCGAGGTGATATTTGGGACGGGTCCTGACAATTGGTATCAGAGCATAGGTTGTGTCAATTTGTGTTGGGTCTAGGTTGTTATACTAACTCTATGCCTCTTTCAGCGTACGATTGATCATGCCTCCGAGACGTGAACCCCCTCCACGACCTGAAGATGAAGCGGCGAGAGGGACTGAGAGCGCTTCGATCGAGAGAGCCCAGAGGCTTGGGGCTACTACGTTCAGCGGTGGGGCTGATCCCGAGGAAGCTCACCGATGGATCACCCGACTAGAACGTATTTTTGGGGTGATGCACTGTCCTCCCGAGGATCGGGTATTGTTAGCTACTTTTCTGTTGGATGGAGCTGCCTACGAGTGGTGGTATACGCTGGAACTGTCCAGCTGGGATGCACATACCGTGACCTGGGAGACTTTCCGGGAGCGGTTTCTAGATCAGTACTATCCCCGTTCTTTTAGGGATGCGAAGGAAGCGGAATTCCTTCACTTGAAGCAGGGGAACTTGACAGTTGCTGAGTACGAGCAGAGGTTCCAGATGCTATCTCGTTTTGCTCCTGCATTTGTGGCGACTGAGGCGGAGAAGTGCCGCCGGTTTGAGTTGGGCCTCCGGGGAGAGATCAGGGCCATAGTGACAACCGGCTCTTTTGCTACATTCCGAGAGTTGTCTGATGCTGTTGTTAGGGTGGAGGCCAGTTTCCCTGCTCGGCCACAGTATTCGGGCAGTGTTCGACGCCGAGAGCAGTCATTTCCAGGAGCATCGAGTCAGAGGCCCCCGAAACGGGGAAATTTTGGTGGATCACTATCGGCTGGTGGAGCCCGGTATGGCAGACCAGGCAGTTTCCAGGGCTCAGGATTTCGAGGAGCTAGGTCACAGCCGACTCCTCAGGCGAGTGCGACTTCAGTGGCTTCTACAGGGAGGCATACCGGTGGACCCGGTAGGGACACTTGCTTCTATTGTGGGGAGCGAGGACATTTCCGTCGGGAGTGCCCATTGTTAGCTCCGGAGGGTGGAGCAGGCAGAGGTGCAGCAGAACCCGGGCGGAGTACTGCTTCAGTATCAGGGGCGGCAGGCCCTAGGGGTGGTGGTGGTGCCACGAGCAGTTCCAGAGGGCGCGGTAGGTCATCGGGACCTCAGGCGCGAGTTTTTGCGATGACTCAGCAGGAGGCTAGGTCAGCACCGGGAGTGGTGACAGGTACACTCACCATACTTGGTCACACTGTTTTTACTTTGATAGATCCCGGGGCTACTCATTCATTTATAGCTCGGAGTTGTAGTTTGGTTAAGGAGAGGGAGGTGTCTACTTTGGATTGTGCGTTAGGAGTGAGTACACCTACTGGGGAGGTGTTGGTAGTGACTCAGGTTTTGAGAGAGTGTCCGGTGATGGTAGGCCAGGTGGAGTTATTGGCAGATTTGTTACTCTTGGATTTACGGGACTTTGATGTGATCTTGGGTATGGACTGGTTGACGAGACATCATGCTTCTATCGAATGTTTCGATAGGAGAGTGACTTTTCGGAGTCCTGGATTATCAGAGACTACATTTCAGGGGGATCAGCGTGCACTTCCTACGGGAGTTATTTCGGCACTCGAGGCTAGTAAACTGTTACGTAAGGGGTGCCAGGGTTACTTAGCTCATGTGGTGGATACGCGTGCTACGCCAGAGAGGACGGAAGAGATACCAGTGGTACGGGAGTTTCCCGATGTTTTTCCCGAGGAGTTACCAGGACTACCCCCACACCGAGATCTTGAGTTTACGATTGAGCTTCTACCAGGTACACAGCCTATTTCTCAGACTCCTTATCGTATGGCACCTGCCGAATTGAGGGAACTTAAGGCCCAGTTGCAAGAGTTGGTCGATATAGGATTCATTCGACCGAGTATGTCACCTTGGGGAGCACCTGTTTTGTTTGTCAAGAAAAAGGATGGAGGATTGAGATTGTGTGTGGATTACAGGCAACTGAATAAGGTAACTATTCGGAATAAGTACCCCCTACCCCGGATTGATGATTTGTTTGACCAGCTCAAGGGAGCACAGTATTTCTCGAAGATTGATCTTCGCTCCGGCTATCACCAGTTAAGGGTTAAAGAGGAGGATATACCGAAGACAGCTTTCCGGACCAGGTACGGTCACTATGAGTTTGTGGTGATGCCTTTTGGTTTGACTAATGCCCCAGCAGCTTTTATGGACCTTATGAACCGAGTGTTCCGGCCCTACTTGGATCGTTTTGTGATTGTTTTCATTGATGATATTTTGGTGTTTTCGAAGAGTGCGAAGGCGCATGAGAAACATCTGAGGATAGTGCTTAAAACGTTGAGGGAGCATCAGTTGTATGCGAAGCTCAGTAAGTGTCAGTTCTGGTTGACCAGTGTTGGATTTCTTGGCCATGTGATTTCGGCCGAGGGCATTCGTGTGGATCCTCAGAAAGTTGAGGCGGTAGCCAATTGGGAACAGCCTAAGACGGTAACGGAAATCCGGAGTTTTCTGGGTTTGGCAGGGTATTACCGGCGTTTTATTGAGGGCTTTTCTATTCTTGCAGCACCGTTGACGAGGTTAACACGGAAGGGAGTTCGGTTTGAGTGGGATGAGAACTGTGAACAGAGTTTCCAGGAGCTTAAAAGGCGGTTGACATCTGCTCCTGTGTTAGCCCTTCCAGATGACAGTGGGGAGTTCGAGGTGTACAGTGACGCTTCGTTACAAGGTTTGGGTTGTGTCTTGATGCAGCACGGGAAAGTGATTGCTTATGCTTCCCGGCAATTGAAACCCCATGAGGTGAACTACCTTACACATGACTTGGAACTGGCTGCGGTGGTTCATGCATTGAAGATTTGGCGACATTACTTGTACGGTGAGAAGTGCAGGATCTTCACGGACCACAAGAGTTTGAAGTATTTGTTCACTCAAAAGGAATTGAACCTCAGACAGCGCCGTTGGTTGGAGTTACTTAAGGACTACGACTGTACTATCGAGTATCATCCAGGGAAGGCTAATGTGGTAGCCGATGCTCTGAGCAGGAAGTCCGCTGGATCTTTGTCGCATCTGAAGACAGTACGGTTACCTTTGCTGGTTGAGCTCCGTAAGTTGGGAGTAGAGTTGACTGTGGATGATCAGGGAGCACTCCTAGCGAGTTTCCATGTGCGACCCGTTCTGATTGATCAGGTGATTGATGCTCAGTTTGAGGACCCTATTCTGGGCATCATTCGGATTGAGGTCGAGGCTGGAGAACGACAGGATTTTGAGATCCGTGAGGATGGAGCCTTGGTTAAGAATGGACGGTTGTGTGTACCTGAGGATGAAGTTTTGAAGAAGGTGATATTGGATGAGGCTCACTGTTCAGCTTATGCGATGCATCCTGGTGGGACCAAGATGTATCGTACACTTCGAGAGCATTACTGGTGGTCAGGGATGAAACGTGAAATTGCAGAGTATGTCAGTAAATGCTTGATTTGTCAACAGGTAAAAGCCGAGCGGCAGAGGCCTTATGGAGCAATGCAACCTTTGCCGATTCCCGAGTGGAAATGGGATCACCTGACTATGGATTTTGTGTTCAAGCTTCCGAGAACACCGAAGGGACACGATGGTGTGTGGGTTATTGTGGATCGACTTACGAAGTCTGCTCATTTCTTGCCAGTACGAGAGAACTTCAGGCTGGAACAGTTTGCACAGTTGTTTATTAATGAGATTATTCGATTGCATGGGACTCCGGAGTCGATAGTATCTGATAGAGATCCGAGATTCACTTCTCGATTTTGGCAGAGCTTACAGGAAGCTTTTGGGACTAAATTACACTTCAGTACTGCTTTTCATCCTCAGACTGATGGGCAGTCTGAGCGGACTATTCAGATTCTCGAGGATATGATGCGAGCTTGTGTGCTTCAGTTTCAGGGTACTTGGGAATCACATCTGCCTTTGATGGAGTTCGCCTACAATAATAGTTTTCAGGAGAGCATTGGGATGGCTCCTTACGAGGCTTTGTATGGGCGGCAGTGTCGGACTCCATTGTGTTGGACTGAGGTTGGTGAGAGGAGGTTGACTACTTCTGAGCTGGTGGAGCTTACTCAGGAAAAAGTGGCACTGATTAGGGATCGATTGAAGGCAGCGCAGGACCGCCAAAAGAGCTACGCTGACCGTAGGATCAGGGATTTGGAGTTTGCTGTTGGAGACTGGGTTTTCCTGAAGCTATCTCCTTGGAAGGGAATTGTACGATTTGGCAGACGAGGGAAGTTGAGTCCTCGTTACATTGGACCGTATGAGATCTTGGAGCGGATTGGTCCTGTAGCTTATCGGTTGGCCTTACCAGCAGATTTGGAAAAGGTACATAATGTCTTTCATGTTTCTATGCTTCGGAAATATATTCGAGATGATTCGCATGTTTTAGAAGCACAACCAGTGGAACTGAGGGAAGACTTGAGTTTTGAAGAGCAACCTGTTGCAATCTTGGATCGGAAGGATAAAGTGTTGCGAAGGAAGACGGTTCCCTTAGTGAAGGTATTGTGGAGAAATCATCAGGTCGAAGAAGCTACCTGGGAACCCGAGGCCTTGATGCGAGAACAGTACCCTTATTTATTTCACTGAATTTCGGGGACGAAATTCTTTTTTAGGGGGGTAGATTGTAACAACCCGTACCTACGGGAAGGGTAAAAATGTAATTTTTGTGAAGTTTTGTAAAAAGAACGATTTTGCCCTTGTGAATAGTAAACGAAAAGTTGACTTTTTGTACTATTGATTGGATGAGTGTTAGCCTTTGACCGTGACGTAGGTTAGGACGTCACGAGTCCGTAGACAGGCGGCAGGTTCGATTCGGACAACCGGAGGAAAAGTTATGATGTACGGAAGGTTGGGGGCGTTATCGTAATTTTGAGCTAATAGGGAAAATGTTGACTTTTTGGAGGATGTGTGATTTTCACGTAGACCGAGGACCGTTGGATAGGTCTCGACGTCCTGAGTTCAACGACAGGCGGCACGCTGTCATCGGACGTCGGACGGAAAAGATACGGGTCTGGAAAGTCTGAGGGCAAAATGGTAATTTTGTGCAGGAGGGGCATTTTGGTCATTTTTCCTCAGCCCAATCAGATAAGGGCAAGTGGCAGATATTTTTGGGCTGGCCTATGGATGTTGGACACGTGGGAGTGGCTGGATGGTTCCAGGCCATTCTCAAGTGTGCACGGCCACACTTGGTCATTTTTGAACCGTGCACAAGTTCGAAGGAAACAGAAAACAGAGAGAAGATTGGGGGAGGCGGTGATCGATTTGGATGCTAGGGAGAGTGAAGAGTGAGTTGAGAGAGTGACATAGAGACAAGGAGGAGCTGGTGATCGTGGTCTGGTGGTGCGACCGTGCGCGGAGGCGACGTGGTGGCTGGTTGGATACTTGGAAGAAACAGAGGAGGCCGTGGACGGTGGTGGCTGTTGTGTTGTGTGGTGGACGGATTCAAGGTACTAGGAGACTCAGGAGGTTGAGGGGAGTCCCACGAGCACCGTGGTGGGTGACGGTTCTCACGGCGGCGCCGGAATCGAAAGGTAAGCTCGTTTACTCTGTTTCCCGTGATTTTTCAAATGCAAAGTCGTGAAGTTGGGCTTAGAGTCGAGGGATTAGGAAGTCAGGGTGTTGTTCAGGGAGGTCTTAGGATTGGTTTGTGATGGCTGCCGTGACGGGGGCGTACACGGTGGGGCTCAGTCGACGGCGAGTATCCAATACTCTGTTTTTGGCCGTGACTTCAAACTTGAAGTCGTGGACTTCGGGGATGAATCGACGGATTCTGTGAGTTGGGTAGGACTAAGTAGGGTCCTAGGATGGTGCTGGTATCACCACCGTGAAGGGGGAAGCAATGGACGGCCGGAAAGGAAAACAGAGCTCACGGGCAGTGGGTTTCGAGGTTGAAGACGAGGGGTTTCAGGCCGTGATTTCTGGATTTTAGGACTGGGTTTGGTTGCAGGGGACTGGACGAAGCTAATGGTATTGAAATGGGGAAGAATGGTGGAGGAACGGAGGAGAACCGGTCACGCCGGTTCAACACAGTTGAACCGGGTGACTCGAGGTTGAAGATGGACTGTAGCAGGCGCGTGAGGCCCACGCGCAGCCACTTTGGGCGGCGCGTGGGGGCGCGTGGGGAGGAATCCGGTCAAGCGTCCAACATGAGTTTAGCCCTAAATGTCCTAAGGAATCCAATGGTATAGTTTTCGGGTTAATCGGACGGTGTTACGGAATGGTTCGGGAATCCGTACGGTTTAGGGTTTCGGATTAAAATATTATTAAATTCCCGAAAAATTGGGGAAAATAGGGAAGGTATCCTTGATGTTATTGTGACCCTATTTGGTATCTATTGACAGGACGGGAGACACCAGAGACGGGTCCTGAGACAAAGTCCATTTGACCGCCCGATCAAAAAGTCAACATTTTGCCCACGACTAGGGGAAAAACAGTCATTTTGCGCAATTTGTCCGATTCCGCCCTACTAAGCACCCTTCAACCTCACTAAACGAGATTAGTCACTGATCTAATCCCGGAATTCGGGACGGGTCGTTACAATCTTCCCTCCTTAATTAATTTCGTCCTCGAAATTCCAACCGCTCTAAACTCAAACGTAATTCCCTCCTTAATAAGTTTCGCTCTCGAAACTCGACTACCCTGATTCCACAAACACCCCATGGAAAGTGGAATCGACCACGCAACACGTGTACACCCGTACACCAACTACTTAGACAAAACTTGCCTGCACCCAAACGTACCACTAGTACTCATAACGCAATGACTACATTCGACCCCGTCGAATGACTGAAACTACTTGTTTCGAATTTGACACCACTTGTCAAATCAACCCTCTCGTTGACGCAACAACTCGACGGTTCCTTTCCCACTCCCACTAGGAGTCAGCTGACCCCACTCAACAATCTATGTTGACAAATCCTGACAATCTGTCACCACACAGTTGTTGTCAGTCGAAAACTGACACTAGACTCACTCGTGGCTATACATGCCACCAACGTACTTGACTCACAAATACACTTACCAACATTTTCACACGACCTGTGTGTAATTAAACACATCGGAAATACCATGACCCATTGCATAGTAATGTCCGGCCCACAACTAATCCAATGGTATCGGAACCAATCCGGCTACCAACACGCTCACCGACAACCTCGGGTATAACCCATCGACCAGACTACAACCACCTAGGTCGTAGCCAACACGTCCCAATATTGGAGTACATTTGCCCAATCCAGCATGAGACAAAATGAAACTCCACCCATCATCTAGTTCTAATTCCGAATCCAAATCCGCAATTTCGTAAGAAATCCCGGATCCAAGCCCAAACATCACATTTAAATTCATATCCAAATCCGAATCCGAAATCATTATTCCGTAAGCTAGCATTTGGAATAATCATTCCGTACCCAAATCCAGAAATATACTTTCAAGTTCCAAAATCGAATCCTGAATCGTCACCCAGAAATTCGATTCCAAATCCCAAAATCTAGTCACATTTACCATGACACACCCAAAACCGAACCTATCGGTTACCTGCTCAATACACTTGATTAACTTCATAGGGAAGCCAATCCAACCTCCACACGTCTAAGGTTGACAAAATTCAACTACCTTGAAAACCTACTCACCCGAGTAGAATACCATACGGGCCCCACTACGAAAAGAAGTTCAACCCCGTCACTTACAACTCACACACCCAAGTTCGTATCGATCCTTGTCATTCCACCTAGGAAAAACCAAGGATGATCCAACACAATGACGCCAAAACTCATCCTACGTGGATGCAACCAAAACTCGATGCACTCACCACGCCATGTACCACAACATTGTCTGCCACCAAGCAGAAAATGGGAAATCTCGTTTACCTAATTTTGAATACGTAGCTCCTCCTAATGACCTAAAAACACACATGGGCCCACCAACCAATACACGCTCAACGTACTGGTAACTACACTCAACGTCTGCCAGGGCAGAAAACAAGAAGTCAACCCCTATGACTTCGGAATACTAATCACCCAAAAACGAGCACCACTCTCGTTCCCCAATCACAACTTTCCTCAAAACTAAGGTTCCAACCATGTTGGAAACAGACATGCTCCCAACAAGACGTCAAGTCTAACCACTAAACTTCCTACCTCCTCAATTCACTTGGACAACCCCGTGTGCACAATCAATCTGTTATTGTTCCGTTCGCACATCCCAACCTTTACAGGTTCAACACTCGGTTTTCCAAGTTCTCAATTATACCCTTTTTAATCCACTCCTTATTGGTTATCTCACCACCATTGGGACTTATCCCAACACATTACAATCGCTACTGGATCCCATCCAGTCCATCACTCAACCACTACCGAATCTTAAAGACCGAACATAAGTTCATCATGACGGAGTCACACCCCAACTTGTGGCTCATCGTCAACACCATCACCGACACTAGCACCAGCGCCAGTACCAGCACCAACACACTATCAACAACACTAGTATCAGCACACAGGCATCCATACTAGCATCAGCACAAAAGTACCAACCCACAAACATTCATACTTGCACACCGTGTGCAAATACGACAACCCTGGATCTCCGTTCATACCGAACGACGATCCCGTACCTCACAACTATGGGTACCACTATTCTGACAATCCACATCAGGAAAATGAACGTTCCCCGAACGTCCCCTGATCCCCAAGTATTATAACCACACTGATTACCCTCGATAGCCAGTCATCTCCATATGACTACCGACTAACTGTCATTGCTATCGAGATCCGCATCCATACCTCACACTAATACCCGATCCAACACGTGATTCCATAATTTATCTCAGAACCGTATCCGTAAATCGAATCCCATAGTTCTGCCTAGACTCACCAGAGCCATCCACATGGTCATCCATGACCTCAACCGCTCGTCGCAACACAAGTTCTCATCCACCAGTCACAATTAAGGTTTACCTTTTTAATACTAGGGTTCCATAATCACACCCTATGGTTCAACCGAACCCAACCACTTTCTGTAATATAAAATCCACAACCTGACCGACCACGCGGTCCTGACATCGAATAGACGTCAAATCCAATCCTACCATCCCATCAACGTGGGTTCCACCACTAGGTCATTGGCCAACTCCGATGAATCAACATCCCTCACACTAGAAACCACCACAAGGGTTCACATTTTTAAACCATTACTCACATGAGGTTCCCCGAACTTGGCTGCACCTAGCAGCACAACAATTTAATATTACTTGACCGAACCGACGGTCCTACAATACCAGTTCATCACAATCAACCCCACCTGGGTCGAATCACATTAACGCACGGCGTATCGGGCCAATCATGTAACACCCCGGACATTCTGAAAATGTAATATTGTAAAATATTGAATAAAATGACGTTTTTACCCCTGTGATTTGTGTGGTCAATTTGTTGACTTTTTGATTGGGAGGTCGAGCGGACGTGGAGTGATGACCATGACGTAGTTCGGGACGTCACGAGTTCATAGACAGGTGGCACGTTCGATTCGGACGAACAGGGTGAAAGTTATGGTGTTCGGAAGTCCAGGGGCATTATCGTAATTTGGACGTTATATGGGAAAAAGTTGACTTTTTGTTAGACAATTGATATCCAAATGAATCAAAGACCATTAGGTTCGTCTCGAGGTCCCGAGTACAACGACAGGCGGCACGCGCGAAACGGACGTCGGATGACCGAGTTACGGGTCACGGAAGTTGGAGGGCATTTTGGTAATTTTTGCCCTGAGGGCATTTTGGTATTTTCATGGGGTACTGTTCACCACCGTGGAAAAACAGGGTGTGCGGCCGTGGGTTGAGCATGCAATTGTTTAAGGTTTGGTGGAGGGATCAGACACATTGTTTATGTTGTTTGAGGTAGTGGAAGCAGGATGAGTGGCCTTGGTGCGGTTTGGGCAGTGTTGAGGGCACGGGAGAGCATGATTTGGCTATGGCTTCCGTGTGCGTGGGGGGCATTTTCAGAGAACCTCAGCTGGTCTCCCACGAGCTGTTGGCCACACTGATCGAATGACTGAGTATGGGAATGGAGTGAGGATGGAGTTAGGGTCATTTTGATTCAATCTGGGGGCTGAGACTGAGAGAACCGTGAGGAACCAATTTCGGGTTTTTTGGGGGGAAATTTCTGGGTTCAATTCCTACGGGTTTTGGGACCAAACTAAGGATACTGAGGGACTTCTGGGAGTGAAAGAATCACGTTGGTGCAAGATTTGAGTGAGGACGACCACTGTTGGCCCTAGAACCCAAGTGCTGTTCAGGGAGGAACCAGTTGGAGGGAAAAATCCCATTCAATTTCTGGAGCCTGTTGATCGAAACCAAGGGCCGTGTTAGACTTCTAGGGCCACTACGAGCACAACCGTGCAAGAATTGAAGGAGGAGGAGGACAGGTTGGCCGGGAACCTGAGTCTCAGTTTCAGAGGAAAACCAATGCTGAGGACGACGACTTCCAGGTAACGGTGAGTTGAATTGTTAGTGCCATTGTGTTCGTCTAGGGTTCCTTATGCTACTGGTGAAACTAATTTGGGAATGGAGTTAGTTTGGGTGAGTTCTGGGTGACGACCCGTTCGTCTGTTCAAGTCTGGGTAGGATCGATTTAGGGACAGTCGAGGTTAATAATTAGTACAGACCTGAAATTAATGGGTTAGAGAAGATAATAGGATCAAAAACGAGAGGAATCAATTGAGAATTGAGCTTGAACCGGTCGGGTTGAGTCGCGGGTAACATACTCGTTTATCAGTCGATTCGGGTAGGGACGATGACACTGTAGCTTGGCGCGTGGCCTTCACGCGCAGCCACTTTGGGTGGCGCGTGACGGCGCGTGCGATACCATCTCCGATCACGGTCAACATGGAAATTGTTCCTTTCAGTCCAATTAACATTTTACCTTTAGGATTCGAGTTGTTCGGGAGTCATTCGGGATAATTTCGGGAGTCCGGAAGATTAAGTCTTTAAGTTTATTTTCGCCGAAAAATCCGGGAAATTAGGGAAAAATCTTACGAGCTATTTGAGGATGTTTGTAACCCTTCTTGTACGTTTTTTTACAGGCCCGGACACTTCCGAAGCTACGGAGGAGCGCGTGGGACGTGATTGACGCGTCCTAAGACTGTGAGTGGACTTTTCGATTTCTAAATCGGGCATGCATGACTATTTTTTCTTGTTTGTCTTATGGTTTTACATATGATTTTACGATGGTGATATGATATATCGGTTTTACGCGTTTTCACGCTTTTCGGAATATTTATCGTATTTCATGCATTTCGAGGTTACGGTTTTCGCTTATGCATGCGTGATGATTTTGATGAAGTATCTGGATATGATTATGTATGTTATGGATTTATGATGTTTGTTCATAATTGTGAAGTGATTTTCGGAAATTGCATGTGTTGGAATTTGCATGTGAATTCGGACATAAGTCCTACTATGATGTGATATGATTTCGGAATGATGTTGGAAAACGGTTTGTGATGAATCATGGTTTATTGTTTTTTAAAAACGGTTTTGGGTTTAAAGACCCGGTTGATTGTTGGATCCGGTTTTGGGTTTAAAGACCCGGTTATTCGATGACGGGGGCGGGCCCGAAAATTGGGTTTAAAGACCCGAATTGAGTTTAAAGACTCGTGAGTTTAAAGACTCGATTATTATGATACCCCCGAGGCCTATTAATCATGTTTTGAGTTTAAAGACTCGTTGATATCCCGGGAAGGCCTAATGTTGAGTTTAAAGACTCGGATGGATCCAACGACATGATCGTGATTATTGATTTACGATTTACTTGATTTGTGCAATTAACGTTTCAAAATGACGGTTTCTGGAATCTGGTATTATTAAATGGTTTTACATGAGTTATGACGATCCTCGTAACATTTTTCATGTGTTTCGGAAAAAGAGTTTTCAAAAGTTTAATACGCAAGTTTTGAATATTTGGTTATGCATGCGGATTACAAAACTGGAGGGCGAACCCGATTTCGGAAAAACTGTTTTTCCTGCAAAACATATGTTTCGGTCCACTCACACTTTGTTGTTTTAAATTCCCTCCAGGTCGTGGTACAAGTGCGGGGGCAAACGCCGAGGCAGGGGCGGAGGCATAAAGTTTTCCGTTGCGGAGTAGTTAGTTCACAGAGTAGGATTTGTTTCTTTAACTCGTTTTGTAATATTATGCTCTGTGAAACTGTGGACTTGACGTCCAGTCGGTTGTAATCGTTTAATCTCCCTGGTCTGACAATGGGTGTGTTGTAATATTAATTAGTTTTCCGGTCTTCTGGATTTGATTGTCAGACGGGAGCAGGATGCTTTCCGATTATCGAGGCGATAATCGGGGTGGGTCCTGTCAATTGGTATCAGAGCCTAGGTTTACGATTCGTGTCTGGCACTCGGGTGTGCCTTGATTTTTTTTTACTAACTTATGCCTCTTTCAGAGAAGGACGACCGGCCATGCCTCCGCGACGCGAACCCCTTCCACGACCTGATGGCGATGCCGAGAGCACTTCGATCGAGCGAGCCCAGCGTCTTGGGGCTACGGTGTTTAGTGGTGGAGCGGATCCCGAGGATGCTTACCGCTGGATTTCTCGGATTGAGCGGATTTTTACTGTGATGCACTGTCCTCCTGAGGAGCGGGTGGTGTTGGCCACATTTTTACTTGATGGATCTGCTTATGAGTGGTGGTATACTATGGAGTTGTCGGGCTGGGATGCCCGTACAGTGACTTGGGAGACCTTTCGTGAACGGTTTCTAGACCAGTATTATCCCCGTTCATTCCGTGATGCTAGGGAGACCGAGTTTCTGCAGCTCCAGCAGGGGAGCATGTCCGTAGTTGAGTATGAACAGAAATTTCAGATGCTAGCTCGTTTTGCTCCTACCTTTGTATCAACTGAGGCTGAGAAATGCCGTAGGTTTGAGCTTGGCCTACGGGGGGAGATACGGGCCATTGTGACGGCCGGAGCTTTTGCTACTCTCAGGGAGTTGTCTGATGCCGCGGTGCGGGTTGAGGCTAGTCTCCAGACACGTCCACAGTATTCTGGTGGTGGACAACGTCGCGAGCGTTCATATCCTAGATCGTACGGTCAAAGAGCCCCGAAGAAGGGACGTTATGGTGGAGCCTCATCTGCAGGCAATGATCGATATAGCAGACCTGGTAACTATGAGGGTTCCGAATTCCGAGCGCCTAGGGCGCAGACTACTCCACAGGCGAGCGCGACTTCTATTGCTTCCACGGGACGGCAGGGTGGTGGTTTTGCTCGTGATGCTTCCAGTGTTATCTGTTTCTTCTGTGGCGAGCGGGGCGACTATCAGAGGGAGTGTCCATCTTTGCCACAGGGTGGTGGCGCAGGTCGGGGTGGAGCAGAGCAGGGACGGAGCACAGCTGCAGTTTCTGGGACTGGGAGTACTCGAGGAGGTGGTACTGGAGCGGCTAATGGACAGAGGGGCCGGGGCCGTGGGCGAGCAGCTGGACCACATGCCCGAGTTTTTGCTGTTACGCAGCAGGAGGCCAGGGCAGCACCTGGTGTTGTGACAGGTACACTCACGATCTTTGGGCATGATGTTTGTGCTTTAATTGATCCCAGAGCTACTCATTCATTTATATCACGGGACTGTGAGTTGTTGGTGGGTAGAGAGGTGTCCGCCTTGGACTGTGACTTGGGTGTGAGTACACCCACGGGAGATGTATTTGTGGTAAATCAAGTGTTGTGGGAGTGTCCCGTAATGGTAGGTGATGTTGGTCTGATGGCAGACTTGATACTCTTGGACTTGCACGACTTTGATGTCATTTTGGGAATGGACTGGTTGACGCTCCATCGCGCTTCTATCGAATGTGTCGATAAGAAGGTTACTTTTCGGAGCCCGGGATTACCGGAAACCACTTTTCAGGGAATTCAGCGAACAACTCCTGTCGGAGTGATTTCCGCCCTGAAGGCAAGTAAGTTGTTGAGGAAAGGATGCCAGGGATACTTAGCCCAAGTGATGGATTCACGAGCTGCACCATTGAGGGTGGAGGATATACCGATAGTACGGGAGTTTCCGGATGTCTTTCCAGAGGATCTACCGGGATTACCACCGCATCGAGAGGTCAAGTTCACTGTTGATCTGGTTCCAGGTACGCAACCTATCTCTCAGACTCCGTATCGTATGGCGCTAGCCGAGTTGAAAGAACTGAAGGCGCAATTACAAGAATTACTTGAGATGGGGTTTATTCGACCGAGTGTGTCCCCCTGGGGAGCCCCGGTGTTATTTGTGAAGAAGAAGGATGGGAGTTTGAGACTCTGCATCGATTACAGGCAACTGAATAAAGTAACAGTCAGGAACAAATACCCGTTGCCTCGGATCGATGATTTGTTTGATCAACTGCGAGGAGCGCAGTACTTCTCCAAAATTGATCTACGTTCTGGGTATCATCAGTTGCGGGTTAAGGATGAGGATGTACCCAAGACAGCCTTTAGGACCCGTTATGGTCATTATGAGTTCCTTGTGATGTCGTTTGGTTTGACCAACGCACCCGCAGCGTTTATGGACTTGATGAACCGAGTGTTGCAGCCTTACTTGGATCGCTTTGTCATCGTGTTCATTGACGATATCCTAGTCTACTCGAGGAGTGCGGAAGCACACGAGGAGCACTTGAGGATGGTGCTAGGTACCTTGAGGGAAAACCAGTTGTATGCGAAGCTCAGCAAGTGTCAGTTTTGGTTGACGAGCGTGAGTTTCTTGGGGCATGTGATCTCAACTGACGGGATCAGTGTGGATTCTCAGAAAATTGAGGCAATGGCGAAGTGGGAACAACCAAGGACCGTCACTGAAGTCCGAAGTTTCTTGGGTTTGGCTGGTTACTATAGGAGGTTCGTAGAGGGTTTCTCTACCATTGCTGCCCCCGTTGACGCGACTGACGCGGAAGGGAGTCAAGTTTGTGTGGGATGACGATTGTGAGCGTAGTTTTCGGGAGCTAAAGGAAAAGTTGACATCTGCTCCCATACTGACCCTTCCAGACGATAGTGGGGAATTTGAGGTGTACAGTGATGCATCCTTACAGGGTTTGGGATGTGTACTAATGCAGCATGGGAAAGTGATCGCCTATGCTTCGCGCCAGTTGAAACCGCACGAGCGCAATTATCCGACACACGACTTGGAGTTAGCTGCTGTTGTGCATGCATTGAAAATTTGGAGACATCACCTGTATGGTGCGACTTGCAGAATGTTCACGGATCACAAAAGCCTGAAGTACTTGTTCACTCAGAAGGAGTTAAATGTGAGGCAGCGACGGTGGCTAGAGCTAATCAAGGATTATGATTGTACGATTGAGTACCACCCGGGAAAAGCCAATGTGGTGGCTGATGCTCTAAGCCGGAAGTCAACGCATTCTGTAGCACATCTACGGACGGTTCATTTACCACTTTTGGTTGAACTCCGTACGAATAGCATTGATTTGGGTTTGGATGGCCAAGGTGTCTTGCTGGCTAATTTTCATGTGAGACCACTTCTGGTCGACCGGATCGTTGAGGTTCAATCTCAAGATCCTGTCTCATGTATACTTCGGATTGAAGTGGAAGCCGGTGAACGGCTAGATTTTACAGTCAGGGAGGATGGAGCTTTGCTAAAAGAAGGACGGTTGTGTGTGCCCGACGTCGAGGCACTGAAGAAGGAGATCTTGGACGAAGCTCATAGTTCGGCCTACGCGATGCATCCTGGTGGGACCAAGATGTATCGTACCTTGCGGGAGCACTACTGGTGGCCGGGAATGAAACGGGAGATTGCCGAGTTTGTCAGCAGGTGTCTGATTTGCCAACAAGTGAAGGCTGAGAGACAACGACCTTATGGAGCCTTGCAACCCCTACCTATCCCGGAATGGAAATGGGATCACTTAACGATGGATTTCGTGTTTGGACTTCCTAGGACACCCAGGGGTCACGATGGAGTTTGGGTGATTGTGGACAGGCTTACGAAATCAGCTCATTTCTTGCCAGTGCAAGAGAACTTCAGGTTGACACAGTTGGCCCAGTTGTTTATTGACGAGATCATCCGTTTGCACGGTACTCCGGAATCAATAGTTTCTGACCGAGACCCGAGGTTTACTTCCCGATTTTGGCAGAGTCTGCAGGAAGCATTTGGGACGAAACTTCGTTTCAGTACTGCATTTCATCCTCAGACTGACGGCCAGTCTGAGCGGACCATCCAGACTTTGGAGGATATGATGCGAGCTTGCTCCGTATAATAGCAATCATGCTCCTGACGTCAATCATAGCAATCCTGCTCCTGAGTCATCATACGGTCCGGCTGCTCCGTATAATGACCCCTCGCAGGCAATGCACCGTGACTTCCCCAGTGTCCCAAACATCTGGAGGAGACCATCATATATCCTTGTATCCAGATGGTATATGGAAAACAGTTTTATTAAATCCTTTTATCACATCATTACAATTGGGCCCTGCCCGAAATTTCCATAAAACCATGTAATTCCATTTAGGGTCCCTGACCCAAAATCACAATTATTAAATATAGGGTCCCTGACCCAAAATCACCATTATAATCCAATTGGGCCTCATGCCCGATTTTATGAACCACTGGGCCCACGGCCCGATTTGTAAACCAACTGGGCCCCTGGCCCGATAACATAACTCAAATGGGTCTCAGCCCGATTTCATACCAACTGGGCCCCTGGCCCGATTTCATTAACCAACTGGGCCCCTGGCCCGATTCTCAAATGGACTCCAAATCCGAAATTTCCAACATAATTGGGCCTCAAGCCCGAGTTCTTATTTCCAATTTCAAAACCATTTCATCACAAATAAGACCGGCGCTCCCCATGGTGATGTACTGGGTCGGATAAACCCTAGATCCACCAGTTCCTGTAGTTGGATTTTCAATTCCCGTAGCTCCGCCGATGCCATACGATACGGTGCTTGTGAAATCGTTCGAGTCCCGGGGAGAAACTCGATCGTAAAGTCGATCTCCCTGGGTGGTGGTAATCCAGGTAAATCTCCTGGAAAGACATCAGGAAATTCCCGCACAATCGGGATATCCTCAATAATCAAAGATTCATCCGTAGACTCTACGACATAAGCAAGATAACCCTGACACCCCTTCTGTAAGAGTTTAGTAGCTGTGAGTGCAGATATTACCTTGGGTGATGCGTCTCCACACTCTCCCTGAAATATCACTTCCGGTAATCCCGGACCTCTCAAAGTCAACCGCATGTTACTACAGTCGATGAGTGAATTGTACTCCGACAACCAATCAACTCCAAGTATCACATCGAAATCGTGAACATTCATCAGGATTAAGAGTAACGACCCGAACCGAGAATAATAATATTTTAATGTAAAAAGACTATTTTGCCCCTGAAGGGGGGGGGGAAACCTTGACTTTTGGCCCGGGCAACAATCTGGACTTTGGCCCATGACTATGACGTAGGTCGGGACGTCACGAATCCGTAGACAGGCGGCACGCCGAAATCGGAGTTCGTATGAAGAAGTTATGGTCAAGGAAGCGTTTTAGCGGAATTTACGAACCGAGAACAACGGAATAACCTAATATTTAAATCAAACCGATGGATTGGTGACAAGTGTCACCCATCCAAGCCTACACTATTCCCATAAAGCATCTAACACTATTTAATCTATTTTTATATTATTTATTTTCCCTCCATTTGATTTCAGCCATTGGATTTCTGGCCAGATTGAATCCTGGCCCTTCATTTCTTCTGATTTCCCTTGTTCATGCACGATCTCTGTCTGCCTTTTCTTACAAACTCACACAAACACACATATAGCCCCCCACAAACCCGTGCATTTCATCCATTTTCTCTCGACCAAGGCGATCAAACCAGCCATCCTCTTCGCACCAAACGACCACCCACAGCACCACCATCATCTGGTCTTCACAACCCGTGCAACCACCAGCCACCACCAGCCCATTTTCCCGTCCGAAATTCCGTCCAAAAAGCACGACCCGAAACACGACGGAAACGGGTCCAAGAAGCAAACCGTGACAACCACACCACCGCGACGCGGGGGAAGCTCCAGTCTACACCGTGAGGACCCTAGGAGCTTAACTGGACGACGGCACGGCCTGCGGCGGCGACACGACGGCCGTAAGGTTGAAAACCCGAAAACCCGTTTTACTCCTCTGTTTCGAACCATCGTGTTTTAGTGCTAGGAAATTGATTGTGTGATGTTAGGAATGTTCTAGGGTGAGAGACGAGTCAATCACGACTGGTTTGGACGACGGAGACGGCGTGGATCACCGGAGAAGGCGATCGAACTTTGGTCGTGAGTTTCAGAGAAGAACTGGTGAGTTTTCTTCCATTTTCTTTCCATTTTGAGGTTGTAGAACCATAGAACAGACCTAGACGACCCTATAGGGATGAACCCCGTCGAAAATGGTGGCCGGAATCGTACGGTTGAATCGGGTCAAGCCGCGGGTCGACGGCGACCCGGTTCCAGTCAAACGGGTCTGACCCGATACTGTAGCATGATGACGTCATCATGCTGACGTCACTTCTGACGTCATGATGACGTCATCCTGTCAGATATTGTCAGACCAGGGACCAATCAGAACATGCCACGTGTCACCTGACAAGTGTCAGTGATGACGTCACTGCTGACGTCAGCAGTACTGTAGCAGCGTTGACCCACGCGTTGACCAGGCGCGTGGGGGCGCGTGTGAACAGTGATTTTGGTGGGGCCGGTACCATTTTCAAGGTTTCGACGATACGGATCCAATAGAGGTGGTTTCGTGTCGATCGGAGATTGTTATTTTAGTCAAAATGGGGTTTGAAGCACCGGGAATAGTGCCTGGGATGCGATTTTGAGGCGGATCTGTTCTAGGGTCTTGGTATTGATATTATAGGATCCTTAAGTAACCCTCAGGAATAATAATACAGGTTTATAGAGATCGTTGAGCAGCAAGGACCGAGTGTGAGTGGGCTGTTTGATTTATAAAAGGCTTGCATGCATAAACTGTTTTACTATTTCCACTGATGAGTCTTATGAACTGTTTATATATGTTATTACAATGTTTTGGGCATGAGACCCGTCTGGATTATATGTGGATTTTGTTTGGGATGTCCGGGGGACATAGGGTAAACTATACTGTTATTGTACTGTACTTTCCTACCTGTGTATATTGTCTCCTCCAAGGAGGGTCGTTGGCCTGGGTGGACCCTGGAGTAGTCACGGGGCTCTGACTGAGTGGAGTTGACCCCCGTTGGGCTGCTTACTCTCAGGAAGGCATGTTCATATACCTCGGGCAGTGACCGGGATACCGGGAGCTGATGTACCTAGAGAGTCTCGGGTGTGAGACCCTAAGTGGCAACGCGTAGCCTTAGAACCGTGACATCATTTGGGTTGGGTTTTACAGCGCACTGATATGTTGGTTTCACCTTACGATTATTATTGTGGTTCATTTGTTATGATTTCATTATAATATTATATTTTCACTGCATGCAAGATTTGGAAAACGGAGGGGTAAAACCTTATGATTATTGTATTATTAAATTGATTTCTAAACTGTTATTTTTGGCCCACTCACCCTTGTTTTACTGACCCCTCCAGACCCTGACACGGCAATAGAGGAGGAGGATCCGGAGGAGGAGGCAGAGGTTTAGTTTGCCTAGCTGTGCACCTGTACACCCACTTGTGGGTAGGTTGAGCACCGAATAAATGTACTCTGACTAGTGTGCTCACATGTTGTATTTTACTTTCCCTTGTCTGACAGTATCACTTTAAACACTGTGTTTGTACGTTATCTATCTATGTGAGTCTTCGGTTTTTATTTAAGGGTACTTTTGGTATGTTTAGAGTCATTGTCAGACGGGAGCGGGTCACGTCCCCGGGTGGTCCCAGTGGGATTGGGGCGGGTCCTGTCATGTTGGCTTAGCCTTCTAGCTGCCTTCAAGTAGGCATGCCATTAGTAGAGACTGCTACTATACATGGTTAGTGTTTGGTTCTGAATTGCGACCCATGAACTAACGTTCGAAATCAAGTGAAAGTGGGGCAAGCAGGCATCTTGTTTGCGCTGTTCTTTTCTATGCCTCTCGTGAGGACTTTAAATATTTTCTCTTGTGCCTAGTCCAAATTCAATGTTTGGTGTGTTCATGTTCGCGACATGCAATTCAGTTTCCCAGGGTTATGAGAAGGACTTTGACAGATCAACATTTCTAAGTCAAGCTGTTTGAATGCTAAACTAGAACACGACGATGGTTCTACGATTTAAGCAACATATAGAACCATTGCATGGTATTTTCCAGTTATCAGAGCCAAGACTTGGAAGAGCCAATGTGGCAAAGAAGAGGGAAGAGGTGAGGCAAACACTTAGAACATAAATTAAGTAGTTGCACTGAAGATGGAATTACATGTGCGTGGAGTAAGTCATCCCTAGACTAAGTCATGAGCTAGAGTTGGCCGACAGAGATCATCAATAGATGTGAACATCCCTTGCAAATCATACCAAGGGTGTTGGCAGAGCAGTAAAAAGACATGATGATGTCGAAGGTGAGTTTGTGAGGTTGTGAAGGTGTGGGTGTCTCAATAGACTGATTGAAGGCAGCTACAGTGAGGATGATGATCTCCAGACAAACAGAGAAAGCTTACTCGGAAAGTAGTGTGAAGGTTGGGAAATCTCCAGGTGCGAGCTTAGGTTGCAATTCAGATTGGATTGAAAGCTTTTGAGAGGGGTTGAGAGAGAAGAACTGAGTCCAAGACTAGGTCGAGGATACAGGTTTTTCCAAGAAGGCTACCTTTTGAGTAACAAAGAAATTTTTTGAGGGTTTTGAAGTTATTGTAATTGATTGGGTTTGATCAATTGTATTTGTTTGAGTTGAGTTGGTTGTCCTTTGAGAAGAGGTATTCTTCTCCTTTTATAGGCGGCTTAGGGTAGTGGATGGTCGACACGTGCATTCTCGCGTGCATCTCAATTGCGACGTGCATTTACCGTATGATTGGTTTGGGGTTGAGACCCCGTGTTCTATGATTGAAATTGAGACTTCGTGCTGGTTTCGTTGATTTGATTTTGGACTGAGACCCTACTGAGTTAATGGCTTCGGTTGAGAAGCAGTTTTCACTGTATTTGATTTAAAAAGCATTATGTTTTGCTTTCAGAAAGTATTTGAAATAAAGTGGTTTTATGATGCATGCATGCTTTTACGTGAAGGATATAAATGTCTTATTGTGAAATGCGTTTTTATTAAATCATTTATTTTTGTCCACTCACAGCTTTTATGGTTTTAATACCCTTCAGGTTGACAGCGGATGCGAGCTGTAGCAGAGATCGAGACATCACCGATCCTGATGTACTCTGATGGACCCCGAGCGGGTGACGAGTTTATCCCTAGTTTGACACGCGGTGTCAGACGGGAGCAGACATGTCCCACGATAATCTAGGGGGATTGGGACGGGTCCTGTCAAAGTGGTATCACAGCATGTGTTGCTTTCAAAGTGACGCGCAGGTGCTGTGTAACGACCCGTCCCAAATTCCAGGTTAGATTAGTGACTAATCACGATTAGTGAGGCTAATCAGTGATTAGTTAGGCTAAATCGGACGAAGGATGCGAAATGACCGTTTTGCCCCTGATGGTGGCAAAACGTTGACTTTTCAATCGGGCGGTCAAATGGACTTTGACCGATGACCATGACGTAGTTCGTGACGTCACGAGTTCATAGACAGGTGGCACGTTCAATTCCGACGTTCGAGGAAGAAGTTATGACGTTCAGAAGTTTAGGGGCATTTTGGTAATTTTGGTTAAAAGGGGTCAAAATGTTGACTTTTTGACCGGGAGGTCCAATGGCCGAGGGCCGAAGACCGTTACGTAGATAAGGACGATACGAATCCATAGGCAGGCGGCACACTGAAATCGGACTTCAAACGGGAGAGTTATGGGTCACGAAAGTTCGATTTCACTATGCACGAACTTCGAGACGGGGACGTTTTGGCGAAATCTGATTGGGTGGATATTTTGGTGGGCCCCATGGATGAGTGACAAGTGTCACTCATCCCATTGACTTGATCCCCCAATTTGTGGATCTACATAATTAATTAATATTATTTAATTAATTTTATAATCCAATCCCCACCTAATTCAATCCTAGCCATCTAATTAAATTCTAACTTTAAATCCACACCCTCCATTCCATCTCTCTTTCTCTCATCAGCCATCCTCCTTCATCTTTGTTCATCCTCCCACCCGAAACCCATAACCCCATTTTTCTTCATTTTCTTCATTTTCTTTCAAAAACCGAAACACACACACACCATCACCATTCATTGCTTGGGTGTGACCGTGAGTGAGAGGAGGGAAGGACAGAGAGGCTGGGACAGCGAGTCACGGCGACGGACGACGGAGGACACGGCGGAGGAGCCGAACCCGTGAGGTAAGAAAACTTCAAAATTCGAAAATGAGTTTTAAGGGACGGTTTTGGGTTTCTGTGGATCCTAACACATTCTAGGGACTTAGGGGAGTCAAGAGGGATTGGTTTCGAGGCATTGGACGGCCTGTAACAACCGTGAACGGCGGAGGAAGTCACGGTCGCCATGGCCGAATTGAAGGTACGAGTTTTTGATGTTTTTCTTCCATTTTAATGTCATAGAACCCTAGGATAGGATTAGAGGATGAAAATGGGACAAACGGGAGGCATTTTGGTGGTCGGACGGTGGAGAACCAGCCGGGTCAAGTCGCGGGTCACGGCGACCCGGTTGCAGGGTTCGAGTCGACCCGTCGAGTGGTTGAAGGTGGTGACGTGGCATGATGACGTGGAACCTGTCAGATTTTCAGGTGATGTGGACCACTCATCAGCCGACATGTGTCACATGTCAGTGCACATTCAGCACTGACATGGTAGTGACGTGGCCCAATCAAGGGCTGACACGTGGCACTGACGTGGACCAGTGCCGTGATGACACGTGGCACATGTCAGACTGCCACGTGGCACTGACAGCATAGTGATGTGGACCAATGGGAGCTTGACACGTGGCACCTGTCAGAGTCTGACATGTCAGACCTGACAGCTGTCATGCTGACGTCAGCGATGACGTCAGCAGGTACTGTAGCAGGCGCGTGAAGCCCACGTGCAGCCACTTCAGGCGGCGCGTGAGGGCGCGTGGCAGGGAATCTGGGGAAGGTTCCAACATACGAAATCATCTATTCGATGTTACGAACATTTTGGGACTAGTTTCGTGTCAATCGGACACCGTCTCGATATGTTTCGGGGCATCGGAAGGTTTAGGTTCGGTTTTAAAAATAGTTAAAAATACGGGAAAATTACGGGGCTTTAGTGGGAGGTTAATTAAGTAGTTAGTAACCTTCTATTACGATTTGGACAGGTTTGGGAGTCCCGGTGACGGTGATCGGCTCGGGGAGCCGTATGGCACGCAAATCGAGGCGGCAGCTCGGACGGTCTGTGAGTGGACCTTGTTTTCTAAATTGGTGCATGCATAAATGTTTATTATATGTTTTAAATGCTTGTTTGTAATGCCATGGGTGCATTTGTATGTGGTTACGTATAAGCACGTATTTCGAGATTTCGGCCTTATACGGTGCTTATACGGGTCTGTATTTCTTTATTGATTTAAATGAACTGGATTTGGATTTCAAAAGGATAAACTCGGGTATGAGACCCATTTGATTTTGTCTCGGGCATATGACCTCAGATTTCGGGCACGGTGCCCAGTTGATGTCCTATGTTCGGGTACGAGACCTAGTCACTTTACGGTTTTGATTTCAGGTCAGGGAACCTTAAATGGATTCCCAGGTTCATGACGATTTATGGGAACCGGCATGAACCCTTGTTATGGTATCGTGGTTCATGATGGTTTATGGGAACCGGCATGAACCCTTGTTGGTTATCACGGTACATGACGGTTTATGGGAATCGGCATGTTACCTCGGTTATGTTATTACGGTACATGACGGTTTATGGGAACCGGCATGTTACCTGATTATGGATATTATGGATCATGACGATTCAGGGGAACCGGTCATGAATGTTTATGTTATGTATATATATGTTCATCTACCTTCCTTTACTTCTATTATCTCCTCCGGGGAGGGTCGTTGGCCTGGGTGGACCCCGGAGTAGTCACGGAGCACCGACTGAGTGGAGTCACCCCCCAGTTGGGTTCCTTTCTCTCAGGAAGGCTATGGTTACTATTACCTCGGGTAGGGTCAGTGGTCTGCGGACATTGACCTTGACTTTGAGATGACTCATATTGAGACCCGGGTAGCACGCGCATAGCTTTGGATACCGTGACAGGATTGGTTGTGTGACTTATATATATGTATGTGATGTATATATGATATATGATATGTGGTGTGTACAGGTGTGCACAGGATTTGAGCAGTGGCTCGTGTACTTGGTTTCTTCATGGTTTAGGGCCGAGTCCCGTATGGATTTGGGCAGTGGCCCGTATGGTCGTTTTCATTGTGGTCCTTTCGACCTTGATTTATATCTGCTTTGGGCTTAGTCCCACATATGGTTTGTTTTGGATAAATGGTTTTCGAATGCATGCATGCTTTTTCGTGGAGGGTACAAATGTCTTATGAAATGTTTTTATAACTCTTTGTTTTGTCCACTCACAGTTTTTAATGTTTTGACTGCCCTTCAGGTTGACATCGGATGTGGACTGTAGCGGAGACCGAGATACCACATACCTCCTCCGGATCCTGGCGTACTCTGATAGCCCGGGAGGGCAAAGGTCGGAAATATCCCTTGTCTGACACTTCGTGTCAGACGGGAGCAGGGTCATCCCGCACTAATCCCGGGGGGATTGGGATGGGTCCTGTCAACGTGGTATCAGAGCATAGGATTGCTCGTAGGATGCTTATCAGAGCGGGGGTGTCTCTATTCGAGCAACCGTGTAGCTCTTGGAGTATGTACGCAGGTCGAGGATGTGATATCTCAAGGGGCTGCAGTTCGTGGTCAACCTGATTGTTGGGGTGCCGGTACGATTGTTAGTAGGATTGGTATGCCTTGGTTCGGCATTTGAGGCCGGGGTTGCCATAGTTCTGTCAAGGTTGACAGTGTGAGACCCTACGGAAGGGATGACGTACCTGTACGTTAATGTAACGACCCGTCCCGAATATCGGGATTTAATAATATTTAATTGTGATTTACTAATCTGGGATTAGTTGTGTGATTTCGGACGAATTGTGCAAAATGACCATTTTGCCCCTGTGCGTGGGCAAAACGTTGACTTTTATTTCGGATGGTAAAATGGACTTTGACCGATGACCGTGATGTAGTTCGGGACATCACGAGTTCATAGACAGGTGGCACGTTCGATTCCGACGTTCGTGGTGAAAGTTATGATGTACGGAAGTGCAAGGGCATTTTCGTAATTTGGACGATATAGGGAGAAATGTTGACTTTTTGATCGGGGGGTCCGATGGCCGAGGACCGAGGACCATTAGGAAGGTCTCGATGCCCTGAGTTCGTAGACAGGCGGCACGCATCAATCGGAGTCCATATGACCGAGTTACGGGTCAAGATGCGTTAGGGGCATTTTGGTAATTTTCTGCACAAGGGCAGAATTGTAATTTCACACGGGACACTGTTTCATTGAACTGGCCGTGAAGTGGATGCTTTGTGCGATCGATCCCATGATTTGTTTATCAATTTAATGGTTGAATTGGGACAGTGTGAGGTGTGATTGCACATGTATTGTGCTGGCAATCGATTGCACGACATGGGCATTGGTTTGTTTAATGGTTTCGGGTCAGTGCAGGGGAACCTTGCACAGTCGTTTGAGGACGGTTTTGGGTGCCTTTAACGGCTAAATTGGATTAAAGGAATGGAATATATGTCGAGTGGGTTACTCTGGGATTGAGAATGAAAGGAAATGAGGGAAATTGGTGTTGGATTTCTCTGAAAACCCGAAATTGGTTTCTGGGAAATTCAAATGCAAACTTCTAGTTTTAGGCCAGCCCAAGCCTAATTGATGATGGATTGAGCTTCCTGGAACTTCAACGTGTCGAACCAGATCAAATGTGACAGGACCCGCCCCGATCCCACAGGGACCACAAGGGGACGTGCCCTGCTCCCGTCTGACACCCAATAATTCATACCAATTTTAACCTCAAAACATCAAATGCATAAATAACCAAATTAAAGTCATACATCAAATCCGAATTAAACGAATGTCAGACAAGGGATGAAAACCAAAATTACAAGATGCGAGCACGACTCTAAAGTAAACCTGCGGGTACACCGCCCAACAGGGGATCAGGTACGCAGTATGTAGATCTACGCCTCAGCCTCAGGTTCCTCCTCTACCTCAGTTTCCCGACCTGGAGGGGTTATCAAAACATTAAGGGTGAGTGGACCGAAACTCAAGTTTATGAAATCGTTTGATAATTAAAACATAAAATTTACCCCTCCGTTTTCCAAACATGCGTGCATCATTATTCAAAATCATAAACCATATAATATGAACCATAAGGCATGTAATAAAACCATAAGTATAATTTTAGTTGCTGCACTATACACTCCAATCCCGACATCCCTGATGTCTGACGTCCCTGACGTCCAATAGGTCACAATCACAAGGCTACGCGTGCCACTCGGGTCTCAATTTCCGAGTTCATTCCCCGAACCCCGTTCGGGTACTGCATCCCCGATGCTTAGCGTCATAGACGCTGGACGTACTAGACGTCTGTGACCTCTCCGGGGTACCTCGCCGGAGGAGACAATATAATATGGAAGGATCTATACAGTGCAGTAACAAATGCATTTTATTGATATCCACATGCAAGGCATATATATACATAGATAAAATCCGAACCAATCATTAAGTTTCATCAGACGGGTCTCAAGCCCAAATACCGTGAAACGTGCCATAACCATATTTTCCATATCATCAAAAACCATTATTGATTTAGCATGTGAATAAGTATAATAAACCAGAAAAACATTTATGCACGCAAGGGTTTAAGAAAATGGCCCACTCACAGTACAATCCTGCTAGAAATCGAACGTATACCCTCGTCCTGGTACAAATGTACAATCCCTGTCAAGTCCAAAGTATTCGTAAAGGTCAATACAAACCCCTAACATTCAACCATGAAAGCCTAGGTCGAAACCGGCCCGGGAAAGCCGCCCGAACGCGCTTCCCAAGGCATTAAACCTTAATTTGACCAACTTAATGATCTCCGATCGACCCGAAACCACCGCCATTGGATCCGGATCGTCGAAACCTAAAGAATGGTGGTGGTCCCACCAAAAACACTGTTCACACGCGCCCCCACGCGCCGGTCAACGCGTCGGTCAACGCAGGAACAGTCCTGCTGACGTCATCGCTGACGTCACTGCTGACGTCAGCATGACGTCATGCTGACGTCATCTGACAGCTGTTAGGTCTGACATGTCAGACTCTGACAGGTGCCATGTGTCAACATCCGATTGGTCCACCTCGCTGATCTGTCAGGCCACGTGTCAGATCTGACATGTGCCACGTGTCAGCACGGCACTGGTCCACGTCACTGACATGTCAGTGACACGTGGCAGTCCCTGACTGGTCCACGTCACTGACATGTCAATGCTGACTGTGCACTGACATGTGACACGTGTCGGCTCACGGTTGGTCCACGTCACCTGACAGACTGACAGGGTGCCACGTCATCACCGTTGTCCTCAAACGGGTTGACCCGAAAACCTGCAACTCGGGTCGATCAGACCCGCGATCAAGACCCGGTCACCATTTCTTCATTTCTCAATCATTTTCATTCCTTTTGATTCCTAGCTACTCGTCTGGATCCTAGGAAGGGTTCTATGGAATTAGAATTGATAAAAACAGATAGGATCGAGGGCCTACCTCGAAGAACAGAACCGGCCTCCCGTCGCAGTTGTGTCACCGTCCTGAGCACCTCCGGCCACGAGTTCAATCTCAGTAGGTTCCTGGCAGTCCCTAGAGTCGATTAGGATCCATAAAAAACAAAACTAAACGTGGGAAATGGATTTACCAAAATCTGGGTTTGAAACCGCCACGGGTTTCCCTGATTCCTTCCTCGTCGCCGTCCTCCGCCGTGGTCACTGCCGTCGCTCAGCCTCGCCAGTGAGTCCCCAATACGCAGACACAGAGAGTGGATGATTTGCTGGGATGTTTGATCGAAATGGACAGAATGTGCTCTGCGGGTATGAAATATAAAGAAATGGAGGGAAGGAAACGGACGGTCCAGATTTGATCTCCATGATTAGATCAATGGCTCAGATTAGATCAGGGGTTTTCCATCCAAGGGCTGGAATTTAAAGCTGATTTAATTGCTATTTAATCCAATAGTTGTCACTCACCAGGTGTCCTCCAATCAGATTTCCTGAATATAATATTCGACACGAAAACCGAGACACGAACCTCCCGAATTCACGTTTCTGACCATAACTTCCTCGTACGAAGTCCGATTTCGGCGTGCCGCCTGTCTACGGATTCAGGACGTCGAGGCCTACCCAACGGTCCTTGAGTCAACTGAAAATTGGTTGCCAAGAGAAAAGTCAACATTTTCCCCCGAGAGTCCAAATTACGGTAATGCCCCTGAACTTCCGATAGTCATAACTTTTACCCTGATCGTCCGAAATGGATGTGCCACCTGTCTATGAACTCGTGACGCCCCGAACTACATCACGGTCATAGGTCAAAGTCCATTTAGTTCATAAATCAAAAAGTCAACATTTGACCATGCCAATCACAAGGGTAAAAGCGTCAAATCACATATTAAATTACAATATTGGGATCCTCGAATTTCCGGGGTGTTACAACCTTCCCCCCTTAAGAAATTTCGTCCCGAAATTTCAAAGAAACAAATGAGGAAATTGTTCTCGCATCTGAGCCTCAGGCTCCCATGTGGCTTCTTCCACGTTCTGGTTTCTCCAGAGAATCTTCACGAGAGGGATCGTCTTCCGACGTAGTACCTTGTCCTTCCGATCCAAGATCTGTACTGGTTGTTCTTCAAAGCTCAAATCCTCCCGTAGTTCGACAGGTTGTTCCCCAAGTACATGAGAAGCATCACGTACGTACATCCGCAACATCGATACGTGGAAGACATCGTGAACTCTGGATAGTTCTGGGGGTAGCGCCAATCTGTATGCAACTCTGCCAATTCTCTCCACGATCTCATATGGTCCGATAAAACGCGGACTCAGTTTCCCTCGTCGACCGAATCGGATAATCCCCTTCCACGGTGATAACTTCAGGAAGACGAAATCTCCCACTTCAAATTCCAAGTCTCGAATCCGTCGATCAGCATAACTTTTCTGGCGATCCTATGCCACCTTCAATCTCTCCTTGATCACGCGAACAGTTTCCATGGTTAAGTCCATCATCTCCGGCCCTACAGCCGCTCGCTCTCCTATCTCCGTCCAGCAGATAGGTGTCCTGCACTGTCGGCCATACAGTGCCTCATAAGGTGCCATCCCGATGCTTGCCTGATAGCTGTTGTTGTAAGCGAATTCCATCAATGGCAAATGAGTATCCCAAGAGTCCTGAAATTGTAGTACACATGATCTCATCATGTCCTCCAGGGTCTGAATGGTTCTTTCAGACTGTCCATCGGTTTGAGGATGGAAAGCAGTACTGAAACGTAGGGTTGTTCCCAAAGTAGCTTGCAAACTTCGCAAGAACCTGGAAGTGAAACGCGGATCACGATCGGACACGATCGATTCCGGCGTACCATGCAATCGTATGATTTCCTTCACAAACAACTGAGCCAGTCGATTAGGTTTATAGGTCTCCTGAACTGGCAGAAAATGGGCTGATTTGGTTAACCGATCCACGATCACCCATACTCCGTCCACCCCACTCTGAGTTCTCGGTAACTTAAAGACGAAGTCCATGGTGATGTGATCCCACTTCCACTCGGGAATCGGAAGTGGCTGCATAGCCCTATACGGTCTCTGCCGTTCCGCCTTAACCTGCTGACAGGTTAAGCATTTGCTCACGAACTCAGCAATATCCTTCTTCATTCCTGGCCACCAATAATGGTTCCGGAGGGTACGGTACATCTTTGTACCTCCCGGATGCATAGCATAGGCCGAACTATGGGCCTCCTCAAGAATCTCGGCCCGTAACTCTGCCACTGCAGGTACACACAAACGGCCCAATTTCACAAGTGCTCCATCGTCCCGGATGGTAAAATCCTGTCTCCCCTCCGCATCGACCTCAATTCTGTAAATACAGAGTATCGGATCCTGAAGCTGTGCCTCGATGATCCGATCAATCAGTACTGGTCGTACATGGAAGCTGGCCAACAAAGCTCCATGCGCATCCGTACCCAAGATAACCCCCGCCTTCCAGAGTTCCACTAGCAAGGGAAGATACACCATCCCTAGGTGTGCAACAGTTCCCGCTGATTTCCTGCTGAGTGCATCCGCCACCACATTGGCCTTACCCGGATGGTACTCGATCGTACAGTCATAGTCCTTCAGCAGCTCCAACCATCTCCGTTGTCTCATGTTAAGCTCCTTCTGAGTGAATAAGTATTTAAGACTCTGGTGGTCGGTGTATATCCGACACGTTGCGCCGAACAGATAATGTCTCCAGATCTTGAGAGCATGAACCACCGCCGCCAACTCCAAATCATGAGTAGGGTAGTTCAACTCATGAGTCTTCAGCTGCCGGGATGCATAGGCGATAACCTTGCCAGTTTGCATCAACACGCAGCCCAGACCTTGCAGCGATGCATCACTGAAGACCACAAACTCTCCACTGTCGTCCGGCAATGCAAGGACAGGTGCAGTGGTCAATCGATCTTTCAACTCTTGAAAGCTCCGATCGCACTGCTCGTCCCAGATAAACTTTACTCCCTTCCGAGTCAAACGAGTCAATGGTGCAGCAATTTTGGAGAAACCTTCCACGAATCTCCGGTAGTAGCCTGCTAACCCGACGAAACTCCGCACCTCGGTCACTGTTGTCGGTTTAGCCCAGTTGGTCACCGCTTCTGTTTTCTGGGGATCCACGCGAATCCCATCCGTCGATATCACGTGTCCCAGAAAACCAATACTGCTCAGCCGAAACTGACACTTGCTCAGCTTGGCGTACAATTGTTCTTGTCTCAGCCTCTCCAAGACCAACCGTAGATGTTCCTCATGTGCACGGGCGCTCCTCGAGTACACCAAAATGTCATCGATGAACACAATCACGAACTTATCCAGGTAGGGTCGGAAAACCCGGTTCATCAGATCCATGAATGCTGCTGGAGCATTCGTCAAACCAAATGGCATAACAAGGAACTCGTAGTGTCCGTAACAGGTTCGAAAAGCAGTTTTCGGAATATCCTCCTCCGAAATCCTCAGTTGGTGATACCCAGACCGCAAATCAATTTTCGAGAAGCACTGAGCTCCCCGCAACTGGTCAAAAAGGTCATCGATCCTGGGTAGAGGATACTGGTTCCTCAGCGTCACCTTGTTGAGTTGTCGATAGTCAATACATAAACGGAGACTTCCTTCCTTCTTCTTCACGAACAACACCGGTGCTCCCCACGGTGAAGTACTCGGTCGGACATATCCCAAATCCACCAACTCCTGCAATTGAGTCTTGAGTTCTCGTAACTCGGCCGCCGCCATCCGGTAAGGTGCCTGGGATATAGGTTGGGTACCCGGGAGTAGTTCAATAGTAAACTCAATCTCCCGCGATGGTGGCAATCCAGGTAAGTCTTCCGGGAATACATCCGGAAACTCACAGACCACCGGTATTTCGTCGATAACCGGAGTATCGACCCGTTCTGACACGACATGCGCCAGATAACCCTGGCATCCCTTCCGTAGAAGTTTGGTAGCAGTAAGTGACGAAATCACTTGAGGAGGCGAACCATCACGTTCCCCCTGAAAGATAACTTCCAGCAAACCCGGGCTCCGCAAAATCACTTGCTTGCTACAGCAGTCGATGAGCGATCCGTGCTCCGACAGCCAATCCATCCCTAGGATTATATCGAAGTCGTGGATATCCATAATAATTAAGTCTGCTGGTAAATTCACATCCTCAATTCTTACCGGGCACCTTCGAATCACCTGATTCACAAGGTACACGATACCCATCGGGGTGCTAACACCCATTTCGCAATCTAAAGCTGATACCACACAATCAAGCATACCAGCACAACTCTTCGAAATAAAAGAATGTGTAGCCCCCGCATCCATCAATACACGTACAAGAAGGTTAAAGATATGTAGTGTACCTGTGACCACGCCTGGAGCAGTCCTCGCCTGCTTCTGGGTCATTGCAAACACTTGGGCCCTCGACCCTCCGTTCCGTCCGCGCCCGCGCGCGCCACGCCCAGCACCACGGTCACCTCCCTGACCGCGACCTCCATTAGTGTGGGAAGCCGTGCTCTGCACCACACTCGAGCCCCCAGCGTCGTTGTTCTTGGACAACTGCGGGCAATCAATGGCATAGTGGCCCTCCTCTCCGCAAGCAAAACAAGTTACTGGCCTCGGCCTGTCCGAATGCCCGCCAGAAACACCGCTCCAAGATGAGCGCTGTCCATAGTTGTATCCAGATCCTCTGCCCTGAGAGCCTCCACGTCGACCCGACCAGCCACGACCCTTGAAGGATGAGGGTGCTCCCCTGTAGCTCCCTCCCTTGTTGTTCTTACGGCCCGATGGCCCATGATGTGGGCTGTCAGGACCGCCCCCGAAAGGGGCATCGATAACCGTGCCCGGTCCTGATCCCGTCTGGCAAGATGACTGAAAATCCCATGTTACCCTCAGTACTTGCCAAACCAGGGATAGCCATACGTACTTACTCATGCCTCCGCCCCTCGTACAGCCTCGAACAACGCGCAACGACCTGGAGGGTCAATAAAACCAAAAGGTGTGAGTGGACAAAAATAAATCAGTCTAGCAAAACAATTACAACAAACATTTTTACCCTCCGCGTAAAAACGAATGCATGCATACAAAAATCATTTCGCAAACGGTTCAGATTTCCCACATAAGAAAAACTATGTATCAAATATCAACATAAGGAAAAACTCATATGAACCTCAAAATCAATTTCCTTCCTCAACCATCGGGTCTTAGCCCGCAACCATAAACACCGGGCCTCAGCCCAAAACCACGAATCTAGACAACTGCACATCATGATCCAAAACCAACAACCATAAACCGGGCCACTGCCCAACTCAACTGAAACATCAGAAATCATCAATAAATCGCTAGTCGATCATTTTGCTGGATGTCAAGTGCGCCCGAGTCTTTAAACTCAAAACCATGCGCATAAACAGGCCTTCCCGGGATATCAACGAGTCTTTAAACTCAAAACATAAGCAATAGGCCTCGGGGGTATCACAGTAACCGAGTCTTTAAACTCACGAGTCTTTAAACTCATTAAGGGCCCTCCCCCGTCATCAATTAACCGAGTCTTTAAACTCAAAACGTGCTCCAGCAATAGCACCGGGTTTTTAAACCCAAAACAGTTTTCAAACACAACAACGGGTCTTCAAACGCAAAGCAATTTTCAGCGGGTCTTTAAACCCCAAAACAGTTCATCAATCACGACAACGTGGGATCCATCCCAAAATCACATTTTTCCCAGCAGGACCCATGGTCCGAATTTCCACATTCCTTTTCCCCAAATCAGACTTTACAAACATAATCAAATTATCATGAAACACGGGGCATGCAAAATCAGACCAAATCACTTTATTAAATCCTTTTTCATTCCCGAATTCGAATTCGCAATAATGATTCCGTAAGCCGGCATCCGGAAGCATCATCCCGAACCCAAACCAAGAATCCACTTTAAATTTTCGAAAACCGAAATCCCGTAAATCAAAGTTACTTTTAGGCCGCGAGCACCAAGCCCGAAATCACCCTCTTCAAATCCATTTTTATTCTTAGAAATCACCCCTTTCTCAAAACTCATTTCCAACACATCGAACCCACAATCATAATCACCAAAATCACAATCCGATCGAAATAATACTCAAACCCATTTTTAAAATCCTCAAAATCACAAGTCCCATTTCAATTCCCAGACTCAACATCAACAGTGACCAAATCACAATAACTCGAAATCTCGTAAAACGTGCAAATCCGGAACATTCTCGAAAAACGTGTCAAAACCGTAAGTCACACTCGCAAATCATAAACAACCTTCTTAAATCATTTTACACCCATTTCATATAATTTCTTTCATTAAACCATCCTTAAGCACACGAGTGACCATAGTCTCGAGATACGTGTAATTTCACATGTATAGTAAAAATAAGTAGAAATACGAGAATCGAATACGGAAATCGAAATCAGTCACACCTTATAATCATAATCATAAAATCATAGAAATAATTTATGCATGCATTAAATTTTGAAAGCAAGTCCACTCACACACCAATTTAAGGCTCGGCTTTGCGCCGCACGCATGCCCGTAATTCCCGACATTTTCCAGAAACTCGAATCCTGTCCGAAAACACATTCTCGGGTCATTAAGGTCTCAAATATCATCATACAAATCCCCCATAATTTTCCGGGATTTAATCGTTAATTGAAAACGAGACATAGACCTTCGGACCCTCGGAACCACATTGAAACGGTGTCCGATAAACTCAAAATCAACCCTAAAATGTTCGTTACAATGTGTAGGACAAAAGCCATTTTGAACTCACCTTGAAAATCGGACCCACGCGCCGTCACGCGCCGCCGCAAGCGGCTGCGCGTGACACCCACGCGCCTGCTACAGTGACGGTGAACAGTTCGCCTTCTTCGCCCGTTTCCTCTGCAAACGGGTCCTGCAACCCGCGTGACAACCCGGTTAGATAGCGATCAATTCACAATCAATTCCTTTCCTTTTTGATCCTAACTTCTTCTATAACCATTTAATTCCAGTTCTATGTCATCCATTAGCCTCGACATAGACTAAATCGATCGACCCCAGACTCGAACAGTCGACAGGTCGAGTTCTGGAACTCACCCAACACAGTTCCATTCTCGAATTAGCTTAGACAGGAGCTTAATATGACCCATACGAACATTAAACCGCAACCAATTTCATAAACCTTTACCTGTAGGTAGTCGTCCGCAAGCTCAAAAATCCTCCGAACCAGAAGCTTCAATTCATGGGCATACGGTGATCAGTTCCCTTCAATTTTCGTATGGTCGAGCTCGAAATGAGCCCAGAAGACTAATCGTGGTCTCAGTTTGGCTCCATACCGTTCACAAACAAACTTTCGAATTTCCCTCCAAAAGGTCCCGAGTTCCCCGATCCTGCTTCTCCCTCAACATCAGCTCTCTCTTCTCTCCACAATAATCCTCTCGACTCCCTCTAACTCCCTATGTTTAATCCAGCCCTCTCCAGCAACCAAGGCACACCCAGTCACACTCTGTTCTCTGTTTCCCGCAAAGGACCCAAAACCAAATTACAAAGCCTCCCGTGCTCTGATCAGTTCAAACCACCACCCGTTCATGTCCCAATTCCACAAGACTGTGTCTGCCCGTGCCCTGTGCAAGCCACTCAACGCATAAACAAACCCATTGCTCCAATTCCAACCTCACCCGTGCACTGCCCGTTTTTATTTTCCAATTCCACGCCCAGCACAGCGTCCAGCCGTCCCAGGCACGTTGGCCTCCCACTCAGCCCCCAATCGCATAAACAAAGCCATCACACGAAGCCCAAGCATCATGCTCCATAAACAAATCCATCCGTCCACCCGTGCTCTGTTTCCTGAGAAGTGTCAAGCACCATACACGGCTGTCGCACAAAACAGCAGCCAAAATTACCATTCTACCCTCAATTGAAAAATTACCAAATTGCCCCTCACCTTCTGTGACCCGTAACTTGGTCACCCGATATCCGTTTCACGCGTGCCGCCCGTCGTTGTACCCGGGACATCAAGACCTTCCTAACGGTCCTTGGCCCTCGGCCATCGGACCCCCCCGGTCAAAAAGTCAACATTTCCCCTTATTTCGACCAAATTACGGAAATGCCCCTGGACTACCGAACGTCATAACTTTCTCCACGAATGTCGGAATCGAACGTGCCACCTGTCTATGAACTTGTGACGTCCCAAACTACGTCACCGTCATCGGGCAAAGTCCATTTGACCGCCCGAATAAAAAGTCAACGTTTTGCCCACAACCAGGGGCAAAACGGTCATTTTGCACCGTTCGTCCGAATTCGCCCAACTAATCACCGATTAACCCCGCTAATCATGATTAGTTAGTAATCTAATCCCGAATTCCGGGACGGGTCGTTACATGGGCGATCCTGACGTCGCCTCTCCCCCGAAGGTTGTCGCGATTGGTGTGCCGCCAGACTGGCCTCGACACGCACCGCTGCGTCGACCATATCTCTCAGAGAAGCATGAGTGGTGGCAGTCACGCTGGCCCGGATCTCCCCTCGGAGTCCAAGCTCAAACCGCTGGCATTTGTCCTCCTCCGTGCTTACGAATGAAGCAGCGAACCGGGAAAGTTTCCCGAAAGTTTGCTCGTAGTCCGCAACGGACATATCACCCTGCTCCAGCCGCAGGAATTCCGCCTCCCGCGCCGCGCGAAAGGATCGCGGGTAGTACTGGTCCAGAAATCTGGAACGGAAAGCTTCCCAAGTAGTGGTATGGACAGACCACCTGACAGGACCCGCCCCGATCCCACAGGGACCACAAGGGGACGTGCCCTGCTCCCGTCTGACACCCAATAATTCATACCAATTTTAACCTCCAAACATTTAAAAGCATAAATAACCAAATTAAAGTCATACATCAAATCCGAATTAAACGAATGTCAGACAAGGGATATAATTCAAAAATACAAATTTGCGAGCACGACTCTAAAGTAAACCTGCGGGTACACCGCCCAGCAGGGGTTCAGGTACGCAGAAGTAGATCTATGCCTCAGCCTCTGGTTCCTCCTCTACCTCAGTTTCCCGACCTGGAGGGGTTATCAAAACATTAAGGGTGAGTGGACCGAAACACAAGTTTATGAAATCGTTTGATAAGTAAAACATATAATTTACCCCTCCGTTTTCCAAACATGCGTGCAACATAATTCAAAATCAATAACCATATAATATGAACCATAAGGCATATAATAAAACCATAACCATAATTTTAGTTGCTGCACTATACACTCCAATCCCGACATCCCTGATGTCTGACGTCCCTGACGTCCAATAAGGTCACAATCACAAGGCTACGCGTGCCACTCGGGTCTCAATTTCCGAGTTCAATCCCCGAACCCCGTTCGGGTACAGCATCCCCGATGCTTAGCGTCATAGACGCTGGACGTTCAAGACGTCCGTGACCTCTCCGGGGTACCTCATCCGGAGGAGACAATACAATATGGAAGGATCTATACAGTGCAGTAACAAATACATTTTATTGATATCCACATGCAAACATATATATACATAGATAGAATCCGAACCAATCATTCAGTTTCATCGGACGGGTCTCAAGCCCAAATACCGTGAAACGTGCCATAACCATATTTTCCATATCATCAAAACCATCATTGTTTTAGCATGTGAATAAGTATAATAAAACCAGAAAACATTTATGCACACAAGGGTTTAAGAAAATGGCCCACTCACAGTACAGTCCTGCTAGAAACCGAACGTATAGCCTCGTCCTGGTACAAATGTACAATCCCTGTCAAGTCCAAAGTATTCGTAAAGATCAATACAAACCCCTAACATTCAACCATGAAAGCCTAGGTCGAAACCGACCCGGGAAAGCCACCCGAACGCGCTTTCCAAGGCAATAAACCTTATTTTGACCAACTTAAAGATCTCCGATCGACCCGAAATCACCGCCATTGGATCCGGATCGTCGAAACCTAAAGAATGGTGGTGGTCCCACCAGAAACACTGTTCACACGCGCCCCCACGCGCCGGTCAACGCGGCGGTCAACGCAGGAACAGTTCCTGCTGACGTCATCGCTGACGTCACTGCTGACGTCAGCATGACGTCATGCTGACGTCATCTGACAGGTGCCACGTGTCAACATCTGAATGGTCCACCACACTGATCTGTCAGACCACGTGTCAGATCTGACATGTGCCACGTGTCAGTACGGCACTGGTCCACGTCACTAACATGTCAGTGACACGTGGCAGTCCCTGACTGGTCCACGTCACTGACATGTCAGTGCTGACTGTGCACTAACATGTGACACGTGTCGGCTCACGGTTGGTCCACGTCATCTGACAGACTGACAGGGTGCCACGTCATCACCGCTGTCCTCAGACGGGTTAACCCGTTTTCCTGCAACTCGGGTCGATCAGACCCGCGATCACGACCCGGTTGCCATTTCTTCATTTCTGGATCATTTTCATTCCTTTCATTTCCTAATTACTCGTCTTAGTCCCTAGATTGGTTCTATGTAAATAGAATTGAGAAAAAGGGATTGAATCGAGGGCCTACCTCGAAGAACAGCACCGGCCTCCCGTCGCAGTTGTGCCACCGCCCTGAGCTCCACCGGCCACGGGCTCAAATCCAGAAGGTTCCTGGAGGTTCCTAGAGTTGATTAGGATTCATAACGGACCAATTTAAACGTGGGAAATGGTTTTACCAAAAATCTGGGTTGAAACCGCCACGGGTTTCCCCTGCTTCCTTCCTCGCCGCCGTCCTCCGCCGTGCTCACTGCCGTCGCTCAGTCTCCCCAGGGAGTCCCCCAACACGCAGACACAGTGAGTGGATGGTTAGCTGGGATGCTTGATCGAAATGGACAGAGTGTTCTACGGGTAAGAATTATAAAGAAATGGAGGGAAAGAACGGACGGCCCAGATTTGATCTCCAAGATTAGATCAAGGGCTCAGATTAGATCAGGGGTTTTCAATCCAAGGGCTGGAATTTAAAGCTGATTTAAATGTTAATTAATCCAATAGTGGATCTGATCCAATCTGGCCAATGGGTGAGTGACACTTGTCACTCCCCAGGTGTCCTTCAATCAGAATTTCTGAATATAATATTCGACACGAAAACCGAGACCCGAACTTCCCGAATTCACGTTTCTGACCATAACTTCCTCGTACGAAGTCCGATTTCGGCGTGCCGCCTGTCTACGGACTCAGGACGTCGAGGCCTACCCAACGGTCCTTGAGTCAACTGAAAATTAGTTGTCAAAAGAAAAGTCAACATTTTCCCCCGAGAGTCCAAATTACGGTAATGCCCCTGAACTTCCGAAAGTCATAACTTTTACCCTGATCGTCCGAATTGGACGTGCCACCTGTCTATGAACTCGTGACGTCCCGAACTACGTCACGGTCATAGGTCAAAGTCCATTTAGTTCATCAATCAAAAAGTCAACATTTGACCATACCAATCACAAGGGTAAAATCGTCAAATCACACAATAAATTACAATATGGGAATCCTCGAATTTCCGGGGTGTTACACCACCCAGACATTTCGAGTCCGTGCCACCACTGGTAGGCTCCTCCTTCCAGCAAGAAGGCCGCCAAAGTCACTCGTTCGCCCGGAGGGTAATGCATCACCGAGAAGATCCTCTCCCATTTGGTGATCCAGTCGTGAGCATCCTCGGGGTTTGATCCCCCGCAGAAAGGAGTGGCTCCCAAACGTTGAGCCCTTTCAATGCTCGCGCATTCCATCTCTCTTTCCAGATCCTCGTCAGTTCGTGTATGAGGAATTCTCCTAGGAGGCATAACCAACTGTCAAGAGGCATAGATCAGAAAACAATATTCTTAAAAGTCGAAAAGTAACTAGTACTAATCGCTAGTCTAGCATGCTGACCAATACCCTAGTACTGACCACAACCTAGTGCTCTGATACCAAGCTGACAGGACCCGCCCCGATCCCACAAGGACCACAAGGGGACGTGCCCTGCTCCCGTCTGACACCCAATAATTCATACCAATTTTAACCTCAAAACATCAAATGCATAAATAACCAAATTAAAGTCATACATCAAATCCGAATTAAACGAATGTCAGACAAGGGATGAAAACCAAAATTACAAGATGCGAGCACGACTCTAAAGTAAACCGGCGGGTACACCGCTCAACAGGGGATCAGGTACGCAAAATGTAGATCTACGCCTCAGCCTCAGGTTCCTCCTCTACCTCAGTTTCCCGACCTGGAGGGGTTATCAAAACATTAAGGGTGAGTGGACCGAAACTCAAGTTTATGAAATCGTTTGATAATTAAAACATAAAATTTACCCCTCCGTTTTCCAAACATGCGTGCATCATTATTCAAAATCATAAACCATATAATATGAACCATAAGGCATGTAATAAAACCATAAGTATAATTTTAGTTGCTGCACTATACACTCCAATCCCGACATCCCTGATGTCTGACGTCCCTGACGTCCAATAGGTCACAATCACAAGGCTACGCGTGCCACTCGGGTCTCAATTTCCGAGTTCATTCCCCGAACCCCGTTCGGGTACTGCATCCCCGATGCTTAGCGTCATAGACGCTGGACGTACTATGTAATGACCCGTCCCGAATATCGGGATTGAATATTAACTAATTATGAATTAGAATGACTAATCGGGGATTAGTTGAGTGAAATCGGACGAAACGTGCAAAATGACCGTTTTGCCCCTAGCGTGGGCAAAATGTTGACTTTTAGTTCGGGCGGTCAAATGGACTTTGACCGATGACTGTGACGTAGTTCGGGACGTCACGAGTTCATAGACAGGTGGCACGTTCAATTCCGACATTCGTACAGAAAGTTATGATGTTCGGAAGTTGAGGGGTATTTTGGTAATTTGGCATAGTAGGGGCCAAATGTTGACTTTTTGGCCGGGAAGTCCAACGGACGAGGGCCAAGGACCGTTACGTAGGTCTCGTCGATGCGAATCCAACGACAGGCGGCATGCTGAAATCGGAGATTCGACGACGAAGTTATGGTCACGGAATCGGGCTCGATTAACCGAACGAACTGGGATTAAAATAATATTTTAATGTGAACAGTACTCGGTGACTGTGCACATCCGGATGAGTGACAAGTGTCACCCATCCCTTGTTTCCAACTCCATGTTTCCCTCCAAACACCATCATCACCCCTAATCATCATGTTCTCCACCATTTTCCTTTATTTGAAATTTCTTCAAACCGTGCACATTTTGGGGAGGGATTGAACTGGGAGAATTGGCTCCCTTTCTCTGCCGTTTTTGTGAGAAAAATGAGAGTTGGAATGACTGGACTAACAAGGGAAACACGAGGGGTTGTGAGTGTGAGGAATTCTGGGTTTCGAATTTTAGAAATTTTGGGGGGAAAATTCAATTGTTGCGAATTGAGCCGTGAGGAGTGGAATTGAAGCTCGAGTTAGCTTCCTGAGATCAGTACGAGTCGATCCACATCGAAAACACGAAGAATTGGCAACGTTTTGGCTCTGAACACACTTGGTGACAGAGGAGGAAATTCGAGATTGTGTCGAGGAATTGGAGGCTTCGATGGATGAAATTGAGCTGGGGATTACGTTCCTGAGGATCCCACGATGCTTCTGGAAGGATCAATTGAAAGAAAACGGTTGTGATTGGCTGAACTCCATGGTTGCACAGTACACGGATGTTCGAGTTTGAGTCGTGAAGATTGAGCAATGGATTGATGCAATTGAGTTGGGGGAAAGGTTTACCTGAGATCAATAAAGCTTCTTGATGAATCAATTTGGGGAAATCTTGTGGAATTGAGGTAATTCGACTGATGAACAGTGGCCGGAGGCCCTTCGATTGTTCATCCTTGATCGTGAGGATTGAGGTAATGTTTCAAGTAATTGATGTTACAGAACCCTAATTGAACTTATAACGGAACTCACTGAATGCTCAATTGATGAAAACAGTGTGGAATTGACTGAAAACCAGCCGGGTCTGATCGCGGGTTAAATGACCCGTTTACCAGACAAACGGGCATGAACGATGACACTGTAGCTGGCGCGTGGATTTCACGCGCAGCCACTCACGGCGGCGCGTGAGGGCGCATCCGGCCTAGTCTCAAGGTGAGGTCAACATGACTTTTGATCCTCTCAGTGTAACGAACATTTTGACGTTGATTTCGATGAAATCGGATATTGTTTCGATAATGATCCGCGTATCCGAAGTTTTGTTTTACGTTTAAAATACGTATTTAAATTCCGGAAAAATTGGGGAAAATTATATGGAGTATTTTGAGATGTTGGTAACCCTCTATATTGATTTTGGACAGGAGTTGTGATTTCCAGATTTTACGGAAAAACGTGCAGCTCGGAAACGGACCATTTTGGACGGTGTGTGTGAGTGGACTTTGTTTTCTAACCGTGATGCATGCATATATGATTTAAAATGCTTTATTATATGATTTGATATGCTTTGGCATGATTGGTATTTCAATTCGGTGATTTCTCGGTTTTGTGATTATTATATTATTATATTCTGGCACGATTTTCGAGAAATCATGAAATTGGTTAAACATGATATTGTGGGCGTGAGAACCCAAGTAAATAATGATTTTGACTCGGATTTGGAGTTACATGTGAATTTGATGATTTTTGGTATCCTCGTGATTTTGTGATTATTTTAATCAGTCTTTCGGGCACGTTTTACGAGGAACGTGCAAATGATGTTTTGGGCTAAAGCCCGGATTGAAAATGATGTTTTGACTCGGGTTATGAGTCAGGAAGTTGAAAATTATATTTGGACTCGGATTATGAGTCAGTGATTGATTTTATGAATTTACGTGATCGTGGCAACTCGGGTTTACGGTTGCACGGATTTACGTGATATTGATATTTTGAGCTTGAGGAATTGTATTTCCATGTGATGACATGATGATATTGATGATTTTCGGATTTATAAAGTAAATCGGGACTTGGGGCTGAGACCCTGTGTTGAGATATGATTTGGTTTTTAATGCAACTGTTTTTCACTGGTTTTTGTGATGGTGATATGTTGCGGATATTTAGGGCTTTCGGGAGAAAATATGTTTTTCCCCGGAGTGCACCCTGGAGATAACGCTCGCCTTCGGGATGGAAGTGTTTACCCCGAAGAGGTCACGTAGCACGATCTTTGTCTTGCAGCCCAGGGGAGGCTTGACTCAGGTCATATGTGCTGGATTATATGGATCGGTAAGTGATGTGTTCACGAGATCCGGATCGTCGGCTGGTGAGGGTTTTTCCCAGCGACGGATTGCTGACTGATGATGTGTTCACAGCAGCGGATGCTCGGATTTTGAGCGGTCCTTGAGCCTATTGATATGCACGCGTTGTAGGGATAAACGTGACTCTAAGCAACAGGATATGGAAATAAGTCCCGTGGTTTATGGAAAATGATTTTGTGGAAACTGTGGTTTAGCGGTTAAAATGATTTAAAGAAACTGTGAACCTTTTGAGTTGTTAAACTGATTTGGTGAACATGAGTTTTTGTGGACCATGGGAAAATATGTTTTGATTTTATCGGTCCACTGTTCATACTTGAATGATTTCATACTATTACTCATGTTTTACGTTATGCATGCAAGTTTGTGAAAACTGGAGGGTAAGAATATATTTTGGTAAATGTTTTTCTAAGAGGTCATTTTTGTCCACTCACACCTTTTCTGTTTTGTTAACCCTTCAGGTCGTGGCGCGTTGTTCGAGGCTATTCTAGAGGTGGAGGTATGTGCGGGCACAGGCGCAAAAATTCCCTTGTCTGGCAGGTATTGAAGGGTAGTTTCGGACTTTCAGTTGACTTGTCAGACGGGAGCAGGACCGTGTACGGTTTTTAACGTCCAGTTGGGACGGGTCCTGTCAAGTTGGTATCAGAGCACTAGGTTGCTGATGCTGTTGCCATGCCATACCTCCGGAACGTGAGCCTCGTGCGCGACCTGGTAGTGAGATGGGTATATTAGGGTATTTGAGACCTTGTGATTAATCTTGGAATGTAATTGACCTTGGTTTGTGGGTCAGATATTAATTTGTGTAGCTACGACTTACTAATTGTCGAATCAGTATTCTTGTGGGTCTTAGGATTTGTTGGATCTAGAGGCTTGGAAGGTAGCACAATTGGGTAGGTTGGACCCAGGATGAGATTATTCTCAGTAATTCCTTGTACGAAATGTGAGTTCCCAACGTCTAGAGTGTGTTGGGGGATTCCTAGGTTTGGAATGTGGTATTGATGTGGTTCACCGGCGGTAATTTGCTGGGTGACCGGGTATGCCAGGGATGGCATAGCTGAATGAATCAAGAATTCGGTTAGGACTCGAGATGAGTCATGGTAATATCTTAAGTCTCAGGAGCTGTCGGGTTTTGAGGGACCCTAGGTAGTAATCGCGGAACCTAAGGTGGGATGTTTGGTTCGGAAATGTGTGTTGGCGGGTGGTTTGACTCTTAATGACTTTTCGAAGTCGAGACCGAGTGACGATTGTGTCAGGTCTAATCATGTCAGCTTTAGTGGTGGAACTGCAATCCACAGTCGGGGTTGGTACTTGTCGAAGGAATCCCAGAGTGGGGATACACGGTAGTTGTACGAGTACTTGATTCCATTGGATGTGGAGTCTCGATAGTGATGTCTGGTGGTTGGGTCTGCACAAGTCTGTGGCAGGCACTACTACCGAGAGTGGTTGTTGAGAATCGGGGGGACGTCAGGGGACGTTTCTTTTTCTCACATGAGTTGTCAGGGTGATGGTACCTAGAGTTGTTAGGTACGAAGGAGGCAGAGTTTCTCCTATTCGAGCGGAGGTACGGGGTCGTCGCTTGTTATGAGCGGAGATCCAGGGTTGTCAGTTTTGCACACGGTGTGCTCATACTGATACTGTTGTCTGTGTACTGGTGTGGGTGCCGGTGTGGTGCTGACGATGAGTCACGAGTCGGGTTGTGACATCGTCGAGTTGGGTATGTGTCAGTAACCAGTCCAAAGGGGACACGTGGTTGGTGTCCGAGTCCGATGGTTCCAACATGGTTGGACCTACGGAATCATGAGAGGTTGTGTTTGAAGAGGATTGCGGGTTTTCCGCATGGGGATTAGGTATTCTGAAGTCATCAAGGGTGACTTCTTATTTTCTGCTTGGTGGCAGATAATGTTGGGTTACATGGCGTGGGGAGTGCAGTGAGTTTTGTTTGCATCCACGTAGGATGAATATTGGTGTCATTGTTTTGGATCATCCTTGGTTTTCCCTAGGTAGGATGGCAAGGATAGATACGAGGTAATCAGTAAGGGTGTAAGACCTTGTGGTTCCTAGTTGTTGACTGTGTGGATCCTAGGTGGATCGGGTTAGTAATGTCGTGGACTTTGGGCATTGTGACGATCTAGGATCGTGATGTTCACAGTCGGCTGACGTCGTAATGGATCTGGGTCGTGATTTCGATGATCCAGATTGGGTGAGAGTTTATCACTCTTACGTCGGTATGTGAGTCATAAATGACGGGACTGAACTTCTTTTCGAAGTGGAGCCCCTTATGGTATGTTACTCGAGCGAGTAGGTTTTCGACGGGGTCGAATTTGGTCAGCCTTAGAGTTGTGACGGATGGGATTGGCTTCCTTATGAAGTCCATCGGATGTAATGTGTTACTCGCTTGAACTGGTAACCGATAGGTTCGGTTTTGGTGTGTCCGAGTGGACGTGAACTAGATTTCGGGTTTTGGAATCGAATTTCTGGGTGACGATTCAGGATTTGATTCAGGAACTTGAAAGTGGAATACTGGATTTGGGTGCGGAATGATTATTCCAAATGCTAGCTTACGGAATAATGATTTCGGATTCGGATTTGGACATGAATTAAAAACTGTGATGTATGGATTTGGATTCGGGATTTCTTACGAAATTGCGGATTCGGATTTGGTATTGAAACTAGCTGATTGGTGGAGTTTCGATTTGTCTCTTGCTGGTTTGGGCAAATGGACTTCATTATTGGAACGTGTTTGGCTATGACCTAGGTGGTTGTAGTCTGGTCAAGGGACAGATGTACGTACCTTGTACGTGGTTTGGGGGTATGATATTTTGCAGATTTGTGGTGGCCGGGGTTGATGTGAATCCCGGGAGAACTCGTTGTTTTTCCCTGTGGACACGTTGATGTGTCATTTTGAGTGTTGTCATTTGGCGAGGTGTTTTGGGTAGCATAGGACAAGGATTGTCGATGTTAGCAAAACCCTCAAGCTTTTTACTTTTTCCTTACCTGGTTTGGGATCGACCATATTGGTCTATGGGTCGAGTACTGGGGTCCAGCTGTAGGATCTTGCTTGGTGTACGATGTACTGTATCGTATGGACGAGGGTACTTGATACCTAGTGACGGTACATGGGATATACCAGTGTTGTGTCGATAAACGTGTTGGTGTTTGGCTTGGTTCCAATACCATTGGTTTTGGGTTGTGAACGTGAACTGGACATTTAACACGATGCACTGGGCAGAATAATTCTGATGATTTCAGTGATTGTTTGAGCAGGTGCTCTTAGCCAAGGTCGGCTAGTATAACTCTAGTGTTGAGTTGTGTGATTACTGCTAGGCTTGTGTTCAACGTGTTCCAGATGCACCGTCTGATTGAGTGTGATGACGGTATGCGTATACTCAGGATGAGTGAGTTGGTGGTTGGTGTGACCGCAAGTTGCTTTGCGGCGAGATATTACCTTGTCGTGACCTTACCAGCATCTGGGATCGCTGAGGGGGTGACAGTTGTGGTAACTGCTGTAGGTATTTGTCGCAGGATTAAGTTTGCCCTGCGAGGGGAGATCATGTTGTTGATCTTGTGCTACATTGACGGACGTCGCAGTATGGTGTGTTGTCACTGATTTGTTACTTGTTGGCGCTTTACTAGGGTGGTAAAGCTTGGTAGTGACAGTTTGGCTTGTGGTGTCGGATTGGACTGACTAGTGAGTTTTGGTGACTCTCTATGAGAGCGAAGATCAGGGCACATTAGTGAGTATGTGGGGCTGACAAGCTGAAGGAGTCAGCTTAACGGTGACATTGCCAATTTCTGGTAATCAATTTCATTCGAGGTAGTCGAGTGTAGTCAGTACGACGTGCATCTGTGATGTGACGTCTGAGTGCAGACGAGTTCTGTGTTGGCTAGTGGGTGTACAGGTGTACACGTGACGTGTGCCATTTGTTTTCCACGAGGTAGTTGTGGAATACGGATAGTTGGAATTTCGGGGACGAAATTCTTTAAGGAGGGAAGGTTGTAATGACCCGTCCCGAATATCGGGATTGAATATTAACTAATTATGAATTAGAATGACTAATCGGGGATTAGTTGAGTGAAATCGGACGAAACGTGCAAAATGACCGTTTTGCCCCTAGCGTGGGCAAAATGTTGACTTTTAGTTCGGGCGGTCAAATGGACTTTGACCGATGACTGTGACGTAGTTCGGGACGTCACGAGTTCATAGACAGGTGGCACGTTCAATTCCGACATTCGTACAGAAAGTTATGATGTTCGGAAGTTGAGGGGTATTTTGGTAATTTGGCATAGTAGGGGCCAAATGTTGACTTTTTGGCCGGGAAGTCCAACGGACGAGGGCCAAGGACCGTTACGTAGGTCTCGTCGATGCGAATCCAACGACAGGCGGCATGCTGAAATCGGAGATTCGACGACGAAGTTATGGTCACGGAATCGGGCTCGATTAACCGAACGAACTGGGATTAAAATAATATTTTAATGTGAACAGTACCCGGTGACTGTGCACATCCGGATGAGTGACAAGTGTCACCCATCCCTTGTTTCCAACTCCATGTTTCCCTCCAAACACCATCATCACCCCTAATCATCATGTTCTCCACCATTTTCCTTTATTTGAAATTTCTTCAAACCGTGCACATTTTGGGGAGGGATTGAACTGGGAGAATTGGCTCCCTTTCTCTGCCGTTTTTGTGAGAAAAATGAGAGTTGGAATGACTGGACTAACAAGGGAAACACGAGGGGTTGTGAGTGTGAGGAATTCTGGGTTTCGAATTTTAGAAATTTTGGGGGGAAAATTCAATTGTTGCGAATTGAGCCGTGAGAAGTGGAATTGAAGCTCGAGTTAGCTTCCTGAGATCAGTACGAGTCGATCCACATCGAAAACACGAAGAATTGGCAACGTTTTGGCTCTGAACACACTTGGTGACAGAGGAGGAAATTCGAGATTGTGTCGAGGAATTGGAGGCTTCGATGGATGAAATTGAGCTGGGGATTACGTTCCTGAGGATCCCACGATGCTTCTGGAAGGATCAATTGAAAGAAAACGGTTGTGATTGGCTGAACTCCATGGTTGCACAGTACACGGATGTTCGAGTTTGAGTCGTGAAGATTGAGCAATGGATTGATGCAATTGAGTTGGGGGAAAGGTTTACCTGAGATCAATAAAGCTTCTTGATGAATCAATTTGGGGAAATCTTGTGGAATTGAGGTAATTCGACTGATGAACAGTGGCCGGAGGCCCTTCGATTGTTCATCCTTGATCGTGAGGATTGAGGTAATGTTTCAAGTAATTGATGTTACAGAACCCTAATTGAACTTATAACGGAACTCACTGAATGCTCAATTGATGAAAACAGTGTGGAATTGACTGAAAACCAGCCGGGTCTGATCGCGGGTTAAACGACCCGTTTACCAGACAAACGGGCATGAACGATGACACTGTAGCTGGCGCGTGGATTTCACGCGCAGCCACTCACGGCGGCGCGTGAGGGCGCGTCCGGCCTAGTCTCAAGGTGAGGTCAACATGACTTTTGATCCTCTCAGTGTAACGAACATTTTGACGTTGATTTCGATGAAATCGGATATTGTTTCGATAATGTTCCGCGTATCCGAAGTTTTGTTTTACGTTTAAAATATGTATTTAAATTCCGGAAAAATTGGGGAAAATTATATGGAGTATTTTGAGATGTTGGTAACCCTCTATATTGATTTTGGACAGGAGTTGTGATTTCCAGATTTTACGGAAAAACGTGCAGCTCGGAAACGGACCATTTTGGACGGTGTGTGTGAGTGGACTTTGTTTTCTAACCGTGATGCATGCATATATGATTTAAAATGCTTTATTATATGATTTGATATGCTTTGGCATGATTGGTATTTCAATTCGGTGATTTCTCGGTTTTGTGATTATTATATTATTATATTCTGGCACGATTTTCGAGAAATCATGAAATTGGTTAAACATGATATTGTGGGCGTGAGAACCCAAGTAAATAATGATTTTGACTCGGATTTGGAGTTACATGTGAATTTGATGATTTTTGGTATCCTCGTGATTTTGTGATTATTTTAATCAGTCTTTCGGGCACGTTTTACGAGGAACGTGCAAATGATGTTTTGGGCTAAAGCCCGGATTGAAAATGATGTTTTGACTCGGGTTATGAGTCAGGAAGTTGAAAATTATATTTGGACTCGGATTATGAGTCAGTGATTGATTTTATGAATTTACGTGATCGTGGCAACTCGGGTTTACGGTTGCACGGATTTACGTGATATTGATATTTTGAGCTTGAGGAATTGTATTTCCATGTGATGACATGATGATATTGATGATTTTCGGATTTATAATGACAGGACCCGTCCCAACTGGACGTCAAAAACCGTACCCGGTCCTGCTCCCGTCTGACAAGTCAACTAAAGGTCCGAAACTCCCCTTCAGTGCTTGCCAAACAAGGGATGTTTGCGCGGATTTCTGCTGCTGTCACTGCCTCACGATCAGTCCCGAACGTCGTACCACGGCCTGGAGGGTCACAAAACAGAAATGGTGTGAGTGGACAAAAATGACCTCTTATAAAAACATTTATCAAAAATACAATCTTACCCTCCAGTTTTTACAAACTTGCATGCATATCGTAAAACATGAGTGACCGATAAAATCAAACATATTTTCCCATGGTCCGTAAAACTCATGATCACCAATTCAGTTCATGTTATAAAACATCAAATCCCGGCTCTCAGGCCAAAACATGTGAAAACATAATCACCTGGCCACAAGGACCAAAAACCCGCACTCAATACCAGTACATTATCACAATCAATACCAATCAGCATTACTTACCAGTGCACAATAAATATATCAATCCAATCAATCCGCACTACTCACGAGTGCATAAAATATCACCAATCACATCTGCACTACTCACAAGTGCTGCACTACGCGTAGGCCAATATCCAGTCACTCTCTCGGGAATAAACACCTCTGGGCTCAACCCCCTCGGGCTCAGTCACCTCTGGGCGAACACATCCCCAGGATCAGACACCTCCGAGTGGTACATCCAGGCTCAGTATCATTCGAGAAGCTGACTACCATAGGATCAACTCCCGATCCTACAATCACATCCCCCAAGCTCCGGTCGTCTGGGTAATCCCCCAAGCACCGACCGTCTGGGAATATCACAATCACAATGAAAACCATCCCGGGAATTACATCCCAAAACATTTCAATCAAATCTTGACTTCATACCAAGTCAAGGTCATTCTCAACTGGGTCTCAAGCCCAAAATACCTTTTACACATAAACCGTTAAAATCACATTTAAATCAATAAAATAATCCGAAAATCATCATTGACTCACCAACCAAGTCAAAACATCATTTTAGAAATCATTTAGACTCCGGGCCTAGCCCAAAACATCATCTGCACATTCCTCGTAACACGTGCCCGAAAGACTGATTAAAATAATCATAAAATCCCAATAAATCATTAATTTCACAATTTCACAAATGACTCCAAATCCGAGTCAAAATCACTATTCACTTGGGTTCTCATGCCCAAAATAACATTATCACGCAAATCCATGCGTTGCAACCTCCGCTGCCATTTTCACGTAAATCCACAAAGTCAATCACTGACTCATAACCCGAGTCCAAATATTATTTTCAATCCATGACTCAATAATCCGAGTCCAACCATTATTTTCAATCAATTTCAATCCCGGACTCATAAACCAAGTCCAAACATCATTTTTACCATATTTCGTAATTTCTCGAAAATCGCTCAAAATAATAATATAATAATCATAAAACCGAGAAATTACCGGATTGAAACACAAATCATGCCCAAGCATATAAAATCATATAATAAGGCATAAAAATCATATATGCATGCATCACGGTTAGAAAACAAAGTCCACTCACACACACCGTCCAAAACGGTCCGTTTCCGAGCTGCACGTTTTTCCGTAAAATCTGGAAATCACAACTCCTGTCCAAAATCATTATAGAGGGTTACTAACATCTCAAAATACAACATATAATTTTCCCCAATTTTTCCGGGATTTAAATACGTATTTTTAACGTAATACAAAACTTCGGATACGCGGAACATTAACGAAACGATATCCGATTTCATCGAAATCAACGTCAAAATCTTCGTTACACTGAGAGGATCAAAAGTCATGTTGACCTCACCTTGAAACTAGGCCGGACGCGCCCCCACGCGCCGCCGTGAGTGGCTGCGCGTGAAATCCACGCGCCTGCTACAGTACCCTCGTCCTCACCCGTTTGTCTGTAAAACGGGCCATTTAACCCGCGAGGCGACCCGGTTAATTTCCTACCAATTCGACGTTGTTTCCATCAATTGAACATTCAGTCAGTTTCGAATTAAGTGCAATTAAAGATCTGTGGACTCAATTACAAACAACATTACCTATAACCCCACGATCACAGATGATCAATCGAAGGTCCTCCGGCCATTGTTCAACATTCCAAAACCTTCACCGTCACACGATTTCCCCAAATTGATTAATCCAGCAGCTTCAAGGGGCTCAGGTAAGCATTTTCCCCAACTCAATTGCATCCAATCACAGCTCAAACTCCACGACTCAAGCTCGAACTCTCTGCGACTACAGTACTTCTGTTCTACCTCAAATCGACCTCAATTCGACTTAGTTCCTTCTTCAACATTGATCGTAGCAATCCCAGAAGACTAAAACTGAACCCAATTTCGATCAACAAGGCTCAATTCGTCCAATTCGATTTTCCTCCCAAATTTTCTAAAACCCGAATTCTCAGTCCTCAGTTCTCAGTTAATCTCTCGTGTTTCCCAGTTCGAATCACTCTCAATTAACTCACAATTTGCACTCTCAAGCTCAGCTGATGGAGAGGAATGAAGGAAGGAAGAAAATTGGATAATGGTTGTACACGGTTTGGAGAAACTGAAGAGAAATAATGGAAATTAGAGGATAATTAATTAATTAAAAATAATAAAACATAATTATTTGGTCTCCCCAAAATCATGGATCCATGTTTTGTGCCTGATTTTAAGGGATGAGTGACACTTGTCACTCATCCAAGTGTGTCCAGTCACCGGGTACTGTTCATATTAAAATATTATTTAATTCCCGGTTCGTTCGGTTAACCGAGCCCGATTCCGTGACCATAACTTCGTCGTCGAATCTCCGATTTCGGCATGCCGCCTGTCGTTGGATTCGTATCGACGAGACCTACGTAACGGTCCTTGGTCCTCGTCCATATGACCTCCCGATCAAAAAGTCAACATTTGGCCCCTAATATGCCAAATTACCAAAATGCCCCTCAACTTCCGAACATCATAACTTTCTCTACGAATGTCGGAATCGAACGTGCCACCTGTCTATGAACTCGTGACGTCCCGAACTACGTAACCATCATCGGTCAAGGTCCGTTTGACCACCCGAACTAAAAGTCAACATTTTGCCCACGCTAGGAGCAAAACGGTCATTTTGCACGTTTCGTCCGATTTCACTCAACTAATCCCCGATTAGTCATTCTAAATCATAATTAATTAATATTCAATCCCGATATTCGGGACGGGTCATTACAACCTTCCCTCCTTAAAAAATTTCGTCCCCGAAATTCCAACTACTTGTATTCCACATCTACCTCGTGGAAAACAAATGAGCCTCAACAACACGTGTACACCTGTACACCCACTGGCCAATGCAGAACTCGTCTGCACTCAGACGTCACATCACAGATGCACGTCGTACTAACTACACTCGACCACCCCGAGTGAAAATGAATCACCAGAAATTGGCAATGTCGTCACTAAGCTGACTCCTTCAGCCTGACGGCCCCACGTAGTCACTAATGTGCCCTGACATCCGCTCTCATAGAGAGTCACCAAAACTCACCTGCCAGTCCATGCTGACACCACAAGCCAAACCGTCACCACCAAGCTTTACCACCCTAGTAAAGCGCCAATCAGTAACAAATTAGTGACAACACATCATACTACAATGTCCGTCAATGTAGCATATGATCATCAACATGATCTCCCCTCGCAGGGCAAACTCAATCCTGCGACAAATACCAACAGCAGTATCCACAACTGTCACCCCCGCAGCGATCCCAGATGCTGGTAAGGTCACGACAAGGTAACATTTCGCCGCAAAGCAACTTGCGGTCACACTAACCACCAACTCACTCATCCTGAGTATATGCATACCGTCATCACACTCAAACAGACGGTGTAACTGGAACACATTGAACACCAGCCTAGCAGTGATCACACACTCAACACTAGAGTTATACTAGCCAACCATGGCTAAGAGCACCTGCTCAATCAATCACTGAAATCATCAGAATCACCCTGCCCAGTACATCGTGTTCAATGTCCAGTTCACGTTCACAACCCATCCAATGGTATCAGGGTTAAGCCGGCTACTAACACGTTCACCAACGTACTACTGGTATAACCCGTATATCGTCACCCGACACCACAAGTCTGCAAGGTATCGTACCTCAAACCATAAACAAGGTACACACATCTATCCATTGACAAGACTACAACCACCTAGGTCATAGCCAAACACGTTCCAACATTGGAGTCCATTTGCCCAAACCAGCAAGAGACAAATCGAAACTCCACCCATCATCTAATTCCAATTCCAAATCCAAATCCGCAATTTCGTAAGAAATCCCGAATCCAAATCCATATATCACATTTTTAATTCATGTCCAAATCCGAATCCGAAATCATTATTCCGTAAGCTAGCATTTGGAATAATCATTCCGCACCCAAATCCAGTACTCCACTTTCAAGTTCTAAAATCGAATCCTGAATCGTCACCCAGAAATTCGATTCCAAAACCCGAAATCTCGTTCACGTCCACTCGGACGTACCAAAACCGAACCTATCGGTTACCCATTCATTATACTCGGTTGACTTCATAAGGAGGCCAATCCAACAACCACACGGTTAAGGTTGACAAAATCCGACCACTTCGGAAACCTACTCACTCTTGTAATATACCACAAAGGGCTCCACTTCGAAAAGAAGTTCGGTCCCGTCATTTACGACTCACATACCGGAGTAAGAGTGACAAACTCTCTACCCAACTGGATCATCAGGATTACGGTCCAGATCCATCACGACGTCAGCTGACCATGAACATCACGATCCTAGATCGTCACAATGCCCAATGTCCACGACATCACACACCCGATCCACCTAGGATCCACACGGTTAACTACTAGGAACCATAAGGTCTGACACCCTCATCTAATTCGCGTACTGTCACAACGTTTGACAACTAACGCCCACAATTAGACAGTTCAGTCAACGACGAGACATGCCGCGACTGTGGGTTCTCACTGATTACCTCATATCTACCCTTGCCATCCCACCTAGGGAAAACCAAGGATGATCCCAAACGATAACACCAATATTCATCCCCGGGTCAAGTTTATTCTGGGCCCAACACGCCCATCTACAAACCAAACTGTGAACAAAAACAACCATCCGGACCCATACTAGTCTGACACACCCAAAACACATGATACAATATTACAACTCAAATGGACAATACAAACCATTTACAAGGTATCAATACAATTATTCTGACCTACGGTCAAGTCGATCGGGGCAGTTCCTTCGCAAATGTCCAAGTTTCCTACAAAAGTGACAAGTGGCAGTGCTGAGGCGACTTGCCCCACCACGCCGCTTACTTGTCGACTGGGTTGAAGTTCCACCCGAATGAACGCCTACCGAGGATTGTGACACAAGAGTATGAAGGCTAACTCGTTTCGTTGTATCCTGACTCATCTGTTCAGTATCCTGACGCTCTCGGCGTCGTCCAGCGCCCAAAGATTGTTCTGGCACAGGTAAAATAGTAGCCTCAACTCGGATAGCAGCATCCGATAATTCCCTCAGAGTAGAATACGAGCCAACAGTTACAGCACCTCGTAACTCATTCCTCAATCCCTGCTCAAACCTTCGACACTTATCCTCCTCTGTAGCCACATACAGAGGAGCGAAACTAGATAAGTGCAAAAATTGCTGTTCATAATCGACCACTGACCGATTCCCTTGCTGCAATTGGAGAAACTCAACCTCCTTAGCGTTCCGAAATGAGCGAGGATAAAACTGATCCAAAAATCGCTCTCGGAATGCATCCCATGCCAAGGTACGGGCATCCCAGCCAGTCAACTGTAAACTATGCCACCACCTGTAAGCATAGCCATCCAAGAGAAAAGTGGCTAAGGGTACCATGTCCTCCAGGGGACATATCATAACCTCAAAAATCCTTTCCAATCGAGTAAGCCAATCTTCGGCACCATCCGGTCCCGAATCACCACGAAACACAGTGGCTCCCAACCGTCGAGCTCGCTCAATATCTGGGCCTTTACTAACACTACTCTCGCCCCTCCCATCTTCAGACCGTGTACGGGACGCACGACTCGGAGGCATGACGTATCAACAGAAATCAAGAACCAAATGCTCTGATACCAATTTGACAGGACCCGTCCCAACTGGACGTCAAAAACCGTACCCGGTCCTGCTCCCGTCTGACAAGTCAACTAAAGGTCCGAAACTCCCCTTCAGTGCTTGCCAAACAAGGGATGTTTGCGCGGATTTCTGCTGCTGTCACTGCCTCACGATCAGTCCCGAACGTCGTACCACGGCCTGGAGGGTCACAAAACAGAAATGGTGTGAGTGGACAAAAATGACCTCTTATAAAAACATTTATCAAAAATACAATCTTACCCTCCAGTTTTTACAAACTTGCATGCATATCGTAAAACATGAGTGACCGATAAAATCAAACATATTTTCCCATGGTCCGTAAAACTCATGATCACCAATTCAGTTCATGTTATAAAACATCAAATCCCGGCTCTCAGGCCAAAACATGTGAAAACATAATCACCTGGCCACAAGGACCAAAAACCCGCACTCAATACCAGTACATTATCACAATCAATACCAATCAGCATTACTTACCAGTGCACAATAAATATATCAATCCAATCAATCCGCACTACTCACGAGTGCATAAAATATCACCAATCACATCTGCACTACTCACAAGTGCTGCACTACGCGTAGGCCAATATCCAGTCACTCTCTCGGGAATAAACACCTCTGGGCTCAACCCCCTCGGGCTCAGTCACCTCTGGGCGAACACATCCCCAGGATCAGACACCTCCGAGTGGTACATCCAGGCTCAGTATCATTCGAGAAGCTGACTACCATAGGATCAACTCCCGATCCTACAATCACATCCCCCAAGCTCCGGTCGTCTGGGTAATCCCCCAAGCACCGACCGTCTGGGAATATCACAATCACAATGAAAACCATCCCGGGAATTACATCCCAAAACATTTCAATCAAATCTTGACTTCATACCAAGTCAAGGTCATTCTCAACTGGGTCTCAAGCCCAAAATACCTTTTACACATAAACCGTTAAAATCACATTTAAATCAATAAAATAATCCGAAAATCATCATTGACTCACCAACCAAGTCAAAACATCATTTTAGAAATCATTTAGACTCCGGGCCTAGCCCAAAACATCATCTGCACATTCCTCGTAACACGTGCCCGAAAGACTGATTAAAATAATCATAAAATCCCAATAAATCATTAATTTCACAATTTCACAAATGACTCCAAATCCGAGTCAAAATCACTATTCACTTGGGTTCTCATGCCCAAAATAACATTATCACGCAAATCCATGCGTTGCAACCTCCGCTGCCATTTTCACGTAAATCCACAAAGTCAATCACTGACTCATAACCCGAGTCCAAATATTATTTTCAATCCATGACTCAATAATCCGAGTCCAACCATTATTTTCAATCAATTTCAATCCCGGACTCATAAACCAAGTCCAAACATCATTTTTACCATATTTCGTAATTTCTCGAAAATCGCTCAAAATAATAATATAATAATCATAAAACCGAGAAATTACCGGATTGAAACACAAATCATGCCCAAGCATATAAAATCATATAATAAGGCATAAAAATCATATATGCATGCATCACGGTTAGAAAACAAAGTCCACTCACACACACCGTCCAAAACGGTCCGTTTCCGAGCTGCACGTTTTTCCGTAAAATCTGGAAATCACAACTCCTGTCCAAAATCATTATAGAGGGTTACTAACATCTCAAAATACAACATATAATTTTCCCCAATTTTTCCGGGATTTAAATACGTATTTTTAACGTAATACAAAACTTCGGATACGCGGAACATTAACGAAACGATATCCGATTTCATCGAAATCAACGTCAAAATGTTCGTTACACTGAGAGGATCAAAAGTCATGTTGACCTCACCTTGAAACTAGGCCGGACGCGCCCCCACGCGCCGCCGTGAGTGGCTGCGCGTGAAATCCACGCGCCTGCTACAGTACCCTCGTCCTCACCCGTTTGTCTGTAAAACGGGCCATTTAACCCGCGAGGCGACCCGGTTAATTTCCTACCAATTCGACATTGTTTCCATCAATTGAACATTCAGTCAGTTTCGAATTAAGTGCAATTAAAGATCTGTGGACTCAATTACAAACAACATTACCTATAACCCCACGATCACAGATGATCAATCGAAGGTCCTCCGGCCATTGTTCAACATTCCAAAACCTTCACCGTCACACGATTTCCCCAAATTGATTAATCCAGCAGCATCAAGGGGCTCAGGTAAGCATTTTCCCCAACTCAATTGCATCCAATCACAGCTCAAACTCCACGACTCAAGCTCGAACTCTCTGCGACTACAGTACTTCTGTTCTACCTCAAATCGACCTCAATTCGACTTAGTTCCTTCTTCAACATTGATCGTAGCAATCCCAGAAGACTAAAACTGAACCCAATTTCGATCAACAAGGCTCAATTCGTCCAATTCGATTTTCCTCCCAAATTTTCTAAAACCCGAATTCTCAGTCCTCAGTTCTCAGTTAATCTCTCGTGTTTCCCAGTTCGAATCACTCTCAATTAACTCACAATTTGCACTCTCAAGCTCAGCTGATGGAGAGGAATGAAGGAAGGAAGAAAATTGGATAATGGTTGTACACGGTTTGGAGAAACTGAAGAGAAATAATGGAAATTAGAGGATAATTAATTAATTAAAAATAATAAAACATAATTATTTGGTCTCCCCAAAATCATGGATCCATGTTTTGTGCCTGATTTTAAGGGATGAGTGACACTTGTCACTCATCCAAGTGTGTCCAGTCACCGGGTACTGTTCATATTAAAATATTATTTAATTCCCGGTTCGTTCGGTTAACCGAGCCCGATTCCGTGACCATAACTTCGTCGTCGAATCTCCGATTTCGGCATGCCGCCTGTCGTTGGATTCGTATCGACGAGACCTACGTAACGGTCCTTGGTCCTCGTCCATATGACCTCCCGATCAAAAAGTCAACATTTGGCCCCTAATATGCCAAATTACCAAAATGCCCCTCAACTTCCGAACATCATAACTTTCTCTACGAATGTCGGAATCGAACGTGCCACCTGTCTATGAACTCGTGACGTCCCGAACTACGTAACCGTCATCGGTCAAGGTCCGTTTGACCGCCCGAACTAAAAGTCAACATTTTACCCACGCTAGGAGCAAAACGGTCATTTTGCACGTTTCGTCCGATTTCACTCAACTAATCCCCGATTAGTCATTCTAAATCATAATTAATTAATATTCAATCCCGATATTCGGGACGGGTCATTACATATAAAGTAAATCGGGACCTGGGGCTGAGACCCTGTGTTGAGATATGATTTGGTTTTTAATGCAACTGTTTTTCACTGGTTTTTGTGATGGTGATATGTTGCGGATATTTAGGGCTTTCGGGAGAAAATATGTTTTTCCCCGGAGTGCACCCTGGAGATAACGCTCGCCTTCGGGATGGAAGTGTTTACCCCGAAGAGGTCACGTAGCACGATCTTTGTCTTGCAGCCCAGGGGAGGCTTGACTCAGGTCAGATGTGCTGGATTATATGGATCGGTAAGTGATGTGTTCACGAGATCCGGATCGTCGGCTGGTGAGGGTTTTTCCCAGCGACGGATTGCTGACTGATGATGTGTTCACAGCAGCGGATGCTCAGATTTTGAGCGGTCCTTGAGCCTATTGATATGCACGCGTTGCAGGGATAAACGTGACTCTAAGCAACAGGATATGGAAATAAGTCCCGTGATTTATGGAAAATGATTTTGAGGAAACTGTGGTTTAGCGGTTAAAATGATTTAAAGAAACTGTGAACCTTTTGAGTTGTTAAACTGATTTGGTGAACATGAGTTTTTGTGGACCATGGGAAAATATGTTTTGATTTTATCGGTCCACTGTTCATACTTGAATGATTTCATACTATTACTCATGTTTTACGTTATGCATGCAAGTTTGTGAAAACTGGAGGGTAAGAATATATTTTGGTAAATGTTTTTCTAAGAGGTCATTTTTGTCCACTCACACCTTTTCTGTTTTGTTAACCCTTCAGGTCGTGGCGCGTTGTTCGAGGCTATTCTAGAGGTGGAGGTATGTGCGGGCACAGGCGCAAAAATTCCCTTGTCTGGCAGGTATTGAAGGGTAGTTTCGGACTTTCAGTTGACTTGTCAGACGGGAGCAGGACCGTGTACGGTTTTTAACGTCCAGTTGGGACGGGTCCTGTCATACTAGACGTCCGTGACCTCTCCGGGGTACCTCGCCGGAGGAGACAATATAATATGGAAGGATCTATACAGTGCAGTAACAAATGCATTTTATTGATATCCACATGCAAGGCATATATATACATAGATAAAATCCGAACCAATCATTAAGTTTCATCAGACGGGTCTCAAGCCCAAATACCGTGAAACGTGCCATAACCATATTTTCCATATCATCAAAAACCATTATTGATTTAGCATGTGAATAAGTATAATAAACCAGAAAAACATTTATGCACGCAAGGGTTTAAGAAAATGGCCCACTCACAGTACAATCCTGCTAGAAACCGAACGTATACCCTCGTCCTGGTACAAATGTACAATCCCTGTCAAGTCCAAAGTATTCGTAAAGGTCAATACAAACCCCTAACATTCAACCATGAAAGCCTAGGTCGAAACCGGCCCGGGAAAGCCGCCCGAACGCGCTTCCCAAGGCATTAAACCTTAATTTGACCAACTTAATGATCTCCGATCGACCCGAAACCACCGCCATTGGATCCGGATCGTCGAAACCTAAAGAATGGTGGTGGTCCCACCAAAAACACTGTTCACACGCGCCCCCACGCGCCGGTCAACGCGTCGGTCAACGCAGGAACAGTCCTGCTGACGTCATCGCTGACGTCACTGCTGACGTCAGCTGACAGCTGTCAGGTCTGACACGTCAGACTCTGACAGGTGCCACGTGTCAACATCCGATTGGTCCACCTCGCTGATCTGTCAGGCCACGTGTCAGATCTGACATGTGCCACGTGTCAGCACGGCACTGGTCCACGTCACTGACATGTCAGTGACACGTGGCAGTCCCTGACTGGTCCACGTCACTGACATGTCAATGCTGACTGTGCACTGACATGTGACACGTGTCGGCTCACGGTTGGTCCACGTCACCTGACAGACTGACAGGGTGCCACGTCATCACCGCTGTCCTCAGACGGGTTGACCCGAAAACCTGCAACTCGAGTCGATCAGACCCGCGATAAAGACCCGGTCACCATTTCTTCATTTCTCAATCATTTTCATTCCTTTTGATTCCTAGCTACTCGTCTGGATCCTAGGAAGGGTTCTATGGAATTAGAATTGAGAAAAACAGATAGGATCGAGGGCCTACCTCGAAGAACAGAACCGGCCTCCTGTCGCAGTTGTGTCACCGTCCTGAGCACCTCCGGCCACGAGTTCAATCTCAGTAGGTTCCTGGCAGTCCCTAGAGTCGATTAGGATCCATCAAAAACAAAACTAAACGTGGGAAATGGATTTACCAAAATCTGGGTTTGAAACCGCCACGGGTTTCCCTGATTCCTTCCTCGCCGCCGTCCTCCGCCGTGGTCACTGCCGTCGCTCAGCCTCGCCAGTGAGTCCCCAATACGCAGACACAGAGAGTGGATGATTTGCTGGGATGTTTGATCGAAATGGACAGAATGTGCTCTGCGGGTATGAAATATAAAGAAATGGAGGGAAGGAAACGGACGGTCCAGATTTGATCTCCATGATTAGATCAATGGCTCAGATTAGATCAGGGGTTTTCAATCCAAGGGCTGGAATTTAAAGCTGATTTAATTGCTATTTAATCCAATAGTGGATCTGATCCAATCTGGCCAATGGGTGAGTGACACTTGTCACTCACCAGGTGTCCTCCAATCAGATTTCCTGAATATAATATTCGACACGAAAACCGAGACACGAACCTCCCGAATTCACGTTTCTGACCATAACTTCCTCGTACGAAGTCCGATTTCGGCGTGCCGCCTGTCTACGGATTCAGGACGTCGAGACCTACCCAACGGTCCTTGAGTCAACTGAAAATTGGTTGCCAAGAGAAAAGTCAACATTTTCCCCCGAGAGTCCAAATTACGGTAATGCCCCTGAACTTCCGATAGTCATAACTTTTACCCTGATCGTCCGAAATGGATGTGCCACCTGTCTATGAACCTGTGACGTCCCGAACTACGTCACGGTCATAGGTCAAAGTCCATTTAGTTCATAAATCAAAAAGTCAACATTTGAACCGGATCCTATCGCGGGCTTTTCAACCCGTTTACCAGTCATTCGGGTGAAGGTGGTGACTGTAGCAGTCACTGTAGCAGGCGCGTGGCTTTCACGCGCAGCCACTCACGGCGACGCGTGACGGCGCGTGGGCACAAATCTCAAGGTGAGGTCAACATGACTTTTGTCCTATACAATGTAACGAACATTTTGGGATTGGTTTCGTGTCGATCGGACACCGTCTCGATATTGTTCGAGATGTCCGAAGGTTTTAAATCCAGTTTAAAAATACTTAAAAATTCGGGAAAATTACGGGACTTTAATGGGATGTTAATGTGGAGGTTAGTGACCCTCTAATGTGATTTGTACAGGATTGGGAGTCCCGGTGATAGTGGTGTGACCCGGGAAGGCTTATGGCACGCGTATCGAGGCGCTCGGTTAAACGGTCTGTGAGTGGACATTGGTTTTATAAATTCGATGCATGCATAACTGTTTCATGATTTTTATAATTGTGATTAAATGATTTATTTTGGATATCGGTGAATTTAAAATGATTTCACGTATTTCGAGGTGAATTACGTATTTGCACGAAAATCGAGGTTTTCTGGATTTGCACCGATTTCCATAAATGTGGTTGGATATGATTTCATGAAACGGTTACGGATTTGTTAAAATGAATCGGGCCAGGGGCCCAGTTAATTTACGAATCGGGCCAGGGGCCCAGTTAATTTACGAATTCGAGCCAGGGGCCCAGTTGACTTATGAAATCGGGCCAGGGGCCTAGTTGACTTATATATATGTGATTTCGGGTCGGGGAACCTAAAATGAAATTGAATAAACTATTTCGGATTTGATTCAACTATTTGGACTTATGACGGTTTTATGGAAATTCGGGGCAGGGCCCTTGTGATATTTTGGAAATGAATAATAAAATGTGTTCCATAAAACCATCTCGATATGAGGATATATATATCCTGTTCTCCTCCAAGTGTCGGGGACACTGGAGAAGTCACGGTGCATTGCCTGCGAGGGCTCATTGTACGGAGCTACCAGACCGTATAGTGATCCAGGAGCAGGATTGCTGGACGTCATGGACGTCAGACATCGGGGATGTCAGAGATATGGACCCGGTGAGACCCCGGGCAGCACGCGTTGCTTAATACCGTGAGATATGACGTCTGGAACGTCAAGCGTCTAGGACGCTAGGCATCGGGGATGCCGGAGATGGAAAAATGATAAATGAGTATTACTGGATTTATGAAATAACTCTTGGATTGACTTTTGGAATTTGAAACTATGCTTTGGTTTCTGGGCTAAGGCCCAAATGGTTATTTCGGAATAAATATGTGAAAAGTGGTTTATGGTGCATGCATATGATTTTACTGAGGGGCATAAATGCCTTATAAATGTTTTAAACAGACTTGGTTATTTTCGTCCACTCACAGCTTTTGTTTTTAATGCCCTTCAGGTTGATTCCGGATACGACTGCAGCAGAGACTTGAGCATCGCACACCTCCTCCATCGATCCTTACGCACTCTGGAAGCCCGGTTGGGCAGTGGCAACAGGTTATCCCTTGTCTGACACCTCTTGTCAGACGGGAGCATGACACATTCCATGGTAATCCCGGGGGGATTGGGATGGGTCGTGTCAGTTAACGTTTTGATCGTGAGACGGTTAGTTGGGATCGTCTTTCACGATGTCGTAGGATTGGTTCCGACGACTAGTTGGGAATTGTGATCATCGGATGGTCGAATATTGTTGAGTTGGATGATCGGATTTGGTTGAGTTAGATAGATTTATTGCAGTTGGCAGTTAGCAACCGGATTCGAGGAATCCGAGTTGGATTGACGGTAGGATTGGATTGACGTCTTTATGATGTCCAGACCGCGGGGTCGATCAGATCGTGGATTTTACTGCCTTATGCAGTTGGGTTCTGGGGAACTCTAGGTGTGATCGTGGAACCCTACCGTATGTGTATGGTTCGGAAATGTGAGTTGACGAGTGGTTTGACTTGGACGACTATTCGGATTTGGATTCGTTAGTCGGTCTAGTCATGTCAGCTTGTGTTGGGACTTCACTTCGCAGTCAGGGTTGTACGTATCGGTTAGACCGAGTTGGTTGTCGTGCTACTTCAGTTGTGGGTTGGTGCAACTAAGGTCGTGGGCGACCTGGTAGACGACATTTGGGTTAGTCGGAGTACGGCTGGTTAGTGATTGGTGGGACAAGGTATCAAGGTTGGTACTTGTCGATGGAATCCCTGAGTGGGAGACAAAATGGTTGGTACGAACGGTTGATTCCGTTGGATGCGGAGTCTCGATAGTGATGTCTGGTAGTGAGGTCTGCACGAGTGTGTGGCAGGCACTACTACCGAGAGTGGTTGTAGTTACGATTGTTGGGAATCGGGGACGTTTGGGGAACGTTTTCCTTTTCTCGTGTGAGTTGTCAGGGTGACTGTACCTAGAGTTGGGTACGAGGGAGACAGAGTTTCTCCTATTCGAGCAGAGGTACGGGGTCGTCGCTCGGAATGAGCGGAGATCCAGAGTTGTCTGATTGGCACACTTTGTGCTGATGCTGACAGGTGGTGTACTGGTACTAGTGCTGGTGCTGGTGCTGGTGCCGGTGATTGTGATGACGGTGAGTTACGAGTCGGGAGGTGACTCCGTCGTGATGGGCATATGTTCGGTATCTGTGGTTCGAGAGTGGATCACGGATAGAGTTAAATTGGTGATGGACACATGGTTGATGTCCGGGTATGTTGTTTCCAATCTTGTTGGAACTTCGGAATCGCGAGAGGTTGCGATTGAGGTGACGAGTGGAATGCGGATTTTCCGCATTGGTATTGGGTATTTCGAAGTCATTTTAGGTGACTGAGATTTCTCATTTCCTGCTTGGTGGCAGACGGGGTTGGTTTACATGACGTGGTGAATGCAGCGAGTTTGGTTGTATTCACATAGGATGAGTTTTGATGTCATAGTCTTGTATCATCTTTGATTTTTCCTCGGTGGAATGACAAGGATCGATGCGAGGTAGTCAGTGAGAACCCACAGTCTCGACGTGTCTCGCCGTAGACTAATCTGTTTAGATGCAGGAAATGGTTGAGGATTTTGGACGTCTTGACGATCAAGGATCGTGACGTTCATGGTCGGTTGACGTAGTGATGGATCTGGATCGTGACCTTGATGATCCAGATAGGTGGAGAGATTATCACTCTTACTGGGATGTTTGAGTGGAGCTTGATGGGACTGAACTTCTTTTTGAGGTAAATCCCATATGACTCATTACTCACCTGAGTAGTTGTCCGATGAGTAGGTGTCTGACGAGGTCAGATTTTGTCAGACATAGTACTAGTGTTGATGTTGGGATTGGCTTCCCTATGAAGTCAATCAAAGGTATTGAGCGGGTATCCGATAGGTTCGGATATGGTGCGTCTAGGTAGACGTGAACAATATTACGGGTTTTGGAATCAGATTTCTGGATGACGATTCAGGATTTGATTTTGGAACTTGAAAGAGGATTTCTGGATTTGGGTTTTGGAATCGGATTCTGGGTGACGATTCAGGATTTGATTCTAGAGCTTGACTATGGATTTTCTTTTATGGATTTGGGTTCGGAATGGTCATTCCTAATACTAGTTTACGGAATGATGATTTTGGATTCGAATTTGGGAAATGGTTAGGGATATGATTTCTGAGTTTGGATTCGGGATTTCTTACGAAGTTGCGGACTCGGATTCGGATTTGGAAATGGATAATGGGTTGGAGTTTCGATTTGTCTAATGCTGGAATGGACAAGTGAACTCCATAATTGAAACGTGATTGGCTACGACCTAGATGGTTGTAGGTTGATTGATGGGTAGATGTACGTACCTTGTACGTAGTTCGAGGTACGATATTGGGCAGACGTGTGATGCCTGGTGACGGTAAATAGGTTATACCAGAGGTAGGTTGGTAAACGTGTTGGTAGTCGGCCTAGTTCCGATACCATTAGATACGTCGAGGACGTGGACTGGACATTGGATACTGTGCATTGGGTCATAGTAGTTCTGATGGGTCCGGTTACACACAGGTCGAGTATTTTTTTTGGTATACGTGTATACTTAGGTTGAGCAATTTGCGGTTAATATAACCACAAATGGGTATAGTGTCAGTTTTTAACTGGCGACTGTCAAGTGGTGGCAGTTTGTCAGATGTGTCAGCGTGGATCGTTGAGTGGAGATTTAGTAAGGAACCGTAGAGTTGTTTATGTCAGCGAAAGGGTAGATTTGACAAGTGGGTTGATCATAGGATACTTGGGCTACTCTAATACTGACAGGTGGTGTTAGTTTGGAGCGTACGACTACGGTCATTCGACGTGGTCGAATGTAGTCGATACGACATGGGTGTTAGTGGTACGTCTGATTGCAGACGAGTATTATTCTGGTTAGTGGGTGTACTAGTGTACACGTGTCACGAGGTCGATTCTACTTTCCACGGGGTGGATGTGGAATCAAGATAATTGGAGTTTCGAGAATGAAACTAATTAAGGAGGGAAGAACGGTTAGATTAGGTCGGTTGGAATTTCGAGGACGAAATTAATTAAGGAGGGAAGGTTGTAACGACCCGTCCCAAATTTCAGGATTAGATTAGTGACTAATCATGATTAGTGAGGCTAATCAGTGATTAGTTAGGCTAAATCGGACGAACGATGCGAAATGACCGTTTTGCCCCTAATGGTGGCAAAACGTTGACTTTTCAATCGGGCGGTCAAATGGACTTTGACCGATGACCGTGACGTAGTTCGTGACGTCACGAGTTCATAGACAGGTGGCACGTTCAATTCCGACGTTCGAGGAAGAAGTTATGACGTTCAGAAGTTTAGGGGCATTTTGGTAATTTTGGTTAAAAGGGGTCAAAATGTTGACTTTTTGACCGAGAGGTCCGATGGCCAAGGGCCGAAGACCGATACGTAGATAAGGACGATACGAATCCATAGGCAGGCGGCACACTGAAATCGGACTTCAAACGGGAGAGTTATGGGTCACGGAAGTTCTATTTCACTATGCACGAACTTCGAGACGGAGACGTTTTGGCGAAATCTGATTGGGTGGATATTTTGGTGGGCCCCATGGATGAGTGACAAGTGTCACTCATCCCATTGACTTGATCCCTCAATTTGTGGATCTACATAATTAATTAATATTATTTAATTAATTTTATAATCCAATCCCCACCTAATTCAATCCTAGCCATCCAATTAAATTCTAACTTTAAATCCACACCCTCCATTCCATCTCTCTTTCTCTCATCAACCATCCTCCTTCATCTTTGTTCATCCTCCCACCCGAAACCCAAAACCCCATTTTTCTTCATTTTCTTCATTTTCTTTCAAAAACCGAAACACACGCACACACCATCACCATTCATTGCTTGGGTGTGACCGTGAGTGAGAGGAGGGAAGGACAGAGAGGCTGGGACGGCGAGTCACGGCGACGGACGACGGAGGACACGGCGGAGGAGCCGAACCCGTGAGGTAAGAAAACTTCAAAATTCGAAAATGAGTTTTAAGGGACGGTTTTGGGTTTCTGTGGATCCTAACACATTCTAGGGACTTAGGGGAGTCAAGAGGGATTGGTTTCGAGGCGTTGGACGGCCTCTAACAACCGTGAACGGCGGAGGAAGTCACGGCCACCATGGCCGAATTGAAGGTACGGGTTTTTGTTGTTTTTCTTCCATTTTAATGTCATAGAACCCTAGGTTAGGATTAGAGGATGAAAATGGGACAAACGGGAGGCATTTTGGTGGTCGGACGGTGGAGAACCGGCCAGGTCAAGTCGCGAGTCACGGCGACCCAGTTGCAGGGTTCGGGTCGACCCGTCAAGTGGTTGAAGGTGGTGACGTGGCATGATGACGTGGAACCTGTCAGATTGTCAGGTGACGTGGACCACTCATCAGCCGACACGTGTCACATGTCAGTGCACAGTCAGCACTGACATGTTAGTGACGTGGCCCAATCAAGGGCTGACACGTGGCACTGACGTGGACCAGTGTCGTGATGACACGTGGCACATGTCAGACTGCCACGTGGCACTGACAGCACAGTGACGTGGACCAATGGGAGCTTGACACGTGGCACCTGTCAGAGTCTGACATGTCAGACCTGACAGCTGTCATATGACGTCATGCTGACGTCAGCGATGACGTCAGCAGGTACTGTAGCAGGCGCGTGAAGCCCACGCGCAGCCACTTCAGGCGGCGCATGAGGGCGCGTGGCAGGGAATCTGGGGAAGGTTCCAACATACGAAATCATCTATTCGATGTAACGAACATTTTGGGACTGGTTTCGTGTCAATCGGACACTGTCTCGATATGTTTCGGGGCATCGGAAGGTTTAGGTTCGGTTTTAAAAATAGTTAAAAATACGGGAAAATTATGGGGCTTTAGTGGGAGGTTAATTAAGTAGTTAGTAACCTTCTATTACGATTTGGATAGGTTTGGGAGTCCCGGTGACGGTGATCGGCTCGGGGAGCCGTATGGCACGCAAATCGAGGCGGCAGCTCGGACGGTCTGTGAGTGGACCTTGTTTTCTAAATTGGTGCATGCATAAATGTTTATTATATGTTTTAAATGCTTGTTTGTAATGCCATGGGTGCATTTGTATGTGGTTACGTATAAGCACGTATTTCGAGGTTTCGGCCTTATACGGTGCTTATACGGGTTTGTATTTCTTTATTGATTTAAATGAACTGGATTTGGATTTCAGAAGGATAAACTCGGGTATGAGACCCATTTGGTTTTGTCTCGGGCATATGACCTCGGATTTCGGGCACGGTGCCCAGTTGATGTCCTATGTTCGGGTACGAGACCCAGTCACTTTACGGTTTTGATTTCAGGTCAGGGAACCTTAAATGGATTCCCAGGTTCATGACGGTTTATGGGAACCGGCATGAACCCTTATTATGGTATCGTGGTTCATGACGGTTTATGGGAACCGGCATGAACCCTTGTTGGTTATCACGGTACATGACGGTTTATGGGAACCGGCATATTACCTCGGTTATGTTATTACGGTACATGACGGTTTATGGGAACCGGCATGTTACCTGATTATGGATATTATGGATCATGACGGTTCAGGGGAACCGGTCATGAATGTTTATGTTATGTATATATATGTTCATCTACCTTCCTTTACTTCTATTATCTCCTCCGGGGAGGGTCGTTGGCCTGGGTGGACCCCGGAGTAGTCATGGAGCACCGACTGAGTGGAGTCACCCCCCAGTTGGGTTCTTTACTCTCAGGAAGGCTATGGTTACTATTACCTCGGGTAGGGTCAGTGGTCTGCGGACATTGACCTTGACTTTGAGATGACTCGGATTGAGACCCGGGTAGCACGCGCGTAGCTTTGGATACCGTGACAGGATTGGTTGTGTGACTTTTATATATGTATGTGATGTATATATGATATATGATATGTGGTGTGTACAGGTGTGCACAGGATTTGAGTAGTGGCTCGTGTACTTGGTTTCTTCATGGTTTGGGGCCGAGTCCCGTATGGATTTGGGCAGTGGCCCGTATGGTCGTTTTCATTGTGGTCCTTTCGACCTTGATTTATACCTGCTTTGGGCTTAGTCCCACATATGGTTTGTTTTAGATAAATGGTTTTCGAATGCATGCATGCTTTTTAGTGGAGGGTACAAATGTCTTATGAAATGTTTTTATAACTCTTTGTTTTGTCCACTCACAGTTTTTAATGTTTTGACCGCCCTTCAGGTTGACATCGGATGTGGACTGTAGCGGAGACCGAGATACCACATACCTCCTCCGGATCCTGGCGTACTCTGATAGCCCGGGAGGGCAAAGGTCAGAAATATCCCTTGTCTGACACTTCGTGTCAGACGGGAGCAGGGTCATCCCGCTCTAATCCCGGGGGGATTGGGATGGGTCCTGTCATGTTGGATGTGATGTCTCTGCAGTGGTAACAACCCATCATCAACCTGATAGTTAGGGTAAGAGTATGAGGATTCAGTGGAATCGAACCCTGGTTAGGTTGTGTTTGGCACGTGGTACGTGGATGTAGGGTTCGATTGGCATGGGTTTCCATGTTTTAGCGAGGTGTGTTCCCGAGTAGGATCGATATTCGTGTGAATCTAACGGCTTAGAGTTGTAGTATTACAGATATGTCTCATCTACGTAGTTGATCAGATGTCCCAGTATGACGACTTTGAGAGTCGGGACTGTTGAGCGGTCATGTCAGATAGAGGATTATGCCAGAGTGGTATCAGTGGAGGTCGTGGACGACCCGAGTTGAGATTGTTGGGAATAGGAATGTTTGAACCTATTTGGCATGAGACACCATGTTTAGTGTGTTGAATCCCGGAGGGATGTCGACTGGACGAGGATGCCACGGTATAGATGTTGTGGGCCTTGGTATGACATGCCACGTTTGTGACATGTAGTGATTGGGCAGTCTGAGGCACTAAGTATGGCCAAGTTTCTTGTGGACCCAATGGCGGGAGGTCGTAGAGTTACGAGTGGACGAGGTCCTCGGATTGTAATTACTGGTTGGTTGGATACCAGTATCGGAGTGTGACGACTCTCCGGAGTCGAGATCGATGGATCGGTCAGGATGGTCGTGCTGCAGTGAACAATTGGGTTCGTGATAACCCTAGTTTGAGATTGATTGTACAAGTTACCAGGAGAGTGGTACTTGTGGACCGGATCCTGAGGTGGACCGGTTAGTGGTTATTGCGTGTTGAGCGGTTGGTACCTGCGGTGAGTTGACTGCACGAGTATGGAGTCTCGATAGTGGAGCGTTTATGAGTTTGGTCTGTAGGTGGTGGTGGCAAACACCGCTATCGATAGACGTGGATGAGTCTTATCGAGTTGGATAGATTCTTGTTACCGTGACGATTAAGATGTGGGAGATTCGCTAGTCGTGACGATGATACGGAGGTGTGTGAGTGTCACTCAGTGCGAGCGGAGACTTCTGGATTCTACTCGGTTACACCCGAATGCGATCACAAAATGAGATGTTGAGCTTTGGGTGTGGGCGAGTGTGCTGCACTACCTCAGTGGAGGTGACTGAGATAAGCGAGAGATGTTAGAGATGAGTTGAATGAAATCCAATAATGATCGGATAGTTTCGAATGACACTGTACGTGTCTAGTGATGTGATGCCTTAAGGGCTCGGATGGTGACTGAGATGGTAGACGTGCCCTAGAGTGGCAAACATGTGAGTTCGGTGGGCATTGAGCCGGATAGAGAGGATCCCGAGCAGCTCAGTGTGAGGCAAGGGGTATACCATGATTGGTGAAAGGTACCTTGGCTCGTTGTGGATGGATGGCACGAGTATTGGGTGCTGAAATTGATCCCATAAGGATTGGGATGTGCGAACCTGTATGCTGACAGGGATGGTGATGGAAGTAGCCGAAGAGAATCAATGGAAGTGTTAGTCTTGAGAAAAGAATTAATCATTATAGTAATTATCAGAGAATACTTTGAGTCTGAGGAGGTGACTTCATTTTTTCCGTTTTCTTGGCCGTCAATTTGATGCGAGACTTGAGACACGAGGGAGTGCTCAGAGGTTGTAACTATTAAGGTGGAAACGTGAGAATCAGGTAATGATGGATGACATCCTTTTGGATGTGCATAAACGGTATCAATGGATAGGCGAGTTGGATGTGAGGGTTGATGGTTTACGGACACGTGGTTGGATTTTCCGAGTGATTTAAGGCCTTGAGAGTCCATTGGGGGATTAGTTTTGGTCGACTATGAGTGACCATACCTCTTGAGTTTCGCATAAGCTTGTTTGAGGAGAAATCTGCGTGTTGAGACAGAATCAATGGGGCGAGTCCAAGGTGGACTTGACGCATGATGGCCTATAATGTTTGAGGATAATCGTTTGGGGATTTAGTCCAGTAGTTGGAAAAGATAGGTATGCTTCCAACATGGTTGGAATTTCGGAACCAAGAGAAGTGGTGATTAAGACAAAGAGAAGAGTGATTGATTCCGAATTAGAGATGGGTATCCTAAAGTCGATGAAGGAGACTTCTCATTTTCTGCTGTTGAGCAGATGGTGTTTGGTGCCGCAGGATGATGTAGGCTGAATTTTGATGTTGGCAGAGCAATAAAAATACATGATGTTGTCGAAGGTGAGTTTGCGAGGTTGTGAGGGTGTGAGGGCTCAAGAGACTGATTGAAGGCAGCCTCAGTGAGGATGATGATCTTCGGACAAGCAGAGGAAGCTTAGTCGGGAATTAGTGTGAAGGTCAGGAAATCTCCAGGTGTGAGCTTGAGTTGCATGTCGGGATTGGATTGAAGGCTTTTGAAAGGGGTTGAGAGAGAAGAATTGAGTCTATGATTGGGTCGAGGATACAGGTTTTGCTAAGAAGGCTAACTTTTGATTAACAAAGAAAACTTTTGAGGGTTTTGAAGTTATTGTAATCGATTGGGTTTGATCAATTATATTTGTTTGAGTTGAGTTGGTTGTTCTTTGAGAATAGGTCTTCTTCTTTTTTATAGGCGGCCTAGGGTAGTGGATGGTCGACACGTGTATTCTCACTTGCATCTCAATTGCAACGACTTTGTTCACTTGTTTTCTTGCCCTTTTTATAGTTTTTGACATTATGTCTAGGTTGTTTTTGACTTATTGTATGCGCTTCCCCATGATCTAGGTTTGGATACTGTCTAGGCTTAAGCCTCAAGTCGGATTGAGACTTTAATTTCTTAAAAACCCCTTCGAGGCCCCTAGTAGTATTTTTCCGTGTAAACAGATGTTACTAATATGACTAACAAAATGGAGCAGTTATGACGACAGTACATTGCAACGATTTTTGCAACGATTTTTGGTTGTAGGAGCAAAGTAAAATTCGATGTTTAATTAGGAGAGCATTTTGAAAAATAAGTCAAAATAAAATAATTTAAACACAAAATCCAATTTATCAAACATATAATTTCACTTTTTTTTTTCTACAAAAAATAATTCAACTTCAGATGATTCAATTTAGATTTAGAAAAATGACAAATTATAACAATTAGTTTAAGTTTTTACCGCAAAAAGTAAAAGTTGAGTTGATTTCTCTTTGGCTACTTTTGGTACACCGTATAAAGAACTGGATATGATAATATAATACGAAACCAGTATTTGGTACCACTCATATTAATTAGTCACCATATAAATTAATATGATTAAGTGCCTTTATACGATTCAGACACGCTAAAATAATACTCTGCAAATTTTTCATATTAAATAATCGAATGACTAATAATCTTGAAAATAATAATAATAATAATAATAATATTATTATTATTATTATTATAGTAATAATATTAATATACAATAAAATTTTAATAAATAAAAATAGTAATATATCAATAAGTAATTAAAATAAATAATAAAAGTTAAATAATAATATACTTAATTAATATTTATATATAAATATTTCTTATTAACTATTATAATATAATTCCTTTATTATATTTATTATAATATAATTAAAATTTTAATCCGGACCAAATACTTAACTAAATAATTAGTTTATATGATAGATAAATTTATCTATCTAATTAAAATAATCATTATAACATAACGTATCTCGAGGGATTTCTAAATTGAGCAACGATCCAACTCACCCGGTTTACAGGTAGGCTACCACTATCACAATCGATGGAAAAGGTGAGCCGAAAGCTGACTTGCGGGCCCACCTTAAAATCGTAAGAAACAAATAAAAAATAAAATAAAATCACTTGTCAGTTGGCCGCTCACACCAGTCACTATCTCACGGCACTCTAATTTCCGCGCCAAACGCACACACCCTCATTGATAAAAAAAAAGGCACTCTTTCGTTCTTGCTTTCTCTCTCTAGAAAATCTGGGTTTCTGGAGAAAGTGGCGATGGACGGTCGCTTGGCGGAGCTGAATCCTAAGCCGAGAACGTGCGTGGTAGTAGGTGGCCGAGGCTTCCTCGGAAGATCGCTGGTGCTCAGGCTCTTGAAACTGGGAAAATGGATCGTCCGAGTCGTCGATTCGACCCAGTCCCTCAATCTCTATCCCTACGAGAGCGACTCTCCTCTTTCGCAAGCTCTCTCCTCTGGCCGCGCTTCCTTACACGGCGTCGATGTTCGCGACAAGTCTCAAATCATCACTGGTAAAACATTATCAGAGTTTCTTCATTTCTTTATTTTCATTTGTGTGTTCTAGGTTGGTTCCTGTCCCAGAAAATGCGAGAAACCTTCTGAGATAAAGCCAGAGATTTTTGGACGAAACGGGACGCCATAAGACCGAGATGATCATTAGCTGGTTTTAATAATTAGGTTTTCATATATCAACATGTTTTTTAGCCCGCTTGAACTATCAATTCGGTTTTAGTGATCATTCATTAGAAGGATTTCCGATAAAATGCACAATATAATAAAATTGGACACAGTCGGAAATATAGGATTAGTTGAGCATGAATTAGTACTATCAGCATTTTGTTAACGGGATTGAGGGACTACCATAGCCGTGGAAAAAGAAACCTCTCACGAATTCTTGTGAACCATATTGCAGGGATAGAGAAAAACCTAAACTAAGAAAAATGTTTTATTGGCCACAAATTCTGATATTATTAACTCTAATGTTAATCAATAGTTGCTAGAGTGACCATGCCCGCCTCCCCTTCTCATGGCCTGAAAGAGGAGAGGAAGTGAATGTAACTTTTCATTTTTGCTTCAGTTTGAGAAATAAGGGTAAATGGTGCTCTGATTATAGGGTGTAATTTGAGCAAGTTATTTGATAGCACCCGTCTTTAGTTGGTTGTGCAACGTATTTACCTTAATATCTGTTGTACTGGTTTCCAAGCTCAGAATTTGTTGTCATGTCTTTTAATTTTAAAACTTGAGTTCAGAAATTAACTGTGCATATTATGACCTACATCTCTTGCAGCTATTGAAGGCTCGTCTGTAGTGTTTTATTTCGATGGGGCTGATTTACGGACAGATAATTTTTACTACTGCCATATGATTATTGTTCAAGGTAAGATCCCTATTAATGAAAAACAAATCAGATTTTCTAGCCATGCATATTTTGGAGGAACTAATGATTATTTTTGTCTCAATTCTTGTTTAGGTGCAAAAAATGTCATTAGTGCTTGCCGTGAGTGCAAAGTTAGAAGGCTAATATACAACAGCTCTGCAGATGTAGTTTTTAATGGATCACATGATATAAACAACGGAGATGAATCTTTGGCATACCCTTGGAAAGTATGTTACTGTCAAGGGATTTCATCATGTTCTTAGTTGACCATTGTCTACTTTGCTATTGTGCTGAACTTTGTTCTTGATTTTCTGGGGCGTGATACAGTTTGATGATATGTTGAGTGACCTCAAGGCTCAAGCAGAATCACTTGTCCTGTTTTCTAATGACATTGATGGTCTTTTGACATGTGCGCTTCGTCCTAGCAATGTATTTGGACCTGGAGATACACGTCTTGTGCCATTTTTAGTGAATTTGGCAAACTCTGCCTGGGGAAAGGTTTTTTTCTCATTTCATCCTACCTGCTGTTTTACATACACCTTGTTTACTTTGGAGATCTATTTAATTAGCAAACATAGCTGATTTTTGCATACCACCAATTTTGTATCAAATGAACTGTACAATCAATATTCAATCTCTCTCTCTCTCTCTCTCTCTCTCTCTCTCTCTACCTCTCTCCCTCCCTCTCTCTCTCTTCATTTTTATTCTCAAAATCTTGATTGAATTATTGCTTGGTTGCTATTTTTCTTTTCTGGAATCCCTTCATCTACACCCAAAATAAGGTCAATTTCTTTGTATGCTGCATATGGTATCTTGTTCATCATGTGGTTTAATATCTTATCATTACATGCATATATGCTATTATTAACAGTCCCGATATTCTAAGAACATGAAAAACAATCTTTTAGTCTTTTTTGAAGTAACGGAGATTCTCATTTCAGTTTATTATAGGGAGTGGTGAAAACATGTCGGATTTCACATACGCTGAGAATGTTACACATGCTCATATTTGTGCAGAGGAAGCTTTAGATTTCCAGACAGTCTCTGTGGCTGGAAAGGTACTCACGCAATTTAATGTCTCTTTGGTGTATAGAACACTGTATTTTCTGTTCTTACTAGGTCGATGGATAAGGAATATTTCCCTTGTGATCAATCTGTAGGCTTTTTTCATCACAAATCTTGAGCCTGCAAATTTTTGGGAATTTATAACATTCATCGTGGAAGGCTTGGGTTATCAAAGGTAAATCAAGCATTTCTATGATTGTCTACGGGAGAATTTACATTCTTTCATTAGTATGCCTTTGCATGAGGAGCAGCTATATACATATATGTGCATGCTTTATTGACGTAGGACGATAGTATGGGAAAGGAAGAGGGGAGAAATCCAGACTTACTCCTACCCTTGGCATTGCTCCAAAAGTGAATTGGAATCAGTCCATTAGAGACTAGAAAACCAATGAGGGATTAGTCAAATGGTCAGGCCGTTGGTTTCCATGTGGTTTGGGGTTTAATTCCACATGGTACCCTGTGTAGCTATTTCTTAGAGTTGGGCCTCCTAAAGATTGTAGGGCTCAGTGGGCGGTCCCCAGTTTCAAAGCCAAGTCTGCAATGTACAGACCGGCTTTTGGAATCAACTTGGAGGCATCTTGTAGTCTGGGTAATCACTTGCACGGTAACTTTTCTTTTTTGTAGGGGCCATTTGTACATGAATCAATGGGAAAATCCAAATTAGTACACTGAGTTCTGAGAAACAGTAACAATGAACATGTGATATACAATACTCCAAAACAATGGATTGAAATAAATGTGTAATGTGTTCATTTGATTTCCTGCATATATACATTGGCTGAACCATGTGGTGCTTGGGACGTTAATGGGCTTATTTTTTATACTTTCTTGGCTCCTGCGTCAATTTTCTTGTTGCTTCCCTGATATTATATATGCTAAGACGTGATAATTACCACTTTTTATCCACATTTATGCAAGGGTTCAAGTGATTCTAAGTTGTCTTGGTAACCGATTTGTTTGTGGAATTCTTTTAAATTTCAGCAATAGACTGCTGAAGCACTAAAGAATAAAATGGTTTGAACGCGAGAGAAATGAATGTATATTTCTTAGTAAATTTATGAAAATAAATTCTATCCTGCTTCTTCTAATTTGAGTGAAAAGAAGCATTGCCCTCCATAGCTTGCTTAGATATGGTAATTCCTGATTTTGAAATTAATTGTTTATATATTTCTGCATGTGTAAAATTTCTCAAATATATTTACACAAGTAATTGTGTATGAGTGTAACAATTTTCTATAATCTCTGTAGTCCAATAAAGAGGCACCATTACTTTATTTGACCCAACGTCATTTCTGTGTAATACTGAAAATATAAGTTTCTTTATCAGATCCTAAACTGACAAACATAATTTTGATTTTTTCTTCACCTTTTCCTGCTTCCATTATTAGATCTTCTGTATTATCATCTTTTCTGTGCTTTTGCTTGTTTACTACTGTGGAGCAATGTGTTGGAGTCTCTTGGGTTGCTTTTTTTTTTTTTTTGGTTTTGATGTTTGTTCGGGTTCTTATGACATTGTCTGTGCCTCAGAAGAGTTTTTTTTTTCCTCCCTGATTGCAGAGCATTAGTGAAAGTTCCTGCTAAAATGGTTATGTATACTCTATCGTTCATCAAATGGATGACTGAGAAGTGCAGATTGATAAATTACAACCACTCTCTCTCAGCTCATTACATTCAACTAGCTTCACGTACTAGAACCTTCGACTGCACCGCAGCTCAAAACCAGATTGGGTACTCACTAGTTGTCTCGCTTGAAGTAAGTTTTTCATTCGTCGTTTTTATTAGGCCTTCATGCCTTCTCAATTCATCTAGCCCTATAATATGCTTCGTTGTTTTGCTGTGATCGAAATTTCTTATTGAATTTCCTTTAATTTTGAGAGAGACAAATTTCTAATGATTTTTAGTACATATTAAGTAATGTATATTGTTGAGACAAAAAATAATTTATTGTCATGTTATATATAGCTTATGGTTGAGCATGAAATTCAAGGTTTACAATTCTTCTGTGTGTGCTGGTTACCTGTGTACAGGAAGGTGTCACATTAACCATTGAATCATTCTCTCATTTAGCCAAATACTCATCTTTCAGAAGTTACAGCGACCTTAATGAGCAATCAAAGGTGGACAATCTGCTAGGCAGCGGGGAAGGTTGTTTCTAACCAGATTATTTTGTGCTCTATCTAGATAAAAAATATGCATTGTATTCCAGAATGTTTTTTTTTTTAACCTTCATTATTGGTTCTTGCTCTGTTTTTATTCTCATATTAGATTATTCATTCACTCACTCTTAGCCCGCAAACTGAAAATGCCAGATTTTTTTTCTCTGTGGGTTTGATCCTAGTAACAAACAGTTTTAGCTAGATAGGGCTGGGCTTGACCCAAGCCCTTGTGCCTACACCTATTAATTTGTTCTTGCATGGTGTCATACTAAGTGATATGCAATTTGGTTCCCAGCCTGATGAACAGGGTTTTGGATAAATTAACGCACACCAAGTTAGCAGCACCTTAGAAAGATTTACATTTTAGAACACATCTCCAGATCATCATTATTTGTCAGACATTTTAGAACACATCTCCCGATCTTTCTTTTTTTGTTTATTGAAAGTCTGTTTAATTAAAATGAAATATGCATTCTAGAGGTTTCATCATAAGGTTTTCATTCTTTGATTGCAACTGTAGAATGATCTTGAACTCTGTTACTGCAGTTGCAGACATTTTGCTGTGGCGTGATGAGAAGAAATCTTTTGCTTATTTCCTTGCATTGAGTCTGTTGTTTTACTGGTTTTTCCTTAGTGGAAGAACTTTTGTCTCGTCTATATCCAAGCTTCTGCTCTTAGTTTCATTTTCCTTTTATGGATACGGATCTCTACCACCAAAGATGTAAGTAGTGATGCTTATAAAGTTTCTGCTTGATTAACCTCTTAAATACCGAGAGAATTGATTTATATCAACTAACCATTCCCCTTTTTTAACAGATGGGGTTACACAGTTCAGGGTTTATCTTCACCTTGTTTTGAGATTCCTAAAATGGCAGTGAAGGACGTGATTTCAACCGTTGCATATTTGTGGAACAGGGTTGTTTGTTATATAAGACTGCTGGGCCAAGGTGATGGTTGGGAAATTTTCTTCAAGGTATGGAATATGATAATTTATTCCGTTTAGTGAAGCAAATGACTTCACAAACTTTATCCGGACTGTTGCCAGCGTGTTTGTTAAAACTTAAGTTTATTAGGAAACTTTTTGAACCTAGACTCATTTATTAGTCAAAGACAGGTTCTTAAGCACTGATATTATATCAACTATTCAAGTTTGACCTTTCAAATTAGTTAAACTGCAATTTACTGAATGTAATATTTGCGAAGGAGATGCTTTGAATGCGACCTTGCAATCCTGTTATGTCTCCTGCTTATAATACTTGTTGGAAAATGTTAATTAGGTGTCTTAGCTGATTCCGAAATTCTGGAATGGTCTATGTTTTTTTAATGATTGAAGATGGCGTTATTTTCTACTTTGTTATTTGTATGAAGGAATTACGCTTGTTCCAAATTTTATGCATTGGTATTTGCCAATGGAGGAACAGGTTTAAGTTTATTATTTGGGTCAAGGAAAGTTCATCCATTTCAACTTTTTGGTAACCATAAAGTTGTAGTCTTTTTCTTTTTTCTTGTCGTATAACCCCCCAGTTATTTTGTGAAAAAAAATTATGTGAACGTGCGGGTCTTCATTGACATGGAATATTTCTTTTGTGGGCGTCTCTTACATAGTTAAACAAATTTTTGTAATGGATGCAGTTTGCAGCTACCCTCTATTTTCTCAAGTTGATTTTGTCACAAGCGTTGACGGTGGTGATAGGTGTAGGTGAGAGACCTTGCATGGTATTTATTAGTTAGTCAATCCCTCATTATTATTATTATTATTATTATTATTATTATTATTATTATTATTATTATTTTGAATTATGTACTGATGCAGTTGGAAATATTTTGCAGCACTGGTGTTTGCTTTCACGCTATTTTTCATCTACGAGCTATATGAATCAGAAATAGATGGATTGGCAAAGCTTGTGTTGAATAGCATAATGTCAGGTTTTGGGTCGTTGAGAAATAACCTGCCTTCTTGCTTGCAATTATTTCTACGGAAGCATCAGAAATAGCTGCTGACACTGAGACAGCATGTAATGTAGCCGACTTGGATGGATGGGTTTTGGGCAGAGGTTTTTCTAACTGTATAAAAATGTCATGGCCTGGTAGCTGCACCTTAGAGGTAGGTTTGTGTGAATTCAAAAGTAAAGTATAGATTTGGGGTAAAGTAAACTACACCCAAGAAAAGAATTACCACCACATTACAAAATGAATTCAAAAGTATACGACTACTACACTTAAACAAAATGTTTTAGGGTTTAGGAATCTCAATACCTTTTCCAGACATCCTTCGTTACTCTTTTACTGTGTTTGTGTAGTGTGTAGAAACTTGAGTTGAGTAATGTTTGGACATACAATGTGCTAGTTGAATCAAAAGCTTCCAATTATCGGATCTTTTGTGACTTTGTAAAGATTTTGATAATTTGGGATCCATTTAATAACCATTTGGTATATGGTATTTGGTTTTTAGTTTTCAATTTGTGTTTTTTTGTGTTTTACATATGAAGAAAGTAGATGGTGGATAGATGGTGGAAAAGGAGAAATGAAGGGATAGGGAGGGGAGAATTGTTTTATTTTAAAAAAAAAAAAAGGAATGAAAACAATATTTAGAAAATTCTTTCCTATACTTTTTCTCCACATCTCTTATCATTTTTGTCCTTTCTTTCTTTCTCATCTTTCATTCGACTCTTTTGCACCACGGGTGAGATGAGGTCGGATGCATGTCACCATGGTTTAGTTGACTCTTGAGAATTGATGTTTGGCCATGCCATTTAAGAACGGAAGCTGCACAAAATGTTTGGCCATGCCATTTAAGAACGGAAGCTGCACAAGTCTAGTCACCTTCATAGCTGTTAATTTTCTGAAGATTGAGATGGTATTGACTCTTCCTTAATTGGTTTGCCTGACCAACTGAGAGACCCTTAATTTTCAGATTTCACCCCAAGAAAAGTTCTCCATATTATATTTCAGAAGTGATTCTAACATTCCACTTTTTCATTTTACACTCGCCTGCTTGTCCCATCTACTAATATTTTTTCCAAAAAAAAAAAAAGTACTAAAGCTAGTTCGCATCTTGCTTTGGTCCCCCGAACCAATTAGCAGGATCGATCCATTTTTGTCAGTGTGCTAAATAATGATAAGACTTTCCTACCCTCCTGTCTCTTTCTTTGTGTTCAGAGTTTTTAATTGGAAGGAAGTTTTCAGATTTAGAAAAACATAGATGGGAAAGACTGAATTGAAGGAACAATTTGTACAAAGCATCTTTTGAGTTTTTAAGTGAAAACCACTGTTTAAAACAGCAGCCCTTTAATCCGTTTAAGCACTTGATGGTGAAAAACCATCCCGCTTAATATCTAAATATCTAGATGAATTTACGTGTACATCCTTATACATATTTAGTTATAAATATATATATATAAATTTATAACTAAATATGTATAATTAATAATATAAGTAATTAAAACAATAATAATAAATTAAAAAATATAGATTGTTGTATAGTAAAATTAATAAAAAAAAACTTGCATTGTTAATATTTATAATTTCAAACTCAATTTATTTATTTAAATAATTAATTTTTATTCTGAAATTATTTAATAGTATTTATTATATCATTAATTTGTTAACTTTTGTCTTTAAAAAAAAACCCCTAACTACCTAAATGCTAAGCCCCTATCGACCGCCCTAGCGCCATTTTGAACTTGATGAAAACAAACACAATTTTGAGTGCAAAAAAGAGATTTAAGTATAATTTTAAGAGCATTTGTAGTAACATTCTTTGAATTAAATTGTCGGTTCCTCAATAATCAAAATATATCTGAGAAAATTGAGATCTTTTCACACTTTAAATTGCCACGGTCCCCATGTAAAATAACGCTTAAAAAGTCAAAGGCTAACATCATAAAAGAAGGTTCCCAATACCTGAAAATACTCGTGAACAGGAAATTAAGTGAAATGCCCGACAAAATGAAGATTTATTTAATTTGCTGCTAGGAGCCAAATCATAATTACAACAAAATCAAATCGACTTTTAGGCGCTACTAACATGTAATCTCGCACATAACTCCTCAGGAGCAGCTGCACGTAAAATGCAATAGCAGAGGTGAGCAACACGTACAAGGAGGGTCGGCCGACTAGATTTTTAAACAGATACAATAAAAGATACATAAAGCCAGTGTGTATTTGAGCATTTTAATCGGTTGCTGAAAGAGCATGCTCAATCAATCAATCAATCAATAAGCCAATGGCAAAGGTTACCGAATAGTCACTATAAATAAACCCACTATTTCTGACCATCAATAAAGTCTGATAATCAATAAAGACATCCTAGTGAGCAATAAAACAGCTACCCTGCCCAGATCCACAGCCGGGTGCTCAACAACCAATCAAAGCAGGGTCATCACAATAGGCACTACCCATTCGTAGAAACTGAAAATCAAATTCAAATCCCAATGCAACTATATCTTCAAACCCAAAGCATAATTATGTATTCGACATCATAGTACAGAACATTATCAAAATCATATAAATTTTTTACCCAAGTATACATATATACATGACACGAGAAAACTACTAATAAGGTGCTTCATATCCATATCCAGACGTAGCTTGATTTCCATCAACATAATTTTGAACAACATACAAAAAACTCTACCACCGACTTATGTAGAAGAACCTCAATTAATTAACCTTGGAAACAATTCGAAGTCTAGTTAATAGCCAAATACCTTGCAAGAAAGCAACATTGAAGCCTATGGGGAATTAAACCAGATGACCAAAGACTTGGATGACCTAATCTTAATTCTATCTGGCTACTAGGAAAAGAGAGAGGATTATGATAAAGACACGTAGGAATTTGATAAAGACGCATACAACCAAATTCTATTAAACTAAGTCATCTGGAATTTGATAAAGACACATAGAACCAAAACAATATTGATATTGGTTGGTATGATAAACTGCGGTAGTCTGAAGTGAAAACCAGCAGCTTGTATATATCTAGATACACAAGGGAAAAAAAATTAATTTAAAACAGAGCTACAGCCTAAAAGCATGTCAAAATACACAGCATTTTTGTGCATAGAGCTTAGTTCCAAATGGACGCTAGGACAAGCACGGGACCGCCTATGTTCATGGTATCTTTGAGTTACTAGGTTGTCACTCCTAATCACAGCGTGTGGCAAGTTTTCTTGCAGGTGAATTGAAAAGCTTCATTGTTGTTATTTGAGAATTTATTGCTACTTATTAGAAGATGGTTTAGTCATTAGAATCGAACCTTCAATGTTCGATCAGGATATTTTACTTTTAAGTGACATACCCTTGTTAACTTGAGTAAATTTAACTTATATTATTGTGATTTCCACACTAAGTTTTGATACCAAAATCACAGTTGTCCATGGAGGTTTCACATAAATTGTGTTTGGGATTGTGTAGCACAAGGTATGACTGCAAATCTGAAGGGGATATGGTTATATTTCCACTCTCAGAACAAACTGTAATGGTTTTTTCTTGTAAATCATAAACTTTCCCATTGACCCATGTGATGAACTAATCCCCATGGCTGCCATACTTAGTGAAAAACACACATGGGAACAAGAATCGACTGAAACATTGCTAAGGTGATGAGGGAAGAAGATGGGATGACATCATGGAATAGACAGTTACTTTTGCAGTCAGGAGGGTGAGAGAAGCCAGTGGTGGGATGAATTTAAAAGAAAAGGAAAATTGGGCTAACAGGTGGCACCACTCTAGATGTTTTCAACGACTTGTACTAGAAGTCTGATATAATCTTACAGGACAAAAAATCTGGTTGAGGATCTACATTCAGATGAACCTAACTAAGCTAGCTCGAACTATATTGACCAGACTGAATAATTGTCCAAACTAGGAATACAAACTGTAGCATCTCAAACCAAAAATGGCCTGAACTTATCACACAAAAAACTCCACCAAACAATAAAATTCAATAGCAAAATAAAAACTTCAGCATCTCAATGATGTGTAGATATTTACTCTGTATTCTCGCATGAAACACTAACCTTTCTTACTTTTCGGTGCTTTCAGGCTCTCTTCAAATTTCTGGTAGTATTGCAATTGCTGCTCACCATTTGGACATGCAACGGACAAGAGAATTTCAGAAAATAAAGTAACTTTTATGGAAAGGTCTAGGCATACTCAAATTAAAAATAAAATAAATACACATTTTTTAATACAACTGATATTTTGCTTCAGCTAATATGCTGTGTGAGCCCTTACTATTATAGCTAATGCCATTATGCCCCTTACACTTGTTTTTGTCCAACCAATTTTCCGCTTAAACCTATATCAAACTGGTAAGTTTACCACCACCGTTAGATTCCTAGAAACTCCATCCAATGTTCCATCAAAGGGTTCAAAACACAACTAACTTTTGAGGGCTTCTGTGTCATTCCATGCCAATCATTTATAAAGTGTGGTTCTAATGTCATTTTTGGAAAGTCACTTTTTTGCATAGGATACGGTATGAAGTGACCAAGAAACTCTTAAAAGTAAGGCAGGCACCTTTTATTGAAATTTTGTTTGGAATTGCTAAGAATCTAGAAGCAGAGGAGGGTAGAATGACAAGTTTCTTTCATAGTTAAGGGAGCAATAGGGGTTAGAAAAAAAAAAGGTTTAGTTAGAAAATGGTGGAGGGGGTGACAACATATTAGCCTTCAACTATTTTAAACAAAGGGAAAGCGGTTTGACCACGGTGGGGAGCCCATCTATTCTAGCCAATGTGTCTACACCTACTTCTACAAAAAGACACAACTTTATACATACCTTGTATGTTATAGACGGTGTTATTTTAGACAGCGCTTGCTCAAAGTGAGTTTCTTTGATTATCATATGAGATGCATCCGAACTCTTTTCGGTTGATGCTAGATACTCTTTAAGAGCAACCATAGCAGCATCATGCAACTGCCAGATAAGTAAAAGGAATTAAAACCACAAACCAAAGGAAAAACAGAGAAAAGGAGACAATAGCCCCAAGACTATTCAAAGATTAAAATATTTAAACTATAATATTCATTTAGCATAAACAAACCAGTGCAGAAAGATCAGCTCCACTAAAATTTTCACAAGCTTTCCTTTGTCCAATTTCACTCAAATCTACACATGCGTCTATACGCTTATTCCTTGCAAGGGCTTTTAAGATCACGCCACGTTCATCTTTAGTGGGAGGGGACACATAAACCAGTTTACCAAACCTACCAGGTCGCAATAAAGCGCGGTCCATTACATCGGGTCTGCGAAAGCATACAAGTTACTGTAAAAATGCATATGTTATCACCACAAAAACTGAAGAATCAACAATGGGTTTACCTATTAGTGGCACCAATAACAAATACACCCTGCCGCTGTCCAGCACCATCTAACTCTATAAGCAGCTGCAATTTTAAGCGGTCAGTTCATTTCATCTGTAAATGAAAAACACACCAGTAGATTTGTGCATTTGTAGATGGAATTGAATTGGTTAATGCTGCCCTTTGCAGAATGCTTACCTGGTTCAGTAACCGCTCAACTACCCATCCCCCATCGGTCCCCCGTTTTTTTGTCAAAGCATCCACCTGTAAATAATTCAGGGAAACCGCTATCATTAAACATTTAGATTGCATGATTGTAGTAATCACTGTCAGAAAGAGAGAAACACAAACCTCATCAAAGAAAAGTATGCATGGTGAACATGTCCTTGCACGACTGAACAATTTCCGGACATTCTGCTCACTTTCTCCAACAAATTTATTCAAAAGCTCAGGGCCCTAAACAATTTTAAAAATCATTGCAATCCAATATATTCTTTCAGATTACGCACAATCTTATAACGAAACAGTTATGTTCTATCCATAGGACAATGAAAAAGAAAAACATACAAACAAAGAAATAAAGAACCGAATGAACATTACGAACCTTAATGTGAATGAAATTAGCTCCTGCTTCGTTAGCAACAGCCTTTGCTATCAATGTTTTACCACAGCCTGGAGGTCCATAGAGCAAGAAACCTGCCTCTAGAGTTACTCCAAAATTCTGTAAATAACATTCCAAAATCAAACTTAATCACTTGATTGCAACCTATATGGTTGAATAAGGTGCATCAAGCAGATTTTAAACAACACAAACTACAAGCTTAAGATCCCAACAATGTCATACAAAAGGATACTGTAGTTTCTCCACATACAATATGTTCAAAATAGCTTAATGGGAAAAGGAATATTGTCCATCGAAAAAAATATGCACTTTAATGAATGAGCATAAAAATATAGAAAGATAACATTAATTCATGAGGTATCATATCCAAACATTTCACGAGGTATCGTATCCAAAACACTCACCCACGTAGAGAGAAAACAGATTTCTTCTTCAAATTAACACTCAAGATTTATTAGTCTTCAAAAACACTCACCCAAATAGAGAGAGAAGGGGGTGGGTGAAGGAGACTTCAAAAATTCAAAACAAAAAGAAATTTAATTACCTCATATATCTCAGGATTTTTAATACGCCTAATTATATGATAATCAAATTCCTCCCTAAGAACGTCAAGCCCACCAACATCTTCCCATTTCATATCAGGAATTGTGGAAAATCCTTCTCTTTTTGATGAAGGCTGAATCAACTGAACTGCTTCCTGCAAAATAAAGCATAATAACATCGTCTCTAAGAAATCTTATAAAGAAAGGTAACTAACTGCAGTATGTTTCAGTTCGTAGATATATCAATTTGACACCTAAGCAGTGGAAAGACTAATTGATATATAAAATTCGATCACCTCAAAATCAGCCATAGTGATGGCAAGCTTTTCCATATCTTCAGACAGCCATGGTGTCCTCAGCCAACCTGAGTCGCATTCATCATTCATAAAATCTATAGCCATATCAATCATCCTCTCGCCCATAATCCTTTTCATGGAAATGTTACCAGCCTTGTTGACCAGGGCAACCAAATCAGCCCCAACAAACCCTGGTGTAGACCGGGCAATCTTGAGAAGATCAAAAGAACCTTCAAGTCTTAGATTCTTTTTAAGCACAGACAGAATCTCAATCCTTGCATTCTCATCTGGAACACCTAACGTAATCTCCTGATCAAATCTCCCGGGCCTCCTGACAGCGCTGTCAATAGAATCGGGCCTATTGGTAGCTCCAATGACAAGAACATAGCCAGACCGGTGCTCTGAGCTCATGCTTGAATCTTCATCAGCAGGCTGTACAGGTTTATGAGATTCATCCATGCATGTTAACAGCTGTGCCACAATTCTACGCCCCATTTCTTGCTGCAAATTCTCTCTTTTGGAAGCAATTGCATCAATCTCATCAATAAATATAATTGACGGGGCAGTCCTATGAGCCTTAGAAAAAAGATCTCGTATATTTTCTTCAGACGCTCCTACAAGAATTTATGATTTTATGATAATTAAAAAAAAAAAAGGCTTTATGACACGAAAATGTAAATTACAAAAAAAAAAAATCACAAGAACATCGTGTCCGTGATGGAGATTTTCAGCTTGAAAATCCCATTCATTCACAGTATTTAGTAATTTAGTACCTGACACACCAGAGACGATCTCTGTTGCAGAAATCTTATAAAAGGGAAGACCGGTTTCATTGGCAATAGCATGAGCCAATTTGGTTTTTCCACACCCGGGTGGCCCGCAAAACAAAATCCCAGATATTGGGTTCACTCCAAGCCACTGTGGAATATGTGGATGGCATAGAGGCATAATCACCTCCATCATCAGCTCGTATATCACCTTCTTTATTCCCCCAAAGTCTTTAAACCTTGGACCATCCTTCCCCTTCACCATCTCAACAACTCTCGAAGTTGAGCCCTTAGCTTTCTTCTTCCCCTTATTCGTCTTGTGCATTGCCTCTGGCTTCGGTCCACCATTTCCGTTCACTAATGCCACCGTTTGCTCGTGACCTGGAAGCTCCAATTCTATATTCTTCTTCTCCAATTCTACATTATTCTTCCGCTCGCCCCCCTGGCTTTTCATGTACGAGTCTCGTAAAGTCGATTTCATCACATCAAACTCCGGCTCCACTTTCTCGCTGTATATCGCTTCCTCCGATGTCGACACCGTCCCATCATCGTCATCATCAGATGATGTAGATGAGCCTACACCATTTTTCTGCCGAATCCTTGTAATGTGTGAACGCTCTAAACGCTGCAATTTCTCTTCGCACTCATCTCTAGCACGCTTCCGCTTCCTGACAGAACTGTTTTGACTGCTTTCTTCTTCCTCTTCCTCTTCCTCGGAACGTGAGTCTAGGGTTTCGTTGACAAACCTGGTGAAGGCCTGGAGCTTGATGCGTTTGTAGTCTCGATATTTATTGCGAAGAAGGTCGACAATTTCGCCCTTAGATGAAAAGCGCACATGCTTGAAGGACTTCAAACGGCTCCTAAGAAGGTTCTGCTTTTGCTCCGAGAGTGACCTCCCTCTTCTCCCTAACCTTCTGGCCGACTCCATCTCTCTCTCCACGGGCGAACCGTACGCTTCCTCAAATTAGGGTTTTGGATCGAGTATAAGTTATGATGGTGGGACTCAAGTATCGACTTTAGGGATGGCTATTGATGGTAAGCCTTATTACTGGGCTTTGAAAATGATTTTGATGTGATTTTCGACGTCTCGGGTATGGACTCATTGTTTGATTAATTGCAGTGTCAATAAGTCAAGTTTTTTTAGTATAACGACCCGGATTTTTAATATGAGTTTTCGAGATTTTACGGAATTTTTTTGGAGATTTCGTTGGTTTTTTATCACGTTTGGTCTATTTTTCCCTTGAACGCATTCACTAGTTACAATTTTGGGGAAGGGCTTTTTGGTTATTTGAGCAATGTAGATATTTTTAGAAGGAATTAGTTTCAAGTGGCTAGGAACACACCCCACTCGTCTCTCTATCTTTCTCTCCTTCACCGTGTCATGCTAACGCTCGAATTACACATTTAAATAAGGTTTATTACTCACTTTGCTCCCCTAACTGGACATTAAATATTACTTTACTTTCCGAAACGGATTTAGTTTCAATATTCTGCCACAATTGCACATTTAATTGCACCGTTGCTCCATCTGTTATCTCATGCTAGTAACGTCGTCAATTTTGCCACGTGTCAATCCCTGATTGGTTGTTTAATTATTTATAAAAAATTATTAAAACTAAACATTGGAAAAACAAAAAATTGAAGAAGATGATGAATAGATCTGAGTTTCAACTTCTTTAAACTAGAAAAATTGGAAAGTGAAACCCATAAGATAAACAGATATGGGTTAGTGGCTTCATTTAGGCTGTGGTTTCGAGACTTTGTTACTAATAGTAGGAACCTTAAAAGACCTTTTCACCCTCTGTTTCCTATGAACCAGCAAGAACAAAATTCAATTAAAATTATTAATCACTAAACACAAACGAAAAACCCCATTATGGAAACCATAAATTTCATAATCAAAAGATTCAAAACTGGAGGTTGGAGGCTGGGCAGAAGCTAAACCCATCAAACACAAGGTTTATGCCTCTTTTTCTCCCGGAGTTGATGTTGGCCTAAAATTTTAGCAACTGCCAGGTTGAAATTGCAGTTTCGGAGACTTTGAGAAGGGAAGCTTGATGCTCATATCCAAAGTGCTTGTTTCTGTCATTGGCATAGGCACTCTAAACCACAGCCAAAATGAAGCCACTAACCCGGATTTGTTCATCTTCTAGGTTTCACCTTCCAATTTTTCTAGTTTAAAGAAGTTGAAACCCAGATCTATTCATCTTCTTCTTCAATCTTTTTTTTTCTTTCCAATATTTAGTCTTAATATTTTTTTTAGAAATAATTAAACAGCCAATCAAGGATTGACATGTGACAATATTGACGTCGTTACTAACAGAGGGTAAAGAATGGAGCAATGATGCAACTAAATGTGCAATTGTGGTAAAACATTGAAACTAAATCCGTTTCGGGGAACAAAGTGATATTTAATGTCCGGTTAGGGGAGCAAAGTGAGGTATTACCCTTTAAATAAGCACGTAATTCAAGTATATACAATTTAAACCCTTTTTATATAGATGTAGTATTGATAAATATGGCTAGTAAAGAAAAACAAGAAGTAATCAAAGAATAAAATAATAAATGAATTAAATAATTAAAGAATAAAAGAATTAAATGGGGGGTTTTGGAAAGATTGTGTAATCGCCAAAATACATGTAAAAACAATTATGAAATTAACTCTACTCCTACTTTAACCTTTGCATAAGTGGACATTCTTCAAACACAATTTTTATCAACACCGTAACATTATGTTTATATTAAACCAATCACGAAATCCTACATTCATTATCTCAATTACATGCATACATTTTTCATATTATAAATGCACCGAACAACGGATTATTACTTATAATATGATTCACCTTAAGTTTGTGATTTAATGCGCCGAACATCGGTCAAACATTAGATCTCTTCAACCCTATTCTAAGTGCCCTGAACAGCAGATCAACACTTAGCGTTGAATTGAAGGTTAAGCACTAAAACGTATGAAGTAAACGAAATTCAGAAAGTAAAACACATGAAGATTGTATTCATATTTACAAATGTTAGAAAGAAAATACCAAGACATATATTGAATTATAGGTAAAATCAAAATAATAACAAGAGTTTAAGTAGAAAAGATGGTTTTTCACAAGAATCACCTACCAATGGCAGGAAACTTGTGAAGATGGAAAAAGAAATACGAGAAATTCAGTCTTAAAAACTCTCAAATTGCCTTAGAAATTACCTAGCCTTAGGTTTTTCTTAAGGAAGTCATAAAAGAGTGTACAAAGATGAGTCAAAGAAAATCTAAGAACAAAGTAAAGAAAATGAAACTAAGAAATAAAATGTAAAAACAAATCTAAAAACAAGAATTAAAAGAAAACTAAGAAGAAAATTAAAAGAAGCTAAAATTGTCCCAATATAGTATCTTAAAAGAGAGAAAAAAAAGACTAACTAGGGACAAAAGAGGACCTCTAAACAATGAAATGGCCTCCCTATTTATAGAGGAAGTGCCAAGAAAAATTAAATATAAAAACAATAGTAAAATATTACATGAAGGAAATGATGAAAAGCTGATTTTTTTAGGGTTGATTTCTGCTGAAAAACATGGCTAAAGGGGCAGGTAGAGCAGCTGGGAGCAGGGCATCGGATGCCTGAAAATCGGCAGAGAGCAACTGAATGCGAGCAGGTGGGCGCACATAATAGAGCAGGTGGAAGTCGACGGCACATGCGCTGACAGAGACGCGTTCTTTGGCGCACGGACGTTGATAGGGGGCAGGTGATTTTGGTATGCGAGCGTCGAACTGAATGAAGGAGCTTCGACAGGCGCTTGTCGACGGCGTCTACCTGGCTAGCGAATGATTTGGGCCGGGTTTCTTGGGCTGAGAAACTGGGGTACGGGCTGGGTTTCTGGGCCTTGCACAAATGTGGATTTGTGCAAATGAACTGGGGCTGCAATTTGATTAATGGATTAGGCTTTCAATGTTTCGTTCATAAATTTTTCGTTCTAATTCCGGTTGAGATGATTCTTTGACCAAAATGCTCTGAATTCCAAACTTTATTTATTTATACAAAATTCCCACAAAATAAATTATTTTCTCCAATTTTTTGACATTTTAATATTAAAAGTCAAGTATAAAGGGTATAAAATAGCATAAAATAAAGCTTAATTAACAACATATCATGCAACCAAAATCAACCCACACAACCAATTTCCCATCTTGAATTTTTTGAGGTTTTTAGGCTAAACCAAGACTAGGATCAAGTTTCTTGGACTCCTACGAGGGACTAAGCTAGTTTTGAAGGTATAATAGCATGGATGCGGCTGGTACTTGAGGTGGAACAAATTTGCAACTTTCGAGGCTCATATCTTAGAATAAATCTATTTTCTCTAAATTCTAGGCTTGGATTTGGATTCCAAGGATCAAGAAGATAGATTTTGATATAAAGTTTGTCCAATTTGATTGAGTTTAGAGGGAGCTTTGGAGGTTTGAAGTTTGAGACAAAAATGACGATTTTCGGTTGGCGAACGGTGGCAACCACGTTGACGGCTACAACGGAGCAACCGTCTTCTCCGACGAGGGGGTGACGTAAGCATGATGTCATGATGACATCAACATGCCACGTGTTAGGGTGCCATGTCAGGATGCCACGTGCCAAGGCCACGTCAGGAGACATCAGCAAGGTGCCACATCAGCGGGGACTAACATTGGCGGATGATATGAGCGAGTGTAGGTGGCGTATGGAGAAGGTTTCCGCCCTTCCTCCAGTGCGTGGTATCATGTGGGCATAAATTTCGAGGCACGGTTTACCTTTTTTAAAAGGTTTCAACGAGCTGAATCCAATAGTGGTAGTTTCAGGTCTATTGGAGTTTGTTGAGAGGTAGTTTTGGGCGTTTAAAGTCATGGGTTACGTTTTCGGGACTCATGTACTATCCCGAGGTTTAGATAGGTTTAGGTATGAGGTTATTTGTATTTTTGGTGCCCCCTAGTTGTTACTTTGAAAGGTGATAACACTTTGGGACTTCTAAGGAACTCACAACTCAAGAGTGAGCTATCAGATTGACTGTGACTGGACCTTTGCTTTCAAAACTATCTTGCTTGCTTATAGAATTTTTTTAAATTATTTGAATAAGTATACTGGATATAATTTCATTTGATATACGAAAATATGGTGACAAGACTCGTCCCAACTGGACTTTGATAACCATGCCCGATCTTGCTCCCATCCGACAAGTCAACTGAAGTCCCGAAACTATCCCTTAGCACCTGTCAGACAAGGGATAACTGCACTGATTTTCGCTCATGCCTCCGCCTCTCGATCAGCCCCGAACGTCGTGCCACAGCTTGGAGGGTCATAAAAACAGAAAAGGTGTGAGTGGACAAAAATAATAGCATTTGAAAATATATTTCAAATAGACCATTTTCCCCTCCAGTTTATCAAACCATGCATGCATATGGTAAAACATATGAATAACCATCACTGGCTTTCCAGCCAAATCACATGAAAACACTAACCTGGCCACAACGACCAAAACCCGTACTCATTACTAGCATGCAAAGAATCAAAATCAAATCAACATTAAACAGAACTACTCACAAGTGCACAATCAATCACACAATCACATCCACACTATGCGTAGGAAATATCCCGTGCCTCAGTCGTCTGGGAAGCCACCCCTAGCTTCGACTGTCCAGGCATGCATATCCCCAAGCATCAGTCGTCTAGGTAATCCCCTAACTTTGACCGCCTGGGCCCCGAGTGTCAGCTACCTGGGTAAACCCCCTAGTATCGGCTGCTTGGGAACAATCACAAACGTATCCCCGAGCTCCAGTCGTCTGGGTAATCCCCTAGTTTCGACCGTCTGGGAACTCAAAATCACAATAAAAACCATCCCGGGATTACATCTCAAAATATTTCAATCAAATCCTTGACTTCAAACCAAGTCAAAATCATTCCCGACAGGGTCTCAAGCCCAAATGCCATTTACACATAATAAAATCTCATTTGAAAACATTAAAATAATCCAGAAATCATCCTTGACTCACCAACTAAGTCAAAATACCCTTTTTGAAACCTTTTTTACTCCAGGCCTAGCCCAAAATATCATTTGCATATTCTTCGTAAAACGTGCCCAAAAAATCGATTAAAATAATCATTAATCACAATTAATCATAACAAATCACCACGACAACATTCCAAACCAAATCATGCAATCAATCATGTAAAACATTTAACTATGCATGCATAACAGTTTATAAAACAAACGTCCACTCACACACACCGTCCAAACTGCTCGATTCGGAGCTGCACGCTTTTATGTAATTTCTGACATTTTCCAGGAATCATGAATCCTGTCCAAAATCATCATTAAGGGTCACTAATGACTCAATTAATATCATATTAACTTCCCATAATTTTTCGGGAAATAAATACAAATAAAAAACGTAACATAAGCCTTTGGACCCTCGAAACAATATCAAAACGGTGTCCAATTGACTCGAAACGAACGTCAAAATGTTCGTTACATTGCATAGAATAAAAGTCATGTTGACCTCAGCTCGAGAATCACGCCACGCGCCGCCTCAAACGGCTGCGTATGGTAGCCACGCGCTTGACACTGTTCTACTACAGTTGTCTTCTTCACCCAAATTTCCTGCAATTTGACCCGTTAGCCCGCGACACGACCCGTTTCAATCCTGTCCAATTACAAGTCAATTTCTTTAATCAGTTCATCCATTAACATGGTTTGGACCTTAATTAAGGATATGTATCCTTGATTTCATGAAATCGGGCCCCAAATCATTCGATTCGAATTGAATACTCTATGGGTTATTAATCGGGTTCCACCCAATTTCAACCCATTTCCTCATTTCAACCCAAATGTCATCTACACGTAAATCCGTAAAATCTCATTTGAAAACATTAAAATAATCCAGAAATCATCCTTGACTCACCAACTAAGTCAAAATACCATTTTGAAACCTTTTTTTGTAACGACCCGTTCCGCAAATCAGGATTAGATTAGTGTTAATGACGGATTATTGCAGTTAATCGGTGATTAGTTGGAGGCGTTCGGACGAACGGTGCGAAATGGCGATTTTGCCCATGGAATGGGAAAAATGTTGACTTTTCGATCGGGCGGTTGAAATGTAACGACCCGTCCCGAATATCGGGATTTAATAATATTTAGTTGTGATTTACTAATCTGGGATTAGTTGAGCGATTTCGGACGAATTGTGCAAAATGACCGTTTTGCCCCTAGGCGTGGGCAAAACGTTGACTTTTAATTCGGATGGACAAATGGACTTTGACCGATGACCGTGACGTAGTTCGGGACGTCACGAGTTCATAGACAGGTGGCACGTTCGATTCTGACGTTCGTGGTGAAAGTTATGATGTACGGAAGTGTAGGGGCATTTTCGTAATTTGAACGTAATAAGGAGGAATGTTGACTTTCTGACCGGGAGGTCCGATGGCCGAGGACCGAGGACCGTTAGGAAGGTCTCGATGCCCTGAGTTCGTAGGCAGGCGGCACGCATCAATCGGAGTCCGTATGACCGAGTTACGGGTCTGGATGCGTGAAGGGCATTTTGGTAATTTACTGTGCAGGGGCAGAATTGTAATTTCCACAGGGGTACTGTTTGATCGAAACTGCCGTGAAAATTGGAGGTTTTGTGCGATCTGTTCCAAGGGATTGTTTAACATTATTGAATGATTTTGGACAGCTTTGAGGTAGTGGAGGCATGTGTTCTAGGTTGGCAACTGACTTGAAGAACATGGACACCATTTATTAATGGTTTCGGGTCAGTGCAGGAACCTTTACACAGTGGACCTGCGTGGTACTTTGAGGCACTTTTAACGACTCAATTGGATTAAAAACATTGTGAGTGAGTTGTGAGGATCATTCTGAGCTTGTGTGGTTGTCGAATTGGGGAGGAAACCGTGTGAAACCATTTCGGGTTCTTGGAGGGAAATTTCAGAATTTGATTTCTGAGCCTTGTTGGACCAATCCATGGACGGGTTTAGCTTTCTGGGAGTGTCTGGAGCTCAGCCGTATCAATTTCGAAGGGAACCAGCCACGGCTAAGCTGGGACGGTGGTCACTGTTTTCAGAGGAAATACAGTGCTGTGGACGACGACTTCCAGGTGAGCTCTTCTTCAATTGGTTGTGGTTTTGGGTTCGTTTGTGTCCTAGTATACTTCCTGTGAAGTTAATTTGGAAATGGACTTGAGTTGGGTGAATTACTAAGGACGACCCGTTTTGCTGTTCGAGCTTGGATTGGTTGATTTAATCCATGTCGATGTTGATTATTGACACAGAACTGAAATTGATTGGATATTGATTGTTTTAGGATCAAGAACGGATGGAATCAAGGTCGAATTGATGGTTATCTGGCCGGGTCATATCGCGGGTAATCAGACCCGTTTACCAGACAAACGGGTGAAGATGGTGACTGTAGCAGTCACTGTAGCAGGCGCGTGGCTTTCACGCGCAGCCACTCACGGCGGCGCGTGACGGCGCGTGGGCATGAATCTTGAGGTGAGGTCAACATGACTTTTATCCTATGCAATGTAACGAACATTTTAGGATTGGTTTCGTGTCGATCGGACACCGTCTCGATATTGTTCGGGATGTCCGAAGGTTTTAAATCCAGTTTAAAAATACTTAAAAATTCGGGAAAATTACGGGACTTGAATAGGATGTTAATGATGAGGTTAGTGATCCTCTAATGTGATTTGAACAGGATTGGGAGTCCCGGTGATAGTGGTGTGGCCTGGGAAGGCCTATGGCACGCGTATCGAGGCGCTCGGTTAAACGGTCTGTGAGTGGACATTGGTTTTATAAATTCGATGCATGCATAACTGTTTCATGATTGTTATAATTGTGATTATATGATTTATTTTGGATATCAGTGAATTTATATATTTTTACGCATTTCGAGGTGATTTACGTGTTTGCACGTGAATCGAGGTTTTCTGGATTTGCACTGATTTCCATAAATATGGATGGATATGATTTCATGAAACGGTTACGGATTTGATAAAGTGGAATCGGGCCAGGGGCCCAGTTAATTTGTTAATCGGGCCAGGGGCCCAATTGAATTATGAAATCGGGCCAGGGGCCCAGTTGACTTATGAAATCGGGCCAGGGGCCCAGTTGTCTTATATATGTGATTTCGGGTCGGGGACCCTAAAATGGAATGGAATAAACTATTTCGGATTTGATTCAACTATTTGGACTTATAACGGTTTTATGGAAATTCGGGGCAGGGCCCTTGTGATATTTTGGAAATGAATAATAAAATGTGTTCCATAAAACCATCTCGATATGAGGATATTTATATCCTGGTCTCCTCCAAGTGTCGGGGACACTGGAGAAGTCACGGTGCATTGCCTGCGAGGGCTCATTGTACGGAGCTACCGGACCGTATAGTGATCCAGGAGCAGGATTGCTGGACGTCATGGACGTCAGACATCGGGGATGTCAGAGATATGGACCCGGTGAGACCCCGGGCAGCACGCGTTGCTTAATACCGTGAGATATGACGTCTGGAACGTCAAGCGTCTAGGACGCTAGGCATCGGGGATGCCAGAGATGGAAAAATAATAAATGAATATTACTGGATTGATGAAATAACTCTTGGATTGACTTTTGGAATTTGAAACTATGCTTTGGTTTCCGGGCTAAGGCCCTAATGGTTATTTCTAAATAAATATGGGATTATTGGTTTTTGGTGCATGCATATGATTTTACTGAGGGGCATAAATGTCTTATAAATGTTTTTAACAGGATTGTTTATTTTCGTCCACTCACAGCTTTTGTTTTTAATGCCCTTCAGGTTGATTCCGGATGCGACTGCAACAGAGACTTGAGCATCGCACACCTCCTCCATCGATCCTTACGCACTCTGGATGCCCGGTTGGGCAATGGCAATCGGTTATCCCTTGTCGGATGCCTCTTGTCCGACGGGAGCACATCACATTCCATGGTAATCCCAGGGGGATTGGGATGGGTCGTGTCAAGTGGTATCAGAGCAGGTTTTGCTCTTTTGTGCGCGAAGGTCGAGGGTGTGATGTCTCTTTGGGCTGCTGTTCCGTTGTCAACCTGATAGATAGTTTTGAGTTTGAATGGTGGATTGGGTGTGTTTGGCCCGATACGCCGTGCATTGATGCGATTCAACCCAAGTGGGTTGTATACGATTAAACTGGTAATGCGGGATCGTCGGTTCGGTCATGTGATGATGGATTGTTGTGCCACTGGGCACAGCTAGGTTCAGGGAACCCCATTGGAATAATGTTATGGAAATGCGAAACTCAGTTGAGTATTGGTCTAAGTTTTGGACCCTAGTAGTGTTGGCTAGTGTACGGGGTGTTGGTGCATCGGAGTTAGCCGATGACCTTCGTGGTGGAACCCACGATGGAACCCACGTTGAGTTGACGATTGGATTGGATTGGACGTCTATATGATGTCAGGACCGCGGAGTCCGGTCAGGTTATGGATTTTACTGCAGAAGGCAGTTGGGTTCGGTGGAACCCTAGGGTGTGATTTTGGAACCCTAACTTGTAATTGATGGACTGGAAAGGTAAACCTTAAATGAGAACTTGTGCTGCGACGAGTGGCTGAGGTCGTGGATGACCATGTGGATGACTCTAGTGAGTCTTATGGGTTTCGATCTACGGATACGGGTATGAAATATGGAATCCCGTGTTGGATCGAATAGTAGTGTGATGTGTGGATATGGATCTTGACAACGATGACTGTTGGTCGACAGTTGTGTCGAGATAACTGGCTATCGAGGGTATTTGGTACGGTTTTAATACTCGGGGATCAGGGGATGTTCAGGGAACGTCTATTATCCTGATGTGTGGATGGCCAAATTGGGGGTACCCATAGTTGTGGGGTACGAGTGGTGTTACGGGATCGTCGTTCGGAATGAACGGAGATCCAGGGTAACAACTATGTACACTGTGTGCTAGCATGGATGTTCGTGTGCTAGCATGGATGTTGGGGTGCGATGTATGGATGTTGGTATGTTGGTGCCTTGATGCCAATACTAGTATGGATGCCAGTGTGTTGATACTAGTGTTGATGATGGTGCGCTGGTATTGGTACTAGCACTGGTGCAGGTGTCAGTGATTGTGATGACGATGAGCCACCAGTTGGTGTGTGACTCTGTCATGATGGACATGTGATTGGTATCTGCGACTCAGAGGTGGTTGAGTCTTGGACTGGATGGGTTCCAGTGGAGGTTGTGTCGTGTTGGGATAAGTTCTAACTGATATATGATGACAAGTGATGAATGGATCAAAAGGTATGATTGAAAATTTGGGGAATCTTGGGATGCTGTTCCCTATGTCATGTGTATTGGTGGATTTGGGGAGTTGTTGTCAACTCCGAGATTGGTATGATGGTATACTTCTTATATCCCCAGGAAGTACAAGGAAATTATTGAAATTGGAAAAGTCGGGGAAACCATTCGTGGTATTGATGTGGGATTTTGTGATTGTGAATCACTTGGAACCTGAGGATTGAACCTGTAAAGGTCGAGATGTGAGACGAAGGCAGTATGGTATGCACACCCAGGCAAAGTTGTGGATATTCCGTTCTGAATCGGGGCGTGTGCATACATGAGTATTGGCGGATGTGACGTCCGAGTAATGAATTGATTTTGGACACGTGGTGGTCCAAGTGAGGTATGGACGTGGGCAGTCCAGTGGTTGGACTTGACATCTCATTTGGGAGCATGTCTGTTTCCAACATGGTTGGAACTCCCGTTTCGGGGAGAGTTGTGATTGGGAGACGAGAGGAGTGCTCGTTTCCGCATCGGTGATTGGTATTCCGAAGTCTTTGGGGGTGGACATCTTATTTCCTGCCGAGGCAGACGATGATTGTTGCTACCAATACGTTGAGTGTGTATTAGTGGGTGGACCCATGTTTGGCTTGGGGTCATTGGACACAAGCAGTGGTGTATGATTTTGGATTTGGTGGTGAAATGCGAGGTCGTCTTTCCACCAAGGGAAATTTGGCGAATGATTCACTGAGGGTGTAAGACCCTACGATCAGCTTTCAGATGGATTGTTAGCTATGTGGGCATGTGTGGATCCTAGGTGGATCTGATTTGTGATGTTGTCGACTTTGGACGATGTGACGAGCTAGGATCGTGATGTTACTTGTCGGATGACGTAGCGATGGATCTGGGTTGTGATCGTGATGATCCAGATTGGATGAGAGTTTATCACTCTTACCTTGGTACTGAGTCGTAAATGACGGGACTGAACTTCTTTTCGAAGTGGAGTCCATATAGTTCGTTAGTCGGTTGAGTAGGTTTCCGATGTGGTCGGATTTCGTCAACCTTTGACGTGATAGTATTGGGATTGGCTTCCCTATGAAGTCAATCGAGTGTTTTGGACAGGCAACCGATAGGTTCGGTTTTGTTACGTCTTGGTGGATGTAAACGAGATTTTGGGTTTTGGAACCGAATTTCTGGGTGACGATTCAGGTTTCGATTGCGAAGCTCGAAAGTGGATTACCGGATTTGGGTGCGGAATGATTGTTCCAATGCTAGCTTACGGAATAATGATTTCGGATTCGGATTTGGAAATGGAAAAAAAAAAATATGATGTCTGGGTTCGGGTTCGGGATTTCTTACGAAATTGCGGATTCGGATTCGGAATTGGAACTAGATGATGGGTGGAGTTCACTTTGTCTCATGTTGGTTTGGGAAAAGGTACTTCATTACTAGGACGTGTCTGGCTATGACCTGGGTGGTTGTAGGCGGATTGTTGGATTGATGTACGTACAGGGTACGTTATGAGGATTGATACTAGTTAGGCTGAGTGGTGCCTAATGGTGGTACATGGGATGTACCAGTGGTGTGTAACTAAACGTGTTGGTAATCGGCTTGGTTCCAATATCATTTGTTTGGTTGTGATTGTGGACTGGACATTGGGTACTGTGCGCTGTGCAGAGTGATTTTGTCGGGTTCAGTGATTGTTTGAGCAGGTGCTCTTAGCCATGGTTGGCTAGTGGAACCCTAGTGTTGTGGTGTGTGTTCACTGCTGGGCGGGTATTCAATGTGTTCTAGTTACACCACTTGATGGAGTAAGTTGACGGTATACGTACACTCAGGATGAGTGAATTGGTGGTCTGAGTAACCACGAGTAGCCTTGTGTGACTTGATCACACCGTGATTTCCCAGCGTTTTGGTTCGCTGAGGGAGTCGGCGATTATGGACATTGAGATTTAGTTATGTCGCAGGAATGGGCTTGCCCTGCGAATTGAGATCATGTGGTTGATCTTACGCTACATAGAGAGTGATGTAGTACGTGGGTTGTCACTGACTGGCTGATGGTTGGAGCCTTACCAGGGTGGTAAAGTTTTGTGACGATAGTTTGACTGATGGGGTCAGCAGGGACTGACAAATGAGATTTGGTGACTCCCAATGGGAGCAAATGTAAGGATATATTGGCAATGGAAGGGAACCGTTTAGCTGAATGAGTCAGCTAAATGGTTAGGCGATTTTATCGCGGATCAGGGGATCATTTCCACTCGCGGTGGTCGAGTGTTGTTGCTATTTTGACGTATGACTGTGATGGGATGTCTGGGTACAGACGAGGCTGGTGTTGACCCAGCAAGTGGGTGTACAGGTGTACAGATGTTATGAGGTCGAATTGTTTTCCACGAGGTGGTTGTGGAATAAGGATGTTGGTAATTTCGAGGACGAAATTCTTTAAGGAGGGAAGGTTGTAACGACCCGTCCCGAATATCGGGATTTAATAATATTTAATTGTGATTTACTAATCTGGGATTAGTTGAGCGATTTCGGACGAATTGTGCAAAATGACCGTTTTGCCCCTAGGCGTGGGCAAAACGTTGACTTTTAATTCGGATGGACAAATGGACTTTGACCGATGACCGTGACGTAGTTCGGGACGTCACGAGTTCATAGACAGGTGGCACGTTCGATTCTGACGTTCGTGGTGAAAGTTATGATGTACGGAAGTGTAGGGGCATTTTCGTAATTTGAACGTAATAAGGAGGAATGTTGACTTTCTGACCGGGGAGGTCCGATGGCCGAGGACCGAGGACCGTTAGGAAGGTCTCGATGACCTGAGTACAATGACAGGTGGCACGTCATCATCAGACTTCAGATAGTTTAGTTATGGGTCTAAACGTATAAGGGGCAAAAAGGTAATTTGGGCAGCAAGGGGCATTCTGGACATTTTCTGCCTTGGGATCTGTGCCCAATGGAAGTGGGACACTTGGCTTGCTTTGAATGGTGTGTCCACAGGTTTTGGACACCTGGCAGAGACTGGATGGGTGTAGAAGTCTCGACGGGTTTTAAATTTGTGCACGGGTGTGTTTGTGGTTGTACAAAACAGAGGAAAACAGAGAAGAATTCCCCATTGATTTCCTTCGATCTTCATCCATTTTTCTTACCTTGTGAATGAAAAAGAGAGAGTGGCCGGGGAGGAGTATGGTGGTGCAGTCGTGGATGCCCGCCGTGCACGGTGGCGGTTGGCGGATGAGAAAACCCGTGAACGTCCCTGTTAAGGTCCAAGTGACTCGTGACGATTTTTTTGTTCTGGATTGATTTGGAGTATTGAACGAGGTCTCAGAGGTTGAAAGGAGTTGAGAGAGCTTCGTATTGAAGCCTGCCATGGCTGGTAATCGTGCAACCCGTGACTGGTAAGTCAAGAACCCGAACATGGCGATTTACATTTGGATGCTTAAAACTCAAATTAGTGGTTATAGTGAGGTTTTGGACATTGATAGGAAACTTTTGGACGTAGAAGGGACGATTGAGGTGACTGGAATAGGGAGAACAGAGCAAACAAAAATGGAGGATTGAAGGTTGATCGAGGAGGTACATTCTAGTTCTCATTTTTCAATTTTGGAATTAGAAATTAGGTAGAAAAGGAAAGGACAAAATTATTAGGGTTAAAAGAGTTAGAATTGGACTGAAATTGACGAAAAACTGCTCACGCCGGCTTGGTCGAACCGGGTCGGCGAGAGGAAGAAGGCGACACTGTTCACGCGCGTGGATGTCACGCGCAGAAACTTCCAGACGCGCGGGGGGGGGGGGGGGGGGGGGGGGGGTGGGGCGTGAGGGGTAGTTTGGGAAATCTTCCATCACAACTTTTAAATTATTTGATGTAAAGAACATTTTGGCACTGGTTTCGAGACGATCAGACATCGTCTCGATATGTTTCGGGAGATCCGAAGGTTTTAGGCCTCGGTTAAAAATAGTTAAAAATACGGGAAAATTGTGGGGCTTTAGTATGACCTTTGTGAAGTAGATAGTGACCTTAGTATGAGATTTGGACAGGTTCGGGAAAGCCGAGGATAGCAGAATGGCCGGGAACGGCTTAAGTGCACGCGTATCGAGGCGATGTCGGAATGGTCTGTGAGTGACTTTGCTTTCTAACTTATGATGCATACATATATGTTGTAATATGTTTTCATACGTGATTCTATGATTTGCTTTATGATCTTGATGGTTTACGGTTTTGCATGTTTTTCGAGGTATTTTACGGAATTTCACGTTTTATGATATTTCGTTCTATCTTGTGATTTAACTGTGGTTTTAATAATTGGATTTTGGGATTTGAAATATGATTTAATTCCAATGATTTGAAATGGATTTTGGAAAAGTGATTTCGGGCCTGGAGCCCTGTTCATGTGAACTGAGATTTCGGATTTGGTTTTCGAGGTTTGGAAAGGAAGTCTGAATTTGGGTTCGGGGACAGTGGTTCCGGATGCCGGCTTACGGAATCATTGTTGCGAATTCGACTGTGAATTTTCTATGGTTTTCACTGATTGGATGAAAAATGGTTTTGGGTTTAAAGACCCGGAAAAAGAGAAAAACCCACTGGATCTGGTTTTGAGTTTAAAGACTCGGATTGATTAACGGAGGGGAGGGCCTGGATTGATATGTTTTTGAGTTTAAAGACTCGGTATATATTTTAAGTTTAAAGACTCGGTATATATTTTAAGTTTAAAGACCCGGTTATGATATCCCCCCGAGGCCTGTGATTGTGTTTTGAGTTTAAAGACTCGATGATATCCCGGGAAGGCCTGGTTATTTGCGCATGGTTTTGAGTTTAAAGACTCGGGCGCACTTGAGATCCAGTAAACTTGTATGATTGATATTTTAACTGGTTTTTTCACTAGTTTTCTGATGTTTTGGGCAGTGGCCCGGATGAAGTGGATTTGACGAGTTTTGGGACTGAGTTCCCAGATTTGAGATTGATTTGTGATTTGAGGCTGAGGCCTGGATTTGAATAACGGTTTTGATACGGGTTTTCAAATGGTTTTTCTTGGATGGTTTTTGATATGAGTGGTTTCATGGCTCGGATTTGATATGCATGCATTGGTTTTTAAATGGAGGGTATAAATGTACTTGTTTTATTAAACTGTTTTTGAAATTATACTTTATTTTGTCCACTCACAGTCTTTTCACGTGTTCGATACCCTCCAGGTTGTTGCTGTGCGGGTTGTTGGTCGAAAGAGACGGAGACATCACACGTACGATCCACAGTAGATTTGGTGCACTCTGGGAAGGTTCAGATACTATTGGATGGTTGAATCGGGAATCCTTTGTCTGACTTACGTGTCACATGGAGGTTTGAACGTCAGTTTATCCTTCGTGCCATGCGTAAGGTAGACGGGAGCAGGATTTGCCCCTTAATCCCGGGGGATTAGGGGGTGGGTCCTGACATTTTTACTTCGGGTCTAGCCCAAAACATCATTTGCACATTCCTCGTAAAACGTGCCCAAAAGACCGATTAAAATAATCATTAATCACAATTAATCATGCCAAATCACCATGAAATCATTGCAAACCAAATCATCCAATCAATCATGTAAAACATTTAACTATGCATGCATAATAGTTTATAAAACAAACTTCCACTCACACACACAGTCCAAACCGCTCGATTCGGAGCTACACGCTTTTTTCGTAATTTCCGACATTTTCCAGGAATCATGAATCCTATCCAAAATCATCATTAAGGGTCACTAATGACTCAATTAATATCATATTAACTTCCCATAATTTTATGGGAATTAAATACGAATTAAAAATGTAACATAAGTCTTCGGACTCTCAAAGAATATCGAAACGGTGTCCGATTGACTCGAAACCAACGCCAAAATGTTCATTACATTGCATAGAATAAAAGTCATTTTGACCTCACCTCGAGAATTGCGGTCACGCGCCCCTCACGTGTCGCCTCAAGCGACTGTGCGTGGGAGCCACGCACCTGACACTGTTCTGCTACAGTTGTCTTCTTCACCCGAATTTCTTGCAATTTGGCATGTTAGCCTACGACACAACCCATTTCAATCCTGTCTAATTCCAAGTCAATTTCTTTAATCAGTTCGTCCATTAACATGGTTTGGACCTTAATTAAGGATCTATATCCTTGATTTCATGAAATCGGGGCCTCAAATCAATCGATTCGAATTGAATACCCGATGGGTTATTAATTAGGTTCCACCCAATTTCAACCCATTTCCTCATTTTAATCACACAGGAAGTATCATATCTTCATTCTAATCATGAATTCAAGTTCAATTTGATTCCATCTTACCTTTAATTATTCGAACTCAGCCATGGGATTTCAGAACCGTCTCAAGTCGTGTTCTTGCCCATTCTGTGTCAATTCTTCTCAATTTTGAGATGATTACACTCCCATCAATCCTATAAAGCTCCTAAAAAGGTCCATTTCTGTCATTGGGATCTCTAATTCCACTTTTGCATTTTGATCCATTTTGAAATTCTAAGGGTTGGGTTTCGGTTTCATTCCACACCTCCATTCCCTCATTAATTCTCTATTTCTCCCTCTTTATTCTTCCCAATTTGATCGATCAAGTGGGAGGGGGGGGTGGGGGGGCAATTGTTGTTGCTTTTGGTTGGGTATACTGAGATAGTTGGTTTCTCACAGTACGTATATCTGTACAATTAGCGAATTGAAACCTCATCACCTGACCAAGCCACTAATTAGACTATGAGAGCCACATATGTCACCAATTAGGCTAGGTGAGTCATTAAGCAAGTTGAATCAGTCATATACCCACCAAATTACATTTTTACCCCTGCCTTAACAAATGACCTAAATGCCCCTCACTGTTCGAGACCCATACCTTTTCCATTCGGACTCCGATTGATGCATGCCACCTGTCTACGGACTCAGTGTCGCGAGACCTACCCAACGGTCTTTACGGCCAGCCCAAAAATTGTCCTTATTAAAAAGTCAACTTTCGGCCCTCAAAATCTAGGGCAAAATCATCATTTCCTTCCAATTTTTCCTTTTTCGAATTTTCGGGTTGTCACATATGGTTTTTGAATAATCATTTGATTACTGTTTTGGTCACATGCTTTATGGATTTATGTTGAAGCAATGTTTTTGGGCTTAGGCCCTAATTTAAATGGTTTGACTTGGAGTTGGAATTAAATTTATATTTTGCAACCATGCTTTGGTTTTTATTACTTTGACTGTTTTCACCGTTGACCATCCTCGGGAGATTTGACCAGCTCTCAAATGTTCGGAGCAAGGCTCCATAGATCCCGAGAGTGTACACACGTAGTATAGGGTTTTGGTTGGCAATTCTCATGTATGGAGGATTGGGTAACTTGGTTACTAGTTTTAGTGTCTTGACTTGGGGGGTATTTCAGAGAAACGTGGGTCTTGGGTGTTTGATATGCATTTTTATTGACAGGACCCATCCTAATCCCCCCCCGGGATTAACGCGGGATGACCCTGCTCCCGTCTGACACGAAGTGTCAAACAAGGGATATTTCCGACCTTTGCCCTCCCGGGCTATCAGAGTACGCCAGGATTCAGAGGGAGGTATGTGATATCTTGGTCTCTGCTATAATCCACATTCGCTGTCAACCTAGAAGGGCAGTCAAAACATTAAAAGCTGTGAGTGGACAAAACAAGAGTTTATAAAACATATTTCATAAACACACATTTGTACCCTTCACTAAAAAGCATGCATGCATTCGAAACCCATTTATCCAGAAAAACCATAGGTGGGAACTAAGCCCAAAACCATAAGGGACTCAGCCCAAATCATAATCAAATCAAGTACACGAGCCACTGCTCAAAACCTGTGCAGCACCACATATCACATAACACATATATCATATATACATATAATTCACACAACCAATCCTGTCACGGTTTCCAAAGCTACGGGCGTGCTACCCGGGGTCTCAAACCCAAGCCTTCTCAAAGTCAAAGTCAATGTCCGCAGACCACTAACCCTACCCGAGGTTATAGTAACCAGCCTTCCTGAGAGTAAGGAACCCAACTGGGGCGACTCCACTCAGTCGGTGCTCCGTGACTACTCCGGGGTCCACCCAGGCCAACGACCCTCCCCAGAGGAGATAGAACAAGTAAAGGAAGGTATATGAACATATATATACAAAACATAAACATTCATTCTCGGTTCCCCTGAACCTTCATGATCCCTAACATCCATTCCATGCCCGGTTCCTATAAATCGTCATGTACTACAATGACCTGACCCAAGGTTCATGCCTGTTCCCATAAACTGTCATGAACCACAATGACCTTTCCACAGTTCATGCCGGTTCCCATAAAACCGTCATGAACTTGGAGATCCATCTAGGGTCCCTGACCCGAAATCATAAACCTTAAAGTAACTGGGTCTCGTGCCCGAACATATGACTCAACTGGGCATCGTGCCCGATATCTAAGGGTCAGTCACGACTCCGATCATAGTGATGTGTGCAACCATCCATCTAGGATCGCCCTCAATCCTGGTATGTCGCCGTGAACGTATCAACCGACGCGACCACCACAAGATCATGGTGCACTCATCACAGATCGATATCCTGAACCTTCAGCACTCCGAAGTTGAGCCTCCCCAGGCTGCCCGACCACGAATCGTGCATCGTGACCTCTCCGGAAGGAACACATCCCAATCCGAAGACGAGCGTCATATCGTCGATCGCCGTGCACATAGCACTCGCCGCGACCACGATTTAAACCCGAAGGCCATCAATAGGGTCATATGCCCGAGACAAAACCAAATGGGTCTCATACCCGAGTTTATCCATTTGAAATCCAAAACCATTTCATTTAGACCAATAAAGACGTACAAACCCGTATAGGCACCGTATAGGGCCGAAACCTCGAAATACGTGTCTATACGTAACCACACATCCAAATGCACTCATAGCATCACAAACAAGTATTTAAAACATATAATAAACATTTATGCATGCACCAATTTAGAAAACAAGGTCCACTCACAGACCGTCCGAGCTGCCGCCTCGATTTACGTGTCGTAGGCTCTCCCGAGCCGATCACTGTCACCGGGACTCCCAAACCTGTCCAAATCGTAATACAAGGTTACTAACTACTTAATTAACCTCCTACCAAAGCCCCGTAATTTTCCCGAACTTTTAACTATTTTTAAATCGATCCTAAACCTTCGGACAACCCGAAACCTATTGAAACGATATCCGATTGACGCGAGACCAGTCCCAAAATGTTTGTTACATCGAATAGAAGATTTCGTATGTTGAACACTTCCCCAAATTACCGTTCACACGCCCTCACGCGCCCCTAGAAGGTCTAAAACACTATTCATCGTCACTAACCTACAGCTTAACCAGTTCACTGTTCACAGCACTGTACTGAACCGGTTTTCTCTGGTTCTTGGACCGGTTCAGGGTCCATTTTAGGTCCATTTCATCTCATTTTGATTCTAATATAATCCTAATCCTATTTCTAATTTTTCTAGCTAATTAAAACCGAAAAAAAACAACCAAAACTGCACCTCCACTGTCGGCTATGGCGGCCGGATTTTCCCCTGCCGTTCACTGCCACTCCAGGCCATCCTAGGCCCTAAAACTAATCCTATTCGACTCCTAGAGTACCCAAAAATATTTCTCAATCCTTAGAATCGAACAAAAGCCAACAAAACCAAAATTTGAATTTTTAAAAGCTTACCCAAGCTTTCGGGTTTCCTTGGCAGTGTACCGCCATGAGCCGCTGTGGCTCTGGCCGTCATGTGCAGTCCCTCCACCTCTCATCACTCCTCACACGGTCATGTTGGTGTAAGTAGAGGGATGGTGTGATGGGTGGTGTTTGTGTGTTGGAAGAAAAAATGGAGAAATGGTGGAAGCATGGGTTTCGGGTTTGAAGATGAAGAAGAATGAAGTAATGAATTTTGATGGCTGATGAGAGAAGTGGAGATTAGATGAGTGGTGTAGAATGATTGAGGGATGGAATGGATGGCTAGGATTAGAGATGAGTTAATTGGATTAATTATAAAATATTAAATTAATATTATTTAATTAAGTTAGATCCCCTTTTTAGGGAAATTGGCCAATGGGATGAGTGACACTTGTCACTCATCCATGGGACCCACTCAAAATATTTGGCCCAATCAGAAATTGCCAAATCATCCCCGTCTCGAAGTACGTGCATAGCGAAATCGAACTTCCGTGACCTATAACTTCCCCGTTCGAAGTCCGATTTCAGTATGCCGCCTGTCTATGAATTCATAACGTCTCGATTTACGTAACGGTCCTCGACCCTCGGCCATCGGACCTCGCGGTCAAAAAGTCAACATTTGACCCCTTTTAACCAAACTTACCAAAGTGCCCCTAAACTTCCGAACGTCATAACTTCCTCCTCAAACGTCGGAATTGAACGTACCACCTGTCTATGAACTCGTGACGTCCTGAACTACATCACGGTCATCGGTCAAAGTTCATTTGACCACCCGACTGAAAAGTCAACGTTTTACCCACGCTAGGGGCAAAACGGTCATTTTGCATCGTTCGTCTGATTTCGCTTAACTAATTACCGATTAACCTCACTAATCGTGATTAGTCACTAATCTAATCTAGGAATTTGGGACGGGTCGTTACATTTATGTTTAAACATTTGATTTTGATCGTGTCTTATATGCATGCATGTTTTGGAAATTGGAGGGAAAATCTCATTTTCTTGTTTACTGTGTTATAACTATTTATTTTGGTGCACTCACAATTTCAAGTTTCCACTTTCCCTCCAGATTGTGGCATAGATGCAGGGGCGTACTTAGGACAGAGCTCACTTCCGGTTTTCCTGCGCATTTTTTATCCTCAGAGTAGGATCCTTGAACTTTTTTTTATCACATTCTCTTTGTCTAGTGACTATGTTACTTTTGTATTTAAGTGAACAATCCCTTATCTAACACGTGTTAAAGGGTAATTTTGGGTTTTCCGACGGATTTTCTAGGTGGGAGCAGGTGTAACGACCCAGACCACGAGAAAACGTGAAATTGGAAACTTTAAGGAGAAAATGACGATTTTGCCCCTTTAGAAAGTCGAAGTTTTGACTTTTTGACTGAGACCTCATATAGGTGATTCGAGAGGACCGTTACGAAAGTCTCGGCCTTCTGAGTACGTTGACAAGCGGCATGCTGAAAATGGAGATTGGACAATTTCGTCCCCAGGTTGGACCATTAGAGGGGCGTTTTGGTAATTTAGTTGTAAGGCTATTTTAGTCATTTCTTCTGATATTTTTCTATGTATGGCTGAGATGGTGACAAGTGTTACCTATCTCTTAGGGGATTGTGCACTGACTTGGTACTTTGGTGTGTGTATGAAGTATCTAGAGGGTTGTTTAGTGGTTTTAGGTGTGGAAGGTTTCGGCCGAGAGACAGGGAGAGATTGAAACAGACATGAAGCAACCAGAAGGAAAGAAAAGAAAAGAAAGTGGGGGAGAGGAAGGAAGATGGGATTGTTTGGGTTTATTTGGGACTTTGAACTTGAAGAAAACATCCATACCCGTGACGTTTCCACCATGGTCGTGATGGTTCGATGCTGTTCTGAGGGGTGGTAGCTCAAACTACAGGTTCTACCAGTTTTAGTAAGTCTCTACAGTCATGATGAGATCGAAAACAAGAAGGTGGGAGAGTAAGGGTCAGCAGTGGAAGCGCTGCAATTTCTGGACGAAAATGAAGGTAAGACGTCTCGATCGTTTTGTTGGTTTTTCATTGTTTTGAAATTATAGATCAAATCTAGAACTAGAATAGAATATGTGGGACGAAGAAGTGAAATTAGTGGAGAGATGAGCGAGTTCTGGAAGGGTCGGGTCGCCGGGTCAGGCGACCCAAAAATAGGGGAAGTTAGGTAACATGGATGAACAGTAGTTGAGCCTCTGTTACTGTAGCTGGCACGTGGTCTCACGCACAGCCGCTTCAGGCGACATGTAGGGGTGCATTCCAATAGTTTAGAGGGTGTGTCCAACATGATTTTCAATGCTTTCAAGGTTACAAACATTTTGGCACATGTTTCGAGTCAATCAGACACTGTTACAAGGTAGTTTTGGGTGTCCGAAAGTTTAGGGTTCGTGTTAAATACGTTTAAAATCTCAAAAAAAAATTTGGGATTTAAATAGGAGTAATTTGAGATGATTTGTGACCCTTAGATGTGGTTTATGGCAGGAAATCACATTCCTGGAAATTACGAAAAAATGTACAAAGTGGAATTCGACAATACGGAGGTGTGTGAGTGAACTTTCTTTCTCTAAAATATTATGCATGCATATTTATGTGTTTTACTTGTGTTTATATGTGTTTTTTATGATGTTTGGGTGTTTGGAATTTTATATGGATTTTCGGTGATTTTATGAATATTTTATTGCACGTTTTACTACGTTCGGTAAACTATATTTTGAGCATCGTTTCAAATGTGATTTTGAATCGAATATGAATATTGACATGAAATAATGTGCTTTGGAATATTTATGATTTTTATATGGTATTCTGGACCATTTTTACGACAATGGCATTGATGACACGTTTTACGAGAATTAACGTTGAGATATGTTTGAGGCTTAAGCCCGAGCTTCTGATTGTGATTTGGGTTTGTGATATGATGTGTGTTTGTGCTTCTCGATAATGGTGGTGTGTTAACTGTGATTTGGACTTGGTTATGTGATGATGCTTGTTGGGTGTGGGTCTCAATCGTCGAGTCGGGGGCTTCTGATCCTGAAACTAGTGACTGTGATTATGATGCTGATATAGTCTCATGTGGATATACTCTGGTATTGTGTTATTGTGATGACTCAAACATCGAGCAAGGCTCCAGTTCTTGAGTCTGCGTCACTCAGACGTCGAGCAGGGCTCCGATTCCTGAGTATATTGCCTACCGGTAGTGCACTTGTGATATGATGACTGATATGCTGATTGATATGGTGCATGTGATGATTTCTATTGTGCTTGTGCATCGATGTTGAGTGTTGTTGTGAACTTGTGATGCGCCTACTAGTGGGAAGTGGTTTGATGTGTGATATTGTGAGTCGAGGATAGATTGACCATGAAATGTATGGATTGAGGTGACAAAGGATGTGGTTTGGTTATGTTACTTTGATGTGATAGATTCATATGTTATGTCGTATTCGTATTTCGTAGTTAAACTGATTTGTGGTTAACGATTGATTTCCGGTTATTGGATTTACACATATTTTCACGTATTTCGAGAATATAGATGTGTTTTGTTTTAATAGAATTGAAATGATTCTGAAAGGGGTTTTCGTGTGCATGCATGGTTTGGAAAAATGGAGGGTAGAAGCTGAATGTTTTCATAGTATGTTTTCTAAACGTTTCTTTTTGTCCACTCACACGGTTTCTGGTTTTGTAACCCTCCAGGGCCACTGCACGAAGATCGAGGCTCGAGATGCGGAGTCATGAGTTAGCAGAATTTGCGCTTATCCCATATCTGCCAACGTTTCTGTTAGACGGGAGCAAAACCCGAGTGTACTGTTCTTTTGTATTTGGGTTGGGTCCTATCAGCAGGACCCTTCATAAGTTTTACAGTTTTTCTAGGTTAGGTCTTGTCAATTTGGTATCAAGTATCAGAGGACTAGGTAAATTTCTTAAGGGCTACACACTTGGTGTGTAGTGTATTTGTGGTACTGCTTGTGTATTTTCAAATTACGATACCTCCACGACGTGGCCTGCGAGGACTCGTGTCTTAGTGGCATGGTTAGCAATCTCACATCGCCCGAGGGATCTAGGGGATGCGCTTTATATGTGTGGGCGCGCGTCTATCCAACAAGAGGCCTTTTAGGAGCTCACTGCTTTAGATTCCTTAGGAACCCCAAAGTTAAGCGAGTAGGGGCTGGTGCAATCCTAGGATGGGTGACCCACTGAGAAGTTGCACGTGAGCTCCCAGGAACAAAACCGTGAGGACTACGCCCAAAGCGGACAATATCCTATTGGAGAAGGTCGGATCATGAAAATTTGGTATTAGAGCCCAACCCCCGCCAGAATTGAGTGTGCTAGCGAGGACGCCCGGCCCCAAAGGGGGTGGATTATGAGGACCCGTGCCTTGGAGGCATGGTTAGCAATCCCACATCGCTCAGGAGATCTGAGGGATACGCCTTATATGTGTGGGCGCACATCTATCCAACATGAGGTCTTTTGGGAGCTCATTAGCTTTGGATTCCTTAGGAACTCCAAAGTTAAGCGAGTAGAGGCTGGTGCAATCACAAGATGGGTGACCGACTAGGAAGTTGCATGTGGGCTCTCGGGAACAAAACTATGTAGGATGGGTCCAAAACGGATAATATCCTATTGGAGAAGGTCGGGTCGTGACACAATGGTATCAGAGCTAGACCTCGATTGGAAGTGTGCCAGTGTGGACGCTAGGCCCCAAGAGGGATGGATTGTAAGACCCGTGTCTTGGGAAGAACGGTGAACAATCCCACATCTCTCAAGGAGGGAAAGGTGAAGTGCCTTATATGTGTTGGAACCATGGAGGCTGGGCCCGAAGCAGACAATATCGTGATAGATGGGTCGGGTCGTGACATAATGGTATCAGAGCTGGACCCCGACCATAAATGTGCCAGTGAGGACGATGGGCCCCAGGGGGGGGGATTGTAAGACCTGTGTCATGCAAAAAAAGGTGAACAATCCCACATCGCTAGGGGAGGGAAAGGTGAAGTGCCTTAAATGTGTGGGCACATATCTATCTAGCACGAGGCCTTTTAGGAACTCACTAGCTTTGGATTCCTTGGGAACTCCAAAGTTAAGCGAGTTTGGGCTAGTGCAATCCCAAGATGGATGACCTACTGGGAAGTTGCACGTGAGTACCTAGAAACAAAACTGTAAGGGCTGGGCCCAAAGCGGACAATATCATGCTAGATGGGTCGGGTTGTGACAGAATTATATCAGAGTTAGACCCCGATTGGAAGTGTGTCAGCAAGGACGCTAAGCCCCAAGGAGGGGTGGATTGTAAGACCTGTGTCTTGGGAAGAATGGTGAACAATCTCACATCCCTCGGGGAGGGAAAGGTGAAGTGCCTTATATGTGTGGGCATGTATCTATCTAGCACGAGGCCTTTTGGGAGCTCACTGGCTTTGGATTCTTGGGGAACTTCGAAGTTAAGCGAGTTTGGGCTAGTGCAATCCCAAGATGGGTGACCTACTAAGAAGTTGTACGTGAGTTCCCAGAAACAAAATTGTGAGAGCTGGGCCCAAAGCAGATAATATCGTGCGAGATGGGTCGGGTCGTGACAGAATAGTATCAGAGCTGGACCCCGACTGGAAGTGTACCAGTGAGGCCGCTGGGCCTCAAGGGGACGGATTGTAAGACTCGTGTATTACAAAGAACGATGAACAACACCACATCACTTAGGGAGGGAAAGGTGAAGTGCCTTAAATGTGTGGGCACGTATCTATCTAGCACGAGACCTTTTGGTAGCTCACTGACTTTGGAATCCTTGGGAACTTCGAAGTTAAGCGAGTTTGGGCTGGTGCAATCCTAAGATGGGTGACCTACTGGGAAGTTGCACGTGAGTACCCAGAAACAAAAATCGTAAGGGCTGGGCCCAAAGCGAACAATATTGTGCTAGATAGGTCAGGTCGTGACATGACCACTGTACACGATCTGGATATAGAGACAATGCAAAGGCCTCAGGAAGTATCCACTGTCTGGACAGAGAGCCGTTCTCAGAGCCAACACTGGATCGATTGGGTCAGGTCCAAATTGGATCAATTGGGCCTCACGTGCGGCCATTTTCATCGTCTTCTAGCTGTGTCGGGTTTGCAACTGAGGTCCTGACCTGATTTCGTGACCTGTTTTCAATTCCTTCAATTATGTCCCTTTTTTCACAATTGAACCAATCAACATGCTCTAATTTGACCCAGAAACATCTTCCTAAGTTCAATTTGACGAACCAACTTACCTTGATCCTAAATTTTAAACCATCTTTACAGTCCCAATTTCGAACCTTGTTCTGGGCTCATTTTTGCACGGTTTCTTCGCAATTTCCTATTCTATTTATTCCCACCTGCCCGCTGAATCAGTACTTCTGTCTGAGCTTTTCTAATCATACCGATCTTACTAAATGAAATCCCCCTAATCGAAATTTCGATGGAAAAAAAAATTCCTGGGTTTACTTACGTGTTCTTGATCCTTGTTCCTTTCTAATTTCTTTCATTTTTCTTTCTCTCTTTCCCTCTCTTTCGTTCTTGTTCTCTTCTTTCCACTCTTATTTCTTTCATCTTTCTCTTATGGCTACACACTAAACATAACCATGGACACATATATAATTGATCAAAGACAAAGTCGGTGAGCTGTGGCCGAGAAGATAAGGGAGGGAAAAATTTAGACACATGTCCTTTTCATAAAAGCCTTTGTTTAATCATTACCAAAATGCCTCTACTCTTTTTAGACCTATAGTGAACTCATTCGACCTCTAATTTTGGTGTGCCACCTGTATATAAACTCAGGATCCCAAGATGTAGGCAACAGTACCCACAAAATGTCCAAACAATAATCCGAGTAAAAAGTTAACTTTTGACCACACAAGGGAAAAATGGTCATTTTTTTGTTTTCCAAATTTACTTTTCTACAATGCCAGGCTGTTACAACCTACCATCCTTAAAAAAATTCCGTCCTCGAAATTTTAGAACTATACCAAATTCCTTTCCACAGAAGTGGCAATATTACGACCCAGTTTCCAAATAACTTCCATATCAACACTAGACTTGTCGAGCTCATAATATCTTAAATCTTTCCAGAGCTCTCATTCATTATCCAGGACTAAAATCAGTAATCTCTCCTTTTAGTACCTTTTCGATCCTTAGTCCTTACGTCTGACTCTTTCCGAGTCCTAATCTACAAGTCTGACCCATGTATGAGCCCTCATCCAATATTTATAACTCATATCATATCTGTAACCAGCGCATATACAAACATACCAATGCATAACAATCAACAATAACATTGAACCTTACACATTAACCCACATCCACACAATTCTCCTATAAAAGAGTATAACATTCACAATTAGACCTACTAATCCATAACTACTAACAACTCTATAACTATCATGGGCTCGTTTATTTGTCTCATCACCAGGTCGTGCACTGGTCATGCCGACAGGTCGGGTGACCCGGGACCAAACAAATGGGCTCAACCCGCTAGAGGAAGGGTGTAACCTTAACAGGTGAGTGGCCACCATGCACAGAGGGCCTCTCTGGTGCGTGGCAGCGTGTGCGAAGGCTTTTTGTCGTCCGGTCAACGCCAAAGTTTCTTATTTTAGGGTCATGAGTTTAATGGTACAATTCCCGAGTTAATCGGATGTCGTTTGAGTATAGTTCTGATTATGCAAAGAATTATGATTATGTTTAAACGTAAATTAAATTTAGAAGAAATAAGTAACTTAAGGCTAAGATCTCAATTATGATGATATGTTGTGCTTACATACATAATGATATGTTCATCGTACTATAATGTTGATCTTATGATAATTAGTATGATGACAATGAGATGAGATGACATGGTAGGCTCAGATAATAAATGTATATTTATGAATAGTATTCAAGATGTTATACACATCATGGTTAATTGGGAAAGTATGATGATAATTGGACCTAAGCAATTAGTGATTTAACATGGTAATCTTCATATGACTAATTAAAGGAATACTTGGGAAAATTAGTTATGTAAATATTATGTTTGTAATTTTAATTAAATTGATAGATTTATGTGATTAATTAGAGAATAACGAACTTTATGGGTGAGTTATGATGAATAGGTGAATTTATGATGATAATATGATGATGGTATAAAGATGATGATACAGTGATGACATGTTGACATGAAATTGTATATACTTGTAATGTTTTTAGCATATGATTTTATGTAATTATGTTTGAATGTCACCAAAGTTGCTAACTATATTAATAACAAATGGAGGCAAGTAAATTTGAATATGGTCGAATTGGTACATACCACTACTTGTCAGGGAAAATGGGTTAGACATGGGCAGTAACCTCCCAAGGGTAGATTAAATTTGGTTAAGTTAATTAAATCTGGACGTGCATAAAATTAGAGATATCCCTTATCTGACAAGAGTTGTTAGACGAGAGCAGGATCAATATAATTTTCAAGGAAATTCGGACGGGTTCTGTCAACTTGGTATCAGAGCATAAGTTAGTAAACAATCTTGTCTTGAAATATGACTTTTGTGTATAGCATATTTTATTATAAGATTTATATGATGGTATTGATTATTATTTTTCCTTAACATGATTAATGATAATTTCATGAAACTATATGAAGTATGATTTTATACGTTCCGGAGTTATCATGAGTAGATAAGTGGTGTGAGGATTAAGTATGAATTATTTTTGACTTTACGAAAATTATTTGAAAAACACGTTTTACGAGACTTTAGGGTAAAGCTCGATTTGAAATTTGGTGTTGACTTGCATCGAGAGTTAAGGTTATTGTATGATTTATATAATACTAATGTAACGACCCGTCCCAAATATCGAGATTAAATATTATTTAATTATGGATTTAGAATGACTAATCGAGGATTAGTTGAGTGAATTCGAACGGACGGTGTAAAATGACCTTTTTGCCCTTGGAATTAGGCAAAATATTGACTTTTGATCCAGAGAGTCAAACGTACGAGGACCGATGACCGTGACATAGATCGAGACGTCACGAGTCCGTAGACAGGCGGCACGTCGAAATCGACGTTCGACGGGAAAGTTATGGGTCTAAAACGGGAATGATACTATTCACATAACTCGAGAAATGGCAGGTGTACTATTTGGATTGGGGAAAATATCTGGATTGGACCTACCAGATGAGTGACCAGTGTCACCTATCTAATTGGCCCAAAAACCCAAACATTTGGGGATTTATTATTTTACCTGCATTTTCATCTTCTTTGATTTTTCATACCCGAACCCCTCCCAAACCGTATAACCTACACACCACCCCAACCTTCTCAAACCTTGATCTACTGATGATGGTGTAAACATGGACTTGAGTGAGTGAGGTGAGACGATGAAGATGGTGGCCACGGTTTGAACCGTCGTGCACGGTGATGGAAGTTCAGAGGTAAGGAACCAAATGCCTTATTTTTTAATTCAAAAATGGTAAACCACTTTTTGGTGGTTATTGATCGATTCTAGCAATTGAAAATCGTTGATGGAGGTCCTATGAGTCGTTGGGGGTCGAGTTCATGGCTAAGGGTGGCCGGAGGCAGAAGAACACGACGGGGGAATGGTCGTGGAGGATTTTGGTGGCAACTGGCCGAAATCTCCAAAATGGTTAGGTAAACCCAAACAGAAGCCCTAAACCTATTTTTTTAGGTCCCTAGAAGCTAAATGAAGTCCATAGGATGTGATTTTGGCCCTTGGTTATGCCCAGAACATGGATAGGAAATTTTGGGTTTAAATGGTTTAATGAACCAATGAGTTTTAGATTAGTTCTCTTCGATTTGATCACATAGAATAATCCCTAGGATAGATTAGAGAAGATTGGTGGAAAGAAGGAAGAAAAAGGATGAAAAAATGGGAAGATATGGGCTTGAATTGGTCACGTCGGTTCAGTTGGACATGCCAGACTAGTGAACCGGTCTGCTCGAGGTGGAAAAAGCTGAACAGTAGGCACGTGAAGCCCACGCGCAGCACCTTTGGGCAGCGCGTGCGGGCGCGTGGGGGACATTCTAGGGAAGTGTTCAACATACAAAATCATCTATTTGATGTAACAAACATTTTGGGACTGGTTTCGAGTCGATCAGACATCGTTTTGATATAATTCGAGATGTCCGAAGGTTTAGGATCGAGTTTAAATACATTTAAATATTCGGAAAAATTACAGGGCTTTAATGAGAGGTTAATGAAGTGGTTAGTAACTTTCTAGTATGATTTGGATAGGTTTGAGTATTGGTATTGGTGATTTACATATTTGCACGTATTTCGAGGTTTATGATTTTATATTGTGTTTATACATGCTTGTATGTCAATAATGGTTTGAAGAACTGATTTCGGATTTGGAAATATGGAACCAGGCTTGAGACTCATTTGATTTACGAACTATCGGACTTCAAGTCCATTTGATTTAATAAGGCATCGAGCCGGAGGCCCAGTTGGTTTACATGATTGGGCTTGAGGCCCAAGTGGTTTATGATATCTAGCATGAGTCCCATTGTGGTTTATAAATATGATTTCTGGATCAGAGACCCTAAATGGATTTGGATTTGGAAAAAGTGAATTTTTGGATTCATGACGGTTTTATGAGAAACTGGGCATGGACCCTTTGACAGGTTTGAAAGGTATTGAGATGATTGGGAAATGTTTTTCATATACCATCATTTGATCTACGGATTATCTCCTCCAAGGAGGGTCGTTGGCCTGGGTGGACCCTAGAGTAGTCACGGAGCACTAACTGAGATTAGTCGCCCCCGTGGGGTACCTCACTCTCAGGAAGGCATTATGATTTTACCTCGGGCAGTGATCGGGGATACCGGACACTCGTGGACCTAGATGAAGACTTGGGACTTGAGACCCCGAGTAGCACGCGTAGCTTTGGAAACCGTGACAGTACTGATTGTGACATCGGGGATGTCAGGCATCAGGGATACCGAGGATTGGTTATATGGTATTTGGTGAACATGATTTATTGGATTTATGAAATGGTATTTCTGTGCTTACGGATTTGTATCTATAGTTTTGGGCTGAGTTCCCACATATGTTTGGATTTACGGTTTTGGGCTAAGGTTCTAATGATTAATTTAAGTAAATGGTTTGATTACTGGTTTTCGAATGCATACATACTTTTTAGTGAAGGACATAAATGTCTTCTTATGAAATGTGTTTTCTTAAACTATTGGTTTTCATCCATTCACAACTTTTGTTTTTTTAATGCCCTTCAGGTTGATCACGGATGCGGGCTATAGCAGAGACCGAGACATCACACTTCTCTACCAATTTTAGCTCGCTCTGGAAGCCCTAAACGGGCCGAGGGTTGAGTTATCCCTTATCTGACACTTCGTGTCAGATGTGAGCATAACACATCCCATGTTAATCCCAGGGGGATTGGGATGGGTCGTGTCAAGTGGTATCAGAGCAAGTTTGCTCTTGTGGTACGCGCAGGTCGAAGATGTGATGTCTCTATGGGCTGCAGTTCGTTATCAACCTGGTCATTGGATAATAGTACGAGAGTTAGTAGAAATGAATCGTGGATATTTTTGGTTCGGCATTCAATGCCTGTGTGTGCCATAGTTCTATCGTGGTTTGGCAGTATGGGACCCTATTGAGGGGTGAACGTAATCGTGCTTTAGAGTTTTGACGGACGGTTATGTCGGGATCGTCTATCACGATATTGTAGGATTGGATATGACGATTGTGTGGAGTTGTGACCATTAGATGGTCAGGTTATGTTGAGTTGGATAGTGGTGCTGCTGAGAGCAGCTGGGTTTCGAACCCTAGTGTGCGATGTATGGTTCAGAAATGTGAGTCGGCTAGTGGTTTGACTTTGGTGACGTTTCGGAGTCGAGACCGTTGATCGGTCATGTCATGTCAGCTTTAGTGATGGTACTGCAATCTGCAGCCAAAGTTGTGTTGATCGGTTAGGTCTAGTTGGTTGTCGTGCTACCCTAGTTGTGATGGATAGTTTGATGATGTGAGGTCGTGAATGACCTGGCGGACGACACTGGTTGAGTCAAGTCTAGACTAGTTAAAGATTGGTTAGAGATTGGTTTGACAGGTTACCAGGATGTGATAGTTTTCGATGGATCCCAGAGTGGGGATATAGAGTAGTTAGTACGGGAGGTTGATTCCATTGGATGCGGAGTGTCGATAGCGATGTCTGGTGGTTGAGTCTACACGAGTTGTGGCATGCGCTACTATCGAGGATGGATGCAGTTGTGGTTGTTAAGAATTGGGGGACATTCAGGGAACGTTCCTTTTCTTATACGAGTTGTCAGGGTGATTGTACCCAAAGTTGTGGGGTATGAGGGAGGCAGAGTTCTTTAAACTTCAGTAGCGGTACAGGGTCGTTGCTTGGTATGAGCAAAGATCCATGGTTGTTTAATTCACACACGGTGTGTCGGTGATTATGATGACGATGAGCCACGAGTCGGGATGTGAATCTGTCGAGATGGGCATACGTTCGGTATCTGTGATCCGGCAGTGGAGGAGTTGGACTGGATGGGATTCAGCAGTGGATGCGATGTGTTGGGACTCTAACCCAACCGTGAGTGTGATAACTGATGTGATTGGAATGATTAAGTGGTAAATGAATGAAATGGTATGAAAGAATAGGCGCGTTGGGGTACCAAGTTCACTTAGTATAGACACGTGGTTGATGCACTAGTGAGTTGGTTCCAACATGGTTTCAAATTCTCTTGATTCCGAAGTTCCCGAGGGTGACTTTCCATTTTCTGCCCATGGCAGATGATGTTGTTGTCACTAATACGTGTTCATGAATTGGTTGAGGGACCCATGATTGGTTTTGGGTAATCGAGAGAGGTTGTGATTAAGGTGACATGGGGAGTGCTTGATTCAACATTGGTGATGGATATTCCGAAGTCATTGAGGGTGACTTCTCGTGTTCCGCTCATGGCAAATGATGGTTGTTCCCACCAGTACGTTGATCGTGTATTGGTTGGTGGACCCATGATTTGTTTTGGGTCATCAAGAGGAGTTGGGTATTTCGAAGTCAGGTGAATGAGATTTCTCATTTTCTGCTTGGTGGCAGACGATGTTGGGTTACATGGTGTAGTGAGTGCAGTGAGATTTTTTTTGCATTCACGTAGGATGAGTTTTGATGTCATCGTCTTAGATCATCCTTGATTTTTCCTAGGTGGAATGACAATGATCAATATGAGGTCATTGGAGAGAACCCACAGTCTCGAAAAGTCTCGTCGTTGACTGATCTTTTTAGATGTGAAAATGGTTGGGAAGCGATTCGATAGTATGCGGTTTCAATGAGGGTGGAAGACCCAATGACCTGAAATCTGGTAGTAAACTGAGTGAGAACATGTGAGGATCCTAGGTGGATCAGGATAGTGATGTCGAGGATATAGGGCGCTGTGACGATCGAGAATCGTGATGTTAATGATCGGGTGATGGATCCGGATCGTGACCTTAATGATCATGTTATGTGGTGGATTAGGATGGTGTGGATCGTGATGTCGTGTCGTGCTGGCAGACTTCATCTTGCTGATTATGCTAATCTAGGAGCAGAGGAGAATCGTTTTTGTGAGACCGTTGAGGAATCTTTTGGAATAGTTGGTGAAATGACAAGAATGGAGTTGGATATGAGAATGTTGGGTCGACTTCTTTTCAAAGTTAATCTGGTATGAGACGGTAGTTGAGTGATTTGAGGTGTGTACGATTTGTCTCAGATATTTGATTATGGGGATGATGGGATTGGCTTCCTTTCAAAGTCAATCTAATATGATATGGTAATCAAATGAGCATGTTAGGACCCGACCCTTCTAACACAATATTGTCCGCTTTGGGCCCAGCCCTCACGGTTTTGTTTTCGGGAGCTCACATGCAACTTCCCAGTAGGTCACCCATCATGGGATTGCACCAGCCTCAATGTAACGACCCGTCCCAAATTCCTAGATTAGATTAGTGACTAATCACGATTAGTGAGGCTAATCCGTGATTAGTAGAGCAAAATCGGACGAACGATGCAAAATGACCGTTTTGCCCCTAGTCATGGTAAAACGTTGACTTTTCGTTCGGGAGGTCAAATGGACTTTGACCAATGACCTTGACATAGTTCGTGACGTCACGAGTTCATAGACAGGTGGCACGTTCAATTCCGACGTTCGGGGAGGAAGTTATGACGTTCGGAAGCTTAGGGGCATTTTGGTAATTTTGGTTAAAAGGGGTCAAATGTTGACTTTTTGACCGGGATGTCCAATGGCCGAGGGACGAGGACTATTACGTAGATAAGGACGATACGAATCCATAGACAAGAGGCACGTCGAATTCGGACGTTCGACGACGAAGTTACGGTTCACGGAAGTTCGAGTGCACTACTGTACGAATTACGAAACGAGTTAACTTTTGGACTTTAGTGGGGCCCAGATATTTAAGGGAGGCCCAATGGATGAGTGACAAGTGTCACCCATCCACAGGCCACCTATATTGATTCATGCACCGTGCAAACCATTCCATTTTCTCCATTTCAAACACACACAAAACACAAACCCGATCTCACCCATTTTCCTCCCATCCGTGCAACCCAAAACCCATCCACTCTTCACCCATGACCAGACAGAGGACCAGGGAGACTGAGGAGGTTGCTGGGCGGCCAGAACCGCTGTCCACGGCGGCGAGAGGAGGAGGAACCCGTGAGGTTCACGGTAAGTCCATTTTGATCCATTTTTACATTTTTGATGTTATGGTTGGTTTTTAATGGTTTTAATGAGTCCATTAGGTTGCTAGGGACATGTTAGGAAGGTTTAAGGAAGCTTGGGATGGCTAGGCAGCCATGGGAGAGTTTTGAGAACTTTGAATCGTTTGGTTCAAAATCGAACCATGGGTTTAGGCGGTTTTTAGGTTGTTTTAAGGATTGGAATGGATAGAAAACACCAAAATAGGATGAAAGGAACCAAAAAGGAAGAACTAGGATGAAAAATGGGGTGTCTAGGGCTGTGAACCGGTCACACCGGTCCAGTTGGACCGGCCAAACCAGGTGAACCGGCCATGAACAGTAAAACCGGTCTGCTGGAGGTTAGTGCCGATGAACAGTATTTTCGACTTTCTAGGGGCTCGTGAGGACTCGTGGGCCATAATTTGGGAAAGTGTTCAACACGGGAAATCTTCTATTAGATGTAACGAACATTTTGGGACTGGTTTCGTGTCGATCGGTCACCGTCTCAATATGTTTCGGGGCATCAGAATGTTTAGGGTCGGTTTAAAATTAGTTAAAAGTTTGGGAAAATTACGGGGCTTTGGTAGGAGGTTAATTAAGTAGTTAGTAACCTTCTATTAAAATTTGGACAAGTTTGGGAGTCCCGGTGATGGTGATCGGCTCGGGGAGCCGTATGGCACACAAATCGAGGCGGAAGCTCGGACGGTCTGTGAGTGGACCTTGTTTTCTAAATTGGTGCATGCATAAATGTTTATTATATGTTTTATTACATGTTTGATTATGCCATGGGTGCATTTGTATGTGGTTACGTGTAAGCACGTATTTCGAGGTTTCAGCCTTATACGGTGCTTATACGGGTCTGTATTTCTTTATTGGTTTTAATGAAATGGTTTTGGATTTCTAAAAGGATAAACTCGGGTATGAAACCCATTTGGTTTTGTCTCGGGCATATGACCTCAGATATCGGGCACGGTGCCCAGCTGATGTCCTATGTTCGGGCACGAGACCCAGGTTACTTTACGGTTTTGATTTCAGGTCAGGGAACCTTAAATGGATTTCCCAGTTCATGAAGGTTTATGGGAACCGGCATGAACCCTTGTTATGGTATCGTGGTACATGATGGTTTATGGGAACCGGCATGAACCCTTGTTGGTCCTTACGGTACATGACGGTTTATAGGAACCGGCATGAACCCTTGTTGGATATTATGGATCATGACGGTTCAGGGGAACCGGACATGGATATTATGTTATGTATATATATGTTCATCTACCTTCCTTTACTTTTATTATCTCCTCCGGGGAGGGTCGTTGGCCTAGGTGGACCCCGGAGTAGTCACGGAGCACCGACTGAGTGGAGTCACCCCCCAGTTGGGTTCCTTACTCTCAGGAAGGCTATGATTACTATTACCTCGGGTAGGGTCAATGGTCTGCGGACATTGATCTTGACTTTGAGAAGACTCGGATTGAGACCTGGGTAGTACGCGCATAGCTTTGGATACCGTGACATGATTGGTTGTATGACTTATATGTATATATGATATATGGATGTGATGTGTGGTTACACAGGTTTTGGGCAGTGACCCGTATATTTGATTGATCATGGTTTTGGGCTGAGGCCCTTGTTGGTTTCGTATGGATTTGGGCAGTGGCCCGTCTGGTCGATTTCATTGTGGTCCTTTCGACCTTAGTTTATTTCTGATTTGGGCTTAGTTCCCAAATATGATTTCTTTGGTTAAATGGTTTTCGAATGCATGCATGCTTTTTAGTGAAGGGTACAAATGTTTTCCTTATGAAATGTTTTATAAACTCTTGTTTTGTCCACTCACAGCTTTTAATGTTTTGACTGCCCTTCAGGTTGACATCGGATGTGGACTGTAGCAGAGATCGAGATATCACATACCTCTTCCGAATCTTGGCGTACTCTGATAGCCCGGGAGGGCAAATTACGGAAATATCCCTTGTCTGACATTTCGTGTCAGACGGGAGCAGGGTCATCCCGCACTAATCCCCGGGGAGATTGGGATGGGTCCTGTCAACGTGGTATCAGAGCATAGGATTGTTTATCAGAGCGGGGTTGTCTCTATTCGAGCAACCGTGTAGCTCTCGGAGTAATGCACAGGTCGAGGATGTAATATCTCAATGGGCTACAGTTTGTTATCAACCTGATAGTTAGGGTATCGATACGATAGTTAGTAGGACCGTATCGTGGAATGTTTTGGTTCGGCACTGGATGCCGGGGTTGCCATAGTTCTGTCAGGGTTGACAGTGTGGAACCCTACGAATGGTGAACGTAGTATTACGGTAGAGTTTTGGATCGTGAGACGGTTAGTTGGGATCGTCTTCACGATGCCGTAGGATCGGTTCCGACGACTGGTTGGGAATTATGACCATCGATGTTCGAATTTTGTTGAGTTAAATGGATTTACTGCTCCTGTCGGTTAGCAGCCGGATTTGGGGAATCCTAGTTGATTGACGGTAGGATTGGATTGACGTCTTTTCGATGTCAAGACCGCAGAGATGGTTAGATTGTGGATTGTACTACAGTTGGTAGCTTGCAGTTGGGTTCAGAGTAACCCTAGGTGTGATTGTGGAACCCTACCTTAGGTGTATGGTTCGGGGATGTAAGTTGACGAATGGTTTGACTTGGACGACTATTCGAATTTGGATTCGGTAGTCGGTCTAGTCATGTCAGCTTGTGTTGGGACTGCACTTCGCAGTCGGAGTTGTACTTATCGGTTAGACCTAGCAGGTTGTCGTGCTACCATAGTTGTGATGGATTGTTGGTACAACTAAGGTCATGGACGACCTGGTAGACGACATTGGTTTAGTCGAGTTACGACTGGTTAGAGATGGTTTGGACAAGTTATCAGGGTTGGTACTTGTCGATGGAATCCCAGAGCGGGGATACCGAGTAGTTGGTACAGGCAGTTGATTCCGTTGGATGCGGAGTCTGGATATCGAGATGTCTGGTAGTTAGGTCTGCACGAGGTTATGGCAGACGCTACTATCGATAGACGTAGTCGAATTTTATCCGGTCGAGTAGACTCAGGTTGTCGTGACGATTGTGACGATGGGATTGTCAATCGTGACGATGGTACGAGGTACGTGAATAACGCATATGTATGAGTAGTGGTTCTGGATTCGACTTGGTTACGGCTGAGTGCGATCGCAGAATGAGACGGGGACGTTCGGGGGACGTTTCCTTTTCTCGTATGAGTTGTCAGGGTGACTGTACCCAGAGTTGTTGGGTACGACGGAGGCAGAGTTTCTCCTTTTCGAGCAGAGGTACGGGATCGTCGCTCGGTATGGGCGGAGATCCATGGTTGTCAGTTTTGCACATGGTATGCTAGTGTTATTGCTGATGCTTGTGTGCTGATGCTGATGGATTATAATGGGATACTGGTACTGGTGTTGGTGCTGGTGCTGGTGCCGGTGATTGTGATGACGGTGAGTTACGAATCGGGATGTGACTCCATCGAGATACGTATATGTTCAGTATCTGTGGTTCGGGAGTGCATCACAGCTAGTGACGGACTGGATTGGATCCAACAGTGGTTGGGACTAGTGGTACGAGATGCGTGCGTTGGATGCCGTTTAGGCACATTTGTAAATAATATACAAGGTTTAACCTTGAGTTGCATGAATTCCACTCGGAATGAGTGTATCTAAATAAATGGTGTAAACCGACAGTCGAACTTGGTAGTGAGTTTGACTCGTTATGGTCGCATGGTTGATGTCCTAGTGTGTCGGTTCCGATATGATTGGAATTTTGGAATCGAGAGGTTGTAATTGTGGTGACGAGAGGAATGCGGGTTTTCCGCATTGGTATTGGGTATTTCGAAGTCATTTTGGGTGACTTCTCAGGTTCTACCATGATTGATGATGGTAGATGATGTTTATGATGTAGATGTTGTTGGTTGCCACTAGTACACTAATCGTGTATTGGTTGGTGGACCCGTGAATTGTCATGGGTCATCAGGTGGATGGTTAGCTGAGTGAGCTTATGTGGATCCCGATGGGGATCGGGATTGTGATGTTGTGGACCTTGGACATTGTGACGATTCTCGATCATGACGTTCATGGTCGGGTGATGTAATGATAGGATCTGGATCGTGATTTTGATGATCCGGATGGGTAGCGAGTATATCGTTCTTACTTGGATGTTTGAGTTGAGGATGTTGGGACTGAACTTCTTTTCGAAGTGAATCCCACATGGTATATTACTCAGGTGAGTAGTTTTCCGACGTGGTCGGATATGGTCAGCCTTAGGGATGTGCGGATATTGTGATTGGCTTCCCTATGAAGTCAATCGATGGTATTGGAGTAATCGGTTGAGCAGACAAAAGATAGGTTCATGATTGATACGTCTCGGTAGACGAGAACGATATTTCAGGTTTTGGAATCAGATTTCTGGATGACGATTCAGGATTTGATTTTGGAACTTGAAAGAGGATTTCTGTATTTGGGTTTTGGAATCGGATTCTGGGTGACGATTCAGGATTTGATTCTGGAGCTTGACAATGGATTTCCTTTTTATGAAATTGGGTTCGGAATGGTTATTCCAAATGCTAGCTACGGAATAATAATTTCGGATTCAAATTTGGACATGATTATGGATATGATTTCTGGGTTTGGATTCAGGATTTCTTACAGAATTGCGGATTCGGATTCGGATTTGGAAATAAATAATGGGTCGGAGTTTCAATTTGTCTAGTACTGGATTGGACAAATGGACTCCATAGTAGAAACGTGATTGGCTACAACCTAGATGGGTGTAGGCTGATTGATGTATAGATGTACGTACCTTGTACGTTGTTCGAGGTACGATACTGGATAGGCTTGTGGTGTCTGGTAGCGCTATTCTGGATATACCAGTGATACGTTGGTGAGCGAGTTGGTAGTCGGATTGGTTCTGATACCATTGGATTAATCGAGGTCGTGAACTAGACATTGGATACTGTGCGTTGGGTCATAGTGTTTCTGATGGGTCTAGTTACACACAGGTTGAGTAATTTGGTGGTTAGTATAACCACAGGTAAGTATGGTGTTAGTTTCTGACTGACGACTGTCAAGTGGTGACAGATTGTCAGAGGTGTCAGCGTGGATCGGTTAGTGAGGTCTGATGACTCCGGGTGGAAGTAGACGTCAGGATAGTTAGAGATTGAGCAAGGAACCGGCTAGTTGTTTATGTCAGCGAAAGGGTAGATTTGACAAATGATGTCAATTCGAAACGGGTGACTACTGTCATTCGACGTGGTCAAATGTAGTCGATGTAACGAGAGTGTTGGTGGTACGTCTGGGTGCAGACGAGTAAGTATTATTTTGGTTAGTTGGTGTATGAGTGTACACGAGTTTCGAGGTCGATTCTACTTTCCACGAGGTGGATGTGGAATCAGGATAGTTGGAGTTTCAAGTACGAAACTAATTAAGGAGGGAAGAACGGTTAGATTAGGTCGGTTGGAATTTCGAGGACGAAATTAATTAAGGAGGGAAGGTTGTAACGACCCGTCCCAAATTCCTAGATTAGATTAGTGACTAATCACGATTAGTGAGGCTAATCCGTGATTAGTAGAGCGAAATCGGACGAACGATGCAAAATGACCGTTCTGCCCCTAGTCGTGGCAAAACGTTGACTTTTTGTTCGGGCGGTCAAATGGACTTTGACCAATGACCGTGACGTAGTTCATGACGTCACGAGTTCATAGACAGGTGGCACGTTCAATTCCGACGTTCGGGGAGGAAGTTATGACGTTCGGAAGCTTAGGGGCATTTTGGTAATTTTGGTTAAAAGGGGTCAAATGTTGACTTTTTGACTGGGATGTCCAATGGCCGAGGGACGAGGATTATTACGTAGATAAGGACGATACGAATCCATAGACAGGCGGCACGTCGAATTTGGACGTTCGACGGCGAAGTTACGGTTCACGGAAGTTCGAGTGCACTATTGCACGAATTACGAAACGAGTTAAATTTTGGACTTTAGTGGGGCCCAGATATTTAAGGGAGGCCCAATGGATGATTCATGCACCGTGCAAACCATTCCATTTTCTCCATTTCAAACACACACAAAACACAAACCCGATCTCACCCATTTTCCTCCCATCCGTGCAACCCAAAACCCATCCACTCTTCACCCATGACCATGCAGAGGACCAGGGAGACTGAGGAGGTTGCTGGGCGGCCAGAACCGCCGTCCACGGCGGCGAGAGGAGGAGGAACCCGTGAGGTTCACGGTAAGTCCATTTTGATCCATTTTTACATTTTTGATGTTATGGTTGGTTTTTAATGGTATTAATGAGTCCATTAGGTTTCTAGGCACATGTTAGGAAGGTTTAAGGAAGCTTGGGATGGCTGGGCAGCCATGGGAGAGTTTTGAGAACTTTGAACCGTTTGGTTCAAAATCGAACCATGGGTTTAGGCGGTTTTTAGGTTGTTTTAAGGATTGGAATGGATAGAAAACACCAAAATAGGATGAAAGGAACCAAAAAGGAAGAACTAGGATGAAAAATGGGGTGTCTAGGGATGTGAACCGGTCACGCCGGTCCAGTTGGACCGGCCAAACCAGGTGAACCGGCCATGAACAGTAAAACCGGTCTGTTGGAGGTTTGTGCCGATAAACAGTATTTTCAACTTTCTAGGGGCTCTTGAGGACGCGTGGGCCATAATTTGGGAAAGTGTTCAACACGGGAAATCTTCTATTCGATGTAACGAACATTTTGGGACTGGTTTCGTGTCGATCGGACACCGTCTCGATATGTTTCGGGGCATCGGAAGGTTTAGGGTCGGTTTAAAATTAGTTAAAAGTTCGGGAAAATTACGGGGCTTTGGTAGGAGGTTAATTAAGTAGTTAGTAACCTTCTATTAAAATTTGGACAGGTTTGGGAGTCCTAGTGATGGTGATCGGCTCGGGGAGCCGTATGGCACGCAAATCGAGGCGGCAGCTCGGACGATCTGTGAGTGGACCTTATTTTCTAAATTGGTGCATACATAAATGTTTATTATATGTTTTATTACATGTTTGATTATGCCATGGGTGCATTTTTATGTGGTTACGTGTAAGCACGTATTTCGAGGTTTGAGCCTTATACGGTGCGTATACGGGTCTGTATTTCTTTATTGGTTTTAATGAAATGGTTTTGGATTTCTAAAAGGATAAACTCGGGTATGAAACCCATTTGGTTTTGTCTCGGGCATATGACCTCAGATATCGGGCATGGTGCCCAGCTGATGTCCTATGTTCGGGCACGAGACCCAGGTTACTTTACGGTTTTGATTTCAGGTCAGGGAACCTTAAATGGATTTCCCGGTTCATGATGGTTTATGGGAACCGGCATGAACCCTTGTTATGGTATCGTGGTACATGACGGTTTATGGGAACCGGCATGAACCCTTGTTGGTCCTTACGGTACATGACGATTTATGGGAACCGACATGTTACCTGGTTATGTTATTACGGTATATGACGGTTTATGGGAACCGGCATGAACCCTTGTTGGATATTATGGATCATGACGGTTCAGGGGAACCGGACATGGATATTATGTTATGTATATATATGTTCATCTACCTTCCTTTACTTTTATTATCTCCTCCGGGGAGGGTCGTTGGCCTGGGTGGACCCCGGAGTAGTCACGGAGCACCAGTTCTTTCAATCATTCCCATCTATTCCATGTCTATCATTGATCTGTGACTTCTATTTCATAATTTGAAACCTAAAAGCTCTCGACTCAAGATAAACACCCGACGGGTCTGAAATCGGGTCCTACCCCAGTTCACGTTATATCATTCAATTCATCATACAGGAAGCATTCCCTATTCATTCTAAGCATAATTTCAAAACCAATTTGAAGCTTCCTTACCTCCAAGTGATCGAACTCAACTCCCACTTTCAACGAAGTCACAGGTCATGTTCTTTGTTGATTCACCATCAATTGACTTCCAAACTGATTTGGTTCGAGTAGTCTTGCTCCCAGGAAGCTAAAGATCATGTCAATTTCAATTGAAACCGTCTAGGACATCAAATTCGATATTTATGTATTTAGGTAGTTTTTCGGGTGTTCCCAGTTTGGTTCCAGATCCAATTCCTTTCCATTTTCACTCGATTGATCCCTCAATTGCTCCCCTTTTGTTCTCTGTTCAAATTGTTTCTCAGTCTTTGGGATGATAGATCGATCAAGGTTTTATGGAGAATTTTGTGTTCTCTGTTCTTAGTCAAGTACTAACCAGGTGCTAATTAACATGAATACAACAAATTGATTTAATTATTTAATTCTAACACAAGTAACTAAGTGCCACTAATTAGCTTATGGAAATGGCAAGTGTCACTTGCTGAGTTACATGAATCATCTACTGGGCTGAATCGGCAATTTAAACCATATATGACACTGTTTAATTAAGTCCCTGCTTGAAAATTACCATTTTACCCCTACTTAGAAAATTTACCAAAATGCCCCTCATAGTTCTAGACCCATAACTTTCTCGTTCGGACTCCGATTGACGCATGCCGCCTGTGTACGGATTCATCGTCCCGAGTCCTATCCAACGGTCTTCCCGGAAAGTCCAAACAAGGTCCCGAACAAAAAGTCAACAAATGGCCCCTTGTTTACCAATTTACCAATTTACCCTCAAACTTCCGTATGTCATAACGTTTTCCTCGAATGTCGGAATCGGGCGTGCCACCTGTCGATGAACTCGTGATGTCCCGAACTACGTCACCATCATCGGTTAAAGTCCGTTTGACCGCTTGAATAAAAAGTCAACCGTTCGCCCAATTCTAGGGGCAAAATTGTCATTTTTTCTCAAATTTTTCCAAATTTTCGTTTTTCGAATTTCCGGGGCGTTACAACCTTCCCCCCCTTAAAGAATTTTGTCCCCGAAATTCGGTCACAGTATTTATTCAACAAACACAACAGTACAACAAACATACAACGACACAATGGTCCAAGCTAAAACGCACACATAACAATACAAACACATAACAGAGTACAAAACTTTACATCACAACCACAACCTATCAACATATACGAATAATCACAACAGCTACAGTCACACCAAGATCATGCAACACACTATAACAGTTTTCAAGATCTACGTTCGTGAACTCGAAGACCAACCACGTCCTAGTGGTGCGCCACTAGTGCTAGCAACTCCTTTTCCACCTGCAGTTTGCGAAGTTGAGACTGTCTCCGAGCCCTGTTCTGTAGTACCACCTGTGGGTCGATATGGACAAAATAGCTTAATATGCCCAGCCTTCCCACAGAAATAACAGCCCTCTGTGCTAAGCCGTCCAGGTCGACCGCCCCTATAGTGCTGATCTGAAACATTCTGATTATTCCCTTGCTCATTTTCCTCATCATTCGAACTGAATCGAGATCCCCCAGAAGGATCTAGGCTACCACTACTTCTTTTTGGTGGTCCCTGGGACGTCACTCCAGTATCCTGACGCTCTCGGCGTTGTCCAGAATGTTCTCGGGGAGGCAAAGTCGCTTCTACACGAGCAGCAGCATTTGATAGCTCTCGAAGTGTGGCATAGTATCCAACTGTCACAGCGGACCGAATCTTATTCTTCAGTCCATACTCAAATCTGCGACACTTATCTTCTTCATTGGCCACATATAGAGGAGCAAAATTTGATAGATTCAAGAATTTCTGCTCATATTCCGCCACTGACAGAGTCCCCTGCCGCAGTTCCAAGAACTCAACCTCTTTCGCATTACGAAACGAGCGGGGGGTAAAACTGATCCAGGAAGCGCTCCCGAAAAGCCTCCCAAGTCAAGGTGTAGGCATTCAAACCAGTCATCTGCAACCCACGCCACCACCTATAGGCGTTGCCACTCAACATAAAGGTGGCTAACAAAACCATGTCTCCTGGTGGACATCGCATGACTTCGAAGATCCGTTCAAAACAAATAAGCCACTAATAGGCTTCCTCCGGATCTGACTGGCTGGTAAATCTCGTAGCTCCCAGACGTTGGGTTCTCTCAACATCTGGACCGTTAAACTCATCACCAGGCCGTGCACAGGGCTCACGTCGTGGAGGCATAGCAAATCAGTAACCTTGCTCTGATACCACTTTGACAGGACCCGTCCCAACTGGATCTCGATAACCGTGTCCGATCCTGCTCCCGTCTGACAAGTCCACTGATGTCAGGACCCTCCCCGGTTTCACCCCGAAACCCGAGGTAAATCCTGCTCCCATCTGACTCCCCGGCACAACCCCAAAGTGAATTCTCACGTAACTACCAAAGTACTCAGTCAGACCCAGGAGAAACTATACAAAATATCCCGAAGTCAACAGTTTACAGAGCATAGTACAAAATGCACGGAAAAGAAAAACCGACAACCTAAATGCACGCACGCGGAAAAATTTGAAACACTCCGGGATCCCTCTCGTGACTTCTATGCCTCAGACGCTGCCTCGACGTCAAGACCCCACGCTAGCTCCACAACCTGGACGGCAGTAAAAACAGAAGGTGTGAGTGAACCATAAATAAAAGAAAAGTTTCCAAAACCATTTATAAGAAAATCGGGTTTAGCCCTCCGTTTTGAAACCACATGCATAACCCAATTCATAAAACAGTTATAACCCAAATCACCATAAACCACATCATAAGAAACAAAAACACTATAAAACGGGTATAAAAGTCATATCATGAGCATCATAAAACCGTATCATAAACCGTGAATATCAAACCGTTCTTTTCCGATCAAACCTGCTGGATCTATCCGAGTCTTTAAACTCCCGAGTCTTTAAACTCAATACAGGCCTCAATAATATCCGAGTCTTTAAACTCCTGAGTCTTTAAACTCAACAGGCCTACGGGGGAAATATCAATATATCCGAGTCTTTAAACTCCCTAGTCTTTAAACTCAATCCGGGTCTTTAAACCCAATCCGGGCCCGTCCCCCGTCAATCAATATCCGGGTCTTTAAACCCAATATCCAGATCCAGAAAATCCAATCAAAACCATTTGAAAACCATTTCCGAATTCACATCCAAACCTGAATCTGAAATCACCGGTCTGATGCCCTTCGGCAGCCCGAACCGTCATTCCGAATCCAAATCCGGAAATCCACTTTCCAATCTTAAAACCAAAGTCCAATTGTCAAAGTCCGATTTCAAAACCGAAACCTTGATCCTCAAATTCATATTCCAAAATCCACTTATAATCATTAGAAATCATTTAACGTTTGAAACCCCCAAAACCATAACTTTATATTCAAAATCACCCTTTTCTCATAAAACGTGCAAAATACGTTATTTCTCGAAAACCGTGCAATTATATAAAATCACATCATAAATCCAACAAGCATGAAATCACAGATATAAAACAATTATAGAAAACAGTTATGCATGTTCGAGTTTAAGGAAAGGGTCCACTCACAGTACCACGCCCTCAATCGCGTCCTGAACGTCCAGCACGTTCCTCGGCTTCCTCGGGAAATCCCGATCCTGTCAACAACCGCCAAAGTACGTTACTAACGCATCCACGAGGATCCACCCTAATTCCCTTAAAAATCCCCGGGTCCTAAACGTAACGAATCGGAACCCTAAACCTTCACCCTCGCAAACCTACTTCGATTCAACGTCCGATTAACCCGAAACCACTTCCATTAGACTCGTTATAACACTTAGACCAAAAACCATGTTGACCATTTTCCCCAGAACCGCCGCATGCGCCCCCACGTGCCGCCTAAAGTGGCTGCGCGTGGGCCTCACGCGCCAGCTACAGTACCACCGTCAACCTCACGTCGACCCGGTTCGCACCAGTGGCCCGCAACCTGAACCGGCGAGAGCGGTTCACCACCGTGCCTGCACCAAAACACCTCCTTTCTTCACCAACAACTTCGTCTAGTCCTAGGCTACTCATCCCCCTCACTCTAGCACCTCGACTCACCCTCAAACCTATCGACTCAAGCTCAAACATAAACCCGTACTTTCCCCTGTTCTCCTTCCCGGCCACCCAGGTCTTCCCCCTTCACGGTGTCGACCCTAAACTCTTCCTAAGACCTCACTGAGTCACACCCAACTCACAGAAACCCTCGACTCACTCCCTAAGTCCATGACTTCCCGTCTGAAACTCACGGCCAAAATAGAGCACACAGAGTCCCCTCCATCGTGCCAACCGCCACCGTGCACCTCCCGTCGCGGCAGCACAACCAGTAACCTCCTAGGACTCAACTGAACTCCCTAGACCTCCATAACCTCTTCGATTCAACTCCTCAACTCACGACTTTCGATTTGAAACTCAAAGGGAAAACATGGCAAGTTTACAGGGATGAGGGATTACCTGCAACCGTCCACCACCGTGCTCGCCGCCGTGTTCCCTGGAGTCCACAAAGCCGCCTCAGCCTCCTCTCGAGGTCAATTGCACTTACACACGGCCACAGCACCACCAGCTCCCTCAGTTCTTCTCTGTTTTTCTGGTTTTTCCCCGTGGCTCTCAACGCACTCCCACCACGATTCCTCACCTCCTAACAAGCTCACTAGCTCCCTCTCAGTCTCTGATCACCCTCACACACTCACAACTCATCAGCACACACACGAGCACCTTTTAATTTTCCTCACCGCCTCACTCTGTTTCCGTTCTTCTCTGCGAACAACACACACACACAGAGCACGGTTGCACCCAAATTATTGGAACGTGCACACACTTGAACCCCCCAGAATCCACTACACACTTGCCACATGTCACCATCCACTCCATTCTCTCACACATGGCCCAATCCCAGCCGTCCATCTGCCCTTTCTCTCTGCACAATTCCCAGAGCACAAAGACCAAAATACCCTTTTTTTTAACTCAAAATTACAATTATGCACAAACTTCCTTGACCCGAAGCTCGCACATCGTAAGTCCGATGAATACGTGCCACCTGTCATCGAACTCAGGACAACGAGATCTACGTAACCATCCTCGGTCAACGTACCAAAAACCAGATCGTCCAAAAAGTCAACTTTTCCCCTTATTTTACCAACTTCCGAACATCACAACTTCCTCCTCGGATGTCGGAATCGGGCGTGCCACCTGCCTATGGATTCGTGACGTCCTAAACTACGTCCTGGTCACCGGTCAAAGTCCATCAGACCACCCGACCTAAAAGTCAACTTTTTGCCCGAACCAGGGGCAAAATCGTCATTCTGCCCTAACGACCCCAACGAGACCAACTAACCACCGATTCAGCTCACTAATCCCATCTTAATCACTATCTAAACTTTACTTTCTGGGACGGGTCGTTATAACTGAAGTCCCGAAACTATCCTTCAACACCTATCAGACAAGGGATGATCTCCGCTTATGCCTTCGCCTCTCAGTCAGCCCCGAACGTCGTGTCACGGCCTGGAGGGTCATCAAAAACAGAAAAGTGTGAGTGGACAAAAATATATTCGTTAAAACACATTTTAAAAGACATCATTCACCCTCCAGTTTATCAAACCTGCATGCATAGGAAAAAAAACACGTGGATAACAATCACTGGCCTTCCAGCCAAACCACATAACAAATCAAACGAAAACATAATCACCTGGCCACACATACCAGAACTCATACACAATACCAGTACGTAATCACAACCAAACGATCACACAATTCATCAAGCAATCCGCACCATTCACAAGTGCACAAACCACCATATAATCACATCTGCACTACGCGTAGGCCATAACCCCAAGCATCAGCCGTCTGGGAACACCCAGAGCTTTGGCTATCTGGGAACACATCACCCCAAGTATCAGCCGTGTAACACCCCGGACATTCGAGGATTTCGATATTGTAATTTAATGTATCAATTGACGTTTTACCCTTGTGAATGGATGACCAAATTGTTGACTTTTTGATTTGTGGGTCAAATGGACTTTGACCTATGACCGTGATGTAGTTCGGGACGTCACGAGTTCATAGGCAGGTGGCACGTCCATTTCGGATGATCAGGGAAAAAATTATGACTATCGGAAGTTCAGGGGCATTACCGTAAGTTGGACTTCACGGGCAAAAATGTTGACTTTTCGTTTGGCAATTAATTTTCACGCGACTCAAGGACAGATAGGTAGGTCTCGACGTTCTGAGTCCGTAAACAGGCGGCACGCCGAAATCGGACTTCGTATGGCTGAGTTACGGGTCTAGGAAGTGAGGGGCATTTTGGTAATTATTGAACCAGGGGCATTTTGGTCTTTTGCCCTGGTTACTGTAGCAACCGCGGGGGGGACATGGGCGGCACCACCATGTGCGGTGGCTCAAACGTGCAATTGATTATGCAATTGTGTGCTGGAAAGTTGGGAGTGTCTGATGCTTTAGAACGTGGTCTGTTGCATCCACCTTGCACGACACCATTATTAATTCAAGTTCGAAGCTTTTCGGGGAACATTTTTCAGTGGAAAAATTGGACACCCACGAGCCTCTGCGACGGCTTGAAATTGTTTAAACCGATTATATAGTGTGTGAGCTTCACTCTGGTATTGAAAGGACTAAAAATAAGAGTGGAACCAGAGAGAAACCATTTCGGGGATTTTTGGAGGGAAATCGGGAGTTTAATTTCTACGGTGTGTTGGACCAATCTAATCGCAGAGTAAGCTTTCTGGGAGTGTTTAGAACACAACCATATCAAAATCGAAGGCAACCAGCCACGGGTGAGCTAGGACGGTGACTGCCGTGTTCAGAAGAATTTCAGAAGTTTGGACGACTACTTCCAGGTGAGTGTTGGTTCAATTGAGTGTGTTTTCCAGTTCGTTGTGATACTATGATGCTTCATTTAAGGTTAATTTGATTTTGGTTTAGAAACCAGTGAGTTGGGGGTGATCAACCTGTTTGGATGATCACGGGTCGAAGGGCCATTTAAGGATTCGATTTGGCTAATTAATAACTCAGAACTTAAATTAGATGTTTAAATAACATGTTAGGATCAAATTGGATTGAAATCGAGTAGGAATTGATGGGTAATTAACCGGGTCAAGCCGCGGGTGGCAGGCCCGAATTACAGACAAACGGGTGAAGGTGCTGACACTGTAGCTACAGTGTCAGGTGCGTGACTTTCACGCCCAGCCACTTTGGGCGACGCGTGAGGGCGCGTTGGGGCTTATCTCCGATCACGATCAACATGACTTTTATTACTCTCATCATTCTGAACATTGTTGGTGAATTAACCATGTTGATCTGAGATAGTTTGAAGGGTTAGTTTAGGGCTGGTTGCCTCGGGAAACGTGTCGACGGTTTCCCCGAACCGGTTTTTGTTTCGAAATTTCATTTGAATAAATATTAAGGATTTGTAGTGACCCTTACGTGTGAATTGAACTGACAGGAATTGTACGATAATCCCGGTACAGGTCCGTACGCGCAGATTCGCAGCGGGATCGTACAGTGAGTGGGCCCGATTTCATTAAACACTTGCATGCTCAAAATGTTTTCCGATTTACTTATTTATTCACATGCTAAAATCAAATAAACGGTTCTGATGATATGGAAATTATGGTTATGACACGTTTCACGGTATTTGGGCTTGAGACCCGTCCGATGGAACATAAGGTTTGGTTTGGATTTTATCTATGTATAAATATATGCCTTGCATGTGGATATCAATAAAATGTATTTGCTACTGCACTTTATAGATCCTTCCATATGATACTGTCTCCTCCGGATGAGGTACCCCGGAGAGGTCACAGACGTCTAGTACGTCCAGCGTCTAGGACGCTAAGCATCGGGGATGCTGTAACCGAACAGGGTTCGGGGATTAAACTCGGAATTGAGACCCGAGTGGCACGCGTAGCCTTGTGATTGTGACCTTATTGGGCGTCAGGGACGTCAGACATCAGGAATTTCGGGTTGGAGTGTATAGTGCAGTGACTAAAATGATATTATGGTTTTATTATATGCCTTTTGGTTCATATTATATGATTGATGGTTTTAAATACGGTTGCATGCATGTTTGGAAAACGGAGGGGTAAATTATATGTTTTACTTATAAAATGATTTTATAAACTTGAGTTTCGGTCCACTCACCCTTAATGTTTTTGGTAACCCCTCCAGGTCGTGATACTGAGGTAGAGGAGGAACCTGAGGCTGAGGCGTAGATCTACTTCTGCGTACCTGAACCCCTGCTGGGTGGTGTACCCGCAGGTTTATGTTAGAGTCGTGCTCGCAACTTGTAATTTTGGATTTCATCCCTTGTCTAACATCTGTTTAATTCGGATTTGATGTATGACTTTAATTTGGTTATTTATGCATTTGATGTTTTGAGGTAAAAATTGGTATGAATTATTGGGTGTCAGACGGGAGCAGGGCACGTCCCCATATGGTCCCAGAGAGGATCGGGGCGGGTCCTGTCAGCTTGGTATCAGAGCACTAGGTTGTGGTCAGCATGCTAGACTAGCGATTAGTACTAGTTACTTTTCGAGTTTAAGGATAATGTTAACTGATCTATGCCTCTTGACAGTTGGTTATGCCTCCTAGGAGAATTCCTCATACACGAACTGACGAGGATCTGGAAAGGGAAATGGAATGCGCAAGTATTGAGCGGGCTCAACGTCTGGGAGCCACTCCTTTCCACGGGGGATCGAACCCCGAAGATGCTCATGATTGGATCACCAAATGGGAAAGGATCTTCACGGTGATGCACTGCCCTCCGGGCGAACGGGTAACTTTGGCGGCCTTCTTGCTGGAAGGAGGAACCTACCAGTGGTGGCACGACCTTGAAATGTCTGGGTGGTCTGTCCATACCACTACTTGGGGAGCTTTTCGTTCCCGATTTCTGGACCAGTACTACCCGCGATCATTTCGCGCAGCACGGGAGGCTGAGTTCCTGCGACTGGAGCAGGGAGATATGTCCGTTGCGGACTACGAGCAGACTTTCGGAAAACTATCCCGGTTCGCTGCATCATTCGTGAGCACGGAGGAGGACAAATGCCAAAGGTTTGAGCTTGGACTCCGATGGGATATCTGGGCAAGTGTGACTGCTGCTACTCATGCTTCACTGAGAGATATGGTCGACGCTGCGGTGCGTGTCGAGGCCAGTCTGGCGGCACACCAGACACGACAGCCTTCGGGCGAGGGGCGACGTCAGGATCGCCCACATCGTGGGCCATCAAGCCAGAAGAACAACAAGGGAGAGGCTACAGGGGAGCACCCTCATCCTTCAAGGGTCGTGGCTGGTCAGGTCGACGCGGAGGCTCTCAGGGTAGAGGATCAGGATACAACTCCGGGCAGCGTTCATCTTGGAGCGGTGCTTCTGGTGGGCATTCGGACAGGCCGAGGTTGGTAACCTGCTTTGCTTGCGGAGAGGAGGGCCACTATGCCTGTGATTGCCCGCTGTTGTCCAAGAGCAACGACGCTGGGGGCTCCAGTGTGGTGCAGAGCACGGTTTCCCACACTAATGGAGGTCGCGGTCAGGGAGGTGACCGTGGTGCTGGACGTGGCACGCGCGGGAGCGGACGGAATGGAGGGCCTAGGGCTCAAGTGTTTGCAATGACCCAGCAGCAGGCGAGGATCGTCCCAGGCGTGGTTACAGGTACACTACATATCTTAAACCTTCTTGTACGTGTATTGATGGATGCGGGGGCTACACATTCTTTTATTTTGAAGAGTTGTGCTTGTATGCTTGATTGTGTGGTAACAGCCTTAGATTGTGAAATGGGTGTTGGCACCCCGATGGGCATCGTGTACCTTGTGAATCAGGTGATTCAGAGGTGCCCGGTGAGAATTGAGGATGTGGATTTACCAGCGGATCTAATTATTTTGGATATCCACGACTTCGATGTAATTTTGGGGATGGATTGGCTATCGGAGCATGGGTCGCTCATCGATTGCTGTAGCAGGCAAGTGATTCTGCGAAGCCCGGGTTTGCCGGAGGTTATCTTTCAGGGGGAACGTGACGGTTCGCCTCCTGAAGTGATTTCTTCACTTACTGCTACCAAACTTCTACGGAAAGGATGCCAGGGTTATCTGGCGCATGTCGTGTCGGAGCAGGTTGATACTCCGGGTATCGACGAGATACCGGTGGTATGTGAGTTTCCGGATGTATTCCCGGAAGACTTACCTGGATTGCCACCATCAAAGGAGATCGAGTTTACAATTGAACTACTCCCTGGTACCCGACCTATATCCCAGGCACCATACCGGATGGCGCCGGCTGAGTTACGAGAACTCAAGACTCAATTGCAGGAGTTTGTGGATTTGGGATATGTCCGACCGAGTACTTCACCGTGGGGAGCACCGGTGTTGTTCGTAAAGAAGAAGGAGGGAAGTCTTCGATTGTGCATTGACTATCGACAACTCAACAAGGTGACACTGAGGAACCAGTATCCTCTACCCAGGATCGATGACCTTTTTGACCAGTTGCAGGGAGCTCAGTGCTTCTCGAAAATTAATTTGCGGTCTGGGTATCACCAACTGAGGATTTCGGAGGAGGATATTCCGAAAACTGCTTTTCGAACCCGTTACGGACACTACGAGTTCCTGGTTATGCCTTTTGGCTTGACGAATGCTTCAACAGCATTCATGGATCTGATGAACCGGGTTTTTCGACCCTACTTGGATAAGTTCGTGATTGTGTTCATCGATGATATCTTGGTATACTCAAGGAGTGCCCGTGCACATGAGGAACATCTACGGTTGGTTTTGGAGATGCTGAGACAGAAGCAGTTGTACGCCAAGCTGAGCAAGTGTCAGTTTTGGCTAAGCAGTATTGGTTTTCTGGGACACGTGATATCAACGGATGGGATTAGCCTGGATCCCCAGAAAATTGAAGCGGTGACTAACTGGGCTAGACCGACAACGGTAACGGAGGTGCGGAGTTTTGTCGGGTTAGCAGGTTACTACCGGAGATTCGTGGAGGGTTTCTCCAAAATTGCTGCACCATTGACTCGTCTGACTCGGAAGGAAGTGAAGTTTATTTGGGACGAGCAGTGTGATCGGAGTTTTCAAGAATTGAAGGATCGATTGACCACTGCACCTGTCCTTGCATTGCCGGATGACAGTGGAGAATTCGTGGTCTTTAGTGACGCTTCACTACAAGGTCTGGGCTGCGTATTGATGCAGATTGGCAAGGTTATCGCCTACGCATCCCGGCAGCTAAAGACTCATGAGTTGAACTACCCCACCCATGATTTGAAGTTGGCAGCGGTGGTTCATGCTCTAAAAATCTGGAGACATTATCTATTCGGCGCAACGTGTCGGATATACACCGACCACCAGAGTCTAAAGTACTTATTCACTCAAAAGGAGCTTAACATGAGACAACGGAGATGGTTGGAGCTGCTGAAGGATTATGACTGTACGATTGAGTACCATCTGGGTAAGGCCAATGTAGTGGCAGATGCACTCAGCAGGAAGTCAGCAGGATCTGTTGTACACCTAGGGATGGTGTATCTTCCTTTGCTGGTGGAACTTCGGAAGGCGGGAGTTATTTTGGGTACGGATGAGCATGGAGCTTTGTTGGCCAGTTTCCATGTACGACCTGTATTGATTGATCGGATCATCGAAGCACAACTTCAGGATCCGATACTCTGTATTTACAGGATTGAGGTCGATGCGGATGGGAGACAGGATTTTACTATCCGGGATGATGGAGCACTGGTGAAGTTGGGCCATTTGTGTGTACCTGCAGTGGCAGAGATACAGACCGAGATTCTTGAGGAGGCCCATAGTTCGGCCTATGCTATGCATCCGGGAGGTACAAAGATGTACCGCACCCTCCGGAACCATTATTGGTGGCCAGGAATGAAGAAGGATATTGCTGAGTTCGTGAGCAGATGCTTAACCTGTCAGCAGGTTAAGGCGGAACGGCAGAGACCGTATGGGGCTATGCAGCCACTTCCGATTCCCGAGTGGAAGTGGGATCACATCACCATGGACTTCATCTTTAAGTTACCAAGGACTCAGAGTGGAGTTGACGGAGTATGGGTGATTGTGGATCGGCTAACCAAGTCAGCCCATTTTCTGCCAGTTCAAGAGACTTATAAACCTAACCGACTAGCTCAATTGTTCGTGAAAGAAATCATACGATTGCATGGTACACTGGAATTGATCGTGTCCGATCGTGATCCGCGTTTTACTTCCAGGTTCTGGCGGAGTTTACAAGCTACTTTGGGAACAACCCTACGTTTCAGTACTGCGTTCCATCCACAGACCGATGGACAGTCTGAACGGACCATTCAAACCCTGGAGGACATGATGAGGTCCTGTGTGCTACAGTTTCAGGACTCTTGGGATACTCATTTGCCATTGATGGAATTCGCTTACAACAACAGCTATCAGACAAGCATCGGGATGGCACCTTATGAGGCACTGTATGGTCGACAGTGCAGGACACCTATCTGCTGGATGGAGATAGGGGAGCGAGCGGCGGTAGGGCCGGAATTGATGGACTTAACCCTGGAGACTGTTCGAGTTATCAAGGAGAGATTGAAGGCGGCACAGGATCGCCAAAAGAGCTATGTTGATCGACGGATTCGAGACTTGGAGTTTGAAGTGGGAGATTTTGTCTTCCTGAAGTTATCTCCGTGGAAAGGGATTATCCGATTTGGTCGACGCGGGAAACTGAGTCCGCGTTTTATCGGACCATATGAGATCGTGGAGAGGATTGGCAGGGTTGCTTACAAGTTGGCACTACCTCGAGAACTTTCTAGAGTTCACGATGTTTTTCACGTATCGATGCTGCGGAAGTACGTACATGATGCTTCTCATGTACTGAAGGATCAACCTATCGAACTCCGAGGGGATTTGAGCTTTGAGGAACAACCAGTGCAGATTTTGGATCGGAAGGACAAGGTACTACGTCGGAAGACGATTCCTCTCGTGAAGATTCTCTGGAGAAACCGGAATGTGGAAGAAGCCACATGGGAGCCTGAGGCTCAGATGCGAGAACAATTTCCTCATTTGTTTCTTTGAAATTTCGGGACGAAATTTCTTAAGGGGGGAAGGTTGTAACACCCCGGACATTCGAGGATTTCGATATTGTAATTTAATGTATCAATTGACGTTTTACCCTTGTGAATGGATGGCCAAATTGTTGAGTTTTTGATTTTTGGGTCAAATGGACTTTGACCTATGACCGTGACGTAGTTCGGGACGTCACGAGTTCATAGGTAGGTGGCACGTCCATTTCGGACGATCAGGGAAAAAGTTATGACTATCGGAAGTTCAGGGGCATTACCGTAAGTTGGACTTCACGGGCAAAAATGTTGACTTTTCGTTTGGCAATTAATTTTCACGCGACTCAAGGACCGATAGGTAGGTCTCGACGTCCTGAGTCTGTAGACAGGCGGCACGCCGAAATCGGACTTCGTATGGCTGAGTTACGGGTCTAGGAAATGAGGGGCATTTTGGTAATTATTGAACCAGGGGCATTTTGGTCTTTTGCCCTGGTTACTGTAGCAACCGCGGGGGGGGGGGGGGGGGGGGGGGGGACATGGGTGGCACCACCATGTGCGGTGGCTCAAACGTGCAATTGATTATGCAATTGTGTGCTGGAAAGTTGGGAGTGTCTGATGCTTTAGAAGGTGGTCTGTTGCATCCACCTTGCACGACACCATTGTTAATTCAGGTTCGAAGCTTTTCGGGGAACATTTTTCAGTGGACAAATTGGACACCCACGAGCCTCTGGGACGGCTTGAAATTGTTTAAACCGATTATATAGTGTGTGAGCTTCACTCTGGTATTGAAAGGACTAAAAATAAGAGTGGAACCAGAGAGAAACCATTTCGGGGATTTTTGGAGGGAAATCGGGAGTTTAATTTCTACGGTGTGTTGGACCAATCTAATCGCAGAGTAAGCTTTCTGGGAGTGTTTAGAACACAACCATATCAAAATCGAAGGCAACCAGCCACGGGTGAGCTGGGACGGTGACTGCCGTGTTCAGAAGAATTTCAGAAGTTTGGACGACTACTTCCAGGTGAGTGTTGGTTCAATTGAGTGTGTTTTCCAGTTCGTTGTGATACTATGATGCTTCATGTAAGGTTAATTTGATTTTGGTTTAGAAACCAGTGAGTTGGGGTGATCAACCCGTTTGGATGATCACGGGTCGAAGGGCCATTTAAGGATTCGATTTGGCTAATTAATAACTCATAACTTAAATTAGATGTTTAAATAACATGTTAGGATCAAATTGGATTGATATCGAGTAGGAATTGATGGGTAATTAACCGGGTCAAGCCGCGGGTGGCAGGCCCGAATTACAGACAAACGGGTGAAGGTGCTGACACTGTAGCTACAGTGTCAGGTGCGTGATTTTCACGCGCAGCCACTTTGGGCGGCGAGTGAGGGCGCGTTGGGGCTTATCTCCGATCACGATCAACATGACTTTTATTCCTCTCATCATTCTGAACATTGTTGGTGAATTAACCATGTTGATCTGAGATAGTTTGAAGGGTCAGTTTAGGGCCGGTTGCCTCGGGAAACGTGTCGACGGTTTCCCCGAACCGGTTTCTGTTTCAAACTTTCTTTTGAATAAATATTAAGGATTTGTAGTGACCCTTACGTGTGAATTGAACTGACAGGAATTGTACGATAATCCCGGTACAGGTCCGTACGCGTAGATTCGCAGCGGGATCGTACAGTGAGTGGGCCCGATTTCATTAAACACTTGCATGCTCAAAATGTTTTCCGATTTACTTATTTATTCACATGCTAAAATCAAATAAACGGTTCTGATGATATGGAAATTATGGTTATGACACGTTTCACGGTATTTGGGCTTGAGACCCGTCCGATGGAACATAAGGTTTGGTTTGGATTTTATCTATGTATAAATATATGCCTTGCATGTGGATATCAATAAAATGTATTTGTTACTGCACTGTATAGATCCTTCCATATGATACTGTCTCCTCTGGATGAGGTACCCCGGAGAGGTCACGGACGTCTAGTACGTCCAGCGTCTAGGACGCTAAGCATCGGGGATGCTGTAACCGAACAGGGTTCGGGGATTGAACTCGGAATTGAGACCCGAGTGGCACGCGTAGCCTTGTGATTGTGACCTTATTGGGCGTCAGACATCAGGAATGTCGGGTTGGAGTGTATAGTGCAGTGACTAAAATGATATTATGGTTTTATTATATGCCTTTTGGTTCATATTATATGATTGATGGTTTTAAATACGGTTGCATGCATGTTTGGAAAACGGAGGGGTAAATTATATGTTTTACTTATCAAATGATTTTATAAACTTAAGTTTCGGTCCACTCACCCTTAATGTTTTTGGTAACCCCTCCAGGTCGTGATACTGAGGTAGAGGAGGAACCTGAGGCTGAGGCATAGATCTACTTCTGCGTACCTGAACCCCTGCTGGGTGGTGTACCCGCAGGTTTATGTTAGAGTCGTGCTCGCAACTTGTAATTTTGGAATTCTCTGACATTTGTTTAATTCGGATTTGATGTATGACTTTAATTTGGTTATTTATGCATTTGATGTTTTGAGGTTAAAATTGGTATGAATTATTGGGTGTCAGACGGGAGCAGGGCACGTCCCCATATGGTCCCAGAGAGGATCGGGGCGGGTCCTGTCAAGCCGTCTGGGCACACCCCTAACTTCGGCTGCCTGGGACCAATCACAATCATATCATATCCCCAAGTTTCGGTCGTCTGGGAACTCCCCTAGCTTCGACCATCTGGGCATTCATAATGACAATGAAAGGCATCCCGGGATCTTATCCCAAAACATCTCAATTAAATCCTTGACTTCAAACCAAGTCAAAAGCTTTACCAACCGGGACTCAAGCCCAAATATCATTTATACATAAATTCGTAAAATCATATCGAAAACATTAAAATAATCCAGAAATCATCCTTGACGTACCAATTCATCAAAATATCCATTTTGAAACCATTTTGACTCCGGCCTAGCCCAAAATACCATTTGCACCTTTCCTCGAAAAACATGCCCGAAATACCGATTAAAAAAATCATTAAATCATAAATAATCATCCAAACAAATCATAACATCATTGCAAACCAAATCATGCAATCAATCATGTAAAACATTTAACTATGCATGCATATCAATTTATAAAACAAACGTCTACTCACACACCGTCCAAATTGCTCGCTTCCCTAGCTGCACGCGTTTCCGTAATTTTCGACACTTTCCAGGAATCTCGAATCCTATCCAAAATCATCATTCAAGGTAACCAACAAGTCAATTCACATCACATCAGTTCCCCATAATTTTCCGAGAATTTAATATTAATTTAAAATATAACATAAACCGTCGGGCCCTCGAAACATAATCGAGACGGTGTCCGATTGACTCGAAACCAATTCCAAAATGATCGTTACACTGTATAGAATAAAACACCTATTGGACACTTTCTCAGAAACCTCACCACGCGCCCTCACGCGCCGCCACAAGCGGCTGCGCTTGTGTCCACGAGCCGTGAACAGTAACAATGAACAGTTATCCCTGTAACCCGTTTTCCCTGTTATTCGGGTCGGCAACCCGCGGTGCAACCCGATTCATTCCTAGTCAATTTGAACTCAATTTCTCCAGTTCTTTCAATCATTCCCATCTATTCCATGTCTATCATTGATCTATGACTTCAATTTCATAATTTGAAACCTAAAAGCTCACGACTCAAGATGAACACCTGACGGGTCTGAAATCGGGTCCTACCCCAGTTCACGTTATATCATTCAATTCATCATACATGAAGCATTCCCTATTCATTCTAAGCATAATTTCAAAACCAATTTGAAGCTTCCTTACCTCCAAGTGATCGAACTCAAGCTCCCACTTTCAACGAAGTCGCAGGACCTGTTCTTTGTTGATTCACCATCAATTGACTTCCCAACTGATTTGGTTCGAGTCGTCTTGCTCCCAGGAAGCTAAAGATCATGTCAATTTCAATTGAAACCATCTAGGACATCAAATTCGATATTTATGTATTTAGGTAGTTTTTCGGGTGTTCCCAGTTTGGTTCCAGATCCAATTCCTTTCAATTTTCACTCGATTGGTCCTTCAATTGCTCCCCTTTTGTTCTCTGTTCAAATTGTTTCTCAGTCTTTGGGATGATAGATCGATCAAGGTTTTATGGAGAATTTTGTGTTCTCTATTCTTAGTCAAGTACTAACCAGGTGCTAATTAACATGAATACAACAAATTGATTTAATTATTTAATTCTAACACAAGTAACTAAGTGCCACTAATTAGCTTATGGAAATGGCAAGTGTCACTTGCTGAGTTACATGAATCATCTACTGGGCTGAATCAGCAATTTAAACCATATATGACACTGTTTAATTAAGTCCCTGCCTGAAAATTACCATTTTACCCCTACTTAGAAAATTTACCAAAATGCCCCTCATAGTTCTAGACCCATAACTTTCTCATTCGGACTCCGATTGACGCATGCCGCCTGTGTACGGATTCAGCGTCCCGAGTCCTATCCAACGGTCTTCCCGGAAAGTCCAAACAAGGTCCCGAACAAAAAGTCAACAAATGGCCCCTTGTTTACCAATTTACCAATTTACCCTCAAACTTCCGTATGTCATAACTTTTTCCTCGAATGTCGGAATCGGGCGTGCCACCTGTCGATAAACTCGTGATGTCCCGAACTACGTCACCGTCATTAGTTAAAGTCCGTTTGACTGCTAGAATAAAAAGTCAACCGTTCGCCCAATTCCAGGGGCAAAATCGTCATTTTTTCTCAAATTTTTCCAAATTTTCGTTTTTCAAATTTCTGGAGCATTACAGAGCAGGTAATCGATATGTTTGGAGTTGGTGCGTCTCGAGAGCTGTGGGTGAGATTGGTTACTCATTGGGCATGAATGGCTACGCCTAGGTGGATATGATTCAGATTGGTACGTGTTGGATTACGAGATTGGGAGTAGATGTTGTGATGCTGGTCGAGTGACCATAGGACTCGTGTTGGATGATGAGTTGGAGTATTTGATATGTCTAGTACTGGACTGGACAGATGGACTCCAGAATTGAAGTGTGTTTATCTAAGAGCTATATAGTAGGTTGGTTGATGGATGGATGTACGTACATGGTACGTTGTGCAAGGACCGATTCTAGACAGGCCTGAGTGGTGCCTGGTGACGGTATATAGGATGTACTAGTGGTAGGTGGATGAACGTGTGGGTAATCGGTTTAGTTTCGATATCATTGGATTGATTGAGGACGTGGACAAGACATTGAATATTGTGCGCTGGGCCAGAGTGAATTTGATGGGTTTAGTGATTGTATGAGCAGGTGCTCAGAGCCGTGGATGGCTAGTGGAACCTTAGAGTTAGATGTGTTATCACTACTGGGCAGGTATTCAATGGGGTCTAGTTACACACAGGTCGAGTGAGATGTTGGAATACGTATACTCAGGTTGAGTGAGTTGGTGGTTAGTGTAACCACAAGTGAGGATAATGTCAGTTTTGACTGGCGACTGTCAAGTGGTGACAGTGTGGGAAGTGTTGGCGTAATGACAAAATTATCAAGGGGTATCATCTCGGAAGGTGTGGTCAATTTATGATCATGCATCGCTTCCGAGGGGTCAATGTATGGTCAATTGGTGGACTTGCACTTATACACGCAGGGTGTATACGAGGATACACTAAATGTGAAGCCTGAATGTGAGGTCGAATTTTCTTTCCACGAGGTGGATGTGGAATCAGAATAGTTAGAATTTCGAGGACGAAATTATTTAAGGAGGGAAAATTGTAACGACCCATCCCAAATATCGAGATTAAATATTAATTAATTATGCATTTAGAATGACTAATCGGGGATTAGTTGAGTGAATTCGGACGGACGGTATAAAATGACCGTTTTGCCCCTAGAATTGAGCAAAATGTTCATTTTTGACCCAGAGAGTCAAACATACGAGGAACGATGACAGTGACGTAGATCGGGACGTCACAAGTCCGTAGACAGGAGGCACGTCGAAATCGGACGTTCGACGGGAAAGTTATGGGTCTAAAATGGGAATAGTACTATTCACATAACTCGAGAAATGGACACGTGTACTATTTGGATTGGGGAAAATATCTGGATTGGACCCACCAGATGAGTGAAAAGTGTCACCCATCTAATTGGCCCAAAAACTCAAACATTTGGGGATTGATTATTTTACCTCCATTTTCATCTTCTTTGATTTTTCATACCCGAATCCCTCCCAAACCGTGCAACCCACACACCACCCCAACCTTCACAAACCTTGATCTACTGATGATGGTGTAAACATAGAAATGAGAGAGTGAGGTGAGACGATAAAGATGGTGGCCACGGTTTGAACCGTCGTGCACGATGGTGGAAGTTCGGAGGTAAGGAACCAAATGCCCTGTCTTTGAATTCAAAAATGGTAAACCATGTTTTGGTGGTTATTGATCGATTCTAACAATTGAAAATGGTTTCTAGAGGTTCTATGAGTCTTTGGGGGTTGAGTTCATGGCTGAGGGTGGCCAGAGGCAGGAGAACACAGCGGGGGAACTGCCGTGGAGGATTTCGGTGGCAACTGGCTGAAATCTCCAAATGGTCAGGTAAACCCAAATGGAATCCAAGCCTAAACCTATTTTTTTAGGTCCCTAGAAGCTAAATGAAGTCCCTAGGATGTGATTTTGGCCCTTGGTTATGCCCAGAACATGGATAGTAAATTTTGGGTTTAAATGGTTTAATGAACCAATGAGTTTTAGATTAGTTTTCTTCAATTTGAGCACATAGAACAATCCCTAGGATAGATTAGAGAAGACTGGTGGAAAGAAGGAAGAAAAAGGATGAAAAAATGGGAAGATATGGGCTTGGACCGGTCACGCCAGTTAAGGTTGACCGGCCGGACCAACGAACCGGTCTGGACTGGTCTGCCCGAGGAGGAAGAAGCTGAACTGTAGGAGCATGAAGCCCACGCGCAGCGCCTTTCGCCAGCGCGTGGGGGTACATGGGGGACATTCCAGGGAACTGTTTAACATACAAAATCATCTATTCGATGTAACAAACATTTTGGGACTGGTTTTGAGTCAATCAAACATCGTTTCGATATAGTTCGGGATGTCCGAAGGTTTAGGATCGAGTTTAAATACGTTTAAAAATTCGGGAAAATTACTGGGCTTTAATGAGAGGTTAATGAAGTGGTTAGTAACCCTCTAGTATGATTTGGACAGGTTCGAGTATTCCGAGGACGGTAATTTAGCTCCGGGAGGCTTATGGCACGCATATCGAGGCGGCATCGTAGGACGGTTTGTGAATGGACATTGATTTCTAAATCATGATGCATGCATAAATGTTTTATATGTTTTATATACATGATTTCTAAGAATATGATTATTGGTGATTTACATATTTGCACGTATTTCGAGGTTTCGGTTTTATATTGTGTTTATATGTGCTTGTATGTCAATAATGGTTTGAAGAACTGATTTCAGATTTGGAATTATGGAATCGAGTTTGAGACCCATTTGATTTATGAACTATCGGACTTCTTGTCCATTTGATTTAATAATACATCGGCCCGGAGGCCCAGTTGGTTTACATGATCGGGCTTGAGGCCCAAGTGGTTTAGGATATCGTGCAGGAGTCCCATTGTGGTTTATAAATATGATTTCGGGATCAGAGACCCTAAATGGATTTGGATTTGGAAAAAGTGGATTTCTGGATTCATGACGGTTTTATGGGAAACTGGGCATGGACCCTTTGAAAGGTTTGAAATGTTTTGAGATGATTGGGAAATGTTTTTCATATACCATCCTTTTATCTACGGATTATCTCCTCCAAGGAGGGTCGTTGGCCTAGGTGGACCCTGGAGTAGTCACGGAGCACTGAATGAGACGAGTCGCCCCCGTAAGGTACCTCACTCTCAGGAAGGCATTATGATTTTACCTCGGGCAGTGATCGGGGATACCGGACACTCGTGGACCTAGATGAAGACTTGGGACTTGAGACCCCGAGTAGCACGCGTAGCTTTGGAAACCGTGACAGTACTGATTGTGACATAGGGGATGTCAGGCATCAGGGATGCCGAGGATTGGTTATATGGTATTTGGTGAACATGATTTATTGGATTTATGAAATGGTATTTCTGTGCTTACGAATTTGTATCTATAGTTTTGGGCTGAGTTCGCACATATGTTTGGATTTACAATTTTGAGCTAAGGTTCTAATGATTTATTTAAGTAAATGGTTTGATTACTGGTTTTCGAATACATGCATTTTTTTAGTGAAGGGGATAAATGTATTCTTATGAAATGTGTTTTCTTAAATTATTGATTTTCGTTCATTCACAGTTTTTTTTTGTTTTTTTAATGCCCTTCAGGTTGATTACAGATGCGGGCTGTGGCAGAGACCGAGACATCGCACTCCACCACCGATCCTGGTGCGCTCTGGAAGCCCTGAACGGGCCGAGGGTTGAGTTATCCCTCGTCTGACACTTCGTGTCAGACTGAAGCATGGCACATCCCACGTTAATCTTGGGGGGATTGGGATGGGTCGTGTCAACTAATTTGGAATTGTTTTTTCAAATAACTATTGATGATTTTTGAACATTCGTAAATTAAGTTCGAATGTACGTTTTGCAAAGTTTTTGGAAATTATGTTGGATTTGACGTTTAGAATTGGATATATGGTAACATACTTTGAATGTGATTTTCAAAGGATTACTTAATGATATTTTGAAAAATTGTATCATGAGATTTCTTGAAAATTGTGTTTTGGGCTTAATCTCGGATTTTGAGATGTGGATTTGAATTTTTAGTAATATATAAGGTAGATATGTTTTCTTGATACTTGTACATTATTGTGAATTGTTAGTTGGTACTCGGATATTGTATCCCCAAGTAGTTGTGTGGTGCAATGGTAATGGTTAGTCTCGGACGTCAAGGTAAAACTTATTTTCCTGAGACTGGTATTGTGGTAAGTAGTCTCAGACATCAAGCAGGACTTCGTTTCCTAAGACATGTAATTTTTTGTTGTGATAACTCGGATGGCGCTTCGTGTAGTTCTCAGGGGATATTATGAGTACCCGGATGTTGCTTCGTGCAGTTCCCAGACGTGCCCATATGGTGCTTTGTTGACAGGACCCATCTCAATCCCCCTGGATTATCGTGGGATGTGCCCTACTCCCGTTTGTCACCACGTGTCAGACTAGGGATAAAACCGTAACCCACTAAGGGTTTTCAGAGTGCGCAGTGATTTGCAAAGTACACAGCGACATGTGATGTCTTGGCCTCAGCTACTGCTCGCATCCACGATCAACTTGAAGAGTATCAAAAACCATATAAGCTGTGAGTGGATGAAAATAAACAGTTGGAAAACACATTTCCGAAAATGACATTTATACCCTTCACTTAAAAGCATGCATGAATAATTTAAAACCATTTCTTTCCAATAAAACCGTATATAAGAAAACTGATGCAATCATCGTAAAACCATCACATGTTTAAAAACATCTAGACACAAATCAGTAAGTCAAAAACCTCGGGACCCATTCTCATATCCAACATCCGTTTAATACCGTAAAATCATCAATTGTTATGATTTCAAAGCTACGTGTGCAACTTGGGGTCTCATCTCCGAATACATCCCCAGGATCTACGACGTCTGGGGTGATATCAGCTCCAAGATCCACGACGTCTGAGTGATATCGTCAGGACCCGTCCCAAGATCCACCATTTCAATCCTATTAGCTTCGTCCAGTTCCCAGCAATCCTTTCCCCTCCTAAAATCTGGAAATCGAAGCCCGAAACCCATCGTCCTTAACCTCGAACAAAACTGCCCATAAGCCCTGTTTTGGCCTCCGGCCACCCAACCTTCCCCCGTCACGGCGACCATCCTAGACAACTCCTAGGACCTCCCTGAACCTCACATCACTCACCAAAACCCTCGACTCTAACCCAAAGTCCACGACTTTTGAAAACAATCGAACGGGAAAAACAGGGGATTCGATGCTTACCGCCGAATCGTCCTCCGCCGTCTCCACCGCCGTGTACCACGGTGTCCACTGAGTCCTCTGCAGTCGTCCTAGCCTCCTATTAGCTTGGTTTGAACCAAAACACTGCACAACCACCACCTCTGTCCCACGGCCTCTCCGTTTTCCCTGAAAATCAATCCTCCGACCACCGTGTTTCCGTGCACGATTTCACCCCCAAACTCAGTCACCAACTTCCTCTCTTCTCTCTATCACTCTCACAACTCACAACACTCTCACCCACACACTGAATCGATCAAATCCTCTAACTTTCTTCACTCTCTGTTTTCTGTTCTTCCCAAACCAACACACGGTTTGAATGAGAACAAAATGTGGCCGTGTACATTTTAGGCCGTCCTAGAACCATCCAGCCCTCTCCACGTGTCCAATTTCTCATGGACCATCAGTACAAAATATCCAAGCCCACTCAGCCACTTGCCCTTATCTGATTGGTCCTAAGACAAAAAGACCAAATTGCCCCTAAGTGTACAAATTACCATTCTGCCCTTCAACTTTCCAGACCCATAACTATTCCGTCCGACGTCCGATGACAGTGTGCTGCCTGTCGTTATACTCAGGACGTCGAGACCTATCTAACGGTCCTCGATCTACGTAAAAGTCACAAGTCCACTAAAAGGTCAACATTTTCCTCTATTTAGTCAAAATTACGGTAACGCCCTCAATCTTCCGAACGTCATAACTTTTTCTCTGCTTGTCCAATTCGGACATGCCACCTGTCTACGGACTCGTGACGTCCTAAACTACGTTATGGTCAATGGTCAACACTAATCAAACCTGTAAATCAAAAAGTCAACTTTAGCACACTATTCACAAGGGCAAAATCGTCCTGTTATTCAAATCTTTTACAAAATTACATTTGTACCCTTCCCGAAGGTACGGGTTGTTACAATCTACCCCCATAAAAAGAATTTCATCCCCGAAATTCAGTGAAACAAGTAAGGGTACTGTTCGCACATTATGGCCTCGGGTTCCCAGGTATCTTCTTCCACCTGATGATTCCTCCACAAGACTTTAACTAAGGGAATCGTCTTCCTCCATAAAACTTTATCTTTCCGGTCCAGAATCGCTACAAGATGCTCTTCAAAGCTCAACAGGTTGTACTTCCAGAACATGTGAATCATCACGTATATACTTCCGAAGCATAGATACATGAAAGACATTATGTACCTTTGCCAAGTCTGCTGGTAAGGCCAATCGATAAGCAACATAACCAATCTACTCCAAGATCTCATAGGGTCCAATGTAACGAAGACTTAACTTCCTTCGTCTGCCAAACCGTATGATTCCCTTCCAAGGAGATAACTTCAAGAAAACCCAGTCTCCTACTGCAAACTCCAGATCCCTAATCCTACGGTCGGCGTAACTCTTCTATCGGTCATGTGCCGCATTCAGTCGATCTTTAATCAATGCCACTTTTTCCTGAGTAAGATCTACCAGCTCGGAAGTAGTCAATCTCCTCTCACCAACCTCGGTCCAACACAACAGAGTCCGACACTGTCGCCCGTACAGAGCCTCGTAAGGAGCCATCCCAATACTCTCCTGATAACTGTTATTGTAGGCAAACTCCATCAAAGGTAAATGTGACTCCCAAGTACCCTGAAACTGTAAGACACACACTCTCATCATATCCTCTAGAATCTGAATGGTCCGCTCAGACTGTCCATCGGTCTGAGGATGAAATGCAGTACTGAAGTGCAGCTTTATCCCAAAAGCTTCCTATAGGCTCTGCCAAAACCAGAAAGTAAACCTTGGATCTCTGTCAGATACTATCGACTCTGGAGTACCATGCAGCCGAATAATCTCATCAATAAACAACTGTGCAAATTGCGCCAACCTGAAGTTCTCCCGTACTAGCAAGAAATGAGCAGACTTCGTAAGTCTATCCACGATCACTCATACGCCATCATGTCCCTTCGGTGTTCTGGGAAGTTTGAATACGAAATCCATCGTCAGGTGATCCCATTTCCACTCGGGGATCGGCAAAGGTTGCATTGCTCCATAGGGTCTCTGCCGCTCGGGTTCACCTGTTGACAGATCAAGCATCTACTGACATACTCTGCAATCTCACGTTTCATACCTGACCACCAGTAATGCTCTCGAAGTGTACGATACATCTTGGTCCCACCAGGATGCCTCACATAGGCTGAATAGTGAGCCTCATCCAGTATCATTTTCTTCAGTGCTTCTTCCTCAGGTACACACAACCGTCCATCCTTAACCAAGGATCCATCCTCGCGAATCTCAAAGTCCTGTCTCTCTCCAGCCTCGACCTCAATCCGTAAGATGCCCAAAATAGGATCCTCAAACTGAGCATCAATAATCTGATCAATCAAAACAGGTCGCACGTGGAAACTCGCTAGTAGTGCTCCCTGACCATCCACAGTCAACTCCACTCCAAGGTTACGGAGCTCAACCAACAAAGGTAACCGGACTGTCCTCAAATGCGACAAAGAACTAGCTGACTTCCTGCTCAAAGCATCGGCTACCACATTAGCCTTTCCTGGGTGATACTCGATAGTACAGTTGTAGTCCTTAAGCAGTTCTAACCAACGTCGCTGTCTCAGATTCAGTTCCTTCTGAGTAAACAGATACTTCAAGCTCTTGTGGTCCGTGAAAATCCTGCACCTCTCGCCGTACAAATAATGTCGCCAAATCTTCAGTGCATGAACCACCGCAGCCAGTTCCAAGTCATGTGTAGGGTAGTTTATCTCATGGGGTTTCATGTAACACCCCGGAAATTCGAGGATTTTAATATTGTGATTTAATGTGTGAATTGACTCTTTTACCCTTGTGATTGGTATGACCAATTGTTGACTTTTTGATTTATGAATTAAATCGACTTTGACCTATGACCGTGACGTAGTTCGGGACGTCACGAGTTCATAGACAGGTGGCACGTCCAATTCAGACGATCAGGGAAAAAGTTATGACTATCGGAAGTTCAGGGGCATTACTGTAATTTTGACGGTTGGGGCGAAAATGGTGACTTTTCATTTGACAATTAATTTTCACGCGACTCAAGGACCGTTAGGTAGGTCTCGACGTCCGTAGACAGGCGGCACGCCGAAATCGGACTTCGTACCCGATTTCCTTCCCTACTTCGAAACGTCCGTTTTTTACGTTGGAATTGTTTGGTTGTTGTCATGACACACTCAGGGGACCTAGGCGATCAGATTGAACCCAGGACTGTGGCTGGAAACTCGACGGCTCGCCGGAGAAGATAACCAGAACCGGCAGCCAACCTTCTCGTCAATTTTCAGGTAGGTTATTCAATCTAGAATCTAGTTTCATTTGCACAGAACCATAGTTGAGGTAGAGACGAGTCCATAGGAACAAACCTCACCTGAAATGGTGGTCGGAATCACGATCTGTGATCGGGTCGAGCCGTGGGTCTGCGGTGACCCGGTTCTCTGACCCGGTTACTGTAGCTGATGACGTCATCATGCTGACGTCAGCAGTGACGTCATGATGATGTCATCATGTCAGAAACTGTCAGACCAGTGACCAATGGACTGCTGACACGTGTCCTCTGACACTGTCAGTGATGACGTCATGCAGTGACATCATGCTGACGTCAGTAGTACTGTAGCACAGTTGACCAGAGGGTTGACCAGGCGCGTGGGGGGCGCGTGTGAACAGTAATTTTGGTGGGACCACCACCATTCTTTAGGTTTCGACGATCCGGATCCAATGGCGGTGGTTTCGGGTCGATCGGAGATCATTAAGTTGGTCAAAACGAGGTTTATTGCCTTGAAAAGCGCGTACGGGCGGCTTTCCCGGGCCGGTTTCGGCCTAGGCTTTCATGGTTGAATGTTGGGGGTTTAAATTGACCTTTACGAATACTTTGGACTTGACAGGGATTGTACATTTGTACTAGATCGAGGGTATACGCTCGGTTTTCAGCAGGACTGTACTGTGAGTGGGCCATTTTCTTAAACCCTTGCGTGCATAAATGTTTTCTGGTTTATTATACATATTCACATGCTAAAAACAAATAATGGATTTTGATGATATGGAAATCACGGTTATGGCACGTTTCACGGTATTTGGGCTTGAGACCCGTCTGATGAAACTTAATGATTGGTTCGGATTTTATCTATGTATATATATATGCTTTGCATGTGGATATCAATAAAATGTATTTGGTACTGCACTGTATAGATCCTTCCATATGATACTGTCTCCTCCGGATGAGGTACCCCGGAGAGGTCACGGACATCTAGAACGTCCAGCGTCTATGACGCTAAGCATCGGGGATACTGTACCCGAACGGGGTTCGGGGATTGAACTCGGAATTGAGACCTGAGTGGCACGCGTAGCCTTGTGATAGTGACCTTATTGGAAGTCAGGGACGTCACACATCAGGGATGTCGGGATTGGAGTGTATAGTGCAGCAACTAAAATTATACTTATGGTTTTATTATATGCCTTATGGTTCATATTTTATGATTGATGGTTTTAAATACGATTGCATGCATGTTTGGAAAATGGAGGGGTAAATTATATGTTTTACTTATCAAATGATTTTATAAACTTGATGTTTCGGTCCACTCACCCTTAATGTTTTTGGTAACCCCTCCAGGTCGTGATACTGAGGTAGAGGAGGAACCTGAGGCTGAGGCATAGATCTATTTCTACGTACCTGAACCCCTGTTGGGTGGTGTACCCGCAGGTTTACTTTAGAGTCGTGCTCGCATCTTTTAATTTTGGATTTCATCCCTTGTCTGACATCTGTTTAATTCGGATTTGATGTATAACTTTAATTTGGTTATTTATGCATTTGATGTTTGAGGTTAAAATTGGTATGAATTATTGGATGTCAGACGGGAGCAGGGCACGTCCCCTTGTGGTCCCTGTGGGATCGGGGCGGGTCCTGTCATTTCAACTGCCGAGAAGCGTAAGCAATCACTTTCCTGGGCTGCATCAACACACAGCCCAAACCCTGAAAAGAAGCGTCACTATAAACCTCGAACTCCCCACTGTCGTCTGGAAGGGCCAACACAGGAGCAGATGTCAACCGCCTCTTAAGCTCCTGAAAACTCTGCTCACAGTTCTCATTCCAAACAAACCAAACTCCCTTCCGAGTCAGCCGTGTCAATGGAGCAGCTAGAAAAGAAAAACCCTCAATAAAGCGCCGGTAATAACCTGCTAAACCCAGAAAACTTCTGATCTCTGTCACCGTCTTGGTCTGTTCCCAATTCGAGACCGCTTCAACCTTCTGAGGATCCACTCTGATGCCCTCGGCTGAAATCACATGACCCAGAAATCCAACACTGGTCAACCAAAACTGGCACTTGCTCAACTTCGCATACAACTGATGCTCTCTCAAGGTCTTAAGCACTATCCTCAAATGCTTCTCGTGCGCCTCCGCACTCTTCGAATATACCAAGATGTCATCAATGAAAACAATCAAAAAACGATCTAAGTACGACCGGAACACTCGATTCATGAGATCCATAAAAGCTGCTGGGGCATTAGTCAATCCAAAAGGCATCACAACAAACTCATAGTGACCGTACCTGGTCCGAAAGGCTGTTTCCGGTACATCCTCCTCTTTAACTCGTAGCTGATGATATCCGAAGCGAAGATCAATCTTCGAAAAGTACTGTGCTCCCTTCAACTGGTCGAACAAGTCATCAATCCGGGATAGGGGATACTTGTTCATAATGGTTACCTTATTCAACTGTCTCTAGTCAACACACAATCTCAAACCTCCATCCTTTTTCTTGACAAACAGTACAGGGGCTCCCCAAGGTGACACACTCGGTCGGATGAATCCCATATCGACCAACTCTTGTAACTGGGCCTTTAATTCCCTCAATTCGGCAGGTGCCATGTGATAAGGAGTCTGTGAAATAGGATGTGTACCTGGAAGAAGATCAATTGTGAACTCGATGTCTCGATGAGGTGGTAATCCTGGAAACTCCTCGGGAAAAACATCGGGAAACTCCCGCACGACTGGTATATCCTCCGCCCTCACTGGCGTAGCACGTGTATCTACCACGTGACCTATGTAACCCTGGCATCCCTTCCCCAACAGCTTGCTATCCTCAAGTGCTGAAATAACTCCTATAGGAAGTGCATGCTGATCACCCTAAAACGTGGTCTCTGGTAACCCTGGACTCCGAAAGGTCACTTTCCTATCGAACACTTGATAGAAGCATGATGTCTAGTCAACCAGTCTATACCCAATATAACATCGAAGTCCCGTAGATCCAACAGTAACAAGTCCGCCACTAAATCAACCTCGCCTACCATCACCGGACACTCTCTCAGAACCTGAGTCACTACCAACACCTCCCCAGTAGGTGTACTCACCCCTAAGGCACAATCCAAAGTAGACACCTCCCTCTCCGTAACCAGACTACAACTCTGGGCTATAAACGAGTGAGTAGCCCCGGGATCTATCAAAGCAAAAACAGTGTGGCCAAGTATGGTCAGTGTACCTGTCACCACTCCCGGTGCTGATCTGGCCTCCTGCTGAGTCATAGCAAAAACTCGCGCCTGAGGTTCTGATGACCGACCGCGCTCTCTGGAACTGCTCGTGGCACCACTTCCACCTCTAGGGCCTGCCGCCCCTGACACAGATGCAGTACTACGCCCAGGTTCTGCTGCACCTCGACCTGCTCCACCCTCCTAGGCTAACAACGGGCACTCTCTCTGAAAGTGGCCGCGCTCTGCACAATAATAGCAGACATCTCTACCGGGTCCACCAGTCTGTCTCCCAGTAGAAGCAACTGAAGTCGCACTCGCCTAAGGAGTCGGCTGTGCTCTAGCTCCTCAAAATCCAGAGCCGTGAAAACTACCTGGTCTGCCAAACCGGGCACCACCAGCTGATGAAGTACCACCATAGTTGCCCCGATTAGGGGTCCTCTGACTCGACGCTCCAGGAAAAGAATGCTCACGGCGTCGCACACTGCCCGAGTACTGTGGCCGGGCAGGCAAACTGGCCTCCACTCTAACAGCAGCATCAGACAACTCCCTGAAAGTTACAAATGAGCCGGCTGTCACAATGGCTCTAATCTCTCCTCGAAGACCCAACTCAAACCGACGACACTTCTCCGCCTCGGTAGCCACAAATGCAGGAGCGAATCGGGACAACATCTGAAACCTCTGCTCATACTCGGCCACTGTCATGTTCCCCTGTTTCAACTGAAGGAACTCCGCCTCTTTGGCATCCCGAAAAGAGCGAGGATAATACTGGTCCAAGAACCGCTCCAGGAAAGTCTCCCACGTCACGGTATGAGTGTCCCAACCTGACAACTCCAGCGTATACCACCACTCATACGCTGCGCCGTCTAACAGAAAAGTAGCCAACAACACACGATCCCATGGAGGACAATGCATCACCCCAAAAATCCGCTCAAGCTGGGTGATCCATTGGTGGGCTTCCTCTGGGTCTGCCCTACCACTGAACGTAGTAGCCCCGAGCCGCTGGGCTCGCTCAATCGACGCACTCTCTGCTTCTTCAGGTAGTGGAGGGGGTTCACGTCTCGGAGGCATGGTCGATCGTACGCGGAAAGAGGCATAGAGTTAGTAAAACAACCTAAAAACGACCTCGTTCCGACACAAACCGACAAACCTATGCTCTGATACCAATTGTCAGGACCCATCCCAAATATCGCCTCGATACCCGGGACGAACCCTGCTCCCGTATGATAATCACACTTAAGTACCAAAACAACCTCACACAACTATAAGCATAACTATCAGACAAGGGAGTAAATATAATTCAATCGTAACACAGAGCATAGTTTATACAAAACAGGCACCAAAAGTCCTACTAGGCTAATCTCGCAACGGAAGAACGTCGTAAGCTCTATGCCTCGGTTCCTGCCTCAACGTTCACCCCAGCGCTATCACCACGATCTGGAGGGTAAATTAAAACCAAAAAGTGTGAGTGGACTAAAGAAATAAAAGGTTTAAAACATGATTTAAGAATAAAACAGTTTAAAGAAAAACAATAAGGTTTTTCCCTCCGTTTTAAAATAAAGTATGCATGCCTAACGAAGTATCAGAAAACCACAACATTACACAGTATAACAAAATACGCTAAGCTCATATCATCATAAAAACCCAAATCCACAAATGTCAAGTCTGATCAAACCTGCTGGGTCTATCCGAGTCTTTAAACTCAAACCAGGCCTCAAATGTAATCCGAGTCTTTAAACACCCGAGTCTTTAAACTCAATAGGCCTACGGGGGTAATATCGTAAATATCCGAGTCTTTAAACTCAATCCGGGCCCGTCCCCCATCAAACATAATCCGGGTCTTTAAACCCAATATCCAGATCCAGAAAATCCAATCCAAATCAATCCATCTCCAAACCCGAATCCGGAATCACTGGTTTGATGCCCTTTCGGCATCCAGAACCGTCATTCCAAACCCAAATCCGGAATTCCACTTTTTCCGACTTTAAAACCAAATTTCGTTTCTCGAAATCCGATTTTAAAACCAAAACCTTGATTACCAAAATCGTATCTCATAATCCACTTATAACCATCATAAAACAATTATAGATTGAAAACCCAAAAGTTTAGCACCAAAATCAGAAATCCAGCCTTTTCTCGAAAAACGTGCAAAAACCCAAAAATGTCTCGAAAAACGTGCAAACATATCAATCACATATAATCATCATCAACAAGCATAAAAACATACCTAAAATCATAAAACATAATTAAAAACAGCTAGGCATGCTCGTAAGAAAATAAAGAGTCCACTCACGAGTCCAAAAAGTGTCAATCGCGCTTCGTGCGCTCCTCGACCGTCTCAGGCATCTCCCGTCCTGTCAATAGGCACCAAATAGGGTAAAAAACACTTCAAATATGCTAACCCTAATTTCCCCAAATTTTCGGGAATTTATACGTAATTTAAACTTAAACCCTAAACCGTCCGGATCCTCGAACTATCCCGTAACATCATCCGATTTACCCGAAACTTGTCCCAATGGATTCCTTAGAACATTTAGAACAAAAACCATGTTGGACGTTTGTTCAGAATCCTCCCCACGCGCCACCACGCGCCGGCCAAAGTGGCTGCGCTTGGGCCTCACGCGCCTGTACAGTACCATCGTCTACCTCGAGTCACCCGGTTCTCCTCCATTCTTCCACCAATTTCCACCATTTCAATCCTGTTAGCTTCGTCCAGTTCCCAGAAATCCTTTCCCCTCCTAAAATCTGGAAATTGAAGCCCGAAACCCATCGTCCTCAACCTCGAACAAAACTGCCCGTAAGCCCGGTTTTGGCCTGCGGCCACCCAGACCTTCCCCCGTCACGGCGACCATCCTAGACAACTCCTAGGAGCTCCCTGAACCTCACATCACTCACCAAAACCCTCGACTCTAACCCAAAGTCCACAACTTTTGAAAACAATCAAACGGGAAAAATAGGGGATTCGATGCTTACCGTCGAATCGTCCTCCGCCGTCTGCACCGCCGTGTACCACAGTGTCCACTGAGTCCTCTGCAGTCGTCCTAGCCTCCTATTAGCTTGGTTTGAACCAAAACACGGCACAACTACCACCTCTATCCCACGGCCTCTCTATTTTCCCTGAAAATCAATCCTCCGACCACCGTGTTTCCGTGCACGATTTCACCCCCAAACTCAGTCACCAACTTCCTCTCTTCTCTCTGTCACTCTCACAACTCACAACACTCTCACCCACACACTGAATCGATCAAATCCTCTCACTTTCTTCACTCTCTGTTTTTTGTTCTTCCTAAGCCAACACAAGGTTTGAATGAGAACAAAATGTGATCGTGTACATTTTAGGCCGTCCTAGAACCATCCAGCCCTCTCCACGTGTCCAATTTCTCATGGACCATCAGTACAAAATATCCAAGCCCACTCAGCTACTTGCCCTTATCTGATTGGTCCTAAGACAAAAAGAACAAATTGCCCCTAAGTGTACAAATTACCATTCTGCCCTTCAACTTTCGAGACCCATAACTATTCCGTCTGACGTCCGATGACAGTGTGCCGCCTGACGTTATACTCAGGACGTCGAGACCTATCTAACGGTCGTCGGTCTACGTAAAAGTCACAAGTCCACTAAAAGGTCAACATTTTCCTCTATTTAGTTAAAATTACGGTAACGCCCTCAATCTTCCGAATGTCATAACTTTTTCTCCGTTTGTCCAATTCGGACATGCCACCTGTCTACGGACTCGTGACGTCCTAAACTACGTTACGGTCAATGGTCAACACTAATCAAACCTGTAAATCAAAAAGTCAACTTTATCACACTATTCACAAGGGCAAAATCATCCTTTTATACAAATCTTTTACAAAATTACATTTGTACCCTTCCCGAAGGTACGGGTTGTTACAGATATCCATATCTACCACTCTTGAGCCTGAGCCTCCCCTCGGCGCTACTCACCTCCAGGTAATGGATCGTGACTACTCCAGGATCTATGACATCTAGAGGAGACAATCACATCATAGGTTCCTCTCCGGAGAAACACTTTCTTATCGGAGTCATATCCATCATCTCGGAGAATGGTCATAATAAAAACAGTGGAAACACATTTTCAAAATTGGCATTACTCAAATCCAAACTGTAAAACCCGTGTCCTGGAGTGAACGGTGAACGATCCCACATTCCTGTGAGGGGGGGAATGGTCTGGGAAGGGAATGGTGGTGTGCCTTAAAGGTGTAGGTACACACCTATCTAGCATGTGGCCTTTTGGGAGCTCAGTAGTTTTGGGGGGGATTGCAACCCCAAAGTTAAGCGAGTTGAGGCTGGTGCAATTCCAGATGGGTGACCCCCTGGGAAGTTGCACTGTGAGCTCCCGAAAACAAAACCGTGAGGGCAAGGGCAAGGAGGCCCAAAGTGGATAATATCGTGCTAGATGAATCGGGACCTGACAGAAGAGGGTCGGGTCCTGACAATTTGGTATCAGAGCCAGACCCTGACCGGGAAGTGTGCCAGCGAGGACGCTGGGCCCTAAGGGGGGTGGATTGTAAGACCCGTGTCCTGGAGTGAACGGTGAACGATCTCACATTCCTGCGAGGGGGGGAATGGTCTGGGAAGGGAATGGTGGTGTGCCTTAAAGGTGTAGGCACACACCTATCTAGCATGAGGCCTTTTGGGAGCTCAGTGGTTTTGGGGGGGATTGGAACCCCAAAGTTAAGCGAGTTGAGGCTGGTGCAATTCCAGATGGGTGACCCCCTGGGAAGTTGCACTGTGAGCTCCCGAAAACAAAACCGTGAGGGCAAGGGCAAGGAGGCCCAAAGCGGACAATATCGTGCTAGATGAATCGGGACCTGACAGAAGAGGGTCGGGTCCTGACACAAACAGTTATTTCACATAGGGTCTCAGCCCAAAATTAGTTTCCACAAATCTCATAAAATCAGTGTCTAGTATCATATCCAACGGGGACACAAGCCCGAAATCTCATATCACAAATCAGAATAGGGCCTCAACCCCGAAATCTCATATAACAAATCCATAATAGGGCCACAAGCCCGAATATCATTTTCCAAATCCGAAAACCATTTGATTATCAAATCGTTGTTTAATTTCCCGTTTAACTATATTCTAAGTCATACCTTAAATCAACTGGGTCTCAAGCCCGAAATACGGATTCACGCATCCCCGTCAAATCATCTCAAAATCGCTAATCAAATTCTCATTTTCACGTAACTTCGTGAAATCATTCAAAACCGATAATTAAAAAATTATTCAAATCATATAAACATAATTATCGAAATACATGAAATATAGCATTTTCCACGAAAATGCCAAATAATATTCAAAACATTATGCAATCAATGCATCTCAAATCAAGATCATAAAACATATAAAACATTTATGCATGCATCATATTTATAAATCAAAAGTCCACTCACAGACCGTTGTTGTGTCTTGCAAGTGCACAAGAGTTGATAGTATAGTGGTGCACAAGTAAGGATGTCGAACCCACAGGGACTGAGTAGACTTAAGCAGAAACTAGCCTTAACCTATTCTATGTGAATACAACTAAAACAGAAAATTGAAGTTCAGGTCTTTGATTTGGTTTGAATTAGTAACTGATTTTCTGTTGAGAGAAGTAAGCAGGGAATATACTAAATAAGGAAGGAAACTGATGATTAAGAGGCCTAGGGTCTTGACTTCACCACTACAATTCAATTCCATGTAAATTAAACCGAGCACAAATCAGTTTTACTAGATAGCTTCATGGGTTCGTTTTCACTTACTTATGGTCAGTCGTGGGTGTCCGATCAAACCAAGTTCCTTTAACCTTAATCTAGATGTGGTGTCCAACATAGATTTCAATCAAAGAACCAATAAGAACAAGAAAACAATAGAGCCAAATAACTCCATGGAATGGGTGTCTTCTTAGGATATTATTCATTCAATTACAGATCATCCAAACAAAGGCATGGGTGTCTACACAGTATTTGGATAAGAAAACTAACAAACAATCTTAATGGTGATCAAACATCAAAATAGAATGTTAAGTATCAATAGAGCATAGTAATTGAATCATGAAACACATCAAGAAACTGAAAATACTTAAGTTCAACACATGGAATAAAAATTGCAGGATTACATCAAAACCCTAGATATGAATCTAGTTACACATCATGATTAACAAAAACATAGAAGCAATATAAAGCATGAGTGAAATCAAACTCAAAAGGGGAAGAAACCCTTGAAGCAATTCTGATGTCGACTCTTTCCTCTTGCATTCAGCCCTCTCCCCCCTCAAAAACGTTCAAGAGAGGTTCTTAAAAATAAAAATAAACAATAATGCGGCTAGGGTTTCTGGAGCCCCTGAAATTAGAGACTAAACTCCTTTAAATAATAGTCTACAATCCCTGGAAGTTAGGAGAATAAATAGGAAGTTATCCCTAACTTAAAGACTCCTAATCTGACCTAAAATAAGGAATTATATCCAAAAAACGTTTTTCCTAACAGGGCTGAGACAAGGGTCCTAAAAATCAGACCCTTGTCTTATTTCTTGGCTGAAATCCGCCTTGTGATGTGTGGCAATGAAGATTCCTAATGTCTTGGACTTCCCTAATGGAGCAAGGTGCGTTCTTGGGCCTTCTCAAGACTTCCTTGGACGTCACTTTCCTCTTCTGTAATGCTCAGACCTTCCTTATGTGGCACTTTCCTTTTCTGGAATGCTCAGACCTTCCTTATGTGGCAAGGAACAATCTTGGCATTAAAGACTTTTATTTTCGGATGACAAGGCCCACCTTTGTGTGCTTAAGGCTTCAAGACTCCTTCTTTCTTTATTTCCATGCTTTTAAGAACTTTTCTAATTCTACACACACTTCACAAGATTGATCATTTTCTACTATGGATGAAAATTAAATCACACAAAAGACAAGTAAATGAGCATTAGATGACATCAAAAAGATGCATGAATCATGACTTAACAACCGTCCAAGTTACGCGCTCGTAATCCGTGTCGTAAGCCACTCTGAGGCTAATCCACAATCTCCGAGACATCCGGGCCTGTCCAAATCATGCCCAAAGGTCACTATCAACCTATATAATACGTCCATAACAAAAACCCCTAACTATCCTGGAACCGAGAACAAGTCTCGAACATGTTTCTCGAGAAAACCTCCAAATGACCTATCAAACGACCTTCGATCGACTTGAAACCATCACCATTGAATTCAGATCATTGAAACCTTTCGAACAAGACCAGTTTGACCTTGAAATTCGTTCCCACGTGCCGGTCAAAGTATGGTCAACGACGGTCAACGCTAGTCAACAATGATGTCATGTTGACGTCATCTGCTAACGTTAACCTGGCAGGTCTCATCAAAACCTTTCAAACAAGATAAGATGACCTCGAAATTCATGCCCACACACCCTCACGCGCCGGTTAAAGTTTGGTAAACAGTGGTCAACGTCGGTTAACTCTAACTTCAGCTGCTGAAGTCACTACTGACATCAGCCCTAGCTAACGTCACTGCTGACATCAGCCTGACAGGTCTGACACCTGATAGGTCTAAAAACCTGCCACATGGCACTCCCTAACTACTGTGACATTTCACCCTCTAACATGTGCCACGTCACCTATTGACGTCATCCCTACCACGTGTCACTACCACGTCAGCTCTAACAATCAGGCAACTGTCTGGAACCTTGCCACATGGCACTACCCCACTGGTCCATATGGTCTAACATGGCTGACGTGGATCTGCCACATTAGCTGCCACTTAACCTGACACCTCCTGACATCTCTCCACGTGGCACCAACCATCCTCTGCCACGCAAACTAACATGATGATGTGGCTTGCTATGTCATCCTCGTCCACCTCTAGTGGGTCGACCCGGACCTTTATAACGGGTCATTTTTACCCGCGACTCGACCTAGTCCTTTCTCAGCCATCTGACCACCATTCTTCACCATTTTTCTACTAATCTCATCGCCTCTCACCTAGAATTTGACCTATCTAAACCAAACTAGGAAAACGTACCTGGAAACTTCCAACCAAGGTCAAACCTCACAGCCACCTTCAAACTTGAGTCCAGACCTGGCTAGCCGTCATTTTTCTTCCGTTTTTGGTTCTTCAACCTCGTAGGGATTCAAGGAACACGATACGGATTAGAAATCCGAAGTTCACTACCTAAAAACCAAAACCCAAAATTCAACCCACGACTTACATTTTTTTCTAAGTTTCTTGGCCACCTCCACAACAGCTCTATCGTCTCCACCATCTAGTTAGCCTCTCAAACTCACTCTCAATCTCAGTCTCTGTCTCAAGTAGAACAGATGAAGATGATGATGATGATGAAGTGCAAATGGGGTGGGATTCAGGTTTAAACACAAAATGGGAGAAGGAAATGAGAGATGCATATATGTAGGTGAGGATCAATGGATGAGTGACACTTGTCACTCATCTATTGGTCCATGCAAGATATTTTAGGCCCGCTCAAGTCAAACCCAAAAGTCAACTCCTCATAAAACATGCCACCGTAAATAGTACGTACAACTGTTCTTGACCTGTAACTTTCCCATACGATGTCTGTTTTTAACATGCTGCATGTCTACTGACTTGTATCATCTCGATATACGTAATGGACTTCGGTCCACCAGCATTTGACTTCCCAAGTCAAAAGTCAACATTTTCACCCTTATAGTGGTAAATTCATCATTTTACCTTGATCGTCCAATAATCCTCGATTAATCCCCGATTAATCCTTAATTAATCCCTTAGATTCGGGACGAGTCGTTACATTCGTGCAGTTCCCAGAAAATGCAATGATGTCTGGATGGTGCAATGTGCAGTTCCCAAACACGACCGGATGGTGCATTAGTGCAATTCCTGGACTAGGCCCAGACGATGCTTCGTGCAGTTCCTAGGTAATCTATATATTGAGCTATGATACATTGTGTTAGAAATTCAAATTCAGAATTAGTTAAGCCTCGGTAAGAGGCTTGTACGCATTTGTGGATAATATACTTTGTTGATGTGCTAAATGATTGGGCATAACTCGGATGTTGCTTTGTGCAGTTTCTAAGATCAAATTGAGTATGATGATTGATCTTTGAATAATGTTTGAGTTCTGATGACCCAGATGTGATAAACTATTGTGCAGGTGTGATGTGGTCATAATTTGATGTTCCATATATTGATTTGATTATGCATATCGTTTGAATGTTTTTATATCTGTTTGGACTCTAAAATTTATGATTTTTATTACCATTATGATTTTAAGATTTGATGCTTGTGTAGTTGGTTCTTGATTTGATTCAGATATGTAATGGTGGCGTTGTGTGATGTGATAGTTATAGGTTGGTTGAGCTTGGGCATGGACTGGTCAGATATAAGTAGTAAACAGTTTAGTATTATTGTGTTCTTGAACATGTCTTGGAAGGTTTCTTAATTTCAAGCAACTCAGTTGTCCAATTTGCGTATGAAATGAGATTGGATTTGTTCTAAAATTTCAAGGATAATACGTTTTTTAAGGAGGGTAGGTTGTAACAACCCGAAACTTTAAGAAAAAGAAAATAACAATTTTTCCCATAAAAGTCAAAGAGTTCTTTTAACCTGAAAAAATTTTGGACAATCCCGGAGGACTGTTACGAAAGTTCCGGAATCCTGAGTTTATAGACAGTCAATATATCAAAATCTTGTTAAGGGGAAAAATTAAGTAGGGGCATTTTGGTCATTTTGGGCATAAGAATATTTTTGTAATTTTACAAGGGAAGGACCTAAAGTGTTTTAGAATTTCCTTCAGAATTCCCTCCCACCTCTTATCACCGACTTATCCACTTTTTAAACTGTAGAGGGTGTGTGAGTTTGAAATGTTTGGTGGGGGTAGGCCAAAAAGGAAGAAAAAGAAGAATAATATAGTGGAACCGTGAAAGAAGAGCCAGAGGTAATCAGGAGGGGCAGAGAAGAAAAAAGAATAGATAGAAGGAAAAAATGGTGATGAAGTAGTGCAGGAAAAAGAGAAAACATAGTGAGGAAAGTTAGGCGTGAGCTCTCATTTTCGAGTCCATAGTTATAAGCTTGGAAACGCAGAAACTAGCACGTTAATGTCTTTGTGAAGGCTGTACGATGCTTCTGAGACCGAAAGTAACGAGTTGGGACGTAGGAGTTGCCAACAAGATGACTGGGAAGCCATGGCCAATTGTTCTAGTAGTAAGACCATTATTTCAGGTATGTTTTTCCTCTTTTACACCTCACAGAGCTCTTTACAGAACGTCTGTTTGGGAGGTAAAACGACCAAGAAATGGTCGGATCAAGCTCGCTGGTCGGGTGACCCAAAACCAGACAAACGGGCTCGACCCATTGGAGCAAGGAGGTAACCCTAATAGACGAGTGGCCACCACGTGCAGAGGGCCTCCCCGGTGCGTGGCGGGGGTTCCCGAGTTTAATGGTAAAATTTTCGAGTTAATCAGATGTTGTTTGAGTACAGTTCTGATTATGCAATGAATTATGATTATTTTTAAATGTAAATTAAATTTAGAAAAAAATAAGTAACTTAAGGTTAAAGGTTCAATTATGATGACATGTTGTGCTTACATGCATAATGATATGTTCATGGTACTATAATGTTGATCTTATGATAATTAGTATGATGAAAATGAGATAACATGATATGGTAGGCTTAGATAAGAAATGTATATTTTTTAATAGTATTGAAGATGATATACACATCATGGTTAATTGGGAAAGTATGGTGATAATTGGACCTGAGAAATTAGTGATTTAACATAGACTTCATATGAATAATTAAAGGAATACTAGGGAAAATTAGTTATGTGAAGATTATGTTTGTAATTTAAATTGAATTGATAGATTTATGTGATTATTAGAGAATAACGAACTTTAAGGGTGAGTTACGATGAATAGGTGAATTTATAGTGATAATATGATGATGATATAAAGATGATGATACAGTGACGATATGTTGGCATGAATTTGTATATACTTGTATTGTTTGTAGCATATGATTTTATGTAATTATGTTTGAATGTCACCAAAGTTGCTAACTATATTAATAAAAAATGGAGGTAAGTAAATTTGAATATGGTCGAATTGGTACATACCACTATTTGTCAGGGAAAATGGGTTGGACATGAGCGGTAACCCCGCAAGAGTAGGTTAAATTTGGTCAAGTTAATTAAATTTGTACACGCATAAAATTAGCGATATTCCTTGTCTGATAAGAGTTCTCAGAAGAGAGCAGGGCCGATCTAATTTTCAAGGAAATTGGGATGGGTCCTATCAACCTCGATCCAGTCCCTCACTTCCTCTATCGAGGTAGGATACTGAGAGGAAGACTCTTTTGTAATTTGTTGTAAGATAGAGAGCATTGATATTATAGTGATTGCGCTTTGGTAGTCCCTTGGTGAGTACGACCTCATATACGAGCCTGAATGCTTGTGAGTGATTCTGTGTTGTATGTGTGTACCAAATAGCATGAGTTTAGCTTTGAATATGGGTAGATAATGTGTTGAGAAAATGTATACTCGATATGTGTTGAGCAACTTGGTAATCTGTTGAGCATATGCCCAAGGTTTGAGTGTAGGGCGAGTGTGCCTCTACTCTGACTCAAGTGTTTCTGTTGTATTCCCAAGGTTTAAGTGTATGTCGCGTGTGCTTGTACTCCAACCCGAATGTTTGAGTCGAGGCCGAGTGTTGAGTGTAGGTCGAGTATGCCTGTACTCCAACTCGAATGTTTAAGTTAAAGCCAATTATTGAGCAACTCGGTAATGTGTTGAGTGAATGTAAACTCAATAATGTGTTAAGCAACTGCGTAATGTATTAAGCGAACATATGAGGCCATGTATGCTTGGCATGTATGAGCGTATGTATACTTGACAGATATGAGTTCATGTATGATTTCATGTATGCTCGGCATGTATGAGTTTATGTATGCTTGGTATGTATGAGTGCGTGTATGTTCGGCATGTATGAGTTCATGTATGCTTGGTATGGTATGCTTATGATAATTATGATGTTCATAATTTTCTATTTTGAAGTGTTATGTATTTGTGCGGAGGCTTGTTATAAAGTCTTCCTTTGTGTGAGCCAAGTCGTTGCCATGGGGCAAGTATGACGAGAGGAAGATCGCTCAAGTGGTAGGTCAAGTGCGGGAGGCTGTTTATCTAATTAATCGTGATAGAGTGGCAATGGGCCCAAATCGTGGTGGAAGAGCTGTGCAGAGCCTATCGGCTGTAGACATATTGAGAAAGAAGCTGTGATGGATGAGTCATCTTGGTCATTAAGTGTGGTAGGCCGCTTATCCAATTCACCATGACAGAATGGCAATGCACTTAAATTGTAGTAGAAGAGCAAAGTAGAGCCCACTCGGATGGTGGACATATCAAGATAGAAGTGGTGGATGAGTATGGTCGACCAAGTATGGTAGGGACATTATCCTATTCACCATGGCAGAGTGGCAATGCTCCAAAATTGTAGTGAAAGAGCAGAGCCTAATTGAATGATGGATATATTGAGATAGAAGTTGTAATGGATGAGCCATCTTTGTCAGCCCAATATGGTAGGTCGCTCATTCAATTCATCATGATAGAGTGGTAATGCATCCAAATTGTGAGGGAAGAGCAAAGTAGAGCCCACTCAGGCATGGGTGATGATTTACATTGCAAGGGATCCTGAGTGATAGCCAATTCCATCTCCCCAAAGAGGAGCAAAGTGATTGGGCCTTTGAATTTTAGCCTTGTAGGTTAGGGACCAAAATGTAAAGAGTGATTATTGGGCTTTCTTTGTTGGACTAGGTGGCGTCGATGTTTTTTGGTCTACCAAATAGTGGGTCGGTGTAGGGTCAACTTATATTTTTTTGGATATGCAAAATTTGAATTTTGACTTATGGAGCATGGTCAGTTGTCCAAAATTGGTTACTGAGTAAGAATAGGCCCAAATTGATGTGTGTTATGGTTGTGGGTAGGCCTCTAGTATGATATAAAATATATAGCCTAGTATTTTTTAAATAGATTGAATGGGACAATTGGCCCGTTGATGAAAACCAAGTGCATAGGCCTAAAAAATGGGGGGTTTTTTTTTGTTGTTGCCCATAAGCTAAGTAATAGGCCTTTCAGATTTGTTGGTGTTGTTAGGTTGCTTGGTGAGTAAATGGGCAGCGATATGTATGGCCCCAAATTGGATTAGGCCCATCGTTGGTTGCATTAGGCCCATCGGTGAGCCGTCAATTAGAACTAGTCCTCTGTTAGTGGATTGTTTGTGGAGGGGTTGGTGATTTTTTTTTTTACAATTGGGTGTGGCCAGTTGAGGTAGCTTTGATAGGCCCATGTGCTTCTGGTCGGTTGAGTTTGCTAGGCCGCTTGTCTAGTAGAGTTGATGCCAAGTGGTAGTGGCCCTTGGGGAATGATAGAACCCCACATGTTGTAGGCTGAGCCCTTGATGATCAATAGGGAAAAAATTATGTTGAGCGGCCGCCCCAAGGTGCCTACCTTGTTGCTTGTCGAGGCTAAGTTGATTGCGATCGTAGAAGAGCGATGAGATGATTCTCTCAACTTTGTGGCGTGGACGAGATGTGGGTCGAATTGATGCGACAACTTCAGAGGTTGTGTGAGGCGTGGTTGGCGTACATATGCAACCAGATGAGTTAGCTTGGAGGTGTGATCAAGCTGCGTTAAGGCTAAAATCATGCAGGCAACCAGATAAGTCAGATTGGTGGTGCGACTGGATCTAATCGGGGCTCCAATTCACATGGTCAACTAGTGAGTTGTAGAGAAATCAACGTCAAGCGGTTCCCCTCGAGGTGCCGACCTCGTTGCTAGGTCGACGTTGGGTGGATATGGTAGTGCGATCGAGTCGTGCGTAGTTGTCGTCATGGGTTGGTATCGAGTGATCACGTGTGAGGATAAGGCTAATCAATGGAAGGGCATCCTGGACCGAGTTAGGGTGCAGGTCGTTCTCTGGCGATGGTAGGCATAAAGACGATGTCACGCAGTCTCGATCGTTGGTGTACGTGGATACATCATCACACAACTCGGTCGAAGAGACCTAGTGTGACAAGACCCATCCCTAATTCTAAGAAAACTGGATCGGGTCTGCTCCCGTCAGACATGGGATTTTACAAAGTTTAAATGTGGTTTAAATCATTTAATGGATAAACTAAACTTATTTCCACCTTGCGGGTTTTCCGCCCACGTCCAGCCATGGATGAAAATGTCGCCGGAATCGACGATATATCATTCGATATATCGCTTTTTCCGGCAACTGGCACATAAACAAGGGGTGAAGGAAAATCCTCCCCCAAAATCGGTGATTTCGGTCCATATCGGTAAATATCGACGATTTCCGGCGACATTCGCTGATATGCAACGAAATCTCTTATTTTGGCCCCTTGCCACCGAAAAATCTGAATCAAATTCGGCACCAAGAAACCGAACTCCAACAAAAGCTAATATCTTCCACAGTTTACATGAATTTCACGGATTAAATAGAACTTGGCCCACAACCATTCAATCAATCGATTCAATAAACAACAACAATCCAAAATTTCAAAAAAGAAATGATTCAATTTGAAAAACAAGGACTCACGGACGGAATTTGGGAATGAAACAAAACAATTGGAATGCAATTTGCAGCCATGGACTCACGGACTCACTAGTGTCACCACCTTCACTTTCGGGAGAAGGATAAGTTGCCCTCATCTTCAAAGAAAAAACCTTGAAGCACCTGCTCTGTCGAAGCCGAAGCACAGCGTCCACGCAGCCACTCGCTCTGTAGCTCCGTTCCTCTCTACTCGTCTGAGACGACTGAGTCGACCCCCTTGACGGCCACTCCACCACCAATCATGTCCTCTCTGTGGCGCTTGCGTTGCCTCTTGCCCCCACGATCTCAGTCAGTTCGTTGCTGCCCCTCGCCCCCTCAGGCCCTCACTTGCTCTCGTGTCGTCTCAGTTCTTCATGATCGATCGAGAACGGTTGAGTAAATAACCCAACGAATGAAAAGCTGTGTTTCATTTGTTGAATTTTTTTTTAACCCTTTTTCTATATGTTTATATTATTAAACCTAGATTATTATTTTTACCATTATTTATTCTAGTTTTTTTTATCCCTTTTTTATATGTTTAAATGATCATTTAGAACTATTATTATTATTATTATTATTATTACTATTTTATTAATATTTTTATTATTATTATTATTATGAATTTATGAATATTTTTCATTATCAAAGTCTAATTATTTTTCATTTAAATTAGAATGTAAAATATGTTATAATTTAGAATATATGTTTTAATGTTGGAATATATGTTTTAATTGAAATAATCTAAATAACGTGATTATAATTTAGAATTAAAATTATTATTATTATTTGTATTTTTATTATTATGATAATTTGTCATTATCAAAGTCTAATTATTTTTCATGTAAATTAGACGGTAAAATATGTTATAAGTTAGAATATATGTTTTAATGTAGGAATATATGTTTTAATTGAAATAATTTAAATAACGTGATTATAATTTAGAATTATTATTATCATTATTATTTTTATTTTATTATTTTTATTTTTTAATTATGAAGGTATGATAATTTGTCATTATCAAAGTCTAATTATTTTTCATGTAATTTAGATTTCGTAATATGGCTTGTGGAAGTGCAAGTGAAAGTCGCCCGAGAGCTGGACGAGTTGACCCATCATGAACTACCCTATCTATGAATGAAAAGTAAGCCATTCAAAGTTAGTTATCCTAATTAGGATTTCAATATTGATATTTTCATCCTTGCGTCCAGCCCACTTCCTGGTAAGTAGTGGAATTAGGATTTCGATTATCGTAATGCTTATCTTTCTCTTATTTAGTTATCCTAATAATTCCCCATTTATTCATATTCAAGTATAACTCTATCAAATAGTCATTTAACAAAATTTAGCAACAAAGAAAAGGAGGTTTGCTACTAGTATAATATAACCTAATTCATATAATCTACTATAATTGTAAACCATAGATCATATAATCTACTATAACAGGGGCAAAATGGTCATTTTTTGTTTCCTAGAATACACAGGGTGTTACATAGCGTGTGGTTCCTTGGTAGAAGAATGCTCGTTCGGTGATGATATGTAACGACCCGTCCCGGAAATTAGGATTAAGACAGTGATTAGTGATGGGTTAGTGAGCTGAATCGGTGGTTAGTCGGTTACGATAGGTCTGTTAGCGTTAAATGATGATTTTGCCCCTAGGTTGGGCAAATAGTTGACTTTTAGTTCGGGTGGTCAATTGGGTATTGACTGGTAACCGTGACGTAGTTTGGGACGTCACGAATCCGTAGACAAGTGGCAAGCCCGATTCTGACATCCGAGGAGGATGTTATGATGTTCGGAAGGTTGAGGTGTCAGGACCCGACCCTCTTCTGTCAGGTCCCGATTTATCTAGCACGATACTGTCCGCTTTGGGTCTCCTTGCCCTTGCCCTCACGGTTTTGTTTTCGGGAGCTCACGGTGCAACTTCCCAGGGGGTCACCCATCTGGAATTGCACCAGCCTCAACTCGCTTAACTTTGGGGTTCCAATCCCCCCCAAAGCCACTGAGCTCCCAAAAGGCCTCATGCTAGATAGGTGTGTGCCTACACCTTTAAGGCACACCACCATTCCCTTCTCAGACCATTCCCCCTCGCAGGAATGTGGGATTGTTCACCATTCCCTCCAGGATACGGGTCTTACAATCCACCCCCCTTAGGGCCCAGCGTCCTCGCTGGCACACTTCCCGGTCGGGGTCTGGCTCTGTTACCAAATTGTCAGGACCCGACCCTCTTCTGTCAGGTCCCGATTTATCTAGCACGATATTGTCCGCTTTGGGCCTCCTTGCCCTTGCCCTCACGGTTTTGTTTTCGGGAGCTCACGATGCATGACAGGACCCATCCCAATCCCCCCGGGATTAGTGCGGGATGACCCTGCTCCCGTCTGACACGGAGTGTCAGACAAGGGATATTTCTGACCTTTGCCCTCTCGGGCTATCAGAGTACGCCAGGATCCGGAGGAGGCATGTGATATCTCGGTCTCTGCTACAGTCCACATCCGCTATCAACCTGAAGGGCAGTCAAAACATTAAAAGCAGTGATTGGACAAAACAAGAGTTTATAAAACATTTGATAAGAGAAGACATTTGTACCCTTCACTAAGAAGCATGCATGCATTCAAAAACTATTTATCCAGAAAAACCATAATGAAAATGACCATATGGGCCACTGCCCAAAACCTGTGTAAACACACATCATATATCATATCATATATCTCATAAAGCATACATCATATATACATATAATTCACACAACCAATCCTGTCACGGTTTCCAAAGCTACGCGCGTGCTACCTAGGTCTCAATCCGAGTCTTCTCAAAGTCAAGATCAGTGTCCGTAGACCACTGACCGTACCCGAGGTAATAGTAACCATAGCCTTCCTGAGAGTAAGGAACCCAACTGGGGGGTGACTCCACTCAGTCGGTGCTCCGTGACTACTCCGGGGTCCACCCAGGCCAACGACCCTCCCCGGAGGAGATAATAGAAGTAAAGGAAGGTATATGAATACATATATACACATAGCATAAACGTTCATGCCCGGTTCCCTTGAACCGTCATGATCCACAACATCCATTAACCAGGGTTCATGCCGGTTCCCATAAACCGTCATGAACCAGAATGACCTGACAAAGGTTCATGCCAGTTCCCATAAACCGTCATAAACTTGGAAATCCACATAAACTTGGAAATCCACGTAGGATCCCTGACCCGAAATCATAAACCGTAAAGTAACTGGGTCTCGTGCCCGAACATATGACTCAACTGGGCACCGTGCCCGATATCTATGGGTCAGTCACGACTCCGATCATAGTGATGCATGCTACCATCCTTCCAGGACCGCTCTCAATCCTGGTATGTCGTCGTGAACGAATCAACCGACGCGACCACCACAAGATCATGGTGCACTCATCACCGATCGCTATCCTGAACCGTCAGCACTCTGAAGTCGAGCCTCCCCAGGCTGCCCGACAACGAATCGTGCATCGTGACCTCTCCTGAAGGAACACATCCCAATCCGGAGGCGAGCGTCGTATCATTGATCGCCGTGCACATAGCACCCGTCGCGACCACGATTTAGACCCGAAGGTCGTAAATAGCGTCATATGCCCGAGAAAAAACCAAATGGGTCTCATACCCGAGTTTATCCATTTAGAAATCCAAAACCAAATCATTTAGACCAATAAAGACATATAGACCCGTATAAACACCGTATAAGGCTGAAACCTCGAAATACAGGCTTATACGTAACCACATACAAATGCACCCATGGCATTACAAACAAGCATTTAAAACATATAATAAACATTTATGCATGCACCAATTTAGAAAACAAGGTCCACTCACAGACCGTCCGAAGCCGCGCCTCGATACGCGTGCCATACGGCTCCCCAAGCCGATCACCATCACCGGGACTTCCAAACCTGTCCAAATTAATTTAGAGGGTTACCATCCTTCCATACGGCTCCCCAAGCCGATCATAGTGATGCATGCTACCATCCTTCCAGGACTGCTCTCAATCCTGGTATGTCGCCGTGAACGAATCAACCGACGCGACCACCACAAGATCATGGTGCACTCATCACCGATCGCTATCCTGAACTGTCAGCACTCTGAAGTCGAGCCTCCCCAGGCTCTCGCGACAACGAATCGTGCATCGTGACCTCTCTGGAAGGAACACATCCCAATCCGGAGGCGAGCGTCGTATCGTTGATCGCCTTGCACATAGCACCCGTCGCGACCACGATTTAGACCCGAAGATCGTAAATAGTGTCATATGCCCGAGACAAAACCAAATGGGTCTCATACCCGAGTTTATCCATTTAGAAATCCAAAACCAAATCATTTAGACCAATAAAGACATACAGACCCATATAAGCACCGTATAAGGCTGAAACCTCGAAATACGTGCTTATACGTAACCACATTCAAATGCACCCATGGCATTAGTAACAAGCATTTAAAACATATAATAAACATTTATGCATGCACCAATTTAGAAAACAAGGTCCACTCACAGACCGTCCGAAGCCGCGCCTCGATACGCGTGCCATACGACTCTTCACGCCGATCACCATCACCGGGACTTCCAAACCTGTCCAAATTAATTTAGAGGGTTACTAACTACTTATATAACCCCTCACTAAAGCCCCGTAATTTTCCAGAATTTCTAACTGTTTTTAAAACCGAACCTAAACCTTCCGATGCCCCGAAACATATCGAGATGGTGTCCGATGGACACGACACCAGTCCCAAAATGTTCGTTACATCGAATACAAGATTTCGTACGTTGGAACCTTCCCCAGATTCCCTGCCACGCGCCCTCACGCGCCGCCTGAAGTGGCTGCGCGTGGGCCTCACGCGCCTGCTACAGTACCCGTCTCCTTCCTCGCACAGTCGGTCCGGGCCGGCCGGTCTGGTCCAACCCCTGCAACTGGACCGGCGTAACCGGTCCAGGCCTCCTTCTCCCTCATTTTTCATCCGTTTTCTTCCATTTCAATTCCTAAATTCCTATTTTTGTGTTTCCTATCTAACCCAATTAACAAAACAACCTAAAACCCTCTAAATCGATCCCTAAAAATTTACCCCCACGGCCCCTGTTTTTCCCGGCCACCTTCCAGCCTTCCTCCGCCGTGAACCACCCTCCAAACCCTCCTAAAACTATCCTAGCAACCTATTTAGTTCAATGAAACCATCCAAATCGGCCCATAACAATTAAAATGGAAAATGAACAAAATCGGGTAAAACCGATTACCTCGATCGCCTCCTCCTCCGCCGTCCACGGCGGTGCGTCCTGGGCCAACCACCACGTCCTCTGGTCCTCTCTTGCTTCTCTAGTCTCTCACAAATGGTCATGGATAAAGGGTTTGGATTGTGGAGAAGAAAATGGTGGATCGGGTTTGTGTTTGGGAACAAAGAAAAGAAATGGTCGATGGTGTGGATTATGCATGAATGTGGGCTAGTGACTAGTGGATGAGTGACACTTGTCACACATCCATTGGTTACTGAAAAGTAACTCGGCCCATTAATGACAAAACTCTCCTTTTGGTCTCGTAAAACGTGTCGCAGGGAATAGTATCCCGAAACTTCCGTGAACCGTAACTTCGCCGTCGAACGTCCGAATTCGACGTGCCGCCTGTCTACGGATTCGTATCCTCCTTATCTACGTAACGGTCTTCGGTCCTCAGCCATCGGTGTAACGCCCCGAAAAATCCAAAAATTGTAAAATATTCAAATAATGTGAAAATGACGTTTTTACCCCTAGAAGGATATGGCTAAAAGTTGACTTTTTGTTTGGTATACTGTTTGTACATTTTACTTGTGCCATTGTGTAGGTCTCGGAACGCTGAATCCGTAGACAGGTGGCACGTCGAAAACGGAGTTCGGATGAAGAAGTTACGGGGTAAAATGGTAATTGTGCTTAAGAAGGGTAAAATGGTAATTTTAGGTGGATTAGACTTGGATGGTGGAAGGCTAACTATCACTCCACTTGACTTGCTGATTCATGCCAATTAAATGACTCAGGTAATGCATCAAGTGACAACTGTCACTTCTTAGGGCTGATTTGTGGCACTTAAGGAGTAGATTAATTAGTTAATGGAAGATTGTTAATTGAACAGTAATCGTACACGACCAAAACCTTCAAACACCAAAAACAGAGAACATCTTCACCTTGATCGATTGCAGTGGAATCAAGTGAAATTGAATGTGAGATTAGAGAAAATTTGGAGAGAAAAACCGAGAAGAAACCGACCTAAACACAGAGGAAACCCATGTTGCACATACCCGAAAACCATCCAAAAACCTTGATCTCGATTTTAATTTTTGAGACAGTTTGGTGTGAAATTGAGGTGAGATTTAGCTTCCTGGGAACTCAACGACTCGAACCCAATCAATTGGAACAAAAATTGGAGGTGAAATCGTGACGATCAGACGCTGCAACTGTTTGGAAAAATCGAGCTTGAGTCGAGTTACTTAGAGGTAAAATTTCATGAAATTGATCTTGATTTCGTGTTCCTTATAGTCCTATGATGCTTCTGGTGTGAATAATTGAAGAAAACAGGTCGATTTGAGGTCAAACCCGAATAAGGATCCGATGAGTGTTCTTCGTGAGTCGAAGTGTTTTATGGTTGAATTGATTCAATTGAAGGCACGGAACTATCAGTTAGATTGAATAAATATTAATGAGTGAAAGAACGAGATGAATTAAGTGGAAATCGATAGAAAACGAGTCGGGTCTGATCGCGGGTCTACAACCCGAATACCAGAGAAACGGACGAGAGAGAGATACTGTAGTAGCCACTGTTCACGACGCGTGGCTGTCACGCGCAGCCGCTTGCGGCGGCGCGTGAGGGCACGTGACCGGGAATCTGAAGGAGGGTCCAACATACTTTTTAATGTTCTCGATGATACGGACCTATTGGCGTTATTTTATTCCGACGATTCGGAACTTCGTACCTAAGATTATATGATACTCTAGTAACCCTATATTACATGTTTGACAGGCCAAAATATTCTCGGGACACCGGACGAGAACGAACAGCTCGAATCCGAGCAATCTGGACGGTGTGTGAGTGGGCTTTTGTTTTCTACCCTAAATGCATGCATATATGTTTTAACTGCTTTTAAATGCTTATAATATGATTTAAATTGATTTGCCATGATTAATGATGTGATATGATAATTTCCGGATTTTGGGAATATTATATTATTATTATATTGCTTTTGGGCACAAATTTCGAGAAAATCATAAAATTGTGATTTTGGGCGATGATCTGAGATTTGAGATGACTTTTGACTTTGAAACTAAATTACATGATTTAATTGACGAAATTGAATTATAAATGATATGTTCGACATGAAATTATGGAATTTACTTGTGCTGTGGAAATGCTATATTTCGGGCAGAGACCCTGTTGAACTATTGATTTGATTTTGAGATTTAAATAGTTTTGAAATGAGATTCTTGATTAGTGGTATCATCCTCGGTGATTTGATAGTCTCCTCCAGACGTCGTAGATCCTGGAGTAGTCACGATCCACTGCCTGGAGATGAGTAGCTCCGAGGGGAGGCTCAATCTCAGGAGTGTGAGTTTGTATTGATATCCTCCAGACGTCATTGATCCTGGAGATGATATGACCCCAGACGTCGTTGATCCTGGGGAGGTACTCGGACGTGAGACACCCGAGTTGCACGCGTTGCATTGATATCGTGACGGGTTATTGAATATTAAGATTGGATGTTGAGGGTGGTGGTATCATGATTGATTTTGAATTATATTAACTGTTTTCTTTTACTTTGATTTATATAACTCATGTTTTATATGATATGCATGCATGTTTGTGAAAACTGGAGGGTAAGACTATTTTAATAAATGTATTTCTAAACCTCTATTTTTGTCCACTCACACCTTTACTGTTTTTGTACCCTCCAGGCCCGTGCACAGGTACCGAGGCTCGTATTGAGGCAGAAGAATAAGCAAACCGCTGCATACTCGAGTTCTGACCGTGTAGGACTTAAATCCTTGTTTGTAAATATTTCTTATGCTCTGTAAACCGGTTGACGACTAAGATAGTCAACGGTCCTAAAGACATACCTATCCCTGGTCTGACTATGTGTGTTGTTGGTTATGTGATATTATGTACTTATATATATATATATATATATATTTGGACTACTTTTGGTATTTTAAAATCATAGTCAGACGGGAGCAGGATCATTCACGATTATTGAGGTATAATCGGGATGGGTACTGTCAATCGGACCTCCTGGTCAAAAAGTCAACATTTTGACCCTTTTAACCAAAATTACCAAAATGCCCCTAAACTTCCGAACGTCATAACTTCCTCCTCGAATGTCGGAATTGAACGGGCCACCTGTCTATGAACTCGTGATGTCACGAACTACGTCACGGTCATTGGTCAAAGTCCATTTGACCGCCCGATTGAAAAGTCAACGTTTTGCCACCACTAGGGGCAAAACGGTCATTCCGTATCGTTCGTCCGATTTCGCTCTACTAATCACGGATTAGCCTCACTAATTGTGATTAGTCACTAATCTAATCATGGAATTTGGGACGGGTCGTTACAACCTTCCCTCCTTAATTAATTTCGTCCTCGAAATTCGAACCGACCTAATTCTAGTCGTTCTTCCCTCCTTAATTAGTTCTGTTCTCGAAACTCCAACTATCCTGATTCCACATCCACCTCGTGGAAAGTAGAATCAACCTCAAAACACGTGCACACTCGTACACCAACTAACCAGAACAATCCTTACTCGTCTGCAACTAGACATACCACCAACGCGCACGTCACATCAACTACATTCGACCACGTCGAATGATAGTAGCCATACGTTCTGAATTAACACTACTTGTCAAATATACCGTTTCGTTGACACAACCAACTAGACCGTTCCCTTCTCAATCACTAATCTATCCTGATCCTGCTCCCACTGGGAGCCATCAGACCTCACTCAACGATCCACGCTGACACCTCCGACAGACCGTCACCACTTGACAGTCGCCAGTCAAAAACTGACACTATACACTCGTGGCTACACTAACCTCCAACTTACTCAACCTGAGTATACACTAACAAACAATTCACCCGACCTGTGTGTAACTAGACCTATCAGAAATACCGAGACCCAGTGCACAGTATCCAACGTCCAGTTCACGACCTCAACTAATCCAATGGTATCAGAACCAATTCGACTACCAACACGCTCACCAACATACCTCTGTATAACCTATATATCGTCACCAGGCAAGACAAGTCTACCTGGTATTGTACCTCGAACAACGTACAAAGTACGCACATCTACCCATCAATCAGCTTACAACCACCTAGGTTGTAGCTAATCACGTTTCAATTATGGAGTTCACTCGTCCAATCCAACATCAGACAAATCGAAACTCCAACCCATCATCTATTTCCAATTCCAAATCCGAATCCGTAATTTCGTAAGAAATCTCGAATCCAAACTCAGAAATCATATCCATAACCATGTTCAAATCCGAATCCGAAATCATTATTCCGTAAGCTAGCATTTGGAATAACCATTCCGAACCCAATTCCATAAAAGAAAATCCACAGTCAAGCTCTAGAATCAAATCCTGAATCATCACCCAGAATCCGATTCCAAAACCCAAATCCAGAAATCCTCTTTCAAGTTCCAAAATCAAATCCTAAATCGTCATCTAGAAACCTGATTTCAAAACCTGAAATATCATTCACGTCTACCGAGACATACCAAAACCAAACCTATCGGTTACCCGCTCAACCGATTACCACGATACTATTGATTCACTTCATAGAGAAGCCAATCCCAATATCCACCAGTCATCCAACCTCGTCGGAAACCTACTCATTGGACAGCTACTCAGGTGAGTAATAAGTCATATGGGATTTACCTCGAAAACAAATTCAGTCCCAACATCCTCAACTCAGCACTCAAGTAAGAGTGATAAACTCTCCACCTATCTGGATCATCAAGGTCACGATCCAGATCCATCACTACGTCAACCGACCACAGACGTCACGATCGAGAATTGTCACGCCAACCAAAGTCCTTAACTATTTCCCACATCTAAACAGATTAGTCAACGATAAGACACGTCGAGACTGTGGGTCCTCCCCAATCACCTCGTATCGATCCTTGGCATTCCACCGTGGAAAATCAAGGGTGATACAAGATTATGACATCAAAATTCATCCTACGTGAATGCAACCAAAACCCCGTTGCACTCACCACATCATGTAAACCAACAGCGTCTGCCACCAAGCAGAAAATGAGAAATCTCAGTCATCCAACTTCGATATATTCAATTCTCCGGATGGCCCAAGATAAATCACGGGTCCACCAACCAATACACGATCGGTGTACTAGAGGCAACCAACAAAATCTACATCATCAACATCATCTACCATCATCAATCATGGTAGAATATGAGAAGTCACCCAAAATGAATTCGAAATACCCAATACCAATGCGGAAAACCCGCGTTCCATTCGTCACCTCAATCGCAACCTCTCGCGATTTCGAAGTTCTAACAAGATTGGAAGCAACATACCCGGACATCAACCACATGTCCCCTAACCAATTTAACTCTATCTGAGATCCACTCTGGGACCACAGATACCAAACATAAGCCCATCATGACGGATGTGACTCAACGTCATCACAATCACCGGCACTAGCACCAGCGCTAGTACCAGCGCCAACGCACTATCATCAACACTAGTATCAATATCAGCATCGGCACATGTGCAAAACTGACAACCCTGGATCTTCGCTCATACTGAACGACGAGCTCGTACCTCTGCTCGAATAGGAGAAACTCTGCCTCCCTCGTACCCAACAACTCTGGGTACAATCACCCTAACAACTCATACGAGAAAAGGAAACGTCCCCTGAACGTCCCCGATTCCCAACAATCGTAACTACAACCACTCTCGGTAGTAGTGCCTGCCACACACTCGTGCAGACCTCACTACCAGACATCACTATCGAGACTCCGCATCCAATAGAATCAACCGTTCGTACCAACTATTCCTTCTCCCACTCAGGGATTCCATCGACAAGTACCAACCCTGATAACTTGTCCAACCAAACTCTAACCAGTCGTAACTCGACTCAACCAAATCCGATAATCGGATAGTCACAACATCCAACCAATCGTCGGAACCTATCCTACGACATCATGAAAGACGATCCCAACTAACCATCTCACGATCCAAACTCTTAACGTAATACTACGTTTACCATTCGTAGGGTTCCACACTGTCAACCCCGTCAGAACTATGGCAACCCCGACATCTAATGCCGAACCAAAACATTTCTCGATACAGTCCTACTAACTATCGTACCGGCACCCCACTGATCAGGTTGACCACGAACTGTAGCCCATTGAGATATCACATCCTCGACATGCGTACGGAGTATTGCGCAAAATACGCTCTGGAATTCAGAGTAACATGAGCAACCATGCTCTGATACCTCATTGACAGGATCCATCCCAATCCCCCGGGGATTAGTGCGGGATGACCCTGCTCCCGTCTGACACGGAGTGTCAGACAAGGGATATTTCCGACCTTTACCCTCCCGGGCTATCAGAGTACGCCAGGATCCGGAGGAGGCATGTGATATCTCGGTCTCTGCTACAGTCCACATCCGCTGTCAACCTGAAGGGCAGTCAAAACATTAAAAGCTGTGAGTGGACAAAACAAGAGTTTATAAAATAATTGATAAGAGAAGACATTTGTACCCTTCACTAAAAAGCATGCATGCATTCGAAAACTATTTATCCAGAAAAACCATAATGAAAATGACCATACGGGCCACTGCCCAAAACCTGTGTAAACACACATCATATATCATATCATATATCTCATAAAGCATACATCATATATACATATAATTCACACAACCAATCCTGTCACGGTTTCCAAAGCTACGCGCGTGCTACCCAGGTCTCAATCCGAGTCTTCTCAAAGTCAAGATCAGTGTACGTAGACCACTGACCGTACCCGAGGTAATAGTAACCATAGCCTTCCTAAGAGTAAGGAACCCAACTGGGGGGTGACTCCACTCAGTCGGTGCTCCGTGACTACTCCGGGGTCCACCCAGGCCAACGACCCTCCCCGGAGGAGATAATAGAAGTAAAGGAAGGTATATGAATACATATATATACATACATAAACGTTCATGCCCGGTTCCCTTGAACCGTCATGATCCACAACATCCATTAACCAGGGTTCATGCCGGTTCCCATAAACCGTCATGAACCAGAATGACCTGACAAAGGTTCATGCCAGTTCCCATAAACCGTCATGAACTTGGAAATCCACGTAGGATCCCTGACCCGAAATCATAAACCGTAAAGTAACTGGGTCTCGTGCCCGAACATATGACTCAACTGGGCACCGTGCCCGATATCTAAGGGTCAGTCACGACTCCTATCATAGTGATGCGTGCAACCATCCATCCAGGACCACTCTCAATCCTGGTATGTCGCCGTGAACGAATCAACCGACGCGACCACCACAAGATCATGGTGCACTCATCACCGATCGCTATCCTGAACTGTCAGCACTCTGAAGTCGAGCCTCCCCAGGCTCTCGCGACAACGAATCGTGCATCGTGACCTCTCTGGAAGGAACACATCCCAATCTGGAGGCGAGCGTCGTATCGTTGATCGCCTTGCACATAGCACCCGTCGCGACCACGATTTAGACCCGAAGATCGTAAATAGTGTCATATGCCCGAGACAAAACCAAATGGGTCTCATACCCGAGTTTATCCATTTAGAAATCCAAAACCAAATCATTTAGACCAATAAAGACATACAGACCCATATAAGCACCGTATAAGGCTGAAACCTCGAAATACGTTCTTATACGTAACCACATACAAATGCACCCATGGCATTAGTAACAAGCATTTAAAACATATAATAAACATTTATGCATGCACCAATTTAGAAAACAAGGTCCACTCACAGACCGTCCGAAGCCGCGCCTCGATACGCGTGCCATACGACTCTTCACGCCGATCACCATCACCGGGACTTCCAAACCTGTCCAAATTAATTTAGAGGGTTACTAACTACTTATATAACCCCTCACTAAAGCCCCGTAATTTTCCAGAATTTCTAACTGTTTTTAAAACCGAACCTAAACCTTCCGATGCCCCGAAACATATCGAGATGGTGTCCGATGGACACGACACCAGTCCCAAAATGTTCGTTACATCGAATACAAGATTTCGTACGTTGGAACCTTCCCCAGATTCCCTGCCACGCGCCCTCACGCGCCGCCTGAAGTGGCTGCGCGTGGGCCTCACGCGCCTGCTACAGTACCCGTCTCCTTCCTCGCACAGTCGGTCCGGGCCGGCCGGTCTGGTCCAACCCCTGCAACTGGACCGGCGTAACCGGTCCAGGCCTCCTTCTCCCTCATTTTTCATCCGTTTTCTTCCATTTCAATTCCTAAATTCCTATTTTTGTGTTTCCTATCTAACCCAATTAACAAAACAACCTAAAACCCTCTAAATCGATCCCTAAAAATTAACCCCCACGGCCCCTGTTTTTCCCGGCCACCTTCCAGCCTTCCTCCGCCGTGAACCACCCTCCAAACCCTCCTAAAACTATCCTAGCAACCTATTTAGTTCAATGAAACCATCCAAATCGGCCCATAACAATTAAAATGGAAAATGAACAAAATCGGGTAAAACCGATTACCTCGATCGCCTCCTCCTCCGCCGTCCACGGCGGTGCGTCCTGGGCCAACCACCACGTCCTCTGGTCCTCTCTTGCTTCTCTAGTCTCTCACAAATGGTCATGGATAAAGGGTTTGGATTGTGGAGAAGAAAATGGTGGATCGGGTTTGTGTTTGGGAACAAAGAAAAGAAATGGTCGATGGTGTGGATTATGCATGAATGTGGGCTAGTGACTAGTGGATGAGTGACACTTGTCACACATCCATTGGTTACTGAAAAGTAACTGGGCCCACTAAAGACAAAACTCTCCTTTTTGTCTCGTAAAACGTGTCACTGGGAATAGTATCCTGAAACTTCCGTGAACCGTAACTTCGCCGTCGAACGTCCGAATTCGACGTGCCGCCTGTCTACGGATTCGTATCGTCCTTATCTACGTAACGGTCTTCGGCCCTCGGCCATCGGACCTCCTGGTCAAAAAGTCAACATTTTGACCCTTTTAACCAAAATTACCAAAATGCCCCTAAACTTCCGAACGTCATAACTTCCTCCTCGAATGTCGGAATTGAACGTGCCACCTGTCTATGAACTCGTGACGTCACGAACTACGTCACGGTCATCGGTCAAAGTCCATTTGACAGCCCGATTGAAAAGTCAACGTTTTGCCACCACTAGGGGCAAAACGTTCATTCCGCATCGTTCGTCCGATTTCGCTCTACTAATCACGGATTAGCCTCACTAATCGTGATTAGTCACTAATATAATCATGGAATTTGGGACGGGTCGTTACAGTGCAACTTCCCAGGGGGTCACCCATCCGGAATTGCACCAGCCTCAACTCGCTTAACTTTGGGGTTCCAATCCCCCCCAAAGCCACTGAGCTCCCAAAAGGCCTCATGCTAGATAGGTGTGTGCCTACACCTTTAAGGCACACCACCATTCCTTTCCCAAACCATTCCCCCTCGCAGGAATGTGGGATTGTTCACCGTTCCCTCCAGGATACGGGTCTTACATGAGGGCATTATCGTAATGTGGCTAAAATAGGGGGAATAGTTGACTTTTCTTACGGTCGGGTTTTGACACGTTGACCTAGGACCATTAGGTAGATCTCGTTGTTCTGAATTCAACGACAGGCGGCACGTGTTCATCGGACGTCGGACGGATTAGTTACGGGTCTAAAACGGTAAGGGTATTATCATAAATTTAGACTCAGGAGGGGCATTTTGGTCTTTTGCACATTGGGAATTGTGCAACAGGATAGGGACAGGTGTACAACTGAGATTGGGACAATTGTGAGAGGGTTGAGAGGATTGTGACATGTGGCAGGGACTTAGTGGCTTCTAGACGGGTTCACGGGTCCAAATAATTGGGGGTGTAACCGTGCATTTGAGAAAAACAGAGATAGAGTGAGGCTGAGAGGAAATCGATCGATGGCCGGGAAGGGGTGAATGTTGTGAGCTGGTGAGAGTGAACAGAGGTTAAGGGAGAGTTGTGGAGTGAACTGGGGTGGGTTGTGTGATCGTGAGTGAGTGAGAAGGAAGGGTGAGTTCATGGGAAAAACATAGAGAGCTGAGGGAGTTGGTGGTGGTGTGGCCGTGTGTTGCTCCAATTGGACTCGAGAAGAAGCTGAGAAGGCTCTGTGGACTCCAGGGAACGCGGCGGCGAGCACGGTGGTGGACGGCTGCAGGTAATTTCTAATCCCCGTTCGTATGCTCTGTTTTGCCGTGATTTTCAAACGGGAAGTCGTGGGTTTTGAGTACGAGTCGAGGGATTTGGTGAGTTGGGTGAGCTTTAGTGAGGTCCTAGGAACCGTCTAAGGTGGTTGCCGTGACGGGGGAAGACTTGGGTGGCCGGATCGTGAAACAAAGTTTTGGGGAGGTTTGATTTCGAGCTTGAGACGACGGGTAGGAGGCTGTGTCGAGGTGTTAGAGTGTGGGGAATAGGTTGCTTAGGACTGGACGAAGAGTCTGGTGAAGAGAGGGAAGAAAACGGTGAAGGAACGGCGGAGAACCGGGTGCGCCGGTTCAGGCCGGTTCGCCCAAGGTAGACGATGATGAACAGTGATCGTGTGCAGGCGCGTGAGGCCCACGCGCAGCCACTTTGGGCGGTGCGCGGGGGCGCGTGTAGCGGTTCTTGGGAAAACGGTCACCATAGTTTTTGGTCCAGGAGTTATAACGAGTCTAATGGAATTAGTTTCGGGTTAATCGGACGTCGATTCGAAGTAGTTCTACGAGGTTGAAAGTTTAGGGTTCCGGTTCATTACGTTTAGGACTCGGGAATTTTTGGGGAAAATTAGGAGAGTCTTGATAGAAGTATTAGTGACGTTCTTTGGTGACTTGTGACAGGATCGGGACTTCCCAAGGAAGCTGAGGAACGTACGGGACGTACAGGGCGCGAGTGACGTGCCGGTGACTGTGAGTGGACCCCTTCTCTATAACTGAGCATGCATAACTGCTTTTAATTACTTGTTTTATGGTTTTCATTATGATTTTATGATTATTGAATGCTTTATATCTGTTTTATGAAATGGTACAGTTTTCGAGGAAATTACGCATTTGGCAAGTTTTACGAGAAAGGCTTGATTACTGATTATGATGCCATGATTTGGGATTTCAAATGATCAATGGTTTTGGAACATGATTTTGATGTTCAAGGCTTTCGGTTTTGAAATCGGATTTCGGAAACGGAATTTGGTTTTAAAGTTGGAAAGTGGATTTCCGGATTTGGGTTCGGAATGACGGTTCTGGACGCCGGAAGGGCTTCAGACCAATGATTTCGGATTCGGGTTTGGATGTGGATTTAGAAATGGTTTTAAAATGGTTTTGGATTGGATTTGCTGGATCTGATTATTGGGTTTAAAGACCCGGATATTGTGATTGGCGGGGGACGGGCCCGGATTGGGTTTAAAGACCCGGATTGAGTTTAAAGACTCGGATATATTGATATTTTCCCCGTAGGCCTGTTGAGTTTAAAGACTCGGGAGTTTAAAGACTCGGATATTATTGAGGCCTGGATTGAGTTTAAAGACTCGGGAGTTTAAAGACTCGGATAGGTCCAGCAGGTTTGATCGGATAATGATTGGTTGAAACTTATGTTTTATGACGTGGTTTTTATGATGCTTATGACATGATTTCTATAATTGTTTTTATGATGATTCTGCAAATGTTTTTATGACAATCTTTATGTGATTTGTAACGGATTTCAGTAAATGGGTTATGCATGTGTGATTTCAAAACAGAGGGCTAAAACCCCGGTTTTATTATGAAATGGTTTTCGGAAAGTATTTTATTATTTATGGTCCACTCACACCTTCTGTTTTAAATTGCCCTCCAGGTCATGGAGCTAGCGCGGGGGTTGACGTTGAGGCAGCGTCGGAGGCATAGAATACTCGAGAGTGACCCTGGAGTGCTTTAAATTTTCCGTTGTGCGTGTACCTAGTTTATCAGTTTTCTTTGCTTTGTATTTTGGTACTATGCTTTGTAACACTTTGACTTCAGGATGTTTAAATTTTCTCCTGCGTCTGGCATGTATTTGGTGATTTTTCGTGAGTTTACTTTAGTTGCGTGTCGGGGTGTCAGACGGGAGCAGGATTTACCTCGGTTTTCGGGGTGAAATCCGGGTGGGTCTTGACATGATAGATCAATGAAGTGGGGATCAATGTTTAACCGCTGGTCTTAGATCTATGAATTTCCAATAATGCTCAAATGTGTTTAGAGGGTCGGTTTGCACGTCTCTCACTCCTCGTATAAAGCTGCTTGATGTTTTGCTATATATATATATTAAGTATAATATTATACTTGAGTGAGTCTATTTGGGGACTCCGGGCACATAGAGAGAAGTATTGACGCGTTGGGGATGTGATTGTCTTGAAAATATGCATTGGACTTGGCCCACACATGTAAGTGTAGCAGTTCATTGGTGAGGGATCAACGGAGTCCACTCAAGATATAGTCTGTTCACACCATATCGGTCCAGATCGACCAAGGGGCCCAGACTGACCAGGAGGCCCAATCCTCTACCAAATACATCAGTCCACACCGACTCTAGAGGCCCAACCCTCCGTTGGTCGGCACGTCGGCCCAGACCAACCCAGAGGTCCAGCCCTCTGCTAGTGCCGTGCTACAGGCCGACTCTAGAGGACTAACCTCCATCGGTTAGTATGTCATGTGACGATCCGTCCCAAATTAGTGGGATTAATTAAGGATTAATTACGGATTAGCGAGACTAATTGGAGATTAGACGAGAATTAGCGGACGTTCGGGCGAAATGACTATTTTGCCCCTAGAATGGGCGAATCATTGACTTTTCGTTCAGGCTGTCAAATGGACTTTGGCCGATGACCGTGACGAAGTTCGTGAAGTCACGAGTTCATAGACAGGTGGCACGCTCGATTCCGACGTTTGAGGAGGAAGTTATGACGTTCGGAAGTTCAAGGGCATTTTGGTAATTTGGGCCAAATGTTGACTTTTTGACCGAGAGGTCCGATGGCCGAGGGCCGAAGACCGTTACGTAGATGAGGACGATATGAATCCGTAGACAGGCGGCAAGTCGAATTCGGAAGTTCGACGACGAAGTTACGGTTCACGGAAGTTCCCAGTTACTATTCATGATGACGCGTTTTACGAGGAACTTTTGGACTTTAGTGGGCCCAGTTGCTTTTCAGCAACCAATGGATGAGTGACGTGACACAACAGAATTGGTTGAGGAAAAGGAAGTCACTCATCCACTAGCTACCCTTCCATATACATGAATATCATCCCTTGCATTTTGCATCGATCATTCCCATTTCAACCCACCAAACCCGATCCACCCTTCACCCAAAATCCAAACCCATGACCCTAGGACCAAGACTGAGAGGCAGAGAGGGAGAGGAGGACCAGATGGAGGTGGCTGGATGGCCAGAACCGCCGTGGACGGCGGTTGGAGGAGGCAAAACCGAGAGGTACTCGGTTTGCCCAAATTTCCTTTTTGTTTTGATTTCAACGTTTTAGATTGTTTTGGATGATTAGGATGAAGTTTTTGAGTTAGTTAGAAGATGTTAGGGTGGTTTTGGTGGCGGTTGGTGGCTGAGGAAGCCCTGGGGTGGCCGGGAAAAACAGAGGTCGTGAGCCTCTTTGGACATGGTTAGGTTTTAGGAGGTTTTGTTTGGTTTTGTTGATTGGGTTAGAATGGAAATGAGAAAATAGGATTTTTGGGATTGAAATGGGACAAAACGGACGAGAAATGGAGGAGAAAACGAGCCGAACCAGTCACACCGATCCAACTGGACCGGCCAACCAGTGAACCGGCCGTCGCAGGGAAGAAGACGCACTGTGCAGTGGCGCGTGAGGCCCACGCGCAGTGCAATCTGAGGGCGCGTGCAGGCGCGTGAGGAAGAATTTGAGGGTGGTTCCAACATGTGAAATCATCCATTCGATGTAACGAACATTTTGGGACTGGTTTCGTGTCAATCGGACATCGTTTCGATATAGTTCGCGACGTCCGAAGGTTTAGGTTCGAGTTTAAAAATAGTTAGAAATTCCGGAAAATTACGGGACTTTAGTGAGAGGTTATATAAGTAGTTAGTAACCCTCTAAATTAATTTGGACAGGTTCGGGAATCCCGGAGGCGACGTTTGACCCGGGAGACGATTATGGCACGCATATCGAGGCGCGGCTTCGGACGGTCTGTGAGTGGACCCTTCTTTCGAAATTGATGCATGCATAAATGTTTTATAAGTATTTTAATATATGTTTTGTGATTCCATGAGTGCATTTGTTTGTGGTAGCCTAGGATTTACGTATTTGTACGTATTTCGAGATTTCCGATTTTATACGATGCATATACGTTCTAGGTTTTCAACGAGGGTTTAATAAATGGATTTCAGATTTAGAAATATGAAATCGGGCATGAGACCCATTTGATTTACGAACTATCGGACTTGGCTTCCGTTTGATTCGACGAGGAATCGGACCGAGGGTCCATTTGTGTTATACGATTGGGCCGGGGGCCCAGTTGATTTACGATTCGGGTTTGAGGCCCAGTTAGTAGTACTATCGGGCTTGATGCCCCGTTGATTTATGATATCGGGCCTGAGACCGATTTAGTTGAGATAACGGGCTTAGGGCCCTATTGGTTGTAAAATCGGACTGGAGGTCCTGTTGAGTTGTGGTTCGGGCTTAGGGCCCAGTTATTCGTGTTATCGGGCTTGAGTCCTAGTTCAGTTTGTGAAATGAGAATTCTGGCATAAGACCCAGTTGAACTGTGGATTTAGGCCGAGGCCTATGAAATGGATTTGAATCGGATTCGCGGAATCCTATTGAGATGATTCGGGTATGAGACCTAATTGAAAGTGATTTGAGAAAGAAAGAACAGAGTAATTGAAAATGTATATGAAACCCTCCATATGTTTATATGGTCTCCTCCAGCGTCGACCTGGAGAGTCACGATCCACAGACCAGAGTGGGTATCCCCATAGGGATCCCGTTCCAGGAGTGGTGGTTACTTATATTGTTGTGGTCCCGGACCAGATTCCAGAGGGATATGTGGACTAGATCCAGTGAGAGAGCTCGGACTAGATCCAATGATTGAGCCTCCCAGATGGAGATTCCTGGGAGAAGACTCGGAGTGAGACCCCGAGTACTGTGCACACTAGATAGAGAGGATTGATATCGTGACTATATCGGGGATGTGTTCCCTAGGGGCTGTGTGCCCCGAGTTGGCATCTTCTCGGAAGTACCACGGATGGGTTATACGTATGACGGTACGTATGAGATTTTATGGAAAAGTGATTTGAGGGCGGAGACCCTGTGTTTTGTGTTTCAGAAAGTAATTTGGGGCGGAGACCCCGTTTGTGATATGTTGAGAATGGTTTTGGGCGGAGTTCCCACACGTTATGATTTGTAAGTTTGCGATTTCGGGTCGAGGACCCAATTGGATTTATGGGTCATGACGGTTTATGGGGACCGGGCATGAACCCTTGAATGATTTTGAGATGTTTGACAAATAGTTTTATAAATGTTTTGCTAAATGGTTTTTGGAATGCATGCATATTCTTTTACGAAGGGCATAAATATCTTTACTTGAAAAGGTTTTTAATAAAATTATTATTTTGTCCACTCACAGTTTTTGTGTTTTTAATGCCTTTCAGGTTGATCGCGGATGCGGGCTGTAGCAGAGACGAGATATCACTCCCCTCCTCCTACGATCCTGATGCACTCTGATAGCCCCGGCGAGGGCAGAGATGGAATTTTCCCTGGTCTGACACGTGGTGGCAGACGGGATCAGGCAGGTCCCACGTTAATCCCGGGGGATTTGGGACCGGTCCTAACATGTCAGGCCCAGACCGACCCGAGGGCCCAGTACCTCTGCCCAACACAAGCCCAAGGGGCTCATGCCCACTCAAACAAGCAAACCCTAATAAGGCCTGGCCAACACCGACAGGTGGACATCCCCTACCTCCACGTGTTGGCCCCACAGCAGCTGACATTTGTCCCACATCGTGAGAATATAATTATTATACTCACCACACCCATACAAAAAGGGTTCATCTGTCACATAAAAGTAATTAAGCATTTACTATTGATAACTACTTTTAAAGTATACTTTTTACCACTCCTTACCACTCAGACCGACTATTGACTTGGGTGTCGGAGTACCTTTGGGTTGGTACCACACCGGTCCCTATACTCTGACCGACCAACAAATTTTCTCTCTTGCGGGCCTCTTTGAAGGCACGTGGCAGAGCAGCATTCGCTCCCTAAGTTGGCACATTTTGTGCATCAACAGTTTGACGCCTTCTGTGGGAAACTGATTAAGTTTGCCCTCTACTCTACCGAGCCAAGCAAAACGTTACCCTCCCATCCTCCAGGCATGCAGGACAACGTAGATGGCAAAGTTACACCCGCACTCGGTCGAGGCCAAGAAACACCTCCTCCGATGTGCTCTGGGAATTGGAAAAGTTACAAGGTGACATGGCCGAGATTAGAGCCAACGACTCGCAGGCCGAGGTGCACTACACTGACCTCGATTGTAACAACCCGTTCCGAGAATTGGGATAAGTAGAGTGTTTAAGGTGTGATTAGTAAGGTTAATCAGGGGTTAGGTGGTCCCGAGGGGTCCGGGAACTTAGAATGACGATTTTGCCCCTGGGTCGGGCAGAAATGTTGACTTTTATTTCGGGTGGTCAATTGGAGATTGACCAGTGACCAGGACGTAGTTTAGGACGTCACGAATCCATAGGCAGGTGGCACGCCTGATTCCGACATCCGAGGAGGAAGTTGTGATGTTCGGAAGGTTGAGGGCATGACCGTAATTTTGGTAAAATAGGAGGAAAAGTTGACTTTTTGAATAATTGAGTTTTGGTAGGTTGACCTAGGATGGTTAGATAGTTCTTGTCGTCCTGAGTTCGATGACAGGCGGCACGTGTTCATCGGACTTACGAGGCGAGAGTTACGGGTCTAGAAAGTTTCGGTAAAACCGTAAAAATGTGTTAAACAGAAGGGTATTTTAGTCTTTTTGGGTTTATGGGGATTTGTCCAGAGAGAGAAGGAATGGACGGCTGGAGTTAATCAGGTGAGATAAGGATGGATGGGATGGTGACATGTGGCAAGTGTGTAGTGGGTTATGGGGGATTCTAAGGTGTGTGCACGGTTCTATTTTTAGGGTGTACCCGTGCCCGTGTTCATGTTTGTGCGCAGAAGGAAACAGAAAACAGAGGGAGATCGTGAAGGGAATTGAGGGCGGTGGTGTGTGTGTTGATGAATGGTGAGTGTGTGAGGGTGATCAGAGAGTGAGAGAGAGCAGTTGAGACGGTTGGGAGGTGAGGAATTGTGGTGTGTACAAGTGGGGAGCCACGGGAACCAGGGAGGAACTCAGGGGGGAAAACGGAGAAGATTGAGGGCTTGTGGTGGTGCGGTGGCCGTGCACGGTGCAACGAAGATCGCGGTGGTGTCGTGAGGGCTGTGGGGAGTCGACCAGCCCAGGAGGAGCTCACGGCGGCAGCAGGAAACAGGTAATTCCCTCATCCCCGTTTCGGTACTCTGTTTTCCGTTGAGGTTCAACGTGGAAGTTGTGGGTCTAGGGTGAGAGTCGAGGGAATTGGAGGTCAGGGCGAGGTTCAGGAGAGTCCTAGGCGTCGACTAGGTTGGTCGCCGTGACGGGGAGGTACACGGCGGAGCTCAGTCGAAGATGGGTCTCTTTTACCCTGTTTCGGCAGTGAACTTCGAACGGTAAGTCGTGACGATTGGGGTTGAGTCGAAGGTCTAGGCGAGTTGGGTTAGGTTCAGTGAGGTTCAGGGCAGAGTTTGGTGAAGCCACCGTGAAGGGTGGTGAGCTGGGTGGCTGGATCGTGAAACAGGGGTTGTTGGCAGTCTGCGTTCGAGCTTTAGTCGACGGGATTGAGGCGGTGTCGAGGTCTGAGGAGCTGTGGAATGGTTATATTGGAACTGGACGAAGCTTTAGGTGAAGAAAGGGAAGGAAATCGTGCAGGTACGGCGGTGAACCGCTGACGCCGGTCTGAGTTGCAGACCACTGTGGCGAACCGGGTTTGTCTGAGGAAGACGGTACACTGTAGCAGGCGCGTGAGGGCCACGCGCAGCCACTTTGGGCGGCGCGTGGGGGCGCGTGCGGCGGCGATGGGGAAAACGGTCAACATGACTTTTGGTCTAGGAGTTGTGGTGAGTTCAATGGAGTTGGTTTCGGGTTAATCGGAAGTCGTTTGAGTGTAGTTCCGCGAGGGTGAATGTGTAGGGTCCCGGGGTTTTAAGTCTTCGGTCCGGGGATTTTTGAGGGCATTTAGGTGAGTGTTGGTAGACGTATTAGTGACGTAATTTGACGGTGATTGACAGGATCGGGGTTTCCCGAGGAAGCCGAGGAACGGGCTGGACGTTCGGGACGCGAGTAGGGCTCAGTACTGTGAGTGGACCCCTTCTCTAAACTTGAACATGCATAACTGCTTTCTATAATGGTTTTATGGTTTTAATCATGATTTTATGTTTATCGAATATGTTTGGTTGGTTTTGCTTGATTACCCGTTTTTCGAGAAAAAGACGGTTTTGGCACGCTTTTCGAGAAAAGGGTAATTTTGGAAATGTTTTCGGGATTTCAAGGGATTTTGGAACATGCTTTTGAGAATCAAGGTTTTGGTTTTGAAATCGAGATTGACCATTGGACTTTGGTGTAAAGTTGGAAAGTGGACTCCGGATTTGGGTTCGGAATGACGGTTCTGGATGCCGGAAGGGCTTCAGACCAGTGATTTCGGATTCGGGTTTGGATGTGGATTGGTAAATGGTTTTCAAATGATTTTGAGATTGGATTTGCTGGATCTGGATATTGGGTTTAAAGACCCGGATATATTGGACGGGGGACCGGCCGGATTGGGTTTAAAGACCCGGATTGAGTTTAAAGACTCGGGAGTTTAAAGACTCGGATATATATAGATTTTCCCTCGTAGGCCTTGAGTTTAAAGACTCGGGAGTTTAAAGACTCGGATATGATTAAGGCCTGGATTGAGTTTAAAGACTCGGGAGTTTAAAGACTCGGATAGATCCAGCAGGTTTGATCGAGAAAATGATGATTTGGTGGTTATGGTTTTGATACGGTTTCTGATACTCATATTATGGTTTCTTATGGTATTTTATAGTGTTTCTGTTTCTTATGATGTTTATAATGGTTATTTTATAAATGTGTTTATAACTGTTGGTTATGCATGTGGTTTCAAAACGGAGGGTTTAACTCGGTTTTCTTATAAAATGGTTTTTGAACTTTTGTACTTTTTGGTCCACTCACATTTTTTGTTTTAATTGCCCTCCAGGTTGTGGAGCTAGCGCGGGGTCTTGACGTCGAGGCAGAGTCTGAGGCATAGAAGCGACGTGAGGGATCCTAGAAGAGTTTAAAGGCTTCTGTGTGCGTGTACCTTCTCAGTTTTTAGTTTTCTTGTCATGTAGTGCTATGCTCTGTAAACGATAAGGATTCTGGGATATTTTGTATTTACTCCTGCGTTTGACTGGGTTCGAGTAAGTTTTACTTGAGTTTTGTGTCGGGGAGTCAGACGGGAGCGGGATTTACCTCGGGTTTCGGGGTGAAACCGGGGTGGGTCCTGACATCGATGGGCAGTACACCGAGGTTGTCGCCTAGCTACAGGCCGCGCAGGCCGAGCTGAATGCCTGTCGCACCCAGGACGAGATCCGCGGGACTGACCAGGCCATGGCCGACTGCTCCAAGTGCCGAAAGGGTCCACTGGGCAGCCGATAAGGGAAAAGCCGCCACTAGGACCGCACCGACCGAAAAGGTCCAAAAAATTCTAGTCATACTCGGGAAGGGCACTCAGGGGACCAGGATCTACCGCGGCGCTAGCGAAATTCTGAGCAGCACCTCCAGACCTGAGAACATGCAGCTCAGTCCGATCAAGTTCGAGTTCCCTTGGGAAAAGGGTATGCAAACGGTAAAACAAACCGATCAGACACAACCCAAAACTAGCCCACAACAGTACTCTTTCATCAGGAATAACACCCACATATCTGTTACGGAAGGAGCATACTCCTCCCAGGAGATACTCAGCGTGCGACGATTCGATCGCCCCCCACGTAGTAACAGATCCAGGGGAAACCGAGTGAATTCAGGCCATCAGGACGCACCGAGACCTCCGCAGGTCACCGACTGCCCTTGCCCGAGCAAGGCTCCCACTGCTGACCCAATCGTCCAACAACTTCTTGACCGGGTAAAGTGTCTCGAGGCCGAGAAGGGAGCCCGTCAGACACATACTTGGGGTGGACCCAACACAAGCCCCTTCACAGATCGGATTAATTTCTTCCAGCACGGTCACACGATCAAACTACTCAAGATCCCCCTCTACACGGGACATACAGATCCAATCAACCACCTGAGCAACTTCCGGTCAGCTGTCACCTTCTCGAGCTTGATCGATGAGGCCCGTTGCCTAATTTTCAGTTCCACCTTCACCAAGGCCAGAATCAACTGGTTCTACTGACTGGAACCCGGCTCCATAGACTCCTTCGCCCAGCTCACTAAGGTCTTCCTGAACTAGTTCATGATTCAGACTGACATGCTATTTTTGGCCGAAGACCTTTTCCTCCTAAAGCAAGGGGAGACCGAGACGATGTGCTAGTACGCTGCCCGCTTCAGCCTGGAGTACTCCAAGTGCATTGAGCCAGACAACAAGACAGCCTTTACCGCATTCATGGGCGGTCTGTGCGAATCGCAATTCAGGTACGCCGCACATACCCAAGGTTGGTCCACTTATAATGAGTTGATGCAACATGCAGTTATTCACGCTAAGGCCGAGCTACTGACTTGCAAGGGCAGTGCTACAATGGGCAACACCTACTGACCCAGCCCTAGGCATTCGATCGACATATACCAACTGAGCCACTCCAACCCTCAGTCTGCTCCTCAACAAGCCTCTCCGAGCTAGAACCAACACCAAAATTCCCCAAGTGGGAAGAGAAAGGACTACACCCCTTCCTACAGCCCGGGGAAGAAGGGGAAAAACTACGGCCTCCACGGTCATCATCATGGGCAGGGCCAACATGGGCAAAGGCCCGACCACCACCGAACCGAGTGCCCTCCCCCTCAGTCCATGTGTGAGACCTACACAATTCTGAACACCTCCTACGAAAATGTGTTGATGAACGTGGATGATATGATTCCCAAGCTGACCTGGGAACCTAGCAAGGGCCGACTGGCCAAAAACACTGGCATCAACTACTAGTACCACAACATTGGCCAATGTCTGGCTTTCAGGGATCTAGTGGAGGCGCTGGTCCGAGACGGCAAGGTCAACACTATCACTGGTGGTACTTCCATCTCCTCACCACTGGCATCGAACTGAGCCAAAAAAGACTTCCTCCGCAACATAAAGCACAACCAGCAGGTCTTCCAGGTTGCGGAAGGGCGAGCTCGGAAGGTGGCACGCACCAGTTGGGAAGTCATATCCTTCTCGGAGGAGGAAGAGCACGAGGTGACCTACCCACACGACGACCCGCTCGTCATCCGAGCTAGCATCAACAACTTCGATGTCGGTTGGATCATGGTCGACATTGGCAGCTTGGTGAATGTCATTTTTATGGAGGCCTACAAGCAGCTTCAGCTCAGGGAAAATGAGCTAGACCAATCACCTTCACCACTTTTCAGTTTCACGGGGGACTCCATTGCCCCGGTCCGCACGGTCAACCTTCCCCTCACAGTCGGTGAAAGTCCGAAGCACGCCACGGTCTTGGCCCCCTTCCTCGTGGTCCACTGCCCCAGTACCTACATTGTCATCCTGGGTCATGGTCTGATTAACCAGCTCCGAGCAGTCATCTCCACCCACCTACTGCTCATGAAATTTTTTACCCCAAAGGGCATCGGGCAGGTCCAAGTCGATCACATGGCAGCTCAAACCTGCAACTCTGTCACTCTTGCCTCAAAAGACATCACCCAAACTGCGGAAACCCTGACCGTTACCGAGTCCGCCTATAAGGCCGACCTAGTGGACCCCTCTATGTCCCAGCACCTGTGGAACGGATAGATCGAAGATCCCCGTGATAACTCCACAATGCCGCACCCTCAGCTGATCGAGGAGGTAGAGAAAGTCGTCCTCTCGCACTACTTCTCCAACAGAAAGGTCAAAATCGAGACTACTCTGAGCCCAGCTCTCCGAGCTGACTTTATCAAGTTCATGTGTGACAATACAGAGGTCTTCGCGTGGTCTTATGCTGACATGCATGAAATCTCGACAGACTTCATTTGCCACTGACTCAACATCAGCCCGAGCTTCAAACTGGTGAAGTAAAAGCGGCGCATCTACGAAGCTGAGCGAACAGAGGCCATGAAGGCAGAAATTATCAAACTCAGCACTATCCACTTCGTCCGCAAGGCCGTATCCGCAGTCTGCGTGACCAATGTTGTTTTGATAAAGAAACCCCTCTGGTGCATGGCGCATGTGCATTGACTTCACTAACCTGAATAAGGCATGCCCCAATGACAGTTTCCCTCTGCCCAAGATCGACCAACTAGTCTACGCCATTCCCGAACACGAGCTCCTCAGTTTCATGGATGCTTATTCAAGATATAATCAGATCTTTATGAACCCAGATGACCAGATACACACCACATTCCGTACCGACCAGAGTCTATTTTGCTACAATATGATGCCCTTTGGTCTGAAGAACGTTGGGGCGACCTACCAGCGACTAGTCAACTACATGTTTTCTGAGCAGCTCGGTAAGACCATGGAAGTCTACATGGAAGACATGCTAGTAAAAAGTGAGACGACTGACCAGCACATCACCAATCTCACCCCAGATGTTCGCAGTCCTCAAAAGGTTCAGGATGCGGTTGAATCCAGCCAAGTGTACCTGCACACAAAACATCTCGGTGAGTCACTTTCATACCAATTCATACCAAAGATAAATAACGACAGGTCGGAGACCGACCCTCAACACTTAGATCCTAAACGAGGAGGGGAGGACTCGTCCTCCCCAGTTTCCACTGACGTATATGAACTTGTTCTTATACATTTTCTGGGAGGACGGTAGACCGTAGATGAACTCCCCCCGAGTCATCCTATCCTTGCAACGAGCATGTACCCAGCCCGTGCTTTGTTGCTGTTGAGTAAACTCGTAGAGGTGGATGACCTGGGCGTAGGTTAGTGGATTTTCCCCCGCTCTGAAGAAAGCCGTGTATAGGCTGACGAGACTGATCCACACATTCGGGTTCAGTTGACCGAGGGCCACGTCTAGCCCTCGGACCATCCTCCTCAGCCACGGGTACAGTGGCAGCCGGGCACCATGACTACACAGCTCGGTGTAGAACAAGGCCCAACCTTCAGGCGCCTCACTCGAGAGCTCGGTGGGGCCGACCACCCGCAACCCAACATCCAAGGGCACCTCCTACACCGAGCGGAACTTCTTTATCGATGCCTCTATCTCGCGGTTCTCATAGGCATCTATCGATCATAAGACCGTGTTGATAGACTCCTCGGCTGGCGCCTCGGCCGTCCTAGCTGTGCTCACGCTGGCAGATCTTTTCCTACTGGGTTGACCCTTCTCTTCTACCCTAGACCGACCAGAAGCCGACACTTCACTATGGTCCCCCTTGTTGGGTTTCTTCACGGATGGCCTCGTCTATGTTTCCTCCACCGAGGGCTCCGCCTCCAACGAGGAGCTCCGTCGGTCCCCCTCGTCGTAGTCTCATACTTCGTTCGACTACCTATCTCTATCAGACATCGGAAAATGAGAACAGAGACAAAAAAAAACACTTATTGGTCACCTACCACTATGTTCCCAAGATCGAACCAACGTCCGACTCCCAGTTCATCCATGGTTCCCGCAGAAAAACAAAAAAGCACGTAACAAGGGAATGTGGTTATACCTTGTTATTCTGAAAAGGTCGCCCTCGCTGGAAATTGTACCGCCGTAGGTTTTCTCAAAAGATGCTTGTAGGAAATTGCCTCAACACAGACAAATTTCAGAAACCAAAAGTGCGAGAAAGTGAAAAGGTTAAAATGTTTTTTCACCCACTATTTATAGTCACAGGTCGGCAGCCGAAGAGTCCTCTTCGTTTCGGGTGACATTTATTACCATGCCAACTGTCTTCCACAGACCCCACGTGGTCCTGCACGCCTAGCTAGCACCCAACAGTCACGAAACCCAACGGTCACACCGACCAGCCAGCGATACAGATGGGTCCTCGACTTCCACACTTACTGGCACAACACGGATTGCCCTCGATTTCCCCACCCACACCAACCGACTCACATCCGTTCGGTCTCCCCTCCGCCTCCCACCACTGATTACTCTGCTCGGTACACCCCATCGCTTGGGGGACTTGAGGTATGCACATCCGGTCTGGGGCACTCTTTTTTACAAGTCCCCCATTGAGAAATTCCACCTCGGTCACGAACTTGGGGGACTTCTGTTCACACCATATCGACCTAGACTGACCAAGGGCCCAGACTAACCAGGAGGCTCAATTCGATACCAAATACATCAACCTAGACCGACTTCAGAAGCCCAGCCCTCCGTCGAACGACACGTCGACCCAGACCGATCTTGAGGTCCAGCCATCTGCTAGCACCGTGCCATAGGCCGACTCTGGAGGACCAACCTCCGTCGGTAGGTATGTCAGGCCCAAACCGACCTGAGGGCCCAGTACCTTTTCCCAACACAAGCCTAAGGGCCTAGGCCCACTCAGACAAGTAAACCCTAGTAGGGCCTGGCTAGCACCGACATGTGGACGTCCCCTACGTCCACGTGTCGGGCCCACAACAGCTGACATTTGTTCCACATCGAGAGAATATAATTATTATACTAACCACACCCATACAAAAAGGGTCGATTTGTCACATAAAGGGAACTAAGCATTTATTATTGACAACTACTTTTATAGTACACTTATTACCACTCCTTACCACTCAGACTGACTACTAACTTGGGCGTCGGAGTACCTTTGGGCTGGTATCACACTGGTGCCTATACTTTGACTGACCAACAAATTCCCTCTCTTTCAGGTCTCTTTGAAGGCACGTGGCAGAGCAGCATTCGCTCCCTAAGTTTGCACATTTTATGCATCAATAGGGTCAAATGTTGATCAGGCTTTGTCCTTAATATATGACAACCCCATATATTTGCTATAGACCGAGCTACCAACCTATATTTGGTGTTGGGCTTGTATGTAGCTTGACCATTAGAGTAGTTGTACCGATATGATAATAGATTTGTGTCGAACAGTCTATTAAATTCTGGTAGTTAGGGAGACTTTGGTAGAGAGAAGAAAATGTCTTTAGATGACTAGAGTTGTTGTTGTAGTAGGTTGCTCGGTGTTTTTGGCCTTGTAGGTTTCTGCAGGTGTGAGGAAGAGAGAAAACCAACATAGTTTTTTGTTACGTTTCCCACATACAGCGCCAAACTGTTGAAGTATAAAATTTTCCAACTTAGAAGTGGGTAGATTACACTCACCCAAGAACACAAACATGTACGTGGTTCACCTAAATCGGGCTATGTCTATGGTGTTACCCCATTCTCATTAGAATAATGGTGTTTATTTGTATATAATACAAGAGGATTAGAGCCTTTAGAGAGAAAATAATAGGACCTCAACCGGTCCTGCTCCCGTCTAACAACTCGTGTCAGACTAGAGATTTTTCCAATTTTATTTGTGTTCATAATTTATGAGATTAACCAAATTAAACCCACCCTTACAGTGTTACCGCCCACGTCCAACCTACTAACCACGTCAAAAAGTTGAAGTTTCTTATTTTATTTAGTCTAAAACTTGTTATTATTCACAAACATTATGTTTCGTTATGACCACAAAATAGTTACAATAATTAAGATTATTTGCATATTCATTTAAGAAAATCCTCTTCACATAAACCATACTCATAACCAACCCTTCCTTTATCACTTGTCTAAAATTTCCATTTGTCAATATTAGTATTATAAATCTATTAACACTCCAATATAACTTTATTAAAATCCTTAACACCACAACTTCAATAATAATACGATCACACATATATAAGTGTAGCAGTTGGTTGGTGAGGGATCAACAAAGTCCACTCAAGGTGGGTCAAATGTTGATCGGGTTTTCTCCACAATATATGACAAAGCCAAATATTTGCTGTGGATCGAGCTACTAGCCCTATATTTGGTGTTAGGCTTGTATGTAGCTTGACCATTAGAGTAGTTGTACCGATATGTCCATATATTTGTGTCAAATGGTCTATTAAATTTTGGCATTTAGGGAGACTTTGGTAGAGAGAAGAAAATGTCTTTAGATGACTAGAGCTGTTATTGTAGTAGGATGCTTGGTGTTCTTGGACATGTGGATTTCTACAGCTGTGAGGAAGAAAGAAAACCAACATAGCTTTTTGTTACGTTTCCCACAAACAGCGCCAAACTATTTAAGCATAAAATTTTCTAACTTTGAAGTAGGTAGACCACACTCACCCAAAAACACAAGAATGTACATTGTTCACCAAAATCAGGTTACGTCTACGGTATTATCCCATTCTCATCAGCATAGTAGTGTTTATTTGTATATAATACAATAGGCTTAGAGCCTTTAGAGAAAAAATGATAGGACCATAACCTGTCCTACTCTTGTCTTAACCAGACCCATCCCGATCCCCCTAGGACCACCCGAGGATGTGTCCTACTCCCGTCTGACAATAACTCTAAAATACCGAATTTACCCTTAACGGGTTTAAAGTTTTTCGAATTAAATAAATAAAGTCAAACATACGAGTTTAGAGTTCTACACTGTTAGACCAAGTATAGTACAAATACAAAATACGAGTGCAAATGTCAGGTTACAAAATGGTGTTCACCCTACCCAACAGGGTGTACAGGTGCGCAACAACGAAATCTATGCCTCGGACTCTGGGTCCTCCTCCTTTACCTCGGTAGCACGGCCTGGAAGGGTCAATAAAACAATAAAGAGTGAGTGGGCCGAAAATAAACAATGTTTACTAAACTAGTTTAATAATATAATAATCATAAGGTTTTACCCCTCCGTTTTCAAACTTGCATGCATTGAGTCAAAACATAAGTAATCGGAATCGTATCATAAAATCATATAATCATATATAACCGAATAGGGAAAAGAAATCATAATAATAGTGTACTGTAAAAAACCAACCCCGACATCCCTGATGTTTGGCATCCCCGATGCCTAATAATGTCATGGTCCCAAGGCTACACGTGCCACTCGGGGTCTCAATCCGGAGTCTCCCCAGGGTCCACCCAGGTCAATGACCCTCCCTGGGGGTATTATCCATAATTGCACTCTTGATCATGAGCTACCCTTCGGGCAGCCCCTCTCACGTAGTGCGCTGTGACTACTCCAGGATACTACGAGACGTCCGGAGTATACAGTAATCATAACGTAGGTATGTATAACGTAAAAATATATAAATCCATTGAAATCCCTGATTGACTTCGAAAACAATTCCATATATAATCCAAACGGGTCTCATACCCAAAACATCATAATACGTATAAAACATCATAATGTAATCCTGAGAATAGTCTAATCTCAAACATAAAGTGAAACAGTAAAAACAGTTATGCATGCAATCATTTCGAAATCAAAAGCCCACTCACACACGGTCCTAGATGCTCAAATGAACAGCCTAAACATGTCCAGACACATCCAAAGGTCACTAATGGACTCTATAAGTTCAAACATAAAACCCTAGAACAGTACCAGCAAAGTCACCCGAACACACTTTTCGAGGCATTAAACCCAATTTTGACCAACTTAACGATCTCCGATTGACACGAAACCAACACCATTGGATTCATATTGTCAAAACCTTGAAAATGGTGCTAGACACACCTCAAAACTTACTTTCACGCGTCCCCACTTGGGGATCAAGAGAAAGTCAACGCTGAAAGTCAACTGTCAACGCTGCTGACGTCATCTCACGTCAATACTGACGTCATCTGACAATTGTCAGGCCTGACATATGTCAGATTCTGACAGATGCCACGTGTCAACAGTTGATTGTTCACATCATTGCCACGTGTCAGACTTTGACAATGCCACATGTCTACTGCTGGTTGGTCCACGTCACTAACATGTCAATGACACATAGCAGCCACTAAGAGAGCCACGTCACTAACATGTCAGTGCACAGTCAGCACTGACATGTGACACGTGTCACGTCCTGACTGGCTGCAGGTATGACATGATGCTGACGTCATCATCCCCTACCTCTGAATGGGTCAACCAGTTAGTCTGCAATCGGGTCGCGCAAACCCGCGACCCTGACCCGGCTGCCATTTCGCAATTTTTCAACCATTCTACTTCTAGTTTCTTCCTAGGTGTTCGTCTCAGTCCCAACAAGAGTTCTACATGACTAAAAACAGCAAAAACGGACTAGATCTCACCTATAACCTCTGAAATAGTAGCTCGTAGTTTCCCCGTAAATATCTCTAGACTCCGGCCACCGTATACTTCTAAATCAAGCTCACCCTAGTCTTTAGAATACATTATGGTGCATCAAAACTATAAAAAAACGTCCAAAACTCAATTTCCATTTTTGGCCTAAAATATGGTTTCGGGTTACAAATTTTTCTCACCTCTCTGCCATGCTTAGCCTCATCGTCTCGTCGTCCTCGTCTCACTGGCCTCACCCTCAGCTGGTCGCAGTGGATAATGAAGGTAATGGTGTGAGATTGTGGTGTTTGGGTTTAATGGTTGTTCGCGGTCTAGAGGAAAATGAAAGATGAAATGATGAAGATGATGGAACGGGAGGGAGAGAGATGTGAGGAATATATAAATAATTTTCCAATCAGACATAGATCCATAAATTAGGGAAACCCTACCAATGGGATGATTGACACTTGTCACTTATCCAAGGGCCTACAATCAATCTCCAACGAATCAGACTTAAGCATTAATTAATTCAAATCCCGGGGCGTAAAAATAATCGATTTCGATCCCGTGACCATAACTTCCCCGTCCAACGTCCGATTTCAACATGCCACTTATCTACGGACTCATGAAGTCCCGATCTACATCACGGTCATAGGCCACAGTCTAAAAAGAATTCTGGTTCAAAAGTCAAATTTTTCTCCATCATGGGCAAAATGGTTATTTTGCATTAATTAATAGGAATTACAATAAAATAATGTTCGGGTCGTTACATGTCTGACAACTCCTGTCAAACTAGGGATTCTTCCAATTTTATCCGTGTTCATAATTTATGAGATTAACCAAATTAAACCCACCCTTACAGTGTTACCGCCCACGTCCAACCCACTAACCACGTCAAAAAGTGGAAGTTTCTTATTTTATTTAGTCTAAAACTTTTTATTATTCACAAACATTATGTTTAGTTACGACCACAAAATAGTTACAATAATTAAGATTATTTGCATATTCATTTAAGAAAATCCTCTTCACATAAACCATAGTCTTAACCAACCCTTCCCTTACCACTTGTCTAAACTTTCTGTTTTTCATTATTAGTATTATAAATTTATTAACACTCCAATATAACTTTAATCAAGTCCTTAACACCACAACTTTAATAATAATACGATCACACACATGTAAGTGTGGCAGTTGGTTGGCGCGGGATCAACATAGTCCACTCAAGATAGGTTAAATGTTGACGGAGCTTTGTCCCCAATATATGACAAACCCAAATATTTGCTATGGACCGAGATACCAGCCCTATATTTGGTGTTGGGCATGCATGTAGCTTGACCAATAGAGTAGTTATACTGATATGTCCTCAGGTTTGTGTCGAACGGTCTATTAAATCATGGCAGTTAGGGAGACTTTGGCAGAGAGAAGAAAATGTCTTTAGATGACTAGAGCTGTTGTCGTAGTAGGATGATCGATGTTCTCGGACTTGTGGGTTTCTACTGGAGTGAGGAAGAGAGAAAGCTAACATAATTTTTTGTTACGTTTCCCACAAATAGCGCCAAACGGTTGAAACATTAAATTTTCCAACTTAGAAGTAGGTAGACCACACTCACCCAAGAACACAAGTATGTACGTGGTTCACCCAAATCAGACTACGTCTATAGTGTTACTCCATTCTCATTAGCATAATATTGTTTATTTGTATATAAAATACAATGGGCTAAGAGCCTTTAGAGAGAAAATAACAAGAACCCAACAGGTCCTGCTCCCGCGTGACAACTCTAGTCAAACTATGGATTTTTCTGATTTAAACCGTGTTCATAACTTATGAGAGTAACCAAATTAAACCCACCCTTGCGGGGTTACTGCCCACGTTCAACCCACTAACCTCGTCAAAAAATGGAAGCTTCTGATTTTATTTAGTCTAAAACTTGTTATTATTCACAAACATTATGTTTAGTTATGATCACAAAATAGTTACAATAATTAAGATTATTTGCATATTCATTTAAGAAAATCCTCTTCACATAAACCATACTCTTTACCAACCCTTCCCTTGTCACTTGTCTAAACTTTTCATTTTTCATTATTAGTATTATAAATTTGTTAACACTCTATTATAACCTTAATCAAGTCCTTAACACTACAACTTCAATAATAATAGGATCACACACCTCATACCTTTAACCATGTCCTTAAATAACCATCCTTTTCACATATTTTTAATTCATCATATTTCCTATTTTTATTTTCTTAAAGCCCTAAAATATCCTTATATTCATATTCCTCAATTCCCAGGATTTAATTAAAAAATTTAAATAATACATAACACGTTGAACAATCAAAGTTATCCTAAAACAGTGTCCAATTAACCAAAACCTTGTACCATTAAATTCAGGATTTAAAAACCGAAAACTTTCATGTTGGCTGGACGGCGATCGGCTGTCGCACGTACCGTCATGCACTGGTGATTAACTATGCGCGTGGGCCTCATGTTGACCTGTGGCACTGCGCGTAAGAATTGACCCGGCGTCCTGACCCGACTCAAAACTTGCCATTTCTTATCCTTTTTCTTCGTTCTAATTACCCAGATTCATCTAATAGATGCTGGAAGGTGATCTATGGCTTCAAAACTGGAAGAAATTACCTCAAACGCCATGATCTAATTTCAGTATTCACGGCTGCATTTCTAGTATGTTTTCCAGAACTTCCATATGTCCAATTCTTCGTTTTTCTGACTCATACTGATCTTAGGAATGTAAACACCCTTCCAAAAATTTTAGTTAAACACGAGGAGGTTTCGTAATTCTTTGAAGATCCATGGCCAACTGCCTAGGCCTTATTGGACTTCCTTTGTCACGACCCAGCCCATCTAACACAATATTGTTCGCTTTGGGCCCAGCCCTCACGGTTTTGTTTTCGGGAGCTCACGTGCAACTTCCCAGTAGGTCACCCATCATGGGATTGCACCAGCCTCAACTCGCTAAACTTTGGGGTTCCAATCCCCCCGAAATCCACTTGAGCTCCCAAAAGGCCTTGTGTGACAGGACCCATCCCAATCCCCCCGGGATTAACGCGGGATGACTCTGCTCCCATCTGACACGAAGTGTCAGACAAGGGATATTTCCGACCATTGCCCTCCCGGGCTATCAGAGTACGCCAGGATCTGGAGGAGGTATGTGATATCTCGATCTCTGCTACAGTTCACATCCGATGTCAACCTGAAGGGTATTAAAAACAGAAAGACTGTGAGTGGACAAAAATAGAGAGTTTATAAAAACATTTCATCAAAGACCTTTGTACCCTTCACTAAAAGGCATGCATGCATAGTAAAACCATTTATCCAAACACATAAGTTTAAACAACCATAATTAGGGTCTCAGCCCCAAATTCTGTAAATACAAGTTCTACGGGCTTCTGCCCAAAACCATTTATAGAAAACCATAACATAGTAAACATATGTGGGATCTCAGCCCAAAACCATTTAACATCATAAAACATAATTTCTCAAACCAATTTAAATCACGTTTATCCATTATATTCATATCCAGAACCTGTCACGGTAAAATAAAGCTACACATGTGCTAACCGGGGTCTCAAACCCAAGTCTCTCTAGGGTCCACCCAGGTCAATGTTCGTAGATCAATGACCCTCCCTGGAGGTAACGAACCATGCCCGTCCTGAGAGTAAGGAACCCAACTGGGGGGCGACTCCACTCAGTCAGTGCTCCATGACTACTCCGGGGTCCACCCAGGCCAGCGACCCTCCCCGGAGGGGACAATCATATATAAAGGATGGAATATGAAAAACCTTTTGAAATCATTCTTGAAACCTTTCCAGGATTCATGCCCGGCCCCTCATAAGCCGTCATAATCCATAAAATCTTTTCATGGGTTCATGCCGGTTCCCATAAACCGTCATGACCCGTAAAAACCATTTCAAAGGTTCATGCCAGTTCCCATAAACCGTCATGAACCATAAAAACCATTTGTAATACATAACTGGGCCCTAGGCCCGAATCCACATACAAACTAGACCCCGGTCCGAATTGTAAACCAACTGGGCCTCCGGCCCGATTCCGTAAATCAAATGGACCTTAAGTCCGAGAGTTACCTTTTCAAATCCGAAATCATTTCAAGAAATCATAACTAAAACCATAAGTACGGAAAATCAAAGTAAAACTGGAAAACCTCGATTTACGTGCAAGCACGTAAATCGTCTCGAAATACGTGAAACCATATAATTCACAATTATCCAAATGAACATCATCAAATCACATTCATAAATCATATAAAACATTTATGCATGCATCACAGTTTAGAAATCAAGGTCCACTCAAAGACCGTCCGAGCTGCCGCCTCGATTTGCGTGCCATACGGCTCCCCTAGCCGATCACCGTCACCGGGACTCCCAAACCTGTCCAAATTTAATAAAAGGTTACTAACTACTTAATTAACCTCCTATCAAAGCCCCGTAATTTTCCCGAACTTTTAACTATTTTTAAGCCGACCCTAAACCTTCCGATGCCCCGAAACATATCGAGACGGTGTCCGATCGACACGAAACTAGTCCCAAAATGTTCGTTACATCGAATAAAATATTTCCCGTGTTGAAGAATTTCCCAAATTATGATCCACGCGTCCTCACGGGTCCCTAGAAGGTTGAAAACACTATTCATCGTCTCCTACCTCAACTGAACCAGTTTTTACTGTTCATGTCACTGTTCATCACGGTTTTCTCCTGATTTTGGACCAATTTTAGGGCCATTTCATCCCATTTTGATCCTAATATAATCCTAATCATATTTCTAATCTTTTTAGCTATTAAAATGGAATGGAAAACATCGAAACCCGTACCTTGAAGCTCGGCCATGGCGGCCGGATTTTCCCCCGCCATCCACGGTTGTTCTAGGCCGTCCAATTCCTCGAAATCAATCCCATTCCTCTCATAGGTTCCCCAGAAGCACAACCCAATCATTAGTTTCGATTAAAACCTAACAAAACAAAACATGGATTTTTAAATATTTTCACCTCACGGTTCAGTCTCCGCCGTGTCTACCACCGTGAGCCACCGTCCATTCCTTCAGTCCTCAGCCCCTCACACTCCACACACGGTCACTCTCAGCTCACACAAGCAATGAATGGTGAGGGTGTGTGTGTGTTTCGGTTTTTGAAGAAAATGAAGAATATGGGGGATATGGGTTTCGGGCTTTAGGAAGAACAAAGAAGAATGAAGTGATGAAGTTTGATGGCTGATGAGAGAAGTGGAGAAATTTAATTAAGTAGATCCATAATTTAGGGGTATTGACTAATAGGATGAGTGACACTTGTCACTCATCCATGGGACCCACTGAAAATATCTTGGCCAATCATATTTCGCCAAATCATCCCGTCTCGAAGTACGTGCATAGTGAAATCGAACTTCCGTGACCTATAACTTCCCTATTCGAAGTCCGATTTCAGCATGCCGCCTATCTACGAATTCGTATCGTCCTTATCTACGTAACGGTCCTTGGCCCTCGGCCATTGGACCTCTCAGTCAAAAAGTCAACTTTTGCCCCTTTTTAACCAAAATTACCAAAATGCCCCTAAACTTCCGAACGTCATAACTTCCTCCTCGAACATCGGAATTAAACGTGCCACCTGTCTATGAACTCGTGACGTCACGATGTAACACCCCGGAAATTCGAGGATTTTAATATTGTAAGTTAATGTCTGAATTGACGCTTTTACCCTTGTGATGGGTGTGGTCAATTGTTGAATTTTTGATTTATAATTTAAATGGACTTTGACCTATGACCGTGACGTAGTTCGGGACGTCACGAGTTCATAGACAGGTGGCACGTCCATTTCTGACGATCAGGGAAAAAGTTATGACTATCGGAAGTTCAGGGGCATTACCGTAATTTGGACATTTGGGGGTGGAAATGTTGACTTTTCTCTTGGAAAATAATTTTCAGTTGACTCAAGGACCGTTGGGTAGGTCTCGACGTCCTGAGTCCGTAGACAGGCGGCACGCCGAAATCAGACTTCGTACGAGGAAGTTATGGTCACGGAAGTATGGCGCATTTAACCGAACCAACCGAGGACCGGATTAAAATAATATTTTATTAATGGAATCTGATTACTTCAATCAAATCAATCTGGACCCTTGGATGAGTGACAAGTGTCACTCATCCCCTCACTCTCTAAAACAAGGATCTATGTTGGCCGTTAGATTAATTAATTGATTTCCTCTCCTCAAATCCTCACCATTGAATCTTAAATCTGATGGAATCCTGGCCCTTGATTTAAATCCCTATTCTGTTTTATAAACCCAGGAGACATTACACCCACATTGTTCATTCTCCCAAACCGTGAGCACGGCTACCCTTCGAACAAACACTTCAGCACCTCACCTCTCAACCTCACACTCACGGCAACACTAGGCGGCCAACTGCCACCCTCAGGCGCCGGCCACCACCCCACGGCCACCCTGCACGGCCGGTTTCCTCCCAGACCCGAGAAGGAAACCCGAATAGCCCAAGTCACCAAACCATCCAAACCTTCACTCTGGGACTCGAACCAACGTACGGTTGGGTTCGCCGTGACGACAGGACGACAAGGAACTGATCTGGACGGTGTACGGCGGCCATACGGCGGCGATAGGACGGTAAACCCGTGAGTGCCCGTTTTCCTTCCTTGCTTCGAAACGTCTGTTTTTGACGTTGACATTGTTTGGTTATTGTTAGGATACATTCAGGGGACCTTAACGACCAGTTTGAACCCAGGACCGTGACTGGAAAGTCGTCGACTCGCCGGAGAAGATAACCAGAACCGGCAGCCAACCTTCCAGTCGATTTTCAGGTAATCTCTTCGACCTAAAATCCAGTTCTAATTGCACAGAACCGTTGAGGAGGTTGAGACGAGTCCATAGGAACAAATCCCATCAGAAATGGTGGTCGGGTTGATGAGAACTGATCGGGTCGAACCGTGGGTCTGCGGTGACCCGGTTCTCAGACCCGGTTACTGTAGCTGATGACGTCATCATGCTGGCATCAGTAGTGACGTCATGATGACGTCATCATGCCAGAATTCAGTCAGACCAGGGACCAATGGACTGTTGACACGTGTCCTCTGACACTGTCAGTGATGACGTCATGCTGACGTCAGCAGTGACGTCATGCTGACGTCAGCAGTACTGTAGCACCGTTGACCAGAGGGTTGACCAGGCGCGTGGGGGCGCGTGTGAACAGTAATTTTGGTGGGACCACCACCATTCTTTAGGTTTCGACGATCCGGATCCAATGGCGGTGGTTTCGGGTCGATCGGAGATCATTAAGTTGGTCAAAATGAGAGTTTTTGCCTTGGAAAGCGCGTTCAGGCGGCTTATCCGGACCAGTTTCGGTCTAGGGTTTCATGGTTAAATGTTAGGGGTTTGTATTTACCCTTACGTATACTTTGGATGTGACAGGAATTTTGTAATTGTACCAGATCGAGGGTAAACGCTCGGTTTTCAGCAGGACTGTACTGTGAGTGGGCCATTTTCTTAAACCCTTGCGTGCATAAATGTTTTCTGGTTTATTATACTTATTCACATGCTAAAAACAATGATGGTTTTGATGATATGGAAAATATGGTTATGGCACGTTTCACGGTGTTTGGGCTTGAGACCCGTTTGATGAAACTTAATGATTGATTCAGATTTTATCTAGGTATATATATGCCTTGCATGTGGATATCAATAAAATGTATTTGGTACTGCACTGTATAGATCCTTCCATATTATATTGTCTCCTCCGGATGAGGTACCCCGGAGAGGTCACGGACGTCTAGAACTTCCAGCGTCTATGATGCTAAGCATCAGGGATGCTGTACCCGAACGGGGTTCGGGGATTGAACTCGGAAATTGAGACCCGGGTGGCACGCGTAGCCTTGTGATTGTGACCTTATTGACGTCGGGGACGTCAGACATCAGGGATGTCAGGATTGGAGTGTATAGTGCAGCAACTAAAATTATACTTATGGTTTTATTACATGCCTTATGGTTCATATTATATGGTTTATGATTTTAAATAATGATGCATGCATGTTTGGAAAACAGAGGGGTAAATTATATGTTTTACTTATCAAATGGTTTTATAAACTTGAGTTCGGTCCACTCACCCTTAATGTTTTTGGTAACCCCTCCAGGTCGTGATACTGAGGTAGAAGAGGAACCTGAGGCTGAGGCATAGATCTACTTCTGCGTACCTGAACCCCTGCTGGGTGTTTTACCCGCAGGTTTATGTTAGAGTCGTGCTCGCAACTTGTACTTTTGAATTTCATCCCTTGTCTGACATTCGTTTAATTCGGATTTGTTGTATAACTTTAATTTGGTTATTTATGCATTTGATGTTTTGAGGTTAAAATTGGTATGAATTATTGGGTGTCAGACGGGAGCAGGGCACGTCCCCTTGTGGTCCCTGTGGGATCGGGGCGGGTCCTGTCACACGAACTACGTTACGATCATTGGTCAAAGTCCGTTTGACAGCCAGAATGAAAAGTCAACGTTTTGCCACCATCAAGGGCAAAACGGTCATTTCGCGTCGTTCGTCTGATTTCGCCTAACTAATCACCGATTAGCCTCACTAATCGTGATTTGTCACTAATCTAATCTAGGAATTTGAGACGGGTCGTTACAACCTTCCCTCCTTAATTAATTTCGTCCTCGAAATTCCAACCGACCTAAATCCAACCGTTCTTCCCTCCTTAATTAGTTTCGTTCTCGAAACTCCAACTATTCTGATTCCACAACCACCCCGTGGAAAGTAGAATCGACCTCAAAACACGTGTACACTCGTACACTAACTAACTAGAATAATACTTACTTGCACCCAAGCGTACCACTAACGCTTACGTTGCAACGACTACATTCGACCACGTCGAATGACAGTAGTCACCCGTTTCGAATTAACACCACTTGTCAAATCTACCCTTTCACCGGAAGTCATCAGACCTCACTCAACGATCCTCATTGACACCTCCGACAAACTGTCACCACTTGACAGTCGCCAGCTAAAAGCTGACACTATACTCACTTGTGGTTATACTAACCATCAACTCACTCAACCTGAGTATAACTAACCAACAATTCACTCGACCTGTGTGTAACCGAACTCATCAGAAATACCATGACCCGACGCACAGTATCCAATGTCCAGTCCACGTTCTCGACTAATCCGATGGTATCGGAACTAAGCCGACTACCAACACCCTCACCAACGTACTACTGGTATAACCCATACACCATCACCAGGCACCACAAGTCTACCTGGTATTGTACCTCGAACAACGTACAAGGTACGTACATCTACCCATCAATTAGCCTACAACCACCTAGGTCATGGCCAATCACGTTTCTATAATGGAGTCCATTTGTCCGATCCCGGACTAGACAAATCGAAACTCCAAGCCATTATCTATTTCCCAAATCCGAATCCGAATCCGCAATTCGTAAGAAATCCCGAATCCAAACCCAGAAATCATATCCATAAACATGTCCAAATTCGAATCCGAAATCATCATTCCGTAAACCGGCATTTGGAATAACCATTCTGAACCCAAATCCATAAAAGAAAATCGACAGTCGAGCTCTAGAATCAAATCCTGAATCGTCACGCAGAATCCGATTCCAAAACCCAAATCCAGAAATCCTCTTTCAAGTTCCAAAATCAAATCCTGAATCGTAATCCAGAAATCTGATTCCAAAACCCAAAATTTCGTTCTCGCCTACCGAGACGCACTATATCCGAACCTATCGGATACCTGTTCAAACAATTACCTCATTACGTTCGATTGACTTCATAGGGGAGCCAATCCCAATATCACCACGTCAGTAAGGCTAACCATATCCGACCACGTCGGAAGACTACTCACCTGAGTAATATACCATACGGGATTCACTTCGAAAAGAAGTTCAGTCCCATCATGCTCCACTCAGACATCCAAGTAAGAGCGATAAACTCTCCGTCTATCTGGATCATCAAGATCACGATCCAGATCCATCACCATACCCAGTATCTAAACAGACCAGTCAACGACGAAACACGCCGAGACTGTGGGTTCTCCCCAATCACTTCGTATCGATCCTTGTCATTCCACCGAGGAAAAACCAAGGATGATCGAATACAATGACATCAAAACCCATCCTACGTGAATGCAAACAACACTCGCTGCACTCACCACGTCATGTAACCTGACATCGTCTACCACCAAGCAGAAAATGAGAAATCTCAGTCACCTAACTTCAATATACTCACTCCAACTGATGACCCAAGACAAACCACGGGTCCACCAACAAATACACGACCAGTGTACTAGTGGCAACCAATAACATCTATAACATCTACGTCATCTACCACATCAATCATGGCAGAATCCGAGAAGTCACCCCAAAATGACTTCGAAATACTCATTACCGATGCGAAAAACCCGCATTACTCGTGACACTTCAATTACAACCTCTAGCGATTCCGAAGTTCCAACAAGATTGGGAACAACATACCCGGACATCAACCACGTGTCCCCTAACCAATTTGACTCTATCTGAGATCCACTCTAGGACCACAGATACCGATCATAAGCCCATCACATCGGAGTCACATCCTGACTCGTAACTCACAGTCATCACAATCACCGGCACCAGCACCAGCACATAGACGTCAGTATCCGTATCAGCACCCCGTGTGCAAACTGACAACCCTGGATCTCCGCTCATACCGAGCGACGATCCCGCACCTCTGCTCAAATTGGAGAAACTCTGCCTCCCTCGTACTCGACAACTATAGGTACAATCACCCTGATAACGCATACGAGAAAAGGAAACGTCACCTGAACGGCACCGATTCCCAACAACCGTAACTACAACCATCCTCGGTAGTATAGCCTGCCACAAACTCGCGCAGACCTCACTACAAGACATCGCTATCGAGATTCGCATCCAACGGAATCAACCGCCTGTATTAACCACTCCAGATCCCACTCAGGGATTCCTTCGACAAGTACCAACCCTAGTAACCTATCCAACCAACTCTAACCAGTCGTAACTCGACTAAACCAATGTCGTCTACCAGGTCACCCATGACCTTAGCTGCACCAACAATCCATCACAGCTAAAATAGTACGACAACCATCTAAGTCTAACCGATTAGTATAACCGCGACTGCGGAGTGCAGTCCCATCACTCAAGCTGACATGACTAAACCTGACATGACCGACGGTCTTGACATCGAAAAGTCGTCAGAGTCTAACCATTCGTCAATTCACATTTCCGAACCGTACACCCTAAAGTAGGGTTCCACGATCACACCTAGAGTTTCCTGAACCCAACTGCTAACTGCCAACTACAGTATGATCCACAATTTGACAGATCCCGTGGTCTTGACATCGTAAAGACATCAATCCAATCCTACCGTCAATCCATCTAGGATTCCTCGAATCCGACTGCTAACTGCCAGCAGCAATGTAATCCATAATCTGACCAACCACAAACCCGACTGCTCCCAACAGTAAATCCATCTAACTCAATAATATCCGATCATCGGATGATCACAACACCGAATCAGTCGTCGGAACCGATCCAACGACATCGTGAAAACGATCCCAACTAACCGTCTCACGATAAAAATATAACGTAATAGTACATTCACCATTCGTAGAGTTCAATACTGTCAACCACGACAGAACTATGGCAACCCCGGCATCCAATGCCGAACCAAGCCATCCACGATTCAATCCTACTAACTATTGTATCAGCATCCCACTATCAGGTTGACCACGAACTGTAGCTCCTTGAGATATCACATCCTCGACTTGCGTACATTCCAAGAGCTCCACGGTTGCTCGAATAGAGACAACCCCACTCTGATAAGCATCCTATGAGCAATCCTATGCTCTGATACCACGCTGACAGGACCCATCCCAATCCCCCCGGGATTAACGCGGGATGACTCTGCTCCCGTCTGACACGAAGTGTCAGACAAGGGATATTTCCGACCTTTGCCCTCCAGGGCTATCAGAGTACGCCAGGATCCGGAGGAGGTATGTGATATCTCGATCTCTGCTACAGTCCACATCCGATGTCAACCTGAAGGGTATTAAAAACAGAAAGACTGTGAGTGGACAAAAATAAAGAGTTTATAAAAACATTTCATTAAAGACCTTTATACCCTTCACTAAAAGACATGCATGCATAGTAAAACCATTTATCCAAACACATAAGTTTAAACAACCATAATTAGGGTCTCAGCCCCAAATTCTGTAAATACAAGTTCTACGGGCTCCTGCCCAAAACCATTTACAGAAAACCATAACATAGTAAACATATGTGGGATCTCAGCCCAAAACCATTTATCATCATAAAACATAATTTCTCAAACCAATTTAAATCACGTTTATCCATTATATTCATATCCAGAACCTATCACGGTAAAATAAAGCTACACGTGTGCTAACCGGGGTCTCAAACCCAAGTCTCTCCAGGGTCCACCCAGGTCAATGTCCGTAGATCAATGACCCTCCCTGGAGGTAACGAACCATGCCCATCCTGAGAGTAAGGAACCCAACTGGGGGGCGACTCCACTCAGTTAGTGCTCCGTGACTACTCCGGGGTCCACCCAGGCCAACGACCCTCCCCGGAGGAGACAATCATATATAAAGGATGGAATATGAAAAACCTTTTGAAATCATTCTTGAAACCTTTCCAGGATTCATGCCCGGCCCCTCATAAGCCGTCATAATCCATAAAATCCTTTCATGGGTTCATGCCGGTTCCCATAAACCGTCATGACCCGTAAAAACCATTTCAAAGGTTCATGCCGGTTCCCATAAACCGTCATTAACTATAAAAACCATTTGTAATACATAACTGGGCCCTAGGCCCGAATCCACATACAAACTGGACCCCCGGTCCGAATTGTAAACCAACTAGGCCTCCGGCTCGATTCCGTAAATCAAATGGACCTCAAGTCCGAGAGTTACCTTTTCAAATCCTAAATCATTTCATGAAATCATAACTAAAACCATAAGTACGGAAAATCAGAGTAAAACCGGAAAACCTCGATTTATGTGCAAGCACGTAAATCGTCTCGAAATACGTGAAACCATATAATTCACAATTATGCAAATCAACATCATCAAATCACATTCATAAATCATATAAAACATTTATGCATGCATCACAGTTTAGAAATCAAGGTCCACTCAAAGACCGTCCGAGCTGCTGCCTCGATTTGCGTGCCATACGGCTCCCTGAGCCGATCACCATCACCGGGACTCCCAAACCTATCCAAATTTTAATAGAAGGTTACTAACTACTTAATTAACCTCCTATCAAAGCCCCGTAATTTTTCCGAACTTTTAACTATTTTTAAGCCGACCCTAAACCTTCCGATGCCCCGAAACATATCAAGACAGTGTCCGATCGACACGAAACTAGTCCCAAAATGTTCGTTACTTCGAATAGAATATTTCCCGTGTTGAACACTTTCCCAAATTATGGTCCACGCGTCCTCACGGGTCCCTAGAAGGGCAAAAACACTATTCATCGTCTCTTACCTCAACTGAACCAGTTTTTACTGTTCATGTCACTGTTCATCTCGGTTTTCTCCTGATTTTGGACCAATTTTAGGGCCATTTCATCCCATTTTGATCCTAATATAATCCTAATCATATTTCTAATCTTTTTAGCTATTAAAATGGAATGGAAAACATCGAAACCCGTACCTTGAAGCTCGTCCATGGCGGCCGGATTTTCCCCCGCCATCCACTGTTGTTCCGGGCCATCCAATGCCTCGAAATCAATCTCATTCCTCTCCTAGGTTCCCCAGAAGCACAACCCAATCATTAGTTTCGATTAAAACCTAACAAAACAAAACTTGGATTTTTAAATATTTTCACCTCACGGTTCGGGCTCCGCCGTGTCTACCACCGTGAGCCACCGTCCATTCCTTCAGTCCTCAGCCCCTCACACTCCTCACACGGTCACTCTCAGCTCACACAAGCAATGAATGGTGATGGTGTGTGTGTGTTTCGGTTTTTGAAGAAACTGAAGAATATGGGGGATATGGGTTTCGGGCTTTAGGAAGAACAAAGAAGAATGAAGTGATGAAGTTTGATGGCTGATGAGAGAAGTGGAGATTAGATGAGTGGTGTGGATTAAAAGTTAAATGGAATGGATGGCTTGGATTGATTGTTAGAAAGATTAATTATAAAATAATCATTATATTAATATTTAATTAAGTAGATCCATAATTTAGGGGTATTGACTAATAGGATGAGTGACACTTGTCACTCATCCATGGGACCCACTGAAAATATCTTGGCCAATCAGATTTTGCCAAATCATCCCATCTCGAAGTACGTGCATAGTGAAATCGAACTTCCGTGACCTATAACTTCCCTGTTCGAAGTCCGATTTCAGCATGCCGCCTGTCTACGAATTCATATCGTCCTTATCTACGTAACGGTCCTCGGCCCTCGGCCATTGGACCTCTCAGTCAAAAAGTCAACTTTTGCCCCTTTTTAACCAAAATTACCAAAATGCCCCTAAACTTCCGAACGTCTTAACTTCCTCCTCGAACGTCGGAATTAAACGTGCCACCTGTCTATGAACTCGTGATGTCACGAACTATGTTACGATCATTGGTCAGAGTCCGTTTGACAGCCAGAATGAAAAGTCAACGTTTTGCCACCATCAGGGGCAAAACGGTCATTTCGCGTCGTTCGTCTGATTTCGCCTATCTAATCACCGATTAGCCTCACTAATCGTGATTAGTCACTAATCTAATCTAGGAATTTGGGACGGGTCGTTACATTGTGTTAGATAGATACGTGCCCATACATATAAGGTACTTCACCTTTCCCTCCCCGAGCGATGTGGGATCGTTCACCGATCTTACCTTTCCAAGCTCACGGGTCTTGCTCACCGTTCTTCCTTCTCAAGCTCACGGGTCTTGCTCACCGTTCTTTCTTCCAAAATCGGGTCTTACAATCCACCCCCTTGGGGCCCAGCGTCCTCGCTGGCACATTTCCCGGTCGGGGTCTGGCTCTGATACCTTTCTGTCACGACCCGGCCCATCTAACACAATATTGTCCGCTTTGGGCCCAGCCCTCACGGTTTTATTTTCGAGAGCTCACGTGCAACTTCCCGGTAGGTCACCCATCATGGGATTGCACCAGCCTTAACTCGCTTAACTTTGGGGTTCTAATCCCCCCCCAAAGCCACTTGAGCTCCGAAAAGGCCTTGTGTTAGATAGATACGTGCCCATACATTTAAGGTACTTCACCTTTCCCTCCCCGAGCGATGTGGGATCGTTCACCGATCTTACCTTTCCAAGCTCACGGGTCTTGCTCACCGTTCTTGCTTCTCAAGCTCACGGGTCTCGCTCACCGTTCTTGCTTCCAAGACCGGGTCTTACAATCTTGTAACTACCCGTCCCAGAAATTAGGGCTAAGACATTGATTAAGGAAGGATTAGTGAGCGTAATCGGTGGTTAGTTGGTGACAATAGATTCGTTAAGGTAGGATGACGATTTTGCCCCTAATTCGGGCAAAAACATGACTTTTAGTTCGGGCAGTCAATTGGGTAATGAACAATGACTAGGACGTAGTTTAGGACGTCACGAATCCGTAGACAGGTGGCACGCCCGATTCCGACATCCGAGGAGGAAGTTATGATGTTCGGAAGGTTAAGGGCACTTTCGTAATTTGGCTAAATTAGGGGGGAAAGTTGACTTTTCGTACGATCAGGTTTTGATACGTTGACCTAGGACCGTTAGATAGATCTCGTCGTCCTGAGTTCGATGACAGGCGGCACGTATTCATGGACTTACGATGTGTGAGTTACGGGTCTAGAAAGGTAGTGGCAAAATCATAAATTTGACTTAAAAGGAAGGGCATTTTGGTCTTTGTGTTTTGGGCCTGGTGGAACAGAGAGGGACAAGTGGATGGCTGGGATTGAGCCACTTGTGAGAGAAAGGGGGAGGATTGTGACACGTGTAGGAGGGCTAGAGGCTTCTAGGGAACACAGTCCAATTATTTGGGCCTTGTGTTCGTGCTTGTTCGAACCAGAGAGAAGAGCAGAAACAGAGGGAGAGAGTTGGGAGAATTGGACGGTGATTGTGTGTGTGTTGTGTGAATTGAGGAGTGAGGAGTGATCAGAGATTGAGAGAGAGACAGTGAGAAGGTTGGGAGGTGAGGAATTAGTGTGTGTGCTAAGTGTGAGCTCGCGGGAAAATCAGAGAAAACAGGAAGGATGTGAGAGATCGTGGTGGTGGTGTGGCCGTGTGTGGTGTAATTGGACTCGACAGGGAACAAGGAAGACTCTGTGGACTTCAGGGAGTGCGGCAGTGAGCACGGCGGCGGTCGACGACAGGTAATTCCTTCTCCCTATGTAAGTGCTCTGTTTTGCCGTGATTTTCAAATCGAAATCGTGGCTTTTGGGGTTGAATCGAAGAGTCCAGTGAGGTCTAGGGGACTCAGTAGGGTCCTAGGTATCTTCTGGGTGTGCAGCCGTGACGGGGAAGTGCACGGCGGAGTCCAGAACGATGGGGAATACACGGCGTTCTTTGTTTTTCAGTCTGGGTTCAAACGTTGAGTCGTGGGTTTTGAGTACGAGTCGACAGTTTTGGTGAGTTGGGGTAAGCTTCAGGGAGGTCCTAGGAACTGTCTAAGGTAGCCTCCGTGACGGGGGAAGACCTGGTTGGCCAGGAGGAAGAACAGGGGACTGGTTCGGGTTTTTGTTGGAGTTTGAGTCGACAGGTTTTAGGTCGAGTCGAGGTGTTTGAGTGAGGGGACTGGATTGCTGAGGATTGGACGATGAAGATGGTGAAGAAAGAAGCAGTTTTGGTGGCAGAACGGTGGAGAATCGGTCACGCCGGTTCGAGTTACAGGGACTGGTTCGAACTGGGTCGAACAGAGGTTACTGGTGACACTGTTGCTAGCGCGTGAGGGCCACGCGCAGCCACTTTGGGCGGCACGTGGGGGCGCGTGCAGCGGCGGTTGGGAAAACGGTCAACATGGTTTTTGATCTAGGTGTTGTGACGAGTCTAATAGAATTGGTTTCGGGTTGATCGGACGTCGATTCAATGTAGTTCTGCGAGGGTGAAGGTTTAGGGTTTAGGTTCGTTATGTTTAGGACCCGAATATTTTTGGGGAAAATTAGGAAAGTCTTGGCGGACGTGTTAGTGACGTACTTTGGTGACTTGTGACAGGATCAGGGTTGCCCGAGGAAGCTGAGGAACGTACGAGACGTTCGGGACGCGATTGAGGGCTTGGTACTGTGAGTGGACCCTTTCCTTAAACTCGAGCATGCATAACTGTTTCTATAATTGTTTTATGGTTTTAATCATGATTCTATGTTTACCGGATATGCTTTGTTGATTTTTTATAATTGCACGTTTTTCGAGGACGTTTGGTTTTCAGCACGTTTTACGAGGAAAAGTGTGATTTCTGAATATGATGCTGTGGTTTTGGGATTTCAATGGATAAGTGGTTTGAATGTTCATAAAGGGATTTTAAAACTTGATTTGGTGATTAAAGGGTTTCGGTTTTGAAATCGGAGTTCGGTAAACGAGATTTGGTTTTAAAGTTGAAGAGTGGAATTCCGGATTTGGGTTCGGAATAACGGTTCTAGATGCCGGAAGGGCATCAGACTAGTGATTTCGGATTCGGGTTTGGATATGGCTTTCGAAATGGTTTTCAAACGGTTTTGGATTGGATTTGCTGGATCTGGTTATTGGGTTTAAAGACCCGGATTATATTTGACGGGGGATGGGCCCGGATTGGTTTTATAGACCCGGATTGAGTTTAAAGACTCGGAAGTTTAAAGACTCGGATATATTGATATTTCCCCCGTAGGCCTGTTGAGTTTAGACTCGGGAGTTTAAAGACTCGGATATTATCGAGGCCTGGATTGAGTTTAAAGACTCGGGAGTTTAAAGACTCGGATAGATCCAACAGGTTTGATCGAAGAATGATGACTCGGTATTTATCATACGGTTTTATGACGCTGATGATATGATTTCTATAACTGTTTTTATAGTGTTTCTGTAAATGTTTTTATAGTGAGGTTTATGAGATTTATAACTGTTTTTAGTAACTGGGTTATGCATGTGATTTCAAAACGGAGGGCCAAACCCGGTTTTCTCATAAAATGGTTTTGGAAACTTTTCTTTTATTTATGGACCACTCACACTTTTCTGGTTTTAAATTGCCCCCCAGGTCGTGGAGCTAAAGCGGGGTTTCGGCGTCGAGGCAACGTCAGAGGCATAGAAGTTACGAGAGCGACCCCGGAGTGTTTTAATTTTTCCGTGTGCGTGTATCCAGTTATCGGTTTTTCTTTCTTTTGTATTTAGTACTATGCTACTTGATTTCGGGATGTGTAGAGTTCTCCTGCGTCTGACTGTATTACTTTAGTAGTTTACGTTAGCGTTGTGTTGGGGTGTCAGATGGGAGCAGGATTTACCTCGGTTTCCGGGGTGAAACCGGGGTGGGTCCTGACATCCTTACTTCTCATCTTCATCTCTATGTTCTTTCTCTTTCCCTTTTTCTTTCTTTTCTTCTTCTTTTTCTTTTCTTCCCTTTCATTTTCTTCTCTTCTTCCTGACCTCCTTCTCCCTCACGAGTTGGCTTTGGTGGTCATTTTCCTTTTCGGCCACCACCACCCGAACTACTCTAACTCACACACACACCCTATATATAATAATGTAGGTCAATTGGAAAATAAAGAAAGTTGAAGAAAATTCTAGAATAGACTAGGTCCTCTATGCAAAATTACCAAAATACCTTTATGTTCAAAGTGGCCAAAATGCCTCTACTTAATTTTGACCTGTATCGTACCTATTCGATATCTGATTCCGAGATACTGCCTGTTTATGAACTCATGAGCCTGAGACCTTCCTAACAGTCCTTTTGAATTGTTTAGAAAACGTCTAGATCAAAAAGTCAACTCTTGACCTTCAGGGGCAAAACTGTCATTTTTACTTTTCTCAAATTTTTTGTTGGTTCCAGAAAAAGTAAATGTAGAGAGATATGAAAGTTCTAAAGTCTAGAAAGAGTATAATTTTTGTAAGACCCATATCCTGGAAGGAACGATGAACGATCCCATATTCCTACGAGGGAAGAATGGTTTGGGAGGGGAATGGTGGTGTGCCTTAAAGGTGTAGGCACACACCTATCTAACACGAGGCCTTTTGGGAGCTCAGTGGCTTTGGATTCGATTGGAACTCCAAAGTTAAATGAGTTGAGGTTTGTGCAATTCCATGACGGGTGACCCCTTGGAAAGCTGCACCGTGAGATCCTGAAAACAAAACCGTGAGGGCGAAAAGGCCCAAAGCGGACAATATCGTGCTAAAGTCGGGTCCTGACAGAATGGTATAAGAGCTAGACCCCGACTGGGAAGTGTGCCAGCAAGGATGCTGGGCCCTAAGGGGGGTTGGATTGTAAGATCCATGTCCTGGAAGGAACAGTGAACAATCCTACATTCCTGTGAGGGAAAAATGGTATGGGAGGGGAATGGTGATGTGCCTTAAAGGTATAGGCACACACCTATCTAGCAGGAGGCCTTTTGGGTGCTTAGTGGCTTTGGGTTCGATTGGAACTCCAAAGTTAAGTGAGTTGAGGTTGGTGCAATTCCATGATGGGTAACCCCTGGGAAGTTGCACCGTGAGCTCCCGAAAAAAAAACCGTGAGGGCAAGGAGTCCCAAAGCGAATAATATCCTGCTAGAGTCGGGTCTTAACCGAGGAGGGTTGGGTCTTGACAATTTCTCTAGTAAGAGAGGAAAGGATCCCCAAATGAGGGTAGTATTGCTCCCTATATAGGCCATATTAGGTCATGATGGTAGGACCCAAGTATGAGTTTTAGCGATGGGTCTTGATGGTGAGCCTTGTTAGTGGGCCTTGGAAATAAACTTGACGTGATCTTCGAAGTCTTCTGTACGGACTCGCTGCTTGGTCTGATACAGTGTCAACATGTATGATCTTACTATGAACTAAAGAAAATCAAACATGCAATATAAATTTAAATATCTTGGTTCTCTAATATCAAAACACAAAGCATCCAAATTCATTAAAATTTGCGAAAATCCAATAAAACAATTAATCGAAATATATCTAAACATATAGTTTTCTCTAATTCATTTAAAAAATCACAATCACGTCTATTATTTTGTGCACACAAAACAACATATAAAAAAATGCAAAAATAACTACATAATAAACTCAATAAAACAACTCAAATCTCTATTATTATAAAGTCACGATGGTTAAAAGGTTTCACCAATTGTTTTTACAAAAATACCCATCAACTCATGACTTTTACATTTATCACATGAGGATATAATAGTAAACTAAATATTTAAATTTAAAAGTATAAAATAAACATAATTTAAGTAAACATAATTTTAGTGGAGGAATAGATAGTTACTCCAACACTCATTCCTTTTTATTTATTTTACTTTTTGAATTTATTTTCTTTTCTCCTTATTTCTAAAAATTTATAAACAAAACACTTCAAACAAAAATATTAACCTATAGTGTCAATATTAAAAGAAAACAATAATGACAATTAGTAATTTTTACATTCCCAAATTATTAAGTAAACGCAATATCACCCTATAGTAGGTAGTTAAATTCCATCAATTGAATGGAGTTCATTCCAATCAAATTCCTCATATGCTCTCCTGTCTAGGATCCTAAATAGTGGCAAATATCAATTAAAGATGAAATCCGAAAATAAATTCATATTCCTAACCAATATTTCTACATAACAAATGAGACCTGAAAGCTCTCATTCTCTCCCTCATATCTCATTCTAGAATCTCTAATTTTTTTGCACTCATCTTCTTCCTTTCTCCAAGATCTAACTCATCCCAAAGTTACAATAGGAAATCCCACTTTCATTCCTCATAATCTTCGAAAACCAAACCCATCTAAGAACTAAATATTTCCCTTTGTTCTATGAGTTATGAGTTAATTGAAAACCTAAAATTTTCATATCTCAAAACCTAACTCCCATTCCATCCCTCTGCATCACTTTCTCAGCTATCTTTTCTTTTTCTCCTCCATTCCATATGGAAGAAAGAAAAATAGAGAAGATGAGACTAAGAGACATTAAGGTATGGACCAAAAAAAGAAAAGTAAAAAGTGGTGATTCTTCTTCCTTGCCTTGGTGGATATGGATTTTAGCTATCTATGTCTTACAAGTATATATTTAACTATATCATTATCGACTAAGCAAGTTTCAATTTTGGTAATTTTGTATAGTGAAAATTCCGGATTTATTTTAACGACCCGGATTTGAACTTACAGATTTTAATGGATTTTCAGGATTTTTAAATATATTTGGATAATTTTTCCCTTGGGTATATTAATTAGGTTGCTATTTTGGAGAGGAGTGTTTTGGTCTAGTTGGAATTGAGATATTTTGGGAAGGTGGTTGGCGTGTGTGGTTGGGAACCACATAATCTATTTTATCAACATCCATTCATCTCTCTCCCCCTCACTTGTGGACCCCAAAACGAACCCATACAAGCCCACAATTTGAACTTCAATTAAGGGACATTTTTACCTCAAACCGTCGCTGGGATCAAGCTCCTTGGACTCTCATCATTAAAAGCAACCCAAGTTTAAAGGTAGAAATGAGTGGTTACGGTCGATATGCAAGAAAAAATATTTCCACAACTTTCAAGGCCTATATCGTGAAATCTAGTCACTTTTTCTTGATTTTGTAGTTTAGATTTGGATTTCTTGGGATTGAGTAGATAGATTTGGCTAATATAATGTCCAATTTAGTTGAGTTTTGAGGGAGATATGAAAGTTTGAAAAATGAGATACAAATGACAGATTCCAACTAGGGCCGCGACGGCGGACGAGAGCATAATTGTCTTCTCCAATGAGGGGGTGATGCTAGCATGTCATCATGATGATGTCACCAGGTGATGTCAGTATGACATCAAGATGATGTTAGTATGACATCATGATGGTGTTAGCAAGATGACATTAGTTGCCACGTCAGCACTGCCATATCAATAGGGGCTCACTATGTCGTTTATATGATTAAATGATATTAAAAAGATGACAGTTTATGTTAAAACTGTCATCTTATTTGAATAGATGATAATTTAAGCTAAAATTTTCATCTATAATTGTTGATACCATATCGACCGACCACCCTAGCACAGGTCCCACCAGGACAGGAAGGCCGCCCACCGATCGGCTGATCGGCACCCTCACGACCCACGGTCCGCCGATCGGCACCATACTGCAGACCCGCCATTCGGCACCTGACAGTGAACAGACGACAGCTGGCTGCAACAGTCACCTAACCAACTCTGCCACACCAACTCCCTGACGGAGGCAGGTTGGGACTCCAGCTGGCGCCTCCTCCGGATGTCCAGGGCTTGTCAGACGGCTCCCAGCCACAAAGCACCACCTGCTCCCGTAACAGTAGCCCACCTACCACAGTTATGGCTACTATAAATACCCCGAAACCCTTCATAAAGGTAAGACACTCAGAACCGACCCAGAGCACTGTGTTTACTTGCCCCTCGGCATTCAGATACTAACTTTGGCATCGGAGCCCCTTTGGCCGACACCACACCGGTGTCTAGTTTTGCAGGATCCCTGCCAAACCACAACGCCCCCGGCGGGCCCGAGACACCACACGGCTGGTCCCAGAACCCCCAGCGGGTCTCATCGAGTTGGTCATTTCAGGATCAAACAATTGGCGCCGTCTGTGGGAAAGATAAGATAAACACCCACTAACTCACATACCCCTGCTCGACCCTCCACCGACGAACAATGTCTGCCGAACGGGACGACGGTGAGCTCAACAACACCCCTCAGGGAGATCGCGGCCGAACCCGAGCCAGCCTACCTTCCGATGACATGCTCGAGATGCTGAGGACCCTCCGGTCGGAGGTTGCCGAACTCAGGAAGAGCAACGCTGCCATCGAGAGCAGGAACCACGTATGGGGGGAACAGCATGGAAGCACCCTGGCCATCTTGCATTCTGCACACGAGGAACTGTAGGAGCAGCGGGAGGCAACCAAACGGGCCTTAGCCGCTGCGTCTCGTCGGCCGGAGTTCGATGCCGGCCGGGTCGAGATCGGTGACACCTGCCGACCGGAGGCGTCCGGTCGCCTACTCTTCCACCAGACCGACATGCCTGGCCCGTCGGGAATACACATCTACCGTGACGCCCGCGAGCTGCTCGACAGGAGACAGGCGCAGACCCCGGCCAACCGTCTGACTTACCCTACCCACGACCCCCGCATCCAGGCACAACCACCTCTACCCGTCCTATCCCAGGGCGCCCGGTCAAGGTCCGGGTCGGCACGCCGACCCACACAGCCTCCGCGGCTCTCCATCCAGCCCCCAGGCAGTCCTTCCGCGCCGATCGGTAGGCACCAGCCGGAAGACAACGCCAGCTCAACCACGGCCTCGTCCGGGCGGCGACCGGTGCAACCCACGAAGCCCAGAGGCGGCAGCGCAAACCATCCTGTCGACGACCGACCGAGTGGGGCAGATCGACCCGACCAATCAAACGAGGTGGTTCAGGAACTCCTCCAGCGCGTGCGGGAACTGGAGGCCGCCAGACCCAAAGCTGGGACACTACCCCGACCGCGGGCCAACATTGGTCCCTTCACGGACCGCATCATGCGGTACCGCCATGAAACGGAGGTCAAACCCTTGAAGATTGCCTTGTATGACGGACAAGGCGACCCAAACACCCATATCAATAACTACAACTCAGCGCTCGCCTTCAGAAATATCTCCGACGAGGCGCAGTGCCTAATTTTCAGCTCCACCCTCACCGGGGCCGCGCTCAATTGGTTCTATCGCCTGGAACCACAGTCTATCGATTCATTCGACCGCCTACACACGGTCTTCTTGAACCAGTTCATGATCCAGACGGATCGACTGCTCACAACCGAGGACCTGGGAACCCTCCGACAGGGAGATATCGAGCCCCTACGCCAGTACGCCGCTCGTTTCAGCCTGGAATACTCCAAGTGCCATGAGACGGACGACAAGGCCGCCTACCGCGCTTTCCGCAATGGGCTGCGGGAGTCCACCTTCAAGTACCATGCCTTCACCCAGGGTTGGGACGATTACAATGAGCTCATGCGGCAAGCGGCAATACACGCCAAGGCGGAGCACTTCAACTCTCCCCAGGTCGCATCCCTACCTGACGTGAATAGCGCGCGCCCTCCGCCTCCCGGCAACCGGCAGGCACGGTCACCTCTGCCGACCAATAACGCGCATACGGATCATCGATCTGACTCACACTCCGGTAAGCGGAAGGGGACGTATAACAATGACCATCATGGGAAGGACAAATACCACAACAAGGGGCATGGATCAGGCCACCACCAAGCAGGCAAACCCCATACGGGGCCCACCTCAAAGTACGAAACCTATTCAATCCTGAACACCTCCCTCGAGAACGTCTTGATGAGCATCGAGGACACGATCCCCAAGCCACGGGCACGACCGCCCGTCCCCCGCCCGGGCATCCAATCCAACTTGTACTGCCAGTACCACAAGTTCAATGGCCATACCATCGACGAGTGCGTGGCCTTCCGCGACATTGTGGAAGCACTCGTAAGGGAGGGGAAGATCAACCAGTTCCTCCAACATGCACGCCCCGGACCGGGACTGCCACAGATCAACACGATCAGCGGAGGCCCCACCATCTCTTCCTCCTGCACCTCCAATCGGGCCAAGAAGGACTTCTTGCGTGCCACGACATCCAACCACCAAATATTCAACATCACGGATGGACGCGCGGCCAAGGTCGCCCGGGCAGGATGGACGCCCATCACTTTCTCCGAGGAAGAAGAGCGGGGAGTTATCTTTCCCCACGATGTCCCGTTGATCATCCGCGCTCAGATCGCCAATTTCGATGTTGGGCGGATCCTGGTGGACACTGGTAGCTCTGTGAACGTCCTCTTCATGGACACTTTCAACCAGTTGGGCATCAACTCCACAAGCCTCACCCATGCTGGTTCCCCGCTACTCAGCTTCTCAGGCGATTCTGTCATGCCCCTTGGCACCATCTCCCTGCCTATCTCCCTGGGGAGCGCGCCCAAGATCGCAACAGCCATCACCACCTTCCTGGTAGTCGATTGCCCCACTGCTTATAACGTCATTTTGGGGAGGGGACTCCTCAACCAGCTCAGCACCGTCATCTCTACTCGGGCCCTTCTCATGAAGTTTTCGACCGTCATGGGCACTGGCCAGGTCCGCGGTAATCAACAATCCGCCCGCTCCTGCTATCAGACCGCCCTGACAAAGCTCAACCCATGCGACAAGCGGGAGACCATGGCCGTCGCCGAGGCTGCTTACGAGGCCGACCCTGTCGACTCCGAACTCCTTGAACAAATACGGGCGGGTCCCCCCGAGGACCTGCGCGACCTCTCTGCCGTCTCGCAGCCGCAACCCGTGGAGGATACGGAGCTGGTCACCCTTTGCCCGCATAACCCCGAGTGGCAAGTGAAAATTGGAAGCACACTCGCTCCCGAAATCAGGACACAACTCATCCAATTCCTCCGGGACAACAGCGAAGTCTTTGCTTGGTCCTACGCCGACATGCCTGGCATCTCCACGGATGTCATCTGCCACAGGCTTAACGTCAGCCCCTCCTTCAAACCGGTCACCCAGAAGTAGCGGACTTACGACGCAGAACGACAGCTAGCCATGCAAGAAGAGATCGTTCGGCTCAGTACCATTCACTTCGTGCGCAAGGCCATTTACGCCACGTGGGTCGCAAACGTCGTACTCGTCAAGAAACCCTCCGGATCCTGGCGGATGTGCATCGACTTCACGGATCTCAACAAAGCCTGCCTGAAGGATAGCTTCCCGCTTCCTAAGATCGATCTTTTGGTCGACGCCACGGCTGGCCACGAACTCCTCAGCCTCATGGATGCGTACTCTGGCTTCAACCAAATCCGGATGCACCCCGACGACCAGATCCACACCAGTTTCCGCACTAATCTGGGAGTCTACTGCTACAATGTTATGCCTTTCGGGCTCAAGAACGCCGGTGCCACCTACCAACGGCTTGTCAACTTCATGTTCGCGGATCAGATTGGCAAGACCATGGAGGTGTACATAGATGATATGCTCGTCAAGAGCCGGACGGCCGACCAGCACGTGCCAACCCTCCACAGGATGTTCCAGGCTCTGAAGCAATACAAGATGGGCTCAACCCTGCCAAATGCGTCTTCGGTGTCCGTTCTGGAAAATTCCTCGGTTACATGATCAGCCAACGGGGAATCGAGGCTAATCCCGAAAAAATCAAGGCCATCCTGGACATGAAGCCCCCGCGCACACTCAAGGAAGTCCAAACCCTTACTGGCCGGATCGCCGTCCTCACCCGGTTCATCTCCCGGGCGACGGACAAGTGTTTACCATTCTTCAAGATCATGAAGACCCAGGGCCGGCACATCAACTGGGACGCAACGTGCGACGCTGCCTTTGAAGCTCTCAAAACCTACATGAGCACCGCGCCCCTACTTACCCGACCTACCACTGGGGAACGGCTCACCGTCTATCTTTCTGTCTCCACATTTGCTGTCAACTCCGTCCTCGTCACCAGTCGGGACGGCGCGGAGTTCCCAGTATACTATGTCAGTAAGGCGTTCCAGGACGCCGAGACCCGGTTCAACGACCTGGAGAAGTTGGCCTTTGCCCACATTGTAACGGCCCGGTGCCTCCGCCCATACTTTCAGGCACATCCCATGTTAGTCCTTACTAACAAACCCCTTCGCCAGGTGCTCCAAAAGCCAGACGCTTCGGGGCGACTTGTCAAATGGGCAATGGAGCTTAGTGAGTTCGATATCACATTCACCCCAAGACCAGCTGTCAAAGGACAGGTCATCGCTGACTTCCTTTCCGAATTCACATACAGCACAACGCAGCACATGCCCGACACTCCGGATCCCAATATTGCGGCACCCGCCGCTCCTATCTGCGAGTCGCCAACCCCGTCCACCTTGGACCCCGCCCAACCAATTTGGACTCTCTACGTGGACGGATCCTCCTGCCATACTGGCTCTGGCGCCGGCCTCGTACTCAGCACACCTACTCAGGAACGGCTGGAGTACGCGTTGCGTTTTGGGTTCCAGGCTTCCAACAACGAAGCCGAGTACGAAGCCCTTCTTGCTGGCCTCCGGTTGGCCACCGACCTCCAAGCACAACAGCTGCAGGTTTACAGCGACTCCCAGCTCGTCGTCCGACAAATCAACAGCCTCTATGATGCCAAAGACGCCTCCATGACCCGATACTTGGCAAAAGTGCGGTTCCTACTCCGCCACTTCCACGGCTACGAGGTCATTCAAATACCACGGTCGGAAAACAGCCACGCCGATGCCCTGGCCCGCCTGGCCTCCTCCATCGACGACAAGATAGGTTGCCGTGTTCCCGTCGAATTTTTGGCATCCCCGAGCACAAGCGAGCAACCAGTCCTGGTCGCAACACAGGAGGCCTCTTGGATGGACCCCATTGTCCGGTACCTCACCATGGCCGAACTCCCGCCCAACTGCAACGAGGCCCGACGCATCCAACGCCAGTCCGCACGATACACCATGGCGCATGGCCACTTATACCGACGGGGATTCGACACCCCCTCCTCAAGTGCCTCCCTACGGACCGGGGCATTGCGGTGCTCCGAGAAATTCCCCAGGGAATCTGCGGTAACCACTCCGGACCCAGGTCCCTAGCACATAAAGCCTTTCGGCAGGGATACTATTGGCCCACCATGCGCGCCGACTCTATGGCCATCACTCAACGATGCGTCCCATGCCAATGGTGCGCCCCTGTACCTCATTCTCCTGCTGAGCGACTCACTCCCATGCTCAGCCCCTGGCCCTTCTCTCAATGGGGACTGGACCTCATCGGCCGCATGCCACGAGGAAAGGGCGGCGTTGAACACGCAATCGTTGCGGCGGACTATTTCACTAAGTGGGCCGAAGCAAAACCCCTCAAAACAATCACGGCCGCCCAGGTCGAGAGCTTTGTTTACCAGAACATCATTTGTCGCTTTGGTATCCCACACACGATCGTCACGGACAATGGCACTCAGTTCGATTCTGTCCGTTTCCGACACTTTTGTGACATCTATGGCATCCAGCTCTGCTTCGCCTCGGTGGCACATCCACAGGCTAACGGACAGGTGGAAGCCGTAAACAAGCTCATCAAACACAACCTCAAGGCTCGACTTCACGACACCCCGAAAGGCCAATGGTCCGACCTCCTATCCGATGTTCTCTGGTCCTACCGGACATCGACGTAGGAGACACCCTTTGCCTTGACTTTCGGGACTGAAGCTGTCGTTCCCGTGGAAATTGGGGAAACCTCTTACCCAGTACTATCCTATGATCCACAAGAGAATGCGGAACTCCTCACACAAAATCTCAACTTCATTGAGGAAAGCCGTGAACAAGACAATCTCCGTAACATGGCGCACAAACAACGAATCGCTCACTACCACAACTCTCGCGTTCACAGATGCAGTTTCCAGGTCGGTGACTGGGTCCTTCGCAAGATTAGCCTGGCCACTAAGGAGCGTGCTGATGGGACCCTCGTGCCCACGTGGGAGGGCCCCTACCTGGTCACTCGAATTTGTCGTCCAGGCACTTATGAGCTCCAGACTACGGATGGACGGTCGCTTACACACCCGTGGCATGCGGATCATCTCAAGTTGTTTTATAATTAAAAACACCCCCCATGTACATTACTTTACACTTTGCTGTAATTCGACTTGGCTATCTCCCGGTGACCCACACGACACCTACTTTACCTACCGACACAAGCTTACTTGGTCCACACAGTCAAGTTCAATTATCTTTCGCTATTACGATCTTAGTTCGGTGGGTATGTCCATTATGGTTTGGGTTTACGATCATGACTGTTCGGTCCTTATCTAATCTACAACTCCGTGGATCGGCATACATACACATATGCGCAACATTTGCCTAGTACTCGCCTATCGACAGTTCTTATTCAAAAAAAAAAAAAACAAACAAACAAAAGGGGGCAATAGGGTGATACTTGTCAACTTTGCCAAGAACAATTTTATTACGTCCCAAATTTTCGAGCTACATGCTACACGGGGCATCCCCCGGATTACAACAAGGAAACAAAAACGAACACACAAAAAGCAATCTACATGGCCCTCGGCACGGCCCTCGGCCTCAAACGACCACCACCTCCACCTCCTCCTCCCCCGCTCGGTCCTTCCCAGAGGACGACGCAACGGCATCCTCCCCGCCAGCGCTCGGCACCTCTCCTTCGCCCGCCGCCGGACCGACTTCAGGGTCCTGCCCCTCTAGGGCGAACGTCTTGGTCAGCGCCGGGGGCTCATCTAGCCATGGGAAGTTGAGGGTGACGCCTGGGTTGAAGTACAGCACCCGCTGCACGCAATCATCTTCCACTTCAGCTAAGGCCAGGTCAAGATGATTGGCATACACCGGGTCGGCCATAAAATCCTCCAGGGTCTTCTGCCGGTCGGCAGCGAGCAGGCCCCTCAACCTCTCCACTTCTCCCTGCAGCTCCCCCAGGATCTTTTCTTGCTCAAAAAGCTGCAGGGAGAACGCGTGTGCCGTCTTCTCCCGTTCGGCGATGCCCCGCTCGGCCACCTCCGCTCGGGACCTCTCCCGTTGGAGCTCCGCCTCCAGCTCAGCCACACGGCGCCGAGCAGCATACCCCTCCTTTTCCCGCGCACGCAGCTTCTCCTCCCTCTGCCGCCCGGCTGCCTGCTCGGCCTCCAGCCTCTGCATGCATCGAGAGGCTTTCTGCAGGGCCACGTAGGTCTGCCCGAAGCACTGCCGAACCATGCACACTTGTCAGCAAACATATATCCACAAAATACACAAACAAATACAAAAAGACAACTCACACAAATACTCACATGGGCTTGCTCGGCGAGCAGGGCCGCGAACCGACCCGGGTGGGAGCCGGTGCCGATCTGCTCAATCTCTGCTGGCGTCACCTGGAAGCCGAGCACAAAGGCATTGACAACCGGCGCCAATGACCTGTGCACCTGCTGTGTGACCGGCACCCACGTCTCCCCTGGCCTTGCCGACCGAACAACCTCCCCCGTCTCCACGGGATCCCTGAAGACGGCAGCAATGCCGGGTACGCTGTTCGGCACCCTTTCCTTGGCCGGCGACGACATCTCCACCCTAGCCTCCTTGGCCTTTTCCATCGGCGCCTCGGGAGCCTTGAGGGCCGCCTCCCTCTTGCGTTGGCGGTCGGAGCCCTCTCCCTCCGACACCCCTGCCGCCGGAGGAGACTGCCTAAGCCGCGCCGCCTTCAGCTTCCTCTGGCGCTCCCGGGCTTGGTCCAGCCCGCCGATGAGGGGCCGCTTCAGTCCCCGGACGGGACTCTTCGCCTGATCGGCACCCTGCCGCGGATCAGGCCTCGTCGGCTTTGGCGGCCCATTTGGCCGGACGCCCAAACTGGACCCCGACGGGGGCTCCTCTCGGCCGGCACCCCTGGGCTTCACTGCCACGGTCTTTTGCCTCTGCGGCTGTTGGGGGGTTACCTCCGGCTCCTTGCCCTTTCCCTCGGCAGCCAAGCCATGCTTCGCCACCGCCTCACTCATCTTCTTCTGAGCGGCTTGTTCAACTCGGGGGTGCACTGCCAAACAAACTGTTAGTGCCCCGGCATGCCTACGTACTATAACTTCAACACTACTTGCTTACCAGGTGGCGAGATGAGACCCACGGCAAGCAGGTTCGACGGCAACTTCAGGACGCACCGGCTGCGTTCCAGGTCGGACAGCTTCTCCCGCACCAGGTTGCACGCCTCCCAATCCTCTGCTGTTACCGTTGCCTTGGACGAACCTGCACACATAACAAACACCATCAGTCTCCGCCGCGGTACCCACAATTGACGCCTTATGACTACTAGCCGAACGGTAGACCAACAACCTCTAGACTGTAAGTAGCTGGGAATCCTCGAGCGGACCTCAATAACGTCCCCCTCCCACGGCCCCGATACCCAGCAGAACCGATGCCTCCAGCTCTTCTGCGACGTCGGCACATCTGTGATGAACGCACCCCGCGCACTCTTGTGCAGGCACTCCATCTGGTACCACCCCGACCCGTAGGTCTGCCTCTTGAAGCGGTACAGGGCGCACAATCGCCCCCAGGTCGGCTCCGGCAGTCCCGCCAGTCGGAATGCCGTATACAGGCTGATCAGGATGATCCAGCCGTTGGCGTTCAGCTGCCCCAGGGCCAGGTTCGCCCTCGCCATCATATCCTGGAGCCACGGGTGCAGAGGCAGCCTCACTCCATGTTCAAAGCAATCGACATAAAATAATGTCGACCCTTCCGGAGGATTGCTCGGCTTCTTGTTGTGCGGGGGTACCGTCATCTTAATCTCCGCCGGCACGTTGTACAGCTCCCGGAACCGGTCCAGGTCAGACTGCCGAATGGTGTTCATCTCGTAGTCCACGGCATACTCCACTTTCACCACGCCGTCGGCATCTAGTTCCATCGGCGAGCTCGTCTCCGTCCCGCTACCCTCAGCCTCGGAATCGACGGTGGTGACGGGGGGAGTACGGGGAGACGTCCTCCTCTCACTTGGCCGATCGGCACCCGATGTACTGCACCCGCCCTGCTGCCTCACCTCCTTCCGCGGAAACCTGAGAGCCTCATCCAGGCTGTCACCACTGCTGGACGACGAAGTGCTGCTAGTGGACCCACTAGTAGACGTTGACCCACTGCGCCCGCTCGGCACGTCGGTTGCCGAACTGGACGGTGTTTCCCCGCCAAAAGCTTGAGGGGACCTAACCCCAGATCCACTGTTTGACTTTGACTCTGACATCTACAAATTACCAAAAGAAAAGAAGCTACAACTAAGCACCTACGCTACGGAACACATGCTGAGCAGAGATGCCGAACGGCAGAGATTATACCTTTCAAAGTCTTGCTCGGTCGAATTGGTTCCGCGTGCGTCTTCTTCTTGATCGGCAGTCTCCAATTCAGTCGGCACTTGCAATTATTCCACAGATGCTCTGAGTAAAAAGTGAAAAAGTCAAAGAGCTTTCGCCCCTTTTATAGGCCCCTGGCCCGCCTCGAGATGCGCGCTTCCGAATACCTTGTACTGTATACCCATCGGTATCGTACATTCTCAACTACATACGTACATACGTACATCGCTAACCGGTATGCATCCATACCGCCTGCCGACCGGAGCCTCTCGGCATCTTTCCCAACCGCACGCTTCCTCTCTTCGTCGGCAAGCACACTGCTACCGACGTCTCCCCGCCATTCCCCACGGCCGCCTCTCCACGATCTTTCGGTCTTTACGGTGGGCCGCTTCCGGAACTCGGCAACGGGGCCTCTTTGCAAACCGGACATACGGTGCACTTCCTCGCTCCATGACTTGGGGGGCTACTAGGGATACAGGGCGCACCGCCCTGGTCGGTCGACAGGTACCGGCCGTCATATCAAGTCGACCGAGGAACCCCACCTCAGTCAAAGACTTAGGGGACTTATGTTGATACCATATCGACCGACCACCCTAGCACAGGTCCCACCAGGACAGGAAGGCCGCCCACCGATCGGCTGATCGGCACCCTCACGACCCACGGTCCGCCGATCGGCACCATACTGCAGACCCGCCATTCGGCACCTGACAGTGAACAGACGACAGCTGGCTGCGACAGTCACCTAACCAACTCTGCCACACCAACTCCCTGACGGAGGCAGGTTGGGACTCCAGCTGGCGCCTCCTCCGAATGTCCAGGGCTTGTCAGACGGCTCCCAGCCACAAAGCACCAGCAAGCTGAAACCGGGGTCTGGATAAGGGCTTGGTGAGGGCATCAGCAAGCTGATCATCAGTGGCAACATGGGAGACAGTGAGTAGGCCACGAGAGACATGATCACGGACAAACTGAAAATCAATGTCCACGTGTTTCATACGAGAGTGTAGGGCTGGATTGGCACAGTAGAAGGTGGTGCCAATGTTGTCACATGAGATATTGGGGCAGGCCGAGATGGAGAGGCCCAGTTCTGTGATGAGGGACTGCACCCACGTTAGTTCTGCTGCAGTTGCTGCAACTGCGCGATATTCAGCCTCTGTAGACGATCTAGAGACGGACTTTTGTTTCCGGGAGCTCCAGGAAATGAGGTTCCCACCCAGGTAAACTAGGTAAGCGGTGGTGGATTTGCGGTCATCTCGATCAGCAGCCCAATCAGCATCAGAGAAGGCAGGTAATGTGTTGAATGCATGGGTGACAGCACGAAGTTGATGGGTGGACTTCTTGTGGAGATGAAGTCCGTAGAGAATGGTGCCCCGTAGGTAACGTAGGACCCGTTTAAGTGCTTGCCAGTGTAGATCTGTAGGGGCATGCATGAACTGGGAGAGCTTGTTGACAGCATAGGAAACATCAGGGCGAGTAAGGCTGAGATATTGAAGGCTGCCAATGATGCGGCGAAATCTGGTAGGATCAGCCGGGGGGGAGCCATCCTGAAGAGCCAATGTAGGGCTCACGGCCAGGGGGGTTGAGACTGGTTTGGCTCCCTCCATACCCGCCATGTGAAGGAGATCGTTGATGTAGCGATACTGGGAGAGAAACAGACCCGTGGGGGTGTTGGTTACTTCCACACCAAGAAAGTAATGAAGGGGTCCAAAATCCTTGACAGAGAACCGGGCAGCCAAGTTGTGGATGAAGGAGTTGAGGAGTGGTGGGTCATTACCCGTAAGGATCAGGTCATCCACATAGGCCAGAAAGTAAAGAACATGAGGTCCCTGCTTAAGAACAAAGAGAGATGCATCAGAGTGAATAGTAACAAACCCTTGTCGAAGGAGAAAGCGATGAAGTTCCTGATACCAGGCCCGGGGGGCTTGTTTTAGACCATAGAGGGCCTTTTTGAGCTTGCACACATAGGTAGGAGTTTGTGGGTCGACAAACCCCTTAGGCTGTTCCATGTAGACATCTTCATGGAGGGTGCCCTGTAGGAAAGCATTGTTTACATCCAACTGCCGGATGGGCCAGCCATGAGTCACAGCAAGATGGAGCACAATTCGTATAGTAGTGGGTTTCACTACAGGGATGTAGGTCTCTGTGAAGTCTAGGCCTGGGCGCTGGTGGTAGCCCTTTGCTACTAGCCTGGCTTTGTAGCGGTCAACAGTGCCATCCGGGTGTCTTTTGATCCTGAATACCCATTTATTGCCAACCAGATTCTGGTGTGGGTGAGAAGGTACCAACTCCCAGGTACCGTTTTGGATCAGGGCAGTGAATTCTGCAGACATAGCGGTGCGCCAAAGAGGATCCTTGATGGCCTGGGATACACAAGTGGGCTCGGCCAAGGTGAGGAGTGTAGAGGTGGTTGCAGTGAGGGCATAGGTGGGTACAGGGGGAATAGTGCCTGTTTTGGTGCGGGTGAGCATAGGGCGAGTGTTTGGGGGTGGGGGCGGTGGTGGTGGGGGGGAGGGAAGGGTGGGGGAGGGGTTAGGAGGAGAGGGAAGGCGGGGTGGACGCCTGGTGTAGGTGCGGATTGGGTGTGCAGGGGGTGGTGGGGAGGGGCTGACAGCAGCGGGAGCAGGTGAGGCAGCAGAGGAGGAAACAGGGAGGTTGCTGATGACGGGTTGGTGCTGGGGCAGGGAGGGAGCTGGCGCTGGAGACGGTGCTACGCCAAGACCAGGCAGGTGCAGTGTGTCAGTGTGGTCCAGTAATGCTGCAGGCGCCGGTGGTGGTGCTGGTGTGGTGGCAGGGGATGGGGGAAGAGCAGTTACGAGAGGAAGGGTGGACATCCACTGGTCAAAGTGATCAGAATGGACGTGAGGGGCAGTAGAGTGAGAAGGGATACCCGGGAAGGAAGACTCATCAAACTGAACATGCCTAGACACATAAAGACGACTAGAGGAGGGGTCAAAACAGAGGTAGGCACTCTGATTGAGGGAGTAGCCGAGGAAGACACATGGGGTGGATTTTGGTTGCATTTTGTTGGTGGTGTAGGGACGTAGCCAGGGAAAACAGAGGCAACCAAATACTTTGAGACGTGAGTAATTTGGGGGCTGGTGAAAGAGGGTAGAGTAGGGAGTAGAGTTCTGGAGAGTGGGGGTGGGTAAGCGATTGATGAGATAGACAGCAGCCTTAAAGGCATACGGCAGTAGGAGAGAGGGAGATGAGCTTGATGAAGAAGAGTAAGACCCGTGTCCACAACATGGCGGTGACGCCGTTCTGCCACCCCATTATGTTGGGGTGTGTGAGGGGGGGTGAGAAGATGGTGAATACCGTGGGTGGCTAGGAAGGCTTTGAGTTTGATAAACTCTCCACCGCCATCAGTGTAGAGAGTGACAATGGAGGTTTGGAAATAATTTTCAACCAGTTTTTTGAAATCAAGGAAGGTGGGAAAAACATCAGATTTCTTTTTGAGTGGGTAAAGCCATGTATATCTGGTGTAATGATCAACAAATATGACATAATAAGTAAAACCTTCAGGAGATTTGTAGGGGGCAGGACCCCAGACATCTGAGAAAATTAATTGGAGAGGCCGTGTGCTTGTAAGAGAAGTCTCCCCAAAGGGGAGACGATGACTTTTATTGCATTGACAAGAGGGACATACAGAGAGGTTGGATTTTAAAGGTACTGAAATAACAGCAGAACGAAAAACAGACTCTAAGACTCTAACACTAGGATGACCAAGACGACGATGCCACAAAGTAGGGGATGCCACCACACCAGTCATAGCTTGCGGTTGCAGGGAGGTAGGGGACCATTCATACACACCGTCCTTACTCGGGCCTTGAAGAAGCACCGCCCCCGTGCTGAGATCCTTGACCTGGAAAAAGTAGGGATAAAATTCAATTGAAGTGTGGTTAGTGGCATTAAATTGGGAGATAGAGAGCAGGTTTCTGGTCATGGTAGGAGCACAGAGAACATGTTTAAGGAGAAAAGGACGAGAGGAGAAAGAGGAGAGTGTGAGGGTACCAGTGTGGGTTATGGGTATCCCCTTACCATTGCCAAGGATGATGTCATCGGGTCCATTGTAGTTGTGGACCTCCGTGAGGTGGTGAGGAGTGGAGGTGACATGATGGGAGGCACCGGAGTCCAGGAGCCATGGAGAAGAGTGAGTCTGGATAGTGGAATTGGCCACGGGGGGCTGGGAGGATTGGTGCTGGAGCTGGGGGCAGCGCTTAGCACTGTGGCCTTGGGTGCCACACCACTGGCAAAACCCGCGGTAGCCACTGCCTTGGGTGCTGTTGGACCTGCGCTGGTTGCTGGAGGGCAGACCAGAGCGCTGGTAAGAGGAACTACGGCTGTCAAAAGCCTGGTTGGAGGATCGTTGGTCGGAGGGGCCACGGTTGTGGCGGTTGTAGTTGGAACCACGTGCTGTTTGGGTGACATGAGCAGTGATGGTAGAGGGAGGGGGGTTGGGGGCAGCTCGATTGGCTGCATTTTCATGCTGAACCAGCATGTCATGCAAGTTCTCAAAAGGGACAGATGTGTCTCTGGACCTGACAGCAGCAGCTAGGTCTTTGAAGTCAGGGCCAATGCCATTGAGGACATGGAGAAGCAGGTCATCATCAGACAGGGGTGTATCAATGGCTGCGAGTTCATCAGCAATGATGCGTACCTCCTGGAGGTATTCAGAGACTGGCCGGGAGTCTTGGCGAAGGAGGGTCAAACGCTCCTTGAGTCCTAGTACCCGAGCTCTGGCTGTGCTCGCGTAGAGGCGGGTGAGACGGGTCCAGGCAGCAGCGGATGTTGGGGCTGCAGCAATTAGGGTGATGACCTGGGGGGAGACAGATGCCAAAATGGCATGGAGGAGCAACTGGTCCTGGCGGATCCAGAGGGCCCGAAGGGCTGTTTCTTCTGCAGGTGGGCAGGGATGTGTGCCATCCACGTAACCCATGAGTTCATACCCACGGAGGAGGGCGTTGAACTGAGCGCGCCAAGGGAAGAAGGTGGTGGAGGTGAGTTTGACAGGGAGCTGGGCGGCGGCGTTGATGGTGATGAGGGCGGGAGGGGAAGAGGTGGTGTCGGTTGGTGGTGGGAGAGTAGGGTTGACAGGGGCGGCTGTGGATTGAGCAGCGGCTGCTGTAGGTTGGGCGGCCATGGATTAGGGTTAGGGTTTTTTTTTTCTAGGGTTTGCTCGATGGAGCTTTTAGGGCTCTGATACCATAAGAGGTATTGAATTTTCTGATATTATTTCAATGAATTTAATTGTACAGTAGTGGCAGATTTATACAGTTCTAGGAGAGTCCTAACTAGGTAAGATTCTAGTAGAGTCCTAACTAGGTAAAATATAAACAAGGGCCTAACTAGGTAAGATACAACTTAGGTATTAAGGAGGAGATTGATCTGCAATCTCCTCTGATTCTACAGGATCTGTAACAGGATCCTTAACAGGAATTACTTAAATGGGACATCAAATGTTAAAATTCACCATCTTGAAGTTTTTACATTAGAAAGATAAATGACTTACTTTCTGGTACATTTCTGCTTTATATTTTTCATGTGTGTTACATGGATTTTGGAATTTCATCTATATATCTTGAACAGTTTCTTTGAGATTCTTTACCAAACCTACCCTTTCTTTTAAATCTTCCTGATCGTCTTTTTTTATTCAAGGTAGGCTACAGATGGATTACAAGATTTTTTTCCCTTGTAGTTTTGAGTATTGCTTATACATAAGTACTGAACTGAACTGCTTATGGTTATACATACTACCATGTTTTAATTATTATTTTTTTTAAAACAAAAAGAAAAGATTTTGCGTTTGGGTTTATCTTTTCGTTTTCCTGGTATTCAATGACCCTTTAAGTTATGTATAGTATTTGTTATTGGAATGCCGAAATTGGTTTCCTATTTTATGTTTCATGCATGCATATTGATTTGTTTGACCAATGTTTTTAGTTTTTAAAGATTTTAAGCTCTCTACAATTGAGCATGTATATTTCATTTTTAACAAATAGTATTCTTCTTTATGGATTGAATGTATTGAATCTTTAACTTTTCACAGAAGCATGGCCTCACATTCATTAGAGCAAGGAAAAATAAGGAATTGTCAGAGGGGAAAAATGCCACTAACTGTGGACCTCAATTATCCAGCTCCTTGTGTTGACTTGATTCTAAATTCCATATATACTTGAGACAATAGCCAACTAGGTGAAGCTGAAGTACATGGTCCGACAGAACCACAAGCTTCTCATGATTGTGAAATTATTGATGATGAAGTTACCATAATTTCCCCAAGGATATATGCCCAAGTATGAGATCTTTAGATGTTCTTGTATGATTCCTTTTTTTATATTCTTTCCTTATTTTGTACTAGCTTACTTATTTGTTCTTTTTCCTGCTAGTAGGCCAAGAATACCTCCAGGCGAAACCTTGAGGTGAGAGAAGTGTCGGCTACAAATGCAGAAATGCATAATGCCAATTCAGGTTTGTTTGCATAGCTCTGTTTATTCGTGAGTTATGCTTTTGTTATATGATTTGATTACTATTTAGGCACGTTTTATGACATCCATTGTTATGCATGCGACTATCATATTGATCATAACAGAATTGGTTGTGCTTGAAACCATTATTTTAAATCTCTTGTTTGCAAAATGGTCCATATGATTTTGTGGCAGCCCGCTTTCACTCGAACACTAATAATTTCTTTTAGTGCGTTTGAACTACAGTATACCAAAAGAATCATGTGGAGTAGGACCTTAGGATTCGATTGAATTCAGTTCAGTATTGAGGCATTACTCCATACCCGAATCTTTATTTGGCAAGGTTTGCATCATCATAGACAAGATAGTGTGCAAGGCGACCAGTTTGTTGCTAACCCTGAACAAGTTTATATGTGTGTGAATGTCATACTGAGTATATATTTTTGTTTGATTCTTTATATTTGAAATGAGGAATCAGATTACAGTTTTGTTCGTTTTAATTTGGTAGGTTTATAAAAAGTTAAATCCCTTCATTAGTTGATTGTATGATTCCCGCATGTAAATCTAATGATTTATTTTGTTGCTAGCTTATTTTGTGTTAATTTTTTAAGCATGTTTATTGCTAGTTCATGTTGATTCGATTAAGTTCTTTTAACAAGCAATAGGTAGTTTGAAGCTCTGCTTTTATATTTTTAGCTATCTTTGTGTGTGCATTCACATGTTAGGTTGATGGTTCATGACTTAGTGTGCCTGTGAACTTAGATTCTAGTTTTGCTCTTAGGCGGATAATGGTGATTTTGATATATGCAGTGAATTATATTGCCTATTTCCTTATACATAACCATATTATGTGATGAGAATGTAGAATTTTAGCAAAACTTTCTTACTCGTTTCTCTATATGATATGGTGGTTTATGTCACACTTCTGTTTTCTTTTGCGATTTTTGCAAGTATGATGGCTTTCAACAAGGGGTTTGATGCTTCTATATAAGACTTCAGTATTTCCAGTTTCTTTGCGTTTATTGAATCTGTCATTATTAATATATAAGTGATGGAGTTGGGGTAATTATCTTGACTTTCATTGTTTGGTTGCTATATTTTCGATTATGATGCTCATGCATGTAATCTATTGTCTTGTTGAACTATAAGGTTCCATTAAAATTGGTTGAAACAAGAAAGTTATTGGTATTCCGTGACTAATCCTGGTTTTAGATTCTCGTCAAAAGATTTTTCTATGTATTTTTATGGTTAATTGGATTTTTACATAGCTATGTGGTCAATTAACGTGCAGGAGGGCTCAGGTGACTTGTCAGTTTCCCTTGGGCTTGCAGCAGCAACCAGATTGGGTTTATCGGCTTTTACGGAGGTTTGTTGATGTGTCCTGATTTAGCATGTATTCTTGTAGTATGTGCTTGCAAAGTGATTGTTGCACTCAGTCTTTCTAGTTAGAAACAATTCTCCAACTTCTAGGATCTACTGCACCAGTTTCTAGAAATGTTTGTAGTGATCTTCTTTAAATTTTATACTCCTTATAACATGGCTTGATTTTATATAATTGATTTACTTTCCCATTTTGGTGATGGATTTCTTGCTATTTGGTTGCTTGGTGCTTTCTGTGTTTGAATTTCTTGTTGTTGGGTGTATCTATCATCTAAGAACTTTGGCTCAAGAGTTAAAAGGTCCCCTTTATTTGGTTCTCTTTATTTTCCGTTTTCTGTTAATTTCATTTGTGACTAGGACTTTTGTGGTAGGTGAATTGATTTCTTCTTATGAACGGAAAATTGAAAGAATTTTCGGCCTTAATAACCAAACTCTGCTATTTGACTATTTGGTTTTGAACCCCACATGGTAGTTTGCAACCATTTGAGAATATATTTCGTTTTGTTATTATCTGATTATTATTATTGGGTTGTTTCATTTTCTTTTATAAATTATCAAATGTACAATCTTTGTAAACCTGGGCCCTTGCAGGTTTTCTTGATGGGTGCTAAGCTCTGTTTAGAAAGCTTTTCTGAATAATGATTTTGATGGAAATGGTGTTGTAAAAACATGGTAAATATGTTTATGGTTTCACGTGAATTGGGGTATTGCTATGTTGTATTAAGTGAATCTCTAAAAATGAGTGGTTATTAGCTTATGTTTGAATTATCTTTGATTCTGTTGCAGATGAAGTGTATGCATTATGCTTGCTATGATGTTATATTGTTATGCAATCTATATTGTTATGCAATCTGGAGAGTAGAGACTTAAGGGATAGGCCACTTCTTAAAATTGTTTGAATCTATAGGTATAGAATGTACTCACTCTCAATTATTCTCTCTATCATATTGTTTTGAGTGGCTTGTTTTGTATGTTACGTATACGAGGTGTGGATAGAGTAACTATAGATTTTCTAGTTATCTTGAAGCTGCTCCGGGCGCCTGACTTTTGAACGTGCAAGGCAGCTAATGAAATTCAAGAGCGTAAGCTCATCAGGATGTTTTCTTTGTATTCATTTTTCACAATATATAGTTGTCCCTTGATTTGTATGATAAGGCTGACTTGATTTATTGGCCTTAATGTAAATGATTAATGTTAGTGGTTATCAAATCCTTCTTTCTTTAGTAACTTGATGTATTTGTACTTCATATTAATGATTATATATTTTATCATTCTTAAAACTCACTTTCATTTAGTTTCTTTGTTTGCCAACCAATTCTAGAATTTTGTTAGCATAGCATCCCAAGGGAATTTCACTGTCTTTATGGTGAGACATCTATTTGGTTTATCTTAATTTTAACATTAAAATCTTAGGTTTCTAATAATGTAACTAGACAACTATTGTCTACATTACAGAAAAACTATCGTCTATTAGGCTCTTAGACGCCAGTTTTTCTGAGAAGTGTTGTCTGATGGTGCATTAGACAACACTATTTCAGTAAAACTATTGTTTGAGAGCAGATGATAGTTTTTCTGAAAAAATGTTGTCTAATGCACCATCAGACAATACTTTTTTCAGTAAAAATGTCGTCTGCTGTTACTTTAGATAACAGTTAATAAGTGTTGTATGATATTATTCAAATAGATGACTCACATGGACAACACTTTTTTTTTTTTTGCAATTAGATGACAGTTTTTCACTTTCATTTAAGACCAAAAATGGCAGTGACTGACTTTAGCATGCCACATCAACAGGGGTTGACGTCAGCAAGGTGATAGCTTTACGTCAACGCATGTGGGCGACGCGTATGGAAGGCTGTCGACTTTCCATTGATGCATGGTGACACGTAGACAGAAATTTCAAGACATGAATGCTCTTATCCAAAAACTTTTTGACAGGACCCGCCCCGATCCCCCTGGGACCACCCGGGAAGTGCCCTGCTCCCGTCTGACACCCGACATCAAAATAGCAAGAATACCCTTATTGAAGATGAAATGCATAAAGAAAATCCATAGTTAAGTCATACATAGCACGCCACACAAATACTCGAATACAAATAGTGTCAGACAAGGGATAGTTCCCGAATACAGTTTATTGAGCACGACTCTAGACACACTACATGCCAACCTACCCAGCAGTAGGGTTCAGGTACGCAACGTAAACCTATGCCTCTTCCTCCTCGGGATCCTCCTCCTCCTCCTCCTCGGGATCCTCCTCCTCAATAGCACTACCTGGAGGGGTAGTAAAACAACAAAGGTGAGTGGGCCGAAACTCAAGGTTTACAAAGTAGTTTACCATATCGAAAACATATAGCTTTTCCCCTCCGTTTTCCGAAAAGACATGCATAGTATCATAAACCACAAAACCATATAATCATAAGCAGAATGATATCAACATAACATAATCTTAGTCACTGCACTATACATCCCAACCCTGACATCCCAGATGCCCGACGTCCCAGACGCCCAATAAAGTCACAGTCTCAAGGCTACGCGTGCCACCCGGGGTCTCAATCCCGAGTCCAAATCCCGAACCTAGTCCGAGCATGGCATTCTAGATGCCTGACGTCCCAGACGCCCAATAGTAGCAATCCTGCTCCTGAGTCACTCTACGGTCCGGTCCCTCCGTAGAATGACTCCTCACAGGCAATGCGCCGTGACCACTCCGGTGTACCTACATCCGGAGGAGATAGAATCCTAGGGTAGATCTATACAGTGCAGTACCACAGATAATAACGAGATCCATTATACATATACATGACTCCAAACCATTCATAAACAACCAGACGGGTCTCATGCCCAAACATCGTAATACGTGCCATAAATCATACTCAAGATAAACAGATACTTTTACTTGAATCACATATAGATATAGTAGAAAGTAAAACAGTTATGCATGTCGAAGTTTAGTGAAATCAAAGGCCCACTCACAGTACAATCCCGCTGCAATCCCGAGCGTAAAGCCCCGTCCAAGGGTTAAAGTACAATTCCTCTCATGCCCAAAACATACGTAAAGGTCACTTTAAGTCCCTACTAAACAACTAAGAAACCCTAGACTGAAACCGGCCCGGGAAAGCCGTCCGAACACGCTTCCCAAGACGTCAAACCCTAATTTGACCAACATAACGATCTCCGATCAACACGAACTCACCGCCATTGGATCCGTATCGTCGAAACCTTGAAAATGGCACTGGTCCCACACAAAATACTGTTCACACGCGCCCCCCACGCGCCGGTCAACCCTCTGGTCAACGGTGCTACAGTCATGCTGACGTAAGCATGACGTCATCACTGACAGTGTCAGAGGACACGTGTCAACAGTCTACTGGTCCCTGGTCTGATAATATTCTGACATGATGACGTCATCATGATGTCAGGACCCACCCCGGTTTCACCCCGAAACCCGAGGTAAATCCCGCTCCCGTCTGACTCCCCGACACAACACCTAAGGAACACTTACTCGAACCCAGTCAAACGCAGGAGTAATTAAAAACAATGTCCCGAAGGTAGCATTTACAAAACATAGCACGAACATACAAGGAGAACAAAAACCGATAACTACACGCACACGGAAGCCTTTAAACTCTTCTAGGATCCCTCACGTCGCTTCTATGCCTCAGACTCTGCCTCGACGTCAAGACCCCGCGCTAGCTCCACAACCTGGAGGGCAATTAAAACAGAAAATGTGAGTGGACCAGAAGGTACAAAAGTTCAAAAACCATTTTATAAGAAAACCGAGTTAAACCCTCCGTTTTGAAATCACATGCATAACCAGCAGTTATAAACACATTTATAACATAATCATTATAAACATCATAAGAAACAGAAACACTATAAAAGAGCATAAGAAACCATAATATGAGTATCAGAAACCGTATCAAAACCATAACCACCAAATCATCATTTTCCCGATCAAACCTGCTGGACCTATCCGAGTCTTTAAACTCCCGAGTCTTTAAACTCAATCCAGGCCTTAATAATATCCGAGTCTTTAAACTCCCGAGTCTTTAAACTCAAGGCCTACGGGGGAAAATCAATATATATATCCGAGTCTTTAAACTCCCGAGTCTTTAAACTCAATCCGGGTCTTTAAACCCAATCCGGCCGGTCCCCCGTCCAATATATCCGGGTCTTTAAACCCAATATCCAGATCCAGCAAATCCAATCTCAAAATCATTTGAAAACCATTTACCAATCCACATCCAAACCCGAATCCGAAATCACTGGTCTGAAGCCCTTCCGGCATCCAGAACCGTCATTCCGAACCCAAATCCGGAGTCCACTTTCCAACTTTACACCAAAGTCCAATGGTCAATTTCGATTTCAAAACCAAAACCTTGATTCTCAAAAGCATGTTCCAAAATCCCTTGAAATCCCGAAAACATTTCCAAAATTACCCTTTTCTCGAAAAGCGTGCCAAAACCGTCTTTTTCTCGAAAAACGGGTAATAATGCAAAACCAACCAAACATATTCGATAAACATAAAATCATGATTAAAACCATAAAACCATTATAGAAAGCAGTTATGCATGTTCAAGTTTAGAGAAGGGGTCCACTCACAGTACTGAGCCCTACTCGCGTCCCGAACGTCCAGCCCGTTCCTCGGCTTCCTCGGGAAACCCCGATCCTGTCAATCACCGTCAAATTACGTCACTAATACGTCTACCAACACTCTCCTAAATGCCCTCAAAAATCCCCGGACCGAAGACTTAAAACCCCGGGACCCTACACATTCACCCTCGCGGAACTACACTCAAACGACTTCCGATTAACCCGAAACCAACTCCATTGAACTCACCACAACTCCTAGACCAAAACTCATGTTGACCGTTTTCCCCATCGCCGCCGCACGCGCCCCCACGCGCCGCCCAAAGTGGCTGCGCGTGGCCCTCACGCGCCTGCTACAGTGTACCGTCTTCCTCAGACAAACCCGGTTCGCCACAGTGGTCTGCAACTCAGACCGGCGTCAGCGGTTCACCGCCGTACCTGCACGATTTCCTTCCCTTTCTTCACCTAAAGCTTCGTCCAGTTCCAATATAACCATTCCACAGCTCCTCAGACCTCGACACCGCCTCAATCCCGTCGACTAAAGCTCGAACCCAGACGGCCAACAACCCCTGTTTCACGATCCAGCCACCCAGCTCACCACCCTTCACGGTGGCTTCACCAAACTCTGCCCTGAACCTCACTGAACCTAACCCAACTCACCTAGACCTTCGACTCAACCCCAATCGTCACGACTTACCGTTCGAAGTTCACTGCCGAAACAGGGTAAAAGAGACCCATCTTCGACTGAGCTCCGCCGTGTACCTCCCCGTCACGGCGACCAACCTAGTCGACGCCTAGGACTCTCCTGAACCTCGCCCTGACCTCCAATTCCCTCGACTCTCACCCTAGACCCACAACTTCCACGTTGAACCTCAACGGAAAACAGAGTACCGAAACGGGGATGAGGGAATTACCTGTTTCCTGCTGCCGCCGTGAGCTCCTCCTGGGCTGGTCGACTCCTCGCAACCCGCACGACACCACCACAATCTTCGTTGCACCGTGCACGGCCACCGCACCACCACAAGCCCTCAATCTTCTCCGTTTTCCCCCCTGAGTTCCTCCCTGGTTCCCGTGGCTCCCCATTTGCACACACCACAATTCCTCACCTCCCAACCGTCTCAACTGCTCTCTCTCACTCTCTGATCACCCTCACACACTCACCATTCATCAACACACACACCACCGCCCTCAATTCCCTTCACGATCTCCCTCTGTTTTCTGTTTCCTTCTGCGCACAAACATGAACACGGGCACGGGTACACCCTAAAAATAGAACCGTGCACACACCTTAGAATCCCCCAGAACCCACTACACACTTGCCACATGTCACCATCCCATCCATCCTTATCTCACCTGATTAACTCCAGCCGTCCATTCCTTCTCTCTCTGCACAAATCCCCATAAACCCAAAAAGACTAAAATACCCTTCTATTTAACACATTTTTACGGTTTTACCGAAACTTTCTAGACCCGTAACTCTCGCCTCGTAAGTCCGATGAACACGTGCCGCCTGTCATCGAACTCAGGTCGACAAGAACTATCTAACCATCCTAGGTCAACCTACCAAAACTCAATTATTCAAAAAGTCAACTTTTCCTCCTATTTTACCAAAATTACGGTCATGCCCTCAACCTTCCAGGTCAATCTCCAATTGACCACCCGAAATAAAAGTCAACATTTCTGCCCGACCCAGGGGCAAAAGCGTCATTCTAAGTTCCCGGACCCCTCGGGACCACCTAACCCCTGATTAACCTTACTAATCACACCTTAAACACTCTACTTATCCCAATTCTCGGAACGGGTTGTTACACATGACGTCACAGCTGACGTCAGCATGATGACGTCATCAGCTACAGTAACCGGGTCACCGCAGACCCACGGTTCGACCCGACCAGTTCTCATCAACCCGACCACTAAAATCGATGGGATTTGTTCCTATAAACTCGTCTAAACATGTTCTATGGTTCTGTGGGATTAAAACAGGTTTTTAAGTTCGAGAAACCACCTGAAAATCGACGGGGAACTGGCTGCCAGCTCTGGTTCGTCTTCTCCGGCGAGCCGTCGAGCTTCCAGCCGCGTACTTAGGTCTGAAATAGTCGTCTAGTCCCCTAGGTTATGTCTCAAAAGCAACCAAACAATTCTAACGTTAAAAACGGAAGTTTCGAAACAGGGAAGGAAATCGGTGTCTCTCGGGTTTATGGGCTTACCGCCGCCGTGTCGCGGCCGTGGGCTGCCCAGTCCGGTCCTGAGTCGTCCAGCCGTCACAACGGTCCTAGCCCTAGGTTGGTTCGAGCCCAGAAGTCACGGTTTGGACGGTTTGGTTAGTTTGGGTTGCACGGGTTCCTTCTCGGGTTTGGGTTTTCCGGCCGTGCAGGGTGGCCGTGGTGGCGTTGGCCGGTGTCTGGTGGAGGTGGTGGTCGGTCTGGTGTTGCCTGGTTCGTGAGTTGAGGCTGAGAGGCTGTGAGGTGTTTGTTCGAAGGATGAGAGGGTGCACGGGTTTGAGAGTGAAAATGTGAGAGTGTGAGTCTCAGATGGTTTTAAGAACAGCAGGAGAAAATGGAATGAAGGGCTGAGATTCAATCTGATTTAAGGATGAAGGGTGAGGATTTAAGGAAGTTAAATTAATTAATTAATGGAATGGCAAACACAGATCCTGATTTTTGGGGATGATGTGGATGAGGTAGATGAGTGACATGTGTCACTCATCAAGGGTCCAGATTGATTGGGTTAAAGTAAATCAGATTCTAATATTTTATTATTATTTTAAGTTCCGAGTCTCGGTTAGTTCGGTTACGTTCTTGACCATAACTTTTTCGTCGTAAGTCCGATTTTGGCGTGCCGCCTGTCTACGGATTCGTATCGACGAGACCTACGTAACGGTCATTGGCCCTCGTCTGTTGGACTTCCCGGGTCAAAAGTCAACATTTGGCCCCCAAATGGCCAAATTACCAAAATGCCCCTCGACTTCCGAACGTCACAACTTCTTCCTCGAACGTCGGAATCGAACGTGCCACCTGCCTATGAACTCGTGACGTCCTAAACTACGTCACGGTCACGTGTCAAAGTCCTAAATACTTCCCGAGGTAAAAGTCAACTTTTCCCCCCTCCCCTCAGGGGCAAAACGGTCATTTTACAATGAAATAAGAATTACGAAAGTTCGGGTCGTTACACTTTTGACGTGTTGAATCCAATTGTGGTGTTTTCAGGTCGATCATAGTCTGTTTAGGGGTAGTTTTGGGCATTCAAAGTCACGGGTTGCGTGTTTGGGACGTGTGTACTATCCCAGAGTTTTTTTTTTTGGGGGGAAGGAGGTCTCTAGGGGATCACACCTTGGATCATTTTGGTCAGGAATTGGATGCCATATTTGACACGGCCCACCCCCAATTCCCCAAAATTAAGGGTTAAGTCATGCTCTCGTCTAACTCACGTGCGATACGAAGGCTAAACACCCGTTCAATCCCCGTGGAACACGCAAGCCAGACAAGGGATACCTAGGCGAACTGTCCAAAAACCAACTTGAGTGAACTAGAGTTCGCAGCCTCACTGTGGATCACGTGTGTGATGTCTCCGTCTCTCTCTCAATAGCCCGCACCGCATCAACAACCTGGAGGGTAACGAAAACATAAAAGACTATGAGTGGATAAAAATAAATAATAAGTTCAGAAAAACATTTATAAGAAAAGACATTTATACCCTCCACGTAAAACTAATGCATGCATTTGAAAACCATTTCATTTCACAAACCGTTTATGAAAATCGAAATCATTTTCTTTTCTTAAATCTTGTGCCTCAACCCAAAACCATCAAAATCCATATCATCTGGGTCATAGCCCAAAACATCAGGAAACCATTTGAAAACCATCAGTGTATCACAGAAATCCGAAACACATTTAAAAGCCATTTGAAATCCCTTTCAATCCATCAATCGAACCTGTTGGATCTATTTGAGTCTTTAAACTCAATATATATCCGAGTCTTTAAACTCAACAGGCCGCAATATCAATCCGAGTCTTTAAACTCTCGAGTTTTTAAACTCAATAGGCCTACGAGGGAAATCACAATATACGAGTCTTTAAACTCTCGAGTCTTTAAACTCAATCTGGGTCTTTAAACCCAATTTAGGCCCGCCCCTGTCACAAATCATATATGGGTCTTTAAACCCAATACCAGATCCAACAAATCCAATCCAAAACCAATTTAAAACCATTTCCAAATCCATGTCCAATCTGAATCCGAAATCACTATTTCGAATCCCAAGTCGAATTCGAAATCGTCATTTTGAATTCAAATTCCAAAATCATAATATTGAAACCATTATCAAATTACGACATAAAAGTATCTCGTAAAACGTACAATTACGTAAATATCTCGAAATAATTGCAAAATCGTAAATCATCAATATCATATCATAAACATAGTAATCACGTATAAAAAACATATAAAAAATTTATGCATGCATCATAAGTGAGAAAGCAAAGTCCACTCACAGACCATTCTCGATGTTGCCTCGATACACGTGCAATACGCTGTTCCTGGAAAATCCACTATCACCGGACTTCCCGAACCTGTCCAAATCACATACTGAGGTCACTAACTACTTTATAAAGCTTCTACTAATTCTCCATAATTTTCTCGAATTTTTAACTATTTTTAAACTAACCCTTAAACTTTCGGACATCCCGAAACATATCGAAACAATGTCCAATTGAGTCAAAACCAGTCCCAAAATATTCGTTGCATCGATATGATAAAAAGTCGTGTTGAAAGCTTCCTCAAATACTAAGTCACGTGCCCACATGCGCCGCCCGAAGGGGCTGCGCATGGGCCTCACGCATGGCTGCACAGTTCATCTCCTACCTCCGTCAAACCCAGTCTGAACTGGTTCTGCAAATCCGGTCCAGCCCGAACCGGCGAGATCGGTTCAACGCCTAATTCTTCTTTGTTTTTAATTCTGTTCAATCCTATATCTTCTTCCAACTATTTCCTATCTAGCTACATACTAAAACAACGAAATGAAGGCCAGAAGCATACCTCCCCGAACAGTGATCTAAACCTCGACCTCCGTCATGTGACCACGATCCCGGCCACCTCCAGTCATGGTTCTGATTCCAATCAAACCTAGGACCTCCAGGAACGTCATCCAAACAACCAATTTAAGTAACCATCAACTAATCTAATCCCGAAATCAGGGACCGGTCGTTACAATCTCCACCCTTAAAAGAATTTCGTCCCCGAAATTCTGAATCTCATATGTCCACAACGTCCTGGGGGAATCCAACTTATCTCACACCTGATTCTTCTACCCGGTGTACATCACTTGCCAATCCAGCCTTATCCTGACAGTTCCCAAACTGTCACCACCAGTATCACCACAACTGTCACCAATACAATCACATACCGAGGATAAACTCATTTTCAACTCGTTTAACTCAATTCCGAGGTACCTCCAACATCGCACCAGTCAAAACTCACGGCTCAACTACTACTAGGTACGACACAACACCACTGCTACTAGTCTTGTCACCCTCGATCCATGCGTACCTCAACCAACGCCTCAGTACATCGTGAGTCTGCCGTTAACAGGCACAAATCTCACCTCGTAAACCAATTCTCAAAACATCTACTGCCTCGGGACTGCTAATCATCAATATATGTTCAACGTTCCATCCTACTTCCGTCAGGGATCCGCGCCGACCTCACTGGAGTCACAACGTACTCGCTCACTCCGAACAACTCAACAACTCAACACATCATCTCACAGGTGGTTCCACTAACCACCAACACAATCAATCTGTGGGAACACCATCCACATCCCACACTACTTGTATGCCACTGGACCCTATCACATACCTAGTAAATCGTGATCACACATCTCAGCACCAGGGTCCCACCAACCACTCATGGCCCTGAGCATCCAGCTCACATACCATCACGAAATCCTGCAACAACCAGTCAAATCACTCGGGATCACCCTGATCCAGTCCACCTCTCAATTGGTCAATCACATCAGAACTATTCTGATCATCCATGCAACTAACAAGCACTTAACCGATCACCAACATCGCTATTCGAACATCACGGTACGCATCCAATCGCATCGGAATGGTTTCGAGCACTATGCTCATTACTAACTCCTATCACAAGTACACACACCAATCACACTCAACAACCATCTCGACTAAATTATCAAGCAAACAAAGATATTGTAGAATACCTCGATCACAATGACCGTACCGTATATCCGTACTCACTTCCAACGACGTACTACGTTAAGTCCACCAATCAGCCACATCGACAATAGCTGAGCTCTAATACTCCCATAAGTCCATCCAACAACACCATAGTGTACCCGTCAACCTTCACAGTGTATCTCCAGGGCACACAAAACATCCTCGTAGCCACACTAACTATCACTTGACGACGAGCCAATCACGCTTCACTTTTGAAGTCCATCGGTCCAACCCTACCACTAGGTCGATCTAAATGCCTTCCGAGGAAGACCAACTCAAGTCCATTCCGAGTCTCCCGGTCTCCTAGGTCTCCCAACCAACATCAAATCCAATCACATCTCAATTACGTACATAGGGCAGACTCAGCACCAAATCCAAGTCCAATACCCATGCGTATACGAGACAGACCACACGCATCCTGCACAACACCAAGATGGTCAAGATCTCCAGCCACCTTCACTCTTGCAAGACAGAGCAATCTCCTCATCTGTATGTCCACATATCCAACATCTCCGCTCAAAACGTACTTACGCATATACCTAAGTCACCTGCATGACCAAGACAGAGGTTGGATAATAATTCCATCCCATTCGTCAACTGACACCTCAACAACAACAATAACCCAAACCTCATCCATCCGTTCCTAAGTGGATCCCACTTCTCGTCCGTACAACCATTACCATCAAACCACCACATCTGATCACATCGAGAAATAATTCCACACGTTTCGAGATACGTCTAGATTGTGGGTTCTCTTCAATAACCTCATATCGATTAGTTATAGTCACTCCTTATCATTCCTCCTCATTCTCTTTCTTTTTTCATCATACCACAGAACTCACAATGACCCACAACCATGTCATCATAAGTGATCCTACCTTAAACCAACTTAATACAATCCTATGACACTCGCCACACATGCCAAACATGGCATTACCAAGTACTCTCTCTACTTCTGAACGCATCCACACGCTTCCACGATTTAAGGGGGGTTCACAACTCCTGAAGTTCCTTAAATGAGTCCCCAAATCGACTCCAGAGTATCCATCTCCAAGTTAGCCGTAAGTCGGCTTAAGCCCCAACAACTAACTAACCAAAAACCCCAACTCACGTTTTCCAGACGAAGCACCTATATTGGGGTTTCTTACTAAGGTACTCACATTACTAAGGTACGCATAGTTACCAAACTAGCCATCACAACCGGGTTCCGTAAATCAGCCTCATCACTAGGGTCCTTAGACCCTACTAACTCAAGACACAACCACTAGCACTCATCAGACCTCACTACTCGTGTGGTCACACCCGACCAAGAATACCTACTAACACACAGTCATCACGAGCGCCGACGCAATCAGCGTTGCTAAGAGGAACTCCTCATCCGAAGTATCCGGCTACTCGTAGCCGCACAAGCCCAATCTCGAAAAATCTGACCAAGTGGTCACCAATCTATACTATCGTCATCCAATCGCCATCCGGCCCCACATGCCGTTGTCAACCGGCCTCACAGGCCGACCAACCAATCATCAATCGTATCTCACTCGTCGGATCACCATCCGGGTTAACCACCCTAGCACACAACCGACCATCTCTCGGAGCTACACCATTTGCCACTAAGGGCCAACCGACTATCGATTGGAATGAGCTCTAAACACGTTATCCTCTCCGGCCCTAAGCTGGCACTCATCACACCCCAACGCGTATCGGGCGACCAATATTCCTAACAAAGCCACTAACTATCGTACTAGCACTCGCTATCACTTGTGTGTCCAGGTTGATGACGGGCTGTTCCGCGTCGAGACATCACATCCACAACAGCATCACAACACACTAATCGACAAACCACTCGTGTAGAGCGCACAAACTGCGCTCTGATAGTAAATTGACACGACCCACCCCCAATCCCCCGGAATTAAGGGCTAAGTCATACTCCCGTCTAACTCACGTGCGACACGAAGGCTAAACAACCCTTCAACCCCTGTGGAACACGCAAGCCAGACAAGGGATACCTAGGCGAACCGTCCAAAAACCAACTTGAGTGAACCAGAATTTGCAGCCTCATTGTGGATCGCGTGTGTGATGTCTCCGTCTCTCTCTCAACAGCCCGCACCGCATCAACAACCTAGAGGGTAACGAAAACATAAAAGACTATGAGTGGATAAAAATAAATAATAAGTTCAGAAAAACATTTATAAGAAAAGACATTTATACCTTCCACGTAAAATCAATGCATGCATCCGAAAACCATTTCATTTGACAAACCGTTTATGAAAACCGAAATCATTTTCTTTTCTTAAATCCCGAGCCTCAACCCAAAAACATCAAAATCCATATTTTTGGGTCATAGCCCAAAACATTTGGAAACCATTTGAAAACCATCAGTGTATCACAGAAATCCAAAACATATTTAAAAGCCATTTGAAATCCTTTTCAATCCATCAATCGAACCTGCTGGATCTATCCGAGTTTTTAAACTCAATATATATATATATATATATATATATATATATATCCGAGTCTTTAAACTCAACAGGCCTCAATATCAATATGAGTCTTTCAACACCCGAGCCTTTAAACTCAATAGGCCTACAGGGGAAATCACAATATCCGAGTCTTTAAACCCAATCTGGACCCGCCCCCGTCACATATCATATCCAGGTCTTTAAACTTAATACTAGATCCAGCAAATGCACTCCAAAACTATTTTAAAACCATTTCCAAATCCATGTCCAATCTGAATCCGAAATCACCATTTCGAATCCCAAGCTAAATCTGAAATCGTCATTCCGAATCCAAATCCAGAAATCACGTTTATCGAAATCACTTTCCAAATCCATTCATAAACCATTGAAATCAAATCATAATTCAATTCCAAAAATCATAGTATCGAAACCATTATCAAATTACGGCATAAAAGTATATCTTGTAAAACGTTCAATTACGTAAATATCTCGAAATACGTGCAAAACTGTAAATCATCAATATCATATCGTAAATATAGAAATCACGTATAGAAAACATATAAAAATTTATGCATGCATCATAAGTTAGAAAGCAAAGTCCACTCACAGACCATTCTCGGTGTTGCCTCGATACGCGTGCAATACGCTGTTTCCGGGTAATCAACTATCACCGGACTTCCCGAACTTATCCAAATCACATACTGAGGTCACTAACTACTTCATAAAGATTCTACTAATTCCACGTAATTTTCCTGAATTTTAAACTATTTTTAAACTAGCCCTTAAACCTTCGGACATCCTAAAATATATCGAAACAATGTCCGATTGACTCAAAAATAGTCCCAAAATGTTCGTTACATCAATACGATAAAAAGTCGTGTTGAAAGCTTTCTCAAATACTGTGCCACATCCCCACACGAGCCGCCCAAAGGGGCTCCGCGTGGGCCTCATGCGCGGCTGCACAGTTCATCTTATCTGCTTTCAATTCTGTTCAATCCTATAGCTTCATCCAACTGTTTCCTATCTCGCTACATACTCAAAAAATGAAATGAAGGCTAGAAGCATACCTCCCCGAACCGTGATAAAAACCTCGACCTCCGTCGTGTGACCACGATCTCGGCCACCTCCAGCCTTGGTTCTGATTCCAATCGAACCCTAGGACCTCCAGGAACGTTATCCAAACAACCAATTTAAGTAACCATCAACAACACGCGATTTTCAATTTTCAATCAAAACAACACTTCCACGGGTTTTCGACATTACCTTCGCCGTAGTGCCCCGCCGTGGGTACCACCATCATCAGCTCAACTCCCTTTCTACCTTTCCTTCACCAGCCATAAGAAAATAATGAGGATCAAAGGTAGGAGGTGGGTGGTCTCCTCTCGATTTCGTACCTGCTCTATTTTTCATGGTGTCGTGGCCACCGTCCACGACGGCTCGTCGTGATAGTGCCACCCCAATCCTCTCCGTTTGTTCTCTCATTTCCCTTCACACTCACGAATAATCATCCAAGGTTAAGGGGTTCTATGGGATGGTTCTCACAGTCTCACACACACACACACACACACACACACACACACACACACACACACACACACACACTCTGTTTTATGTGTTCCTCCAAACTTGTACAACCGTGCATCCTCTTTGTTTTTAAAACATTTGAGGCGGCTGAGAAAGGTTCCACTAACCTCTAGAGATGGGACAAGTGTCCCAATCTCATTAAACAACCATCACAAGGTAGCCAAGTGTCCCAATTCCACTGGGCACAGATCCCTAAGCAACCAAATGACCAATATGCCCCTCAACTTCCGAACGTCCTAACTTCTTCCTTGAATGTCAAAATCGGACGTGCCGCCTGTCTGTGGACTCGTGACGTCCTGAACTATGTCATAGTCATCGGCCAAAGTCCGTTTGACTGCCCAAACAAAAAGTCAATATTTCACCCATTTTAGGGGCAAAATCGTCATTTCACACCGTCCGTCCGAAATCACCCAACTAGTCACTGATTAACTTAACTAATCTGTCATTAATCACTAATTAGGGGAAGAAGGTCTCTTGGTGGGCAGATATTGAGTAGGCCAGCAGCTTGGAGCCATTGAGTTTACAGGTACATTGGATCCCAGCATGGCTGATAAGTGGATTGCACACTTCGGCTAGATATTAGAGGTAATGCACTGCCCTCCTAAGTACACGGTGTTGACATCAACCTTTCTTTTGAGTGGCTACACACAAAGATAGTGGCAGACTTTGTTGTCGACGGGCTTGGACAAAACTATTATGGCTTGGTTGACATTTAGGGAGCGTTTCATGGATCAGTTCTATCCTTAGTCTTATCGAGATATGATGGAGACAGAGTTCTTGCTACTGGAGCAGGGTGATATTTCAGTTGCTCTATATGATAAGAGATTTCTGGATCTACCTCGGTACGCATAAGATTTGGGGGCAACCGAGGCGAGTAGGCTCTGTCAGTTCTTGCTTGGTCTTCAGAGTGAGATTTGAGTGTCGATGATATCTGGAGCATTCACCACGCTTCAGGATATGTGGAATGTGGTTTCTCAAATGGAGATGAGTTTGGCGGAACCCCAGTAGGAGCAATGGTACGAAGGTTCTGGGCGATGTTGAGAAGGTTAAAAGGATGAGTCTTTTACTCAGAAAGCTTCAAAGAGGAATTCTTCTAGCTCCAGTTCTTGTAGTGATAATTGTGCAGGTTTTAGAAGTCAAGAGTCTGGATAGAGTGGACGAGCTGCTCGGAGTAACATGGATGGCTGTTTCTTTTGTGGGGAGCTTGGGTATTTCAAGCCGGAGTGTACAACAGAGTAATGTTAGCATGTGATGATGCCTTTACCGACTATATCATCTATAAGTGAGGTGACGATCTGTGGGGTCAGTAGGGTAGGTGGTAACCAAAGGGAACGCGACCGACCTGCAGGTGGACGAGCTCATGTGTTCGCTATGCAACAAGAGGCTCACGCTGCACCAGGAGCAGTGACAAGTATTTTTTCTCTCTTTGGCCGTGTTTCTCGAGTGTTGACAGATTATAGGGCCATATAGCCTTTTTATTTCTCGAAGATTTACGTTTTTTTTTTCAATCGAGAGTTGACCCTACTTAGTTGAGACATGGGTATTGGTACCCCAATCAGTGCTTTGTTGGTAGCGAGCACGATAATCCAAGATCGTACGTTTTGGTAGCCGTAGGTTGGTTGGGCCTTTGGGATTTACCGAGAGGATTGGCTTAATAGTGTACAGGTTGGTTTTATCTCCATAGTTCTCTAGGATCGGTGAACTATTTCATTTTTCTATGCTCGAGGAGTACGTGTTTGATGAGTCTCATATTTTAGCAGAGTAATCTGACGAACTGGAAGAGGATTTTGAGCTTAGTGAGCAGTCTGTTCAGATTGAGGATCAGACATAGATGGTGCTACGCTGGGTGACTTTTGCCCTTTGTATTTGTTCTGTAGAGGGACTATGTAACGACCCGAACCGAAAATAATAATATTTTAATGTAAAAAGACTGTTTTACCCTTGGGGGGGAAACTTTGACTTTTTCTCGGGAAATAATTCGGACTTTGACCCATGACTATGACATAGATCGGGACGTCACGAATCCGTAGACAGGCGGCACGCCGAAATCGGAGTTCGTATGAAGAAGTTATGGTCAAGGAAGCGTTTTAGCGGAACTTACGAACCGAGAACAACGGAATAAAATATTAATTAATTACGGGAATCCGTGCCAAATTAATATTTAAATCGAACCGATGGATTGGTGACAAGTGTCACCCATCCAAAGCCTTACTATTCCAATAAAGCAACTAATACTATTTAATCCATTTTAATATTCATTATTTTTCCCTCCAATTAACCCTAGCCTTTGGATCTGCTGCTCAAATGAATCTTGGCCCTTCATTTTGTCTGATTTTTCTGCTTCATGCACGTTCTCACCTCTCTGTTTTCTGCTTTGCTTACAAACACACACAAACACATCCATTCCCCCTTCACAAACCCGTGCATTCTTCCCCTTTTCTCTCAAACCAGGCGATCGAACCAGCCCCTCTCACACCACCACCCGATCACCAGCAGCACCACCATCATCTACTCATCATCCCCGAGCATCACCGGCAGCCACCACCCCACTTCCCAGCCCCGAAACCACCGTGCAAAACACGACCCGAAAACCTCAAGGAAACCGGTCTAGGAAGCAAACCTCCATAACCACCTCACCTCGACGCGGGAGGAGCTCCAGTCTGCACCGTGGGGATCCTAGGAGCCTAACTGGACGACGGCAAGGGCCACGGCGGCGTGACGGCGGCGGTAAGACCCAAAACCCGATAAGCCCGTTTTCCTTCCCTGTTCGACCCGATCGTGTTTAATGCTTAGAAATGGATTGTTAGGTGATAGACATGTCCTAGGGTGAGTGACGAGTCGTTTGGGACAGGGTTGGACGACGGAGACGCCGTGGATCACCGGAGACGACAACCGGACCGTAACCGTGAGTTTCAGAGGTATTCTGGTGAGTTTTCTTCCACTTTCTTCTTGTTTTGAGGTTGTAAAACCATAGGACAGACCTAGACGATCCCATAGGGATCAACCCCGTCGAAAATGGTGGTCGGAATCGTGTGATGGAATCGGGTCAAACCGTGGGTCGACGGCGACCCGGTTCCAGTCAAACGGGTCGACCCGGTACTGTAGCATGATGACGTCATCATGCTGACGTCACTTCTGACGTCATGATGACGTCATCCTGTCAGATGTTGTCAGACCAGGGACCAATCAGAACGTGCCACGTGTCACCTGACAAGTGTCAGTGATGACGTCATGCTGACGTCAGCATGACGTCACTGCTGACGTCAGCGGTACTGTAGTAGCGTTGACCCACGCGTTGACAGGCGCGTGGGGGCGCGTGTGAACAGTAATTTTGGTGGGGCCGGTACCATTTTCAAGGTTTCGACGATACGGATCCAATGGAGGTGGTTTCGTGTCGATCGGAGATCGTTAAGTTGGTCAAAAGAGGGTTTGAAGCACCGGGAATAGTGCCCGGGACGCGTTTTTGAGGCGGATCTGTTCTAGGGTCTTGGTATTGATATTATAGGGTCCTTAAGTAACCCTCAGGAGTACTAATACAGGATTATAGAGATCGTTGAGCAGCAAGGACCAAGTGTGAGTGGGCTGTTTGATTTATAAAAGGCTTGCATGCATAAACTGTTTTACTATTTCCACTGATGAGTCTTATGAACTGTTTATATATGTTATTTCGATGTTTTGGGCATGAGACCCGTCTGGATTATATGTGGATTTTGTTTGGGATGTCCGGGGGACATAGGGTAAACTATACTGTTATTGTACTGTACTTTCCTACCTGTGTATATTGTCTCCTCCAGGGAGGGTCGTTGGCCTGGGTGGACCCTGGAGTAGTCACGGGGCTCTGACTGAGTGGAGTTGACCCCCGTTGGGCTGCTTACTCTCAGGAAGGCATGTTCATATACCTCGGGCAGTGACCGGGATACCGGGAGCTGATGTACCTAGAGAGTCTCGGGTGTGAGACCCTGAGTGGCAACGCGTAGCCTTAGAACCGTGACATCATTTGGGTTGGGTTTTTACAGTGCACTGATATGTTAGTTTCACCTTACGATTATTATTGTGGTTCATTGGTTTATAATATTATGTTTTCACTGCATCCAAGATTTGGAAAACGGAGGGGTAAAACCTTATGATTATTTTATTATTAAATTGATTTCTAAACTGTTATTTTTGGCCCACTCACCCTTGTTTTACTGACCCCTCCAGACCCTGACACGGCAATAGAGGAGGAGGATCCGGAGGAGGAGGCAGAGGTTTAGTTTGCCTAGCTGTGCACCTGTACACCCACGTGTGGGTAGGTTGAGCACCGAATAAATGTACTCTGACTAGTGTGCTCACATGTTGTATTTTACTTTCCCTTGTCTGACAGTATCACTTTAAACACTGTGTTTGTACATTATCTATCTATGTGAGTCTTCGGTTTTTATTTAAGGGTACTTTTGGTATGTTTAGAGTCATTGTCAGACGGGAGCGGGTCACGTCCCCGGGTGGTCCCAGGTGGGATTGGGACGGGTCCTGTCAGCTTGGTATCAGAGCATTAGGATTAGTAGTCAGAGTACTAGGTTAGCGGTTTGTACTTTGTACATGGTCGCTTTCGATGTCTTTTAACCTGTTTGCCTCTTCACAGTTGGATATGCCTCCCCGACGTGAACCCCGTGCACGTGTTGACGAGGGCAATGGAGGAAATGGAGACACTGCGAGCATTGAGCGGGCTCAGCGCCTGGGTGCTACGCACTTCAGTGGGGGAACCGACCCTGAGGAAGCACACCAGTGGATTGACCGCTGGGAGAGGATTTTCGAGGTCATGCACTGTCCTCCGGAGGAGCGTGTCATACTGGCGACTTTCCTACTGGATGGGAGCGCTTACCGATGGTGGCACAACCTTGTTTTGGCCGGCTGGACTGTTCACACCATCCCATGGGAGACCTTCCGAGAGCGGTTTCTCAACCAGTTCTATCCGCGGTCGTTCCGCAACGCCCGTGAGGCGGAGTTTCTGCAACTCCGGCAGGGGGATCAGACTATAGCTGAGTACGAGGAAACCTTCCTGATGTTGTCTCGCTTTGCTGAGAACTTCGTGATCACCGAGGCAGACCGATGTCGCAGATTTGAGTGGGGCTTGCGACCTGAGATTCAGGCGATGGTGACTGTAACACCCTTTGCTTCCATGAGGGATTTGACTGATGCGGCGACCAGGGTTGAGAACAGTATCCTGGCTCGTCAGCGAGCTGAGGGGGAGACTCGGCGACGTGATCGCCCACACTTGGGATTTTCGGGCCGTCGTGGCTCGAAGGGAGGACATTCTGGTGGATCTTCGTCTTCTGGCAGCCGAGGACATTCTGGTCAGTTCAGGAGTCCTCAGAGGTCTGGACAGCGTTCTGGAGCTTGGCAGCGATCTTACTCACCGATGAGCATCTCACCGGGAGGATACTCGGGTCGACCTAGGGAGGTCACATGCTTCGCTTGTGGGGAGCCGGGGCATTATGCTTCTGAGTGTCCACTGATTCGCGGCAGTACTGCGCCAGCGCAGAGCACAGCATCCCAGACTGACAGCAGCCGGACACGCGGTGTTGTGCGTGGCCGTGATCGAGGGGCTAGAGGACGGGGACGACCTGCAGAGTCTATGGCTCGTGTTTATGCTGTTACCCAGCAGTAGGCCAGATCCATTCCGGGAGTGTTGACAGGTACTGTACATATTTATGGCATAGTTGTTCGTGCATTGATGGATTCGGGGGCAACTCATTCTTTTATTTCACCACGTTGTGCGAGTCTGTTGGGCCGTGAGGTGACCGCACTTGAGCACGAGATGGGAGTGGGGACACCGATGGGTGTGACCTACCGGGTGAACCAGGAGATACGAGCTTGTCCTGTGGAGATTGAGGGAGTCGAATTTCCGGCAGACTTAATCCTGATGAATGTTCACGATTTCGATGTGATACTTGGAGTCGATTGGTTGTCGGAGTACAATTCACTCATCGACTGTAGTAACATGCGGTTGACTTTGAGAGGTCCAGGATTACCGGAAGTGATATTCCAGGGAGAGTGTGGAGACGCATCACCCAAGGTAATATCTGCACTCACAGCTACTAAACTCTTACAGAAGGGGTGTCAGGGTTATCTTGCATATGTGGTAGAGTCTACGGATGAATGTTTGCGTATTGAGGATATTCCGATTGTGCGGGAATTTCCTGATGTCTTTCCAGGAGATTTACCTGGATTACCACCACCCAGGGAGATCGACTTTACGATCGAGTTACTCCCCGGGACTCGACTGATTTCACAAGCACCGTATCGTATGGCACCGGCGGAGCTACGGGAATTGAAAATCCAATTACAGGAATTGGTGGATCTAGGGTTTATCCGACCCAGTACATCACCATGGGGAGCGCCGGTCTTATTTGTGAAAAAGAAGGAGGGTAGTTTACGGTTGTGTGTGGATTATCGACAGTTGAACAAGGCTACGGTAAGGAATCAGTATCCCTTACCCAGGATCGATGATTTGTTCGATCAGTTACGAGGAGCGCGATATTTCTCCAAGATAGATCTGAGGTCAGGATACCATCAACTGAGAATAGCCGAGGGGGATGTTCAGAAAACAGCTTTTCGAACGAGGTATGGGCATTATGAGTTCTTGGTGATGCCCTTTGGATTGACGAATGCACCAGCGGCATTCATGGACTTGATGAATCGAGTCTTTCGAGCATACTTGGATAAATTTGTGATCGTGTTTATCGACGACATCTTGGTGTATTCCAGGAGTGTCAGGGCTCATGAGGAACACTTACGAAGGGTATTGGGTAAACTACGACAGGAGCAGCTGTATGCTAAGTTAAGCAAGTGTCAGTTTTGGCTAAATAGTATTGGATTCTTAGGTCACATTATATCACCCGAGGGGATAAGTGTGGATCCTCAGAAAACGGAGGCTGTGACGAATTGGCCAAGACCGACCACGGTGACGGAAGTGCGAAGTTTTGTTGGGTTAGCAGGCTACTATCGGAGATTCGTAGAGGGTTTCTCCCAGATTGCCGCACCATTGACTCGGTTAACCCGGAAAGGGGTGAAGTTTGTATGGGACGATCTGTGTGAACAGAGTTTTCAGGAATTAAAGTTCCGATTAACCACTGCACCTGTCCTTGCATTACCAGACAGCAGTGGAGAGTTCGTGGTATATAGTGATGCATCGCTGCAGGGTTTGGGTTGTGTATTGATGCAGAATGGAAAAGTGATTGCTTACGCATCCCGGCTGCTGAAGACGCACGAGTTGAACTACCCTACTCATGATTTGGAATTGGCAGCGGTGGTTCATGCTCTAAAAATCTGGAGACATCATTTGTTCGGTGTGACATGCCGAATATTCACCGATCACCAGAGTCTTAAACATTTGTTCACTCAGAAGGAACTCAACATGAGACAACGGAGATGGTTGGAGTTGTTGAAGGATTATGATTGTACCATCGAGTACCATCCTGGCAAGGCAAATGTTGTAGCTGATGCACTTAGCAGGAAGTCGGCGGGATCAGTTGCGCATTTGAGATTGGTGTATCTTCCTTTGCTAGTGGAACTCCGGAAGAGCGGAGTTATGTTAGGGATGGACGATCAGGGAGCCTTGTTGGCTAGCTTTCATGTGCGACCCGTGTTGGTCGACAGGATCATCGAGGCTCAACTACAGGACCAGATACTTTGTGATTACAGGAACGAGGTTGAATCCGGACAGAGACGAGATTTCTCCGTCAGGGGCGATGGAGCATTAGTAAAGCTTGGGAGATTGTGTGTACCTGCGGTACCAGAGTTGAGGAGAGAGATTTTAGACGAGGCCCACAGTTCGGCCTATGCTATGCATCCAGGAGGGACAAAGATGTACCGTACCCTCCGCGACTATTATTGGTGGCCAGGGATGAAGAGGGAGATAGCTGAGTTTGTCAGTAAATGTTTGATCTGTCAGCAGGTCAAAGTAGAACGGCAGCGTCCGTATGGGGCTATGCAGCCACTTCCAATTCCACAATGGAAGTGGGATCATATTACAATGGACTTTGTCTTCAAGTTACCGAAGACAAGGAGTGGAGTTGATGGAGTCTGGGTAATAGTGGACCGGTTGACTAAATCAGCACATTTTCTGCCTGTACGTGAGACGTACAAGCTCAACCGTTTGGCCCAGTTATTCATTAATGAGATCATCCGACTACACGGTACCCCAGAGTCGATCGTGTCGGATCGGGATTCGCGTTTCACATCCAGATTTTGGAGGAGTCTGCAAACTGCCTTAGGTACGAAATTGCATTTCAGTACGGCATTCCATCCTCAGACCGACGGGCAGTCTGAAAGGACGATACAGACTCTCGAAGACATGATGAGAGCCTGTGTGTTGCAATTCCAGGATTCGTGGGCTGATCGATTGCCATTGATGGAGTTTGCCTACAATAACAGCTACCAGGGGAGTATAGGGATGGCACCATATGAGGCACTGTATGGTCGACAGTGCAGAACACCGGTATGCTGGATGGAGATCGGAGAAAGAACTGCAGTGGGGCCGGATCTGATGGATATGACCCAAGAGACAGTTCGGGTTATTCGGGAGAGATTGAAGGCGGCCCAGGATCGTCAGAAAAGCTATGCAGATCGACGGATCCGAGATTTAGAGTTCGAGGTTGGTGACTTTGTCTTTTTAAAGTTATCGCCGTGGAAAGGGATTCTTCGATTTGGACGACGTGGGAGATTGAGTCCTCGTTATATCGGACCATATGAGATTGTCGAGAGGATTGGTCCAGTGGCTTACCGTTTAGCACTACCTTCGGAGCTTTCCCGAGTACATGACGTATTTCATGTATCGATGCTACGGAAGTATCTTCGGGATGACTCTCATGCACTGCCAGAGCAACCACTGGAACTGATGACAGATTTGAGTTTCGAGGAACGGCCAGTGCAGATTCTGGATAGGAAGGAAAAGGTCTTAAGAAACAAGACGATTTCGTTGGTTAAAGTACTATGGCGGAACCACGAGGTGGAGGAAGCGACATGGGAACCCGAGGAATTGATGAGAGGGCAGTACCCATACTTGTTTGAGTAAATTTCGAGGACGAAATTTCTGTAAGGAGGGTAGGTTGTAACGACCCGAACCGAAAATAATAATATTTTAATGTAAAAAGACTGTTTTTCCCTTGGGGGGGAAACTTTGACTTTTTCTCGGGAAATAATTCGAACTTTGACCCATGACTATGACGTAGATCGGGACGTCACGAATCCGTAGACAGGCGGCACGCCGAAATCGGAGTTCGTATGAAGAAGTTATGGTCAAGGAAGCGTTTTAGCGGAACTTACGAACCGAGAACAACGGAATAAAATATTAATTAATTACGGGAATCCGTGCCAAATTAATATTTAAATCAAACCGATGGATTGGTGACAAGTGTCACCCATCCAAAGCCTTACTATTCCAATAAAGCAACTAATACTATTTAATCCATTTTAATATTCATTATTTTTCCCTCCAATTAACCCTAGCCTTTGGATCTGCTGCTCAAATGAATCTTGGCCCTTCATTTTGTCTGATTTTTCTGCTTCATGCACGTTCTCACCTCTCTGTTTTCTGCTTTGCTTACAAACACACACAAACACATCCATTCCCCCTTCACAAACCCGTGCATTCTTCCCCTTTTCTCTCAAACCAGGCGATCGAACCAGCCCCTCTCACACCACCACCCGATCACCAGCAGCACCACCATCATCTACTCATCATCCCCGAGCATCACCGGCAGCCACCGCCCCACTTCCCAGCCCCGAAACCACCGTGCAAAACACGACCCGAAAACCTCAAGGAAACCGGTCCAGGAAGCAAACCTCCATAACCACCTCACCTCGACGCGGGAGGAGCTCCAGTCTGCACCGTGGGGATCCTAGGAGCCTAACTGGACGACGGCGAGGGCCACGGCGGCGTGACGGCGGCGGTAAGACCCAAAACCCGATAAGCCCGTTTTCCTTCCCTGTTCGACCCGATCGTGTTTAATGCTTAGAAATGGATTGTTAGGTGATAGACATGTCCTAGGGTGAGTGACGAGTCGTTTGGGACCGGGTTGGACGACGGAGACGCCGTGGATCACCGGAGACGACAACCGGACCGTAACCGTGAGTTTCAGAGGTATTCTGGTGAGTTTTCTTCCACTTTCTTCTTGTTTTGAGGTTGTAGAACCATAGGACAGACCTAGACGATCCCATGGGGATCAACCCTGTCGAAAATGGTGGCCGGAATCGTGTGATGGAATCGGGTCAAACCGTGGGTCGACGGCGACCCGGTTCCAGTCAAACGGGTCGACCCGGTACTGTAGCATGATGACGTCATCATGCTGACGTCACTTCTGATGACGTCATCCTGTCAGATGTTGTCAGACCAGGGACCAATCAGAACGTGCCACGTGTCACCTGACAAGTGTCAGTGATGACGTCATGCTGACGTCAGCATGACGTCACTGCTGACGTCAGCATGACGTCACTGCTGACGTCAGCATGACGTCACTGCTGACGTTAGCGGTACTGTAGCAGCGTTGACCCACGCGTTGACCACGCGCGTGGGGGCGCGTGTGAACAGTAATTTTGGTGGGGCCGGTACCATTTTCAAGGTTTCGACGATACGGATCCAATGGAGGTGGTTTCGTGTCGATCGGAGATCGTTAAGTTGGTCAAAAGAGGGTTTGAAGCACCGGGAATAGTGCCCGGGACGCGTTTTTGAGGCGGATCTGTTCTAGGGTCTTGGTATTGATATTATAGGGTCCTTAAGTAACCCTCAGGAGTACTAATACAGGATTATAGAGATCGTTGAGCAGCAAGGACCAAGTGTGAGTGGGCTGTTTGATTTATAAAAGGCTTGCATGCATAAACTGTTTTACTATTTCCACTGATGAGTCTTATGAACTGTTTATATATGTTATTTCGATGTTTTGGGCATGAGACCCGTCTGGATTATATGTGGATTTTGTTTGGGATGTCCGGGGGACATAGGGTAAACTATACTGTTATTGTACTGTACTTTCCTACCTGTGTATATTGTCTCCTCCAGGGAGGGTCGTTGGCCTGGGTGGACCCTGGAGTAGTCACGGGGCTCTGACTGAGTGGAGTTGACCCCCGTTGGGCTGCTTACTCTCAGGAAGGCATGTTCATATACCTCGGGCAGTGACCGGGATACCGGGAGCTGATGTACCTAGAGAGTCTCGGGTGTGAGACCCTGAGTGGCAACGCGTAGCCTTAGAACCGTGACATCATTTGGGTTGGGTTTTTACAGTGCACTGATATGTTAGTTTCACCTTACGATTATTATTGTGGTTCATTGGTTTATAATATTATGTTTTCACTGCATGCAAGATTTGGAAAACGGAGGGGTAAAACCTTATGATTATTTTATTATTAAATTGATTTCTAAACTGTTATTTTTGGCCCACTCACCCTTGTTTTACTGACCCCTCCAGACCCTGACACGGCAATAGAGGAGGAGGATCCGGAGGAGGAGGCAGAGGTTTAGTTTGCCTAACTGTGCACCTGTACTCCCACGTGTGGGTAGGTTGAGCACCGAATAAATGTACTCTGACTAGTGTGCTCACATGTTGTATTTTACTTTCCCTTGTCTGACAGTATCACTTTAAACACTGTGTTTGTACATTATCTATCTATGTGAGTCTTCGGTTTTTATTTAAGGGTACTTTTGGTATGTTTAGAGTCATTGTCAGACGGGAGCGGGTCACGTCCCCGGGTGGTCCCAGGTGGGATTGGGACGGGTCCTGTCAGACTATGACATGGAAGAGGCCACGTGGGAGCCCGAGGCTTTGATGTGGAACCGATATCCATAACTTTTTTGGGGATAGATGCGAATTTCGGGGATGAAATTTCTTAAAAGTAGGTGAATTGTAATGACCCAAATTTTAGGGAGGGGCATTTTGGTTAAGTTGGAATTGAGATATTTTGGGAAAGTAGTTAGTATGTGTGGTTGGGAACAACACAATCCATTTCATCAACTAGGAGTGGACATATAATCCCACAATACCGAAATTCTTGTCCCTTATCATACCAAATTAGAGAAAAACTGAATAGTAAAATCGAACGAATGACCAGTACGGTACAAATACTGTACCAGTTTAAATTGGTATGGGATCGATTTCGATGTTAGGGAATACTGTCCCGTACTGAAACCTAATGTCAGGACTCGTCCCAATCCCCCCCGAGATTAACGAGGGACGCTCCTGATCCCGTCTGACACAGAGTGTCAAACCAGGGAAAATTAAAACCTTTAGCCTTCAGGCTTCCAGAGTACGCCAGGATCCGGAGGAGGTATGTGATGTCTCGGTCTCTGCTACAGTCCGCACTGTATTCAACCTGAAGGGCATTGAAAACAGAAAGACTGTGAGTGGACAAAAAGTAATAAGTTTAGTAAAACACAATTCATAAAAGACCTTTATGCCCTTCACTAAAAAACATGCATGCATAGTAAAACCATTTATCCAATCACATATGTTTAAAAAACCACATCCATACGGGTTCCTACCCAAAACCATTTACAGAAAACCATAACATAGTAAACATATGTGGGATCTCAGCCCAAATCCATTTATCATCATAAAACACAATTTCGCAAACCAATTGAAATCATGTTTATCCATATATTTCATATAACCAATCCTATCACGGTATCTAGAGCTACGTGCGTGCTACCCGGGGTCTCAAACCCAAGTCTCACAGGGTCCACCCGGGTCAATGTCCGTAGATCAATTACCCTCCCTGAGGTTATAATCCATAGCCTTTCTGAGAGTAAGGAAGCCAACGGGGGAAAATCCACTCAGTCAGTACTCCGTGACTACTCCGGGATCCACCCAGGACAACGACCCTCCCCGGAGGAGACAAATCATATATAAAGGATGGTATACGAAAAATATTTTGAAATTATTATCAAAACCTTTCGAGGGTTCATGCCCGGTCCCCATAAACAGTCATGAACCATAAAACCTTTCAAGGGTTCATGCTGATCCCTATAAGCCGTCACGAACCAGAAATCCATTTATGGGTCCCCGAACTGAAATCAAAATCTTAAAACATAACTGGGCCCTAAGCCCGAATCCACATACAAACTGGGCCTCGGGCCCGAATCGTAAACCAAAAGGGCCTCGGGCCCGATTTCATAAACCAAATTGGCCTCGTGCCCGATTTCATAACTAAATGGGCCTTGTGCCCGATACGTAAGTCGACTTAGCTCCGAGCCCGATTCGAAAACCAACTGGGCCTTTGGCCCGATGCCTTGTTAAATCAAATGGACTTAAGTCCGAGAGTTCGTAAATCAAATGGGTCTCGTGCCCGGTCCATATTTCCAAATTCGAAATCGATTCAAGAACCAATTGGGCCTCTAGCCCGTGAACGTAACCAAAAGGGACTTCGAGTCCAAGGGTTTCCAAAACAAAGGGGTCTCGAACTCGAGTTTACCTTTTCAAATCCAAAACCATTTCATGAAATCATTTCCAGAACCATAAGCACTAAAAATCAGTGTAAAATTGAAAACCTCGATTTACGTGCTAGCACGTAAATCACCTCGAAATACGTGAAATCATATAAATCACAACCATCCAAATCAACATTATAATATCATATCCATAAACCATATAAAACATTTATGCATGCATCACAGTTTACAAATCAAGGTCCACTCACAGACCGTCCTATTCTGCCGCCTCGGTTTACGTGCTGTAAGTCTCACCAAGCTAATCGTCGTGACCGGACTCGCAAACCTGTCCAAATCAATCTAGAGGGTTACTAACTACCTTATTAACCTCTCATTGAAGCCCTGTAATTTTCCCAAATTTTTCAGTATTTTAAATCTCGAACCTAAACCTTCCGATGTTCCGAACATTATCGAGACGGTGTCCGATCGACACGAAACAAGTCCCAAAATATTCGTTACATCGTATAGATTAAAAGTCATGTTAAAGTCATTCCCAAAAGGTGGACCACACGTCCCCACGTGCGGCCTGAAATCCCTGCGCTTGAAGCCCACTCGCCGGGCAATATTCATCTTTTTCTTCCTCCAGTGATTCGGTCCACTGGTTTGAACCGGATCAGACCGGTCTGGACTGGTCCAGGGTCCAAACTCGTCCATTTTCCGTCCATTCTTTCCCTTTTTCATTTCTAAAGCTTCCTAACATCAATCTTAATCTACTTAGCTATTAAAAACACTAGAAAACCAAACGAAATCATACCTTCCAGGATCAAACAGTATGCTTGATATTCAAGCTCGGTTTTCAGCCCTTCCAAGCGTCATTTTCCTTCGAAATCGATCCCTAATAAGTTTTCCTCGTCCCTAGGTCACCTTAGAATAACAAGGAAATCAAAAGCACGACCAAAACGTGATTTCCAATTTTTGAAACTCACGAGTTCGGTTACCTGGGCTATCACCGCCGTCCACGGCGGCCGGCGATCACTGCTGCTCCTGCAGCCTCTTGTCCAAGAGTCTCTCCTAATCTCAGTCACTCTCACGGTTGTACACACACACACACACCAATGATGGTGTGGTGGTGTGGTTTGTGTTCGAGTTGCTTAGGGAGGAAATGAAGAATGGTGTTTGGTTTAAGGGAAAGAAAATGAAGATAATATCTGATGATGAACAGATGAGAGAGAGAAGGAAATAGATGGTTGGGATTTAGAGACTAGATGAGATGGATGGTTAGGATGAGAGATGGGTGGGTTTAATTATAAAATAAGTAGGATAATATTATTTAATTAAAATAGATCCACTGTTTAGGGAAGCCACCAATGGGATGAGTGACACTTGTCACTCATCCATGGGTCCCATTTCAAAAGTCAACCAATCAGATTTTGCCACCTAATCATCGCCTCGTTATATGTGCAAAGTAAAATTGAACTTCCGTGACCAATAACTCTCTCGTTCGATGTCCGATTTCGGCGTGCCACCTGTCTATGGATTCGTATCGTCCTGATCTACGTAATGGTCATCAGCCCTTGGTCACTGAACGTCATAACTTCTTCCTCGAATGTTGGAATCGAACGTGCCACCTCTCTATGAACTCGTGACGTCCGAAACTACTTCAAAGTCATCAGCCAAAGTCCATTTGACTGCCAGAATGAAAAGTCAACATTTTGCCCACGACCAGGGGTAAAACGGTCATTTTGCATCGTTCGTCCGATTACGCTCAACTAATCACCGATTAACCTCACTAATCCTGATTAGTCACTAATCCTGATTAGTCACTAATCTAATCCTGATTAGTCACTAATCTAATCTTGAAATTTGGGACGGGTCGTTACAACCTTCACTCCTTAATTAATTTCGTCCTCAAAATTCCAACTATACTGATTCCACAACCACCTCGTGGAAAGCACAATCGGCCATATAAAAAAAGTACACTTGTACACCTACTAACCAGAACAAAACTTATTCGTACCCAGACATTATACTAATACTCACGTCGTATCGACTACATTCGACCAAGTCGAATGACAGTATTCACACATTCCGAATTAACACCACTTGTCAAGTCTACCATTTCGCTGACATCAACTGCTCGACGGTTCCTTCCTCAATCACCACTCTATCCTGCTATCTACTCCCACTGGGAGTCACTAGACCTCACATAACGATCCACGTTGACACATCCGACAAACTGTCACCGCTTGACAGTCGCCAGTCGAAAACTAACACGATACTCACTTGTGGTTACACCAACCACCAACTCACTCAACCTGTGAGTAACTGGACCAATTAGAAATACCATGACCCAGTGCACAGTATCCAATGTCTAGTCCACGTCCTCGACTAATCCAATGGTATCTGAACTAAGCCGACTACCAACACGCTCACCAACGTACCACTGGTATATCCTGTATATAGTCAGTAGTCACCACAAGCCTGTCCAATATCGTACCCTGAACAACGTATAGGGTACGTACGTCTATCCATCAACCAGCCTAAAACAACAACGACGACGAGGACGACAACAACAACCTAGGTCGTAGCCAATCACGTTTCAATTCCGGAGTCCATCTGTCCAATCCAGGACTAGACAAATCAAGAACTCCAACCCATTATCCATTTCGAGTCCCACGGTCACCCGACCAGCAACACCACGTCTACTCTAACCACGAAATCCAATACATACCAATCCGACTCACGCCCACCAAGGCGTACCCACTCATGCCAACTGGCATCTAATCTCACTCACGTCTACCGAGACGCACCAATTCCAAACCTATTGGTTACCTGCTCAATCGATTACCACATTACATTCGATTGACTTCATAAGGAAGCCAATCCCACTGATCACACCTCTAAGACTAACCAAATTCGACCTCGTCGAATACCTACTCGTTCGATTACTATACCATATGGGATTTACTTCGAAAAAAAGTTCAGTCCCATCATCCTCAACTCAATTATCCAAGTAAGAGCGATAAACTCTCCACCTATCTAGATCATCAAGATCACGATCCAAATCCATCACTATGTCACCCGACCATAAACGTCACGATCCTCGATCGTCACGACGCCTAAAGTCCCCAACATCACAACCCAGATCCACCTAGGATCCACAAAAGCTCACTCAGCTAAAAATCTACCTGAAATTTAATCATAGGGTCTTACACCCTCTTGAATCCTTCATCAATCACATCAATCCTCAACCAATTCCCTCATCTAAACAGATCAGTCAACGACGAGACACGCCGAGACTGTGGTTTCTCTCCAATTACCTCATATCGATCCTTCTAATTCCAACTAGGAAAAACCAAGGATGATCCAAGACGATGACATCAACATTCATCCTACGTGAATGCAAACAACACTCGTTGCACTCATCACGCCAAGTAACCCAACATCGTCAGCCACCAAGCAAAAAATGAGAAATCTCCTTCACCTAACTTCGATATACCCAACTCCTGATGACCCAAACAAATCCCGGGTCCACCAACCAATACACGATCAATGTACTGGTGATAACAACTATCATATACCCTGATAGAACCTAATAAGTCACCTTGAAGGACTTCAAAATACCCATTACCACTGAGGAAAACCCGTACTCCATTAGTCACCTCAATCACAGCCTCTCTCGATTCTGAAGTTCCAATTAGATTGGAACCAACTCACTCGGACATCAACCACGTGTCCGTAACCAGTATAACTCTATCCGTGATCTAGTGCCGGATCACAGATACCAAACACATGCCCATCTTGACGAAGTCACATCCCGACTTGTGACTCATCGTCATCACAATCACCGGCACCAGCACCAGCACTAGTACGAGCACCAACACACCAACATCAGCACTAATATCAACACATAAGCATCCATACTAGTGTCAGCACACGGTGTGCAAAACAAACAACTCCAGATCTCCGCTCATACCGAGCGACGACCCCGTACCTCTACTCGAATGGGAGAAACTCTGCCTCCCTCGTACCCAACAACTCTGGGTACAGTCACCCTGACATCTCATACAAGAAAAGGAAAACGTTCCCTGAACGTCCTTGATTCCCAACAACCGTAACTACAACCACTCTCGGCAATAGTGCCTGCCATAGACTCGTGCAGACCTAACCACTAAACCTCGCTATCGAGACTCTGCCTCCAACGAAATCGATCGCCCGTACTACTACTCTGTATCCCCACTCGGGGATTCCATCGACAAGTACCAACCCTGGTAACCTGTCCAACCAATCTGTAACCAAACGTAACTCGACTCAATTAACGTCGTTCACCAGGTCGCCCATGACCTTAGTTGCACCAATAATCCATCACAACTAGGTAGCACGACAACCAACTAGGTCTTAACCGATTAATGCAACCTCGACTGCGGAGTGCAGTCCCAACACTAAAGCTGCCATGACTAGACCAACCGACGATCTCGACTCCGAAAAGTCATCAAAGTCAAACTACTTACCAACTCACCTTTCTGAACCATACACCTTACTTTAGGGTTCCATGATCACTACCTAGGGTTCCCCTGAACCCAACTGCAAAAGGCAGTATAATCCATAATCTGACCGACCTCGCGGTCTCGACATCGTAAGGACGTCAATCCAATCCTACTGTAAGTTCAACTAGGGTTCCTCGAACTCGGCTGCTCCCGGCAGCATAGCCATCTAATTCTATAAGATCCGACCATCTAATGGTCACAACACCGAACCAACCGTCATAACCGATCCTACAACATCGTGAGAGACGATCCCAACTAACCATCCCACGATTAAAAAAGAGTGCCAAACCAAAGCGATCTACGATTCAATCCTACTAACTATCATACCGGCATCCTAACTATCAGGTTGATAACGAACTGTAGCCCATTGAGATATCACATCCTCGACCTGCACGACATTCCAAGAGCTACGCGGTTGCTCGAATAGAGAAAACCTCGCTCTGATACCACTTGTCAGTATCAGAGCATCCTGAGTATCCTACGAGCAAACCTACGATCTGATACCAATTATCAGGACCCGTCCCAATCCCCATCGAGATTAACGAGGGACGCTCTTGATCCCGTCTAACACAAAGTGTCAGACCAGGGAAAATTAAAACTTTTAGCCTTCCGGCTTCCAGAGTACGGCAGGATCCGGAGGAGGTATGTGATGTCTCGGTCTCTGCTACAGTCTGTACCGTATTCAACCTAAAGGGCATTGAAAACAGAAAGACGGTGAATGGACAAAAAGTAATAAGTTTAGTAAAATACATTTCATGAAAGACCTTTATGCCGTTCACTAAAAAGCATGCATGCATAGTAAAACCATTTATCCAATCACATATGTTTAAACAACCACATCCATACGAGCTCCTGCCCAAAACCATTTACAGAAAACCATAACATAGTAAACATATGTGGGATCTCAGTCCAAATCCATTTACCATCATAAAACACAATTTCGCAAACCAATTGAAATCATGTTTATCCATATATTTCATATAACCAATCCTGTCACGGTATATAGAGCTACGCGCGTGCTACCAGGAGTCTCAAACCCAAGTCTCTCAGGGTCCACCCAGGTCAATGTCCGTAGATAAATGACCCTCCCTGAGGTTAAGTCCATAGCCTTTCTGAGAGTAAGGAACCTAACGGGGGCGACTCCACTCAGTCAGTGCTTCGTGACTACTCCGGGTCCACCTAGGCCAACGACCCTCCCCGGAGGAGACAAATCATAAATAAAGGATGGTATAGGAAAAACCTTTTGAAATCATTATCAAAACCTTTCGAGGGTTCATGCCCGGTCCCCATAAACCGTTATGAACCATAAAACCTTTCAAGGGTTCATGCCGGTCCCTATAAACCGTCATGAACTAGAAATCCATTTATGGGTCCCCGACCCGAAATCACAATCTTAAAACATAACTGGGCCCTAAGCCCGAATTCATATACAAACTTGGCCTCCGGCCTGAATCGTAAACCAACTGGGCCTCGTGCCCGATTTCGTAAACCAAATGGGCCTCATGCCCTATATCGTAAACCAAATGGGCCTCGTGCTAGATTTCATAACTAAATGGGCCTTGTGCCCGATACGTAAGTCAACTGGGCTCCGAGCCCGAATCGTAAACCAACTGGGCCTTAGGCCCGATGCCTTGTTAAATCAAATGGACTTCAAGTCCGAGAGTTCGTAAATCAAATGGGTCTCGTGCCCGGTCCATATTTCCAAATTCGAAATCGATTCAAGAACCAAGTGGGCCTCTAGGCCGAGAACGTAACCAAAAGGGACTTCGAGTCAGAGGGTTTCCAAAACAAAGGGGTCTCGAACTCGAGTTTACCTTTTCAAATCCAAAACCATTTCATGGAATCATTTCCAAAACCATAAGCACTGAAAATCAGTGTAAAATCGAAAACCTCAATTTACGTGCAAGCACGTAAATCGCCTCGAAATATGTGAAACCATATAAATCACAACCATCCAAATCAACATCATAATATCATATCCGTAAACCATATAAAACAATTATGTATGCATTACAGTTTAGAAATCAAGGTCCACTCACAGAGCGTCTTATTCTGTCACCTCGGTTAGCGTGCCGTAAGCCTCACCGGGCTAATCATCGTCACCAGACTCCCAAACCTGTCCAAATCAATCTAGAGGGTTACTAACTACCTTATTAACCTCTCACTGAAGCCCCATAATTTTCCCGACTTTTTAACTATTTTAAATCTCGAACCTAAACCTTCTGATGTCCCGAACATTATCGAGACTGTCTGATCGACACGAAACCAGTCCCAAAATGTTCGTTACATCAAATAGATTAAAAGTCATGTTGAAGTCATCCCCAAAAGGTAGCCCACGCGCCCCCACGCGCGGCCAGACATCCCTTGCGCGTGAAGCCCACGCGCCGTACAATATTCATCTTCTTCTTCCTCCAGTGAACCGGTCCACTGGTTTGAACCGAACCGGACCGGTCCAGGGCCCATACTCATCCATTTTCGTTCCATTCTTTCCCTTTTTCATTTCTAAAGCTTTCTAACATCAAACCTAATCTACTTAGCTATTAAAAACACTAGAAAACCAAAAGAAATCATACCTTCCAAGATTAAACGGTATGCTTGATATTCAAGCTTGGTTTTCAGCCCTTCCATGCGTCATTTTCCTTCGAAATCGATCTCCAACAAGTTTTCCTCGTCCCTAGGTCACATTAGAATAACAAGGAACTCAAAACCACGAGCAAAACGTGATTTCCAATTTTTGAAACTCACGAGTTCGGTTACCTGGGCTATCGCTGCCGTCCACGGTGGCTGGAGATCACTACTGCTCCCACAGCCTCTTGTCCAACTCAGTCTCTCCTAATCTCTGTCACTCTCACGGTTGTACACACACACACCAAAGATGGTGGGGTGGTGTGGTTTGTGTTCGAGTTGCTTAGGGAGGAAATGAAGAATGGTGTTTGGTTTAAGGGAAAGAAAATGAAATAATATCTGATGATGATCAGATGAGAGAGAGAAGGAAATGGATGGTTGGGATTTAGAGACTAGATGAGATGGATGGTTAGGATGAGAGATGAGTGGGTTTAATTATAAAATAAGTAGGAAAATATTATTTAATTAAAATAGATCCACTTTTTGGGGAAGCCACCAATGGGATGAGTAACACTTGTCACTCATCCATGGGTCCCATTTCAAAAGTCAACCAATCAGATTTTGCCACCTAATCATCGCCTCGTAATACGTGTATAGTGAAATCGAACTTCCGTGACTCATAACTCTCCCGTTCGAAGTCCGATTTTGGTGTGTCGCCTGTCTATGGATTCGTATCGTCCCGATCTATTTAACGGTACTCGGCCCTTGGTAATCGGACCTCCCAGGTCAAAAGTCAACTATTTACCCTTTTTAACCAAATTACCAAATTCCTCTTAACTTCCGAACGTCATAACTTCGTCATCGAATGTCGAAATCGAATGTGCCACCTGTCTATGAACTCGTTACGTCCCAAACTACGTCACAGTCATCGGCCAAAGTCCATTTGACCGCCATAATGATAAGTCAACGTTTTTCCCACGACCAGTGGCAAAACGGTCATTTTGCATCGTTCGTCCGATTTCGTTCAACTAATCACCGATTAACCTCACTAATCCTAATTAGTCACTAATCTAATCCTGGAATTTGGGACGGGTCGTTACACCTAATTAGTTTTACTTTTTTAATTAATTAAAAATTAAAATAAATCCAAAAATAAAATATAAAATATATTCCCTAGCAGCCCAAAGTAATCTTTTCCTCTGCCATTAATTGGTACGGTAATGCCCAAAGTGATTTTTTCCAAAGAGTTACAGTTTTAATGTGCTGCTGTAAAATAGCTTTCAATATGTTTCTGTTATGCCTATTGTTATGATTAAATTGAATTTTTTATCTGTGTACTTCCATCTTATAAGTCTTGCTTATTAGTGGCTGGAGCTATCCAATGTAACTTAAGCAGTTTTGTTCAATTTTTAATATCCTTTGCTGAACTACGCAATTGAAGTGCTCGTAATTATTCCATTGATCTGGATTTTTTATTTATGAAAAATTGGGTTGACTAAGATAGATTTTTAGTTGTTCTCAACAGAATAGCTAATAGCACAAAAATTGATCCAAGTAAAATATAAAAGAAAAATTGGTATGCTGCCTTCATCCTTTTTTTATATTTATGCAAGTTGTGAACTTCTTCTCATTTAGGGTTACCTATTAAGCCCTATTGAAGAAGATGAAAATTGTGTTTGTGGTCATTAATTTTTTTACCAGGAATGATGGAATGTGACCTCTGTTATATTGTTACGGGAGAAAATAGCTACGCTTGCCTAGAAACTGCAAGTGGTGCTGGGACCTTATATGATGCAATTCCTTGAAGACTTATTGTTAGCAATGACAATAAGTCGATAGATAAAAAAACACTTCTTTTGGAGTTCCCTTATCAGTTGGTAATACCATAATATCCCAAAGTAATTTTTTCCTACGATGATGGAATTATGAATTTGGGCTCAAAATTGAAGTACTGAAACTGTACTGAGTATAATTGGTACTGTACGGTACGGTATCAATTCCATATTTTGAAATATTGAATCATACCAAACTGATTAATATTACTTAATACGGTTCCGGTATCACCTTCATAATAAAGTGTACCGAACCACGCCCATGGCTATCATCAACATCTCTTCATCTCTCTCTTCCTCACCCATGCACCCCAAAATAAACCCATACAAACCCATAATTTGAACTTCAATTTAGGGATATTTTTAGCTCAAACCGTGGCTTGGATAGCGTTCCTTAGACTCTCACAATAAAAAAAAACCCGAGTTTGAAGGTAGAAACAAGTGGTTACGTGAGAAGGAAGATTCTCGTAACTTTCGAGACCTATATCCAGAAATCCAGGTACTTTTTCTATTTGAGCTTTGATTTGGATTTTCGGGATCGTGTAAATAGATTTTGACTATTAGGACGTCTATTTGTTGAGTTTTGAAGGAGATATGAAAGTTTGAAATAGGAAAAAAATGGCGGGTTCTGGCCTTCGGCCTGGCAGCGTCCGCAGTGGCGCAGCCATCTTATTCGGCCAGGGGATGACGTCAACTGCCACGTCAGTAAGGGTTGGCATCAGCATGCCACGTCAGCGTGTGTGGAAGGCCACTGGTATTTTACCAGCGCATGGAAACGAGTTTGGAGACATGGTGATGCTTTTTTGAAAGCGTTTGATGTGTTGAATCCAATTATGGTGGTTTCAGATCGATCAGAGTTTATTTAGGGGTAGTTTTGAGAAATCAAAGTCATGAATTATATGTTTGGGACGTGTTAATACCATTTCGACCAACCACCCTCCTTACACAAGGACCGCCAGGTCAGAGAAGTACCTGCCGACCGACATCCATCTCAGAGACCCCTCCACACAATTGTGGACGGCCGGTTGGTACATAGGACAAGCCCGCCGCTCAGCATCTATTAGCTATTCACACATGCTGGTTGCACCAACTCCCTGACGCCAACTCTGGCACAACAACTCCCTAATGATAGTAGGCTAGGCACCAGCTGGCGCCTGTCCCTTATCTTCAGGAACCACCAGATGACTCCTAGCCACAAAACAGGACCTACTCCCAAACAGTAGCTCAACCACCACATTCATGACTACTATAAATACCTAGAAACCCTTCACAAAGGTAAGACTCTGAAACTCTCTCCAGACTAATATTACTTATATGCCTAATGGAGGTCCAACGAACGGCAACCCCCTCAACGGGTTCGAAACACCACGTGTCTAGTCCCAGATCCCCCAGCGGGTCTCATTACATCGATCCACTTTAGGATCAAACAATTGGCGCTGTCTGGGGAATCTGACTAAGTTCCTCCCACTAGCTAACATACCCTTACTCAGCCTCTGCTGACATACAATGTCTGCCGAACGAGATGATGGCTAGCTCAACAACACTCCCCATGGAAACCGCAACTAAGCCAGAACCAGCCTCCCTTCCGAGGACTTGCTCGAGATGCTAAGAACCCTCCGATCGGAAGTGGACGAACTCAGGAAAAGCAATGCTGCCATCGAGAGCAGGAAATATGTGTGGGGAGAACAGCATGAGAATACCTTTGCCATTCTTCAATCTACACACGAAGAACTGGAGAAGCAGCGGGAGGCAACCAAACGGACCTTAGCTACTGCAGCCTCTCAGCAGGAGTTCGATGCCTGCTGAGTAGAGATCACTGACACCTGCCGACCCGAGGCATCTGGGCGCCTTCTCTTCCATCAAACCGACCTGCTCTGTCCCTCAAGCACGTAGATCTTCTGCGACGCCCGCGAGTTACTCTACTGGAGGCAGCCACAGACCCAGGCCAACCACCTAACCTACCCTACTCACGATCCCTGTATCCAAGCACACCCGACATTGAGGCTACTATCCCAAGGTGTCCAATCACAATCTGGTTTGGCACACCGACGGGCGCAGCGTCAGAAGGCCCCCGCCCAGTAGCCGAGTAACCCACCGGAGGGGATCTCCTCTGACGGGCCTCCATCAGCTTCCTGCGCCGCTCTTGGGCCTGTTCCAGACCCCCGATGATCGGCCGCTTCATGCCGACCACCGGGCTCTTGTCAGAATTTGACTTCGGGTCCTCGCCTAGCCGGGAATCAGGTCTAGTTGGCCTCGGCAGAGCTTTTGGTCGGCCACCTCTAGCTGACCCCTGATGGGGCTCTTCCCTCCCAGAGGCCTAAGGCTTTTGCGCCACAGTTTTTTGTTTCCTTCCAGATTGGGAGGCCGACTCATGTTCTTTCGGTTTGCCGTCGGCAATAAAAGCATGTTTGTTGACTACCTCGCTGATCTTCCTTCTTGCTTCCTGCTCAACCTGCGGATGGACTAGACAACAACTCAACCATTAGTCCTCTCGGTACTCACCTTCCAACGATCGACCAATACAAGTTAAAAACACAACTTACCAGGGGGAATGATCAGGCCAACAATAAGTAGATTAGCTGGCAACCTCATAAAACAACGGCTGCGCTCAAGGTTAGAAAGTTTCTGCCGCACCGGGTTGCAAGCTTCCAACTCTTCGATAGTAATGGTTGCCTTCGACGAACCTACAAAAAAAAATAAGCATCAGACACCGTCTCGGCAGTAAGTAAGCATTACGTAGTAGTGGCCATCGGCCGAACGGTAGGTAGCCAACCTCCTGATTGAAAGTGGTTGGGAATCCTTGCCCGGACCATACTTAGGTCCCCCTCCTATAGGCTTGACACCTAGCAGAAGCGAGACCTCCAGCTTTTCTACGAGGTCAGCACGTCGTTGATAAATGCGCCCCGAACAGTCTTGTGCAGGCACTCCATGTAAGGACCTGAACTTTCGTAAATATTATTTTATTGTAAAATGACCATTTTACCCCTGAGGGGAGGAAAAAGTTAATTTTTGATCCGGGAAATATTTAGGACTTTGACCTATGACCGTGACGTAGGTCGGGACGTCACGAGTCCGTAGGCAGGTGGCATGTCGAAATCGGACGTTTGAAGAAAAGGTTATGGTCACGTGAGCGAAATCGATTAAACGTACGAACCGAGGGTTTAATTAAAATACTATAATCTGATCTAAAAGTGAAATTAATCTGGACCCTTGGGTAAGTGACAAGTGTCACTCATCCCACACTCCCTTTTTCCAAAAATGTGGATCTTGCCCTCATTAGTCGCTAAAAATATGATTTATTTCCCTCATACAACCCCAGCCGTCCATCTTAATTCCCAAATTGCATCTGCACCCTCAATTCCATCTCTTTTCCCTTTTTAATTGATCAGACACACCTCTCTCTCTCTCTCACTCTCATTTCACCGTGAAGAACCATCTGCCCATACAAACACACCATAGAACACGCCATCACGTGTCTGCTCCACCTCTAGCCAACGACTCAACCTCACCATCCACCATATTCATTATCAGCCACCACCACCTTTCTCCTCCCCTGTCTGCAAACCTGAAAACCCCAGAACTCCTGAAGGAAAACCCAGCCCTAAAGAACCCAACCGTTCAAACCCCACCTCCACAACTCGAACCAAGCTTAGTCTAAGACTATTAGGACGTCAGGAAGGCTGAAAGACGGACGTGACGATCTGCGGCGGCGACACGGCGGAGGTAAGCCGGAAAACCCGAGAGGTCTCTATTTTCTTCCCAGTTTCGAACAACCTGTTTTGACGTGTATGTTTCATCTCTAGTTGTTTGGACGTGTCCTAGGGATGGAGACGACCTAGGAGGACCAGTTTCAAGGCCGAAAAACGAGTGAGTCAACGGAGAAGATGACTGGAGTTGGTCGTGAGCTTCCTTCGAGTTACAAGTATAGATCTAGACTTTGTTTCTAGTTTTTTAGGCCACAAAAATCTAGTGTAGGCTTAAACAAACCCCTAGGACCAAACCTTGTCGAAAATAGTTGTCAGAAACAGAAGATATAGTCGGATCTTGGCCGTGGGTCACGGTGGCCCGGTAACTGTTCTTCGGTAAGAACCAGCCGATGTGCAGTTATGGGTTTTGGTATGGACCAGCCGAAGAACAATGCAGGTTTCTATAGGACCAGGCCGAATGTCAGAGATAATGACATCATCATGTCAGATATGTCAGATCTGTGACCAGTCAGGTTGTGACACGTGTCATCTGACACCTGTCGGGGCTGACGTCATGTCATGTTGACGTCAGCAGGGTACTGCAGCAGCGTTGACCAAGCGTGTGGGGGCGCATATGAATAGTAATTTTGGTGGGACCAGTATCATTTTCAATTTTTCGACGATACGAATTAAATGGCGGTGGTTTCGTGTCAATCAGAGATCGTTAAGTGATCAAATTAGGGTTTAAAGCCTCAGGAAGCGTGTTCAGACGGCTTTCCCGGGCTGGTTTCATTCTAGGGCTTCATATTTGAGATGTAGGAACCTATAGTGACCTTTATGTGTACTTTTGATTTGACAGGGATTGTACATAAGCACCGGGACAGGTTTATACGTCTAGTTAGAGGTGGGATCGGACTTTGAGTGGGCCTTTGATTTTGTTAAACCCTTGCATGCATATAACTGTTTTAAATTTGATACATATATATGATTCAAGCAAAAGTATCTGATTATCTTGAGTTATGATTATGGAGCGTATTACGATGTTTGGGCATGAGACCCGTCTGGTTAGTTATGCACTGTTTTGAGTTATATCTATATCTATGGATTTCGATGATTGTCTTTAGTCCTGCACTGTATAGATCCACCCTAGTGATATTGTCTCCTTCAGATGTTGGTACCCCGGAGGGCTCACAGCGTAATGCCTACGAGGGGTCATTCTACAGAGGGACCGGACAGTAGAGTGACTCAGGAGCAGGATTGCTATGATTGGACGTCTGGGATGTCAGGCATCTGGGATGCCATACCCGGACTGGGTTCGGGATTTGGACTCAGGATTGAGACCCCATGTGGCACGCGTAGCCTTGGGACTGTGACCTTATTAGACATCTGGGACGTCAGGGTTGGGATATATAGCGCAGCGGCTGATGTTATGATTATGATTATATTAATTTGTTATGTTTATATGATATATTGCTATGGTTTTCGATTCAGATGCATGTATGTTTTGGAAAATGGAGGGGTAAAACTGTATGTTTACTTTATGGATTAAACTATTTTACAAACTTTATGTTTCTGGACCACTCACCCTTAAGTGTTTTATTGACCCCTCCAGGCCATGCTACTCAGGTAGATAAGGATCCCGAGGCAGAGGCATAGGTTAATGTTGCGCACCTGAACCCCACTTCTGGGTAGGTCGGCACGTGAGGAGATCTTAGGAAGTCGTGCTCAATTTATGTTTTAAGATTTCTCTTGTCTGACAATATTTTATTTTCGGACGATTTGTATGACTTAATTTGTATATTTATGCATTTGAGTTCTCCTAAGGGTAAAATTGGTATTCTAAGGTCGTGTGTCAGACGGGAGTAGGGCACGTCCCCGGTTGGTCCCAGGGGGATTGGGGCGGGTCCTATCACTCCATTTGGTACCACCCAGGTCCGAACGTCTGCCTCTTAAACCGATATTGGGAGCACAACTGACCCTAGGTCGGCTCTAGCAGTCCTGCTAATTGGAAGGCTATATAGACACTCACCAGGATGATCTATCCGTTTACGTTCAGCTGCCCCATGGCTAGATTAGCCCGCGCCATCATGTCTTGGAGCCATGGATGCAGGGCAGCCTTACTACGACTCGAAGCAATCAATGTAGAACAACGTGGATCCTTCAGGATAGTCACTTGGGCTCTTACTGCCAGGTGGCAGGGTCATCGTAATATTTGCTGGCACGTTGTACAGCTCTCAGAACTTATCCAGGTCGACCTGCCAGATGGTGTTCGCCTCGTAATCCACGGCATACTCCGTCTTCACCACACCGTCCGCGTCTAATTCTAATGGGGAACTCGTTACCATCCCGCCGTCTTCTTGGTCGGTGTCCACTATGACGACTGGTGGAGATGGGGGCTGCGTACTCTGATAGGCCCTTTGATCGACCTTTTGCTGCACCAGGGGATCCACAGCCTGCTCGGCCCCCTGATCGGCCCTTGATAAGCCCCTACTGTCTTACCTCCTTCATCGGCAACCTAAAAGCCCTATATAAACTATCACTGCTGCCGGACGAGGAGGAACGTTCGGACGACAAAGACCCACTAGTGGACGTTGAACCACTGTCCACACTTGGCATATCACTTGTCGAGTGAGACGGTGCTTCCCCACCATAAGTTTGAGGGGACCTAACCCCAGATCCACTTGTTGACTCTGACTCTGACATCTACAAATTATCGAAACAAAAAGCTACAACTAAGCACTTTTTCTACTACCAAAGTAAACTAAAACAAAAAAAGGAAGGCCATACGGCAAGGTCATTTGCTTGTTCTAGCGCATCGGTAGGTCCAGTTGGATCGGTAGATGATTTCTGATGACTTCCGCTCGATAGTTCGAAGATTCAGTCGGTACAAGTTTTGAACTCTCGAAATGCTATGGATGAAAAGTAAGAAAGTGCGGCCATCCAACCCCTTTTTATAGGCATCGAGCCCACCTCGAGATACGTGCTTCCGATCTGAACGGTCACCAAGGCCATACAACACTATTCCCTCATATAGTACCTTCGTACGGATACAACTTTTATACCTTATACATGTATTCCTACCAAATACAAAATATATATATATATATATATATAATAATTAATAAAATATTCCCTCTCCAAATCACCTTCTGTTCCCACCCACTGCAGCATATAGATCTAGACCAATCGGCATTGCCGACTATCAATAGCCGCTCGGCAGACGCTCTACCCTCTAGAACCGCTCTCGTTCGACCCATGCCCGATCGCTTGGTCACACCAGTCACGGTATGCTCGCAAACGTCCAATCGGTAAGCGGGAAAACTACGACTGATCGGATGCCGCTGGGACTTCCCGCCGGTGCCATGCTAGCCCCTTGGTAACCACTAGCACAACAAACTCACGATAGTCGGCAAGCAGGCACATTGTGTCCGATTGGGTCCCCATCATCCCTCCTCACCCCACCATTATCGTACATACAGCCGTCCATGGAACACAGAGCCACGAGGACTTGATGAAAAGGGGACTGACTTGTCCTCGACCGTGAAGTGCACTTCCTTGATCCATGACTTTGGAGGCTCCCAGGGTACAGGGTACATTACCCTGGTTAGTCGACAGGTATCGGCTGGAATCACAAGTCCTCGGCTAAGGAAATCCACCTCAGTCAAAGGCTTAAGGGACTTATGTTGATACCATGTTGACCAACCACGCTCCGTACACAGGGACCACCAGGTCAGAGAAGTGCCTGCCGACCGGCATCCATCTCAGATGCCCCTCCACACAATCGTGGGCGGCTGGTTGGCACATAGGACAAGCCCGCCACTCAGCATCTATTAGATATTCACACCAGCTGGCTACACCAACTCCATGATGCCAACTCTGGCACAACAACTCCCTGACAATAGCAGGCTAGACACCAGCTGGCGCCTATCCCTGATCTTCAGGAACCACCAGATGACTTTCAACCACAAAACAGGACCTACTCCCAAACAGTAGCTCAATCACTACATTCATGACTACTATAAATACCCTGAAACCCTTCACAAAGGTAAGACTCTGAAACTCTCTCCAGACTACTGTTACTTATATGCCTACGCCATTCAGCACAAAGATACTAACTTAGGCATCGGAGCCCTTCCAGCCAGCACCACACCGGTGTCAAGTCTTTCTTCGCAAGTCACCTGTCGAATGAATGTCCAACGAATGACAATGCCCTCAGCGAGTCCTAAACACCACGTGGCTGGTCCCAGATCCCCCTAGTGGGTCTCATCACGTTGGTCCACTTTAGGATCAAACAGGACGTGTGTACTATCTTGGAGTTTAGAGGAGGTTTATGTACATGGTTATATGTATTGTTGGTGACCCCCATTTATTACTTTGATAGACAAGGATGCTCTGATGATTTCTGAGGGACACACAGCTCAAGAGTGAGTTACCGATTTGACCGTGAGTGAACTGTTTTTTTATTAAAATGTGGTGCATGCATATTGTATATTTATATGGTTTTATTGCATGGTTTGGTTTGCAATGGTTTGAATATATTATTCTAAATGCTTTCAAATAATTTCCTGGTTTTAGAATATATATTCGAAATATTGTTTTTTGGACATAAGTTATTATGGGTTTAAAATCGAATTTTGGGCTCATGTCTAACTTAGAATGGTTTTAGCCTTTTGTGGGTATTTCAAAAGCAAGTTAAAGGGTAATTTTTGTAAACTGTTTTTCCCAGTATAGTCATCCTCATGTTATTGGATCGTTATTCTAAAGTTGGACTCTGAAGGTTCCTGGATGCAAACTCGGACGCAATCCGAGTTGGACACCACACGTTCCAACGAAGTTAGACTATGCAGATTTCGCAATTCTCTACACGTAGTACAGGGGATTAGCTAGCTGGATCAACATGGTTTATGGTTTGTGGCAGGACCCACCCCGATTATCGCCTCGATAATCGGGAAGCATCCTGCTCCCGTCTGACAATCGAACACAAAAGACCGGAAAACCAAATAACATTACATCACACCCATTGTCAGACCAGGGAGATTGAGCAAATACAACCGACTGGACATCAAGTCCATAGTTTCATAGAGCATAACATTACAAAACAAGTTAAAGAACAAATCCTACTCTGTGAACTAACTACTCCGCAACGGAAAACTTTATGCCTCTGCCTCTGCCTCGGCTCTAGCCCCCGAACTTGTACCACGACCTGGAGGGTAATTAAAACAACAAAGTGTGAATGGACCGAAACAAAAGTTTGCAGAAAACAGTTTAAGGAAATCGGGGTTCGCCCTCCAGTTTTATAACACACATGCATAACCAGATATTCGAAAACCGTGTATTAAACATTAGAAATCCTTTTTTTCAAAACACATGTAACACGTTACAGAAAACCGTCATAACTCATGTAAAATAATATAAGATTACCAAAATTCAGAAACCGTCATTTTGAAACATCAATTACGCAATCAAGTAAAAAGTGAATCAACAATCACAATTAAACCGTTGGATCCATCCGAGTCTTTAAACTCAATATCAGGCCTTCCCGGGATATCAACGAGTCTTTAAACTCAAAACATAATCAATCGGCCTCGGGGGTATCACAATAACCGAGTCTTTAAACTCACGAGTCTTTAAACTCAATCCGGGTCTTTAAACCCAATTTTCCGGGCCCGCCCCCGTCATCATCAATTAACCGGGTCTTTAAACCCAAAACCAGATCCAACAATCAACCGGGTCTTTAAACCCAAAACCATTTATAAACATAATAAACCAGGATTCAATATGATCCGTTTTCCAAAAATCATTCCAAAAATCATATCTTGTCATAATAAGACTTATGTCCGAAATCACATGCAAATTCCAAAGCATGCAATTCCCGAAATCACTTCACAAATATAATCAAACATCATAAATACGTAACATGCATAATCATATCTAAATCCTACATCAAAACATTATTCATGCATAGGAGAAAATCGTAACCTCGAAATGCGTGAAATACGATGAATATCTCGAAAAACGTGACATCACGTAGAATCGAAATATCATATTTATCATCATAAAATCATAAGTGAAAACACAATTTAAATAAGTAAAATAGTCATGCATGCACAATTTGGAAATCAAAAGTCCAGTCACGGTTTTAGGAAGCGTCAATCGCGCACCGTGCGCTCCTCAGTAGCTTCGGAAATGTCCGGGCCTGTAAAAACGTACAAGGAGGGTTACAATCATCCCCAAATAACTCGTAGGATTTTTCCTAATTTTTCCGGATTTTTCGACGAAATTAACCTTACGGACCTAAACTTCCGAACTCCCGAAATTATCCCGAACGACTCCCGATCGACTCGAACTCTAAAGATAAAATGTGAATTAGACTGAAAGGAATAAGTTTCATGTTGACCGTGACCAGAGATGACATCACACGCGCCGTCACGCGCAGCCCAAAGTGGCTGCGCGTGTAGGCCACGCGCCCAGCTATAGTGTCGTCTCTCCTACCGGACTAGCCTGTTAAACGGGTCTGTTACCCGCGATTCAACCCGACCAGTTAACCCTCAATTCTCCATCAATTCCTCCGTTTTTCAATCCTATCATCTTCTCTAATCCATTAATTTGATTTCTGTACCAATGATTAACCTCGACTGTCCCTAAATCGACCAACCCAGACTCGAACAGTCGAACAAGTCGACGCCTGGAACTCACCCAACCTAGCCCCATTTTCAAATTAACTCAGACAGGAGCTTAAGGGAACCTAGACGAACACAATTGCACAGCCAATTGAACAAGATGTTACCTGGTAGCCGTCGTCCTCAACCCTGTGTTTTTCCAGAAACTGGAACTTGAGTTCCTGAGCAATCCTTGATCAAAGCTCTTCAATTCTTGCACGGGGATGTTTGCAATGGTCTCAGAATGCTAATCCAACTCACGGTTTGGCTCGACTCACCTCAAAACTCGACCTTTGAATTTCCTTCCATTCCTGGTTTTTCTTCCCCGTCTCAGACCTCTCACTCTCAACTCTCTCTCAAACTACCAGAAGCTTGCAAAATGAATCCTCTCTCCACTCCCTTACACCGTTAATCGATCAGTGTAGCCAGCATCCCGTGGGAGACCAACTGAGTCCTCTTAAAATGGTTTCCCGCAAACACAGAAACCATGGCCATTTTTTAAACCAACTCGTGCTCTGAAACTCTGCCCAAACACGCCTGAATGCCTCCCACAACCTCAAAGTCCATAAACTAATCCCACTCATCAGTCCACTAATGCCATAAACGAATTACACGCACAAAACACCACGACATGGCCGTGCACTCTTTTTTTCACGGTGGTGCTACAGTAACCCGTTTAAAATTACCAAAATGCCCTCCAACTTTCGTGACCCTTAACTCGGTCATCCGGTGTCCGTTTCACGCGTGCCGCCTATCGTTGTACTCGGGGCATCGAGACGAACCTAACGGTCTTCGAGTCATGTGAAAATCAATTGTATTTCGAAAAGTCAACTTTTCCCCCCTATATCGTCCAAATTACGATAATGCCCCCGGACCTCCGAACGTCATAAATTTTTCCCCGAGCGTCAGAATCGGACGTGCCACCTGTCTATGATCTCGTGACGTCCCGAACTACATCACGGTCATCGATCAACGTCCGTTCGACCCTCCAATCAAAAAGTCAACAAATTGACCATACGAGACACAAGGGTAAAAACGTCATTTTATTCAATATTTTACAAAATTACATTTTCCGAATTTCCTGGGCGTTACAGTTTGACTATTATTGGTTATTGTGTCCATGGGTGTTTTATGTTTAACGGTTGATACGTGGAGGTTATCACTTGTTTGACACTATTTTCGTATTTATTTTTGGACTGAGGGTACTTTTGGGATTTAAAGTTTTGTGTGAGACGGGAGTAGATCATTTCACGAGTATTGAGGTGATTTCAGGGAGAATCTTGACATTTATAATTGATTCGTTATAGTTACTACAATGACTCCATAAGACCATGAAGGCATTATAAGTACATGTGTTGTATCACCTTTGAGGAATTATAAGGTTGCTCAGTGGACAATAAATAATGTTATGATGTATTGATAGTGCCTTTATAGTTTATGAAGCCACCATAGTGATCCCTAATAAATAATTATAAAACATAGAGATCAAAATCCATAAAACCGATGATATTCTTCTCCCTTTTAAATAATTGAGGATTTAGGTTTTATGAGGGTAGAATTGGATTTCACAAATTGAGAGAAGAAATGGGGCTCGTGATACAAAGGGATGTGGTTATCCCTTTAAACAATATAGATCTTCTTCTGGGTTTTATTAGAGTATATTAGACAAAGAAGGGAAGAAAACGCATGAAAAACAAAGAAATTGGGATTGGGTTAGGTGGGCCCGGGTTAGGCCCTAAGTGCAGACCCGTTGACAGGACCCAACCCTAAAACCTCATAACGATATTCTCGGGTCCTGCTCCCGTCTAACAGAAACGTTGTCAGACAAGAGCTAACCAGGAATCCAGCTTATTCATATCTCCCCCTCTCAAGCCTCGATCTCCGTGTAACGGCCTTGGAGGTTATAAAAACAAGAAAACGTGTGAGTGGACAAAATAAATAGTTTTAAAACATAATTTGAAAATGTCTATCCTTTTACCCTCCGTTTTTCGAAACCATGCATGCATATGGAAACCAATTCAAAACCGTTTCACTTTGATGTAAAACGAGATACCATTTATCATTCTCAAAGTACGTGAAATCATCTAAAGCAAGTATCAATTGGCAAGCCATCACAATAATCAACTCAAAGCCAGCACATCAATCACAATGTCAAACATCAACCACTGCTTTACAAGCAGGCACACCACAAATTCACTACGGAATCGGAGCCCAGTTCAACGTTCGAGATTACCAAACCCATCAAAAAGTATCTCAAGGAAGTCACCACAAAAAGCACAACAGTAATACACAATCAATCCATAACCAACGTTGTCACAGAATGCAAACAAAGTCAACTCAACATCATTGCACAAACACAACATCAACCATCACATCACAAGGGCACTACCGGTAGGCCATCACATACACACTTGCTCAGGAAGAAGAGCCGTAGGCTCAACATCCAAGTCATCACAATATAGTCCCAAGAACCGGAGCCTTGGGCTCGACGTCTGAGACTCACAATCAATCAACACAAGCTCAACCATGTTTCACACATCACGAGTCAATCCACCAGCATCATAGCATTTCATATCACAATTCAAAACCATACCACAAGTATACCATTACCAAGGAATCACACACTTATGACAGACATCAATGTTATAGCCAAAGCCTTATTCTAGAAACCCCGGGCCTAAGCCCAAAACCAAGTTATACCTCGTGTATCGTAAAACATGCATAGAATTCATTTTCCATGAAAATCGTTCGGAAATCATAAGAGAATCATAAATGTTCCAAAACATGATCTTTCAGGGCATAGTCGACATTTAATTCAAAATCACTTTCGAAACGGGGTTCAAACTGTTAGGACCTGACCCTCCTCTGTCAGGACCCGACTCATCTAGCTCGATATTGTCCGCTTTGGGCCTCCTTGCCCTTGCCCTCACGGTTTTATTTTCGGTAGCTCACGGTGCAACTTCCCAGGGGGGTCACCTATCATGGAATTGCATTAGCCTCAACTCGTTTAACTTTGGAGTTCCAATTGAACCCAAAGCCACTGAGCTCCCAAAAGGCCTCATGCTAGATAGGTGTGTGCCTACACCTTTAAGGCACACCAACAATCTCCTCCCAAACCATTCCCCTCACAGGAATGTGAGATCGTTCACCGTTCCCTCTAAGACACGAGTCTTACAATCCACCCCCTTTAGGGCCCAGCGTCCTCGCTGGCACACTTCTAGGTTGGGGTCTGGCTCTGATACCATTCTATCAGGACCCGACCTTCCTCTGTCAGGACCCGACTCATCTAGCACGATATTTTCTGCTTTGGGCCTCTTTGCCCTTGCCCTCGGGGTTTTGTTTTCGGGAGCTCACGGTGCAACTTCCGAGGGTTTCACCCACCATGGAATTGCACCAGCCTCAACTTACTTAACTTTGGAGTTCCAACCGAACCCAAAGCCACTGAGCCCCAAAAGGCCTCGTGCTAGATAGGTGTGTGCCTACACCTTTAAGACACACCACCAATCCCCTCCCAGACCATTCCGCTCGCAGGAATGTGGGATCGTTTACCATTCCTTCTAAGACACGAGTCTTACACAAACGTAGATACAAAACCTCGTAAAACACACATTTAAAATAATAATAAAATATTCATAAAATCATCAAAAATTAGATAAAATTCCCAATCACTTCAATATCATAAAAACACATTTAAATCATATAAATATGCATGTATAGTAGTTCAAAGAAGGAAAGTCCACTCACACACTTCCAAATCGCTGAATTCACCATTGCACGTTTTCCCGTAATTTCCAGGAATGTCACTTCCTACCAAAATTCACATCTACCGGTCACAAAGCATCCCAAATAACTCCTACTTTAATCCCATATTTTTAGGATTGTTAAACGTATTTAAAACGAACCCTAAACCTTCGAACACCCCAAACTATCCCGAAACGGCGTTTGATCGACTAGAAACCTGTGCGAAAATGTTCATTACAAAGATTACATTGAAAACCCTGTTGACCTTGTTTCGAAATTCCCATGCACAGGCTCCCATGAGCCACACAAAGTGGCTGTGCGTAGGAGCCACACGCATGTGCACTGTAGATCGTCTTCAACCTCTCACCGACCCGACTTCCTACAATTCGAGTTGCTCGACCCGGTGACCTGACCCAGATTTTTCTCTCATAATTTTAACCCGTTTTCAAATCCGTTTGAACCAAACTTCTCGAATCTATCAAAGGAAATGATCTAAAAAATTAACACAAGGAAAAATCACTTGAAACACACCTCAACCAAGAAATGTTTCACGACCAAATTGGACCTTCATTGACTGGGCTACCCCAGTATCCAAACCTGCATCTACATAGCTTGTTAGAATCTTAGAGACCTTAGGAAGATGTTCATCAGCTTGACTTCACACTTACCCATCGAAAACGAGTCCAATAACCCAAGTCCCGAAAGCCTTCACGGGTTCATCCTTCCTGCCACTGTACTAACCACAACCAACCGCCTCCTTGAGCTCTCTTTCTTCTCCTCTTCCTCTTTTCTATTCCTCCCTCTCTTCCCTATTTCTTTCTCTTTTTTTTTTCCTTTTTTTTCCTTGATTCCCTTTCTCGTCTGAATCCAACAATACACTTCTCACACAATTATACAACACTAACAAAGCTAAGTCGGTGCACAAAGTTTTAATAAATAAGGGACACTTGTCCGCACTTGATTGGTTACAAGAAAAATATCACAACAAATGACTTAAATGCCCTTGCTTGTAAATTACCAAAATGCCCCTATAAACACCTAACCCGAAATGAAACTGTCTGATCTCCATTTTCGGCATACCGACTGTTGAAGTACTCGAGGAACCGAGACCTTCCTAACGGTATTTTCGAACTAGCTAAAAACCATCATGGTCAAAAAGTTAACATTTTGACTTTGACCACAAAAGTCAACCCTTTGAATAGGGGTAAATCGGTAATTTTCCAATTCTTCAGAAGTTCGGGCTGCTACACCCGTGGGTCGACCCGCTTGAGGTAGCTGGTGATAGGCTGGCGTGTGAAGCCCACGTACAGAGGCCTTTCATCGGTGCGTACAACGTGCGTGCAGCGTCCTGTCGGGTTTCGTCCAACATGAAAGTTCTTTGTCTTGCAATTCCGAGTTTCGTGATACAAAGGTTGAATTATTTGGACATCGTTTGAATATATTTTCGAATTTTTGATATAATGGGTTATATTTAGAATTTTATAAGGAATTTGAAGTAAACAAACTCAAAAGTTAATTTAGATATTACTAGCCTTTAAAACATCAAATTATTTTGATGAAAGAAATTTAGAAAAAAGTTCACTATAATTTTCAAAGAATATATTTGAGACGTAATTGTGTGATTATGAAGTAAAAAAATGATTTACTACCTAATGTATAAATATATATATTTCTCGACATTCGAGATACGGTTTGAGTAAAATTAATAAGGGTGTATAACTAAGAAAATGGTTAAAGGTATGATATGTGTGAATATATTTTAAACTATTATTCAAAGTTATTTAGATTACCATTTCATGGAAATGGCTTGAAAATAATGTTAATAATTATTAAATATAATTATTTAAGCGAACTAATGTGTAAATAAAGTTAAATGGTAGCTTCCATTACTTGACGAGGTTAGTGGGTTGGAGATGGGAGGTACCCCGCAAGGGATGGATACTGTTTGGTTCATGTATCATATAAAAATAAGAATAAAAATAGGAAATTTTCTTATCTGACAAGAGTTGTCAGACGGGAGCATGACCGGGTCAATTTTCAAAGTTACTTTAGGGATGGATCCTATCAACTTGGTATCAGAACATAGGTGCTAAATAATCCTGTCTTAATATATGAACCATGTGTATAAACTATTTTAATTGTTTTATTACAAGATCTAAATGATTTTGGTTTGATTATGATTTTTAAATAAATTTTGATAATTTTATGAAATTATTTGAAGTACACATTTTACGAGAATTTTCATAAATGGTGTTTGGGCTAAAGCCTAAGTTTGGAATTTGAGTTTGATTTGGAATTGAAATCAAGGTTATTATATGATTTATATGACAATGCTTTGGAATTAGTTTTCAAATGAGTATTGATGCTTTTCTAGATTTTTGAATTGATTTTGAGTACACGTTTAACGAGGCTTTATAAAAATGGTTTTGGGTTTAGAACCATATTTTAAAGTGATGATTTGACCTTAAGGAATGAGTATCAGAATGTGTATTTTCTTGTTATTTTTAAAATATTGTGCACATGTTAATTATTCTCAGGTGTGGTAAATGCCCGGACATTCAGAGCATAACTCTGTTTCCCTGAGCGGATTGTGAACAATTTAAGACGTCGAGATAGGACTCCTTTCTTGAGACGGTAGTGGTTGGTTAGTCTCAGACGTCGGGCTGAGCCCTTTTGTAACGACCCAACCTTCTAAATTATTTTTTGTTACGGGGATATTTTGGGGTTTTAATTGAGATTGGACAATTCTACCCCTAGGTTTTTGTGTTTGTTACTAAAAAGGGAAGGGGCATTATGGGAAGTTGGAAAATGTGATATTTTGGGAATGGGGGATTGGTAATTATGGCTGGGAGCCATTCTCTTCTCAACACATTTTTATATTACCCATTTCTCATCTTCACTCTCACTCACCTTTCCTGTGCAAACCAAAAACCCATACACCCACAAAATTCAACTTTCATTTTGAGGCCACTTTGAGCTCAAACAAAGGGGTAGATCGTGATCCTTGGACCCTTATGATCAAGGAGGACCCAAATGTGAAGGAAGGAGCACATGATACCAACTAGAACATGAGGAGAAACGAAACTCAAAACTTCCAAGGCTTGTACAGTAAAATTCAGGTATTATGTCTCAATTCTGAGCATGGATTTGGATTCTTGGGATCAAGTAGATAGATTTTGACTATTAGAAAGTCCAATTTGGTTGAGTTTTGAAGGAGTTAGGAAGGTTTAAAAATTAGGGTAAAAGTGGCGGATTCTGGCCAATCGATGGCAACGGCCATGACGATGTTATCTTCTTCTCCAGCGAGGGGTGACGTTAGCATGACATGTGGCAAGTACCACGTTTGCGGTTGTCAGGCCACGTGGCAGGATGCCACGTTATCCTATGTTAGGCCACGTGGCAAGATGCCACATTATGCTATGTTAAGCCACGTGGTAGGATGCCACCTCCGTAAGGGGCCAGACGATAGGTGGCAAGTCGTGCCACGTGGCGAGTGGCTTGTGGTGCCACGTGGCAGGTGTGAGAGGGTAACTCGTGGCATGGGTTGTGAGATGTTAGAGACATGTGGCAGATGCAACGTTAGCTAGAGCTGACATGAGTAGGTGATGTCAGCGACTGACATCAGTGGGTGACGTCAACGACTGACATTAGTAGGTGACGTCACCGACTGATATCACGTACGTGGCGGCGAGTGGAAGAGGCCGTCGGTCTTCTCCCAGTGCGTGAGGGCACGGAGCTCGTTTAGGGGTAGTTTTGGGCGTCTTTAGCCTTAAGATGTATGTTCGGGATGTGTTTACTATTCCAGGGTCTAGAGGGTTTACATAATAATTGTATGGATTTTTGGTAAGCCCCATGTATTACTTTGGTGGGCGAGAATACTCAGGGACTTCTAAGGAGCACATGGCTCAAAACTGAGCTATTGGTTTAATTATGAGTAGACATTTTCTTTCATAAATGTGATGCATGCATACTTACATATTTATATGATTTTATGACATGAATTGGATTACTATGTCTTTATATAATTTTAAATGTTTCTAGATAAATGCCCGGTTTTGGAATATATATATATATATATTGTTGTGGTTTTTCAGACACAAATTTTGATGAATTTTGGGCTGGTGCCCAGGTTTTCATTGTAACGACTTGTCCTGAGTTTACGGGATTAATTAAGAATTAAATGAAAATTATCGTGACTAATCGAGGATTATTCGAGAAATTTAGGATGAACAGTGTCAAATGATGATTTTGCCCCTAGGAATGGGCACAGAGTTGACTTTTAACCCGGGTGCTCAAATGCAAGAGGACTGAGGACCGTTATGTAGATCAAGACGTTACGAGTCCGTAGACAGACAGCACGTTGAATACAAACGTTCGACGAGAAAGTTATGGGTCATTGACATTTTAGGGCATTATTTATGGTGACACGTTTTACAAGACAATGTTCCATTTCATCTTCATCATCTCTTTTGATTCCTTAACCCGAAACCTTCCCAAACCCAAACACCTAAACACCACCATATCTATCATCCTCTTCTGTGATTACTGAGAAACTGGGAGTGGGGGACTGAGATGGACGAAGAGGTTGAGTGGACGGCGGAGCACGGCGGGGATCACGGATAGGAAAGGTAAACCCGTAATTCGGTTTGAATTCAAAAATAGAAAATGGTGTTTTGACGTATATTAACTGTTTGGGTTGGTTGAGAAGTGTTCTAGGGAGTGCGACGACTCGATTGGGACTGGTTTCGAGGATCGCGGTGGCCAGAGTTGACAGCAAAACTAGATTGCAGGTGGCTGATTATTGTTCATCCTTAGAACAAGTAATTCTAGGTCTATTTTCATGGTTTTAATTCGAGGGACACGTGACACGTGTCACATGTCACATGTCAGTGCCCAGTTAGCACTCACATGTTAGTGACGTGGCCCAATTAGGTGATGTCACATGTCGCTGACATGTTAGTGACGTGGACCAGTGGATGGCTAACACGTGGTACTGTCAGAACTTGTCAGGTGATGTCAGCGTGACATCAGCATGATGTCAGCGTGACATCAACATGATGTCAGCATTGACTTTGACCGTTGACTACTGACGTCAGCATTGACTTTTGCTTTGACTCGTGTGTGGGGGCATGTGAGCACGAATCTCAAGGTGGAACTAGTGTCATTTCAAAGGTTTTGATGATACGAATCCAATGGTAATGGTTTCGGGTCGATCGGAGATCGTTAGGTAGGTCAAATTGAGGTTCAAAGCCTCAGGAAGCATGTTCGGGATGCGTTCCCGGGCTTGGACGGTTCATGGGTTTTAGGTATGACCTTATAGAGTCCGTTAGTTGATTTGGACAGCTCTGAATGTTCCGAAGATGGTGAATTAGCCCCGAGGAGGCTTATAACACTCGTATCGAGGTGTAGCAAGGACGGTCTGTGAGTACACATTGCTTTCTAAATATGATGCATGCATAACTGTTTTATATGTTTTAAATACATGATTTGAGATGCCTTGTGTGCATATGTTTGTGGTGTTTTGGTAATTTATGTATTTGTATGTATTTCGTGGTTTACGGCTTTATAATTGATTAATGGAATGATTTCATATATGGGAATATGGAATCGGGCTTGAGACCCATTTGACTTATGAACTATCGAACTTGAAGTCCATTTTATTTAATGGGATATTGGGCTTGAGGCCCAGCTGATTTTAAGGTATCGAGCCCGAGGCTCAGTTCATTATGATATCGGACATGAGTCTCATTTGTGGTTTATGAATTGTGATTTCGGGTTTGGATACCCTAATGAGATTTGGATTGAAAATGATTTTGGAAAATGGGATTTGTGGAAATGGTTTATCGAAATTATATCACGGGCTGAGACCTTGTTGAAATGGATTTGACTTCAGTTTTCAAACCATACCATCCTATGTGTGGATTACACTCCAAGTGTCAGGGACACTAGAGTAGTCACAGAGCATTTCCTGAGAGGGGTCGCTCTACGTGAAAGACGGTAGAGAGTTCCAAGATCAGGATTGCTAGAGGTTAAAACCTCTGCCCCCCAATAGGGTCAGGGACCTAGGTGGACCTTGGGGAGACTCGGCTGGAGACTGAGGGACACGCGTAGCCTTATGACAATGACAGTGACATCTGGGATTTCAAGCATCTGGGATGCCAAGGATGGATTAAATATGTTTTATTTTAATTGGTTATATAGTATTTTGTGGGTTTGGGCTGTGACCCACATATTTGGTTTTGGGCTGAGTTCCCACATCGATTTATGGTTTTGGGCTGAGTTCCCACATGGTTTGGTTTTACGATTTTGGGCTAAGGCCCTAATGATTTGAGGAAAGAAATGGCTTTGCTTGAGAAGTATTTTTCATTGAGTTGGATTTGGAAAACCTATGATTTGATTTAAGGTAAATGATTATAATAACTAGTTTCCGAATGCATGCATGCTTTTAGTGAAAGGTATAAAAGTATTTTCTGAAACGTGTATTATTAAATAAATTATTTTCGTCCACTCACAACTTTTAATGGTTTTTAACATCCTTCAGGTTGAGCGCGGATACGGGCTATAGTAGAGACCGAGACATCACATGCCACCATAGAGCCTGGCGTACTCTGGACGACCCTGAGTGGGTTAAGGTTTGGTTTGTCCCTTGTCTGGCACGTGGTGTTAGACGAGAGCATGGCACTCTCACATTAATCCCTGGGGGATTGGGATGGGTCGTGTCAAAGTGGTATCAGAGCATGGTTTTCTCTTGGAGTGACGCACAGGTGCTGGAAGTGATGTCTCTACGAGGAAACAGCCCGTCATCAACCTGATAGTTAGGATAAGCTTAGGAGAACCTTAGTGGAAATGAAACCCCGGTTGGGTTACGTTTGGCATCTTATGTTGTGGTTGAGCAATGGTAGACCCGAGTATGGTCGTGTTTCTGGTGTGGCAATGGTGGGAGCCATAGTGTGATAACTTTTCTGAGTTGTGATCGAGGATTGGTCTTAAACTAGGGTCGTCTAGTTGAGACTGGTGGCACAGGTTAGTAGGGAGTGGTACTTGTCGATTGGATCCTAGGGTGGACTAATCAGAGGATTACACGCTTGTGAGTGGATTGTGCAGGCAACTCATCACCGTTGTGAGCGGTAGGTACAGGCAGTGCATTGTCGCATAAGGACGGAGTTCCGATAGCGACGTACTTCCATTGTTTAGTTTGTACGAGGTTGTGGCAGACATCACTATCGAGGGTGGTTGTAGTTGAGAGTGTTGAGTGTTAGGTGACGTTTGAGGAAAGTTTTTCTTACGTGGTTTTACCCAGAATTGGTGAGTAACTCGGGAAGCGGAGTTTTTCCGACATTAGCAGAGGGTGTGACTCACTCGTGGTGTGTTTGTGTTCTATGTTGAGAATTTGTCAGTTTGTGTTTAGTCTTGGGAGTGTGACCAGAGTGACAGTTGTGGTATCTCAAGTAGAGATGAGTTGGATAGAATCCCAACAGTGACTAAGTGGTTCTGAATGAGGCAGGGAGGTCATGGAAATTGGTGGATTTGGGGAGCTACCGATAATTCTCCGAGTCGTCAGTGGCAAACACTTGAGTTACTATGGTCGTTGAACGGGACAGTGAGGATCCCGAGTGGTGAGTTAGTGTTTGTTGGCTTACCGGAGATACGGGATACCTGGTTCGATGACAGGTTCCCTAGTGGTTGTGAGACAAATGTTTAGTCTTATCTTGGTAAGTGTACACGAGTGTGGTGCTCGAGAGTTGATCCCATAGAGCTATGGCGTACGAGCTAGTACTACGTTGGTGGTAGTCTGGTGAACCGAGACAGTTCGGTTTGGTTAGGGTTGACCTTGAGTTTGATTTGTATTCCAAGACACACAGGACATGTCGGGGTGTCGCCAGGTAGTTCATGGAGCTTGGAGAGAGTTGGTTGTGTCGAATTCCCAGTTGGCTTAGGAGTGGTGTAGTTACTGTTTAGCAGAGGTTTGGCCGGGTACGTAACCCAGTTTGCAACCGATTGTCAAAAGGTAACGACAGAGTTGAGAGTGTGGGAGTCTAGTGGTAAGACTCAGTTGAATTAGAGGATCAGTTGACTTGGAATGTCACCAATAGGAGACCCAATGTCCCTTTCGATGGAACCTCGGGGATTGGTTTCGATCAAAATAAAAGCACGCCTCCTTCTTCTAGTAAGTATACTTCTTTTCTAGTGAACTTCTCATCACCTTGGGTGGTATGAGTTGTTAGGTTGAGCTAAAGAAAGGAGTGATTTGGTAGTGGAAGAATCACTATAGTAGTTATCAACATATATTATTGGTTGGTGCTTAGTGTCACATGTGTTATTGTTGACTGAGTATCATTTTGGTGGGCCCGTGTTGGTTATAGGTCATTGGCCACGAGAGTTAGTGTGGATCCTAGGTGGGTCGGGTGGTGTTGTGACGATCGAGGTGATCGAGGTTTAGAGGGTGAGTTGTTGGTCTGAGGACCGAGAGAGAGTTTGGAATTGGCAGTGGCCATTTATGATGAATTTTGATGTCATCGTCTTTGCTTATCCTGCTTAAAGGACATTATTATGGGTTAAGTGAGGGAAATTCTCAATTTAAGGAGTAAGTGGTGACAAGTGCTATAGGTTCCGAGTTGGGATCGCAGGAATGTTATTGTATGAGAATACAAGATAGAGGTTGGATATGGGCATGAGTACCGATATTGGATTCACTCAGACTAGACGAGAGTCAGTGATTGCTAGGCAGAGGCTATCTCTGTTATTGCAGTTTATTGATAGGATTTAGTTCTTTCCGAAGTTAATTTGATGTGAGATTTTAGTAGAGGGAGAAGAATGTTGGCTACTGCTCTATGTTAATTATTCTGGGTGTTAGTGGTAGTTACCAACCCCGTGGTAAAAATGAGTGGATTGACAAATGATGCGATACGTCGAGTATCAATCAGGAAAAGGTGAATAGCTGATGCCTAGGGTAGGAAGTTGGCAGGTTTGGGATGGTACGTCTTGGTGGATGTGATTGTGTTTGGACCTTTTTCAAGTATTTTGAACCCTCACAAGATCACACAGACAGATTGGACCAGGAATAGTTACCATGCCAACCATGTAGTGGATGTATTGGTAATTGGATTTGCTCTGATGTGGTTGGTTTGTTGAGAATGTGGGCTGAACATTGAATACTGTGCACTAGACTAGAGTGTTTTTGAAGGGTTCAGTGTCTTTATGAGTTTAGAGCTCAGAGCCGTGGATGGCCAATGGAACCCTAGATTCGAGTTTTGTTATCCCAGTTGGAGCAAGTATTCGATGGGGTCTAGATACACTCAGGTAGAATGAGTTGGTGGTTAGTGTAACCATAGGATGAGTGAGGTGACAGTTGTGACCATTCTCGAGTCAGGATCACATCATTGGACGCTAACTGAAACAAGGTTTGATATGACGTACCTTAGTAGGACTCTAGGGTGAGTCGAGGTTTTGTTGGTGACTCAAGCAGTAATACTGGAGTCGTGAGTATCGACTGAGCATGATAGTGTGTCGCGACGATGACTTACAATTAGGAAACCGTATAGTGAGGCGGAGGATTTGAGACTTGAAATCTCTCAGTAAGAACAAGACGCCAACTTGAGTAGATGACTGAGAAGAATCGTCAGGCTGAAAACTAAAGGACATCAGCTTAATTTGACGGAATTGTCAGCTTAGTTTAGTAAGATTGTCGACTTGATTTGTCAACTGAGCGGGGCGATAAGTGGACTCGTCAGCTTAATATCTGTGTAGGTGACATGTGAGATCAATGAGTGTCGGTGTCTCGAGTGAGACTAGCGAGCAGATGTTTGGAATGTGAAGTTTGAGACTTACGAGTTGACGTGTGGATCCTTGAGATTTGGAAATCGAGACTTAGGTTATGACCGTATTCGATCACAGAGGACTGAGTTGAGTTTCAGCATTGGACGATGAATTGTGATTGGTTGAGTATAGATGAGTATCATGGGTATTGGTGTGACGTTTAGGTATGGACGAGTACAGAGTTGGAGGTATTGGACATTCAAACTATGGACATTTGATGTAGATCTGGGTCAGTTTGAATTTTGAGGACAAATTCTTTAAGGAGGGAAGGTTGTAACGACCCGTCCTGAGTTTAAGAGATTAATTAAGGACTAATTGAGGACTATCGTGACTAATTGGGGATTAGTTGAGGAATTTCGGACAAACAGTGTAAAATGATAATTTTGCCCTTGTGAATGGGGAACAAGTTAACTTTTATCCTGGGTGGTTGAATGCACGAGGACCGAGCACCGTTACGTAGATCGGCACGTTACGAGTTCGTAGACAAGTGGCACGTTGAAATCAAACGTTCGACGGGAAATTTATGGGTCACGGACGTTTTAGGGCACTATTTACTATGATACATTTTACGAGACAAGGTTGTCATTTGTCCTTTAGTGTGGGGCCCAGGTATTTTGTTTAGGCCCAAGGGATGAGTGACAAGTGTCACTCATCCATTGCTCACTAACACACATACATGGATACCATCCCATTTCATCTTCATAAACTCTTTTGTTTCCTTAACCCGAAACCCTCCCAAACCCAAACACCTAAACATCTCCATATCTATCATCCTCTTTTATGATTACTGAGAGACTGAGAGTGAGGGACTGAGATGGATGGAGTGTAACAGTCTGTCCTGAGAATCGAGATTAGATTAGTTGTTAATGACGGATTAGTGAAGTTAATCGGTGATTAGTTGGATGCATTCGGACGGACGATGCGAAATAAAGATTTTGCCCCTGTAATGGGTAAAAATGTTTGCTTTTCTTTCGAACGGTTAAATGGACCTTGACCGATGATCGTGACATAGTTCGGGACGTCACGAGTTCATAGACATGTGGCACGCCCGATTCCGACGTTCGAAGAGAAAGTTATGACGTTTGGAAGTTTGAGGGTACTTTGGTAATTTGTATGGAATAGGGGCAAATGGTTGACTTTTTGGACGACAAGTCACTTTCACGCATTTCAAGGACCATTAGGTAGGTCTCGATCTCCTGAGTACAGCGACAGGCGGCACACTGTCATCGGAGTTCGGACGACAAAGTTACTGGTCAGGGAATACGAAGGGCAAAATGGTAATTTGTCCTTTAGGGGCATTTTGGTCAATTCTGGGCATAGGGATCTGGGCCCACTGAGAAGTGGACACTTGGCTGTTATTGGAAATGGTGCCACAGAGATGGTAACGCGTGGCTAGGTCTGGATGGTGGTGGAAACTACTTACAGCCTCTCAAAAGTGCCTCACACGATTTAAACATCAGTTGCTCGTTTTGGGGGTTCGAAGGAAAAACAGAGATACAGAGATGGTGAGGAATTCAAACCCCCAGCTATCCCCAATTGACAGTGCTATGTGAACAAAAACGAAGGGATAATCAACGTGGAATAAGGTGGTGAAGTCATGGATGCCCGTCTTGTACAGTGGCGGTTGAAGGAGGGCCAAACCCGTGAACTCCCCTGTTGAGCTTCAAATGGCTCGTGATGATTTCTTGGTTACTAATCGAATTTATTGGCTGCTAAAGGTTACTGGAGGACTGGAGAATCCCATAAGCTTGTTTTTGAGGTTAGGGATGGACGGTAAATGACCCTTCCATGAACTTTGTTTTTCAATTTCGAACATGGCAACCTTGGCTGTGATGACTGACAATTGAAATGGCCATTTGAGTGAGGTCTTGGATGTTAAAGTGAAGCTTTTGGAAGTGGAATGAGAGGCAGAGATGTCCGGAGAAGCAAGAACACAGAGAAGGAAGTTTTGTGTGGAATCGATGATTGGGAAGGTAACCTCTAGACCTTGATTTTCAATTTTGGAACCATAGATCGATTACTGGAGATAGGAAGAAGCTATTAGGATGAAAAAGGGGTAGAATCGGACTGAAAATGATTGAAAATCAGCCACGCCGGTTCGGGCTGGATCGGATCGGTCTGAACCAGGTTTACCTGAGGTAGATGACGACTGTGCTGGGCGCGTGGCTCCCACTCACAACCCCTTTGGGCGGCGCGTGTGGGTGCGTGGCACTGATTTCGAGAAATGTTCCAACACAACTTTTAAAGTATTCGGTGTAACAAACATTTTGGGACTGGTTTCGAGTTAATCGGACATCGTCTCAATATGTTTCGGGATGTTCGAAGGTTTTAAGGCGCTCGGTTATAAATAGTTAAAAATTCAGGAAAAATACGGGACTTTAGTAGAAGTATTGTAAAGTATTTAGTGACCTTATTATGGGATTTGGACAGGTTCGAGAAAGCTGGTAATAGTGGATTAGTCGGGAAAGCGTGATTGCACGCTTATCGAGGCAGCAGCGGGAATGGTCTGTGAGTGGAGTTTGCTTTCAAACTTATGCTGCATGCATATATGTTTTTATATGTTTTCTATACGTGATTATATGGTTATGATTCTGATTTTGATGATTTATGGTTTTGCACGAATTTTGAGATAAGTACGTATTTGCACGATTTACGAGCTTGCGGTTTAAACGTTGATTTGACCAAGGTTTTAATAATTTGATTTTGGGATTTGAAATATGATTTGATTTCAATGGTTTAAAAGGGATTTTGGAAAGTGATTTCGGGCTTGAAGCCCAGTTCAGAAAAGTGATTTTGATGAACGAGATTTCGGGTTTTGGAAATGGATTTCTAGATGACGATTCGGGATTCAGTTTTAGAACTTGAAAGTGGATTTCCGGATTTGGGTTCGAAATGGTTATTCCAGATGCTAGTTTACGGAATGATGGTTTCAGATTTGAATTTGGAAATGGATGATGGATATGATTCCGGATGTGGATTCGAGATACTGGTTTTGGATTCGGATTAGAATTCGAAATGGTGATTTCGAATTCGTATTTGGAAATGGATTTGAAAATGGTTTTCAAACGGTTTTGGATTGGATTTGCTGGATCTGGTTATTGGGTTTAAAGACCTGGATATGATACATGACGGGGGCGGGCCCAGATTGGGTTTAAAGACCCAGATTGAGTTTAAAGACTCGAGACTTTAAAGACTCTGATATTGATATTTCCCCCCGTAGGCCTATTGAGTTTAAAAACTCGGGAGTTTAAAGACTCGGATTATATTGAAGCCTGGATTGTGTTTAAAGACTCGGCAGTTTAAAGACTCGGATAGATCCAGCAGCTTCGATGGATAGAATTATGCTTTCAAATGTGCTTTTCACTGAGACTTGATGACAATGGTTTTCAATAATGGTTTTCCAATGTCTGGTCAATGACCCGGATGTTATGGATTATGATGGTTTTGGGCGGAGGTCCGAGATTTGAGAAAAGGAAATAAGTTTGGCTTTCGAAATTGAATATGAACTGGTGTTATGGCATGGATTTTATATGCATGCATTGGTTTTTAAATGAAGGGTACAAATGTACTTTTTTATATAAACTGTTTTTTAACTTAGAATTTATTTTTGACCACTCACAGTCTTTTCATGTTTTCGATACCCTCCAGGTTGTTGCGGTGTGGGCTGTTGGTCGAAAGAGACGGAGACATCACACACACGATCCACAATATAGTTATGCGCGCTCTGGGAAGTCCGGAAGTCTTGACTGGTTGGTTGGAAATCCCTTGTCTGACTTACGTGTCACATGGAGGTGGGACGTCGGGTTAGCCTTCGTGTCATGCGTAAGTTAGACCGGAGCAGGATTTAGCCCTTAATCCCAGGGGATTGGGGGTGGGTCCTGTCACGGAGAGGTTGAGTGGACGGCGGAGCACGGTGGGGATCACGGATGGGAAAGGTAAACCTGTAACCCGGTTAGAATTCAAAAATGGAAAATCGTGTTTTGACGTCTATTAATTGTTTGAGACAGGACCCGTCTCAAATCCCTCAGGATTAACGTGAGACGTGCCTGCTCCTGTCTGACACGAAGTGTCAGACCAGGGATATTTCCATCCTTAGCCCAATCGGGACTACCCGAGAGCGTTAGGATCCGAAGGAGGAGTGTGATGTCTCGGTCTCTGCTATAGCCCGCATCCGCGATCAACTTGAAGGGCATTCAAAACATCAAAAGTCGCGAGTGGACAAAACAAATATTTTAATAAAACATTTTCATCAAAATATATTCATGCCCTTTACGAAAAAGCATGTATGAATTCGAAAACCATTTATCAAACATTCGCATAATCATTTAGGCCTTGGCCCAAAACCGTAAATCAAGTACATGGGAACTCAGCCCAAAACCAATCAAGCAGGACTCTGCCCAAATCAACACACGTGGGTCTCAACCCAAAACCATTCTCAGTGAAATACCAAAATATAGAACACGGGGTCTCAGCCCCAAACCATTTTCCAAAGACATAGAACACGGGGTCTCCGCCTCAAACCACTTTCCCTAAGAAAACCTCATACGTTTAGACATACATATAACCCATCGTCGGCACTTCCAAGAAGATGCCAACTCAAGGCACGTAGCCCCTAGGGAACACATCCCCGATATATGTCACGATTCATCTCTATACAAGTGTACACACTACTCGGGGTCTCACTCTGAGTCTACCCCAGGAATTCTTCGTCTGGGAGGCTCTGCCCAACATCCAGGATCTACGACGTCTGGATGGCTGTCTCCGGACCCAGTCCGAGACCATATCATAACTCCCACTCTTGGAATGCGCTCCCTATGGGGATATCATTTCGGGTAGTGGATCGTGACTCTCCAGGTCGACGTCTGCAGGAGACCAATCAAATCATAAGGAGGTTATATACATTTTCAAAAATACTTTCTTTCTCAACTGGGCTCATACCCGAGTCTCAACAGGATTCCTCGAATCCGATTTAATTCCATTTTCACAGGACTCGGCCTAAATCCACAATTCAACAGGGTCTCATGCCCAAATCCTCATTTGATAAACCGAACTGGGACTCAAGCCTGATTTCACAATCCAAAGGGGCCCTCAAGCCCGATTTCACGATCAATAGGGCCTCAAGCTCGATACCACAATAACGAGGTCAAGAGCCCGATTTCACAACCAATTGGGCCTCTTGCTCGAAATCACAACGAACGGGGCCTCAAGCCGGAAACTATAAATCAACGGGGCTTTGAGCCCGATTTCACAATCATTGGGGCCTTAGTCCGGATATTACAACCAACTAGGCCTCAAGCTCGAATTCGTAAACCAATAAGGCCCTCGGCCCGATCGTATAACTCAAATGGGCCTCCAGCCCGATTTCTCATCAAATCAAGTGGACTCTAAGTTCGAGGGTTTCCAATCAAATTGGTCTCATGCCCGATTTCATATTTCCAAATCCAAAACCCATTCATTAAACCCTCATTGAAAACCTAGCACGTACAAGCATCGCATAAAACCAAAAATCTCGAAATACGTGCAAATACGTAAATCCTAGGCTACCACAAACAAACGCACTCATGGCATCACAAAAAATGTATTAAAATACTTATAAAACATTTATACATGCATCAGTTTAGAAAGAAAGGTCCACTCACAGATCGTCCGAAGCCGCGCCTCGATACGAGCGCCATAAGCCTCTTCTGGGCCAATCGTCGCCTCCGGGGTTCCTGAACTTGTGCAAATTAATTTATAGGGTTAACAACTACTTAAATAACCCCTCACTAAAGCCCCGTAATTTTTCTGAATTTTTAACTATTTTTAATTTCGATCCTAAACCTTCGGACGTCCCGAACTATATCGAAATGATGTCTGATAGACTCAAAACCAGTCCCAAAATGTTCGTTACATCGAATAGATGATTTCACATGTTGGAAGTTTCCCCAAAATCTTCACCACGCGCCGTCACGCGCCGCCCAAAGGGGATGCGCGTGTGGCTCACACGCCCTGCACAGTTGTCTTTTACCTTGAGCGAACCGGCCGGTCTAGTTCGGTCCGGTACAGCCGATCTGCCTAGACCGGCGCGATAGGTCCAAGGCTATATCCTCTCCATTTTTCCTCCTTTTTCTTCCCTTCCAATTCCATTCTCTTTGTCTCATCATCCTTTATTTATTCCTATCATAAAACTTTAGGTAACACATCCAAATCCTAACTGTACAAACTGAACCCCACGACCCCTATTTTTCACGGCCATCCCCAGGGCATCTCATCCCTCCATCGTCATCCAAAATCCCTCCTAAACCAACCTAGCAACCTATTGAACATCCTTCAATCCCCCACCAACATCCATAAAGTCTAAATCGAAAGCAATGGGAAATTTGAGAAAACCGGGTAATCGGGCTTACCTTTGTTTCCTGGGCCCTCGCCGCCGTGCACGGCGGTTCTGCAGTCATCAGCCACCATCAGTCTCTCTCTGTTTCTCTCTCTCAGTCCAGCAGCAAGGATTGAAAATGGTCGATGGATTGGTTTGGGTGAGATCGGGTTTGTGTGTGTTTAGTATGCATGAACAAGCAAAATGGGTGATATGCATGAAACAATTTGGGTAGGTAATGGATGGATGACAAGTGTCATTCATCCATTGGGCCTGCCCCAAACTATCTAGGCCCACTTAATTCCAAAAGGCATCTGTCTCGTAAAACGTGCAATAGCTCCCTCAAACTTCCGTGAACCGTAACTTTTCCGTCGAACGTCTGAATTCGATGTGCCGCCTATCTACGAATTCATATCGACTTGATCTATGTAACGGTCCTTGGCCCTTGGCCCTCGGACCTCCCTGGTCAAAAGTCAACTTTTTACCCTCGTTTAGGGGTAAAATCGTAATTTCACCCTAAACGTCTGTTAATCCTCGTCTAATCCCCGATTAACCTCGCTAATCCGTCATTAATTCTTAATTAATCCCGATAATTCGGGATGGGTCGTTACAGTTTGGGTTGGTTAGGAAGTGTTCTAGGGAGGGAGACGACTTGATTGAGACTGGTTTCGAGGATCACGGTGGCTGGAATCGACGGCAGAACTGGATTGCAGGTGGCTGGTTACTGTTCATCCTTAGAATAGGTAATTCTAAGTCGATTTTCATGGTTTTAATTCGAGGGATCTATTCTTGGGGTCAGACAAACACATAGGAAGAAGAATGGATGAAATCAGGTTAGAAATGAGGCTTTTAAAGTCAGGTTGAGTCGCTCGTCTGCGCGACCCAGCTTAGGGATCCAGCTGGAGGTTGAAGACGATGACGTCAACATGCTAACATCATCATGTCAGACTGTCATGTCATAGGTGGTGACAGAACCCGTCCCGACTGGACTTTAATAACCGTGCCCGGTCCTGCTCCCTTCAGACAAGTCAACTGCACCGATTTTTGTTCATGCCTTCCCCTCTCGATCATCCCCGAACGTCGTGCCACAGCCTGAAGGGTCATCAAAACTTAAAATGTGTGAGTGGACAAAATAATAGCCTTGGAAAATACATTTCAAATAGACCATTTTCCCCTCCAGTTTATCAAACCATGCATGCATAGGATAAAACATATGAATAAAAATCACCGGCTTTCCAGCCAAATCACATGAAAAATATCAAATCCCGGCTCTCAAGCCAAACATATGAAAACAATAACCTGACCACAAAGACCAAAACCCGTACTCAATACCAGTATGCAAAGAATGACCAAAACCTGTACTCAATACCAGTACGCAATCACAATCAAACAACACTACTCACAAGTGCACAATCAATCAATCAATCAATCAATCTGCACTACGCGTAGGCCACCTCGGAAACTGTAGTTAGGCACCATCCGAGTCATGTTTGGGAACCGCACTCGCACCATCTAGACGCTCGGGAACCGCATTCAAGCACCATCCGAGTCACGTCTAGGAACTGCACTCGCACCATCCAGACATGGTCCAGTATCCACAATCACAAACACAATCCATACCACAAATACATATCAATCATATCCTTGACTTCAAACCAAGTCAAAATCATTCCCGATAGGGTCTCAAGCCCAAATGACATTTACACTTAAATCCATAAAACCTCATTTGAAAACATTGAAATAATCCAGAAATCATCCTTGACTCACTAATTAAGTCAAAATACCCTTTTTGAAACCTTTTTGACTCTGTGCCTAGCCCAAAACATCAATTGCACATTCCTCGTAAAATATTCCTTAAAGATCGATTAAATTAATCATTAAACCACAAATAATCATGCCAAATCACCATGACATCATTGCAAACCAAATCATGTAGAACATTTAACTATGCATGCATAACAGTTTATAAAACAAACGTCAACTCACACACCGTTCAGACCGCTCGCTTTCCGAGCTACACGCCTTTTCTTAATTTTCGGCATTTTCCAGGAATCCCAAGTCCTGCCCAAAATCATCATTAAGGGTCACTAATGACTCAATGAATATAATATTAATTTCCCATAATTTTTTGGGAATTAATTACGAATTAAAAAAGTAACATAAGCCTTCGGACCCTCAAAACCAACGCTAAAATGTTGGTTAAATTGCATAGAACAAAATTCATGTTGACCTCACCTTGAGAATCGTGCCCATCCACCCTCACGCGCCGCCACAAGCGGCTATGCGTGAAGCCCACACGGCGTGTACAGTACCCTGCTACAGTGTCGTTTCTCCCTCCCGATTCCTTGCAAACGGGTCCTGCGGTGCAACCTGGTTCAATCCTGCCCAATTCGTGGTCAATTTCCATAATTGATCATGCTAATAGCATCGTTATGAGTCCAATTAAGGTTCTGTAATCTCACAGATTGGAGAACTTACCTTAATCCCTCAATTGAAACCAAATTTGTCGAAGAACACTCAAGTACTGTTCATCCATCGAAATTCATCACTGTCGATCATTTTTCTTCAATTGATCCAGCCAACAGCTTCGTAGGACTCTTCTAAGTACATTTCCAACCTCAATTTCATCCTTCAATCCCTCCAATTGCTCGACTCAAGTTCGAAAATCCAAAGTCTTCACCCCTTCGGCGCTAAGGCAAAACGACCTCAATTCCCTTCATGTTTAATCTGATCCTGATCGAAATGATCCCAGAAGACTCAATTGAACCTCAATTTGAATCATCACGGCCTATAACTTTAATCTCGAATTTTGGAAGATTTTGAGCTTCCACGGTTTGGGTTTTCAGATTTCAAGGTTAATTCTATAATTTCTTCTCGGTTTTCACTCTAAAATTCACTTATTTTGTCTCTGTTTTATTGCTCTAATCCTCTCAATTGCACCAGTTTTTGAATTGGTTGCTGGGAAGATCGATCAAGCAATACTTGTTCTCTGCATTTCAAATATCCACACGGCAAGGTTTCCAATTTCAATTAATCTTTCCCACTGTCACATACCTATTTGGCCACTAATTAGCCTTAGCCAAGTGACATGTGTCACTTAAGGGAACAATGAGTCACCAAACATTGACTCATCAATTGGCCCAGCCACAATTACCATTTTACCCTTTACCAACAAAATGACCATAATGCCCCTAGCATTTCTAGATCCGTAACTTTCACATCCAACCTCCGATTGACGTATGCCGCCTGTCTACGGATTCAGCGTCCCGAGACCTACCCAACTGTCATGGCCCAAAGTCCAAAAAGTTTCCCCCAAAAAAGTCAACTTTTACCCCCATAACCAAAGGCAAAATCTTCATTTCCTTCCATTTTTTCAAATTTTTCCTTTTTCGAATTTCCGGGTCGTCACAGGTGGACCAGTAGGAACGTGACATGACACCACCCATCCCAATTCCCCTAGGATTAACGTGGGATATGCCATGCTCCCGTCTGACATCATGTGTCAAACAAGGGATAAAACTCACCTTAACCCACTTGGGGTTGTCCAGAGTATGCCAAGAATAGTGGTAGAGTGTGATGTCTCGGTCCTCTACTACAACCCGCATTAACGATCAACCTCAAAGGCATTAAAAACCATTAAAAACTGTGAGTGGACAAAAATAATTAGTTTAATAAAAGGCATTTCATAAATGACATTTATACCCTTCACAAAAAAAAACATGCATGCATTCGAAAACCAGTTATTTTAATCATTTGCTTTAAACCATATCATTAGGGACTTAGCTCAAAACCATAAATCCCTAATCCATGTGGGAACTCAGCCCAAAACCAAGTATGTGGGTCACAGACCAATTTCATTCAATAGCATATAACAAGTTCAAAGAAAACATATTTAATCCATCATTGGTATCCCAGATTCCTGTAATCCATCGTTGGCATCCCAGATGCCTTACATCTCAGATGTCACTATCATAAGACTACGCGTGTCTCTCGGATCTCAAGTCCGAGTCTCTCCAAGGTCCACCTAGCTCCTTAACCCTCATTGGGGGACAAAGGTTTTAACCTCTAGAAATCCTAATCCTGGACATCTCTAAATCCATTTCAATAGGGTCTCAGCCCGAGGTATAATTCCCAAATCCAAATCCCAATCCAAATCCAGTTAGGATCTCCGAACCCGAAATCACGTTTCATAAACCATAACTGGGCCTCAAGCCCGATTTTATAACCAACAGGACCTTAAGCCCAAAAATCATAAACCAACTGGGCCTTAGGCCCGATACCAAATAAATCAATGGGGACTCAAGCCCAGAGTAATATGCCCAAATCCAAAATCTTTTCATTTAAAACCACATTTGACAAGACCCGCCCCGATCCCTCAGGGACCACAAGGGGACGTGCCCTGCTCCCGTCTGACACCCAAAATTCATACCAATTTTAACCTCAAAACATCCAATGCATAAAAAAACCAAATTAAAGTTATACATCAAATCCGAATTAAATAGATGTTAGACAAGGGATGAAATCCAAAATTACAAGTTGCGAGCACGACTCTAAAATAAACCTGCGGGTAAACCACCCAATAGGGGTTCAGGTACGTAGAAGTAGATCTATGCCTCAGCCTCAGGCTCCTCCTCTACCTCAGTAGCACGACATGGAGGGGTTACCAAAACAATAAGGGTGAGTGGGCCGAAACTCAAGTTTATAAAATCGTTTAGTAAGTAAAACATATAATTTACCCCTCCGTTTTCCAAACATGCATGCATCAGAATTTAAAACCATAAATCATAGAGTATGAACCATAAGGCATGTAATAAAATCATAAGATAATTTTAGCTACTGCACTATATGCTCCGATCTCGACATCCCAGATGTCTGACGTCCCTGACGTCCAATAAGGTCACAGTCTCAAGGCTACGCGTGACACTCGGGTCTCAATTCCGAGTCCAATCCCCGAACCCTGTCCGGGTACGGCATCTCAAATGCCTAGCGTCCTAGACGCTCGACGTCCCTAACGTCAAATAAGCAATCCTGCTCCTGAGTCATTTTACGGTCCGGTTCCTCCGTAGAATGACCCCTCGCAGGCAATGCGCCATGACCACTCCGGGGTACCACATCCGGAGGAGACAGTATCATAAGAATGAATCTATACAGTGCAGAACCAAATACATTTTATTGATATCCACATGCAAAACATATATATATACATAGATAAAATCCAAACCGAACGTTAAGTTTCATCAGACGGGTTTCAAACCCAATTACCGTGAAACGTGCCATAACCATAATTTCAATATCATCAAAACCATTTCCTGATTCCAGCATGTGAACATATAAGTAAATCGGAAAACATTTAAGCATGCAAGTGTTTAATGAAATCGGGCCCACTCACAGTACGATCCCGCGGTGAACCTGCGTGTACGAACTTGTACCGGGATTATCGTACAATTCCTGTCAGTCCAAATCACACGTAAGGGTCACTACAAGTCTTAAACATTTAACCAAAAATTCCGAAACAGAAACCGGCTCGGGGAACCCGTCCAACACGTTTCCCGAGACAACCGGCCCTAAACTGACCCATCAAAACTATCTCAAATCAACATGGTTAATTCACCAAAAATGTTCAGAATGATGAGAGGAACAAAAGTCATGTTGATCGTGATCAGAGATGAGGCTCAACGCGCCCTCACGCGCCGCCCAAAGTGGCTGCGCGTGAAAGTCACGCGCCTGACACTGTAGCTACAGTGTCACCACCCTCACCCGTTTATCTGTAATACGGGCCTGCCACCCGCGGCTTGACCCGGTTGATTACCCATCAACTCCTACTCGATTTCAATCCAATTTGATCCTAACATGTTTATTATTCTTCCAATTTAAGTTCTGAGACACTAATTAGCCAAATCAAATCCTTAAATGGCCATTCAACCCGCGATCATCCAAACGGGTCAATCACAAGAACTCACTGGTTTCCAAACCATAATCAAATTAACCTTACAGGAAGCATCATAGTATCAAAACAAACTGGAAAACACAATCAATTGAACCAACACTCACCTGGAAGTAGTCGTCCAAACCTCTGAACACGACAGTCACAGTCCCAGCTCACCCGTGGCCGATGGCCTTCGAATTCGATATGGTTGAGTTCCAAATACTCCCAGAAGACTAATCCAGGCCTTGGTTTGGTCCAACAATCACCAGAAATTGAAACCCGATTTTCCCTCCAATTTTCCCTGAAATGGTTTCTCTGGTTTTCCTCTCTAATTTCCAGTTCCTTCAACAGCAGAATGAAGCTTACCCATTACTTAATCAGTTTTGAAACATCTCAAGCTGTCCCAGAGGCTCGTGGAAGCCTCACTGTCCACTGAATTTTGTTCCCCGAAAAAGCTTCGAATCCCATTAATCAATTTGACAGTATAGGGTGGATGGTTCAGCCCACGTTCTAAAGCAATAGATAGCCCTTTCTTTCCAGCACACAATTGCATAAACAATTGCACACTGAACCACCGCACATGGTGGTGTCGTCCACGGTTCCCCCGCGGTTGCTACAGTAACCAGGGCAAAAAGACCAAAATGCCCCTAGTTCAAATAATTACCAAACTGCCCCTCACTTTCTAGACCCGTAACTCAGCCATACGAAGTCCGATTTCGGCGTGCCGCCTGTCTACGAACTCAGGACATCGAGACCTACCTAACGGTCCTTGAGTCATGTGAAAATTAGTTTCTAAACGAAAATTCAACATTTTCGCCCCAAAAGTCCAAATTACGGTAATGCCCCTGAACTTCCGATAGTCATAACTTTTACCCTGATCGTCCGAATTGGACGTGCCACCTGTCTATGGACTCGTGACGTCCCAAACTACGTCACGGTCATTGGTCAAAGTCCATTTGACCCTCAAATCAAAAAGTCAACAATTTGGCCATACCAATCACAAGGGTAAGAACGTCAATTCATACATTAAATTACATTATTATAATCCTCGAATTTCCGGGGTGTTACAACATTTGACTCCACAACTAGTCAACATAATATCTAGACAGGTCTCAAGCCCAAAACATCATAACTTAGAAATACGTGGAAATATGTAATGACCAAATGCCACGATCATATACATTCCAAATCATAGATATAAAACATATAAACAGTTATGCATGCATCATATTTAGAAAACTAGTTTCCACTCACATACCGTCCTAGATGCGCCTTGATACGCGTGCCATAAGCCTCTTCATAGCTAATTCACCATCTCCGGAACATGCGGACTTGTACAAAATACACCCAAAGGTCACTAACGAACTTTATAAGTCCATGCTTAAGCCCATGAACAGTCCCAGTCCGGGAACACATCCCAAACACGTTTCTCGAGGCTTTAAACCTAAATTTGACCAACCTAACGATCTTTGATCGACTCGAAACTAGCACCATTGGATTTGGATCGTTAAAACCTTTAAAATGATCTTGGCCCACCTCAAAATTCATGCTCACGCACTGGTCGACGCAAAATTCAACGCTGGGCCAAAGTCAATTACTGACGTCAGCAAAGTCAACCCTAACGTCAACGGTCAACACTGATGTCATCGCTGACGTCAGCATGACGTCACCTAATAGGATCTGATAGTGCCACGTGTCAGCTGTCCACTGGTCCAAGTCACTAACATGTTAGTGACATGTGGTAGCACCTGATTGGGCCACGTCACTAACATGTCAATGTTGACTGGGCACTGACATGTGACACGTATCACGCTGCTACTAGTCCACCTCTGACACCTGTCAGATGATGATGTTAGCCTATGATGTCATCATCGTCTTCTACCTTGGACAGGTCAACCTGAATGCCTAAATCGGGTTGTGCAGATCCGCGATCCTGACCAGATGGTTCCCCACCGCCCAACCACCAAATCCTTCCATTTTTCTCTCATTCTCTTTGTCTCAATCCCAGGAAACTCTCTATGAACTCAAAATTGGAAATCAAGCCTAGAAATTACCTTTGAATAGATGAATAGTGACGGCCAATTTCCAGCTCCTTGCCTGAGTTGCTCCGCCGTCCTCAACCTTCGATTCCTATCACCAACAACTCGTATAGACCCCAAGAACACAACCCAAGCCTTAGAGACAACCCCAAATGTTCAAAACTAAAAATCCAATTTCAAACTTCAAAATGGTTTTGGGTTAAGGAAACAAAAGAAGATGAAGATGAAATGGGATGGTATGCATGTATGTGTGTTAGTGAGCAATGGATAAGTGACACTTGTCACTCAGCCATTGGCTCTAAACAAAACATATGTGCCCCATACTAAAGGACAAATGATAACTTGTCTCGTAAAATGTGTCATCGTAAATAGTGTCCCAAAACGTCCATGACCCGTAACTTTCCCATGGAATGTCTGATTTTGATGTGCAGCCTATTTACAGACTCGTATCGACTCCATCTACGTAACAATCCTCGATCCTCGTGCATTTGACCTCCCAAGTTGAAAGTTAACTTTTTACCCATTCTCAAGGGTTGCACCGTTCGTCTGAAAATCCTTGACTAATTCCCGATTAGTCCTATTAATCCTTAATTAACTCTTAATTAATCTCGCAACACGAGACGTGTCGTTACATGACACGTGTCACATGTTAGTGCCCAATCAGCACTGACATGTTAGTGACGTGGCCCAATCAGGTGCTGCCATGTGTCACTAACATGTTAGTAACGTGGACTAGTGGATAGCTAACTCGTGGCACTGTCAGATCTGACAGCTGTTAGAACCTGTCAGGTGACGTCAGTGTTGACTTTTACTAATTTCAACATTGACTTTTACTAACGTCAACGTTGACTTTTCCTTTGACTCGTGCGTGGGGGCGTATGTGCACGAATCTCAAGGAGGAACTAGTGCCATTTTAAAGGTTTCGATGATCTGGTTTCAATGGTGGTGGTTTCGGGTTGATTGGAGATCGTTAGATAGGTCAAATTCAGGTTTAAAGCCTCGGGAAGCGTTCCTGGGATGGGACTATTCATGGATTTTAGGTATGACCCTATAGAGTCCGTTAGTGACCTTTGGTATGACACACGTATTGAGGCGCAGCAAGGGCGGTATGTGAGTGGACCTTACTTTCTAAATATAATGCATGCATAACTGTTTTATATGTTTTAAATACATGATTTGAGATGCCTTGAGTGCATATGGTTGTGGTGTTTTGGTAATTTATGTATTTGCACGTATTTTGAAGTTTATGGCTTTATAATGGATTAATAGAATGACTTTGGATTTGGGAATATGGAATCGGGCTTGAGACCCATTTGACTTATGAACTATCGGACTCGAAGTCCATTTGATTTAATGAGATATCGGGCTTGAGGCTCAGTTGATTTTATGGTATCGAGCTCGAGGCCCAGTTGGTTATGATATCGGACATGAGCCCCATGTTTGGTTTATGAAATGTGATTTCGGGTTTGGAGACCCTAATGAGATTTGGATTGAAAATGGTTTTGGAAAATGGGATTTGTGGAAATGGTTTATGGAAATTATATCACGGGCTAAGACCCTGTTGAAATGGATTTGACTTCGGTTTTCAAACTATACCATCCTATGTGTGGATTACACTCCAGGTGTTAGGGACACTAGAGTAGTCACAGAGCATTTCTTGAGAGGGGCCGCTCTACGTGAAAGACCATATAGAGGTCCAGGATCAGGATTGCTAGAGGTTAAAACCTTCGCACCCAAGGAGGGTCAGGGACTTGGGTGGACCTTGGGGAGACTCGGCTGGAGACCGAGGTCCATGCGCATCCTTATGACAATGACAATGATATCTAGGATGTCAGGCATCTGGAATTCCAAGGATGGATTAAATATGTTTTATTGGACTAGTTATACAGTATTTTGTTGATTTGGGTTGTGACCCACATATTTGGTTTTGGTCTGAGTTCCCACATGGATTTATGGTTTTGGGCTGGAGCTCCCACATGGTTTGATTTTACGATTTTGAGCTAAGGCCCTAATGATTTGAGGAAGGAAATGGATTTGCTAGAGAAGCATTTTTCACTGAGTTGGATTTGGAAAACCTATGACTTGATTTAAAGTAAATGATTATTGTTGAAGCGTTAAATGTTCCAACTGTCGAGTACTCGTTGCCCAATCACCAAATGACGCGTGTCCTTCCTCGTAACCTGTCAGCTTAAAAGGATCGCGGGTTCTCCGTTAGTACAGGTACCGGTGTGGTGCCGGCCTAAGGTTCTCCAACGGTTAAGTCAGTTACTTTGTTCGTAAAAGGAAGCAGTAAATGGTAAGTTCGGTAGAGTAACTGTAATAGTAAAACTTAGTTACCTTTATTGGGAAATGTGTACCCTTTATGTATGGGTAGGTGGGATGTTCAATTCCCAAAGTTCCGATGTGGGACAAATGCTTCTCGATTTACGTGCTAACACATGTTACATAAATCGATGGTGGATACGCTGCCACGTGGCATCCCGCATTGGGCCTTGTGTTAGGGCTGTTGTAAGTATGGTAGTTTTGGGCCTTGAGCGGGGTCTGGGCTTTAAGTATACGGCCCAGTGAGTCTGGTCAGATATGGTGTCAACAATTGTAATAACTGGTTTTCGAATGCATGCATGCTTTTAGTGAAGGGTATAAAGGTCTTTTCCAAAGCGTGTTGTTAGGTCATATTTTATGCATTTTGCCATGCATTATTATCTTTGATGTAGTACTTATATCTTTCATCACATGGGAGAAATTGATAATTTTTGTGAAAGTGGTGCAGGATTGGACATTATATCGAATTAGAAAGATTTCGGTGTAAAAAGGAAGAAATTCGGACTTGAAAGAGCTTACTTATGGTGCAAGGAAAAATAACTTGGAAAACAAGAAGCTATCACTATTCACGCATCACTATTTCACCCTGACACTCTTCACGTGAATAGTATCATATTCCCTTTCTTTCCTTATTTTCGCTCATGCTTTCTTACCTATATAAGCTCTTTTCACTCTCAAAATAAACCCTAGCCTCCACATAACAAAGAAATCAGATCTGCTCTTCTTTTTTTATTCTCCTTCTCTTCCATTGAGAAAACCTCAAAAATAAAACTCATCTTTCTATTTCCCTTCCATAACCATCTCCTATCTTCCATCCTTTTCCATCTCTTTCCCATGTACCTCAATCTCTCATCATAAAAGTCCAAAATTCCTTCATCAAATTCGTCATCCATCATCTTTGTTGTTTGAAGAAGAAGCCCTTTTCAGTTCTGGAGAAGAAGACTGCCTTCTACTTAGAGTTTGTTGCATCCATGTCTTTAATTAATGCTTTTATGTTGATAAGATATATGTGTAGCTAATTTCTCATCTAGGGTTCTTGATGTAACCATGTAAACTCCATTCTATGTTATGATTGAAGTATTTTGATTTTTACAAACTATTCTTTGTGTCATTCATTTTAATTATTGATTCATATGTAATTCTAGTGCTTGATCACCATTAGGGTTCCATATGCCTAGTTAGATTTAGAGCACATGCCATGCCTAAGTTTAATTGATTTATGAATGAAAGAATAGGGTTAGTGTGTACATGCCATGCCACTGAATCTGTTTGGTCATATTTATTTCTTTTTTCATACTTAATGGCTTTCTAGGAGTAATCTAAAGTACATGCCATACTTAGGTTGCAATTAGAAGGACTAGATAGTGTTCCACATGCCATGGCCTATCTTACTTAAGTGAAAATGATCTTTAGAGCAGGTTTGGAAGATCAGAGTACTTTAGTCACTGTATTCATAGAATCAAGGTTACATAGGTGAAGTCAAGACCCTAGCTTCCATCTCCATACTTTTCTCAATCTTTGATATCTATATTTATTTACTCAAAGTTTTAATTTCAGTTTAACGTCCTTACATATAACAAATCAAAACGCAATTCTGTTTTATTTTCAGTTCTTTTTATTCCACTAGTTAATTGAGTCATTATAGGGTTATCTAGAGGTAATTGTGAATCCTAATCAGTCTCTGTAGTTCGACACCCTTACTTGTGCATTACCATTACTACAATAGTAGTGTATAAGCTAGGATACATTAACACGTGTTTTATTAAATAAATTATTTTCGCCCACTAACAGCTTTTAATGGTTTTTAGCACCCTTCAGGTTGATCGCAGATGCAGACTGTAGTAGAGACCAAGACATCACATGCCGCCACAGATCTTGGTGTACTCTAGACGACCCCGAGTGGGTTAAGGTTTGGTTTATCCCTTGTCTGGCACGTGGTGTCAGACGGGAGCATGGTACATCCCGCGTGAATCCCGGAGGGATTGGGATGGGTCGTGTCAGTCAATGTTTTGGAATTTTGTGCGTATTTCAAAAGCAGGATAACATGTAATTTATGTGATAACTATTGCCCCAATTAGTCATCCTCATGCGATTGGATCGCTATTCCAAATTTGGACTATGAGGATTCCAAGGATCTGATTCGGACATTGTCAGAATTAGACTCCACACGTGCCGATGGGGTTGGACTCTTTTCTACGCTTAGTACAGAGGGAATGCTAGTTGGACCAGCGAAACGAGGTTTGCATGTTATTGGTTATTGTGTCTAGGGGTATCTATGTGTTGATTACGATTTACGTTGGATCCCCAATTTATTTATAATGTTGCTTATCTAAAATCTACTATTTCCTTCTTATGCATGCATGTTTTGTAACGACCCGTCCCGGAATTCGTGATTAGGTTAGTAACTAATCATGATTAATGAGGGTTAATCGGTGTTTAGTTGGGCGAATTCGGACGAACGGTGCAAAATGACCGTTTTGCCCCTAGTTGTGGGCAAAACGTTGACTTTTATTCGGGCGGTCAAATGGACTTTGACCGATGACCGTGACGTAGTCTGGGACGTCACGAGTTCATAGACAGGTGGCACGTTCGATTCCGACGTTCGTGGTGGAAGTTATGACGTTCGGAAGTCCAAGGGCATTTCCGTAATTTGGACGAAATAAGGGAAAATGTTGACTTTTTGATCGGGGGGTCCGAAGGCCGAGGACCAAGGACCGTTAGGAAGGTCTCGATGCCCTGAGTTCGTAGACGGGCGACACGCGTCGATCGGAGTTCAGTTGACCAAGTTATGGGTCTAGGACGCGTGAGGGGCATTTTGGTAAATTGTCATGAGAGGGCAAAATGGTAATTTGGCTGTGGGTTTTGGGACAACCGAGTATGGCACCGTGGGGTTCTTTCCAGGCGGCAGAGCACGGATGGTTTTGTTTATGGGACACCTGCTTGGACTTAGTGTTGGCAATTGTTAATGTTTTGAGTGGGTTGATCAGTGCACGGGTGCAAATGTGGGTTGAGCCGGCTGCTGGTGTGTCCGAAAACTGGGAGGAAGAAACTGAGATTGTCGCCCACGCGTGGTCGATTTCGCAAGGCCAATGGAGAGGTGAGTGCTGGTTAATTCTTCAGGTGGAGTGCGGACAGAGGGACAGAAGAGTGTGCACGTCGTTGATGGTGGTGGTGTGGGGACTGTCAACTGGGCGGTGAGCTTGAATTGAAAAACGGAAAACAGAGCACCATGGATTGTTTAATTCATTGGGAGGCTTGATCAGCGCACGGGTACTTTGGTTTTGTTTAACTAGGGGGGGGAGGGGGCTGATCAGTCCCTAGGACGACTAGAGAGGAGAGTGTGGGAAGTCTTTCCGTGGGGGAGCATTGAGGGCCAGAGAGGAAAAACCGGATCGGGAAATTGCAGAGAATGGAGGGAAATTCGAGTGATCAATTGTGAGCAGTGAGGACCCAAAATGATATCGAGCACAGCTTCCTGGGCTTGTTCCGGACGCAACCACTCAAAAATCGAGTGGGATTGGTCGTGTTTTGACCCCAGATTGAAGTTCAGTTTCTGGGAACAGGTCGTGGTGGAGTCCAGATGGTTGGAGGCTTGAGACATTGGAATTGAGCTTAGGAACATGTCCTTATTGATCCGACGATGCTACTGAGTAAAGCAATTGAAGAAAACGATGTGTATTGCTACACTTCCTGACAAGACCCATCCCAATCCCCCAGGGATTAGTGCGGGATGACCCTGCTCCCGTCTGACACGAAGTGTCAGACAAGGGATATTTTCGTCCTTTGCCCTCCCGGGCTATCAGAGTACGCCAGGATCCGGAGGAGGTATGTGATATCTCGGTCTCTGCTACAGTCCACATCCGATGTCAACCTGAAGGGCAGTCAAAACATTAAAAACTGTGAGTGGACAAAACAAAAGTTTATAAAACATTTAATAAGGAAGACATTTGTACCCTCCACTAAAAAGCATGCATGCATTGGAAAACCATTTAACCAAAGAAACCATACGTGGGAACTAAGCCCAAATCAGATATAAACCAAGGTCGAAAGGACCACAATAAAACGACCATACGGGCCACTGCCCAAATCCATAAGGGACTCGGCCCCAAACCATAAAGAAACCAGCCACTGCTCAAATCCTGTGCACACCTGTGCACACCACATAACATATATCATAAATACATCACATACATATATATAAGTCACACAACCAATCCTGTCACGGTATCCAAAGCTACGCGCGCGCTACCCAGGTCTCAATCCGAGTCTTCTCAAAGTCAAGATCAATGTCCGTAGACCACTGACCCTACCCGAGGTAATAGTAATCATAGCCTTCCTGAGAGTAAGGAACCCAACTGGGGGGTGACTCCACTCAGTCGGTGCTCCGTGACTACTCCGGGGTCCACCCAGGCCAACGACCCTCCCCGGAGGAGATAATAGAAGTAAAGGAAGGTAGACGAACATATATATACATAACATAAACATTCATGACCGGTTCCCCTGAACCGTCATGATCCATAATATCCATAATCAGGTAACATGCCGGTTCCCATAAACCGTCATGTACCGTAATAACATAACCAGGTAACATGCCGGTTCCCATAAACCGTCATGTACCGTAATAACATAACCAGGTAACATGCCGGTTCCCATAAACCGTCATGTACCGTAATAACCAACAAGGGTTCATGCCGGTTCCCATAAGCCGTCATGAACCATGACACCATAACAAGGGTTCATGCCGGTTCCCATAAACCGTCATGAACCTGGGAATCCATTTAAGGTTCCCTGACCTGAAATCAAAACCGTAAAGTGACTGGGTCTCGTACCCGAACATAGGACACCAACTGGGCACCGTGCCCGGAATCTGAGGTCATATGCCCGAGACAAAACCAAATGGGTCTCATACCCGAGTTTATCATTTGGAAATCCAAATTCAGTTCATTTAAATCAATAAAGAAATACAGACCCGTATAAGCACCGTATAAGGCCGAAACCTCGAAATACGTGCTTATACGTAACCACATACAAATGCACCCATGGCATCATCAAACAAGTAATAAAACATATAATAAACATTTATGCATGCACCAATTTAGAAAACAAGGTCCACTCACAGACCGTCCGAGCTGCCGCCTCGATTTGCGTGCCATACGGCTCCCCGAGCCGATCACCGTCACCGGGACTCCCAAACCTGTCCAAATCGTAATAGAAGGTTACTAACTACTTAATTAACCTCCTACCAAAGCCCCGTAATTTTCCCGTATTTTTAACTATTTTTAATCCCGAACCTAAACCTTCCGATGCTCCGAAACATATCGAGACGGTGTCCGATCGACACGAAACCAGTCCCAAAATGTTCGTTACATCGAATAGATGATTTTGTATGTTGAAACCATCCCCAAATACCCTAGCATGCGCCCGCACGTGCCGCCTGAAGTGGCTGCGCGTGGGAGCCACGCGCCGCTACAGTGCATCCCCTTCCTTCGATCGAACCGGTCCGAACCGACCGGTCCGGTCCGACCCCTGCAACTGGACCGGCGTAACCGGTCCAGGTCTCCGACGCCCTCATTTCTCATCCGTTTTCCTCCATTTCAATCCCTAAATTCATCTTTTAATCTTTCCTATCATTCCCAATTAACCAAACTAGCTAAAACACCCAAAATCCTAACGGTTCAAAATGGACCTCACGGTCCCTGTTTTTCCGATCATCCCACACGGCTGCTCAGCCGTCCCTAACCACCAAAACCTCACTAATCACCCCCTAGCAACTCAATGGACTCATTAAAATCATTAGAAATGAATCATAACATCAAAAATGTATAAACGGATCAAAAGGGCCTCACCGTGAACCTCACGGGTTCTTGTCCCTCTCGCCGCCGTGGATGGCGGTTCTGGCCGCCCAGCCACCTCCTCAGTCCCCTCTTCCATCCCTGGTTGCTTGAATGAAGAATGGATGGGTTTTGGGTTGCACAGATGGAAGGAATGGGGTCGGGAAAATGGTTGGAGGAAAATGGAAAAATGGATGCACGGTTGAGTGTTTTGGTGCATGAGTGGGTGAGGTTGGCCAGTGGATGGGTGACAAGTGTCACTCATCCATTGGTTGCTGAAAAGTAACTGGACCCACTAAAGACAAACTGTACTTTTTGTCTCGTAAAACGTGCCGTCGTGAATAGTAACCGGGAACTTCCGTGAACCGTAACTTCGCCGTCGAACGTCCAAATTCGACGTGCCGCCTGTCTACGGATTCGTATCGTCCTTATCTACATAACGGTCTTCGGCCCTCGGCCATCGGACCTCCCGGTCAAAAAGTCAACTTTTGACCTCCTATTCACCCAAATTACCAAAATGCCCCTAAACTTCCGAACGTCATAACTTCTTCCTCGAACGTCGGAATTGAACGTGCCACCTGTCTATGAACTCGTGACGTCACGAACCACGTCACGGTCATCGGTCAAAGTCCATTTGACCGCCCGATTGAAAAGTCAACATTTTGCCACCATCAGGGGCAAAACGGTCATTTCGCATCGTTCGTCCGGTTTCGCTCTACTAATCACGGATTAGCCTCACTAATCGTGATTAGTCACTAATCTAATCTAGGAATTTGGGACGGGTCGTTACAACCTTCCCTCCTTAATTAATTTCGTCCCCGAAATTCCAACCGACCTAAACCCAACCGTTCTTCCCTCCTTAATTTAGTTCCGTTCTCGAAACTCCAACTATCCTGATTCCACATCCACCTAGTGGAAAGTAGAATCAACCCCAACATACATGTACGCTAGTACACCCACTAACCAGAACAATCCTTACTCGTCTGCAGCCAGACGTACCGCTAACACTCTCGTCGTATCGACTACGCTCGACCACGTCGAATGACAGTAGTCATACGCTCCTAATCGACACCGCTTTTCAAATCTACCGTTTTCGTTGACACAACCAACTCAACAGTTCCCTTTCTCACTCACCAATCTATCCTGACGTCTGCTCCCACTGGAAGCCATCAGGCCTCACTCAACGATCCACGCTGACACCTCTGACAGACCGTCACCACTTGACAGTCGTCAGTCGAAAACTGACACTATACTCACTCGTGGTTACACTAACCACCAACGGACCCAACCAGGAGTAAACACTTACCCACAAAGCCTTTCACTCAATTTGTGTGTAACTAGACCCATCAGAAATACCATGACCCAATGCACGGTATCCAATATCCAGTTCACGACCTCGACTAATTCAATGGTATCGGAACCAAGCCGACTACCAACACGCTCTCCAACGTACCACCGGTATCTCCTATATACCGTCGCCAGACATCCCAAGTCTGCCCGGTGTCGTACCTCGAACAATGAACAAGGTACATATAACTACCCATCAATCAGCCTACAACCACCTAGGTTGTAGTCAATCACGTTTCAATTATGGAGTCCATCTGTCCGATCTAGACAAATTGAAACTCCAACCCATTACCTATTTCCAAATCCGAATCCGAATCCGCAATTTCGTAAGAAATCCCGAATCCAAACCCAGAAATCATGTCCAAATTCAAATCCGAAATCATCATTCCGTAAACTAGTATTAGGAATAACCATTCCGAACCCAAATCCATAAAAGAAAATCTATAGTCAAGCTCTAGAATCAAATCCTGAATCGTCACCCAGAATCCGATTCCAAAACCCAAATACAGAAATCCTCTTTCAAGTTCCAAAATCAAATCCTGAATCGTCATTCAGAAATCTGATTCCAAAACTCGAAATATCCTTCTCGTCTACCGAGACGTATCAAAACCGAACCTATCGGTTACCTGTTCGACTGATTACCACAACACAATCGATTGACTTCATAGGGAAACCAATCACAACATCACACACAACACCAAGTCTGACAAAACCCGACTTCGTCAGACACCTACTCCTCGGACAACTACTCAGGCGAGTAGTAAGCCATATGGGATTTACCTCGAAAAGAAGTTCAGTCCCATCATCCTCAACTCCAACATCCAGGTAAGAGTGATAAACTCTCCACCTATCTGGATCATCCAAATCACGATCCAGATCCAACACTACGTCAACCGACCATAGACGTCACGATCAAGGATCGTCTCGCCAACCAAAGTCCTAGACCATTTCCCACATCTTAAATAGATTAGTCTACGACGAGACACGCCGAGACTGTGGGTTCTCACTGATTTCCTCGTATCGATCCTTGTCATTCCACCAAGGCAAAACAAGACTGATCGAATAATCCATCCTACGTGAATGCAAACAACACTCGATGCACTCACCACGTCAGGTAACCTGACATCATCTGCCACTAAGTAGAGAATGAGGAATCTCAGTCACCTAACTTCGATATACTCATCTCCTCCTGATGATTCAGAACAGATCCCGGGTCCACCAACCAATACACGATCAGTGTACTAGTGGCAACCAACAACATCTATATCATCAACGTCATCTACCATCATCAATTATGGTAGAACCTGAGAAGTCACCCAAACGACTTCGACAGTCACCCAAACGACTTCGACATACCCAATACCAATGCGGAAAACCCGCATTCCACTCGTCACCTCAATCGCAACCTCTCGCGATTCCGAAGTTCCAACAAGATTGGAAACAACATACCCGGACATCAACCACGTGTCCCCGTTAGACCGGTTATGGACACATGCCCATTTACGACCGTATATGTACATCCAAAAGGATGTCAATTCATCCTAATCTGATGTGCCACTCGACTGAAAAGTCACAACAGCCCCTGCTGTGATCTGCAGTCAAATCTCTGCAAACCACCATCTCTAACCAGGCGCAACTCGACTATCCCAATGTCGTCTACCAGGTCACCCGCGACCTTAGTTGCACCAACCCACAACTGAAGTAGCACGACAACCAACTCGGTCTAACCGATACGTACAATCCTGACTGCGAAGTGCAGTCCCAACACAAGCTGATATGACCAGGCCGACTAACGAACCCCAAATCCGAATAGTCATCCAAGTCAAACCACCAGTCAACTCGCCTTCCCGAACCATACCTACCAAGGTAGGGTTCCACAATCACACCTAGAGTTCCTCGGAACCCAACTGCGAAAAGCAGTAACATCAACAACCTGACCGACCCCGCGGTCTTGACATCGTAATGACGTCAATCCAATCCTACCGTCAATCCAACTAGGATTCCCCGAAACCGACAACTAACTGCCGACCGCAGTAAATCCATTTAACTCAACATAATCCGACCATCGGATGGTCACAACACCAAATCAGTCGTCGAAACCGATCCTATGGCATCGTGAAGACGATCCCAACTAACCGTCTCACGATCCAAAACTCTAACGTATACTACGTTAAGCCTTCCGTAGGGTTCCACACTGCCAACCCTGACAGAACCATGGAAACCCCGGCCTTAAAGGCCGAACCAAGGCATTCCATTCCTACTAACTATCATACCGGCCCCCAACAATCAGGTTGACCACGAACTGCAGCCCCTTGAGATATCACATCCTCGACCTGCGTCCATACTCCAAGAGCTTCGTGGTTGCTCGAATAGAGACAACCCCGCTCTGATACCACATTGACAAGACCCATCCCAATCCCCCAGGGATTAGTGCGGGATGACCCTGCTCCCGTCTGACACGAAGTGTTAGACAAGGGATATTTTCGTCCTTTGCCCTCCCGGGCTATCAGAGTACGCCAGGATCCGGAGGAGGTATGTGATATCTCGGTCTCTGCTACAGTCCACATCCGATGTCAACCTGAAGGGCAGTCAAAACATTAAAAACTGTGAGTGGACAAAACAAAAGTTTATAAAACATTTAATAAGGAAGACATTTGTACCCTCCACTAAAAAGCATGCATGAATTGGAAAACCATTTAACCAAAGAAACCATACGTGGGAACTAAGCCCAAATCAGATATAAACCAAGGTCGAAAGGACCACAATAAAACGACCATACGGGCCACTGCCCAAATCCATAAGGGACTCGGCCCCAAACCATAAAGAAACCAGCCACTGCTCAAATCCTGTGCACACCTGTGCACACCACATAACATATATCATAAATACATCACATACATATATATAAGTCACACAACCAATCCTGTCACGGTATCCAAAGCTACGCGCGCGCTACCCAGGTCTCAATCCGAGTCTTCTCAAAGTCAAGATCAATGTCCGTAGACCACTGACCCTACCCGAGGTAATAGTAATCATAGCCTTCCTGAGAGTAAGGAACCCAACTGGGGGGTGACTCCACTCAGTCGGTGCTCCGTGACTACTCCGGGGTCCACCCAGGCCAACGACCCTCCCCGGAGGAGATAATAGAAGTAAAGGAAGGTAGACGAACATATATATACATAACATAAACATTCATGACCGGTTCCCCTGAACCGTCATGATCCATAATATCCATAATCAGGTAACATGCCGGTTCCCATAAACCGTCATGTACCGTAATAACATAACCAGGTAACATGCCGGTTCCCATAAACCGTCATGTACCGTAATAACATAACCAGGTAACATGCCAGTTCCCATAAACCGTCATGTACCGTAATAACCAACAAGGGTTCATGCCGGTTCCCATAAGCCGTCATGAACCATGACACCATAACAAGGGTTCATGCCGGTTCCCATAAACCGTCATGAACCTGGGAATCCATTTAAGGTTCCCTGACCTGAAATCAAAACCGTAAAGTGACTGGGTCTCGTACCCGAACATAGGACACCAACTGGGCACCGTGCCCGGAATCTGAGGTCATATGCCCGAGACAAAACCAAATGGGTCTCATACCCGAGTTTATCATTTGGAAATCCAAATTCAGTTCATTTAAATCAATAAAGAAATACAGACCCGTATAAGCACCGTATAAGGCCGAAACCTCGAAATACGTGCTTATACGTAACCACATACAAATGCACCCATGGCATCATCAAACAAGTAATAAAACATATAATAAACATTTATGCATGCACCAATTTACAAAACAAGGTCCACTCACAGACCGTCCGAGCTGCCGCCTCGATTTGCGTGCCATACGGCTCCCCGAGCCGATCACCGTCACCGGGACTCCCAAACCTGTCCAAATCGTAATAGAAGGTTACTAACTACTTAATTAACCTCCTACCAAAGCCCCGTAATTTTCCCGTATTTTTAACTATTTTTAATCCCGAACCTAAACCTTCCGATGCTCCGAAACATATCGAGACGGTGTCCGATCGACACGAAACCAGTCCCAAAATGTTCGTTACATCGAATAGATGATTTCGTATGTTGAAACCATCCCCAAATACCCTAGCACGCGCCCGCACGCGCCACCTGAAGTGGCTGCGCGTGGGAGCCACGCGCTGCTACAGTGCATCCCCTTCCTTCGATCGAACCGGTCCGAACCGACCGGTCCGGTCCGACCCCTGCAACTGGACCGGCGTAACCGGTCCAGGTCTCCGACGCCCTCATTTCTCATCCGTTTTCCTCCATTTCTATCCCTAAATTCATCTTTTAATCTTTCCTATCATTCCCAATTAACCAAACTAGCTAAAACACCCAAAATCCTAACGGTTCAAAATGGACCTCACGGTCCCTGTTTTTCCGATCATCCCACACGGCTGCTCAGCCGTCCCTAACCACCAAAACCTCACTAATCACCCCCTAGCAACTCAATGGACTCATTAAAATCATTAGAAATGAATCATAACATCAAAAATGTAAAAACGGATCAAAAGGGCCTCACCGTGAACCTCACGGGTTCTTGTCCCTCTCGCCGCCGTGGATGGCGGTTCTGGCCGCCCAGCACCTCCTCAGTCCCCTCTTCCATCCCTGGTTGCTTGAATGAAGAATGGATGGGTTTTGGGTTGCACAGATGGAAGGAATGGGGTCGGGAAAATGGTTGGAGGAAAATGGAAAAATGGATGCACGGTTGAGTGTTTTGGTGCATGAGTGGGTGAGGTTGGCCAGTGGATGGGTGACAAGTGTCACTCATCCATTGGTTGCTGAAAAGTAACTGGACCCACTAAAGACAAACTGCACTTTTTGTCTCGTAAAACGAGCCGTCGTGAATAGTAACCAGGAACTTCCGTGAACCGTAACTTCGCCGTCGAACGTCCAAATTTGACGTGCCGCCTGTCTACGGATTCGTATCGTCCTTATCTACGTAACGGTCTTCGGCCCTCGGCCATCGGACCTCCCGGTCAAAAAGTCAACTTTTGACCTCCTATTCACCCAAATTACCAAAATGCCCCTAAACTTCCGAACGTCATAACTTCTTCCTCGAACGTCGGAATTGAACGTGCCACCTGTCTATGAACTCGTGACGTCACGAACCACGTCACGGTCATCGGTCAAAGTCCATTTGACCGCCCGATTGAAAAGTCAACGTTTTGCCACCATCAGGGGCAAAACGGTCATTTCGCATCGTTCGTCCGGTTTCGCTCTACTAATCACGGATTAGCCTCACTAATCGTGATTAGTCACTAATCTAATCTAGGAATTTGGGACGGGTCGTTACACTTCCAGTGATGAACAGTGGACGGTTGTTCGTCGGAAAAGCGAGCTTGGAGTCGTGGTCATGGAGGTCAGCTCTTGTGAAATTGAGTTCACAATCATCGTGAGGGTGAGTCTACGGTGCTTCCTAACTGATCAATTGAAGGAAACAGTGACTGTGCGATGAATGGGGACTACAAACCCGATTAGGACCCGTATTCGATTGAGCTGGTTTTAGGCCATGTCGACGTGAATGAGTAAAGCAGAACTTAAATTAGGTCCATTTTGATGTTATCTGAGAGTTTAATTGAAGGATTTAAGTGGATATTTGCAGGGATTGAATCGGGTCTAGACGCGGGTCGCACACCCGTTTTACAGTGGAATCGGGTGAGGAAGGTGACCGTTGGAGTTACTGTAGCTGGCGCGTGGGTGTCACGCGCAGCCGCTTGCGGCGGCGCGTGACGGCGCGTGGGACGTTTTCTCAAGGTGAGTTCAAAACGACTTTTGTCCTACTCAATGTAACGAACTTTTTAGCGTTGGTTTCGGAGTTTTCGGACACTGTCTCGATGTTATTCCGAGGGTCCGAAGGTTTAGGTTACATTTTTAATTAACGATTGATTTCCGGAAAATTATGGGGAATTAGTATGATGTTATTTGAGACCTTAATGACCCAGGAATGTGTTTTCGGACAGGATTTGGAATTTCTAGAAATATCGGAAATTACGGGCATGCGTGCGGCGCAAAACCGAGCCTTAAGGATGTTGTGTGAGTGGACGTTGCTTTCAAAATTTAATGCATGCATAAATTATTTCTATGATTTTATGATCATGATTATAAGTTGTGGTTGGTTTTGATTTCCGTATTTATACGTATTCGATTTCCGTATTTGTACGCATTTTTACTATACATGTGAAATTCCACGTATTTCGAGACTATGGTCACTCGTATGCTTAATGATGGTTTCATGGAAGAAGTTATATGAAATGGGTGTAAAATGATTTAAGAAGGTTTTTTATGATTTGCGAGTGTGACTTACGATTTTGACACGTTTTTCGAGAAAGTTCCAGATTTGCATGTTTTACGAGATTTTGAGTTATTGTGATTTGATCACTGTTGATGTTTGAATTGGGGAATTAAAATGAGACTTGTGATTTTGAGGATTTTAAATGTGGGTTTTGAGTATGTTTTGCTTGGATTGTGATTTTGGTAATTATGATTGTGGTCTTGATGTTTTAATAATGAGATTTGAGAAATGAAGTGATTTCAAGGGATTAAAATGGATTTTGAAAAAGGTGATTTCGGGCTTGATGCTCGGGGCACAAAAGTAACTTTGATTTACGAGATTTCGGTTGTCGGAATTAATAAAACGGATTCTTGGTTTGGGTTCGGGATGATGCTTCCGGATGCCGGCTTACGAAATCATTGTTGCGAATTCGAATTCGGGAAAGGAAAAGGATTTAATAAAGTGATTTGTTCGGATTTCGCATGCCCCGTGTTTAATGATAAATTGATTATGTTGGGAAGTATGATTTGGGAAAATGAATGTGGAAATTCGGACCATGGGTCCTGTTGTGAAAAATGTGATTTCGGGATGGACCCCGCGTTGTTGTGATCGAAAAATGTTTTGGGTTTAAAGACCCGCTGAAATCTGCTTTGGGTTTGAAGACCCGTTGTTGTGTTTGAAAACTGTTTTGGGTTTAAAAACCCGGTGCTATTGCTGGAGCACGTTTTGAGTTTAAAGACTCGGTTAATTGATGACGGGGGAGGGCCCTTAATGAGTTTAAAGACTCGTGAGTTTAAAGACTCGGTTACTGTAATACCCCCGAGGCCTATTGATTATGTTATGAGTTTAAAGACTCGTTGATATCCCGGGAAGGCCTGTTTATGCGCATGGTTTTGAGTTTAAAGACTCGGGCGCACTTGATATCCAGCAAAATGATTGACTTGTGATTTATTGATGATTTCTGACGTTTCAGTTGAGTTGGGCAGTGGTCCGGTATATGGTTGTTGGTTTGGATCATGTTGTGCATTTGGTTTGATTCGTGGTTTTGGGCTGCGGCCCGGTGTTTACGATTGCGGGCTAAGACCCGATGGTTGAGAAAGGAAAAATGATTTTGAGGTTCATACGAGTTTTTCTTTATGTTGAAATTTTGATACACAGTTTTCCTTATGTGGAAAATCTTGACCGATTTGCGAAACGATTTTGGTATGCATGCATTTGTTTTTACACGGAGGGTAAAAACGTTTGTTGTAACTGTTTTGCTAAACAGATTTATTTTTTGTCCACTCACACCTTTTGGTTTTTATTGACCCTCCAGGTCGTGGCGCGTTGTTCGAGGCTGTACGAGGGGCGGAGGCATGAGTAAGTACGTGTGGCTATCCCTGGTTTGGCAAGTACTGAGGGTGATTTGGGATTTTCAGTCATCTTGCCAGACGGGAGCAGGACCGGGCACGGTCATCGATGCCCCTTTCGGGGGCGGTCCTGTCAATTTGGTATCTGAGCGCTAGGTTGCTGATTCTGTTGCCACATCATGCCTCCAAGCGTAAGCCTCGTGCGCGACCTGGTAGTGAGACGAGTAGGCGAGTGTGTTTGGGACCTCGTGTTAGATCTCGGGTGAGATTGACCCTGGTCTGAGGGTCAGATGTCAGGTAGTGAACGCTGTGAACCGCGATTTGTTAGACGTAGAATTGCGTGGGTCGCATGGACGAACGAGACCAGTGGCGGGAAGGCCGCAATTTTGGGCAAATTGTACTTTCTCTTGGGCTCTATTGGTTGAATAGGAAGTGGTTGAGCATTGGATATTGCTCGGGGATTGGGTATGTCAGTGACGCCATGATTGGTTTGGTATGAGATTGGACTCAAGAGGAGTCGAGATGTGAACGTGGGACTTACGATGAGTCAGGATTTTGGGCTAGGAACGTGAGATGAGTCATGATATGGTGTCAAGGCTTGAGTGGAGCCAGAAAGGCGGAGTGAGGAACGTTTGGCACTGAGGATGCCACGGACCGATTTATGGTCATTTATTGGATGAGTTAGGGAATCATGGCTTGGTTTGTGGAACGGTGGTTTTGTGGAGTTTAGCTGGTGGTCTGGGGTACTGGGTGTAGTGGTAGTAGTTGAGAATTCGGGGGCGTTCAGGGGACGTCCATTATCCTGTTGGGGATTGTCATAATGGTGGTACCCCTAGTTACGGAGTACGAGTAATGATGCAGGATCGTCGCTCGGTATGAGCGGAGATCCAGGGCCACCCACTTTGCACATGGTGTGCTAGTGTGGAAGTTTTGGCGCGCTAGCACTGGTGCTGGGTCCGTGAGGGAGATTGTGTGAGCCACGATTTGGGATGTGACTCTATTATGATGGGCACATGTTCAGTATTTGTGACATGAGGGAAATCATTGGTGATTGGTATTCGGAAGTCATCGGCGTTGACTTCTTACCTTCTGCCCTGGCAGACGTTGACCGCGGATACCAGTACGATGAGCGTGTATTGGGTGGTGGACCCAAGTGTGTTTTGGGGTAAACGGGATTCCCATTTTCTGCTTGGTGGCAGACGATGTGGGATATTCGGTACGGTGGGTGCAGCGAGTTATGTTTGTACTCACGGAGGATGGATGTTGATGACATCGTATTGGATCATCCTTGGTCTCTCCTAGGTGGAGTGGCATGGATCGATATGAGGTAATTGGAGGGGATCCACAGAGTGGACGTGTTACGTGGTTGAGTAAATGTTTGGATGTAAAATTAGTTGAGGGGTGTTGAGTGGTTGACAAGAAATCTAGTGGGTGTAAGACCTTACGATCGGATTCCAGGTGGATTGCTAGCTGTGAGCATAGGTGGATCCTAGGTGGATCTGGATTATGTGGTTGTGGGCCTTGGGCGTGGTGACGATCTAGGATCGTGGTGTTACCAGTCGGGTGACGAGGTAACGGACTTGAATTGTGATCGCCTTGAACAGGCTAGGTGAAGAGCTTATCGCTCTGTCGTAAATGTTTAGATATGAGGATTGTTGGATTGAACTTCTTCTCGAAGTTAATTCGTGCTCGAGCGAGTGGGAACGGTTATGAGTTGAACTCGAGGCTTGACTTGTGGATGAGTGGATATCCAACAGGGTCTAATTGGTCAGTTCTAGATGTGCGCGATTAGGGATTGGCTTCTTTTCGAAGTCAATCAGAGGTAATGTGGTAACCGTTTGAGCGGGTATCCGATAGATTCTGAGTTGCTGTGCCTCGGTATTTGTGAATAAGATTATATGCCCATTCGGCATGACTGTATACGCCTTGGTGAACGTGCTTGGGTTGGTACGTCTTGGATGTACGTATCTTGCACGGTGTACTAGGATCGGTTTTGGACTGGCCATGTGGTGCATGGTGACTGCACATGTGAGGTACCAGTGGCTTATGGTTATACGTGTTGATGGTCGGCCTAGTTCCGACGCCATTGGATTTGGTGGTGGGTGTGAACTGGACATTGAGTACTATGCACTGGGCAGAGTTAATTTTGCTGGGTTCAGTGAATTCATGAGCATGCGCTCTCAGCCACGGATGGCTAGTGAACCCCAGTGTGGAGTTGGGCGAACACCGATGGGCTAGTATTCAATGTGTGTCAGTTACACCACCCGACTGAGTATGATGACGGTATACGTACACTCAGGATGAGCGAGTTGGTGACTGCGTCACTACGTGTGGCCTTGCGTGATGTTATCACACCGAACTGATTCCAGCGTTGTGGTTCGCTGTGGGAATCGACAGTTATGGACTTGAGATGGATATTTGTCGCAGGATTGGGTTGCCCTGCGAGATGAGATCACGTGGTTGATCTTACGCTACTTGAGCGAGTAGCAGGATGAGGTGTTATCACCGTTTGGCTGGTAGCGTCAGCACGGACTGACAAGTGAGATTTAGTGACTCCCAGTGGGAGCAGTCGTCAAGTGATCATCTTCACTCGAGGCGGTCGAGTGCGGTCGGTACGACATGAGTCGGTAATGGGACGTTTCTGTACCGACAAGTTTGATGGGTGTACGGGTGTACACGTGTTGCGAGGTCGAACAGTTATCCCCGAGGTGAATGTAAAATACGGATAATCGAAAATTTCGAGAACGAAACTGGTTTAGGAAGGAGGAACGGTTAAGTTTTGATCGGTGGGAATTTCGGGGACGAAATTCTTTAAGGGGGGAAGATTGTAACGACCCGTCCCGGAATTCGGGATTAGGTTAGTAACTAATCAAAATTATGAGGGTTAATCGGTGTTTAGTTGGGCGAATTTGGACGAACGGTGCAAAATGACCGTTTTGCCCCTAGTTGTGGGCAAAACGTTGACTTTTATTCGGGCGGTCAAATGGACTTTGACCGATGACCGTGACGTAGTCTGGGACGTCACGAGTTCATAGACAGGTGGCACGTTCGATTCCGACGTTCGTGGTGGAAGTTATGACGTTCGGAAGTCCAAGGGCATTTCCGTAATTTGGACGAAATAAGGGAAAATGTTGACTTTTTGATCGGGGGGTCTGACGACCGAGGACCAAGGACCGTTAGGAAGGTCTCGATGCCCTGAGTTCGTAGACGGGCGACACGCGTCGATCGGAGTTCAGTTGACCAAGTTATGGGTCTAGGACGCGTGAGGGGCATTTTGGTAAATTGTCATGAGAGGGCAAAATGGTAATTTGGCTGTGGGTTTTGGGACAACCGAGTATGGCACCGTGGGGTTCTTTCTAGGCGGCAGAGCACGGGTGGTTTTGTTTATGGGACACCTGCTTGGACTTAGTGTTGGCAATTGTTAATGTTTTGAGTGGGTTGATCAGTGCACGGGTGCAAATGTGGGTTGAGCCGGTTGCTGGTGTGTCCGAAAACTGGGAGGAAGAAACTGAGATTGTCCCCCACGCGTGGTCGATTTCTCAAGGCCAATGGAGAGGTGAGTGCTGGTTAATTCTTTAGGTGGAGTGCGGACAGAGGGACAGAAGAGTGTGCACGCCGTTGATGGTGGTGGTGTGGGGACTGTCAACTGGGCGGTGAGCTTGAATTGAAGAACGGAAAACAGAGCACCATGGATTGTTTAATTCATTGGGAGGCTTGATTAGCGCACAGGTACATTGGTTTTGTTTAACTGGGGGGGGGGGGAGGGGGGGCTGATCAGTCCCTGGGACGACTAGAGAGGAGAGTGTGGGAAGTCTTTCCGTGGGGGGAGCATTGAGGGCCAGAGAGGAAAAACCGAATCGGGAAATTGCAGAGAATGGAGGGAAATTCGAGTGATCAATTGTGAGCAGTGAGGACCCAAAATGATATCGAGCACAGCTTCCTGGGCTTGTTCCGGACGCAACCACTCAAAAATCGAGTGGGATTGGTCGTGTTTTGACCCCAGATTGAAGTTCAGTTTCTGGGAACAGGTCGTGGTGGAGTCCAGATGGTTGGAGGCTTGATACATTGGAATTGAGCTTAGGAACATGTCCTTATTGATCCGGCGATGCTACTGAGTAAAGCAATTGAAGAAAACGATGTGTATTGCTACACTTCCAGTGATGAACAGTGGACGGTTGTTCGTCGGAAAAGCGAGCTTGGAGTCGTGGTCATGGAGGTCAGCTCTTGTGTAATTGAGTTCACAATCATCGTGAGGGTGAGTCTACGGTGCTTCCTAACTGATCAATTGAAGGAAGCAGTGACTGTGTGATGAATGGGGACTACAAACCCGATTAGGACCCGTATTCGATTGAGCTGGTTTTAGGCCATGTCGACGTGAATGAGTAAAGCAGAACTTAAATTAGGTCCATTTCGATGTTATCTGAGAGTTTAATTGAAGGATTTAAGTGGATATTTGCAGGGATTGAATCGGGTCTAGACGCGGGTCGCACACCCGTTTTACAGTGGAATCGGGTGAGGAAGGTGACCGTTGGAGTTACTGTAGCTGGCGCGTGGGTGTCACGCGCAGCCGCTTGCGGCGGCGCGTGACGGCGTGTGGGATGTTTTCTCAAGGTGAGTTCAAAACGACTTTTGTCCTACTCAATGTAACGAACTTTTTAGCGTTGGTTTCGGAATTTTCGGACACTGTCTCGATGTTATTCCGAGGGTCCGAAGGTTTAGGTTACATTTTTAATTAACGATTGATTTCTGGAAAATTATGGGGAATTAGTATGATGTTATTTGAGACCTTAGTGACCCAGGAATGTGTTTTCGGACAGGATTTGGAATTTCTGGAAATATCGGAAATTACGGGCATGCGTACGGTGCAAAACCGAGCCTTAAGGATGATGTGTGAGTGGACGTTGCTTTCAAAATTTAATGCATGCATAAATTATTTCTATGATTTTATGATCATGATTATAAGTTGTGGTTGGTTTTGATTTCCGTATTTATACCTATTCGATTCCCGTATTTGTACGCATTTTTACTATACATGTGAAATTCCACGTATTTCGAGACTATGGTCACTCGTATGCTTAATGATGGTTTAATGGAAGAAGTTATATGAAATGGGTGTAAAATGATTTAAGAAGGTTGTTTATGATTTGCGAGTGTGACTTACGATTTTGACACGTTTTTCGAGAAAGTTCCAGATTTGCATGTTTTACGAGATTTTGAGTTATTGTGATTTGATCACTGTTGATGTTTGAATTGGGGAATTAAAATGAGACTTGTGATTTTGAGCATTTTAAATGTGGGTTTTGAGTATGTTTTTCTTGGATTGTGATTTTGGTAATTATGATTGTGGTCTTGATGTTTTGATAATGAGATTTGAGAAATGAAGTGATTTCAAGGAATTAAAATGGATTTTGAAAAAGGTGATTTCGGGCTTGATGCTCGGGGCACAAAAGTAACTTTGATTTACGAGATTTCGGTTGTCGGAATTAATAAAACGGATTCTTGGTTTGGGTTCGGGATGATGCTTCCGGATGCCGGCTTACGGAATCATTGTTGCAAATTCGAATTCGGGAAAGGGAAAGGATTTAATAAAGTGATTTGTTCTGATTTCGCATGCCCCGTGTTTAATGATAAATTGATTATGTTGGGAAGTATGATTTGGGAAAATGAATGTGGAAATTCGGACCATGGGTCCTGTTGTGAAAAATGTGATTTCGGGATGGACCCCGCGTTGTTATGATCGAAAAATGTTTTGGGTTTAAAGACCCGCTGAAAACTGCTTTGGGTTTGAAGACCCGTTGTTGTGTTTGAAAACTGTTTTGGGTTTAAAAACCCGGTGCTATTGCTGGAGCACGTTTTGAGTTTAAAGACTCGTGAGTTTAAAGACTCATGAGTTTAAAGACTCGTGAGTTTAAAGACTCGTGAGTTTAAAGACTCGGTTACTGTAATACCCCCGAGGCCTATTGATTATGTTATGAGTTTAAAAACCTGTTGATATCCCGGGAAGGCCAGTTTATGCGCATGGTTTTGAGTTTAAAGACTCGGGCGCACTTGATATCCAGCAAAATGATTGACTTGTGATTTATTGATGATTTCTGACGTTTCAGTTGAGTTGGGCAGTGGCCCGGTATATGGTTGTTGGTTTGGATCATGTTGTGCATTTGGTTTGATTCGTGGTTTTGGGCTGCGGCCCGGTGTTTACGATTGCGGGCTAAGACCCGATGGTTGAGAAAGGAAAAATGATTTTGAGGTTCATACGAGTTTTTCTTTATGTTGAAATTTTGATACACAGTTTTCCTTATGTGGAAAATCTTGACCGATTTGCGAAACGATTTTGGTATGCATGCATGCGTTTTTATGTGGAGGGTAAAAACGTTTGTTGTAACTGTTTTGCTAAACTGATTTATTTTTTGTCCACTCACACCTTTTGGTTTTTATTGACCCTCCAAGTCGTGGCGCGTTGTTCGAGGCTGTACGAGGGGCAGAGGCATGAGTAAGTACGTGTGGCTATCCCTGGTTTGGCAAGTACTGAGGGTGATTTGGGATTTTCAGTCATCTTGCCAGACGGGAGCAGGACCGGGCACGGTCATCGATGCCCCTTTTGGGGGCGGTCTTGTCATGTTTTCATAAAACAGAGGGAAACATACTTATTTTCAGAAAATGGTTTTCTAAGGCTTTACTTTTGTCCACTCACGGTTTTAATGATTTTTCTTACCCCCTAGGCTGCTTTTGTGACAAGAGCTGATTTGAGGTTGAGGCATTATTAACCTTGGATTGTGTGCTCATATTGTACCAATGTAGGGTTCTGGTTTCCTTTATTGCTTATCTAGTGCTCTGTGTAACCTTTGTTTAAAACTTGTTAACGCTTGACACGTGGACGTGATCCCTTGTCTGACATTCTATGCTTATTTATTTTGGACTAAGGGTAATTTCAGTATTTTGAGTATTTGTGTAAGACGGGGACATGAGCTTTCTCGAGTTTCATGGGGTTTTCAGGGAGGTTTCTATAAATTTGGTATCAGAGCACTAGGTTTCTTTCTTGTGGGTTGCACACGTGTTGTGCATGGTAGTTTTGCTACTAATGTATGCCTCTTTTCAAACATCATGCCACCACCATGCCAACCCTGTTCGCAGCCTGATAGTGATCACGAGGGTAGAGAGTCTTAGTGGGACCATACTAAGGATCGTTTTAGCCAGGCATTGGATGCCTTGTTTCAGGGGAGGGGGAACACCCGAGGGCTAGATATAAAGAGGGCCCAGTGACTTGGAGTGTAACGACCCGAAAATTCGAAAAACGAAAATTTGGTAAATTTGGGGGAAATGACGATTTTGCCCCTAGTGGTAAGGGCTGAAAGTTGACTTTTTGTTCGGGACCTTGTTTGGACTTTCCAGGAAGACCGTTGGATAGGTCTCGGGACGCTGAATCCGTAGACAGACGGCATGCGTCAATCGGAGTCCGAATGAAAAAGTATGGGTCTAGAACTATGAGGGGCATTTTGGTAATTTGTTATGACAAGGGTAAAATGGTAATTTTCTGCAGCTGGGATGATTATGATGATTAGGCTAGCTGATTCACTTAATTTGGGCGTGGATTGGCCATGTGGTGACACATGTCACTATGTGTGAAAGATTAGTGGCTTTGAATGCCTAACACAAACAAAATAACCCGCCCAAATTCCATTGTTTAATTTGATCAAATTGATCGGTGAGGGGGGCCAAGAGATAGCACCTGAGAAGGGAAGAGGAAATCACAGAGAAAACGAGTGAAACTGAGGGGACAATTGAGGAAAACAGGCCCCTAAACCCGAGACCCAGAATAGTGAAATTTAAAGAGTGATCGTTGTTCGAATTGGACTTTACGGACCAGAATTGTTGTAATTGAATTTGATTTAAGCTTTATGAGGTTAAGGCGAGTTGAACCCACTCAGAAATTGAGGGAATTGAAGTCATTTTGCTGTAGAACCGAAGGGGTGAAGACTTCGGTTTTTTTCGAGATTGAATCGAGCACCTGGAGGGATTCAAAGATGAAATTGAAGTTGGAAACCTACTCAGGAATTTTCTATGAAGCATTTGACCGAATCAATTTGAAGAAATCGATGGATATTGAACGGGGCAGATGTTGACTTTTCAACAAGAAAACTCGACGTTTGATCGAAGGGATTGAGGTACTTAATCTGGTAAGTTACATCGCAGACCTTAAATTCGAGATTAAACGATAGTGTTAGACGATTTAATTGTAAGAAATGATGCAGAATTGGGCAGGATTGAATCGGGTTACACCGCAGGACCCGTTTGCAGAGGAAACAAGTAGACACGACGATGAACAATAACAGGGTTACTGTAGCTGGCGCATGGCTCCCACACGCAGCCGCTTGCGGAGACGCGTGAGGGTGCGTGGTTGGAAATTTGGCTTTGGGTCCAACATACTTTTTGTTGTTCTCGATGATACAGACCTATTAGAATTGGTTTCGAGTCAATCGGACACCATCTCGATAATGTTTCGAGGGTCCGACGGTTTATGTTATATTTTAAAATACTATTTAAATCCCGGAAAATTTCGTGGAATTGATATGATGTAAATTGAGTTGTTAGTAACCCTGCATAATGATTTTGGACAGGATTCGAGATTCCTGGCAAGTGTTGAAAATTACAGAAACGCGTGAAGCTCGGGAAACGAGCGGTTTGGACGGTGTGTGAGTGGACGTTTGTTTTCTAAACCATGATGCATGCATAGTTAAATTTTTTACATTATTGATTGCATGATTTGACTTGCATTGATGTCTTGATGATGTGGCAGGATTATGTGTGATTTACTGATTATTTTAATCGATCTTTCGGGAACGTTTTTCGAGGAAATGTGCAAAGGGTATTTTGGGCCAGGCCCAGAGTCAAAAAGGTTTTGAAAAGGATATTTTGATTTAAGTGGTTAGTCAATGATGATTTCTAGATTATTTTAATGTTTTCCATATGAGTTTATGGATTTACGTATCATTGGTATTTGAACTTAAACACCCTGTCGGGCATGCTTATGACTTGCTTTGAGGTCTATGGTTGATATGTGTTATAATATGGATTGTGTTTGTGATTGTGGATCCTAGATACTGGATCATGTGCTGGATGGTGCGAGTGCAGTTCCTAGACGGGACTCGGATGTTGCGTGAGTGCAGTTACCGAGTATGTGGTACGTCTAGAGGGTGCGTGTGCAGTTCCCAGACATGGTGGATATGACTCGGATGGTGCCTGAGTGCAGTTTCCGAGATTGGCCTACGCGTAATGCGGATGTGATTGTGTGATTGATTGTGCACTTTTGAATAATGTGGATTGATGAATTGATTGATTGATTGGTTGTATTGTTTGATGTTGATTGTGATTATGTACTGGTATTGAGTACGGGTTTTTGGTCTGTGTGGCCAGGTGCTTATGTTTTCATATGTTTTTGGCCTGAGAGCCGGGATTTGACTTGTTATGTGATTTGGCTGGAAAGCCGGTGATTGTGATTCATATGTTTTCCCTATGCATGCATGGTTTGATAAACTGGAGGGTAACTGATATGTTTTGAAATGATTTTAAATGATATCATTTTTGTCCACTCACACCTTTTCTGTTTTGATGACCCTCCAGGCCGTGCCACGACGTTCGGGGCTGATTGAGAGGCGGAGGCATGAGCGGAAATCAGTTTAATTATCCCTTGTCTGATAGGAGCTGAAGGGTACTTTCGGGACTTCAGTTGACTTGTCAGACGGGAGCTGGACCGGGCACGGTTGTCAAAGTCCAGTTGGGACAGGTTCTGTCAAATTGGTATCAGAGCATTTGGTTACTGATCTGTCATGCCTCCGAGACGCGAGCCCTGTGCACGGCCTGGCGATGAGTTCGAGAGTCCAGATGTTGAGAGATGTAACGACCCGTCCCAAATTCCATGATTAGATTAGTGACTAATCACGATTAGTGAGGCTAATCCGTGATTAGTAGAGCGAAATCGGACGAACGGTGCGAAATGACCGTTTTGCCCCTGATGGTGGCAAAACGTTGACTTTTCAATCGGGTGGTCAAATGGACTTTGACCGATGACCGTGACGTAGTTCGTGACGTCACGAGTTCATAGACAGGTGGCACGTTCAATTCCGACGTTCGTAGAAGAAGTTATGACGTTCGGAAGCCCAAGGGCATTTTGGTAATTTGGGTGAATAGGAGGTCAAAAGTTGACTTTTTGACCGGGAGGTCCGATGGCCGAGGGCCGAAGACCGTTATGTAGATAAGGACGATACGAATCCGTAGACAGGCGGCACGTCGAATTCGGACGTTCGACGACGAAGTTACGGTTCACAGAAGTTCCCGGTTACTATTCACGACGGCACGTTTTACGAGACAAAAAGTGCAGTTTGTCTTTAGTGGGTCCAGTTACTTTTCAGCAACCAATGGATGAGTGACACTTGTCACCCATCCACTGGCCAACCTCACCCACTCATGCACCAAAACACTCAACCGTGCATCCAGTTTTCCATTTTCCTCCAACCATTTCCCGATCCCATTCCTCTCATCTGTGCGACCCAAACATCCTACCTTGTTCGATCATGAACCGAGAAGCCCAGAGGTGGAGAGGATGAAGGCTGGACGCTGGTGGCCGGCTGGAAGCCACGCCGCCGTGGGCGGCGGCCATGAAACCCGAGAGGTACTCGGTTTGCCCAAATTCGATTTTTAATTTGTGTTTTACATTATGGATCGTTTTGGTTGCTTAGGGAATGTTTGTTAGATTGTTTAGGGTGTATAGAGATGAGTTTGAACGGGGGTTGACGGCTGAGCAGCCGTGTGGGATGATCGGAAAAACAGGGACCGTGAGGTCCATTTTGAACCGTTAGGATTTTGGGTGTTTTAGCTAGTTTGGTTAATTGGGAATGATAGGAAAGATTAAAAGATGAATTTAGGGATTGAAATGGAGGAAAACGGATGAGAAATGAGGGCGTCGGAGACCTGGACCGGTTACGCCGGTCCAGTTGCAGAGGTTGGACCGGACCGGGCCGGTCGGACCGGTTCGATCGAAGGAAGAGGATGCACTGTAGCGGCGCGTGGCTCCCACGCGCAGCCACTTCAGGCGGCGCGTGCGGGCGCGTGCTAGGGTTTCTGGGGATGTGTTCAACATACGAAATCTTCTATTCGATGTAACGAAGATTTTGGGACTGGTCTCGTGTCAATCGGACATCGTTTCGATAGTTTTCGGGGTGTCGGAAGGTTTAGGGTCGGTTTAAAAATAGTTAAAAGTTCGGGAAAATTTCGGGGCTTTGGTAGGAGGTTAATTAAGTAGTTAGTAACCTTCTATTAAAATTTGGACAGGTTTGGGAGTCCCGGTGATGGTGATCGGCTCGGGGAGCCGAATGGCACGCAAATCGAGGCGGCAGCTCGGACGGTCTGTGAGTGGACCTTGTTTTCTAAATTGGTGCATGCATAAATGTTTATTATATGTTTTATTACTTGTTTGATGATGCCATGGGTGCATTTGTATGTGGTTACGTATAAGCACGTATTTCGAGGTTTCGGCCTTATACGGTGCTTATACGGGTCTGTATTTCTTTATTGATTTAAATGAACTGAATTTGGAGTTCAAAATGATAAACTCGGGTATGAGACCCATTTGGTTTTGTCTCGGGCATATGACCTCAGATTCCGGGCACGGTGCCCAGTTGGTGTCCTATGTTCGGGTACGAGACCCAGTCACTTTACGGTTTTGATTTCAGGTCAGGGAACCTTAAATGGATTCCCAGGTTCATGACGGTTTATGGGAACCGGCATGAACCCTTGTTATGGTATCGTGGTTCATGACGGTTTATGGGAACCGGCATGAACCCTTGTTGGTTATATTATTACGGTACATGACGGTTTATGGGAACCGGCATGTTACCTGGTTATATTATTACGGTACATGACGGTTTATGGGAACCGGCATGTTACCTGATTACGGATATTATGGATCATGACGGTTCAGGGGAACCGGTCATGAATGTATATGTTATGTATATATATGTTCGTCTACCTTCCTTTACTTCTATTATCTCCTCCGGGGAGGGTCGTTGGCCTGGGTGGACCCCGGAGTAGTCACGGAGCACCGACTGAGTGGAGTCACCCCCCAGTTGGGTTCCTTACTCTCAGGAAGGCTATGATTACTATTACCTCGGGTAGGGTCAGTGGTCTGCGGACATTGATCTTGACTTTGAGAAGACTCGGATTGAGACCTGGGTAGCACGCGCGTAGCTTTGGATACCGTGACAGGATTGGTTGTGTGACTTATATATATGTATGTGATGGATATATGATATATGATATGTGGTGTGTACAGGTGTGCACAGGATTTGGGCAGTGGCCCGTATGGTCGTTTTTATGGTGGTCCTTTCGACCTTAGTTTATATCTGCTTTGGGCTTAGTCCCACATATGGTTTGTCTTGGATAAATGGTTTTCGAATGCATGCATGCTTTTTAGTGGAGGGTACAAATGTCTTCCTTATTAAATGTTTTTATAAACTCTTTGTTTTGTCCACTCACAGTTTTTAATGTTTTGACTGCCCTTCAGGTTGACATCGGATGTGGACTGTAGCAGAGATCGAGATATCACATGCCTCCTCCGGATCCTGGCGTACTCTGATAGCCCGGGAGGGCAAAGGACGAAAATATCCCTTGTCTGACACTTCGTGTCAGACGGGAGCAGGGTCATCCCGCACTAATCCCGGGGGGATTGGGATGGGTCCTGTCAAGAGAGCCCAGCGTCTGGGAGCCGCTAGATTTACGGGCCAGACCAACCCAGAAGATGCCTATGAATGGCTTATTCAATTTGAACGGATTTTCGAGATTATGAGATGTCCACCAGAGGATATGGTCTTATTAGCCACCTTTATGTTGAGTGGTAATGCTTATCGATGGTGGCGTGGATTACAGATGACTGGTATAACTGCTCATACCTTGACATGGGAGGCGTTCCGAGATCGGTTCTTAAATCAGTTCTACCCCCGATCCTTCCGAGATGCTAAAGAAGTTGAGTTCCTTCACTTGAGGCAGGGGAATCTATCCGTAGCCGAGTATGAGCAGAAATTCTTGAACTTATCAAATTTTGTTCCTCTGTATGTGGCAACTGAGGCAGATAAGTGTTCAAGGTTTGAGCAGGGATTGAGGAATGCAATACGGGGCGCTATGACGGTAGGTTCGTATTCCACCCTGAGAGAATTATCAGATGCTGCTGCTCGAGTAGAGGCGACTTTACCCATTCGAGAGCGCGATAGAAGCTCGGGACGCTACCGAGAGCATCAGAGTACCGGAAGTACGAGTCAAGGAGATAACCCAGAAGATACTTGAGGAGGTATGTCACGGCCCCTTACCTCAGAACAATCGGATAGCGTTTCGATTTCATCGCCAACACAGCGTACACCAATCACTTGCTTTCATTGTGGAGAGCGTGGTCATATTAGGAGAGAATGTCCCTATCGATCGGATCAAGGGGCGACAGATCGTACAGCTGTGGATCGACACCAAGGACCAATGTCGACAGGAACTAGTAGCGCCAGAACTAGGCGACCAGGTCGTGGTCGGCCTTTGAGTTCGCGAACATAGACCTTGAAAACTGTAATAGAGTGTTGCACGAACTTGGTGTGGTTGTAGATGTTGTGATTATTAGTATCTGTTGTTATGTTGTTTAAGTTATTTATACTATTGTGTGTTTGTTTCATATGGTAGAGTTGTACTCTGTTGTGTTTGTTTAATATATAACGTGATCGAATTTCGGGGACGAAATTCTTTAAGGGGGAAGGTTGTAATGACCCGAAAATTCGAAAAACGAAAAATTTGGAAAATTTGACGATTTTGCCCCTAGTGGTAAGGGCTGAAAGTTGACTTTTTTTAGGACCTTGTTTGGACTTTCCGAGAAGACCATTGGATAGGTATCGGGACGCTGAATCCGTAGACAGGCGGCATGCGTCAATCGGAGTCCGAACGAAAAAGTTATGGGTCTAGTACTATGAGGGGCATTTTGGTAATTTGTTATGACAAGGGTAAAATGGTAATTTTCAACAGCTGGGATGATTGTAATGATTAGGCTAGCTGATTCACTTAATTTGGGCGTGGATTGGCCATGTGGTGACACTTGTCACCATGTGTGAAAGATTAGTGGCTTTGAATGCCTAACACAAACAAAATAACCCGCCCAAATTCCCTTGTTTAATTTGATCAAATTGATCGGTGAGGGGGGCCAAGAGATAGCACCTGAGAAGGGAAGAGGAAATCACAGAGAAAACGAGTGAAACTGAGGGGACAATTGAGGAAAACAGACCCCTAAACCCGAGACCCAGAATAGTGAAATTTAAAGAGTGATCGTTGTTCGAATTGGACTTTACGGACCAGAATTGTTGTAATTGAATTTGATTTAAGCTTTTTGAGGTTAAGACGAGTTGAACCCACTCACAAATTGAGGGAATTGAAGTCATTTTGCTATAGAACCGAAGGGGTGAAGACTTCGGTTTTTTCGAGATTGAGGCGAGCACCTGGAGGGATTCAAAGACGAAATTGACGTTGGAAACCTACTCAGGAATCTTCTATGAAGCATTTGACCGAATCAATTTGAAGAAATCGATGGATATTGAACGGGGCAGATGTTGACTTTTCAACAAGAAAACTCGACGTTTGATCGAAGGGATTGAGGTACTTAATCTGGTAAGTTACATCGCAGACCTTAAATTCGAGATTAAACGATAGTGTTAGACGATTTAATTGTAAGAAATGATGCAGAATTGGGCAGGATTGAATCGGGTTACACCGCAGGACCCGTTTGCAGAGGAAACGGGTAGAGATGACGATGAACAGTAACAGGGTTACTATAGCTAGCGTGTGGCTCCCAAGCGCAGCCGCTTGCGGCGGCGCGTGATGGCGCGTGGCTGGGAATTTGGCTTTGGGTCCAACATACTTTTTGTTGTTCTCGATGATACGGACCTATTAGAGTTGGTTTCGAGTCAATCAGACACCGTATCGATAATGTTTCGAGGGTCCGACGGTTTATGTTATATTTTAAAATACTATTTAAATCTCGGAAAATTTCGGGGAATTGATATGATGTAAATTGAGTTGTTAGTAACCATGCATAATGATTTTGGACCGGATCGAGATTCTTGGCAAGTGTCGAAAATTACGGAAACGCGTGCAACTCGGGAAACGAGCGGTTAGAACGGTGTGTGAGTGGACGTTTGTTTTCTAAACCATGATGCATGCATAGTTAAATGTTTTACATTATTGATTGCATGATTTGACTTGCATTGATGTCTTGATGATGTGGCAGGATTATGTGTGATTTAATTATTATTTTAATCGATCTTTCGGGCACGTTTTTCGAGGAAATGTGCAAAGGGTATTTTGGGTTAGGCCCGGAGTCAAAAAGGTTTTGAAAAGGATATTTTGACTTAAGTGGTTAGTCAATGATGATTTCTGGATTATTTTAATGTTTTCCATATGAGTTTACGGATTTACGTATCATTAGTATTTGAACTTAAACACCCTGTTGGGCATGCTTATGACTTGCTTTGAGGTCTATGATTGATATGTGTTATAATATGGATTGTGTTTGTGATTGTGAATCCTGGATACTAGATCGTGTGCTTGATGGTGCGAGTGCAGTTCCTTGACGGGACTCGGATGTTGCGTGAGTGCAGTTCCCGAGTATGTGGTACGTCTAGAGGGTGTGTGTACAGTTCCCAGACATGGTGGATATGACTCGGATGGTGACAGGACCCGCCCCGATCCCACAGGGACCACAAGGGGACGTGCCCTGCTCCCGTCTGACACCCAATAATTCATACCAAATTTTAACCTCAAAACATCAAATGCATAAATAACCAAATTAAAGTCATACATCAAATCCGAATTAAATGAATGTCAGACAAGGGATGAAATTCAAAATTACAAGTTGCGAGCACGACTCTAACATGAACCTGCGGGTAAACCACCCAGCAGGGGTTCAGGTACGCAGAAGTAGATCTATGCCTCAGCCTCAGGTTCCTCCTCTACCTCAGTATCACGACCTGAAGGGGTTACCAAAAACATTAAGGGTGAGTGGACCGAACTCAAGTTTATAAAATCATTTGATAAGTAAAACATATAATTTACCCCTCCGTTTTCCAAACATTCATGCAGCATCCTTTAAAATCATAAATAATATAATATGAATCATAAGGCATGTAATAAAACCATAACCATAATTTTAGCTACTGCACTATACACTCCAACCCCGACATCCCCGATGTCTGACGTCCCTGACGTCCAATAAGGTCACAATCACAAGGCTACGCGTGCCACTCGGGTCTCAATTCCGAGTTCAATCCCCGAACCCTGTTCGGTTACAGCATCCCCGATGCTTAGCGTCATAGACGCTGGACGTTCTAGACGTCCGTGACCTCTCCGGGGTACCTCATCCGGAGGAGACAATATAATATGGAAGGATCTATACAGTGCAGTACCAAATACATTTTATTGATATCCACATGCAAACATATATGTATACATAGGTAAAATCTGAACCGATCGTTACGTTTCATCAAACGGGTCTTATGCCCAAATACCGTGAAACGTGCCATAACCGAAATCTCAATATCATCAAAACCATTTATAGATTCCAGCATGTGAACATATAAGTAAATCGGAAAACATTTAAGCATGCAAGGGTTTAATGAAAACGGGCCCACTCACTGTACAATCCTGCTAGAAACCGAACGTATACCCTCGTCCTGGTACAAATGTACAATCCCTATCAAGTCCAAAGTATTCGTAAAGGTCAATTTAAACCCCCAACATTCAACCATGAAAGCCTAGGCCGAAACCGGCCTGGGAAAGCCGCCCGAACACGCTTCCCAATACAATAAACCTTAATTTGACCAACTTAATGATCTCCGATCGATCCGAAACCACCGCCATTGGATCCGGATCGTCGAAACCTAAAGAATGGTGGTGGTCCCACCAAAAGTACTGTTCACACGTGCCCACACGCGCCAGTCAACGCGTCGGTCAACGCAGGAACAGTCCCTGCTGACGTCATCGCTGACGTCACTGCTGACGTCAGCATGACGTCATCTGACAGCTGTCAGGTCTGACATGTCAGACTCTGACAGGTGCCACGTGTCAACATCCGATTGGTCCACCTCACTGATCTGTCAGGCCACGTGTCAGATCTGACATGTGCCACGTGTCAGCACGGCACTGGTCCACGTCACTGACATGTCAGCGACACGTGGCAGTCCCTGATTGGGCCACGTCACTGACATGTCAGTGCTGACTGTGCACTGACATGTGACACGTGTCGGCTCACGGTTGGTCCACGTCACCTGACAGTCTGACAGGGTGCCACGTCATCACCTCAGTCCTCAGACGGGTTGACCCGTATCTCTGCAACTCGGGTCGATCAGACCCGCGATCATGACCCGGTCACCATTTCACCATTTCTCAATCATTTTCGTTCAGGTTTGTTCCTAACTACTCGTCTTAATCCCAGGAAGGGTTCTATGGAATCAAAATCGATAAACACAGATAGGATCGAAGGCTTACCTCGATGAACAGACCCGGTTCCCGTCGCCGTTTGCACTCCGTTCAGGCTACCTCCGGTCACGCAATTGATCCCAATAGGTTCCTAACAGTTCCTAGAGTTGATTAGGGTAAATAAAAACCAAAACTAAACGTTGGAATTCAAGTTACCAAATTCTGGGTTTTAAAACCGTTTCGGGTTTTCCGGTTTCCCTACCTCGCCGCCGTCCTCCGTTGTGATCCCTAACGCCTGCCGCCTCACCCGTCCAGTCCAGCGTCACTCAGAGCAAGGGTCAGATGCAATGTGGTGTGATGGTTTGGAATGGGCAGTATGTGAGTGTGTCGGGTTAGGAAATATATAGAAATGGAGGGAAAGCTGCACAATGGAATGAACGGTCCAGATTAGATCTTGAAATGAGATCAAAGGCTGAGATTAGATCAGGGGTGTATCAGATCAAGGGCTGTGATTAAAAAGGTGATTTAAATGGTTTTTAATCCCATAGTGGATCTGATCCAATCCAGCCAATGGGTGAGTGACACTTGTCACTTACCAGGTGTCCTCCAATCAGAACTTTTAGAATAAAATATTCGACACGAAAACCGAGACACGAACCTCCCGATTTCACGTTTCTGACCATAACTTCCTCGTACGGAGTCCGATTTCGGCGTGCCGCCTGTCTACGGACTCAGGACGTCGAGGCCTACCTAACGGTCCTTGAGTCAACTGAAAATTAGTTTCCAAAAGAAAAGTCAACATTTCCACCCCCAAATGTCCAAATTACGGTAATACCCCTGAACTTCCAGTAGTCATAACTTTTTCCCTGATCGTCCGAATTGGACGTGCCACCTGTCTATGAACTCGTGACGTCCCGAACTACGTCACGGTCATATGTCAAAGTCCGTTTAATTCATCAATCAAAAAGTCAACAATTGACCATACCCATAACAAGGGTAAAAGCGTCAAATCACACAATAAATTACAATATTGAAATCCTCGAATTTCCGGGGTGTTACAGATGGTGCCTGAATGCAGTTCCCGAGATTGGCCTACGCGTAGTGCGGATGTGATTGTGTGATTGATTGTGCACTTGTGAATAGTGTGGATTGATGAATTGATTGATTGATTGGTTGTATTGTTTGATGTTGATTGTGATTACGTACTGGTATTGAGTACGGGTTTTTAGTCTGTGTGGCCAGGTGCTTATGTTTTCATATGTTTTTGGCCTGAGAGCCGGGATTTGACTTGTTATGAGATTTGGCTGGAAAGCCGGTGATTGTGATTCATATGTTTTGCCTATGCATGCATGGTTTGATAAACTGGAGGGTAACTGGTATGTTTTGAAATGATTTTAAATGATATTATTTTTGTCCACTCACATGACCCTCCAGGCCGTGCCACGACGTTCGGGGCTGATTGAGAGGCGAAGGCATGAGCGGAAATCAGTGTAATTATCCCTTGTCTGATAGGAGCTGAAGGGTACTTTCGGGACTTCAGTTGACTTGTCAGACGGGAGCAGGACCGGGCACGGTTGTCAAAGTCCAGTTGGGACGGGTCCTGTTTTGGAGCCATTGACTTTACTAGTACATCAGATATTAATAACTGTTTGACCATTAATTTTCTAGAGGCTATGTCTACCCTAAACGAGGGTGCAATAGAAGTTGATATTCAATGGTTGGGGCAATATCTTGAAATTGAAACTTCCTTCTTCCAATAAGGATCCTCTAACGTTGTCAAGATGGTCAATATTTTGTGGAAGGCCATTTTCAAAATAGTCTGTTCAGTTGTCCATTGCAGGGCCTCATTAATGGTTATTGATTTTATAATCAATTTGTAGCTATGTGATTATAACGATGACTAGAATGTTACAATAAACTATAGGCTTTTTATTCAAGATTTACTCTGAACTCTCACTTTTATTTCAAAATAATCATAAATTCGATTTTGATTTATGATGCTCCCTAAAACCCCATTTAGATCTCAAGGTGCTCCCTAAACTTAATTTTGACCCAGTATGCCCTTATAAACTCTATTTTTGCCTCAAGATGCTTCCTTTTCGTCAAAACTATTAACTTTCATCACCTTTTTGCATTATTCTCCATTTATTATTTTTTATATATATATGTATGTATACTCAGTTTATTGATTTATTTTTTAATATGTAGATTTTTATTGATCTATTTGATGATGTAGCACTTTTCTTTTTGTGCAGATATGTAGATCGTTCTTATGTATTTAATTTTTTTAATTTTGTAATTGGGAAATTTTTTGATGCGGTTTTCTAAATTTGAGATGTTTCAAATGTTGTAGAAATTGACTTTCTATAGTTCACATCTTGTAGAAATTGACAGAAATTTAACAAATTTGATGGAAAGTGCGCATGTTGAGGCATAAATGAGGTTTTAGGGGGCATCGTGGAGTCAAAATCGAATTTATAGCATACCATGAAGAAAATGGGGTTTCAAGGGGAATCACGATTCAAAATCGAGTTTAGAATGTATTTTGAGACAAAAGTAAGAGTTAAAGATGTATCTTAAATAAAAAGTAGCCCTAGGCATATCAAACCGAAATATTAAAATCGTCATGTTCCGTATCATACCAAACTCGAAAAAAAAAAGGAAATAGCAAAACCAAATGGATTATCGTAGGTTACCAATAACAAACCGATTCATATTGGTATGAAATCAGTTTTGGTGTTGAAAAAAAATCATCCCGTATTGAAACTAAACCTATTTAATTTTTTAAAAATAATTAAAAACCTAAAATTAATTTTTCTTTTTAAAAAGAAAAGAAAAAACGTAATAGCAGGACCGTCTCTGTCTAGCCCTTCAGTACTTGCTCCTTCCGTACTTGCGCGAACATTGAACAATAACAAAAGTTCATGCTCACCCACTTCCAATGGTTTCAAAGTAGCCCTACTAAAGATCATGTCGTCATTACCAATTGATAGTCAAACTACTCAGAAACTAGAATTCGACCTCATTGTGTACTATGCCCAAGCCGCTCCGAGATATTTAGAACTCAAGCCGTCCTTTAAATTGAAGCCTTATTATCCTTATTATTCTTTCATTTTCAAAATGTCAGTTTACGTTTAAAAAATTATTTTTATATCAAACCTAACAAAAATCAAAATTATGACAAAAAATAGTTACCAAATAATGTAATCAAATATATATATTTAAGGTTCTTAATTGATAATTTCTATAAAAAAAGTACATGCAATTAATAAATATATGAAAATTTTACTTAAATATCCTACATCTTGTATTTTGAATTAAAATTATTCGTTTGTGATCCCTCCTCCCAAAATTATCTTTCACAACTCAAATATCATCTCCCTTTCAATTAGAATTTTTTTCTTCGATTTCTTTAAAAATTGAGAAGAAGATAGGGGCTAGAGTTTAAAAATTAAATTACATAGATAAAGGAGGCTAGATTATTCTTTAGCAAATAGAAATTAAAAAATTTAGTTTGAGTTAGGAAAATTTATTAGGATTCATTTGGGAAATATTATTAGAGTTGATTTAGGAAAAGATGAAACAAAAGAAAAAAGAATAGAAAAAGAAAAAGGAAATAAAGTATTTAGGAAAAGAAAAAGGAAATAATGTATTTAGGAAATGAAAAAGGAAATAATGTATTTAGGAAAAGAAAACCCAAAAAATGAAAAGGAAAGCTAAAAGGAAAAAAAGAAGGAAAAATACAATTAAAAAGACTATTGGAATTCAAATTGAGAACTTCTTTAAAGAAAATCAAAAAGGGGAAAAAAAAGCTAGGGTCTCTTGGAAAAGCAAAACGACACCAAAGAGCGCCTCCAACCCTTATATGACTAATTTGGAAGTGACTGAATTATATGCAAAACTTACAACTTTATATGACAAAAAAAATGTTGACGCCCCCATCAAGGTGGGGGTCATAAGCGGCCGCCTCATCTGGCTACCCTCAGGGCCGACCCTGACTATGCCACAGCTGATAGTAGAGCAAAAGTTGATGACCTGTTTTCTAGCAATTTTTGAGGAGCATCAGATTCCTGAATAAGTCCTGAACGAAGGCCAAACACTATCAAAATAAAGATTATTGATCAGGAGGAGGAAGAATGTTGAATGGATTCATATGGTAATACTATCTAACCATGACTTAGAAGCAGAACCATGTCGTTAATAAGAACATAAGTTATGTGATGTGCTATGGTAATGATCGTGTAGTCGGTGAAGTGCAAAAGGATTGCTGGATGAGCAAATTATTCAGATTTTTTTGTATAAGTTTTAGCTCAATTTTTTTGTGAAATTGAATTCGTATTAAAACCATACCAAACACAGTTGATAAGGTACAATCATGTATTAATTTTATATTTTATAATAGCAAATCATATCGAGTCGATTAAAATTAATTGATACGATTCGGATATCACTTCTATCTCTAATTATACCAATCGATCATAGGATTAGTAAAAAGCCTAAAATATATAAAATATCTTTTTTTATAAACAAAAATTTGAGTGTTCTATTTTTCAATAAATTTTTAGCAAATTTCTTATTTCCATTAATTTCTCAATAAATTTCAATATTAAAGATAATAAAATGTTAGAAAAATAATAATGCATGCCACATCCGTCCTTTGAGGTTTTGGACATGTGTCTTATGTTTGAACTTTTTATTGCTTTTATTTTAAAAAGAATTCTAATAAATACATACTTAATTATTGTTTTTGTACGTAATAATTTCAACAACATTGGATTAAGGGAATTAAACTGGCCACATCCGAGCGTCAAAGTCTTATAATTTGTTTTTGGTCATCCTTTACATGACTATGAGTGCATCGAATCAATTCCGGTCTCGTAGATCTCTTTCGCCTTCTCGCATGTGACTGCTCTTATTCGATTTTCGCTTTCTTCAAAAGCTCTGGGGTTCTCTTCCACTTTCCACCTCCCAATCCCAAGATCTGCCTCTGTAAGAACAATTCCATATTCAATGTCTGATTTTCCGGGAAAATTCCCCACGAACTTTCCCATTATATTTCCCGGAAAATTACCATGTTCAGCTGCTGTGCTTTGCTCTGTGATGCTTTCTAAGCTTTTCTCATGTTGAAGTCCCTGTATGTGTTTGTTTAATTCTATGTGGAAAGTTTTTGTATTTATTTGTAGTTGTACCAATCAGATCTTCATTTCCTAGGGTTTGTAATCTTTGCAAATACCAATTTTTGATTGGAGACTCTGTACGTGTTGTTTTGTATCTGAATTCGGAATCCTAAGGTTTAAACTGTTGGGCTGGAGGAAGATTTATGTATCCTGGGCTTTTTCATTGCTCTTGGTGTGTTGAATTCAAGGCTTTGTAGCTTCAAGATCAACTTTAATTGTTATCCTTCTCGGTGGATTTGGAAACCCTTGTCTTATTTATCAAAAGCGAGAGCACAAAACATCGGGGTTCCAGTGGCTGTAGCAACATTGGCACTTAACTTTTTGTGAATTTGAGTTTGGACCATTTGGCTTAGCTATTGATTTGTTTTCAAGGAGTTAGCATTTCTTGGGTGTTGGTATTTTTGAGCTATTTTAAGGGTAAATTTTAGGGGTTTTCTTTTTAATTATTATATATGGATAAGGACAAGTCCCCTGCCCATGGTGGAGGTTTCCCACCCCCATCAGGCAGGTATCCGGGTTTCCTGCCGACTGGAGCTGCTTTCAATGTGAAACCTGAGCCATCCACTTCTTCTTCATTCCCTCCAATGGCCGCAGGTGCTAGTGCAGATTCAGGTTTTGGTCATGGGACAGCTGCCGACTCTAGTCACTTTAGCCATGACATTAGCAGAATGCCAGATTACCCACCAAAGAAATTGGGCCATAGACGTGCCCATTCGGAAATCTTAACTCTTCCAGATGATATTAGCTTTGATAGTGGCCTTGGTGTTGTTGGTGGTGCCGATGGTCCTTCATTTTCAGATGAAACTGAGGAAGACTTGTTTTCGATGTACCTTGATATGGAAAAATTCAATTCATCATCTGCTACATCATCCTTTCAATTCAGTGAGCCATCATCTTCTGCAGCAGCACCTGCTCCATCATCAGCACCAGAATCGAGAGCCCCCGCTTCTTCTGCAGAGAATATTGTCATTGGTTCTAATGAGAGACCCAGAGTTAGGCACCAACATAGCCTGTCAATGGATGGATCGACAACCATCAAACCAGAAATGCTGGTCTCCAGTTCAGAAGATATTGCTGCAGCTGATTCCAAGAAAGCCCTGTCAGCTGCTAAGCTTGCAGAGCTTGCCCTGATTGATCCAAAACGTGCGAAGAGGTATCAATTATTGAATCATTTAGCATGTTGATATACACGTAATGTTTGTTTGGCTTTCATTGACGATAAATTTGTAGTATTTTGAGTAGTTATTAACTATGTATTCAGCTGTTAGTACTACTTAGTTTCGGCATTGCTATTACATTTAATTTCAACCCCTGCACTCAATTCTAGGTTCACAGTTTTCTTGTACTTTTTTGTAATTTTTAATCGTTTATTGTTAAATCTCTTCTAAAATTAAGATTTTTTATTGTTGTAGTTTGTTGGTTACTTACTTTTCCTCTATTTCTAGTGGTAGTGTCCAGTAAGCAAGCACATACCCTATTTTAGCAATTAAAGTCTTAACATCTTCATAATCTATTATAATTGGTGTCTATCAGAATCCTTTTTGTTAGAATTGGTAATAGTTCATTGGATTAAGATTTCAATAATTTTATTTCAAGAGTTTCTACATAGAATCCCTTGTGTACTTGTTGGGTAGCTGAAAACTAGTTTTATGTCCTTTCCTTTGTTAGTAATGATCTTATATAGTTTTTTCTTTTTTTCTATCATAATCTATCAAACCATTTTCATGTTCCGGGACGTGGTTCCTTTATGCATATCAGTATTACTCTTGCCTTTTAAATATTGTTTGGATGAAAACGAGCAACATTTATAAATCATTTGAATAATTTATTTTACATATAGAAGGATTATCTGGTAACTGCTGCATCATATTGTGAGGAATATATTCTAGAAGAGACCCTTGATTTTCTTCAGTGCTCTCTTTCTCTCAAGCCTATATTCGCTTCTTTATGTCCCATTGTATAAGGAAGACAAAAGAGTATCTTGCCACCTTGTTTGCATTTTTCTACATCATTATCATACGTAATATTTTCCCTTTGATTTCCATGCATTAGGATCTGGGCAAATAGACAGTCAGCTGCAAGGTCAAAGGAAAGGAAAATGAGGTACATTGCTGAGCTTGAACAGAAAGTTCAGACCTTGCAAACAGAGGCAACTTCCTTGTCAGCTCAATTGACTCTCTTGCAGGTAAATATCCCTGGCTTAACACAGTCCTTTCTAAGAAACATTTTCCAGTTTGGCCTACTTTCAGTCAATGTCTTTACCTCCCCTTCGTTTCCACTACTTTTGTCTTATAACTCTTAAGAGTTTACCTGGCGTTCATGTTGAATATAGAAGTTACTGTTCTTTTGTATTTCTTATGAGCAGAGAGATACAAATGGGCTGACTGCTGAGAACAGTGAACTGAAACTGCGCTTGCAAACAATGGAGCAACAGGTTAACTTGCAAGATGGTGAGACCCCTTTTTCCTTCCATGATTGGATAGAACTTCCATGTTGAGTTTCTCAAATTTTTCTTATATATATTTTTATTTTTATTTTTGGATTGAAACATTAAAATCCATATAGCTTAAATGTACACTTACACAATAACTGTTTAAATGGATAATCCAATTAGTAGATGCTTGCATACATATCCTTGATTTTTGTTAGAGAACATAATCCCCACTAGTTCGGTTAACACACATTGTCTGCTTGATAACAACTGGTTGCTTCTTACATGTATATCTACAAAATGTTGTTTACATTGATATCCCAGTAAGCAGATGCTTATGTGTGTGTTTGTGTGTGTGTATATATATGATTTCTGTTAGAGATCAGAATATATATATATATGTGATTGCTGTTAGAGATCAGAATTTATGATATTATTTTACTGTTGACAAGATTCCACAAGGTGGGTTAGCAGACATAGTTTTCTCTAGTTAACTCGAATAAAAACTGGTTGTTCGTATACACCTTCGTCTACAATATACCTAATTTCTGCTACTGTGCGTAGTAAAATCATGCAGAAGAGACAATTTCATGAGGTCATGACTTGTATTGCACAAGATAGCATCATTTCTTGAATTTTTGTTTAAGGAGCTTACACGTTTTTTGCTTCTGTTATTGAGCTGTACACGTATACTTGGTGTGCCCATTATCGTTCATAGTCCCGTTATTTGCTAATTTTCTTCTAAGCATAGGCTGTTCACAGTCATCAGATCTAGTACCATGGCTTTTTAAAGCTGTGAGGTCCCCCTTCCTCTCTTCTCAATAATGGTAAAGAAGATTTCCTTGAATTTTTTTGGTCCCTGAAATGAACTGCCCATCATTACGTTTTCATGTAGTTCTGATTCAATAAAAATGTCTGGTTTTGTTCTTGGTGCTTTTTTGAATGAAATTGACTAGCTAAAATTATTTTTATTCTTGTTTGTCTCAGCACTGAATGATGCACTGAAAGAAGAAATTCAGCATCTGAAAGTTTTGACTGGGCAAGCTCTGCCAAATGGCGGCCCTATTATGAATTTTGCTTCTTTTGGTGCTGGCCAGCAATTCTATCCAAACAATCAGGCGATGCACACTCTTCAAACTCAACAGCAGTTTCAACAGCTCCAGATTCGCAATCAGAAGCAGCAGCAACATCAGTTCCAGCAACAACAATTTCAGCAACTGCACCACCAACATATGCAGCAGCAGCAGCAGAAACAACATCAACAGCAAATTGCGGACGTGAAAATTGGAGTATCCATGCCTACCCCGAACCAGAAAGATAAAGCATCCGGGGTCAACCAACCTGTAACGAAGGATTGTTGAGGAAAGTCTCTTGGTTGGTCAATCGTAATGCCGTATCAGGCATTGTTCAAAAATTTTAGTAGCACATCTGCCTCCAGTCAGGACTTTCCCCACCTCTCTTCCCTGTTTTGTTCGGAGTCTTGTCAGATACATCTTAGATGACATTTGTTTGTAGGGTTTTCGATATACATGATTTTAGTTTTAGATTGAATTATGGGTTATATATTTCGGTTGGTATAGTTTAGCACCTTGTGCTTGTGTCTCGACTCTTGACCCTCGTAATTATGTTTAATTATGCAGATTTCTCCTAAGATGCCTATATTCCCCTCTCCCCGTTTTTATCCTTGGGCAAATCAGACTGGTTTCTTAGTTTTAGAAAAATGGAATCTGTGCGAAAATTGTTAAAAGAATTTGCGTCTGTTTGGAAGATGGAGGTGCAAAAAATGGGCAGATAATGAATGGGTTGACATTTATTTTGGGGTGCTAACATGTTCATTTTATCTTCTGCCAATTGTACGGAATAAGCAAGAGCTGTTCTCACAACAGAAGATAAACAACTCCTCGTGCTCACGAAATCATGATCCTTCTTTGTCCCAAGTTGATTGACATCAACAACTACAAGAATTAATGCAGCATTTGGAAATAATGACTTTGCAATCCATTGCTTAAAACTCATTCCCTCGACAAGCATCTCATCTGTTGGCTTCCTTTTTGTGAATGTCAGCATGAGCACAATACCAAAACTATACGCATCTCCTCTAGTAGAAACAATTCCTTCCATTCCCAACTCTGCCATATGGGTATATAATTGTTAGAGCTATACCAAAACATTACTGGGATTGGTTGCGATAAAGTGTTATACATATATAATAGGTAGTGAATTAGAACCACATAGTGTGGAACAGTTGGCAAACCACCACTTGAAGTGGACAAATTTTCTGGTGCCTAATTGGCAAGAATTTGAAACACATGAGACTTTGTGGGCAAAGGCAAGCCATACTTCAAGTAAACGCTACGGATGTGGGACACCATGTGGTATTTAACACATAAGCAAATTAGAAAGAGTATATTACCTGGAGCCATATACCCAATTGTGGCTAGGGTCATAGTTTGCATGATAAAATCTCCTTCTCCCAAGAGTTTTGCAACTCCAAAATTAGCAACATGTGCAACCATATCATCATCTAATAGTATATTGCTTGGCTCAAATCACATGAACAATAGGTGTCGAATTGGCAGAAATTCGAAACACGAGACTTCGTGGGCAAAGACAAGCCACACTCCAAGTAAACGCTATGGGTGTGGGACGCCTCGTGGTATTTAACACATAAGTAAATTAGAAAGAGTATATTACTTGGAGCCATATATCCACTTGTGGCTAGGGTCATAATTTGCATGATAAAATTTCCTTCACTCACAAGTTTTGCAACTCCAAAATTAGCAACATGTGCAACCATATCATCGTCTAATAGTATATTGATTGGCTTCAAATCACATGAACAATAGGTGTCGAACAACTATGACGATGGTTTTACAATTATAGGGACTCGGGTTGACCCGGTTGGAGGTAGGAGACGATGACATGGCAGTCCACGTCATTGCTATCAGGCCACGGGGCAAATCAGGTGATGCCACGAGGAAACTTGTCAGGTGGTTTTCAGTGTTGACGTGGTAGAGTCTGAAGTCAGTATGGACATGTGGCACCAGTCGGATGGTAACATGTGGCACTTGTTGGTGGTGCCACGTGGTAGGTTGTTAGATGTCGGGTTGTCATGACACGACCCGCCCCCTTTTCCCCTGGGGACCACCGGGGGAAAGTCTGCTCTATCTGACAATAACTCAAAATACCACAAATACCCTTCCAAGAGTTTTATTACACAAGTACCCCTACTGGGGGTTCTAAATACACACCGGTGTGTTTAAAACAACCAAATGTCAGACAAGGGAAATGAGCATTATGTTCGTACTAATACAATAAAAGATAACACCTACCCCTCAGGGTGGTCAAAACGCAACAAGGATATTTATGCCACGGCCCCGGAGTCGATGCCCGCCTCGGTTTCCTCTCCTGGAGGGTCAAGAAAACAGTTAAAATGTGAGTGGACAAAAAATAAAGCAGTTATAAATTCATTTGAACATATATATATATATATATATTGTGACCCTCCGTTTCTGTAAACATGCATGCATTCAGGAGAAAACATATAAAAACATTCAACTGTAAAAACATGTAACATATTTATACATATACGTATATCTATACATAAATACATCGATGCATGTGCAACCACAAATCACTTGTAACCATATATCCACATAACCCTTCCTTGGCATACTAAACGGCAACTCGGGGCACACAACCCCTAGGGAACATATCCCCACAATAATCTGCCACGATCTATAAATATGTATGCATACACTCGGGGTCTCACTCCGAGTCTACCCTCAGTATCTACGACGTTTGGGAGGACCTAGGTTCAGACCCTGTCCGTCTAACTCCTAGAACTCTCTCCCTCTTGGAGTCGCTCGTCCTAGGTAGTATATCGTGGCTCACTCCAGGATCTACGACGTCTGGAGGAGACCGATCCGCATAGTTAGAAGGGTATATACATATACGTGCGAAAACATTTGCAATTCATCTACTCAAACCATGTCAAAACCTTTACCCATAATTTCTTTATAAAACAAACCTTTGGACCAAATGTCCCAAATCACCAGCTCATCCATTTAGTTCAAAAATCATTTCGAAACACCGTTGACTCCCCCAATTCTGAGCTAACGGTCATCAAATGGGTCTCAAGCCCGATATGACCATTTTCACGTAAATCCGTACATTTTCCGAAATCTGTAATTCAATCATCAAATTTCACAATCATAAAACATTTAGTGTAAAACAATTTAGAAAACAAGTAAAATGGTTATGCATGCATTTCATTTCTAATTTCAACGGTCCACTCACTACCAGTCCTTACTGCGCTAATGAGCCAGCTACATCTGTCCTGAACCTAAACACAATATCCGGACCTGCCCAAATACCCTTAAGGGTCACTAATTGACCCTACTATGTAACGACCCGTCCCAAATTTCAAGATTAGATTAGTGACTAATCACAATTAGTGAGGCTAATCCGTGATTAGTTGGGCAATATCGGACGAACGATGCAAAATGACTGTTTTGCCCCTAGCATGGGTAAAACGTTGAATTTTCGTTCGGGCGGTCAAATGGACTTTGATCGATGACCGTGACGTAGTTCGTGACGTCACAAGTTCATAGACAGGTGGCACGTTCAATTCCGACGTTCGAGGAAGAAGTTATGACGTTCAGAAGTTTAGGGGCATTTTGGTAATTATGGTCAAAAGCAGCAAATAGTTGACTTTTGACCTGGGATGTCCGATGGACGAGGGCCAAGGACCATTACGTAGATCGGGATGATACGAATCCATAGACAGGCGGCACGTCGAATTTGGACGTTCGACGACAAAGTTACGGTTCACGGAAGTTCAAGTGCACTATTGCACGAATTACGAAACGACCTAACTTTTGGACTTTAGTGGGGCCCAGATATTTAATGGAGGCCCAATGGATGAGTGAAAAGTGTCACCCATCTACATGCCACCTATATTGATTCATGTATCGACCATCCTTTTCATTTCTTCATTCAAACACAAACCATTTCCCCGATCTCATCCTCTGTGCAACCCAAACCCATCCAATCCAAACCTTCACCCATGACCATCTGAGGAACCAGGGAAGTGAGAGAAGGACTGAGGATGATGGTGGCCGGCCAGGAGGGAGCCACCGTGCACGGCGGAGACCGAACCCGAGGTATGGCTCGGTTTTTCTCATTTTCTCCTATTTTCGATTTCAAACGTTAGGGACAGTTTTGGTCGATTAGGATGGGTTTATTATGGTGTTAGGAAGGTTTTAAGATGAATTTGGGTGGTGGTTAGTGGCTGAGAAGCCCTGGAGAAAAACTGGAAAAGTTGAACCGTTTTCGAGGGAATTGAACCATGGGTTTTTGGGGTTTTTAGGTGGATTTGATCATCCAAACAAGTTCCTAGGACCAAAATAGGAATTTAGGGATTTATTAGGAAGGGAATCAAACCAAAATGAGAAGGGAGGAGCTGTGAACCGGTCACGCCGGTCCAACTGGACCGGCCAACCAGTGAACCGGCCGGTTCGCCTGCTGGAGAAGATGAACAGTGCATCGTCCCGTCTAGGGGCGCGTGAGGGCGCGTTGGCTATAAGTTGGCGAAGTGTTCAACATATGAAATCTTCTATTCGATGTAACAAAGATTTTGGGACTGGTCTCGCGTCAATCGGACATCGTTTCGATAGGTTTTGGAATGTCCGAAGGTTTAGGGTCGGTTTAAAAATAGTTAAAAGTTCGGGAAAATTACGGGGCTTTAATGGAAGGTTAATTAAGTAGTTAGTAACCTTCTATTAAAATTTGTATAGGTTTGGGTGTAACGACCCGAACCGAAAATAATAATATTTTAATGTAAAAAGACTGTTTTACCCTTGGGGGGAAACTTTGACTTTTTCTCGGGAAAGAATTTGGACTTTGACCCATGACTATGACGTAGATCGGGACGTCACGAATCCGTAGACAGGCGGCACGCCGAAATCGGAGTTCGTATGAAGAAGTTATGGTCAAGGAAGCGTTTTAGCGGAATTTACGAACCGAGAACAACGGAATAAAATATTAATTAATTACGGGAATCCGTGCCAAATTAATATTTAAATCGAACCGCTGGATTGGTGACAAGTGTCACCCATCCAAAGGCTTACTATTCCAATAAAGCAATTAACACTATTTAATCAATTTTTATATTATTTCTTTTCCCTCCAATTCACCCTAGCCGTTGGATCATCTACTCAACTGCATCTTGGCCCTTCATTTTCTCTGTTTTTCTGCTTCATGCACGTTCTGTCTTCTGCTCTTTCTTACAAACACACAAACACACACATTCATCCCCTTCATACCCGTGCTTTTCTTCCCCTTTTCTCTCGACCAAGACGATCGAACCAGCCCCTCTCACACCACCAACCGATCACCAGCTGCATCACCATCATCTACTCATCATCCCTGAGCATCACCGGCAGCCACCACCCCTCTTCCCAGCCCTGAAAATCCCGTCCAAAACACGACCCGGAAAACCTCAAGGAAACCGATCCAGGAAGCAAACCTCCATAACCACCTCACCTCGACGCGGGAGGAGCTCCAGTCTGCACCGTGGGGATTCTAGGAGCCTAACTGGACGACGGCGAGGGCCACGGCGGCGTGACGGCGGCGGTAAGACCCAAAACCCGATAAGCCCGTTTTCCTTCCCTGTTCGACCCGATCGTGTTTAATGCTTAGAAATGGATTGTTAGGTGATAGACATGTCCTAGGGTGAGTGACGAGTCGTTTGGGACCGGGTTGGACGACGGAGACGCCGTGGATCACCGGAGACGACAACCGGACCGTGACCGTGAGTTTCAGAGATATTCTGGTGAGTTTCCTTCCACTTTCTTCGTGTTTTGAGGTTGTAGAACCGTAGGACAGACCTAGACGATCCCATAGGGATCAACCCCGTCGAAAATGGTGGCCGGAATTGTGTGATGGAATCGGGTCAAACCGTGGGTCGACGGCGACCCGGTTCCAGTCAAACGGGTCGACCCGGTACTGTAGCATGATGACGTCATCATGCTGACGTCACTTCTGACGTCATGATGACGTCATCCTGTCAGATGTTGTCAGACCAGGGACCAATCAGAACGTGCCACGTGTCACCTGACAAGTGTCAGTGATGACGTCATGCTGACGTCAGCATGACGTCACTGCTGACGTCAGCGGTACTGTAGCAGCATTGACCCACGCGTTGACCAGGCGCGTGGGGGCGCGTGTGAACAGTAATTTTGGTGGGGCCGGTACCATTTTCAAGGTTTCGACGATACGGATCCAATGGCGGTGGTTTCGTGTCGATCGGAGATCGTTAAGTTGGTCAAAAGGGGGTTTGAAGCACCGGGACTAGTGCCCGGGACGCGTTTTTGAGGCGGATCTGTTCTAGGGTCTTGGTATTGATATTGTAGGGTCCTTAAGTAACCCTCAGGAATACTAATACAGGTTTATAGAGATCGTTGAGCAGCAAGGACCGAGTGTGAGTGGGCTGTTTGATTTATAAAAGGCTTGCATGCATAAACTGTTTTACTATTTCCACTGATGAGTCTTATAAACTGCTTATATATGTTATTACAATGTTTTGGGCATGAGACCCGTCTGGATTATATGTGGATTTTGTTTGGGATGTCCGGGGGACATAGGGTAAACTATACTGTTATTGTACTGTACTTTCCTACCTGTGTATATAGTCTCCTCCAGGGAGGGTCGTTGGCCTGGGTGGACCCTGGAGTAGTCACGGGGCTCTGACTGAGTGGAGTTGACCCCCGTTGGGCTGCTTACTCTCAGGAAGGCATGTTCATATACCTCGGGCAGTGACCGGGATACCGGGAGCTGATGTACCTAGAGAGTCTCGGGTGTGAGACCCTGAGTGGCAACGCGTAGCCTTAGAACCGTGACATCATTTGGGTTGGGTTTTTACAGTGCACTGATATGTTAGTTTCACCTTACGATTATTATTGTGGTTTATTGGTTTATATATTATGTTTTCACTGCATGCAAGATTTGGAAAACGGAGGGGTAAAACTGTATGATTATTTTATTATTAAATTGATTTCTAAACTGTTATTTTTGGCCCACTCACCCTTGTTTTACTGACCCCTCCAGACCCTGACACGGCCATAGAGGAGGAGGATCCGGAGGAGGAGGCAGAGGTTTAGTTTGCCTAGCTGTGCACCTGTACACCCACTTGTGGGTAGGTTGAGCACCGAATAAATGTACTCTGACTAGTGTGCTCACATGTTGTATTTTACTTTCCCTTGTCTGACAGTATCACTTTAAACACTGTGGTTGTACATTATTTATCTATGTGAGTCTTCGGTTTTTATTTAAGGGTACTTTTGGTATGTTTAGAGTCATTGTCAGACGGGAGCGGGTCACGTCCCCGGGTGGTCCCAGGTGGGATTGGGACGAGTCCTGTCAGCTTGGTATCAGAGCATTAGGATTAGTGGTCAGAGTACTAGGTTAGCGGTTTGTACTTTGTACATAGTCGCTTTCGATGTCTTTTAACCTGTTTGCCTCTTCACAGTTGGATATGCCTCCCCGACGTGAACCCCGTGCACGTGTTGACGAGGGCAACGGAGGAAATGGAGACACTGCGAGCATTGAGCGGGCTCAGCGCCTGGGTGCTACGCACTTCAGTGGGGGAACCGACCCTGAGGAAGCACACCAGTGGATTGACCGCTGGGAGAGGATTTTCGAGGTCATGCACTGTCCTCCGGAGGAGCGTGTCATACTGGCGACTTTCCTACTGGATGGGAGCGCTTACCGATGGTGGCACAACCTTGTTTTGGCCGGCTGGACTGTTCACACCATCCCATGGGAGACCTTCCGAGAGCGGTTTCTCAACCAGTTCTATCCGCGGTCGTTCCGCAACGCCCGTGAGGCGGAGTTTCTGCAACTCCGGCAGGGGGATCAGACTGTAGCAGAGTACGAGGAGACCTTCTTGATGTTGTCTCGCTTTGCTGAGAACTTCGTGATCACCGAGGCAGACCGATGTCGCAGATTTGAGTGGGGCTTGCGACCGGAGATTCAGGCGATGGTGACCGCAACACCCTTTGCTTCCATGAGGGATCTGACTGATGCGGCGACCAGGGTTGAGAACAGTATCCTGGCTCGTCAGCGAGCTGAGGGGGAGACTCGGCGACGTGATCGCCCACACTTGGGATTTTCGGGCCGTCGTGGCTCGAAGGGAGGACATTCTGGTGGATCTTCGTCTTCTGGCAGCCGAGGACGTTCTGGTCAGTTCAGGAGTCCTCAGAGGTCTGGACAGCGTTCTGGAGCTTGGCAGCGGTCTTACTCACCGATGAGCATCTCACCGGGAGGATACTCGGGTCGACCTAGGGAGGTCACATGCTTCGCTTGTGGGGAGCCGGGGCATTATGCTTCTGAGTGTCCACTGATTCGCGGCAGTACTGCGCCAGCGCAGAGCACAGCATCCCAGACTGACAGCAGCCGGACACGCGGTGTTGTGCGTGGCCGTGATCGAGGGGCTAGAGGACGGGGACGACCTGCAGAGTCTATGGCTCGTGTTTATGCTGTTACCCAGCAGCAGGCCAGATCCATTCCGGGAGTGTTGACAGGTACTGTACATATTTATGGCATGGTTGTTCGTGCATTGATGGATTCGGGGGCAACTCATTCTTTTATTTCACCGCGTTGTGCGAGTCTGTTGGGCCGTGAGGTGACCGCACTTGAGCACGAGATGGGAGTGGGGACACCGATGGGTGTGACCTACCGGGTGAACCAGGAGATACGAGCTTGTCCTGTGGAGATTGAGGGAGTCGAATTTCCGGCAGACTTAATCCTGATGAATGTTCACGATTTCGATGTGATACTTGGAGTCGATTGGTTGTCGGAGTACAATTCACTCATCGACTGTAGTAACATGCGGTTGACTTTGAGAGGTCCAGGATTACCGGAAGTAATATTTCAGGGAGAGTGTGGAGACGCATCACCCAAGGTAATATCTGCACTCACAGCTACTAAACTCTTACAGAAGGGGTGTCAGGGTTATCTTGCATATGTGGTAGAGTCTACGGATGAATCTTTACGTATTGAGGATATTCCGATTGTGCGGGAATTTCCTGATGTCTTTCCAGGAGATTTACCTGGATTACCACCACCCAGGGAGATCGACTTTACGATCGAGTTACTCCCCGGGACTCGACCGATTTCACAAGCACCGTACCGTATGGCACCGGCGGAGCTACGGGAATTGAAAATCCAATTACAGGAATTGGTGGATCTAGGGTTTATCCGACCCAGTACATCACCATGGGGAGCGCCGGTCTTATTTGTGAAAAAGAAGGAGGGTAGTTTACGGTTGTGTGTGGATTATCGGTAGTTGAACAAGGCTACGGTAAGGAATCAGTATCCCTTACCCAGGATCGATGATTTGTTCGATCAGTTACGAGGAGCGCGATATTTCTCCAAGATAGATCTGAGGTCAGGATACCATCAACTGAGAATAGCCGAGGGGGATGTTCAGAAAACAGCTTTTCGAACGAGGTATGGGCATTATGAGTTCTTGGTGATGCCCTTTGGATTGACGAATGCACCAGCGGCATTCATGGACTTGATGAATCGAGTCTTTCGAGCATACTTGGATAAATTTGTGATCGTGTTTATCGACGACATCTTGGTGTATTCCAAGAGTGTCAGGGCTCATGAGGAGCACTTACGAAGGGTATTGGGTAAACTACGACAGGAGCAGCTGTATGCTAAGTTAAGCAAGTGTCAGTTTTGGCTAAATAGTATTGGATTCTTAGGTCACATTATATCACCCGAGGGGATAAGTGTGGATCCTCAGAAAACGGAGGCTGTGACAAATTGGCCAAGACCGACCACGGTGACGGAAGTGCGAAGTTTTGTTGGGTTAGCAGGCTATTATCGGAGATTCGTAGAGGGTTTCTCGCAGATTGCCGCACCATTGACTCGGTTAACCCGAAAAGGGGTGAAGTTCGTATGGGACGATCTGTGTGAACAGAGTTTTCAGGAATTAAAGTTCCGATTAACCACTGCACCTGTCCTTGCATTACCGGACAGTAGTGGAGAGTTCGTGGTATATAGTGATGCATCGCTGCAGGGTTTGGGTTGTGTATTGATGCAGAATGGAAAAGTGATTGCTTACGCATCCCGGCAGCTGAAGACGCACGAGTTGAACTACCCTACTCATGATTTGGAATTGGCGGCGGTGGTTCATGCTCTAAAGATCTGGAGACATCATTTGTTCGGTGTGACATGCCGAATATTTACCGATCACCAGAGTCTTAAACATTTGTTCACTCAGAAGGAACTCAACATGAGACAGCGGAGATGGTTGAAGTTGTTGAAGGATTATGATTGTACCATCGAGTACCATCCTGGCAAGGCAAATGTTGTAGCTGATGCACTTAGCAGGAAGTCGGCGGGATCAGTTGCGCATTTGAGATTGGTGTATCTTCCTTTGCTAGTGGAACTCCGGAAGAGCGGAGTTATGTTAGAGATGGACGATCAGGGAGCCTTGTTGGCTAGCTTTCATGTGCGACCCGTGTTGGTCGACAGGATCATCGAAGCTCAACTACAGGACCAGATACTTTGTGATTACAGGAACGAGGTTGAATCCGGACAGAGACAAGATTTCTCCGTCAGGGGCGATGGAGCATTAGTAAAGCTTGGGAGATTGTGTGTACCTGCGGTACCAGAGTTGAGGAGAGAGATTTTAAACGAGGCCCACAGTTCGGCCTATGCTATGCATCCAGGAGGGACAAAGATGTATCGTACCCTCCGGGACTATTATTGGTGGCCAGGGATGAAGAGGGAGATAGCTGAGTTTGTCAGCAAATGTTTGATCTGTCAGCAGGTCAAAGCAGAACGGCAGCGTCCGTACGGGGCTATGCAGCCACTTCCAATTCCACAATGGAAGTGGGATCATATTACAATGGACTTTGTCTTCAAGTTACCGAAGACAAGGAGTGGAGTTGATGGAGTCTGGGTAATAGTGGACCGGTTGACTAAATCAGCACATTTTCTGCCTGTACGTGAGACGTACAAGCTCAACCGTTTGGCCCAGTTATTCATTAATGAGATCATCCGACTACACGGTACCCCAGAGTCGATAGTGTCGGATCGGGATCCGCGTTTCACATCCAGATTTTGGAGGAGTCTGCAAACTGCCTTAGGTACGAAATTGCATTTCAGTACGGCATTCCATCCTCAGACCGACGGGCAGTCTGAAAGGACGATACAGACTCTCGAAGACATGATGAGAGCTTGTGTATTGCAATTCCAGGATTCGTGGGCTGATCGATTGCCATTGATGGAGTTTGCCTACAATAACAGCTACCATGCGAGTATAGGGATGGCACCATATGAGGCACTGTATGGTCGACAGTGCAGAACACTGGTATGCTGGATGGAGATCGGAGAAAGAACCGCAGTGGGGCCGGATCTGATGGATATGACCCAGGAGACAGTTCGGGTTATTCGGGAGAGATTGAAGGCGGCCCAGGATCGTCAGAAAAGCTATGCAGATCGACGGATCCGAGATTTAGAGTTCGAGGTTGGTGACTTTGTCTTTTTAAAGTTATCGCCGTGGAAAGGGATTCTTCGATTTGGACGACGTGGGAGATTGAGTCCTCGTTATATCGGACCATATGAGATTGTCGAGAGGATTGGTCCGGTGGCTTACCGTTTAGCACTACCTTCGGAGCTTTCCCGAGTACATGACGTGTTTCATGTATCGATGCTACGGAAGTATCTTCGGGATGACTCTCATGCACTGCCAGAGCAACCACTGGAACTGATGACCGATTTGAGTTTCGAAGAACGGCCAGTGCAGATTCTGGATAGGAAGGAAAAGGTCTTAAGGAACAAGACGATTTCTTTGGTTAAAGTACTATGGCGGAACCACGAGGTGGAGGAAGCAACATGGGAACCCGAGGAATTGATGAGAGGGCAGTACCCATACTTGTTTGAGTAAATTTCGAGGACGAAATTTCTGTAAGGAGGGTAGGTTGTAACGACCCGAACCGAAAATAATAATATTTTAATGTAAAAAGACTGTTTTACCCTTGGGGGGAAACTTTGACTTTTTCTCGGGAAAGAATTTGGACTTTGACCCATGACTATGACGTAGATCGGGACGTCACGAATCCGTAGACAGGCGGCACGCCGAAATCGGAGTTCGTATGAAGAAGTTATGGTCAAGGAAGCGTTTTAGCGGAATTTACGAACCGAGAACAACGGAATAAAATATTAATTAATTACGGGAATCCGTGCCAAATTAATATTTAAATCGAACCGCTGGATTGGTGACAAGTGTCACCCATCCAAAGGCTTACTATTCCAATAAAGCAATTAACACTATTTAATCAATTTTTATATTATTTCTTTTCCCTCCAATTCACCCTAGCCGTTGGATCATCTACTCAACTGCATCTTGGCCCTTCATTTTCTCTGTTTTTCTGCTTCATGCACGTTCTGTCTTCTGCTCTTTCTTACAAACACACAAACACACACATTCATCCCCTTCATACCCGTGCTTTTCTTCCCCTTTTCTCTCGACCAAGACGATCGAACCAGCCCCTCTCACACCACCAACCGATCACCAGCTGCATCACCATCATCTACTCATCATCCCTGAGCATCACCGGCAGCCACCACCCCTCTTCCCAGCCCTGAAAATCCCGTCCAAAACACGACCCGGAAAACCTCAAGGAAACCGATCCAGGAAGCAAACCTCCATAACCACCTCACCTCGACGCGGGAGGAGCTCCAGTCTGCACCGTGGGGATTCTAGGAGCCTAACTGGACGACGGCGAGGGCCACGGCGGCGTGACGGCGGCGGTAAGACCCAAAACCCGATAAGCCCGTTTTCCTTCCCTGTTCGACCCGATCGTGTTTAATGCTTAGAAATGGATTGTTAGGTGATAGACATGTCCTAGGGTGAGTGACGAGTCATTTGGGACCGGGTTGGACGACGGAGACGCCGTGGATCACCGGAGACGACAACCGGACCGTGACCGTGAGTTTCAGAGATATTCTGGTGAGTTTCCTTCCACTTTCTTCGTGTTTTGAGGTTGTAGAACCGTAGGACAGACCTAGACGATCCCATAGGGATCAACCCCGTCGAAAATGGTGGCCGGAATTGTGTGATGGAATCGGGTCAAACCGTGGGTCGACGGCGACCCGGTTCCAGTCAAACGGGTCGACCCGGTACTGTAGCATGATGACGTCATCATGCTGACGTCACTTCTGACGTCATGATGACGTCATCCTGTCAGATGTTGTCAGACCAGGGACCAATCAGAACGTGCCACGTGTCACCTGACAAGTGTCAGTGATGACGTCATGCTGACGTCAGCATGACGTCACTACTGACGTCAGCGGTACTGTAGCAGCGTTGACCCACGCGTTGACCAGGCGCGTGGGGGCGCGTGTGAACAGTAATTTTGGTGGGGCCGGTACCATTTTCAAGGTTTCGACGATACGGATCCAATGGCGGTGGTTTCGTGTCGATCGGAGATCGTTAAGTTGGTCAAAAGGGGGTTTGAAGCACCGGGACTAGTGCCCGGGACGCGTTTTTGAGGCGGATCTGTTCTAGGGTCTTGGTATTGATATTGTAGGGTCCTTAAGTAACCCTCAGGAATACTAATACAGGTTTATAGAGATCGTTGAGCAGCAAGGACCGAGTGTGAGTGGGCTGTTTGATTTATAAAAGGCTTGCATGCATAAACTGTTTTACTATTTCCACTGATGAGTCTTATAAACTGCTTATATATGTTATTACAATGTTTTGGGCATGAGACCCGTCTGGATTATATGTGGATTTTGTTTGGGATGTCCGGGGGACATAGGGTAAACTATACTGTTATTGTACTGTACTTTCCTACCTGTGTATATAGTCTCCTCCAGGGAGGGTCGTTGGCCTGGGTGGACCCTGGAGTAGTCACGGGGCTCTGACTGAGTGGAGTTGACCCCCGTTGGGCTGCTTACTCTCAGGAAGGCATGTTCATATACCTCGGGCAGTGACCGGGATACCGGGAGCTGATGTACCTAGAGAGTCTCGGGTGTGAGACCCTGAGTGGCAACGCGTAGCCTTAGAACCGTGACATCATTTGGGTTGGGTTTTTACAGTGCACTGATATGTTAGTTTCACCTTACGATTATTATTGTGGTTTATTGGTTTATATATTATGTTTTCACTGCATGCAAGATTTGGAAAACGGAGGGGTAAAACTGTATGATTATTTTATTATTAAATTGATTTCTAAACTGTTATTTTTGGCCCACTCACCCTTGTTTTACTGACCCCTCCAGACCCTGACACGGCCATAGAGGAGGAGGATCCGGAGGAGGAGGCAGAGGTTTAGTTTGCCTAGCTGTGCACCTGTACACCCACTTGTGGGTAGGTTGAGCACCGAATAAATGTACTCTGACTAGTGTGCTCACATGTTGTATTTTACTTTGCCTTGTCTGACAGTATCACTTTAAACACTGTGGTTGTACATTATTTATCTATGTGAGTCTTCGGTTTTTATTTAAGGGTACTTTTGGTATGTTTAGAGTCATTGTCAGACGGGAGCGGGTCACGTCCCCGGGTGGTCCCAGGTGGGATTGGGACGGGTCCTGTCATTGGGAGTCCGGGTGATAGCGATTGGCTCGGGAAAGCCTATGGCACGCAAATCGAGGCAGCAGCTCGGACGGTCTGTGAGTGGACCTTGATTTCTAAACTGTGATGCATGCATAAATGTTTTATAAGGTTTATGAATGTGATTCTATGATGTTGATTTGGATGGTTGTGAATTATATGGTTTCACGTATTTCGAGGCGATTTACGTGCTTGCACGTAAATCGAGGTTTCCGGCTTTACACTGATTTTACATACTTATGGTTTTGGATATGATTTCATGAAATGATTTTAGATTTGGAAAGGTAACTCTCGGACTTGAGGTCCATTTGATTTATCGAGGCATCGGGCCAGAGGCCCAGTTGGTTTACGATTCAGACCGAAGGTCCAGTTTGTATGTGGATTCGGGCCTAGGGCCCAGCTATGTGTTACAAATGGTTTTTATGGGTCATGAAGGTTTATGGGAACCAGCATGAACCCTTGAAATGGATTTATGGGTCATGTCGGTTTATGGAAACCGGCATGAACACATGAAAGGTTTTATGGTTCATGACGGCTTATGAGGGGCCGGGCATGAATCCTGGAATGATTTAAAGAATGATTTCAAAAGGTTTTTCATATTCCGTCCTTTATATATGATTTTCTCCTCGGGGGAGGGTCGTTGGTCTGGGTGGACCCCGGAGTAGTCACGGAGAATTGATTGAGTAGAGTCACCCCCCAGTTGGGTTCCTTACTCTCAGGATGGGCATGGTTCATTACCTCCAGGGAGGGTCATTGATCTACGGACATTGACCTGGGTGGACCCTAGAGAGACTTGGGTTTGAGACCCCGGTTAGCACACATGTAGCTTTATTTTACCGTGACAGGTTCTGGATATGAAATATAATGGATCAACATGATTTCAATTGATTTGGGAAATTGTGATTAATGATAAATGGATTTGGGCTGAGATCCTACATATGGTTATTATCTTATGGTTTTCTGTAAATGGTTTTGGGCAGGAGCCGTGTGACTTGTATTTACGGAACTTGGGGCTGTGACCCTAATTATGGTTGTTTAAACATATGTGTTTGGTTAAATGGTTTTACTATGCATGCATGCTTTTTAGTGAAGGGTATAAAGGTCTTTTATAAATGTGTTTTATGAAACTTATTCCTTTTTGTCCACTCATAGTCTTTTTGTTTTTAATACCCTTCAGGTTGGATACGATGTGGACTGTAGTAGAGACCGAGATATCACATGCCTCCTCCGGATCCTGGCGTACTCTGATAGCCCGGGAGGGCAAAGGTCGGAAATATCCCTTGTCTGACACTCCATGTCAGATGGGAGCAGGGTCATCCTGTGTTAATCCCCGGGGGGGGGGGGGGGGGGGGGTTGGGATGGGTCATGTCAACTAGATCTAGCATCGAACCCTAGAACCAAACCGACATAGGAACGCTCTCCAAACACGCTTCCCGGGGCTTCCAACCTCAATCTGACCTACTTAACGCTCTCGGATCGACACGAAACCATCACCATTGGATCCGGAATGTCGAAACCTTAAAAATGGTGTTGGTCCCGCCTCAAAATCAGTGCCCACGCGCCTCCACCTACGTGGTCAACGCTGCTGGTCAAAGTCAACGGTCAACGCTGCTCACGTCAGTGGTCAACGGTGCTGACGTCATCTGAAAATGTCAGTCTGACAGGTGTCAGATTCTGATAGGTGCCACATGTCAGTATCTGATTGGTCAATGTCACTGATATGTCAGTGACACGTGACAGGCTCTGATTGGGCCACATCACTGACATGTCAGTGCTGACTGTGCACTAACATGAGACACATGTCGTCATCTTAGTGGTCCACGTTTCTGACAGTCTGACAGATGATGATATCATCATCCCTAACCTCACGACGGGTCTACAAATCGGGTCGCCCAGACCCGCGACCCTACCCGGCTAATAATCTCTCATTTCTGACCCGTATCAAAAACTGTTGCTACCAAGATGATCGTTTAGACGTCTAGGTTGGATCTAAGGGTTTAACACTGAGAAATTGGGATCAAATTGATACCTGGGAGCTACTACAGTGGACCCCTGTTTTTCTTCAAGCTTTTCCGGTCGATTCAGTTGCAGTCGAGCCTGGTTTTGAGTTCTAATTGCTGCGTATGAACCTAAGCATCACAGAGAAACCCTCAATTCCTTCAAACAAAGCTCCTAACACGAAATCAAATTTTGACCTGTGGATTGAAGTTCAGGTTTTTTTACCTGAATGTTTCCCCTTGCCGTTCACGGTGGTCCTCCACCCTTGAGTCTCTCTTCTACTCTCCTAGACGCTCACAACAGTAACCAAAATAGGTCCTAAACCGAGAGAAATGGATTGTGGGTTCGGAGTGTTTGTGAGATCGATCTCGGTCTGTTGCACGATAAGGAAATAGGAAGAAAATCCACTTCCTATCTTTTGGGTAAATGGGCCAATCAGATGAGTAACAAATGTCACTCATCTGATTGGTCCAAGTGATCAGTCACCAATTCCAAGATGCCACTTGGCGCAAATCTTCGTAACTCAAAACTAATGCTCTCTTAAACTCCGTGACATGTATCCTTCACTCCGGTTGTCCAAATTAGGCGTGCTGCCTGTCTATGAACTCAGGGCGACACGATCTACGTAACAGTTAAAGGTTTAAAGTCGTACGACACTTTGGGTCAGAAGTCAATATTTTACCTTGACCAAGGGCAAAATGATCATTTTACATATAATTTCCATTAATTAAAATAATATCGAAAATCCTGGTCATTACAATCTACCCCCTTATAAAAATTTCGTCCTCAAAATTACTCAAACAAGTAGGGGTGTTGCTCTCTCATCAAGTCTTCTGGTTCCCACGTTGCTTCCTCCACAAGAGAAAACCTCCACAGAACTTTCACTAACGGAATGGTCTTGTTCTTTAGGACTTTCTGTTTCCAATCCAGGATCTGTACTGGTTGTTCTTCAAAACTTAAATCTGTCATGAGTTCCAAAGGTTGTTCCGTTAGGATATGTGATTCTTCCCGCACACATTTCCGAAGCATTGACACATGGAAGACACTGTGTACTCGTGCTAACTTCGGAGGCAAATTCAATCGATACGCCACTTTACCCACTCTCTCCACTTTCTCATATGGTCCGATATACCAAAGGCTCAGTTTCCCTCGTCTTCCAAAATGAATAATGCCTTTCCACGATGATAATTTCAAAAACACCCAGTCTCCTACCTCAAACTCAAGATCCCGCACTCTACGATCTGTGTAGCTCTTTTGACGATCCTGGGCTACCTTCAATCGCTCCCTGATGGTCTTGACTTTTTCTTGGGTCACATCCATAAGTTCTGGTGTCAACAAAACCCTCTCACCAATCTCAGTCCAACACAAAGGTGTTCTGCACTGTCGACTATACAGTGCCTCAAACGGTGTCATCCCCATGCTCGCCTGGTAACTGTTGTTATAAGCAAATTCCATCATGGGTAAGAAGGTATCCCAAGTACCTTGGAACTGTAACACATAGGCTCTTATCATGTCTTCCAAAACCTGGATGGTCATCTTTGATTGCCTATCAGTTTGAGGGTGAAACGCCGTACTGAAATGCAATCTCGTACCCAGGGCTCTCTATAAGCTCTGCCAAAATCTTGATGTAAACCGCGGATCTCGATCTGACACAATTGACTCTGGAGTACCATGCAATCGGACTATCTCATCAATAAACAATTGTGCCAATCGGTTGGGCTTAAAGATTTCGTGCACGGGTAGGAAGTGTGCTGACTTAGTAAGGCAATCCACGATTACCCAAACACCATCAAATCCACTTCGGGTAGTCGGTAACTTAAACACAAAGTCCATGGTAATATGGTCCCACTTCCACTCGGGAATTGGAAGGGGCTGCATGGGTCCATAAGGTCTCTGTCGTTCAGCTTTCACCTATTGTCAGATCAAACACAGACTTACGAAGTTCGCAATCTCTCGTTTCATTCCTGCCCACCAGTAATATTCTCGAAGTGTTCGATACATTTTGTTTCCCTTAGGATGCATGGCATAGGCAGAACTGTGAGTCTCCTCAAGTATCTCAGTCTTCAGTGCCGTATCCTCTGGCACTCACAACCGACCCTGTTTCAAACTGCATCGTCGTCTCTGATAGTGAAATTCTGTCTTTCCCTGGCTTCGACTCCCAATCTGATGAGATATAAGGCTGCGTCACGAAGTTGAGCATCTCGGATCCGATCCAATAATAAGGGTCTCACATGATAGCTCGCCAAAAAAGCCCCATCCTCATCCATTCCTAGACTAACTCTGATCCATCGAAATTCCACTAGCAACGACAAATAGATCATACACAGATGGGAAACCGAACCAACCGCATTTCTACTCAAGGCGTCTGCCACAACATTCACTTTGCCGAGGTGATACTCGATGGTCCAGTCATAGTCCTTAATTAGTTCCATCCATCTTCTCTGTCTCAGATTCAACTCCTTCTGAGTGAAAATGTACTTCAAACTCTGATGGTCGGTATAGATCTTACACGGCTCCCCGTACAAGTAGTGTCTCCAAATCTTTAGCGAGTATACCACCGCTGCTAACTCCAAATCATGAGTCGGATAGTTCACCTCGTGTGGCTTCAACTGTCGGGAGGCATAAGCTATAACTCTTACGTGCTGCATCAACACACATCCCAGACCCTGTAAGGATGCATCTCTATAAACCACAAACTCCCCACCATCACTTGGTAAAGCCAAAACAGGAGCAGTGGTCAACCTTTCTTTTAACTCCTGGAAGCTGTTTTCGCAGTGCTCTGTCCAAACAAAGTTAACCCCTTTCCTAGTCAAGCAGTTTAAGGGAGCTGCAATGGTTGAGAAGCCTTCCACAAAACGTATGTAATACCCTGCCAAACAAAGGAAGCTTCGAACCTCCGTCACTGTCTTAGGTTGCTCCCAATTCGTAATTGCCTCTGTCTTTTGGGGATCCACACTAATCCCCTCGACCGAAATAACATGGCCTAGGAAGCCAACACTATTCAACCAAACTTGGCACTTGTTGAACTTAGCGAACAACTGGGTTTTCCTCAACCTTGTCATCATCAACCTTAGGTGTTTCTCGTGTGCCTTTGCCCCCTTTGAATACACCAGAATATCATCAATAAACACGATTACGAACCTATCCAAATAGGACTTGAATACTCGATTCATCAAATCCATAAAGGCTACAGGTGCATTGGTCAAACCGAAGGGCATAACTAAAAACTCAAAGTGCCCATACTTGGTCCGGAAAGCTGTCTTCGGGACGTCTCCCTCGGCGATCCGTAACTGATGATATACCGACCTCAAATCGATCTTTAAAAAGTACCTTGCTCCCTTCAACTGGTCGAATAAGTCGTCTATCTGGGGTAAAGGATACTTATTTCTCACTGTCACCTTGTTTAATTGCCGGTAATCCACACACACTCTGAGACTACCCTCTTTTTTCCTCACGAACAGGACCGGTGCTCCCCACGGCGACACACTGGGCTGGATGAATCCCTACTTGAGTAACTCATGTAGTTGTTCCCTTAATTCCCTCAGTTCTGCTGGTGCCATACGATAAGGTTTTTGTGCAATAGGTCTGGTCCCTAGAAGCAGCTCGATCGTAAACTCAATCTCTCGGGGTGGGGGCAGTCCTGGTAAATCCTCTGGAAACACATTTGGGAAGTCCCGCACCACTGTTATATCTTCCATTCTTGGTGTCGCAATACATGTGTCCACTACATGAGCTAGATACCTCTGACAACCCTTCTTCAGTAACTTTCGTGTCGTGAGGGCTGAGACAATTCTTAGTGAAGAACTCATGACGTCTCCTTGGAAAGTCAAGTCAAGTATGCCCAGACTTCTGATCAACACTCTTTTTTTACTGCAGTCCATCAGCTCCCCATGTTCAGACAACCAGTCCATACCAAGAATCACATCAAAGTCATGTAAGTCTAACACTATCAAATCTGCCAGCAACTCAAAGTTCCTTTTCCTAACTAGGCAGTTTCTTAACACCTGGTTAACTATATACACATCCCCAGTCGGGGTACCAACACCCAAGTCGTCCTCAAGTACAGATAACTCTCGATCCAATAATCCAGCACAACCTGGTGAAATAAAAGAATGGGTGGCTCCTGGGTCCATCAATACACGTACAGACACATCAGAGATAGTAAGTGTACCTGTCACTACCTCAGGAGCAGTCCTGGCCTCCTGCCTAGTAATCGCAAAAACTCGAGCCTGGGGTCCTGCTCCACGACCACGTCCTCGTGGTCCCCCGCGATCGCCTCGATAGACACTCTGTCCTCTACCCCTAGAGGCATCTGACACGGTGCTCGGTGTCTGTCTTGATGCACTACCACTCGACCACTGTGGGCATCCCCTCGATATATGACCAAGCTCACCACAAGAATAGCACGTCATGTGCCTCGTCCAGTTGACAGACCCCACCGAGGTGCCACTCTACTGTGGTGCACTGTAACTGGTTCCACGGCTTCTGCCAGACCGACCACCACTCGACGATCCGCCACTGTAGGATGACTGTCCTCCGATGAACCGACCTCCCTTTGGGGCCCTGTGGCCTGAGGGTCCGGAAAAAGAACGGTCTCTGCGTAGTCCCAAATTAGCTTCCTGCTGGAGGTTGGCCCAGCTAGTCTCCACCCTGGCTGCAGCATCGGCCAGCTCTCGAAGTGTAGAGAAAATCATCGCAGAGAAGGTCACCATGGCTCTGATATCCCCTCTCAGACCCCGCTCAAAACTGCGGCACCTGTCTACCTCTGTCCGCACATAGACCTCCGCAAACCTGGACGATCTCTGGAACCGCTGCTCATACTACGCAACAGTCGAGTTTCCCTGCTAGAGTTGCAAGAACTCAATCTCTCTCGCCTCACAGAAGGCACGGTGATAGTACTGGTCTAAGAATCGGCTCTTGAACTCTTCCAAAGTCACAACCAGAGCATCCCAGCCCAATAAATCCAGAGTATACCACCACTCATGGGCCTCACCATCAAGCAAAAAGGTTCTGCTCAAGCGGACAGAACATCACTAGGAATATCTTCTCTAGCCTCAAAATCCAACGGTGAGCCATCTCAGGATCAGTCTCACCACTAAACACCATGGCACCCAGGTGACGTGCCAGTCCAATCAAAGAACTCCCAGCACTCGAACCTCCTGAGTCTCCAGCGAGACCCATCTCAGGTGGTGTAAACAAGGCCGCTCGTCTCGAGGGCATACTGAACTGTTAAGAGGCATAAATAATAAGATTAGTACGGCAAAATACGTGTGTCAATGTACCATGCACAGACCGCTAACATAACGCTCGGCTCTGATACGAACTTGACAGGACTCGCCCATTTTTCCCCTGGGGACCACCGGGGGAAGGCTTGCTCCCATCTGACAATAACTCAAAATACCACAAATACCCTTCCAAGGGTTTTATTACACAAATACCCCTACTGGGGGTTCTAGATACACACTGGTGTGTTTAAAACAACCAAATGTCAGACAAGGCAAAAGAGCATTATGTTCGTACTAATACAATAAAAAATGACACCTATCCCTCAGGGTGGTCAAAACGCAACGATGATATTTATGCCTCGGCCCCGAAGTCGATGCCCGCCTCGGTTTCCTCTCCTGGAGCGTCAAGAAAATAGTTAAAATGTGAGTGAACAAAAAATAAAGCAGTTATAAATTCATTTGAACATATATATATATATTGTGACCCTCCATTTTTGTAAACATGCATGCATTCAGGAGAAAACGTATAAACACATTCAACTGTAAAAACATGTAACATATTTATACATATATGTATATCTATACATAAATACATCCGTGCATGTGCAACCACAAATCACTTGTAACCATATATCCACATAAGCCTTCCTTGGCATACTAAACGGCAACTCGGGGCACACAACCCCTAGGGAACATATCCCCACAACCCCTAGGGAACATATCCCTACAATAATCTCACTCCGAGTCTACACCCCAGGATCTACGACGTCTGGGATGACCTAGGTTTGTACCCTATCCGTCTAACTCTTGGAACGTGCTCCCCCTTGGAGTCGCTCGTCCCTGGTAGTATATCGTGGCTCACTCCAGGATCTACGATGTCTGAAGGAGACCAATCTGCATAGTTAGAAGGGTATATACATATACGTACAAAAACATTTGAAATTCATCTTCTCAAACCATGTCAAAACCTTTACCCAGAATTTCTTTATAAAACAAACCTTTGGACCAAATGTCCCAAATCACTAGCTCATCCATTTAGTTCACAAATCATTTAGAAACACCGTTGACTCCCCCAAATCCGAGCTAACGGTCATCAAATGGGTCTCAAACACGATACGACCATTTTCACGTAAATCCGTGCATTTCCCGAAATCCGTAATTCAATCATCAAATTTCACAATCATAAAACATTTAGTGTAAAACAATTTAGAAAATAAGTAAAACAGTTATGCATGCATTTCATTTATAAAATCAACAATCCACTCACTGCCATTCCTTGCTGCGCTAACGAGCCAACTACACCTGTCCTGAAGCTAAACAAAATATCTGGACCTGCCCAAATACCCTTAAGGGTCATTAATTGACTATACTAGATCTAGCATCGAACTCTAGAACAAAACGAACTCAGGATCGCGCTCCAAAAATGTTTCCCGAGGCTTCCAACCTCACTTTGACCTACTTAACGATCTCAGATCAACACGAAACTACCACCATTGGATCCGGAACGTCGAAGCCTTAAGAATTGGTATCGAAACTGCCTCGACATTTTTGCCCACGCACGTGGTCAATGGTGCTGGTCAAAGTCAATGCTCAATGTTGCTGATGTCAGCATGACGTCATCTGACAATGTCAGTCTAACAGGTGTCAGATTCTAACAGGTGCCACGTGTCAATATCCAATTGGTCAACGTCACTGAAATTTTAGTGACACATGGCAGCCTCTGATTAGGCCACGTCACTGACATGTTAGTGCTGACTGTGCACTGACATGTGATACGTGTCTTCGTCTGAGTGGTCCACGTTTCTGACAGTCTGACAGATATGACGTCAGCCGATGACGTCATCATCCCTGACCTCGCGAAAGGTTTGTAAATTGGGTCGCCGAGACTAGCGAACCCGACCCAACTAATACTCCCTCATTTTTGACCCGTTTCAAAAACTGTTGCTACCAAAATGATCGTCTAGACGTTTAGCTTGGATCTAATGGTTCAAAACTGAGAAATTGGGATGGAATTGATACCTGGGAGCTGCTACAGTGGACCCCTATTTTTCTTCAATCTTTTTCGGTCGATTCACTTGCAGTCGAGCTTGGTTTTGAGTTCTAATCGCTGCGTATGAACCTAAGCATCACAGAGAAACCCTCAATTCCTTCAAACATAGCTCCTAACACGAAATCAAAATTTGACTCGTGGATTGAAGTTCGGGTTTTTTTTACCTGAATATTTCCCCTTGCCGTTCACGGTGGTCCTCCACCCTTCAGTCTCTCTTCTACTCTCCTAGGTGCTCACAAAAGTGACCAAAACAGGTCCTAAACACAGAGAAATGGATTGTTGGTTGGGAGTGTTTGTGAGATCGATTTCAGTCTGTTGCACGATAAGGAAATAGGAAGAAAATCGACTTCCTATCTTTTGGGTAAACAGGCCAATTGGATGAGTGACATTTGTCACTCATCTGATTGGTCCAAGGGATCAGTCACCAATTCCAAGATGCCACTTGGCGTAAATCTCCATAACTCGAAACTAATGCTCTCTCAAATTCTGTGACCCATATCCTTCACTCCGGTTGTCCAAATTAGGCGTGCCGCCTGTCTATGAACTCAGGGCGACACGATCTATGTAACAGTCAAAGGTTCAAAGTCGTACGACGCTTTGGGTAAAAAGTCAACATTTTGCTTTGACCAGGGGTAAAATGGTCATTTTACAGATAATTTCCATTAATTAAAATAATATCGAAAATTCAGGTCGTTACATGTCAAGCTAACGTCAACAGGTGACGTCAGCATTGACTGGCGTTGACTTGTGTTGACCAGACTTTGACATGTGTGTCAGTGTGTGGGCACGCTTTTCGAGGTCATATTTGTCTTGTTTGAAAGGTTTGGGCGTTCTGAATCTAATGATGGTGGTTTCAGGTCGATTGGAGATTATTTGGTTGGTGTTTTGGAAGTTTTTCTCCTCAAGAAGCGTGTTTGGGACACGTTTTCAATTTTGGGGTTTGTGAGGGTTTATTGTATGAACTCATATTGATTGTTAGTGACCCTCGAGTATGACTTTGACAGGTTCAGATGTCCCGAAGGCTTCGGATTGGCTTATGGCACGTGTTTTGAGCGAGCGACGGTACGTGTGAGTGGTCTTTTGTTTTCTTAACTCTATGCATGCATTTTTACAAGGTTTTTATTGATTTATAATTAGAATTGCTTAATGGTTGGTTACGTATGATTCTCTTGATTTAGTTGCAGTTTTTATGAATATTTAAGAAAAATGATATTAAAAGGTTTTGAGAGGAAATTGGGTTTATTAAACCTTGAATCCTCAGTGAGTTATAGGGAATGGATTTATACTTGTGATGTCATGTTTATATGATTTTGACGGTGTTTGCTAAAATCAGATTTGACATGATTTTATGACTAGGTTTGATGTGACTTTGATATGATGTGACTGTGATATGATATGGCTGTGAATATATGATGATGTGACTGTGTTATGATGGTGATGATTGTGATGATGTGAGATGTGATTGATGACCCACTCGAGATGCCGATTGTGATAGATAGTCTCGGACGTCGATCCTCGGGCTCCGTCATTCCTGAGACTAGCACCGTTCCTCATACGTCAAGTTTAGGATTCTGTCTTTCCTGAGTAATATTAGCCTATCAGTAGTGCACCTTGATACGATGATTCAACAATAGACATCGAGGTTGATTTGATATGTTGGTGCGTGCATTGTGACTGATATGGCTACGTCTTGGTATGTTACATTGTGTTGGTACATGACATGAGTTTTAAATAGACAGGCTTTTAGTAAGTCTACATATTTTGAAGTTCCTAGTTTTCTAGTTACTGCACGTATTTTGAGATTCATGTTTTATTTGTAAATTCGATGCATATATAGCTTTATTAATCGGAGGGTTTAATGACTGATTTCAAAAAAGAGTTTTTTTTTTTCAAACCTTTGTTTTCTCCACTCCACTTTTTATTGGTTTTGGTACCCTTCAAGCTGATAGCGAACGCGGGTTGTGTGAAGGCTGAGGCATCACGTAGATTTGGGTACTCTAGATGTCTTGTTTAGAATGTAACTCTATCCCTTCTTTAACACGTGGTAAGTATATATACTTAAATCTCGAGGGTATTTTAGTGATTTTGCATGACATGTCGGACGAGAGCAGGTCATTCTACGCTAATCGATGAGGATTACGTGGAGGGCCCTGGCATTAACTGATTGGAGAAAGTTTTGGGTATCGAAGATTTGAAGGAGAAATTACTTAATTTTTTCTAAACATGTACTTTGATGTTTGTTGAAGCACAAAATGTGTCAACTTAGGGAGCGAATGTTATTTTGCCACGTGCTTTCAAAAAGACCTGAAAGAGAGGGAATTTGTTGGTCGATTATAGTATAGGCATCGGTGTGGTACCAGCCCAAAGGTACTTCGATGCCAAGTCAGTAGTCGGTCTTATTAGGATTTGCTTGTCTGAGTGGGCCTGGGCCCTTTGGGCTTGTGTTGGGTAGAGGTACTGGGTTCTCGGGTCGATCTGGGCCCGACATACCGACTGACAGAGGTTGGTCCTCTAGAGTCGGCTGGTGGCATGGTGCTAGTAGAGGATTAGACTTCTAAGGTCGATCTGGGCTGATGTATTTGGTAGGGGATTGGGCCTCCTGGTCAGCTTGGGTTCGTTGGTCGGTCTGGGCCGATATGGTGTGGATAATGTTTATTTTTTTTTTGGTTGTATTTTGAGGCACACTTACTTAGCTAGCTAGATAGTTAGACTTGGTGTACTTGATGTTAAATGTATTTTCGAGTCCTCATAAATATTAGAGGATTTAATATATAAAATCACATTTCATAAATTTGTTTCAAAGAATTAGACTCCTTTTATTTGATTAAAAATAATTTATGTATGTTAATTGATAACATGTTATAATTGTTGTGTCAAATAAAGATAAATAATGTTGTATTTTAGATGACAGTTTTTGTAAAAAATTGTTGTATGATGACATATTCGACGACAATTTTCTGATGATATATTAGACGACAGTTTTTGTAAAAAACTGGCGTTTGATGATATATTAGATAGTTTTTAGAAAAACTGTCATCCGATGAAATCTTAGATAACAGTAAAAAATTGTCATCTGATTGTATTCAAATACATGACACTTACATAGCTGACACTTATTTTTATTTTCAGATGACAGTGTTTCACTGTCATCTATGACCAAAAATGTCATAGCGAATGGATAACTTGCTTCTTAAACTTATACAGAATGACATCTTTATCTCTAAACTCAGCTCCATAGTCGTTCTTTAGTGGGCCATGCATAAGATACTTCATCAATTAACCAGAGCTAGAACGGAGAATGTATGAGATGGAATTGGCTGAAACATTTTCAAGAGTTCAAAGTACTTAAATGCAAATTTTAAGGGTGCATAATAACTCTGAAATTTAATGTAGAACACAGCGTTCTAATATATTAAGATTATGTATGCAATATGGAATTATGAAGGAACATCAACATATAAAGTAAAAAGAGTTGAAAAATGAGATAACTAAAGCACCTATGAAGTTGGTGGAGCCATGATAAATCCCTCTTAATTGAGTCAAGTTGCCAATTTTTGGGTATGGCTCCATTGAAATTGTTGTTACCAAATACCAATAGGAAAAGCAGTTTGCATTGCCATAGCTTGGAAGGAAATGGACCGTCAAACTGGTTGTGGCCTCAAATTAGCTGTTGGATCATGGGAAGATGCTCACACAAGTTGTTTGGAATGCCACCACTCAAATTATTTCTGGCGAGAGCCAGAGTGTTCAAAGAAGACATGTTGAAGACAGTCATAGGAACATGCCCTTGCAGAGCATTCTTCTGCACAAGCAGCTCTTCCAGCTACTTTAAATTTCCTATCTCCTTCGGAATTTCTAATCAAAAAAATTAAACCAATATAAGTGTATCAACCTCATGAACATCGATCGATCAACTAGTTACATAGTGCATACCTTTGAAATTGTTGTCAGCAAGGTATATGTCTCTCAACATGGTTAAGTTCTCTATTTCTCTTGGTATGCTATCTGTTATGTGTGGCAACAATGCAATGAATGTAAAGAATAATTAAAAAGAAAAAAATTGTTGAAGAATATAAATTCCACACTGAGAACTAGAGAAAATAAATCAAATATATGACTAATTACACTCTAATGCTTAGTTTTATATTAAATTTCTGAGTTACACTTAATTTTCTATTTTCTATTTAATTAACTACCTTGAACTTTTTAAAAAATTTCAGTCTTGTCTGAACTGTATTCTCTCCTATAGAATTTTCGTTAACCGATAACATGGTGCATGTGGCCACCAAAATGAAACTGAAATCATTTTAGCCAAAATTACTCAATTAATCATTGGTTATTTCTTGTCCAACATATCATAGGAGATGTTAGGTGGGAGATAACTAGAGGCAGAGACAATGTGAGTCCAGAGGGGTTTTGGGCCCTTTTTGCCAACATATAATATTAAAAATGTAATATATTTTTGGCAAAAAATTATAAATTATATTATACTTTGTTTAACTAAGTACTGAATTGATTATAGTTCCAAAAAAAAAAATTCATTTGTAATTCGTTTAATTTCATTAAAACAATAATTTTTTTAATAAAATCGATCAATTTCTTAATTATTACACTTCTGAAGTTTGTGTTTATGGTTTTTTTTTCAATCCTAATTTTTCTTCATAAATGTTTGGATTTAAATTAGTTAATATACCTTTCAATTATAAAAAAATCAAAAAAGAAAATGAAGTACAAAATAACATCGATTTTAAAAAATATGAACCCATAGAGAATAATTATTTAATAAATCAATAATATGTTAAGGTTTTTTGGATGTTTATCTAGTTCGATACTATTAGGTTAATTCGAAAATTTTGGATATAAGCCCTCCCCCAACCCTTCAAATCAAGTACTAAATAACATTGATAGAACACATCGAGAATAACTATCTAATGAATCAGTAATATGTTATGATTCATATTATGATTTTTGGATGTTTATTGAGGTTCGTTCTATTGAGTTGATTTGAAATTTTTCAATGTAAACCACCCCCTCCAAGATAAATCTTGGCTATGCACCACCACCAACCCAACCCCACCCGACCACCACCTCCAAGATAAATCTTGGCTATGCACCACCACCAACCCAACCCCACCCGACCACCCCCTCCAAGATAAATCTTGGCTATGAATCAGTAATGGGTAAATGTTTTTTAAGAGTTCAAGATATTTAAGTGCAAAAATTGAAAGGTTATGTATAAGTACCAATTTTGGTGAAAATAGACGGTACGAAAGTGTAATGCATTGATGCAGTGAGGCATTTTGTACCTGGTAGCTGGTTGTATCTCAAACTAATTACTTGCAATGCAGACAAGTTGAAGATAACAGAGGGTACTGAACCAGAAAACTTATTACCATACAAATTGAACGTTTGAAGTTTGGATAAGGACCCAAACTACGAAGGAATGGTGCCCATAAAGTAGTTGTATTTGAAGCTAATCAACTTCAATCGATGCAAATGGGCCAATTCTTGGGGCAAGGTACCATGGAAGCTGTTATTTGTGAAGTCAGGGTAAATGAGAAAGGAGAGGTTGCCTAGGTGGGGAGGCATGGTGCTAGAGAGACCTGTGTAGGAGAGGTTCAAGGCCGCGACACAAAGGTGTCTTGCGGTGTAAGTAACACTAACCCAATATCAGAAATTAGAGGTTGGATTCATGGACCAGTTGGTGGTGAGAATGCTTTGAGGATCAATAATGATGTGGGATTCTAGAGCAAAAAGGGCAGATTGGTCATTTGTGCTGATATTAGTAATTGGTTTCTGCTACTGCTACTGCTACTGCTACTTCAAAACAGACCAACAAAAGCAAAGTTGTCCACACGATGAGAAGATGAAAAGTTGTCTTCTCCTCGGTCAATTTTGCGTATGGTTGGAGTTTCATGTTTTCTTCAATTAACACGCCTTGGTTAGTTGTTGGACGAAAGGACCCACTGAACCAAGATCATTAACTAATATTAATCTAATCATGAAGAAAATGATAATATAATAAGAAAGAACTGTCTTTTTTTGTATACTTTTCCTGATCAAGCTCGTTGATTATATATTTATGAGTAGGAGTAAAAGGACAAACTTTCAAGTTCATCGATTTATTTTAGGTTCAATGAGAGGGCCCTCCCAAAAAACTACATTGAAAACCATACCAGTCCTGTTTTCGTATGAAAACTAATTGACATTCCAAAAATACCCAAAGACTTTGACACCTAACCTAAAACTCCTTCAGACAAGGACATATAACCAAAAAAAAATTCGCTCTCCAAGGGTCACCGCCCACACCAACCCATGAACCCTAGAGGTAAGGTAAACCCAACTTGATAACCCTAAACTCAATCGTAACCCATGGCAATATTAGTATTTCAATTTGCTAGTAACTACCATGACTATCACTTATGACTAGCTAGAAACTCATTGGCTCTGCTGATTCCGTCTAAGTCCCCAACTGATATCCCAACTCACACTAGAGTCCCAATTCGCCATCTTGACTCACTTAGAGTCCTAATCTGGTAGACCGACTCGTCTGGAGTGTACCTCAGAATCGTCTCTCATGATATCCAGATCTAGTGGTAGATTATAGTCATTTCGGAGTATAACTATGAGTCAACACTCACCAACAATACAACCAACCACCATAAACAAGAGAGCTGTAATACTCGGTTTGGAAGTAAGAATGGTGAGTAAGGCTCGTGAACTTAGAAAGAATGGTTAGCAATACTCATGAGCTTGGAAAGGCAAGATCGGTGAACAATCCCACATCGCTCGGGGAGAGAAAGGTGAAGTGTCTTATGTGTGGGCATGTATCTATCTAACACAAGGCCTTTTGGGAGCTCACTGGCTTTGGATTCCTTTGGAACTCCAAAGTTAAGCGAGTTGAAGCTGGTGCAATCCCAGGATAGGTCACCTACTAGGAAGTTTCACGTGAGCTCCCAAAAACAAAGCCGTGAGGACTGGGCCCAAATCAGACAATATTGTGCTAGATGGGACAGGTCCTGACAGAATGGTATCAGAGTTGGACCCCGACCGGAAATGTACCAGCGAGAACGCTGGGTCCCAAGGGGGGTAGTTTGTAATACCTGGTCTTGAAAGCAAGAACGGTGAGGAAAACCTGTGAGCTTGAGAAGTAAGAACAGCGAGCAAGACTTTTGAGCTTGGAAAGGCAAGATCGGTGAACAATCCCACATCGCTCGAGGAGGGAAAGGTGAAGTGACTTATATGTGTGGGCACGTATCTATCTAACACAAGGCCTTTTGAGAGTTCACTGACTTTGGATTTCTTGGGAATTCCAAAGTTAAGCTAGTTGAAGCTGGTGCAATCCCAAGATGGGTGATCTACTGGGAAGTTGCGCATGAGCTCCCGAAAACAAAACTGTGAGGGCTGGGCCCAAAGCAGACAATATTGTGCTAGATGGTCCGGGTCCTAACAAGAGTTCCTAACCCATGGAACTCTTAAATTCACAGTTACTCATCTCCCTTAACACGCGAACCAAAACCCTCCTGAACTAACTCAAAAGGATTTGGAATTACTCAAACAAGACTCTAAACAAACACAAATCACTTCAAAACCATCATAAGTAGATTCAAAAGGTTGACAATTAGGGTGTACATGTCGTCGTGGGCTGAAAAATGGTCCCACCCATCGCCATTCTTTGACGAAAGGCTGACAGACCTTCCATGCACTATCACGCATGTCCACGCGCCGATGAATGGTTGTATGCATGCCTATGTGCTTTTTTGTGGTACCCACGCTTCTAACATGATGCCTTGGTGTCAATGATGTGGTGCCCATGTGTTGCTGACGTGGTGCCCACATGTCGTTGATCTCATTCCCACGTGTTACTAACGAGGTTTCCACGTGGCGCTAGCGTGTCATTCTGACATCATTCGTACCTCATCTTGATGTCACTATCACATCATGATGAAATCACGTTAACGTCACGCTCACATCACTGAAAAACTTGGCTGGCTACCAGGGAAGGCGACTAGCGCCGTTGTTGGCACTGTCGTCTGGTGCGTCCCAGACTAGCTAGAAACCACCATTTTTGACCGAAACTTCAAGCTTTCCTAACTCTTTCAATGCTCAACCATTTTCGAAGATCATGTCAATTCATTTACTCTTCGTGAGGTATCCAAATCTAAATCCACATTTGAGAGATTGTACTTGGTTTGGCCGTAAATCCATTGACAATTTTCGAGTCTAAAACCTTCCTCGGTCTACCATCCCTGATGGTGCTCCAACCTTAATTCTTAAACTAAAACACTCATGAGGCCATGGGGATTCTATTTTTGGCCTTAATTTGGTCTAATTCGACCCAAAATGGGATCGATGAGAGTGAGAGTGTACGGTGGTCTGTAACGACCCGTCCCGAATTTCGGGATTAGATTAGTGACTAATCTCGATTAGTGAGGTTGAACGGTGCTTCGTAGGGCGGAATCGAACAAAATATGCAAAATGACCGTTTTGCCCCTAGTCGTGGGCAAAATGTTGACTTTTTGATCGGACGGTCAAACGGACTTTGACTGACGACCGTGACGTAGTTCAGGACGTCACGAGTTCATAGACAGGCGGCACGTTCGATACCGACATCCGAGGAGAAAGTTATGATGTTCGGAAGTTGAGGGGCATTTTGGTAATTTTGGTCAATTGGGGTCAATTGTTGACTTTTTGACCGGGAGGTCCGATGGACGAGGGCCAAGGACCATTACGTAGGTATCGTCGATACGAATCCAACGACAGGCGGCATGCCGAAATCGGAGATTCGACGACTAAGTTATGGTCAAGGAAACGAACTAACGAACCGAGGCTCCGATTAAAATAATAATATAATAATAAATAGTAACCGATGACTGTGCGCATCCGGATGAGTGACAAGTGTCACCCATCCCTTGTTTCCAGCTCCATGTTTCCCTCCCAACACCATCATCACCCCTAAGCATCATGTTCTCCATCATTCCCCTTCTTTTTCTTTGTTTTTTCTTCAAACCGTGCACAAATTGGGGGAGGATTGAACTGGGAGAATTGGCTCCCTTCCTTAGCCGTTCCTGAGAGAAAATTGAATGTTGAGAGAGACTGAATTGGCTGGGAAACACGAGAGGCAGAGAGGATGCTGGGAAATCGAAAATTGATTTTAAGAAAATTGAGGGGAAAATTCGAATACTGAGTGTTAGGCCGTGAGGATCGAAATTGAGCTCACATTCAGCTTCTTGGGATCACAACGATCAGAATCGTCGAAAGAACGAAGGAAATTGGCAACGTTTTGGCTCTGAACACACTTGGTGACAGAGGAGGAAATTCGACCTTGAGTCGTGGAGTTTGAGGCTTCGAATGATTCAATTGAGGTGGGGAAACTACTTCTCATGATCCCACGATGCTTCTGGAAGGATCAATTGAAGGAAACCGGTTGAGATCGATGAAGCTCCATGGTTGCACAGTGTACGGCAAGCATCGGGATGGCACCTTTTGAGGCACTGTATGGTCGACAGTGCAGGACACCTATCTGCTGGACGGAGGTAGGAGAGCGAGCGGCTGTAGGGCCGGAATTGATGGACTTAACCATGTTGATCTAAGATAGTTTTTGATGGGTCAGTTTAGGGCCGATTGCCTCGGGAAACGTGTTGGACGGCTTCCCCGAGCCGGGTTCTATTTCGGACTTTGTGGTTAAACGTTTAAGACTTGTAGTGACACTTACATGTGATTTGGACTCACAGGAATTGTACGATAATCCCGGTACAAGTTCGTACGCGCAGGTTCACCGCGGGATCGTACAGTGAGTGGGCCATTTTCTTAAACCCTTGCGTGCATAAATGTTTTCTGATTTATTATACTTATTCACATGCTAAAAACAATAATGGTTTTGATGATATGGAAAATATGGTTATGGCACGTTTCACGGTATTTGGGCTTGAGACCCGTCCGATGAAACTTAATGATTGGTTCGGATTCTATCTATGTATATATATGCTTGCATGTGGATATCAATAAAATGTATTTGGTACTGCACTGTATAGATCCATTCATATGATACTGTCTCCTCCGGATGAGGTACCCCGGAGAGGTCACGGACGTCTAGAACGTCCAGCGTCTATGACGCTAAGCATCGGGGATGCTGTACCCGAACGGGGTTCGGGGATTGAACTCGGAATTGAGACCCGAGTGGCACGCGTAGCCTTGTGATTGTGACCTTATTGGACGTCAGGGACGTCAGACATCATGGACGTCAGACATCAGGGATGTCGGGATTGGAGTGTATAGTGCAGCAACTAAAATTATACTTATGGTTTTATTACATGCCTTATGGTTCATATTATATGACTTATGATTTTAAATACGGTTGCATGCATGTTTGGAAAACGGAGGGGTAAATTATATGTTTTACTTATCAAATGGTTTTATAAACTTGAGTTCGGTCCATTCACCCTTAATGTTTTTGGTAACCCCTCCAGGTCGTGATACTGAGGTAGAGGAGGAACCTGAGGCTGAGGCATAGATCTACTTTTGCGTTTCTGAACCCCTGCTGGGTGGTGTACCCGCAGGTTTATGTTAGAGTCGTGCTCGCAACTTGTAATTTTGGATTTCATCCCTTGTCTGACATCTGTTTAATTCGGATTTGATGTATGACTTTAATTGATTATTTATGCATTTGAGGTTTTGAGGTCAAAATTGGTATGAATTATTGGGTGTCAGACGGGAGCAGGGCACGTCCCCTTGTGGTCCCTGTGGGAATTGAGTTGGGGGAAATGCTTAACGGAGTCCACTGATGCTTATAGTTGAATCAATTTAAGGAAATCGATCGAAATTGAAGGAATTCCATGAACGAACAGTAACCTGGGTGTTCTTCGTGTTCATCGTGGAATCGATGGAAACTGGGTAAGTGATCGTGTAATTGAGTTTACAGATCTTAAATTAAACTTAAAACGAAACTAACTGAATGATTAATTGAAGGAATTAAAGCTGAATTGATGGACATTGAACCGGGTTGTATCGCGGGCAAATTGGACCCGTTTACCAGAGATACGGGTTAGATGGTGACACTGTAGCAGGCGCGTGAGTTTCACGCGCAGCCACTCACGGCGGCGCGTGACGGCGCGTGGACACGAATCTCGAGGTGAGGTCAACATGACTTCTGTCCTATTTAATGTAACGAACATTTTGGGATTGGTTTCGTGTCGATCGGACACCGTCTCGATATTGTTCGGGATATCCGAAGGTTTTAAATCAAGTTTAAAAATAGTTAAAAATTCGGGAAAATTACGGGACTTTGATAGGATGTTAATGATGAGGTTAGTAACCCTCTAATGTAATTTGGACAGGATTGGGAGTCCCGGTGATAGTGGTGTGGCCCGGGAAGGCCGGTGGCACGCGTATCGAGGCATACCGTTAAAACGGTCTGTGAGTGGATTTTGGTTTTATAAATTCTATGCATGCTTAAATGTTTTATATGGATTATGGTTGTGATTGTATGATGTTGATTTGGTTGTTGGTAAATTGTACGGTTTCACGTATTTCGAGGCGATTTACGTGCTTGCACGTAAATCGAGATTTTCCGATTTTAAATGGATTTTCCATATTTATGACTTGGATATAATATGATGAAATGGTTTTGAAATTGGAAATATGAACTCGGGCTTGAGGCCCACTTGTTTTGGAAATTTCGGACTTGGAGTCCATTTGAGTACGTAATCGGGCCGGGGGCCCAGTTGGTTAATGAAATCGGGCCAGGGGCCTAGTTGATATGAAATCGGGCTGAGACCCATTTGAGTTATGTTATCGGGCCAGGGGCCCAGTTGATTTACGAATTCAGGCCGTGGGCCCAGTGGGTTTATAAGTCGGGCTGCGGGCCCAGTTGGTTTACAAATCGGGCCGTGGGCCCAGTGGTTCATAAAATCGGGCATGAGGCCCAGTTGGATTATAAATGTGATTTCGGGTCAGGGACCCTAAATGGAGTTACATGGTTTTATGGAAATTTCGGGCAGGGCCCAATTGTAATGATGTGATAAAAGGATTTAATAAAACTGTTTTCCATATACCATCTGGATACAAGGATATATGATGGTCTCCTCCAGATGTCTGGGACACTGGGGAAGTCACGGTGCATTGCCTGCGAGGGGTCATTATACGGAGCAGTCGGACCGTATGATGAGTCAGGAGCAGGATTGATATGATTGACGTCAGGGACGTCAGACATCCGGGATGTCAGATATATGGACCCGGAGAGACCCCGGACGGCACGCGTAGCTTATGAAACCGTGAGATATGACGTCAGGGACGTCTAGCGTCTGGGACGCTAAGCATCTGGGATGCTGGTGATGGTAATGGTAAAATATGGATTAATGGATCTATGAAATGGCTTTTCGGTTGGATATGTGTTATGTGGTAAAAATGGATTATTGGTTATGAAATGGTATGTCGGGTCGGGGACCCTAAATGGTTTTGGATTTTTGGATTTGTATTTATGGCTTTGGGCGGTGGCCCACATGGTTGTTTATGTATGGTTGTGGTATTCCACTGTTTTGGGCAGAGTTCCCACACTTGGTTTTTGGTTAACGGGTTTTAGGCTAAGGCCCTAATGGCTCGGTTGAGCAAACGTTTTGGTTACTGGTTTTCGTGGCATGCATACGTTTTTATTGGAGGGCATAAATGTCTTATAAATGTATTTGATAAACTTATTGGTTTTTGTCCACTCACAGCTTTTGGTTTTAATGCCCTTCAGGTTGATTACGGATGCGATTGCAGAAGAGACTGGGACATTGCACACCTCCTCCATTGATCCTTGCGCACTCTGGATGCCCCGTTTGGGCAGTGGCTCTTGGTTATCCCTAGTCTGACACCCCTTGTTGTACGGGAGCAGGGCACATTCCACGGTAATCCCGGGGGGATTGGGATGGGTCCTGTCATGGTCGCACTACGAAGTGAGAGAAACTAAAAAATATCTAAACAATTGTGAAGAAGGAGAGTGTGGCAACCAATTTATACCCTGAACTTTTCAAAATTACCATTATACCCTTATTGTTTGAAATCCGTAACTTTTGTCTACAAACTTTGATTCCGACGTGCCACCTGTCTATGAATGAGTGAGTTCGAAATCTACGTAACGGTTAAAGGAAAATGTCTAATAAATGTCTGCAAGGAAAAGTTAACTAACAGACCCCTTTGAAATCGAGAGTAAAATAATGCTTTTCTAAAGGCAGTCCCAAATGGACCCTAATTTTTTTGCGAGTCATTAAATTGAAAACTCAGAATTAATTTATTATGATTGGCTAATAATGTTGTTGGTGTGGCAGCGGATTGCAGGATGGAATGCGAGCTTGGCCAACATCCAATTAAGTTGGCTCACATTGGAAATCTTTTCAATGCATGTGCGTAATACCAATTGTCACCACCCGACTCCCTAACACAATATTGTCCGCTTTAGGCCCTCGCCCTCATGGTTTTGTTTATGGGAACTCATGTGCAACTTACCAGCATCTTGGGATTGCTCCAGCTCAATCTCGCTTTACTTTTGAGTTCCAACCAAACCCAAAGTCAGTGAGCTCCCAAAAGGCGTCGTTGCTAGGAAGATATCGTCCACACATATAAGGCACTTCACCTTTCCCTCCTCAATTGTTGGGGGATTTCTCACCGAGCTTGCTTCCAAGCTTACTGGTCTTGCTCGTTGTTCTTGTTTCCCAAGCTCACGGGTCTTGCTCATCGATCTTACTTCCCAAGCTCACGGGTCTTACAATCCACCCACCTTGGGGCCCACCGTCCTCGCTGGCACACTTCTAGTCGGGGTCCAGCTCTGATACCATGTTGTCACGACCCGATCCCCTAGCAGGATATTATCCGCTTTGAGCCCATACCTTCTTGGTTTTGTTTCTAGTAACTCACGTGTAACTTCCCAATGAGTCACCCATCCTAGGATTGCTCTAGCGCAATCTCGCTTAACTTTGGAGTTCCAACCAAACCCAAAGACAATGAGCTCCCAAAAGCCCTCGCTGCTAGAAAGATATCGTCCACACATATAAGACACTTCACCTTTCTCTCCCCGAGCGATGTGGGATTGCTCGCCATTCTTTCTTCCAAGCTCACGGGTTTTGCTCACCGTTCTTGCTTCCCAAGCTCACGGGTCCTGCTCATCGGTCTTACTTCTCAAGCTCTCAGGTCTTACACCAGCTACTTTGACCCTTTTGACACTTATATTCTCCATATCAATAAAAAAAAAATTAATACTCATAAACAGTTTCATTCAAAAAATAATAATAATAATTACAAGTTTACAAGGAATATGCACCAAAAAAAGCAAGAAACTTAAGGTGCATTTACTAATAAGCTTATAAATAAAAGTTCAAAACTTAACCAGAATCTAGTAACCACTAAGATCCAAACAAATATTCAAGCCCACTAATACTCATGATTTTGATGTACATTACTAACACAAACATTATTACAAGTTGAAAAGTAAAACATTGATTCATAAAGATTTAGATTGTGTTGTTAATGAAAAAATCAAGTGGATTGAAGAATGCTTGTTCGATTCTTAAAGACAATAAAAAGGAGAAAATGATGCCAAGGTTGAAGCTTGAAATAAGGGTTTAACAAGGAATACTTTGATGCTTAAGTTAGTTTTAATTCAAAGGGATAAACTGACAAAACAAAAATATTAGTAATTAAAAGTATGAGCAAATGTGAGTCTATTATTTATACTAATTACCTAGGGTTTAATATGTATGATATAAATATTTATTATCATCTACTATAATATAATCCGCCCAATATAATATAGTCGGCATTTTAATCCGATCAAGTACCAAAAGCCCGACCACCTAGTCAGTCTATCCGATGGACAGATTAGTCTATCCGACTGAAATAATTAGTACAATACGACGTACCAAACGAATCCTTAAAGACAAAAATCCACCCCCGCCGCACACTGTTCAGCTCTTATCTTTCCTCTTAAACACTAAACCTCTCAGCTCTAATTTCTTTGCCTCTCTCCTTCACGATCTCCCTCTCTCTCAGCTCTAATCGTACATCACAAGCACCCAATCGCAATGTTTCTCTTCTCCAACTCTCTCTCAAATCTCTGACATGGGAGGATAAGCCGCGAGAGGTAGGAGCTGCAAGTAATAGGGTCCAATCGTGAAAGGTGGCTTTCGAATTCGATGATAAGGGTAGTGGGGCTGCTTCTAATCCGATGTTTCTCATAATTCTCACATCGCATTCGATTGCGCGCGGCTGAGGGACTTCAGATGTGGAAAGCTGGATTTGAAACTTCCAGATATGGTAATTATATCTCATTAATTTAATGTGATTTTTTCGGCATGATACTGACTCTTCTGTCTTTCTATTGTTTCGGTTAAGTGTTTTCTATTCTTAGCGTGTATTTTTTTGCATGTTAGCAAATAAAGCACGCTAAATCAATTACCAAAGTGATGTTCTATGGCAGAAGCAAGATAATCAATATGTTATACATTGTAAGAGTGTATGGAATTGTCATTTGAATTTTCACTTAAAGAAATCCACTTCATTACAATCTATCCAACAACTTTTTATTTTGTTGCAGATCTATGTTAATGTACTGATGATCAAATTACTTATACTAGAGTTCATCAGATTACCCAACAGTTTATATATGTCTGTTGATAGTTAAATTTTATATGCAATTATGAAATTGGTTTATTCATTATAACATTAGGTTTATTATTTATATATGATTTAAGTTTGTGGAGGATGTTATTCTGTTTGTAGTTATTTTGAGAAGAATTTGTTCAAAGCCTTCATTTTTCATTGATTTAGAATGGAGATGAGATGCGAGTAGATTTTTTTTGGAAGTTACTTTGTTAAAATAGTTTCATTGCTAGTTGGCCAACATAACCAATTGAAGCTTCCATGTTTTTTCACTATTGACTTAGTAAATTTGTTGTAAGTTCTTGCATGTTGGGGATTTTCTAGAAGTCGACTCATTGTGCAAAAAGACATTTTGTATCGTTAGCTACATTATTTTCTTACAAAAGGGTGTTTTGAAATTGTACAGATCACTAACAAGACGTCTAGGCTCAACACTATCTTTGAAGGAAAATGAGTCTATGAAGCCGACCAGCGACTGTGCACCCTCAAGGATTTATTTTAATATAATATTTTTTTTCTTCATATTTGTCCTTTTTTACTCGAAATTTAGCATTGAATTAATTATTTTTAAAAAACCTATTTGTGCCCTACCCAGATAGGCTTGTTTAGTCCAGCCTCTTAAGCCCATTAAAAGCCCGGCCTAATAAAGTCCTTGGGCTTTCATATATTTCATTAAGCCCGACTGGTCAACGCCTACCCATGAGTTACCCCAAATTCGGCACTGGTCCTATCCTTGGAGGGTTTACATTGGAGACCACAGGTAATTGAAGCTCAGCGATGCAACTAACCTTTTTTGGTCGTTCTACAACCAATTCAGGTGAGGAATCTCGATTTTGATATCATAGATGAATTGCTAGTGTTGCATAGGTATGAATTTAGGTTTGGAGTGTTGGATTTTGTTGAGAAATGAAGAAATGCGAACTGGGTCATGTTAGCTGAGTTGGGACCTGATTGCAGAGAACCAAGTTGACCCGCTGAAGGTTGAAGATGATTGATATGGTTAAACTACGCATTTAAATAAACTTGTAATTCAAGTATATGCTTATTTTAAAACCCTTTTTTTTGTCATTTTAGTATTGGTAAATAGGGATTATTCTTAACCGAGGAAATTAGGGAACATTAAATAATGGTTAGTGAAAAAGAATAATAAATAATCAAAGAAATAAAATAATAAATGAATTAAAGAATTAAAGGTTTAAAGATACATGTAGTCATATAAAATAATAATGATTTGAGAAAAGTGAAGTCATAAAAATACATGTAAAAACAATTATGAAAGTAATCCTACTCATACTTTAATCTTTGTACAAGTTACTTTCTTGAAACACACAACTTACCAACACTCTAGTATTTACAAATATTGAATCAATCAAAAATTTTTACCTTAATTATCTCAATTATCTTCATACATTTTTCAATATTATAAATGCACCAACAGCGGCCGATACTTACAATATGATTCACCTTACATTTTTTTTCTGAATTCGTTGATATCGGTCAACATTAAGTCTCTTCAATCCTATTCTAAGTGCATCGGCAGCGGATAAAACACATAGTATCAAATTGAAGTAAGCACTAAAATGTATGAAATAACTAAAATTCATGAAGTAAGACACATGGAAATTGTATTTAATACTTACAAATATTAGAAAGAAAATACCACACATATGTTGAACTATAAATATAACCAATAACAAAAAAAAAGTGAAGTAAATGGAGAGCAATTGTTACACTTTCAAAGTGGATGAAAACAATGGATTGTTATTCACATGGTTCTCCGACAGCGGACGAAACCTTGTGAAAATGGAAAAACAAACACGGGAATTTCGGAACTCTTAAAATTGCAATGAAAATATTTGTTTAAGTTTCTCTTAAGAAATGTTCAAAGTGTGCCTAAAAAAAAAGTCCCTAAACAATGAGAATGACCCCCTATTTATAGGGGAAGAGCCAAAAAATCTAAGAAAATAAATTGCAAATAAATTGAAAATTACAATTGAAAAAAATTAAAAAGTGAAATGATGAGCTTGGCTGATTTTGGGGGTGAAATCATGGTGAAAAACCTGACCCCTTTGGGTAGGTTTGATGCAGTGAGAGTAGGGCATGGAGGGCTGTATTTTGCCAGGTACAGCTGAGCTGGACTGAGGGAATTCGGTGGATCAGGCGGGGCAGGCAGAGTAGGTTTTGGCAGGCGCGCACTGACAAGGGGCATAAGGACTCGCGCGATAGGCGCTGGCAGGGGATGGGGCCTTTCGGTAGGCGCGCGTCGAAGGATGAGGACGAGCTCAATGGTCAGCGCTGTGCGAAGACCAGGCTGCTCGAGGATTGGGCCGCTGGGTTGCACGTCACTGGTTTGGGCTGGATGCTTTGCCGGTCGTCTGCTATTGGGCTGCATTAGTTGGGTTCGCAATTTTGGGCTGCATTAAGGGCTGCTGGGCTGGAATCAGTAGCCCTCTACCGAATTTCCTTGAGATTTTTGGTGGCCTCCAATGTTTTGATTATATCTTCTTCGTTATAACTCCGATTGAGACGATTTTTTCGCCAATATGCTCAAAATTCCAAGCTCTATTTACTTTTGCAAATTTCCCACAAAATATATTACTTTCTCCAATTGTTTGATATTTTTATATTAAAAGATAAGCATAAAGGGTATAAAATGATATAAAATAATGCTAAATTAAAGACCTATCAATGACTGATACATATGCACCATGTGCGGACGTGGATGGCTATTGCCTAGCCGTCCACCAGCGCGTAGGGGCGTGTGCTCGGATATGGATTCCCTAGATAACTAGGATGTCATAATGAACTAAAAAAAGTCAGGATATCTGGACGAAATTTTGGAATAGTCGGGATACCAATTTAGGGCTCAGAAGGAGCTAAGGTGTCAAGTGCCATGATTCGTCGGGTTAGTGGGTTGGTATGAGCGGTGACCCGAAGAGGAAAAATTATGTTTCGCTTGTAAACCAAGTTAATATTTCTGACATGGTCGGTATATCCCCTATTTGACAGGTTCTCTGGTTTTATGTGTGAAAATGCTAAAGGTAATTTCGATAAAGTGATTGAGTTTTTAGTCTGGAGCAGTACTGAGCACAATTATCAAAGCCTTTTCAAGGCAGGACCTATCAATTTGGCAGTAGAGCAAGCCAGGTAACCTTGTCCTAGGAAGTTCAAAAAAGTGTTTAGCAACGGACTGAGATTGTTCGAAAGCACGGTGAGGGGGCATTTTTTTTATTAATTGTGATGCATGCCTAATTAGATGTTTAAATGTTTTATTACGTAATTTTTATTGTAATAGTTTGAAGAAATGATTCTAAATGTGTTTTGCTGATTCTTTGGATTTAGAATATTTATTCAGGATTTTACTAGTTTCTAGACATGAATTTTAAGGTTTATGTGCAAACGGTATTTTTGGCTTAGCTACAGTTTGAAACTATTTTGACTTGTATTTGAGATAAGGATTTGGTTGATACCGAGTTAACAGGACCCGTCCTAAAATTGAACTAATCCTACTCCCCTCTAACAAACTCTTGTTAAACAATGGATCATATCAAGTTTCATTCGTACTTCTAAATTAACCAACATAAATTTCTCCTTACGGGATTTCCGCCTAATGTCCAACCTACTAATCCCGATCAGGAAAAAATATACTAACTTATCTCAAATTAACTCTACTTCTCTTTATCCCTTAATAATTACTATTATTATGTCACTTAGACCAGACTTACCATAATTCATCCCTTGATAAATCGTTAATTGTAGGATTAACTAAAATTAATTAAATAAAGCATATAATCTTCAAGGAGGCATAGCTTCTTCATACTATGTCAAATTGACTCCATTTGGACCAATACATTCAGAAGATAAAATAAAAAAAATTTCATGTTAACAGTTTTCCCACAAAATGCTTCACGTGCCGCCCAAAGTGGTTGAGAGTGAGAGCCACTTGCCAGCTACAGTGTTTTGAAAAACACTATTCATCATCGTTGTTGCTCGATTTCTCTGTAATTCAGGTCGTTCAACCCCACGACCCGACCTAGTTCTATTTCCTCAGTTTTTCACTCAATTTCATTCCAGTTTCGACCACTCTACTTTAAATCTAGCAAAAAATGGATCTATAACTTCAAAATACACAGAAACGTACCTAGAATCAATGCTTGAATTTCTCAAGTTCGGCCATGGCGTCGAAGAACCACCTTGAGCCCATTCACGTCGAAACCTTCAAATACTTGGCTTAGGGAGATTGTTTGGGCACACAGAGATGGTCACGACACTTGTTTTCAAGTTTCCACATCAAGAACATCCACTCGACAATCAACCTCCATTTTTTTCCGTCTCGGGTTCACACGCAGACTCCCAAGTCTGGGGTAGTTTGGCCTCTCGCAGCTCACCTCTGCTCCTTTGCTCTACCAACGACCCTTCTCTCTTTCATCTCTGGCCTCTCCTCATTTAGTTTCTCTCATTTCTCACTTTTGATCCTTTCATGGTTTTTCGGCCTTTTTTCCCCGACTCCCCCCTAACACCACAACACACACATATATATACTTACATAGAGCGGTGTTAAAAGGAAGGGAATTTTTCAAGGGAATTCTAGACTTTTCTTCACATGTTGTACATGTTGAATTACAAAATTACCAATTTACCCTTTTTGGCCAATTTTCCAAAATGCCCTTATACACTTTTGATCAGACACATACGTCCTCCGATTTTGGCGTACCTCCTGTCTATAAATTCGGAATCTCAAGACCTACTTAGCGGTCTTCTCGGAATTCTCAAAAGATGTCTATAGTAGAATGTCAACTATTTGATTGTTTAGGGGTAAAATAGTCATTTTTGTTTTATTTTTTTGAATATCCAGGGCGTTACAATCTCCCCTCCTTAAAAAATTTCTTCCTTGAAATTTCAGACTAACTCAAAGTTAGATACCTAGTCTGTAACACCCCGGAAATTCGAGGATTTTAATATTGTAATTTAATATATGAATTGACGTTTTTACCTTTGTGAATGGTATGACCAAATTCTTGACTTTTTGATTTGTGGGTCAAATGGACTTTGACCAATGACCATGACGTAGTTCGGGACGTCACGAGTCCATAGACAGGTGGCACGTCAAATTCGGACGCTCAGGGAGGAAGTTATGACTATCGGAAGTTCAGGGGCATTACCGTAATTTGGACTTTAGGGACGAAAATGTTGACTTTTCGTTTGGAAACTAATTTTCACTCGACCCAAGGACCGTTAGGTAGGTCTCGATGCCCTGAGTCCGTAGACAGGCGGCACGCCGAAATCGGGCTTCGTATGGCTGAGTTACGGGTCTAGAAAGTGAGGGGCATTTTGGTAATTATTGAACTAGGGGCATTTTGGTCATTTTGCCCTGGTTACTGTAGCAACCGCGGGGGACCATTGACGGCACCACCATGTGCGGTGGTTCAGTGTGCAATTGTTTATGCAATTGTGTGCTAGAAAGGAAGGGCTGTCTATTACTTTAGATCGTGGGCTGAACCATCCACCTGCACGGTCGAATTGATTAATGAGATTCGAAGCTTTTTCGGGGAACAAAGTTCAATGGACAGTGAGGCTTCCACGAGCCTCTAGGACGGCTTGAACTGTTTAAAACTGATTGAGAAGTGAATGAGCTTCACCCTGCGGTTGAAAGAACTGAAAATAGGGGAGGAACCAGAGAGAAACCATTTCGGGAAATTTTGGAGGGAAATCGGGTTTTCAATTTCTGGTGATTGTTGGACCAAACCAAAGCCTGGTTTAGTCTTCCGGGAGTATTTGGAACTTATCCACATCGAAATCGAAGGCCATCAGCCACGGGTGAGCTGGGACGGTGACTGCAGTTTTCAGAGAAATCACAGAGCTTGGGACGACAACCTTCAGGTACTTTCAGACACAATTGATCGTTCATTTTAGGTTGTTTTGATCCTATTATGCTGTCTGTGAAGTTAATTGGAAATTGAATTAGAAACCAGGAAGTTCTGGTGATTGACCCGATTGGTTGATCACGGGTCGATGGATCGATTGGGGACCTGTCGAGGTTGATTAATGTCTCAGAACTTAAATTGGAAGAATAATAAACATGTTAGGATCAAATTGGATTGAAATCGAGTAGGAATTGATGGGTAATCAACCGGGTCAAGCCGCGGGTGGCAGGCCCGTATTACAGACAAACGGGTGAAGGTGGTGACACTATAGCTACAGTGTCAGGTGCGTGACTTTCACGCACAGCCACTTTGGGCGGCGCGTGAGGGCGCGTTGGACCTTATCTCCGATCACGATCAACATGACTTTTGTTCCTCTCATCATTCTGAACATTTTTGATGAATTAACCATCTTGATCTGAGATAGTTTGGGAGGGTCAGTTTAGGGCCGGTTGTCTCGGGAAACGTGTTGGACGGTTCCCCCGAGCCGGTTTCTGTTTCGGACTTTTTGTTTAAATGGTTAAGACTTGTAATGACCCTTACGTGTGATTTGGACTGATAGGAATTGTACGATAATCCCGGTACAAGTTCGTACGCGCAGGTTCATCGCGGGATCGTACTATGAGTGGGCCCGATTTCATTAAACACTTTCATGCTTAAATGTTTTCCGATTTACTTATATGTTCACATGCTGGAATCAAGAAATGGTTTTGATGATATTGAAATTATGGTTATGGCACGTTTCACGGTATTTGGGTTTGAACCCCGTCTAATGAAACGTAACGATCGGTTCGGATTTTATCTATGTGTACATATATGTTTTGCATGTGGATATCAATAAAATGTATTTGGTACTGCACTGTATAGATTCATTCTTATGATACTGTCTCCTCCGGATGTGGTACCCCGGAGTGGTATGCGTAGCCTTGAGACTATGACCTTATTGGACGTCAGGGACGTCAGACATCGGGGATGTCAAGATCGGAGTGTATAGTGCAGTGGCAAAAATTATGTTTATGGTTTTATTATATGCCTTATGATACATATTATATGAATTATGGTTTTAAATTCTGATGCACGCACGTTTGGAAAATGGAGGGGTAAATTATATGTTTTACTTACTAAACGATTTTATAAACTTGAGTTTCGGCCCACTCACCCTTGATGTTTTGGTAACCCCTCCAGGTCGTGCTAATGAGGTAGTGGAGGAACCTGAGGCTGAGGTATAGATCTACTTCTGGGTACCTAAACCCCTGTTGGGTGGTTTACCCGCAGGTTGATTTTAGAGTCGTGCTCGCAACTTGTAATTTTGGATTTCATCCCTTGTCTGACATCTGTTTATTTCAGATTTGATGTAAACCTTTAATTTGAATATTTATGCATTTGAACGTTGAGGTTAAAATTGGTATGTTATTTGGGGTGGAGCAGGGCACGTCCCCATGTGGTCCCATGGGGATTGGGGCGGGTCCTGTCATAGTCTCATGCGCGAGTATGACTGACAGGACCCGCCCCGATCCCACAGGGACCACAAGGGGACGTGCCCTGCTCCCGTCTGACACCCAATAATTCATACCAATTTTAACCTCAAAACATCAAATGCATAAATAACCAAATTAAAGTTATACATCACATCCGAATTAAACAAATGTCAGACAAGGGATGAAATCCAAAATTACAAGTTGCGAGCACGACTCTAACATAAATCTGCGGGTACACCACCCAACAGGGATTCAGGTACGCAGAAGTAGATCTATGCCTCAGCCTTAGGTTCCTCCTCTACCTCAGTATCACGACATGGAGGGGTTACCAAAACATTAAGGGTGAGTGGACCGAAACTCAAGTTTATAAAATCATTTGATAAGTAAAACATATAATTTACCCCTCCGTTTTCCAAACATGCGTGCAACCGTATTTAAACCATCAATCATATAATATGAACCATAAGGCATATAATAAAACCATAAGTATAATTTTAGTTGCTGCACTATACACTCAAATCCCGACATCCCTGATGTCTGACGTCCCTGACGTCCAATAAGGTCACAATCACAAGGCTACGCGTGCCACTCGGGTCTCAATTCCGAGTTCAATCCCCGAACCCCGTTCGGGTACAGCATCCCCGATGCTTAGCGTCATAGACGCTGGACGTACTAGACGTCCGTGACCTCTCCGGGGTACCTCATCCGGAGGAGAAAATATAATATGAAAGGATCTATACAGTGCAGTACCAAATACATTTTATTGATATCCACATGCAAAGCATATATATACATAGATAAAATCCGAACCAATCATTAAGTTTCATCAGACGGGTCTCAAGCCCAAATACCGTGAAACGTGCCATAACCATATTTTCCATATCATCAAAACCATTATTGTTTTTAGCATGTGAATAAGTATAATAAACCAAAAAACATTTATGCACGCAAGGGTTTAAGAAAATGGCCCACTCACAGTACAATCCCGCGGTGAACTTGCGCGTACGAACTTGTACCGGGATTACCGTACAATTCCTGTCAGTCCAAATCACATGTAAAGGTCACTACAAGTCTAAAACATTTAACCACAAAGTCCGAAATAGAAACCGGCTCGTGGAAACCGTCGACACGTTTCCCGAGTCAACCGGCCCTAAACTGACCCATCAAAACTATCTCAGATCAACATGGTTAATTCACTAAAAATGTTCAGAATGATGAGAGGAATAAAAGTCATGTTGATCGTGATCGGAGATAAGCCCCAATGCGCCCTCACGCGCCGCCCAAAGTGGCTGCGCGTGAAAGTCACGCGCCTGACACTGTAGCTACAGTGTCAGCACCTTCACCTGTTTGTCTGTAATTTGGGCCTGCCACCCGCGGCTTGACCCGGTTAATTACCCATCAATTCCTACTCGATTTCAATCCAAATTAATCCTAACATGTTAATTAAACATCCAATTTAAGTTCTGGGTTATTAATTTGCCAAATCGAATCCTCAAATGGCCCTTCGACCCGTGATCATCCAAATGGGTTGATCACCCCAACTCACTGGTTTCTAAACCGAACTAGAAGCATCATAGTATCACAACGAACTAGAAAACACACTCAATTGAATCAACACTCACCTGGAAGTAGTCGTCCAAACTTCTGAAATTATTCTGAACACGGAAGTCACCGTCCCAGCTCACCAGTGGCTGATTGCCTTCGATTTTGATATGGTTGTGTTCTAAATACTCCCAGAAAGCTTACTCTGTGATTAAATTGGTCCAACACACCGTAGAAATTAAACACTGATTTTCCCTCCAATTTTTCCAGAAATGGCTCCTCTGGTTTTCCTCTTCCGTTCTTAGTTATAACAGCATCAGAGTGATGCTCAAGCACGTTCTAATTAGTTTTAAACATTTTTAAGCCGTCCCAGAGGCTCGTGGGTGTCCAATTATCCACTGAAAAATGTTCCCCGAAAAGCTTCGATCTTGAATTAATCAATTGATCGTGCAGGCTGGACGACTCAGGCCACGTTCAAAAGCAAAAGACAGCCCAGACATTCCAGCACATGATAGCATAACCAATTGCACGATAGAACCACCGCACATGGTGGTGCCGCCCATGTCCCCCGCGGTCTGCTACAGTAACCAGTGAAAAAAGACCAAAATGCCCCTGGTTCAATAATTACCAAAATACCCCTCACTTCCTAGATCCGTAACTCAGCCATACGAAGTCCGATTTCGGCGTGCCGCCTGTCTACGGACTTAGGACGTCGAGACCTACCTATCCGTCCTTGAGTCGCGTGAAAATTAATTGTCAAACGAAAAGTCAACATTTCCGCCCGTGAAGTCCAACTTACGGTAATGCCCCTGAACTTCCGATAGTCATAACTTTTTCCCTGATCGTTCGAAATGGACGTGCCACCTGTCTATGAACTCGTGACGTCCCGAACTACGTCACGGTCATAGGTCAGTGTCCACTCAATTCATCAATCAAAAAGTCAACAATTTGGCCATACCAATCACAAGGGTAAAAGCGTCAATTCACACATTAAATTACAATATTAAAATCCTCGAATGTCCGGGGTGTTACAAGGGGAGCAGACCGAGACCGAGCGACTGGCCGAGGGATCGACCGAGAGGGCTCAAACATCCTCGGAGCCACCTCTTGTTAGAGGGAAGGGTCTCAGAGGAAGGGCCCAGTCATCGACGCAGGTGATGGGAATGACACCTCCCGAAAGGTGAATGGCGGCTCGGGGAATGACATCTCGATCGGGTCGGGGATTCCAGCCTGGACCCTGACCTCCTTGATCGTCTTGGCCAGCGTGTTCTAGACCTCCCTCTCCCATTCGACCTCGTTCTCGGTGACTTCGATACTAACCGGGGTCTCAGGCTGAACCACCTACTCGGAAGCCTCCCCTCCTTCCTCCACGCCTCCCCACGCCTCCCCACCTGGGCGTAGCTAAGTGGATTTTCCCCCACTATGACGAACGCCGTGTATAGGCTGACCAGAATGATCCACACATTCGGGTTCAGCTGACCGAGGACCATGCCTAGCCCTCAAACCATCCTCCTCGGCCACGAGTACAGTGGCAGCTGGACACCATGACTACACAGCTTGGTGTAGAACAAGGCCCAGCCTTCAGGCACCTTAGGAAGCCGACACTCCAGTCTGGTCCCCCTGGATCTTTTCTTACTAGGCTGACCCTTATCTTCTACCTTGGACCGACAGGAAGCCGACACTCCGGTCTAGTCCCCCCTGTGTAACGACCTGTCCCAAATTGCAAGATTAGATTAGTGACTAATCATGATTAGTGAGGTTAATCGTTGATTAGTTGGGCGAAATCGGATAAATGATGCAAAATGACCGTTTTGCCCCTAGCGTGGGTAAAATGTTGACTTTTCATTCTGGCAGTCAAATAGACTTTGACCAATGACCGTGACGTAGTTTAGGACGTCACGAGTTCATAGACAGGTGACACGTTCAATTCCGACGTTCGAGGAGGAAGTTATGACGTTCAGAAGTTTAGGGGCAATTTGGTAATTTTGGTTAAAAAAGGCGAATAGTTGACTTTTTGACCAGGATGTCCGATGGCCGAGGGCCAAGGACCATTACGTAGATCGGGACGATACGAATCGATAGACAGGCGGCACGTCGAATTCGGACGTTCGACGTCGTAGTTACGGTTCACGGAAGATCAAGTGCACTATTGCACGAATTACAAGACGAACTAACTTTTGGACTCTAGTGGGGCCCAGATATTTTATGGAGGCCCAATGGATGAGTAACACTTGTCACCCATCCACTGGCCATCAGTTTTCTTTCATGCATATCCACCCTCCTTTCATCGATCGATCATTCCCATTTCAACCCACCAAACTCGATCTCAACCCCCATAAACCAATCCAACCCTTCCATGTGAGCATGCCTGAGCATCCAGAGAGTGATGAGAGGACTGAAGAGGTGGCTGGAAGGCCAGAACCGCCGTGGACGACGGCTAGAGAAGATAAAACCGAGAGGTAACTCGGTTTGCCCATTTTCTCCTTTCTTTTTTGATTCTTGCATTATGGTTAGTTGTGGGTGGTTGAGAGGTGATTAGGGAGTTACTAGGGAGGTTTTAGGAGGATTGGGAGGCTGGTTCACGGTGGAGGAGGCCGTGGGAACGGCTGGGGAAAACAGGACCGTCAGGTCCATTTCGAACCAAGGGTTTCAGGTGGGTTTCTTAGGTTTAGGGATTGGGTTAGATAGGACTTGAGAAAAGAGGAATTTTAGAATTGAAATGGAGGAAAACAGACGAAAATTTAGGGAGGAAATGAGTTGAACCGGTCACGTCGGTCTGAACCGGTCACGCCGGTCTGAACCGGTCACGCTGGTCTGAACCGGCCGTCGTAGGGACGGGGATGATCCACAGTAGCCGGCGCGTGGGCCCAAGCGCAGGCCAGTCCAGGGGCGCGTGCGAGCGCGTGAGGAGGAATTTTGGAATGGTTCCAACATATGAAATCTTCTATTCGATGTAACGAACATTTTGGGACTGGTCTCGTGTCAATCGGACATCGTTTCGATAGGTTTCGGGGTGTCCGAAGGTTTAGGGTCGGTTTAAAAATAGTTAAAAATACCAGAAAATTACGGTGCTTTGGTAGGAGGTTAATTAAGTAGTTAGTAACCTTCTATTACAATTTGGACCGGTTTGGGAGTCCTGATGACGATGATTTTCCCGGTGACGCTTACGGCACGCAAACCGAGGCTGCAGCATAGGACGGTCTGTGAGTGGACCTTGATTTCTAAACTGTGATGCATGCATAAATGTTTTATATGGATTATGGTTGTGATTTGATGATGTTGATTTGGATATTTGTGAATTATATGGTTTCACGTATTTCGAGGCGATTTACGTGCTTGCACGTAAATCCAGGTTTCCAGTTTTACTTTGATTTTCCATTCTTATGGTTTTGGAAATAGTTTAATGAAATGATTTTGGATTTGAAAAGGTAAACTCGGGTTCGAAACCCATTTGATTTACGGAATCGGGCATGAGGCCAGTTGGTTTACGATTCGGACTAGAGGTCCAGTTTCTATGTGGATTCGGGTCTAGCGACCAGCTATGTGTTACAAATGGTTTTTGTGGTTCATGAAGGTTTATGGGAACTGGCATGATCCCTTGAAATGGATTTACGGGTCATGACGGTTTATGGGAACCGCCATGAACCCTTGGAAAGGATTTTACGGTTCATGACGGCTTATGGGGGCCGGGCATGAATCCTTGAAAGGTTCAAGAATGATTTCAAAAGGTTTTTCATATTCCATCCTTTATACATGATTGTCTCCTCCGGGGAGGGTCGTTGGCCTGGGTGGACCCCGGAGTAGTCACGGATCACTGACTGAGTGGAGACGCCCCCCAGTTGGGTTCCTTACTCTCAGGTTGGGCATGGTTCGTTACCTCCAGGGAGGGTCATTGATCTACGGACATTGACCTGGGTGGACCCTGGAGAGACTTGGATTTGAGACCCCGGTTAGCACACGCATAGCTTTATTTTACCGTGACATGTTCTTGGATATGAAATATAATGGATAAACATGATTTCAATTGGTTTGGGAAATTATGTTTTATGATGATTAATGGATTTGGGCTGAGATCCCACATATGTTTATGATATTACGGTTTTCTGTAAATGGTTTTGGGCAGGAGCCCGTGTGACTTGTATTTACGGAACTTGGGGCTGTGACCCTAATTATGGTTGTTTAAACATATGTGTTTGGATAAATAGTTTTACTATGCATGCATGCTTTCTAGTGAAGGGTATAAAGGTCTTCTATAAATGTGTTTTACGAAAATTATTCCTTTTTGTCCACTCACAGTCTTTCTGTTTTTAATACCCTTCAGGTTGACATCGGATGTGGACTGTAGCAGAGACCGAGATATCACATGCCTCCTCTGGATCCTGGCGTACTCTGATAGCCAGGGAGGGAAAAGGTCAGAAATATCCCTTATCTGACACTTTGTGTTAGACGGGAGCAGGGTCATCCCGCATTAATCCCGGGGGGATTGGGATGGGTCCTATCAGCGTGGTATTAGAGCAGGGTTGCTCATGTTACTCTAAATTCCAGAGCGTTTTGCGCGATAATTCCTACGCAGGTCGAGGATGTGATATCTCAATGGGCTACAGTTCACTATCAACCTGATAGGTAGGGTGCCGATACGATAGTTAGTAGGATTGGATCGTGGTATTTCTTGGTTCGGCACTAGATGCCGGGGTTGCCATAGTTCTATCGTGGGTGATAGTGTCGGACCTTATGGAATGATGAACGTATTAGTACGTTAGATTGTGATCGTGAAACGGTTAGTTGGGATCGTCTTTCACGATGTCGTATGATCAGTTTGACTACTGGTTGGATGTTGTGACCATCCGATGATCGGATATTGGTGAGTTAAATGGATTTACTGTGGTCGGCAGTTAGCGCTCGGATTCGTGGAATCCTAGTTGATTTGACGGTAGGATTGGATTGACGCCTTTACGATGTTAAGACCGCGGGGTCAGTCAAATTGTGGATTGTACTACAGTTGGTAGTTTGTAGTTGGGTTCAAAGTGACCCTAGGGCGTGATTGTAGAACCCTACCTTAGGTTGTATGGTTTGGAAAGGTGAGTTGGCGAGTGGTGTGATTTGGACGACTATTCGGATTTGGGTTCTTTAGTCGGTCGAGTCATGTCAGCTTGTGTTGGGACTACACTCTGTAGTCAGGGTTGTACTTATCGGTTAGACCCAGTTGGTTGTCGCACTACCATAGTTGTGATGGATAGTTGGTGCAACTGAGGTCATGGATGACCTGGTAGACGACATTGGTTTAGTCGAGTTACGACTGGTTAGTGTTCGGTTGGACAAGTTATCAGGGTTGGTACTTGTTGATGGAATCGCCGAGTGGGATACAGAGTGGTTAGTACGAGCAGTTAATTCCGTTGGATGCGGAGTTTAGATCGTGATGTCTGGTAGTTTGATCTGCACGAGGTTGTGGCAGACGCTACTATCGATGGACGTAGTCGAGTCTTATCAGGTCGAGTAGACTCAGGTTGCCGTGACGATTGTGACGATGGGATCATCAGTCGTGACGATGATATGTGGTGCGAGAGTAACGCATGTGTACAAGCAGTGATTTTGGATTCGACTCGGTTACGGCTGAGTGCGATCGCAGAATCAGACGGGGACATTCAGGTGACGCTTCCTTTTCTCGTATAAGTTATCAGGGTGACTGTACCCAGAGTTTTTGGGTACGAGGGAGGCGGAGTTTCTCCTATTCGAGTAGAGGTACGGGATCATCGCTCGGTATGAGCGGAGATCCAGGGTTGTCAGTTTTGCACACGGTGTGCTAGTGTTAGTACTGATACTAGTGTGGATGCCTGTGTGCTGACACTGATGATAGTGCGTTGGTGCTGGCACTAGCGCTGGTGCTGGTGCCGGTGATTGTGATGACGTTGAGTCACATCCGTCGAGATACACTTATGTTCGGTATCTGTGGTCCTAGAGTGGAACTCAGATAGAGTTAGATTGGTTAGGGGATACGTGGTTGATGTCCGGGTATATTGTTTCCAATCTTGTTGTAACTTCGGAATCGCGAGAGGTTGCGATTGAGGTGACGAGTTGAATGCGGGTTTTCCGCATTAGTATTGGGTATTTTGAAGTCATTTTAGGTGACTTCTTAGTTTCTACCACAGTAGATGACGGTAGATGATGGTAGATGATGTAGATGATGGCTGTGTCACCAGTACATTGGTCGTGTATTGGTTGGTGGACCCGAGATTTGTCTTGGGTCATCAGGTGGGGTTGAGTATATCGAAGTTACATGACTGAGATTTCTCATTTTCTGCTTGGTGGCAGATGATGTTGGTTACGTGACGTGGTGAATGCAATGAGTTTTGGTTGTATTCACGTAGGTTGAGTTTTGATGTCATCATGTTGGATCATTCTTGATTTTTCCTCGGTGGAATGACAAGGATCGATATGAGGTAATCAATAAGAACCTACAGTCTCGACGTGTCTCGTCATTGACTGATGTATTTAAGATGTGGGAATTGGTTTAGGCTTTGGGTATCGTTATGGATCTGGATCGTGATCTTGATGATCCAGATAGGTGGAGAGTTTGAGTGGAGCATGGTGGGACTGAACTTCTTTTCCAGGTAAATCCTGTATGGTATATTACTCAGGTGAGTAAGTGTCCGATGAGGTCGGATTTTGTCAGCTTAGATGTGTGGATGTTGGGATTGACTTCTCTATGAAGTCAATCAAATGTAATGTGTAATTGGTTGAATAGGTAACCGAAAGGTTCGGTTTTGACGCGTCTCGGTAGACGAGAGCGAGATTTCGGGTTTTGGAATCAGATTTTTGGATGACGATTCAGGATTTGATTTTGGAACTTGAAAGAGGATTTCTGGATTTGGGTTTTGGAATTGGATTATGGGTGACGATTCAGGATTTGATTCTGGAGCTTGACAGTGGATATTATTTTATGGATTTGGGTTCGGAATGGTCATTCCTAATACTAGTCTATGGAATGATGATTTCGGATTCAAAATTGGATATGATTATGGATTTGATTTCTGGGTTTGGATTCGGGATTTCTTACGAAATTGTGGATTCGGATTTGGATTTGGAAATGGATGTTTGAGTTGGAGTTTTGGTTTGTCTAGTCCGGGATTGGACAAATGGACTCCGTTATAGAAACATGTATGACTACCACCTAGGTCGTCCTGTGGTCGTGTTGTCGTTGTCGTTATGGTTGTAGTCTGGTTGATGGGTAGATGTACGTATCTTGTACGTTGTTCAAGGTACGATACTGGGTAGACTTGTCGTGCCTGGTGATGGTATATAGGTTATACCATGAGTGCGTTGGTGAGCGTGTTGGTAGACGGATTGGTTCCGATACCATTGGATTAGTCGAGGTCGTGAACTAGACATTGGATACTGTGCAGTGAGTCATGGTATTTCTGATGGGTCTAGTTACACACAGATTGAGTGAAATGCTTTGTGGGTAAGTGTTTACTCATGGTTGAGTGAGTTGGTGGTTAGTGTAACCACGAGGGAGTATAGTGTCAGTTTTCGACTGACGACTGTCAAGTGGTGACAGTTTGTCGGAGGTGTCAGCATGGATCGATTTGTGAGATCTGATGACTCCCGGTGGGAGTAGACGTCAGGATAGTTTAGTGTTTGAGCAAGAAACCTTCGAGTTGGTTGTGTCAGCGAATTGGTATTGTTTACAAGTGATGTCAATTCGGACCGTATGGCTACTGTCATTAGATGTGGTCGAATGTAGACGATGCGACGTGAGTGTTAGCGATACGTCTGGGTGCAGACAAGTATTGTTCTGGGTAGTTGGTGTACTAGTGTACACGTGTTTCGAGGTTGATTCTACTTTCCACGGGGTGGATGTGGAATCAGAATAGTTGGAGTTTCGAAAACGAAACTAATTAAGGAGGGAAAAACGGTTGGAATTTCGAGGAAGAAATTAATTAAGGAGGGAAGGTTGTAATGACCCGTCCCAAATTTCAAGATTAGATTAGTAACTAATCACGATTATTGAGGTTAATCGTTGATTACTTGGGCGAAATCGGACGAACGATGCAAAATGACCGTTTTGCCCCTAGCGTGGGTAAAACGTTGACTTTTCATTCTGGCAGTCAAATGGACTTTGACCGATGACCGTAACGTAGTTTAGGATGTCACGAGTTCATAGACAAGTGGCACGTTCAATTCCGACGTTCGAGGAGGAAGTTAAGACGTTCGAAAGTTTAGGGGCAATTTGGTAATTTTGGTTAAAAAGGGTGAATAGTTGAATTTTTGACCAGGATGTCCGATGGCCGAGGGCCGAGGACCATTACGTAGATCGGGACGATACAAATCCATAGACATGTGGCACGTCGAAATCAGACGTTCGACGTCGAAGTTACGGTTCATGGAAGTTCAAGTGCACTATTGCATGAATTACGAGACGAACTAACTTTTGGACTCTAGTGGGGCGCAAATATTTTATGGAGGCCCAATGGATGAGTGACACTTGTCACCCATCCACTGGCCATCATTTTTCTTTCATGCATATCCACCCTCCCTTCATCGATTGATCATTCCCATTTCAACCCACCAAACCCGATCTCACCCCCCATAAACCAATCCAACCCTTCCATGTGAGCATGCCTGAGTATCCAGAGAGTGATGAGAGGATTGAAGAGGTGGCTGGACGGCCAGAACCGCCGTGGACGGCGGCTGGAGGAGACAAAACCGAGAGGTAACTCGGTTTGCCCATTTTCTCCTTTCTTTTTTGATTCTTGCATTATGGTTAGTTGTGGGTGGTTGGGAGGTGATTAGGGAGTTGCTAGGGAGGTTTTAGGAGGATTGGGAGGCTGGTTCACGGCGGAAGAGGCCGTGGGAACGGCTGGGGAAAACAGGACCGTGAGGTCCATTTCGAACCCAGGGTTTCGGGTGGTTTTTCTTAGGTTTAGGGATTGGGTTAGATAGGACTTGGGAAAAGAGGAATTTTAGAATTGAAATGGAGGCAAACAGACGAAAATTTAGGGAGGAAATGAGTTGAACCGGTCACGCCAGTCTGAACCGGCCATCGCAGGGACAGGGATGATCCACAGTAGCCGGTGCGTGGGCCCACGTGCAGGCCAGTCCAGGGGCGCGTGCGAGCGCGTGAGGAGTAATTTGGGATTGGTTCCAACATATGAAATCTTCTATTCGATGTAATGAACATTTTGGGACTGGTCTCGTGTCAATCGGACATCGTTTCGATAGGTTTCGGGGTGTCCGAAGGTTTAGGGTCGGTTTAAAAATAGTTAAAAATACCGAAAAATTACGGGGCTTTGGTAGGAGGTTAATTAAGTAGTTAGTAACCTTCTATTACAATTTGGACAGGTTTGGGAGTCCCGGTGACGATGATTTGCCCTGTGACGCTGCACGCAAACCGAGGCAGCAGCATAGGACGGTCTGTGAGTGGACCTTGATTTCTAAACTGTGATGCATGCATACATGTTTTAGATGGATTATGAATGTGATTTGATGATGTTTATTTGGATATTTGTGAATTATATGGTTCACGTATTTCGAGGCGATTTACGTGCTTGCACGTAAATCGAGATTTTCCGGTTTTACTCTGATTTTCCATTCTTATGGTTTTGGAAATAGTTTAATGACATGATTTTGGATTTGAAAAGGTAAACTCGGGTTCGAAACCCATTTGATTTACGAAATCGGGCATAAGGCCTAGTTGGTTTACGATTCGGACCGGAGGTCCAGTTTCTATGTGGATTCGGGTCTAGCGACCAGCTATGTGTTACAAATGGTTTTTATGGTTCATGACGGTTTATTGGAACCGGCATGAACCCTTGAAATGGATTTACGGGTCATGACGGTTTATGGGAACCGCCATGAACCCTTGGAAAGGATTTTACGGTTCATGACGGCTTATGGGGGCCGGGCATGAATCCTTGAAAGGTTCAAGAATGATTTCAAAAGGTTTTTCATATTCCATCCTTTATACATGATTGTCTCCTCCGGGGAGAATCATTGACCCCGGAGTAGTCACGGAGCACTGATTGAGTGGAGTCGCCCCCAGTTGGGTTCCTTACTCTCAGGATGGGCATGGTTCGTTACCTCCAGGGAGGGTCATTGATCTACAGACATTGACCTGGGTGGACCCTGGAGAGGCTTGGGTTTGAGACCCCGGTTAGCACGCGCATAGCTTTATTTTACCGTGATAGGTTCTTGAATATAAAATATAATGGATAAACATGATTTCAATTGGTTTGGGAAATTATGTTTTATGATGATTAATGGATTTGGGCTGAGATTCCACATATGTTTATGATATTATGGTTTTCTGTAAATGGTTTTGGGCAGGAGCCCGTGTGACTTGTATTTACGGAACTTGGGGCTGTGACCCAAATTATGGTTGTTTAAACATATGTGTTTGGATAAACATTTTTACTATGCATGCATGCTTTCTAGTGAAGGGTATAAAGGTCTTTTATAAATGTGTTTTATAAAACTTATTCCTTTTTGTCCACTCACAGTCTTTCTGTTTTTAATACCCTTCAGGTTGAGATCGGATGTGGACTGTAGCAGAGACCGAGATATCACATGCCTCCTCCGGATCCTGGCGTACTCTGATAGCCCGGGAGGGCAAAGGTCGGAAATATCCCTTGTCTGACACTTCTTGTCAAACGGGAGCAGGGTCATCCCGCATTAATCCGGGGGGGGGGGGGGGGGATTGGGATGGGTCCTGTCACCCTGCCGGGTTTCTTCACGGATGGCCTCGTCTGTGTTTCCTCCACCGAAGGCTCCGCCTCTAACGAGGAGCTCTGTCGGTCCCCCTCGTTGTAGTCTCGTACTTCGTTCGACTGGTATCTCTTTCAAACATCGGAAACTGCGAACAGAGACAAAAAAAAAATTCCTATTGGTCACTGACCACTATGTTCCCAGGATCGAACCAACGTCCGACTCCCAGTTCATCCATGGTTCCCCCAGAAAAACAAAAAAGCACGCAGCAAGGGAAGGAGGCTATACCTTGTTATTCTTAAACGGTCGTCCTGGCTAGAAATCGCACCGCTGTAGGTTTTTTCAAAAGATGCTTGTCGGAAATCGCCTCAACAAAGACAAATATTAGAAACCAGAAGTGCAAGAAAGTAAAATGGTTAAAATGTTTTTTCACCCACTATTCATAGGCAGGTCGGCAGCCGAAGAGTCTTTCTCGTTTCGCATGACAATTATTACCATGCCAGCTATCTTCCACAGACCCCACGTGGTCCTGCACGCCTAGCTGGCACCCAACAGCCACGAAACCCAAAGGTCACACCAACCGGCCAGCGATACAGACGGGTCCTCGACTTCCACACCTATTGACACAACACGGGTTTCCCTCGGTTTCCCCGCCGACACCGACCGACTCACATCTACTGGGTTACCCCTCCGCCTCCCACCACAAATTGCTCCGCTCGGCACACCCCTTCGCTTGGGGGACTTGAGGGACTAAAGGCATGCACATCCAGTCTGGGGCACTCTATTTTACGAGTCCCCAACCAAGAAATTCCAGCTTGGTCATAAACTTGGTGGACTTCTGTTCACACCATATCGGCCCAGACCGATCAAGGGGCCCAGACTGACCAGGAGGCCCAATCTGCTACCAAATACATCAGCCACAGGCCGACTCTGGAGAACCAACCTCCGTCGGTCGGTATGTCAGGCCCAGACCGATTCTAGGGCCCAGTACCTCTGCCCAACATAAGACCAAGGGGCCCAAGCCCATTCAGATAAGCAAACCCTAGTAGGGCCTAGCTAGCACCAACACGTGGACATCCCCTACCTCCACGTGTCGGCCCCACAACAGTTGACATTTGTCCCACATCGGAAGAATATAATTATTATACTCACCACACCCATACAAAATGGGTTTATTTGTCACATAAAGGTAACTAAGCATTTACTATTGACAACTAATTTTACAGTACACTTATTATCACTCCTTACAACTCAGACCGACTACTGACTTGGGCGTCGGAGTACCTTTGGGCTAGTACCACACGGGTGCCTATACTCTGACCGACCAACAAATTCCCTCTCTTTCAGGTCTCTTTGAAGGCACGTGGTAGAGCAGCATTCGCTCCCTAAGTTGGCACATTTTGTGCATCAACAGTACCGATCCCCTTCCGTGACCCGTAACTTTTCCGTCGAACATACGAAAATTCACGACTAATTCCCGATTAGTCCCGATAATCCTTAATTAATCCCGCAAACTCGGGACGGGTTGTTACACAACCTCCTAGGTTGTTCTGACATTTTCTCGGTTGCTGCTCGCTAGCCCAGTAGGCAACAATTGGCAGCAGCAGGTGATGGAAAAAATCCCATCGGGCTGTGACATCAACATCAACATCAACAAAACCCTCAAGTCTAATTATGGTATCAACATCAATATTAAATAAATAAATTTAGAAATCCAAACATGCAATGATAAAAATAAAAAATTATACAATCGTGGTCTTGGGTTTGTTGATGAACATATTACGTTTTTTTTCTTCATATATTTAAATAATACAACAATTCAAACATCATATGAATAATTCCACCCATGAATAATTATCAAAACATCAATCCAACAATTCATCATTTATCAATTCATGCAATCAAACATAATTATCATCAAGAATCAATAATTATAGAATTAACATGCTTCTAGGATTTGAATCAATAATAAAATAATCAAGGACATGAAAATAAATTTAAAAATTTGGAAACCTAGCTGAGTCTTGTAGAGTAATAATTTTTGTTTCAACAAACGATTCCTTCCTTAAAGTGCTCTGTTGATAACATGGTGTGAAGGAAGAATGTAAGAAAGAAAAGAACATTTGTTTTCTAAAGAGACTTGTTTAGAGAAAATAAGAATAATCATATATTATTGATTAACCACAAATACAAAACAATATATAATTAGGATTTTAGAATTAGTAATTGATATGATATTGAAAATGTAAGAATTAGTTGTGGTGGTGATGGTGATGGAGGTAGGAGTGGATGAGGCGGTCGTGTCGATTGTGGAGGTGGAGATAAAGGTAGATGAGGTGGAGGTAGAGGTGGACGTGGACATAGTAGTGGAGGTTGGATGAGGAATGTGGATGTATAGGTAGAAGAGGTAATGATGATGAGGTAGAGGGCAAGGCGGCAGTGGTAGAGGTATGGGAAAAGGCGATGGTGGTGGAGTTGGAAGTGTTTGTGGTAGTGGTGGTGACGGGTTGGAGGTAGGTGCTAAGCGGTGGTGGAGTTGGAAGTGCTTGTGGTGGTGATGGTGTAGTACAAGAGGTGCGGTGAAGGTTCATATGGAAAAGACAAAGGCAAGAGTGGTGTTGGTGGTGATGGTGATGGTAGTGGTTTTCGTGATGGGGGTGGTGGCGGAAGTTGTAGCGGGAACAAAGGTGGCTGTTGAGATGTGAGGAAAATGTCCCACATCGGAAAATTACAACTATAATTTGTGCCTTATAAGATCTTGGGCTACTCCCCCTATTGCCAATTGGTTTTGGGGTGGAACCTCAACTTCTTACATGGTATCAGAGCGGGGTTATTCCACGTGATTGGCTTAACCATCACACGTGTCACACGTACCCATCCAAATCGTCACGTGATAGGCTGGAAAATCCGCCACACGTGAGGGAGCGTGTTGAGATGTGAGGAAAATGTCTCGCATCGGAAAAGCACAACTACAATTTGTGCCTTATAAGATCTTGAGCTACTCCCCCCATTGCCAATTGGTTTTGGGGTGGAACCTCAACTTCTTACAGTGGCAGTTATGGAAGAGGAGATGAAGATTAGGGGAAGAGGTGGTGGTAGATGAGGTGGGGATAAGGGTGAAAGAATTGGTGGTGATTGGGGGGTAGTAAGCATGAATGAGGTAAGTTAGTTCATTTAAGAAAAAAAAAGTATGTGAGAAATATAAATGATGAGTAAACAATAACATTTTTAGAAATTAGTTTGGATATTACAAGAAGTGAACATTCATTAATCTTTTATGAAAACAACTTTTATGCTGATTTTTTAAGTCCATTACTTTTCCAGGAAAAAAAAAGAATTTACACTTTTACCAAACCTTTTTATAAGGTTTTGTTTTCAAATAAAATAATTCAAAAAAAAATTACAAAAAGACGCCTCAAACATTGAGTTTGCCCATTGATAAAAAAAACATTGAGTTTGCTACTCTTGTTCTTCTCTTTCACACCCACCGTCCTCAGTTTGAATCTTTGTCCGTGTTATCTTCCTGTATCACTTTTTGAGTTTTGTCTATTCATATATCACCAATGAAACCTAAAGTGAGAGAAACCTATAGAGCACATGACACCTACTCTAGAGCCGCACCTCCGTTGACTCCGAAAATCTTTCTTCAACATCTAAGTTTAATTACGCTTCCATAGAATTTTCATTTGAAAACATCAATTTTTTTTTGATAAGTCAAAAATGAATTAAAGGGTAAGCCCAAAAGAACCCAAAAAGGGAACAACACCACCTACAAAGGGGAAGCAAGCCAACCGGCACCACCCAACCTAGGCAACAACGAACCTAGGCAACACGCCACACACAAAGAGATCTACAAACTAATTAATAAGGATACCCCACACATTAGCCTGACGGATATTACCTACGCTCCTTTTAAAATTTAATTTACACAATCTTAGCCGAATTAGCTCAATAATACGATTAAGGATAACATTGGGAAGACATCGACTGTTGGAGAAAATCCGATCGTTCCGCTCCTTCCATAACATATAGACCGTGACAGCCAAAGCCAATTTCTTGATAGAAACATCCAAAGAATTACCCCCCCCCCCCCACCGAGAAGTAATGGAGTCCACAAAATCCGGCCACGGAGGACTCAATCATGGTTCTCCACAAAGGCTAAGGACATGCCTCCAGATCGATCCACTAACTCGGCAGTCGAAGAATAAGTGCTCGTGGGCGTGGCACTCAGGGGTCCTATCACAGAAACAACATAGGCTCGTAGGGCAAGTAGAGTACCTGGAGATCCGATCCATAGTTGTAAGACGCCCCTTGATCGCTAACCAAAGAATAAAGGAAGTCTTAGGAATCGCTACCCGAGACCAAACCAGATGAGCCCAAGGAACCTCACTCCCAACAGCAGTGAACTCCTTCCACAACGAATTGGAAGAAAACCTCCCATTAGAAGTAAGAGCCCAAGTAAACCTATCTTCCCGAGCAGGGTCCGTAACCATGGAATAGCAAGCGTTACGTATTAAGGAAACAGTAGGGCTAGAAGACCACGGCCAATGCCAGCTACCATTAACAAAGACAGAAGAAACCAAAGCATCAGAGTGGCTTCCCAACCTAGCCCTCTCTTCTGAACTCGCCAAGTCCCCCAACTGCCCCAGGGGATTCCAAAGATCATGCCAAAGAAAGATGCGCTCCCCATTACCCACAATGGCCAAGATAAAAGGCCGAATGCGCGCACGAGACTTCATAAGCTTCCTCCAATTCCAGGAGCAATTGGCAATAATCCTCAAATTCCAGAGGCAGCGATCCCGGACATAATACGCCTTGGCCCAGTTAGCCCACAAATTAGAGGAACCTCCCTCGAAAAGGTACCAAATATACCTCCCCATCATTGAGATATTCCAAGGATGTAACATTCATAAACCAAGACCACCTTCCTTTTTAGGTTTACACACTGACGTCCAAGCAACCTTAGCATAATACGACCCAGAACTATGACCCGACCACAGAAAACACCGGAGGATCTGCTTAATCTCTAACGTGATCCGCTTCGGCAGAAACAGGTGAGAACCCCAAAACACCATAATACTACTTAGCACCGCTTGAATAAGCAAAAGCCTTCCAGTAAAGGAGAGAGAGCGATGCTCCCATGCTCTGACTCGATTCTGAATTCTCTCCAAAAGGGGGGTACAATTTGTGTAACATAATTTTGTGGTGATAATTGGGATCCCAAGATAACGAACGGGCAAAGAACCTTCCTGGACACCAAAACACTGCAAAAGTTGTCTTTTCACTCCCTGAGTAACCCCAGCAGCATACAAATGACTTTTACCTAGATTAGGCAATAACCCAGAAGAACTAGAGAAGCACTCTAAGGCATCTTTGATGACAGACAAAGATCTAGTATCACCATAGGAGAAGACGAAGGACATCATCAGCAAAGGCAAGGTGGGAAAGAGTTACATTATCACATCTCCAGTGGAATCTGAACTCTGGATTACTGCCAATACTCCTAGCCAAAATCAACGAAAAGATCTCCATAGCAATCACGAAAAGATAAGGAGATAAGGGATCACCTTACCTAAGGCCCCGCTTCCCAGGAAAGAACCCCGCCAACTCCCCATTAATAGCAATAGAGTAACGAGGGCTCGAAATACACATTCTGATCCAACCCACAACAATAGGGGGAAACTGAAAAGCCTTCAGAGCATCAATCATAAAATCCCAAGATAGGGAGTCATAGGCCTTGAGAATATCCACCTTCACAGCACACCGAGGAGCACCAGAGTTGAGGTGGTAACCCTTGAAAAATTCTTGGACTAGCAGAATATTATCCCCAATTCTTCTACCCGAAACAAAAGCTGACTGATTAGGGGAGATGATAGACCCAAGCACCGGCTTAATTCTATTAGCAATAATCTTAGCCACAATCTTATAAATCGTATTGCAGCAAGAGATAGGACGAAAGTCTCCCAAAGAGGAAGGATTGGCAGTCTTGGGCACCAAAGTAACAATGGTGGAATTTGTTTCACCCAGAAGACGGGAGTTGGAGAAAACCTCCTTAACAGCACTAATCACATGAGGGCCAATAACAGGCCAGGCACGATGGTAAAAGTGGGCATTGAACCCATCTGTACCAGGGGCCTTATTTGGCTTAAGCTTGAAACAAGTCTCCCTGATTTCCCCTTCACTGACAGGAGTACCCATAGCCATAGCCTGCTCCGTAGAGACAATGGTAGTCATTAGCTCCTGAAAGTTCATCCCCACCACCGGACAAGTAGTACCCAATAACCAGTTAAAAAATGAAACGGCCTCAACCTTGATTTCCGCCTCCTCAGAAGCAATAGACCCATCAGTCCGAACAATAGAGCTCATTCGATTACGGTTGGCACGTTTTTTGATAACTTTATGAAAGAAAGCAATATTATTATCCCCCTCATCCAACCAATGAATACGGGCTTTTTGCCTAAACAGACTAGCTTCAGCCAACAGATAGCCCGCATACTTCCTTAACAAACATCTTCACGCTCCACCAAGTGCACATCAAAAGGGTTCCCACCCAACTCATCTTGGCACAAATCCAGATCAGCTTTAGCAGCAACAACTGCTTCAGACACATCAGCCAGAGGGGCCTTGTTCAACCTTTTAAGAGCAGCCTTAACACGCTTAAGCCGATAAGCAAACCGAAATTGAGCAGAGCCATCATAAGGAGAATTAAAAGCTTGCTCAATAATAGGCAGGAATTCCTCACGTTCAGCCTCAAATTAAAGAACTTGAATGGAATCCTCCGTTTACGACAAGGGTTACCTAGTGATAAAAGACAAGGAGTGTGGTCAGAGGAGTCAGGATTCAAAAACATAGCAGCCGAATTCGGGAACCTGGACAACCACTCTTCATTAACCAAGATACAGTCCAACTTACGCTGAATTAAATGACCAGAAAACTGCCGATTAGACCAAGTGAATAACTCGCCTGTGAACCGCAAATCTACCAACTTACACCTCTGCATGCAAGAAGCAAGCGCCCTCATCCCACTGTCCCAATGAACACAACCACCCCTCTGCTCAGTCAGCCCAGCCACCTCATTCAAGTCCCCTAAAATTTCCCACTGACCCGAGTTACAAGAGGACTCCAAATCAACCAACTCAGCCTATAATTCAGACCGTTTTCCTTCAACATTTGACCCATAAGTAAACGTAGCAAGGAACTTAGCCCCAGACTCAATAACCTCCACCGAAGTGTGGATAAACTGCTCGTGGAGCTTCAAAACCTGCAGGTGAACACACGAACAATCCAGGCCAATCCAAATCCTACCATTCAAGTGCTCCTCATAATTATCAACCCATGACCATTGATTATTAATAACATTTCTGACCCTAGAAGCATTGCAAGAACGAACTCTGGTTTCAACCAGACCCAGAACCGAAAGCCGATTATCAGAAATAAATTTACTAACCTCCAGCTGACGAGCCAAAACGTTTCCCCCTCGAATATTCCAGCAAGCGAGACTAATCATCATGATCCAAAATAATTGGCTTAAACCTACGAGTTTTGGAACCCTCGATCTGTTTATGAACTCTCTTCTTCTTCCCCTTCCTTCTTCCTGGAGCTCTACCCGCAGCCAAAACAGCAATAGTTGGATCAGCCTCCAACCCTGGCCAAGCACAACCAGTGTCTTGTGCCCCATCTTGCCCACCAATAGAGTCCCCATCATGGCCCTTCCCCGACTCTTCCAAAACACTTGCACAATAGAGAGCCTGGAAATAATTAGACACAGGAAGTAAGCCTTCCTCCACACTTGACGGAAACCGAAAGCTCACCTCTGCGCAGCGGACCCCAGACGCCCTAGGCGGAGGATCAATCGCCTGCACGAACCCTGTCGAAGAAGTCGCAGGCTCACTCCACGGATCTCCCAAATCATCCCGCTCGCAAACTGGGGCAATGGGACCATAAGAGACGGTCTTGGCCACCCCAGTGTCCAAACGCTCACTTCGGCTCCCCCCATCAAACTTATGGATAATCTCCTGCCCGTTCATGTCCCCAATAACACACCTGGAAGAGTCAACAGGCCCGCAGCTAGAAGGCACACTCGATACAGTACCCACTTCCCGAATAGGCAAATTACCCAGCCCACTGGTACAGTCCACTTCCCTCCTGGACTTAGCAGCAAGCCCACTAGTATTCTCACCCCTTAAATTCAGCATAGGAACCTTCTTATCACACTTAGACTCATAATGCCCGAAAGTATGACAATAAGAGCAGACTCTAGGCCGATTCTTATACTCAATTTTCACCTCAACGACTTGGTGCATCTCTCCCTCCTCCGAAGGCTCAACACAAATATCCAGGGAGTCAATCAAGGGCTTATTGGAATCCACCTCAATACATATCCTCATGTAAGCAATACGCTTACGATTAAAGGTATTAGAATCAACATGCAATGGTTTCCCAACTGCACTGGCAATATGGTTGAACCCATCATCGTTCCAATGTTCCAATGGGACATTAGTAAATCTCACCCACATGGGAACAACAGAATGGGCAGTTTTAGTTAATGTCATACCTTGTTTCCATTGTGAGAGGAATAAAGAGCGCCCAACAAGATGCCACGGGTCGCCCTCTAAAACCCGCAAGCAAGCCTTGATATCCGAGAATTTGAAGTAGAAAAATCCAGCTCCATCGGATAAAACTTCCACCAAACCCCAACTTGACCAAAGTTTAGTCGCAAGACGACTAACCACATTGAAGGGAAGGGGCTTGTTAATGAAATAGCCCACTAAGCAACTGGCCCAATTTAAAGTAGCAGCAGCTGCATCATCAGGAGGTGGACTAACCACAATGCGCCCATCAATAAGCTTGGGCTTAACATATTTCAATTTATGGGGCAATTCAAATTCCTTTGCCACAAAAGAAGCCACTTCACAGTAAGACAATTTAATGGGCCCACCAATAGGTGCTTTCCGTAAAGCAGCTGCATCACCAATTCCAACTTCAGACACACCTGCTTGACACCCACACTCGTCCACACTGTCCCCTAGGGGTTTCAGCGCCGCACTAGGAGCAGGTCCCAAGACAACAGGCATCACCTCGCCCTGTTCCACCAGCTCCGACACGGCAGCACAGGGGAGCACAAAGTGATCATCCTCCCAGCTGTAGCTATTTTCTTCCACCGGAGCTTCATCTTCTTCATTATTGGGACTTTGATCGAAAGATTTCAACAGGTTTACATTATTGGGATATATGTTGGGTATTTTTGAATTGTGTGTATGGAAAACTATCTGGATTTTGTTTGCTTTGGCTTTATACATATTCATCATAGGTCACTATTGATATTCCATAAGACTATGAAGACACTAGAAATACATTGTATCCCCTTTAGGCCCTTGAGGCACTACAAGGTACCTATGTGGACAATAAATAACTGATGGAGTCTGAACATTAATAAGACCTTGTCGGTTGAAGCATTGATTGAGTGGAATTCGAGGATGAGGATGTTTGCGGGGTTGAGGAACCTGAACGACACAATTGATGCTCGAAACTCAAACTCTGACGGGTTTCAGTCCAAGATTGAGAGATATCTGAATTCTTATGGAGGACTTCAAAAGAGCAACAGATAAAAGAATTTAGTATTTGAGGGCAAGATATATATATATATATATATATATATATATATATATATAGGGCGAGGTAGAAGTTATTGAATTTCACGGTCTTAGTTGGGAATGTTGGGATAAAAAATTGAATTTGGAAAAATGAATAGGTCACTATAGGATGAACACGACTCACTACTACTTATATATATATATATATATATAGATATATGATACTCTTGCATAGATTTCAATGGGATTGGTAGTAAAGGATTATATGTTGATTAGTTCTTAATAATATCAAGGTTTAGTCAAAATTTCACTAACAATACTATTGAAACATTCCAATTCCTGATTACCAAAATAATTATTCAAATACCCTTTAAAGTTTTTAATCCTTATTTAGAAGTTTTTTTTTTCCTTTTTTATTTCATGAAACATTACTCCCATTTATAATCTTATTTCTTTTTCACGTCTTCATTTTAAGGAGTAATATAAGGATAATCCCGCTTAAAATAAGATAATTAAGAACAAGAATTTTTCAAAAACACTTTTAAACTTCAAATCTAAAAAATCCTCATTATTCGATATTAAAAAAAATTAGGTTAATTGTTTTTTTTTTTGTCAGAGCTTCGAGGAGCAAGGAAACAGAGAATAAACAAACAACAAGACAGGGCAGTAGAACAGCAGCCCTCATGGCTTCACCAGGGCAATTAACCGACAGGGGACAACGGAGGGCAGGGCAAACCATCGCGGGAAAGCATATGCACTATGGTAGATGGAGGGCAATCAATTCAGACCTTCATGCGCACCACTCGTTGTGCATGAGCAACAAAGGCATCAGCTGTTGAATTCGCAGAACGTGGAGCCTAAACAAACTCCACAACATCAAACTCACCCCTAAGGGACCTAACCCGAGAGAGAATAGGGTAGACTTCCCACTTCCCCCGTTGAAGAGACCCCCTAGCAGCATTGCCAAGCTCCAAAGAATCAAACTCGAAGACCACCTGCCTATAGCCTTCACGCACGGCCAGCTCAGTCCCGTCCAATAAATCCCAAGCCTCAGCTTCAATTGCGGATCCAGCCACCTTGGTCGAATAGGATCCGCCTGAAATACCCAAGTCCCAGCTTTAATTGCTTATAGTTTAGGGTTTAATTCTTAGATTTTGTACCCAAAATCTAAGAACCCTAAGTCATAAGATCTTTCGTTATTACCCCTAAAACACACACATCACAACTTTCTATACCCTACCATTAAATTTCGGATAACACGGATTTTATTATTGATTTAAAAAAATATATCAATTGTAATATATAAGTTTAACTATAAAATTGAATAATGTTATTTAGACACTCTAAATTGACCATGTTTAGTGACACAGTTGATCTTACAATCAATGAACAGTGAAATGGATGCACCAAGTGATGCTGGCAGATTGAACTAGCAGATTGAACGAAATGATGGAGAATAATTAATGATTTAATTAGTTATGTAATTAATATATGAGCAGATTGAATACATAATTGTATATAGGTTTGGATTGTTGATGCTGGCAGTAGTTGTGGCTGTTTATTATGAGTACTAGTGTTGTTGACGCAATTGTAAAAGTCACTCTGATGGTGCTACTAACTCCAATTGCAAAAGTCAAGTAAAGGGCTTTTCAGTTATGCAATTGTCCCAAGTAAAGGGCTCTTCAGTTTGTTAGCTATGCTTCATAGTTCTTTGGGAAAAAAACAGGGAGTTGTTACTAATTTATCCCTTTCATGTATGATAGTAAAGTTGACAATTTCCCAAATTTAAACTATAAATTCCATCTAAAATTTGTCATCATACTCCTCCCAGGCTACCGCTAGAATTAACAATCACTTTGAGGAAATCATCAAGCGAAAATGCAAGAAATCTAGCAACTTCAAGCAAATAAATATGAACCTCCCCCTGAAATACCATTATACAGAGTTCAAGATATGGCAAACATCGTACAATCATCATTAGATGTTCCATAAACCATCGATGACAACCTTAAAACTTCAAGTTAAGCAACAAACAAAACATCAAGGCCTACATGTTGATAAACTCCAGCCAAATTGATTACAACACCTTATCGACCCCTTTCAAACCCGATACGAGTTCTGCTCGAACCCCCTTCATGCCCATCTCGCATCGAAGACCCACCACTCGCTCTCATTGTCCCTCCTGTACCAACCTTGTCCAAGGCTTTCTTACCCTTCACTCTTGTCAAAAACTGGTCCAGGCCAAATGGATCAGTTTCTTCAGCATCCTTCTCAAATTCAACCGGTCCATCTCTTGGACCTGTCTTCTCAGCAGCCCCACCAAAACCTTTGTCAGGTTTGAAGCGCTCCGTCTTCATTATCTTGTCCAACTGCTCATCAGCACCTCCATACATATCAGCATCAGCATCTTTCTTTGGCCTGTACAGGGTTGAGAGTGTAGGCGGTGCAGTAAACAACCCTTTGTCGTAAACATTGTACTGGTCATCAGTGGCAAATCCAGAGTCCATTCCCTTCTCCTGGTTGAACAGCCTCTGATCATACATAACCTCTCCCCCTCTTCCTGCTCCAGCAGAAGCCATTCCAAGGGCAACTTTCTCACTGATATCACGGTCTCTGTCTCTGGTGATTTTACTTTTCTTCCCCATTGCGGCATCTTTGGCCTCCAACCTTCTCTCCCTTTCTCTCTCACGGCGTCGCTCCTCACGGATCTTCTCGCGCTGCAACTTCTCTTCCCTTTCCTCCCTTGTCTCCTTTGGGTAATCCAAATCCCTTTCCCTTTCTCTCTCTCTTTCCCTAGGACGCTCATAATCCCCTCTTGCATCAGTATCCATTGCTGTTCTCTCAGAAGGCATTGGGACAGCAGCTGGAGGTGCTGTACCTGTCCTCTCAGAACGAGCTTTCTGAGCTAATGCCCTCAGATCCTGCTCTTTCCTTTCCTTCTCCTTCATTATCATCTCCCTCTGGACTTTAGATCTCATTGCAACTGCTTCTCTAGCCTTCTGCTCTGCTACGTATAAAGACTCTGAAAGCTTTGCAAAATTATCATTGATCTGAACATCTTGAAGGCCCCTCCCATCAGCTGCAAGACGTTTATCCAAAGGGATGGTGTACCCTTTAGGGTTCTTCCAGTTTGAAATACAAGGTGGAATCTTCCAATCCTGCTGGTCTTTCACGGTCACCGGCCGAGGAGGGGAATGCATGACTGGCACAGGTGGGGACCCAGAAGCCCTTGGAACACGCTTGTGCTTGAACTTAGGAGGCTCAAGTGGGTCCACAGGCATCTCCACCATCCTGATAATCCTCTCTTTTGCACCAGAATTAAAAGCCAATGACTTCTGTGATGGCTTATACTTGATAAACTTCGAGTCAGATGACTGTTTGGCTACGTTTTTGGGCTGTGCAGCGCTCAATCTGACATTCACAATCTTTTCAAGTGCAGATTTTGTTTCTGCTGTTGTTTCTTCAATTTCTTTCTGCATCTCCTCCTCCTCCTCATCATCATCATCCATTTCATCCTCCTCGCTTTTCAAAATTTTAGGCACAATGTCCTTATGTTGTGAGTAAACAATCTTTCTTGCATTCTCGTTCTGCTTAACAATAGCATCATATGCAATGTTCCCATGGGCATCAACAGTCACGGGAAGAATTTTCGTTCCAAGCTTTGAGGACTTGTCCCTGCCCATGCCAAGAGGGTACTGAGCTATGTGAATCTCAGGGAAAGCACCTCCATCCCCAAAATCCTCCACCTTCCGAGGAACAAATCCTTGACGCTTCAAGTAAGGAGGTACAGGATTAGGCCTTATGACGGAAGATTTTTCTACCTCATCTGAACTGAAGCGCTGCTTAAACCACGGATCATTTGAATGGTCATAGTAAGTCGTTGTTGTTGATTTGGCAGATGGGAGAAGCTCCTTTAGAGCGGCCATGGAGCTAATCTACTTAACGACCTGCACCCACAACCAAAAACAATAGCCAAATTAACCTACTTATCAACCTACAACCTTACCATGAAAATTAATTGGTGAACGCCAAACAAGAATAAATGATCTCAATAAACTTATGAATCAATTAATGGTTACAATGAAATTAGGAATAAAAGGAAATTAAAAGAATCTTATGTCTTGCTAAAAGAAAACTTCGACTTCAGATTAAACAAATAACTGGGTATGTTATCTCTCGACCTAAATTACCTAAAAGAACTTCCCTGTTCATGTTATTCCGTAATTTACTTGGCCATCTCCACAACAACAACAACAAAAAATATGGCAGAACTGACTTAATCCCAGGACTGATACGTTTGGATGAAAAATTATACCTAGCTACAAACTAGCTTATATACAATCTAACCTATCTAGTGCCGATTTGGCCAAATCAGAGCCTGGCCTGTATTTCAGCAGGCGGCGCCAACGGGTTTAGCAAGAGGAAAAGGACCATCTCCAACCAGAGACGGATCCAGTGATATCTCGGATGAGAGATTTAAGTGAATAAAAAAAAAAACCTAGCTATATTCTGGTCTATCTAGTATTATAAATGAAGTTGCCGATTTCGACCAAAAAGAAAGAAAATAACAGAAATTTGGGATGAAATTTCACCTTAATTTCACAGAGGGCACCTATGGGTTTGAGCGCGAGGAAGATGACCGCCACGAACCCTAATTTCGTTGGCTAAGGCTTGTCGATTGCCTGAGAAAGAGAAAGAAAGTGGGTTTAGTGGATAAAGCTTTCAAGCGAGCGACGGATCTGATCTGGTGCTTTTATACAAAGACGCTACCAAGTTCAAATAAACAATTTCTTGGCTACCAAATAGTCTATGGGCCATTTCCACTCTATGGGCCTGAATATTGGTTGGTTGTTTGGGCCTAAAATCACTTGTTTATACAATTTGGATTCCTAGTTGATTGCGAGCATCCTATACAGTTCTGATTTAAGGAAATTAGGGCGTGGTCTTATTATGTAGAATGTCTAATTGTCAAATTCGGCAAACTGCCTAACCTTGAAATTGAAGTCAATCGGTTTCAGGCTAAATGTTTATAAGTAAACTATTGATTAATTTTTTATAAGACTTTATTTTATTTAACAATTATAATATGACATTTATTTATTTTAGGGTATTTCCGCTATTTTTTAGTAATGTATGTTTATTATCATATTCTTATATAATGTACAATTGAGATTCCAATCCCCTATTTTATAATTAAATTTAAAACATTTTTATAATTAATTTTATATACTATAATTAATTTTTTTTAAATTAAGAATGAAATCCATGTTATTTCGGTTCGGTCTGGTTCTCACCCTCAAAACCGTTTGAACCAAAAATCGATTAAACTGGCTCGGTTCGGCTTTTAACCGATTTTCATCAATCTCGATGGGGAGTGAGCAGCGATCAAAGGAGTGAGATGTGAGCGACCGAGTTCGAGGGAGATCGACTGGGAACCGACTAATCGAGGGGCCTCGAGGGGTATCGATTGATCAAGAGAGGGAGAGAGGGAGATCGAGACTGGAGGTCGAGGGGTATCAATCGATCAAGAGAGGGGGAGAGGGAGATCGGGTGTAACGACCCGCCCCAAATTTTCGGGATTAATTAAGATTAAATCGAGGATTAGTGAGGCTAATCGGAAATTAGTCGAGGATCATCAGACATTTAGGGCGAAATTATGATTTACCCCTAAACGAGGGAAAAAGTTAAATTTTGACCCGGGAAGTCTAGTGCGCGAGGACCGTTACGTAGATCGAGTCGATACGAGTCTGTAGACAAACAGCACGTCGAAATCGGACATTTGACGGGAAAGATACTAGTCACTAAAGATTTCAGGAACTATTTACGATGACACATTTTACGAGGTAAAGTGGACTTTTATCTTATGTGTGGGCCCCAGATATTTTTCCAGGCCCGTGTCACTCATCCATTGCCTATCACCACACATACATGCAACCACCCCTTTTATCTATTCCATTCGAACTAACCCGAAACCCCCCGAACTCGTGCAACCCAAACACCCACCCCGTCATGTCCTCTTGTGCTTGTGTTATTGAGAGAATGACAATGAAGGGCTGAGTTTAACAGAGGGGTTGAATGGCTGAGAACGGCGGAGGTAAGAAACCCGAAAGCCCGTTTTATTTCAAATATGGATTTTTGAGTTTTTTACATTTTGTGTAACCACTCGTCCTTAATTTTAAGGATTAATTAAGACTAATGATGGATTAGAGAGGCTAATTGGGAATTAGCTGAGGATTATCAGACATTCAGGGTGAAATTACGATTTTGCCCTAGAACGAGGGCGAAAAGTTGACTTTTGACCCGGGAGGTCCGATGGCCGAGGATCGAGGACTGTTACGTAGATCAAGTCGATACGAGTCGGTAGACAGGCGGAACGTTGTGACAGGACCGCCCCTAGAAGGGGCATAAAAAACTGTGCCCGGTCCTGCTCCCGTCTGGCAAGTCGACAGAAATACCCAAGTTTACCCTCAGTACGTGCCAGACCAGGGATAGCCACATGTGCTTACTCATGCCTCCGCCCCTCGTACAGCCTCGAACAACGCGCCACGACCTGGAGGGTCAATAAAAACCAAAAGGTGTGAGTGGACAGAAAATAAATCAGTTTAGCAAAACAGTTACAACAAGCGTTTTTACCCTCCGCGTAAAAACGAATGCATGCATACAAAAATCATTCTGCAATCGGTTAAGATTTTCCACATAAGAAAAACTGTGTATCAAATTTCAACATAAGGGAAAACTCGTATGAATCTCAAAATCATTTTTCCTTTCTCAACCATCGGGTCTTAGCCCGCAATCGTAATCACCAGGCCGCAGCCCAAAACCTCGAATCAAACCAAATGCACAACAGGATCCAAACCAACAACCATATACCAGGCCACTGCCCAACTCAACTGAAACATCAGAAAATCATCAATAAATCACAAGTCAATCATTTTGCTGGATATCAAGTGCGCCCGAGTCTTTAAACTCAAAACCATGCGCATAAACAGGCCTTCCCGGGATATCATCGAGTCTTTAAACTCAGAACATGATCAATAGGCCTCGGGGGTATCACAGTAACCGAGTCTTTAAACTCACGAGTCTTTAAACTCATTAAGGGCCCTCCCCCGTCATCAATTAACCGAGTCTTTAAACTCAAAACGTGCTCCAGCAATAGCACCGGGTTTTTAAACCCAAAACAGTTTCCAAACACAACAACGGGTCTTTAAACCCCAAAACAGTTTATCAATCACGACAACGTGGGATCCATCCCAAAATCACATTTTTCACAACAGGACCCATGGTCCGAAATTCCACATTCTTTTTCCCCAAATCATACTTTACAAACATAAACAAATCATCATTAAACACGGGGCATGCGAAACCATAGCGAATCACTTTATTTAAATTCTTTTCAATTCCCGAATTCGAATTCGCAATAATGATTCCGTAAGCCGGCATCCGGAAACATCATCCCGAACCCAAACCAAGAATCCACTTTAAATTTCCGAAAACCGAAATCTCGTTCGTTAAAATTTCTTTTATGCCCCGAGCGTCACGCCCGAAATCACCTTTTTCAAAATCCATTTTTATTCCTTGAAATCACTTCATTTCTCAAATCTCATTATCAAAACATCAAGACCACAATCATAATTACCAAAATCACAATCCAAGCAAAACCTACTCAAAACCCACATTTAAAATCCTCAAAATCACAAGTCTCATTTTAATTCCCCAATTCAAACATCAACAGTGATCAAATCACAATAACTCAAAATCTCGTAAAACGTGCAAAACCGGAACTTTCTCGAAAAACGTGTCAAAATCGTAAGTCACACTCGCAAATCATAAACAACCTTCTTAAATCATTTTACACCCATTTCATATAACTTCTTCCATTAAACCATCATTACGCATACGAGGGACCATAGTCTCGAAATACGTGGAATTTCACATGTATAGTAAAAATACGTATAAATACGGGGATCGAATACGCATAAATACGGAAATCAAAATCAATCACAACTTATAATCATAATCATAAAATCATAGAAATAATTTATGCATGCATTAAATTTTTAAAGCAACGTCCACTCACACACCGTCCAATAGGGCTCGGTTTTACGCCGCACGCGGTTCTGTAATTTCCGATATTTTCCAGAAATTCCAAATCCTGTTCGAAAACATACTTTAGTGTCACTAAGGGCTTACATAACAGCATACTAATTTCCCACAATTTTCGGGAATTAATCATTAATTACAAACGTAATAGAAATCTTCGGACCCTCGGAACCACATCGAAACGGTGTCCGATAATTTCGAAACCAACGCTGGGATGTTCGTTACAAAGTGTAGGACAAAAGCCGTTTTGAACTCACCTTGATAATCGGACCCACGCGCCGTCACGCGCCGCCGCAAGCGGCTGCGCGTGACACTCACGCGCCTGCTACAGTGACGATGAACAGTTCGTCATCCTCGCCCGTTTCCTCTGCAAGCGGGTCCTGCAACCCGCGTGACAACCCGGTTAGATAGCTATCAATTCTCAATCAATTCCTTTCCTTTTTAATCCTAACATCTTCTCTAATCTATTAATTTAAAGTCTGCATCCAACATTACCCTCGACAAACCTTAAATCGATCAACCCAGACTCGAACAGTCGAACTGGTCGACTTCTGGGACTCACCCTACACGGTTCTGTTCACAAATTAAATTCACCAGTAGCATAAGGGGACCTAGACGAACATAATTTCACAACCAATTGAACAAGCCGTTACCTGGTATCCGTCGTCCACAACACTATGTTTTCCAGAAACTGGAACTCAGGTTCCTGGGCAAACAGCGATCAAACTCCTTCGATTTTTGTACGGTCATGTTTGAATTGATCTCAGGAAGCTAATCCAACCCACGGTTTGGCTCGACTCACCTCAAAACTCGACCTTTGAATTTCCCTCCATTTTTTCTGGTTTTCTCCCGACTCAGTTCTCTCTCAATTCTCAGTTCATTCCTCACCAAAATGACCCTCGGAGACCCCCAAATGTCCCTAATCTCTCTGTTTCCAAACGGGGCAGCAAACAAACCGTGGGAATTCCTCTGCCTTCACTGAAATTCTGTTTCCCACAAACAGAACCCAAAGCCATTACAAAACCTCCCGTGCACGGTCCCATTCTGTCCATACCACGCCTCAAAGCCATTAACACTCCCCAAGGTCACTATCTTGGTTAAACAATCTACTGATCAGACCACTTGGGTTAAATAATTGCTGGATTTCAGACACACACGGCACGGGTGCTTCCTCTGTTTCACGGTTCAAACAGCCCCTCAGCAGGAAATTACCATTTTGCCCTCACTTGGCAATTTACCACAATGCCCCTCACCGTCCGTGACCCGTAACTTGGTCACCCGATGTCCGTTTTCGGCGTGCCGCTTGCCGTCGTACTCGGGGAATCGAGACCTTCCTAACGGTCCTTAGCCCTCGGCCATCGGACCCCCCGATAAAAAAGTCAACATTTTTCCTTATTTCGACCAAATTACGAAAATGCCCCTGGACTTCCGAACGTCATAACTTTCACCACGAATGTCGGAATCGAACGTGCCACCTGTCTATGAACTCGTGACGTCCCAAACTACGTCACGGTCATCGGGCAGAGTCCATTTGACCGCCCGAATAAAAAGTCAACGTTTTGCCCACAACTAGGGGCAAAACGGTCATTTTGCACCGTTCGTCCGAATTCGCCCAACTAATCACCGATTAACCCCGCTAATTGTGATTAGTTAGTAATCTAATCCCGAATTCCGGGACGGGTCGTTACACGTTGAAATTGGATATTTGACGGAAAAGTTACGGTTCACGGAAGTTCCGATGAACCATTTACGGCGGCACGTTTTACGAGGCAAAGTGGACTTTTGTCCTGAGTGGAGCCCAGATCTTTAGTGTCACCCATCCATTGCTTCCCTTAAACAGATGCATGCATATCCCCATTTCCAATTTCAAGCCCAGGGTTTAAACGGGAAAAATGGACCGTGAAAGGAGGTTTTGAACAGGGAGTTTCCGGGGGGTTTTCTTGGTTCTAATTGTATGGATAGGTTGGTAAGGGAAGGACAAAGAGATTAGGATTGGATTGGAAGAAAATGGACAAAAATTGAGGGAAGTGGGAGCTTGAACCAGCTCCGCCAATTCGGATGGATCAGATTACAGAGATTGGACCGGACAGGCCAGTTGGCTGGAGGTTGAAGGAGACTGTGCAGGCGCGTAAAGCCCACGCACAGGTGTAATGACCCAGACTTTCGGAAAAGGAAAATTTGGAAAAAAAATTGAAGAAAAAGACGATTTTGCCCCTGGAAATTGGGCTTACGGTTGACTTTTTGCTCGAGCTGTCAAACGGACCTTGATCGATGACTGTGATGTAGTTCGGGACGTCACGAGTTCATAGACAGGTGGCACGACCGATTCCGACATTCAGGGAGAAAGTTATGATGTTCGGAAGTTCAAGGGTAATTCGGTAATTTGGTTAAAAAGGGGCAAATTGTTGACTTTTCAAACGACATGGACTTTGCACGTAATCCGAGGACTGTTGGGTAGGTCCCGAGACACTGAATCCGTAGACAGGCGGCACGCGTCAATCGGAGTTCGGATGACCGAGTTACGAGTCTAGAAGCTAAAAGAGCATTTTGGTAATTTTGTGAAGGAGGGGTAAAATGGTCATTTTGAGGCTGCAGTTTGAATTCAGCCGTGGGGTCTATTGTGTGAATTGTTTTAGTTGTTCAGTGAATTGTTTAACTGAGGAGGGACTAGTGGCTGGTTGGGCAGTGCACTGAGGGATTGTTTATGCAATTGAGTGGAACCGTGCTGTTGGAAATGGAAAAACAGAACATGGGTTGTTTGGTTTTGCAGTGAGTGGCTTGAGGAGAGCACGGGTGACAGGGAATGTTGGGTTGAAATAACTAACTGGGAAGGAGGGGAGAAACAGAGCGATGTAAACTGGAGAGGAAAACGAAGAAGAGGACCCCAGGAACCCTGAACCAGCCCGAAAACCCCAATGTCGAACTCAAAATCAAATTTTGATTTGGGCGGAAAATTGATGGAATCAGAGGTGAGGTTGAGCTTCCAGACGTCCAAACGAATCGAAAGGGATCGACAATGAAGAAAATGGTGAAGAGATGAGCCTAGCCGACATTTGAGTTCTGTTTTGGAAATCCCAGTTGATTTGGAACGGTTAGAGGGATTAAAGCTTGCAATTGAGATCAAAGACAAGTTTCTAATGATCCTGCGAAGCTTCTGAGTTAGTCAATTTGAAGGAATCGCTGAGAATTGACAAGATCAAACGTCGAACAGTATTCGGTGTTCTTCGAATAGTCGAGCTTGATTCGACCGGATTGAGGTAAGTTTTGAGGTTTTTGATTTCACAGAACCTTAATTATATCCTTAACGAGACTAATGGACAGTTGAATTGTAGAAATCAAGCAAGAATTAAGGGAGATTCAGCCGAGTCACTTCGCGGGTTACTGGACCCGTTTACCAGTCGATCGAGCGGAGACGATGAACAGTACCCGGTACTGTAGCAGCATGAGTTTCAGGGCGCGTGGGCTCGATTCTGGAGGTGAGTTCAATACGACTTTTGTCCTATGCAATGTAACGAACATTTTAGCGTTGGTTTCGAGTTAATCGAACACCGTTTCGATATGTTTCGAGGGTCCGAAGGTTTATATTACGTTTTTAATTAATATTTAATTCCCGAAAAATTATGGTAAATTAGTATGATGTTATTTGAGTCCTTAGTGACATTGAGGAATGATTTCGGACATGATTCGAGATTCCTGGAAAATGTCGAAAATTACTGAAACGCGTACAGCGCGAAAACAAGCAATATGGTCGGTGTGTGGGTGGACTTTGCTTTCTAAAGTTTAATGCATGCGTAAATGTTTCTATGATTTCTATGATTATGATTACGACTTGTGATAATTATGATTTCCGTATTTATATGTATTTCAATATGCAATACGTAATTGCACGTATTTCGAGACTATGGTTTCTCATATGCTTTGATGATGGTTTGATGAAAGATTTTACATGATTTGTGCGTATGATGTTTTAAAGATGTTTTTTTGTGATTGTGAGTATGACTTACGGTTTTGACACGTATTTCGAGATTATTACGGATTTGCGCGTTTTACGAGATTTCAAGTATTTTGTGATTTGACCATGGTTCTGATGCCTTGACTTTGGGATTTCAAATACGATTGGATTTCAAAGATTTAAAACGGATTTTTGAAAAAAGTGATTTCGGGCTTGAGGCCCAGGGCATAAAAGTAATTCTGATGATTGAGATTTCGGGTTTTGGAAACGTAAAAGTGTATTTTCGGATTTGGGTTCGGAATGGTTATTCCGGATGCTTGCTTACAGAATCATTATTGCGAATTCGAATTCGGGAATGGATGACGGATGTGATTGGGGATTTGAATTTGAAATTCGGTCATAAGTCATATTATGACAAAATGTGATTTCGGATTGGTTTTGGAATTTGGATGACGATGTGTTGACACCATATCTGACCAGACCCACTGGGCTGTATACTTAAAGCCCTGACAACGCTCAAGGCCCAAGAACACCATACTTGCGACAGCCCTAACACCGGGCCCAATGTGGGATGCCACGTGGAAGCATATCCACTCTCAATTTACGTAACACGTGTCCGCACGTAAATCGAGAAGCATTCGTCCCACATCGGAACTTTGGAAATTGAACATCCCACCTACCTATACATAAAGGGTACACATTTCCCAATAAAGGTAACTAAGTTTTACTATTACAATTACTCTACCGAACTTACCATTTACTGTTTCCTCTTACGAACAAAGTAACTGACTTGATCGTCGGAGAGCCTTAGGCCGGCACCACACCGGTGCCCGTACTAACGGAGACCCGCGATCCACTTGAGTTGACAGGTCACAAGAGGGACACGCGTCCTTTGGTGATTGGGCAACGAGTACTCGACAGTTGGAACATTTAACGCTTCAACAGTTTGGCGCTGTCTGTGGGAAATCTGACTAAGGTTGCCCACGCTCAACCAGACCGAGTTACGACTCATCCACCAGTTACACCGAGAAACAGCTCTTCGTCACCGAACATGCAGGGCGAACACGACCTCGGTGAAATCACACCCGGGCAAGGCCCCAGAACGAGGGGAGAACCCTCTCTTAACTTCTTGCAGATAATCGAGAAACTCCAGAGCGACATGGCCGAGGAAAAAGCTAAGGGCACCCAGGCCGAGTCGAGGTGTCAAGTGCTCGACGATCGGTACACTGAGGTGGCCGAACAGCTACGGGTCGCACAGGCAGAACTCGCTGCCCACCGAGCACGCGTCGGTAGCGCTGAGGCCGACAAGGTGGTGGCCGAATGCGCGGAGCGTGCCGAGAAGAATCGCCGACTGGCGGAAAAAGGAAAGGAACACGCGGTCGCCGTGCCGCGGAAGGGAAGGCATGGGGACACCGAGCCGAGCAAGAAACCGGCTCGGATGTTGATCATCCCAGGCAACCAACCCGGCGACACTAGGATCTACCGGGACGCCCGAGACGCCCTCAGCGAGGGAGGGCGGAACCGATCGGTCAACGAAGAACCTTCACGCCGACCTGACCCTCGGTCGGAGGTAGGAAGGGGAGACCACCACCGAGGAAACGTAACCGCTCGGTGGTCCCGCCCAAATGTCAGCCACTGGACCTTCGTGACCGGGGATCCTGTCCCCATCACCGACTCGTCCATGGAAGCCGAGAGCACGGTCAAGTCCGCTCGGCATCTTGGCACCAGGACCAACCGCTCGGACAGGGGGAGGCAAACGTCGAGGTCCCCTCGCAGCGACACCGAGCGGTCAACCCACCTCGGCCTCCCGCTCCCTCCTCGCCCTGAACCAACCCGCCGAAGGAGCACCGAGCGGTCAGGGCAGGTTGGGCGACAGAACGACAAGCCTTAGGAACGATCCCGCCTGCGGGACACCGAGCGGTCTAGGCCGTTCGGTCAAAATGCAAGTATATGCCGGAGCATACCCAAACAGGGGTACACCGAGCGGTCACGGTAGGTCGGTCACAGAAGGAGTGAATCACAGAGCCCGCCAAGCGGAAGTGGCACCGACCGGCCTTATAGGGTCGACCGCGACCAAGCATCCAGGGATAAACACCAATCCAAGACCGACTCGCTCGTCCAGCACCTCATGGACCGAGTCCGGACGCTTGAGGCCGAGACAGCCCGGGAAGCGAGACCAGCCTGGTCAAAAACCAGCCCGGGCCCCTTCACAGAAAGAATCAACCAGTTCAGGATCAACCACGAGATTAAACCCTTGAAAATCCCCCTTTACAACGGGAAGGACGACCCGTGGAATCATCTAAACAACTTCTACTCGGCCATCGCCCTCAAGAACCTCGCCATGAGGAACAGTGCCTCATCTTCAGTTCCACGCTGACCGAGGCAGCGATCAATTGGTTCTACAAGTTGGAATCTAGGTCCATCGACTCTTTCGAGCAGCTCACCTCCACCTTCATGAACCAGTTCATGATTCAAACCGACCGCCTGTCCTCGGCCGAGGACCTCTTCCAGCTCAAACAAGGTGAAAACGAGTCGCTGCAGCGATATGCAGCGAGATTCAGTCATGAATACTCTCGGTGCGCGGAAATGGACGATCGAGCATCTTTTACGGCCTTCAAGGGCGGCCTCCGAGACTCCCCATTCAGGTACGCAGCTCACACCCAAGGTTGGAAAACTTATAACGAAATAATGAAACAAGCGGCGATCCACGCCAAGGCTGAGGCATTAACCCAAAAGTCCAACGCTGCCAATGCCTACCAACCCCCACAGGCCGACTCGGTGAAAACATACCCACCGAGCGTCCCGGAACAGCAGGGCCCGGCACAGCGTCCGCAGGAGCAGGGGCAACAGAGCTATGGGGGAAAACGGAAAGACTACCCCCACAGCAACAATCTGTACAGCCCTGGGAAGAAGGGTAAGAACCCGAGTCACCAGGAAAGACAGCAGGGGGAGCGGTCAAACAACGGGGAAAAACGGGTCCCTCGCTCCAAGTACGAGACTTACACCATTCTTAATACCCCCTACGAGAATGTCCTCCTCAATGTGGAACACATGATCCCGAAGTCTACTTGGGCACCAGCGAAGGGCAAGCTTGGAAAAGACACGGGAATTTATTGCCAATACCACAAATACAATGGCCATAGCATTGACCAATGCGTTGCATTCCGGGATATGGTGGAGGCTCTGGCCCGAGATGGGAAGATCAACCAATTTCTTCAACACGCTCCACCTCCACCTCGCAACCCACAGATCAACACGATCTCCGGAGGGCCGTCAATCTCTTGCTTGCTCACTTCCAACCGGGCAAAGAAGAACTTTCTACTGGCCACCAAACAGAATCAGCAGCTCTTCAGCATAGAGGAGGGAAGAGCCAAGAAAACAAATCGACTCGGTTGGGAGCCGATCACATTCTCCGAGGAGGAGGAGCGCGGGATCATCTACCCTCACGACGACCCCATTGTCGTTATGGCGGAGATATCTAACTTCGACGTACAACGGGTAATGGTCGACACTGGGAGCTCGGTGAACGTCCTTTTCATGCGAGCTTTCAAGCAATTGGGCATCCCAGAAGCAAGTCTGGACCGCTCACCCACGCCGCTCTTTGGCTTCACAGGGGACTCCATTGTCCCGCATGGAACGATCACTCTCCCCTCTCCCTCGGAACACACCCACGGAGGGCAACCGTACTGGCACCTTTCTTGGTGGTAGACTACCCCGCGGCCTACAATGCCATTCACGGGCGGGGAATACTCAACCAGATGAGGGCAGTCGTCTCCACCCTCCTACTACTGGTAAAGTTCCCAACCCCTATGGGGATTGGTCAAGTCAAAGGAGACCAAATGGCTGCAAGGGCTTGCAATTCTGTCACCCCAATCCAACCTCCGAAGGAAACCATGGCAGTGACAGAGTCCGCGTTCGAGGCCGACCCCGTGAGCCCTCAGGACGCACAGAAAATCCGGGCCGAACCAATCGAAGATCCTCGAGACCATTCCGCAACACCCCATCCACAACCCATTGAGGATGTCGAAGAGATAATACTCTCCCACGACTTTGCGGACCGGAAGGTAAAGATTGGGACAACTCTTTCGCCCGACCTGCGCTCACAACTGGTCCGGTTTTTAAGGGACAACTCTGAGGTCTTTGCCTGGTCGTACGCTGACATGCCCGGCATATCCACCGACGTGATCTGCCACCGGCTCAGTATCGATCCTACCTACAAACCTGTCGAATAGAAACGCCGCCTCTACGATGCTGAGAGGACCGAGGCTATGAAGGCAGAGATCATCAAGCTCAGCACCATCCACTTTGTCCGGAAGGCCGTCTATGCTGCCTGGGTTGCCAATGTTGTGCTCGTCAAAAAACCCTCGGGGGCGTGGCGAATGTGCATTGATTTTACTGACCTTAACAAGGCCTGCCCCAAGGACAGTTTTCCTTTGCCCAAGATTGACCAACTGGTCGACGCCACGGCAGGACATGGGCTCCTGAGTTTTATGGATGCGTACTCGGGCTACAACCAAATCTTTATGCATCCGGCAGATCAGATCCACACAACCTTCTGGACGGATCAGGGGTTATATTGTTACAATGTCATGCCTTTTCGGACTCAAAAACGCCGGGGCCACTTACCAGCGCCTAATGAACTTCATGTTCGCCGACCAGATTGGGAAAACCATGGAGGTTTACGTCGACGCCATGCTCGTCAAGAGTAAATCGACTGACCTCCACATCCACAATCTCTCGCGAATGTTCGACGTCCTCAAACGGTATCGAATGAGGTTAAATCCGGCGAAGTGCGTGTCGGAGTCAGCTCTGGGAAATTTCTGGGTTTCATGATTAGCTAGAGGGGCATCGAGGCCAACCCGGAAAAAATCAAGGCCCTGGTCGATATGGAGCCCCCACGAACCCAGAAAGAAGTGCAAAGCTTAACGGGCCGAGTCGCAGCCCTTACACGCTTCATCTCCAAGGCCACGGATAGGTGCGTGCCTTTCTTCAAGGCCCTAAAGGGCAGGTCTAAACACATCACCTGGACCGAGGAATGCACCAAGGCCTTCACTGAACTTAAGGAATACATGGGAAAAGCGTCGCTGCTAGCAAGACCAGACACCGGGGAAACCCTTTACATGTATCTATCTGTCTCCGCTTCTGCCACAAGTTCAGTTTTGGTCAAGCGTAGGGACGGCGCCGAACATCCGGTGTATTACGTCAGCAAGGCTCTGCAGGACGCCGAGACAAGATACTCTGACTTAGAGAAGCTCGCTTTCGCCCTCATCATGTCCGCCCGGAAGCTCAGGCCATACTTCCAGGCTCATTCTATCATCGTCTTAACCGACAGACCACTCCGGCAAGTACTTCAGAAGCCCGAAACTTCGGGCCGCTTACTGAAATGGGCAATAGAACTCAGCGAGTTCGACATCACTTTCATTCCCCGCACTGCCGAGAAAGGACAGGCCATGGCGGACTTTATCTCTGAGTTCTCCTACGTCCCAGCAGCGACCACAGCTGAGGTCCCACCATCTTCCCCTCTGTCCATAACACATACTTTGGACGAAGAGAACCCCCGACTCGACCCCACTCGGCCAACCTGGCTCCTTTATGTCGACGGGTCGGCATGCCACAAAGGATCCGGAGCCGGACTTGTCCTTACCACACCGGACAAGGTCCGGATGGTGTATGCCCTTCGTTTCCAATTCAAGGCCTCCAACAATGCCGCCGAGTATGAGGCCCTCCTTGCAGGGCTCCGCCTCGCTAAAACCATGGAGGCGGAACAGGTCAAGATCTTCAGCGATTCACAGCTCATCGTCAACCAGATCAACAACGCCTATGAGGCGAAAGACTCTTCCATGGCAGCATACAGGGCACTGGCGAAGACCCTTCTATGTAGTTTCCACAGCTACGCTATCACTCGGATTCCACGCTCCGAAAACAGCCATGCCGACGCCCTGGCCCGGCTCGCATCCTCCCTCGATGAGAAGCAGAGTCGAAGTGTACTGATCGAAATTCTGGATCAACCCAGTACACAATGCTCGACGGTCTACGCCATCAACACTAATGGCACGTGGATGGCCCCACTGATTAGATTCCTCGCAGATGGAACTCTTCCTTCTGACAAAATCGAGGCCAAAAAGGTCCGAAGACGGGCAGCCCGCTATACACTCATCAACGACCAACTCTACAAACGGGGTTTCACTTTGCCCCTCTTGAAGTGTCTCGTCCCGGAGGCAGGCAGAGCCGTTCTCCAGGAAAACCACGCCGGTATTTGCGGAAATCATTCTGGACCACGGTCGTTGGCCCACAAGGCTTTCCGGCAAGGTTTCTATTGGCCAACCATGCACGGAGACGCGGCCGAGCTGACCAAGCGGTGCGATAAGTGTCAACGGTTCGCCCCTCTCTTCCACCTACCTCCAGAAAACCTCACACCAATGGTCAGCCCCTGGCCCTTCTCGCAGTGGGGACTTGATTTGATTGGGAAAATGCCGGCGGGAAAGGGCAAGACAGAGTATGCGGTGGTAGCGGTGGATTACTTCACAAAGTGGGTTGAGGCGAAAGCTTTGGCTTCTATCACCACGGCCCAGATCGAAACGTTCGTCTTCCAGAACATTATCTGCCGTTTCAGTCTCCCCCACACAATCGTCACGGACAATGGGAAGCAATTCGACAACGCACGCTTCCGTGCCTTTTGTGACAGACACAACATCCGCCTTTGCTTCGCCTCACCAGCTCACCCTCAGTCCAACGGCCAAGTGGAGGCCATAAACAAAATCATCAAGCATACACTGAAAACGCAGCTGGACGAGGCCAAGGGCAAGTGGTCCGAAATTCTCCCCAACGCACTCTGGTCGTATCGGACATCCTACCACACATCTACAAATGAAACCCCCTTCTCGCTAACTTTAGGAACGGAAGCAGTCATTCCCGCTGAACTAAGCGAAACTTCTTACAGAGTGTCGTCTTATGAGCCTGAACAAAACAACCGTCAGATCGCACTCAGTCTAGACCTCATCGAGGAACACAGGGAGCAGGCCAACCTCAGAAACATCGCCTGCAAGCAGCGGCTTTGCAACTACCATAACGCCAGAGTCAAACATCAGGGTTTTCAAGAAGGCGACTGGGTCCTCCGAAAAGTCAGCCTTGCCACCAAGGATAGCTCAGCAGGGACTCTCGGCCCCAATTGGGAGGGTCCATATCGGGTTACCAGAATCTGCCGGCCCGGAACTTACAAACTGGAAGACCCAGATGGGCGAAGACTGGGCCACCCATGGAATGCCGATCATTTGAAGAAATACTACATTTAAGGCTGTATTTTTTCATTCTTATGACTTGCTGTACTTTACCCGTTTTTGCACCAGTTATTTATAAACTCTTCCATTTCTCTAGCCTTTGTAACATACCATTACGACTCAAACATACGAGTCGGGGTTCGGTCTTACTCGGCCTACACCCCAACACTTGCTATTTTGACTCAAACATTAGAGTCGGTGTACAGCCCTACTCGGCTTGCACTACCATTACGACTCAAACATACGAGTCGGGGTTCGGCCTTACTCGGCCTACACCCCAACACTTGCTATTTTGACTCAAACATTAGAGTCGGTGTACAGCCCTACTCGGCTTGCACTACCATTACGACTCAAACATACGATTCGGGGTTCGGTCTTACTCGGCCTACACCCCAACACTTGCTATTTTGACTCAAACATTGGAGTCGGTGTACAGCCCTACTCGGTTTGCACTACCATTAGGACTCAAACATACGAGTCGGGGTTCGGTCTTACTCGGCCTACACCCCAACACTTGCTATTTTGACTCAAACATTAGAGTCGGTGTACAGCCCTACTCGGCTTGCACTACCATTACGACTCAAACATACGAGTCGGGGTTCGGTCTTACTCAGCCTACACCCCAACACTTGCTATTTTGACTCAAACATTAGAGTCGGTGTACAGCCCTACTCGGCTTGCACTACCATTACGAATCAAACATACGAGTCGGGGTTCGGTCTTACTCGGCCTACACCCCAACACTTGCTATTTTGACTCAAACATTAGAGTCGGTGTACAGCCCTACTCGGCTTGCACTACCATTACGACTCAAACATACGAGTCGGGGTTCGGTCTTACGCGGCCTACACCCCAACACTTGCTATTTTGACTCAAACATTAGAGTCGGTGTACAGCCCTACTCGGCTTGCACTACCATTATGACTCAAACATACGAGTCGGGGTTCGGTCTTACTCGGCCTACACCCCAACACTTGCTATTTTGACTCAAACATTGGAGTCGGTGTACAGCCCTACTCGGTTTGACTAGCATTAGGACTCAAACATACGAGTCGGGGTTCGGTCTTACTCGGTCTACACCCCAACACTTGCTATTTTGACTCAAACATTAGGGTCGGTGTACAGCCCTACTCGGCTTGCACTACCATTACGACTCAAACATATGAGTCGGGGTTCGGTCTTACTCGGCCTACACCCCAACACTTGCTATTTTGACTCAAACATTAGAGTCGGTGTACAGCCCTACTCGGCTTGCACTACCATTACGACTCAAACATACGAGTTGGGGTTCGGTCTTACTCGGCCTACACCCCAACACTTGCTATTTTGACTCAAACATTAGAGTCGGTGTACAGCCCTACTCGGCTTGCACTACCATTACGACTCAAACATACGAGTCGGGGTTCGGTCTTACTCGGCCTACACCCCAACACTTGCTATTTTGACTCAAACATTAGAGTCGGTGTACAGCCCTACTCGGCTTGCACTACCATTACGACTCAAACATACGAGTCGGGGTTCGGTCTTACTCGGCCTACACCCCAACACTTACCATTTCTAGACTCGAACATTAGAGTCGGTGTACAGCCTCACTCGGCCTACACCAACACTCAGACAAACGGAAATCGAAGGATAACTCGGTCTACAATTTTTGGTCCAGAAGAGTCTATTTTCATTCAAAATGTGCAGACCTATTATGCCCGGCCTGCAAGAGCTTTACAAAACTTGACCTCTCGGTCGTCCCCACTATTAACAAAAAAAAACACAAACAAAAACAAAGAGGAGGAGAAACACAAGCATCCTACACTAGCTCTTCCACCGGGTGCTTGGCTTGCTGAGCTCCCTCCACCTCTGGCTCAGGCTCCTTTTGCGGCTCAACCTGGTCGGCTTCCAGCAGGTCACTCGGCTGGGCACCCTCCTCATCCTCCTCCCCCGACTCGTCCTCAAACATGTCGGCAGTAATGTCCTGACCGAGCTAGGGGGTCTTCACGGTCAGTCCAGGATTATGCAGGAAGAGGTTGCGGAAGAACTCCTGCTCGCACTCGGCGGCATACTCGTTCTTCAACTGGTCAAACTCCTCCGAAGCCTTGAACTCCGCCACCACTTTTTTCCCCGCCTCTTCCAGGTCGGCCTCTCTCGCTGTCTTCACCCGACAGAGCTCCTTCTAGTGCTTCAGCCTGTCCTTCTCCTTGGCCTCCACCTCGATCTTTAACTGATCTCTAGAAGCCAGGGCCTCTTGAGTCTTCCACCTCTCGGTTTCCAACTTTCGAGTAAGGTCGGCCGCCTCTTTCATCGCCCTCTCGGCTTCCTGAAGTTTGGGAGTGAGCTCTTTCTGTTTCTGCTTCAGCCGCTCCTTCTCCCTCCGAGCAGACGCCACCCTCCTCTGGCTGTTCCCAAACTGGAGGTACACCTCACCGAGAGCCTGCACATGACAACCGTTAGCAACTCACTCGGCCTAACATACCACACTTGCAATATACGAAAAACTTACATTGCTCAGTAGCAGCAAGGCCTTCTCCATCCTCTGATCAGACGACCGGCATTGCACCTCGGCCAGCTCTTCCAAGGGCGTCGAAGCCCCCTGACAGACCCCATTCAGTAACGGCACCATTTGCCTCGGGCAGCAGAGGGTTGTCTCGGCACTGGATCCCTCGCCGATCGCCTCCCCGTCGGTGAACACACCGAGATTCACATCTCCTCTCCTCTGGAGCATCTCCAGGATCCTCGCATCCAACCGAGGGGGGGACGGTGGAGGATTGAACTCGGGTACCGGCATCGACCTCTTGCCACCAATTGCTTCCTGTGCCAACATGATCGTCTCGGCCTCTTTTCTCACCTTCGTCCGCCTTGGGTCGGGGGAGAGTACTCGGTCTCCTTCGACTGTGCTCCGCTTCCGCTTTGGCGACTTGGGCGGAGGGCTGGGGACCTCGGTTTTGAGGATTGGCCCTGCTGTGCTCGGCCGGAATTCTCAGGCTGCTTCTTCTCAGCTCGCTCCTTTTTCTTCTTTAGCAGCAGCTCCAAGCGCTCGGCCGCCTTGGATAGGGACGCAGATTCTCCGGAGCCTTTGTCTGCCTTCATTCTCAGTTGCTCACAATCCTTGTAAATCCGGCTGCCGAGGTGGTAGGGGACTACAACACCGAGACACAGGTCAGATATAAGGAAACAAATAGCAAACCAACAACAAAAACAGACTTACCCTCGTCGGTGTCGATGAGGCTGGCCTTGTACTGAAACCCAGGTAGCCGAAGTATTCGTCGGTTCCGATTCAACTCGTCCAAGATCTCCCTTACTCGGTGAACGACCGCTTTCTCTTCTGGAGATATTTCTCCTTCTGGGAACAAACCTGCACACCGGGAAATGGTCAGCTACAACACTATTACTTAGCATACAACATATCAACATTCACATGAAGGGGCGGCCTATGATACAACTATCAACCTTGGGTCTGGAATTTGGACGGTATCGGGGGTCCCTCGGTGTTCCCCTCCCAGTTCCCACTGACCGGGCTGAACTTCGTCTTGTACGATTTTTGGGAGGTCAGTATGTCCAGAATGAACTCCCCCCGTTTGCTCTTCTTACGGTGACGGACGAAGACCCACCCGGTACTCTGCTGCTGGAACCCGAACTCGTACAGGTACATCAGTTGGGCATAGGTCGGCTCTGGCTGCTCGGCCCATCTGAAGGCCGTGTAGAGTGAGCACAGCACAATCCACACGTTTGGATTGAGCTGACCGAGTGCCACCCCCATCTTCTTCACCATCCTTCGCAGCCAAGGGTGAAGTGGCAGCCTTACCCCGTGGTGCATCAGCTCGGTATAGAACAGTGCCATACCGGGTGGGGGGTTGCTCGGTCTTTCTTCTCTTGTGGGTAACCTTGTCGTCACCGAGTCGGGAACGCCAAACTCAATCCTCATCTTCATCAGGCCCTTCTCGGTCTCCTTGTTCACCATTTCGTCCACGGTGAAGGCCGCCCGCTCAATCGGCACGGCTACCGGGACCGACTCGTCCCCGTTTGTTTTCACTTTGTTCAGCCGCACTGTGCCCTTGTCACGGCCATGGGTCAGCTTCAACGCTTGGTGCACCCCCACCTTTACTATCGTCTCGGTGTCTCCCAGTAGATTCCCACTACCCGACCTGCCCGTCGGCCCAGCCCCCGAACCGGTGTCCGTGGTCCTACCGGACGACTCGGCCGTGCTGTGCACCGCCTCTACTCTCTTTTGTGCCTCGAACGAGTGGGCCTCGCCCTCACTCCCGGAGATGGGAATGGGCACCTGTACACTACTACCCGACGACTCACCGCCCTGTGAGTCATAGCATTTACCCTCAGATACCGAGTCACTCTCGACCGACATCTACAAAAGAAAACAGAAAAACCAAACTCAGCCGACCGACTCGTTCCTATGAAGATCTGACCACAACCTTCACCACGTTCATGACCAGTTCTTCACACCCTCCTACTTTAATCGAAAAACTAAACTTGGACAGGTGCTTACCTTGTTTTTTCACGGGGGACCGTAGGTCGGAAATCGCAAACACCGTACGCACTGCCGTTAAATGCTAGTCGGAAATCGCCTCTTTGGTTGGACAGAGTTTCCCAACTTTTCTCAAAAACACAAGTGAGGAAATCGGTGAAGAGCTCCCCATATTTATAGCAATTGATGCACAGACTACGAGGCGTCACTCCCCTCAGTGACAGACACGTGTTGCAACCAAACATTCTGGCCGGACACGTGTCCACCATCTGTCCGAGGAAGCCCAACCGTCTTCCTACAGGTCGACACCGACTTCCGTACGCCGCTCGGTGTCCGGGACTGCTTCATAGACGATGGTCCTCCCACCGACCCATGTACACCGCTCGGTGCTCTCATCCGTGGGCGGGTGTTGGCTCTATTCACCGACTTGTATACACCGCTCGGTGTTCTCACCCCCCGTACGGACGCTGGTCCTCCCACCGACCCATGTACACCGCTCGGTATCCGCAGCTCCAACCCTGTTTTTGGCTCCTATCACCGACCATGACGCCGCCACCGACCGACTGCACACAACCACGACCGACTGAGCCACTTTTCCGCCGAGTGCTCTTTATCACCGGCCGCCTACTAGCTACTTCCTCTCCATGACCGAGACTGTCTCGGCGGACTATCCCACCAGGTGACTTGGGGGACTACAGGTATACTTCCCACCAGGGTCTGGGAGAATGAAACAAGTCCCCGACCGAGAAATTCCACCTCAGCCAACGACTTGGGGGACTTCTGTTGACACCATATCTGACCAGACCCACTGGGCCGTATACTTAAAGCCCTGACAACGCTCAAGGCCCAAGAACACCATACTTGTGACAGCCCTAACACCGGGCCCAATGCGGGATGCCACGTGGAAGCATATCCACTCTCGATTTACGTAACACGTGTTCGCACGTAAATCGAGAAGCATTCGTCCCACATCGGAACTTTGGGAATTGAACATCCCACCTACCTATACATAAAGGGTACACATTTCCCAATAAAGGTAACTAAGTTTTACTATTACAATTACTCTACCGAACTTACCATTTACTGTTTCCTCTTACGAACAAAGTAACTGACTTGATCGTCGGAGAGCCTTAGGCCGGCACCACACCGGTGCCCGTACTAACAGAGACCCGCGATCCACTTGAGTTGACAGGTCACAAGAGGGACACGCGTCATTTGGTGATTGGGCAACGAGTACTCGACAGTTGGAACATTTAACGCTTCAACACGATGGATGCTGGATTGTTGTGATTTACAATGGTTTTGGGTTTAAAGACCCGGTACTATTGCTGGATTATGTTTTGGGTTTAAAGACCTGGTTAATTGATGACGGGGGTGGGCCCGGATTGGGTTTAATGTAACGACCCGGACATTCAAAAAAGGGAAATTTGGAAAATTTGAAGAAAAGGACCATTTTGCCCTTAGGTAATGGGCGAACGGTTGACTTTTTGCTCGGGCTGTCAAACGGACTTTGACCGATGACTGTGACGTATTTCGGGACATCACGAGTTCATAGACAAGTGGCATGCCCAATTCCGACATTCGAGGAGGAAGTTATGACGTTCGGAAGTTCAAGGGAATTTTTGTAATTAGGACGAAATAGGGGAAACTGTTGACTTTTTGATTGACAACTGATTTCCACACAATTCGAGGACCGTTAGGTAGGTTTCGATGCCCTGAGTCCGTGGATAGGCGGTACGCTGAAAACGGACATCAGACGGTTGAGTTACGGGTCTAGGAAGAGGAGGGGCATTTTGGTAATTTTGTGCAGAAGGGCAAAATGGTAATTTGCCAAGGTCTAGTTCGAAACAGCCGTGGGAATGCTGTTGCAATTGTTTAATCTGTTCTCTGATCAAGGAATTGTTTAAACCTTTCTCTGATTCAAGGACTTGTTTAATGGTTTCGAGGTAATGGAAGCATCTTGGTATGGCTGGGACAGATAACCAGGGCACGAGAGGATTTTTAAAACTGGGTTTTGGGTCTGTGTGGGAAACAGAAATTCCAGAGGGGCCAGAGAGATTCCCACGAGTTGTTTGCTGCACGGTTCGATTAACTGAGAGGTAGAAGTGTTTGAGAGTCATTTCTAATGAGGAGAGACTGAGAGCTTGAGAGAAAACAGAGTTCGGAGAAATTGGGAAAATTGGAGGGAAAATAAATTTTTGATTTGTGAGTCGAGAAGAACAAAAACAAGGATTGGAATAGTCTTCTGGGACCATTTGGAGTTCAACCGTATCGATTGTGAAGAGAATCGATCACGGTTTGGCCAAGAACAGAAGCCACTAGTTCTGGAAATTTTCATGGTTGAGGACGACTACCTACAGGTAAGGATTCATGAAATTGGTTTCGGTTTAATGTTTGTTAAGGTCCCACGAAGCTTCTGTATCATTTAATTAGAAAACCAAGCTGATTTGAGTAAGTTTCAAAAGTTAACACCGTGTGTTTGATCTTGAGAGAAATGTTGGATTAAAGGCTTTATGTGTGTAATTAGGTTTACAGAACCTTAATTGGGACTCTAACGGTGCTATTCGATGTTTCAATTAAAGGATTTAAATGGGAATTGCCAGAGATTTAACCGGGTTGTGTCGCGGGTTGAACAACCCGTTTGCAGGCTGGTCGGGTGAGGAAGACGACTGTGCAGGCACTATAGCAGGCGCGTGAGTTTCACGCGCAGCCGCTCACGGCTGCACGTGAGGGCGCGTGAGCCCGATTCACGAGGTAAGTTCTGTAACGACCCATCCCGGGAGTTAGGATTAAGAAAATGATTAGTGCCGGATTAGCAGAGTTAATGTGTGGTTAGTTGGTTACTTTTGGCCCGTTAGTGTAGAATGACGATTTTGCCCCTAGTTTGGGTAAAATGTTGACTTCGAGTTCGGGTGGTCAATTGGATATTGACCGGTGATCGTGACGTAGTTCGGGACGTCACAAATCCGTAGACAGGTGGCACGCCCGATTCCGACATCCGAGGAGGAAGTTATGATGTTCGGAAGGTTGAGGGCAATTTCGTAATTTGGGTAAACGAAGGGGGAAAAGTTGACTTTTCGTACGATAGGGTTTTTACACGTAGACCGAGGACCGTTAGGTAGATCTCGTCGTCCTGAGTTCAACGACAGGCGGCATGCCTTCATCAGACATTGGACGGGTGAGATACGGGTCTAGAACGACGAAGAGCAAATGGTAATTTTGATTCATAGGGGAATTTAGTCTTTTTGCACATTGGGAATTGTGCAATTCAGATTGGGCCAAGTGTGCAGTGCTAATTGGATATTTTTGAGAATGGGACCACAGGAGTTTGACACGTGCACTGTGTCTAGTGGGTTCTGGTTCTTTACACGGTGAAATTAAAATGGTTGTGTTAGTCGTGCTTGAGAAAACAGAGAGACTGACCTGTGAGAGAATCGATCAGCCCCCCAAGTCTGAGCCGTGTGTGTGATCTTTGTGGTGTGTTCAGAGACTAACTCAGAGAGTGGTGAGTGTTTCTGGGTGAAGGTTGGGAGAGGAAACAGCTGGGAATGGGGGGAACACAGTGAAACAGAGGGCCACCGTGCAAGGCTGAGAGGACAACTGATCAAACCAATCGAGTCTGGGTGTTGGGGTGGTGTTCAGAAGGAAACTGAGCGTGAAGGGAGTGTTTTGGGAGTCAGGAGAGTCGAGTGGGTGTGTGAGGTGTGTAGAACTCAGAAAAACAGAGAGGAGTCGAGGTTAGTGGTGCAACCAAAAAATCGATCTTTTGATCCAATTCAATTCGAGGAAAGGCTAGGAAGGCTGAGGATAGTCCGGTGAACCCAGAGGAACACGGCGGCGAGCACGGCGGAGATAGAACACAGGTGAGTTCCCTGGTTCCCCTATTTTTAAGTTTTGTTTCAAACTAAGAGTCGTGGGTCTAGGTGCTTAGTCGAGCTGTTCTGTGGGTCCTAATAGGTTTAGTAAGTCGAGTGTGAGCTCAGGGAATTAACTTGTGGCTGGGAGAACAACCTGTAGCCGGGAACAGAATTTGGGATTTTTCTGGGTTTAAGCTCTACTTTGGGAGAGGAGTGTTAGGCCGTGATGTCGTGTGTTTAGTAGTGGAATAGGTTGCTAGGAAGGGGACGAAACTAATAGGATCAAAATGGTTGGAAACAGACTGGATTTGAATGGAAAACCGGTCACGTCGGTTCGGTTCACCTAGACCGGTTTGAACCGGCTGAACAGAAGGTTGAAGACAATGAACAGTGCAGGCGCGTGAGGCCCACGCGCTGCCCCTTTGGGCGGCGAGTGAGGCCCACGCGCTGCCCCTTTGGGCGGCGCGTGAGGGCGCGTGGGGACTGTTCTGGGGAAACTTCCAACACGGTTTTCACTCTAATCGTTGTAACGAATCTTTTGGGATAAGTTTCGGGACAATCGGACGTCGCCTTGGGTTAGTTCTGCGAAATCGAAGGTCTAGGGTTTTGTTTTACGTACGTTTGAAGTTCGGGAAAACTGGGGAAATTTAGGATACGCTTCGTTGACGTGTTAGTGACTTGTTTTGGTGACTTGTGACAGGATCGGGAATCCCCGAGGCAGACGAGGAACGTACGGGACGTACGGGACGCGAGTGACGTACCAGGGAACTGTGAGTAGACTATTTGTTTTCTAACCGAGCATGCATAACTGTTTTACTTATTTAATTATGTTTCGATCATGTTTTTGTGCTTACGATATATGATTTCATGAATTATGTTTCTATATCCTGCTTTACGTAATTATGCTTTATATAACTGATCAGATTCGCACGTACTTCGAGAATAATGGTTTTTGTGATGCTTTTGAGTATGGTTTCGGATGAATGAATATGTTTTATACGCATTCTGTTTGATTAAGATTTGTGGAATGATTTGAGGTTGGAAATTAAATTCGGGAGTAAGTTCCCTTTTATCAAATGACATGTCGGTTTTCGAAGATTTCTGGTTTGGCTATGGTTTTAGGATTTTGATGGTTTTTCTTATATGTGAGAAATGGTTTTGAGTTTAAGGACTCGGAAAACCCACTGGATCTGGTTTTGAGTTTAAAGACTCGGATTGATTTACGGGGGGAGGGCCCTGGATTGATGTGTTTTGAGTTTAAAGACTCGGTATGGCTTTGAGTTTAAAGACTCGGTGATAATGATACCCTCCGAGGCCTGTGATTGTGTTTTGAGTTTAAAGACTCGTTGATATCCCGGGAAGGCTTGGTTATTGCGCATTGTGTTTTGAGTTTTAAGACTCGGGCGCACTTGAGATCCAGTATATGAGTATGATTGCTGTTTTTCACTGGTTTTCGAATGTTTTGGGCTGTGAGCCGAATAACTTGGTTCTATGGCTTTAAGGCCGAGTGCCTAAACTTTGGTTTTGTTTTATAGTGATTTCTGCGTGTTGTTCTTTTTGTACTACTGTTATTTTAAATTACTTGGTTATGCATGCATGTTTTCAAAATGGAGGGTGTAACCCTGGTTTATTTTTGTAAACGGTTTTATAACTCCTTATTTTTAGTCCACTCACATTTTTAATGTTTTTGACACCCTCCAGGTCGTGGTGCGAGCGTTGGGGCTACCGTTGAGGCAGAAGTCGAGGCATAAAGTCATCCGTTGCGCGCTTAGCTTACAGTAGGGCTTGTTTTGTTTTGTACTATGCTCTGTATAACGGTTGACTCTTAGATGTTTTAAATTCTCCTGCGTCTGACAATGTAAGTTGTGGTTTTCGTGAGGTCATTTCGGTCTTTCGTTTTGGGTTGTCAGACGGGAGCAGGGTTCACCTCGGTTTTCGGGGTGGAACCGGGGTGGGTCCTGACAAGTTCAACACGACTTTTGTCCTATACAATGTAACGAACATTTTAGCGTTGATTTCGAATTAATCGGACACCGTTTCGATGTTGTTTCGAGAGTCCAAAAGTTTATGTTACGTTTTTAACTAACGTTTAATTCCCGAAAAATTATGGGAAATTAGTATGCTGTTATTTGAGTCCTTAGTGATACTAAAGAATGATTTCGGACAGGATTTGAGATTTCTGGAAATTGTCGGAAATTACAGAAACGCGTGCAGCGCGAAAACTGGTGTTATGGACGGTGTGTGAGTGGACTTTGCTTTCTAAAGTTTAATGCATGCATTAATGTTTCTATGATTTCTATGATTATGATTATGACTTATGGTAAATTCGATTTCCTTATTTATACGTATTTTAGACATGCATACGAAATTGCACATATTTCGAGACAATGGTTTCTCTTATGCTTCGATGATAGTTTAATGAATGATTTTATTTGATTTGTGCGTATCATGTTTTAATGATGTTTCAATTGTGATTGTGAGTATGACATACAGTTTTGACACGTAATTTGAGAATGATACGGATTTGCACGTTTTACGAGATTTCGAGTATGTTGTGGTTGACCGTAATTTTGGTGATTTGAATTTGGTATTTGAAATACGATTTGATTTCAAAGATCTAAAACGGATTTCGGAAAAAGATGATTTCGGGTTTGATGCCCAGGGCATAAAAGTAATTTTGATGAACGAGATTTCGGATTTCGGAACTTGAAAGTGGATTTCCGGGTTTGGGTTCGGGATGGTGGTTCCGGATGCTAGCTTATGGAATCATTATTGCGAATTTGAATTCGGGAACGGATGACAGATATGATTTGAGATTTGAATGTGAAATTCGGACATGAGTCCTATTATGACAAAATGTGGTTTCGAATTGATTTGGAATTTTGATCATAATGGATCCGGACTTATTATGAATTGCATATGTTTTGGGTTTGAAGACCCGGTGCTACTGCTGGAGCACGTTTTGAGTTTAAAGACTCGGTTAATTGATGACAAGGGAGGGCCCATGATGAGTTTAAAGACTCGGTTACTGTTTTGAGTTTAAAGACTCGGTATGATACCCCCGAGGCCTATTGATTGTGTTCTGAGTTTAAAGACTCGTTAATATCCTAGGAAGGCCTGATTATGCGCATGATTTGAGTTTAAAGACTTGGGCGCGCTTGAGATCCAGCAGATTGATTGACTTGTGAATTACTGTTGATTTCTGATTTTTCGGATGTGTTGGGTAGTGGCCCGGTTTATGTGGTTTTGATTATGTCACGTACTTGGATTTGATTCTCGATTTTGGGCGGAGGCCCTGTGTTTATGATTGCGGGCTAGGACCCGAAGGTTGAGAAAAGGAAAATGATTTTGATTTTCATACACGATTTTGTATATTGGAAATGAAAAGGATTGTGAAATGATTTTTGAATACATGCATTGGTTTTACGTGGAGGGTAGAAACGTTTTCTGTAACTGTTTTATAAACTGATTCATTTTTGTCCACTCACACCTTTTGTGTTTTTATTGACCCTCCAGGTCGTGGCGCATTGATCGAGGCTGATCGAGAGGTAGAGGTATGAGTGAGTACGGGTGTGGCAATCCCTGGTTTGGCAAGCACTTAGGGTAATTTGGGAATTTCAGTCGACTTGCCGGACGGGAGCAGGACCGGGCACGGTTATCAATGTCCCTTCAGAGGCGGTCCTATCATTTAAAGACCCGGATTGAGTTTAAAGACTCGGAGTTTAAAGACTCGGTTATTGTGATACCCCACAAGGCCTATTGATTATGTTCTGAGTTTAAAGACTCGTTGATTTCCCGGGAAGGCCTGATGTATGTGAGTTTAAAGACTCGGTGATTGATATCCAGAAAACTGATTGGCTTGTGGTTTACTGTTGATTTATGATATTTTCGGATGTGTTGGGCAGTGGCCCGGTTTATGTGATTTGATGGATTTTTGGACTATGTTCTTGTACTTGGATTTGATCCATGATTTTGGGCTGAGGCCCTGTGTTTATGATTGCGGGCTAAGACCCGAAGGTTAAGAAAAGGAAAATGATTTGATTTTCATACACGTTTTTCTTATATTGGAAATGAAATGTATTGTAAATGATTTTTGAATGCATGCATTGGTTTTACGTGGAGGGTAGAAATGTCTTTCTGTAACTGTTTTATAAACTGATTCATTTTTGTCCACTCACACCTTTTGTGTTTTTATTGACCCTCCAGGTCGTGGCGCGTTGATCGAGGCTGATCGAGAGGTGGAGGCATGAGTGAGTACATGTGTGGCTATCCCTTGTTTGGCAAGTACTGAGGGTAATTTGGGAACTTCAGTCGACTTGCTAGACGGGAGCAGGACCGGGCACGGTTATCAATGTCCCTTTGGGGGCAGTCCTGTCAGCAGGGCCCTTTGGACGGCGCATGGCAGCGCGTGGGCCATCTTCTGAAGATGGTTCCAGCATGTGAAATCATCTATTCGATGTAACGAACATTTTGGGACTAGTTTTGAGTCGATCAGACATCGTCTCGATATAGTTCGGGATGCCCGAAGATTTAGGATCGCATTTAAAATTAGTTAAAAATACTGGAAAATTATGGAGCTTTAATGAGAGGTTATTTAAGTAGTTAGTAACCTTCTAAAATGATTTGGACAGGTTTGGGAACCCCTGAGACGGTGATTAGCCCGGGAAGGCGTATGGTGACAGGACCGCCCCCGAAAGGGGCATTGGTAACCGTGCCCCGATCCTGCTCCCGTCTGGCAAGCCGACTGAAGTTCCCAATTTACCCTTAGTACTCGCCAAACCAGGGATGGCCACGCACGTACTCACTCATGCATCCGCCTCTCGATCAGCCTCGATCAACGCACCACGACCTGGAGGGTCAATAAAACACAAAATGTGTGAGTGGACAAAAATGAATCAGTTTATAAAACAGTTACAGAAAACGTTTCTACCCTACACGTAAAATCAATGCATGCATTCGAAAATCATTTCACAATCCTTTACATTTCCAATATGAGAAAAACTTGTATGAAAATCAAAATCATTTTCCTTTTCTTAACCTTCGGGTCTTAGCCCGCAAACATAAACACAGGGCCTCCGCCCAAATCATGAATCAAATCCAAGTACGTAACATAATCCAAAAATCCATCAAAATCACATAAACCGGGCCATTGCCCAACACATCCGAAACATCAGAAATCAACAGTAATTCACAAGTCAATCAATCTGCTGGATCTCAAGTGCGCCCGAGTCTTTAAACTCAAAACCATGCGCATAATCAGGCCTTCCTGGGATATCAACGAGTCTTTAAACTCAGAACATAATCAATAGGCCTCAGGGGGTATCAAACCGAGTCTTTATACTCAAAATAGTAACCGAGTCTTTAAACTCATCAAGGGCCCTCCCCCGTCATCAATTAACCGAGTCTTTAAACTCAAAACATTATTCAGCGATAGTACCGGGTCTTTAAACCCAAAACCATTTGTAAGTCACACCAATCCAGGATCCATCGTGATCCAAATTCCAAATCCAAACCAAAATGACATTTTGTCATAACAGAACTCATGTCCGAATTTCCACATTCAAATCCCCAAAATCTTATTTCACAAAACATAATCAAATCATCATTAAAAACGGGGCATGTATAATCATATCAAATCACTTTTATCAACCATCATCCATTCCCGAATTCGAATTCGCAATAATGATTCCATAAGCCGGCATCCAGAACTGTCATTCCGAACCCAAACCAGAAATCCATTTTCAAACTTCCGAAAACCGAAATCTCGTTCATCAAAATTACTTTTATGCCCTGGGCACCAAGCCCGAAATCACCTTTTTCAAAATTCGTTTTAAATCCTTGAAATCACATCATATTTCAAATCCCAAGGTCAAAACATCAAATCCATGATCAAATCACAAAATACTTGAAATCTCGTAAAACGTGCAAATCCGTGTCATTCTCGAAATACCTGTCAAAACCGTAAATCATACTCATAATCCTAATCGAAACATCCTTAAAACATGATACACACAAATCATATAAAATCATTCATTAAAACATCTCCAAAACATAAGGAAACCATAGTCTCGAAATACGTGCAATTTCGTATGCAAAAAAAAAATACGTATAAATACGGAATCGAAATTATCACAAGTCATGATCATAATCATAGAAACCATAGAAATATTTATGCATGCATTAAATTTTGAAAGCAAAGTCCACTCACACACCGTCCATAACGCTCGTTTTCGCGCCGCACGCGTTCCCGTAATTTCTGACAATTTCCAGAAATCTCAAATCCTGTCCGAAAACATACTTTAGTGTCACTAAGGACTCAAATAACAACATACTAATTTCCCATAATTTTCCGGGAATTAAACGTTAGTTAAAAACATAACGTAAACCTTCGGACCCTCGAAACAACATCGAAACGGTGTCCGGTTAATTCGAAACCAACGCTAAAATGTTCGTTACATTGCATAGGACAAAAGTCGTGTTGAACTCACCTTGGGATTCGTGCCCACGTGCCGTCATGCACTGCCGAGAGTGGCTGCGCGTGAAACCCACGCGCCTGCTACAGTGTCATCGTCCCAACCCGTTTATCTGTAAAATGGGTCCTGCAACCCGCGAGACGACCCGATCAGTTCACTGTCAATTCAACCTCAATTCTTTCAATTGAGCATTCAAACATCTTCGTTTTAAGTCCAATTACAGTTCTGTAACCTTAATTTTATAAATACTTACCTAAATTCAAACGATTCGACGATGAACATCGAAGAACACCTGGGTACTGTTCCTTCATCGAATTCCATCAATGTCGTCTGATTTCAATCAATTGATCTAGCCAACAGCTTCGTCTGATTATCCTAAGCTGGTTTCCAAGCTCAATTACATCTTCTAACCCCTCCAATTACACGACTCAATCCTCAATTTTTCTGAACTCCGTCGTGTCTGTCCAAGGCTTCCTAGGGCTTCAAGCTTCGATCCCTTGATCTGGATCGACTAAGGGAGGTCCCATAAGACTGAATTGAGCCTTAAATTGTCTTGGGTTGGCCTACATTTCGAATTGGAATTTTGAATTTGTTCAAACACGGTTTCGGGTTTCTGGGTGCATTTCCACTCAGTCTCCCAGTGACAGGATCCGCCCCGATCCCCCTGGGACCACATGGGGATGTGCCCTGCTCCCGTCTGACACCCAAAATAACGTTCCAATTTTAACGGATGCAAGTTCAAATGAATAAATAACCAAATAAAGTTATACATCAAATCCGAAATAAACCGATGTCAGACAAGGGATAAAGTTCCAAATTACAAATTGCGAGCACGACTCTAAAATAAACCTGCGGGCAAACCACCCAACAGGAGATCAGGTACGCGGAAGTAGATCTATGCCTCAGCCTCAGGATCCTCCTCTACCTCAGTAGCACAGCCTGGAGGGGTTACCAAAACATTAAGGATGAGTGGGCCGAAACTCAAGTTTATAAAACCGTTTAATAAGTAAAACATATAATTTACCCCTCCGTTTTCCAAAAATGCATGCATCAGAATTTAAAACCATAAACCATATAATATGAATCATAAGGCATGTAATAAAATCATAAGATAATTTTAGCCACTGCACTATACGCTCCAATCCTGACATCCCCGATGGCTGACGTCCCTGACGTCCAATAAGGTCACAGTCTCAAGGCTACGCGTGCCACTCGGGGTCTCAATCCCGAATCCAATCCCCGAACCCTGTCCGGGTACGACATCTCAAATGCCTAGCGTCCTAGACGCTCGACGTCCCTGACGTCCAATTATAGAAATCCTGCTCCTGAGTCATTTTACGGTCCGGTTCCTCCGTAGAATGACCCCTCGCAGGCAATGCGCCATGACCACTCCGGGGTACCATATCCGGAGGAGACAGTATCACAAGAATGGATCTATACAGTGCAGTACCCAATACATTTTATTGATATCCACATGCAAAAAATATATACGTAGATAAAATCCAAACCAATCTTTAAGTTTCATCAAACGGGTCTCAAACCCAAATACCGTGAAATGTGCCATAACCATAATTTCAATATCATCAAAACCGTTTCATGATTCCAGCATGTCAATATGTAAGTAAATCAGAAAACATTTAAGCATGCAAGGGTTTAATGAAATTGGGCCCACTCAAAGTACGATCCCGCGGTGAACCTGCGCGTACGAACTTGTACCAGGATTATCGTACAATTCATGTCCGTCCAAATCACACGTAAGGGTCACTACAAGTCTTAAACATTTATCCAAAAAGTCCGAAACAGAAACCAGCTCGGGGAAACCGTCAACACGTTTCCCGAGACAACCGGCCTTAAACTGACCCTCCTAACTATCTTAGATCAACATGGTTAATTCATAAAAAATGTTCAGAATGACGAGAGGAACAAAAGTCATGTTGATCGCGATCAGAGATAAGGTCCAACGTGCCCTCACGCACCGCCCAAAGTGGCTGCGCGCGAAAGTCAAGCGCTTGAGACTGTAGCTGCTACAGTGTCACCACCTTCAACCGTTTGTCTGTAATAGAGGCCTGCCACCCGCGGCTTGACCCGGTTAATTAACCCCCAATTTCCACTCGATTTCACTCGTATTTGATCCTAACATGTTCATTAACTATCCAATTTAGGTTCTGAGACATTAATCAACCTCGACAAGTCCCCAATCGACTCATCGACCTGTGATCAACCAAACGGGTCAATCACCAGAACTTCCTGGTTTCTAATTCAATCTCCAATTAACTTCACAGGAAGCATAATAGGATCAAAACGAACTAAAATGAACGATCAATTGAACCAACACTCACCTGGAAGTAGTCGTCCGATCCACTGAAATTTCTCTGAACACTGCAGTCACCGTCCCAGATCACCCGTGGCTGATGGCCTTCGATTTCGATATGGTTGAGTTCCAAACACTCCCAGAAGACTAAACCAGGCCTTGGTTTGGCCCAACAATCACCAGAAATTGAAAACCCGATTTCCCTCCAAATTTTCCCGAAATGGTTTCTCTCTGGTTCCTCACCTATTCTCAGTTCTTTCAACGACAGAGTGAAGCTCACTCAATTCCTATTCAGTTTTAAACAATTTAAGCCGTCCCAGAGGCTCGTGGAAGCCTCATTGTCCAATGAGATTGGTTCCCCGAAAAAGCTTCGATCGAAATAAACTATGTAGCCTTTGCTGGGTGGATGAATCAGACCACGTTCTAAAGCATTAGACATTCCTTTCTTTCCAACACACACTTGCATAAACAATTGCACACTGAACCACCGCACATGGTGGTGCCACCCATGTTCCCCCCGCGGTTTCTACAGTAACCAGGGGTAGAATGACCAAAATGCCCCTGGTTCAATAATTACCAAAATGCCCTTTACTTTCTAGACCCGTAACTCAGCCATACGAAGTCCGATTTCGGTGTGCCGCCTATCTACGGACTCAGGGCATCGAGACCTACCTAACGGTCCTTGAGTCATGTGAAATTTAGTTGTCAAACGAAAAGTCAGCATTTTCGCCCCTATCGTCCAAATTGTGGTAATGCCCCTGAACTTCCGATAGTCATAACTTTTACCCTAATCGTCCGAATTGGACGTGCCACCTGTCTATGGACTTGTGACGTCCCAAACTACGTCACGGTCATTGGTGAAAGTCCATTTGACCCTCAAATCAAAAAGTCAACAATTTGGCAATACCATTCACAGGGGTAAAAGCGTCAATTCATACATTAAATTACATTATTATAATCCTCAAATTTCTGGGGTGTTCCAACCTTCCCCCCTAAAGAAATTTCGTCCCTAAATTTCAAAGAAACAAATAAGGAAATTGTTCTCGCATCTGAGCCTCGGGCTCCCATGTGGCTTCTTCTACGTTCTGGTTTTACCAGAGAATCTTCACGAGAGGGATCGTCTTCCGACGTAGTACCTTGTCCTTCCGATCCAAAATCTGCACTGGTTGTTCCTCAAAGCTCAAATCCTCTCGGAGTTTGATAGGTTGTTCCTCCACTACATGAGAAGCATCATGTACGTACTTCCGAAGCATTGATATATGGAAAACATCGTGAACTCTAGAAAGTTCTGGAGGTAGTGCCAATCTGTAAGCAACCCCGCCAATCCTCTCCACGATCTCATATGGTCCGATAAAACGTGGACTCAGTTTCCCCTGTCGGCCAAAACGAATAATTCCTTTCCACGGAGATAACTTCAGGAAGACAAAATCTCCCACTTCAAATTCCAAGTCTCGAATTCGTCGATCGGCATAACTTTTCTGGCGATCCTGTGCTGCCTTCAATCTTTCCTTGATAACACGAACAGTTTCCAGGGTTAAGTCTATCAACTCCGGCCCTACAGCCGTTCGTTCCCCTATCTCCATCCAGAAGATAGGTGTCCTGCACTGTCGACCATACTGTGCCTCATAGGGTGCCATCCCGATACTTGCCTGATAGCTGTTGTTGTAAGCGAATTCCATCAATGGTAAATGAGTATCCCATGAATCCTGAAACTGTAGTACACAAGACCTCATCATGTCTGAGGATGGAAAGCAGTACTAAAACGTAGGGTTGTTCCCAAGGTAGTTTGCAAACTCCGCCAGAACCTGGAAGTGAAACGCGGATCACGATCGGACATGATCGATTCCGGTGTACCATGCAATCGTATGATTTCTTTTACGAACTATTGAGCCAGTCGATTAGGTTTATAAGTCTCGTGAACTGGCATAAAATGGGCTGACTTGGTTAACCGGTCCACGATCACCCACACTCCGTCAACTCCACCCTGAGTCCTTGGTAACATAAAGACGAAGTCCATGGTGATGTGATCCCACTTCCACTCGGGAATCGGAAGTGGCTGCATAGCCCCATACGGTCTCTATCGTTCCGCCTTAACCTGCTGACAGGTTAAGCATTTACTTACGAACTCCGCAATGTCCTTCTTCATTCCTGGCCACCAATAATGGTTCCGGAGGGTACGGTACATCTTTGTACCTCCCGGATGCATAGCATAAGCCGAATTATGGGCCTCCGCCAGAATCTCGGCCCGTAACTCTGCCGCTGCAGGTACACACAAACGGCCCAATTTCACAAGTGCTCCGTCATCCCGGATGGTAAAATCCTGTCTCCCATCCGCATCGACCTCAATCTTGTAAATACAGAGTATCGGATCCTGAAGTTGTGCTTCAATGATCCGATCAATCAGCACTGGTCGTACAAGAAAGCTGGCCAACAAAGCTCCATGCTCATCCGTATCCAAAATAACTCCCGTCTTCCGGAGTTCCACCAGCAAAGAAAGATACACCATCCCCAGATGTGCAACTGATCCTACTGACTTCCTGCTGAGTGCATCTGCCACCACATTGGCCTTACCCGGATGGTACTAAATTGTACAGTCATAATCCTTCAGCAGCTCTAACCATCTCCGTTGTCTCATGTTAAGCTCCTTCTGAGTGAATAGGTACTTTAGGCTCTGGTGGTCGGTGTATATCCGGCACGTTGCGCCGAATAGATAATGTCTCCAGATTTTTAGAGCATGAACCACCGCTGCAAACTCCAAATCATGGGTAGGGTAGTTCAACTCATGAGTCCTTAGCTGCCGGGATGCGTAGGCGATAACCTTACCAGTCTGCATCAACACGCAGTGTAACACCCCGGACAATCGAGGATTTTAATATTGTATTTTAGTGTGTGAATTGACGCTTTTACCCTTGTGATTGGCATGGTCAAATTGTTGACTTTTTGATTGATGAACTAAATGGACTTTGACCTATGACCGTGACGTAGTTCGGGACGTCACGAGTTCATAGACAGGTGGCACGTCCAATTCGGACGATCAGGGAAAAAGTTATGACTATCGGAAGCTCAGGGGTATTACCGTAATTTGGACTTCCGGGAGGGGAAAATGTTGACTTTTCTTTTGGCAACTAATTTTCAGTTGACTCAAGGACCGTCAGGAAGGCCTCGACGTCCTGAGTCCGTAGACTGGCGGCACGCCGAAATCGGACTTCGTACGAGGAAGTTATGGTCAGAAACGTGAAATCGGGAGGTTCGTGTCTCGGTTTTCGTGTTGAATATTTTATTCTAAAAATTCTGATTGGAGGACACCTGGTGAGTGACAAGTGTCACTCCCCCATTGGCTAGATTGGATCAGATCCACTATGGGATTAAATAGCATTAAAATCCACTTTTGATCTCAGCCATTGATTTGAAGTACCCAGATCTAATCTGAACCATTGATCTCATCCTTGAGATCAAATCTGGACCGTCCATTTCCTTTCCCTCCATTCTTTATATTTCCTACCCGATATGCACATTCTGTCCATTTCGAACAAACACCCCAGCTCATCACCCATTCTCTGTGTCTGTGTGTTGCTGGACTCACGGGGAAGGACTGAGGCACGGCGGTGAGCGGCGGTGGACGGCGGCGAGGTGGGAAAACCGGAAAACCCGAAACGGTTTCTAAAACTCAGATTTTGGTAACTCGAATTCCCACGTTTAGTTTTGTTTCCTATTAATCCTAATCGACTCTAGGGACTTATAGGAACCTTCTGGGTCTGAGTTCGCGATCGGCGGTGACCTGAACGGTGGCTAAACAGCGACGGGAACCCGGGTCTGTTCATCGAGGTAAGTCTTCGATTCAGCCCTTGTTTATTGATTTTAATTAGCTAGAACTGTTCCTGGGTATAAGACGAACATCTAGGAACAAACCAGAGTGAAAATGGTTGAGTGTGGAAGAAATGGTGACCGGGTCGTGATCGCGGGTCTGATCGACCCAAGTTGCAGAGATACGGGTCAACCCGTCTGAGGACAGAGGTGATGACGTGGCACCCTGTCAGACTGTCAGGTGCCGTGGACCAACCGTGAGCCGACACGTGTCACATGTCAGTGCACAGTCAGCACTGACATGTCAGTGACGTGGCCCAATCAGGGACTGCCACGTGTCACTGACATGTCAGTGACGTGGCCCAATCAGGGACTGCCACGTGTCACTGACATGTCAGTGACGTGGACCAGTGCCGTGCTGACACGTGGCACATGTCAGATCTGACACGTGGCCTGACAGATCAGTGGGGTGGACCAATCAGATGTTGACACGTGGCACCTGTCAGAGTCTGACATGTCAGACCTGATAGCTGTCAGATGACGTCAGCATGACGTCATGCTGACGTCAGCAGTGACGTCAGCGATGACGTCAGCAGGGACTGTTCCTGCGTTGACCGACACGTTGACTGGCGCGTGTGGGCGCGTGTGAACAGTACTTTTGGTGGGACCACCCCCATTCTTTAGGTTTCGACGATCCGGATCCAATGGCGGTGGTTTCGGGTCGATCGGAGATCATTAAGTTGGTCAAATTAAGGTTTATTGCATTGGGAAGCGCGTTCGGGCGGCTTTCCCAGGCCGGTTTCGGCCTAGGCTTTCATGGTTGAATGTTGGGGGTTTAAATTGACCTTTACGGATACTTTGGACTTGACAGGGATTGTACAATTGTACCAGATCGAGGGTATACGCTCGGTTTTCAGCAGGACTGTACTGTGAGTGGGCCCGTTTTCATTAAACCCTTGCATGCTTAAATGTTTTCCAATTTACTTATATGTTCACATGCTGGAATCTATAAGTGGTTTTGATGATATTGAGATTTCGGTTATGGCACGTTTCACGGTATTTGGGCATGAGACCCGTTTGATGAAACGTAACGATCGGTTCAGATTTTACCTATGTATACATATATGTTTGCATGTGGATATCGATAAAATGTATTTGGTACTGCACTGTATAGATCCTTCCATATTATATTTTCTCCTCCGGATGAGGTACCCCGGAGAGGTCACGGACGTCTAGAACGTCCAGCGTTTATGACGCTAAGAATCGGGGATGCTGTAACCGAACATGGTTCGGGGATTGAACTCGGAATTGAGACCCGAGTGGCACGCGTAGCCTTGTGATTGTGACCTTATTGGACGTCAGGGACGTCAGACATCGGGGATGTCGGGATTGGAGTGTATAGTACAGTGGCTAAAATTATGGTTATGGTTTTATTACATGCCTTATGATTCATATTATATTATTTATGATTTTAAAGGGTGTTGCATGCATGTTTGGAAAATGGAGGGGTAAATTATATGTTTTACTTATCAAATGATTTTATAAACTTGAGTTCGGTCCACTCACCCTTAATGTTTTTGGTAACCCCTCCAGGTCGTGATACTGAGGTAGAGAAGGAACCTGAGGCTGAGGCATAGATCTACTTCTGCGTACCTGAACCCCTGCTGGGTGGTTTACCCGCAGGTTTATGTTAGAGTCGTGCTCGCAACTTGTAATTTTGAATTTCATCCCTTGTCTGACATTCTTTTAATTCGGATTTGATGTATGACTTTAATTTGGTTATTTATGCATTTGATGTTTTGAGGTTAAAATTGGTATGAATTATTGGGTGTCAGACGGGAGCAGGGCACGTCCCCTTGTGGTCCCTGTGGGATCGGGGCGGGTCCTGTTAGCTTGGTATCAGAGCACTAGGTTATGGTCAGTACTAGGGTTTGGTCAGCATGCTAGACTAGCGATTAGTACTAGTTACTTTTCGACTTTTAAGAATATCGTTATCTGATCTATGCCTCTTGACAGTTGGTTACGCCTTCTAGGAGAATTCCTCATACACGAACTGACGAGGATCTGGAAAGGGAGATGGAATGCGCGAGCATTGAAAGGGCTCAACGGTTGGGAGCCACTCCTTTCTGCGGGGGATCAAACCCCGAGGATGCTCATGATTGGATCACCAAGTGGGAGAGGATCTTCTCGGTGATGCACTGCCCTCCGGGCGAACGGGTAACTCTGGCGGCCTTCTTGCTGGAAGGAGGAGCCTACCAGTGGTGGCACGGACTCGAAATGTCTGGGTGGTCTGTCCATACCACTACTTGGGAAGCTTTCCGTTCCAGATTTCTGGACCAGTACTACCCGCGATCCTTTCGCGCGGCGCGGGAGGCGGAATTCCTGCGGCTGGAGCAGGGTGACATGTCCGTTGCAGACTACGAGCAAACTTTCGGAAAACTATCCCGGTTCGCTGCATCATTCGTGAGCACGGAGGAGGACAAATGCCAAAGGTTTGAGATTGGACTCCGAGGGGAGATCCGGGCAAGTGTGACTGCTGCTACTCATGCTTCACTGAGAGATTTGGTCGACGCTGCGGTGCGTGTCGAGGCCAGTCTGGCGGCACACCAGACACGACAACCTTCGGGCGAGGGGCGACGTCAGGATCACCCACATCGTGGGCCATCCGGCCATAAGAACAACAAGGGAGGGGGCTACAGGGGAGCACCCTCATCCTTCAAGGGTCGTGGCTGGTCAGGTCGACGCGGAGGCTCTCAGGGCAGAGGATCTGGATACAACTCTGGGCAACGCTCATCTTGGAGCGGTGCTTCTGGCGGGCATTCGGACAGGCCAAGGCCAGTAACTTGTTTTGCTTGCGGAGAGGAGGGCCACTATGCCTGTGATTGCCCGCAGTTGTCCAAGAACAACGACGCTGGGGGCTCTAGTGTGGTGCAGAGCACGGCTTCCCACACTAATGGAGGTCGCGGTCAGGGAGGTGACCGTGGTGCTGGGCGTGGCGCGCGCGGACGCGGACGGAACGGAGGGCCAAGGGCCCAAGTGTTTGCAATGACCCAGCAACAGGCGAGGACTGCCCCAGGCGTGGTCACAGGTACACTACATATCTTTAACCTTCTTGTACGTGTATTGATGGATGCGGGGGCTACACATTCTTTTATTTCGAAAAGTTGTGCTGGTATGTTTGATTGTGTGGTATCAGCTTTAAATTGCGAAATGGGTGTTGGCACCCCGATGGGCATCGTGTACCTTGTGAATCAGGTGATTCAGAGGTGCCCGGTAAGAATTGAGGATGTGGATTTACCAGCAGACTTAATTATTCTGGATATCGACGACTTCGATATAATCCTAGGAATGGATTGGCTGTCGGAGCACGGATCGCTCATCGACTGCTGTAGCAAGCAAGTGATTCTGCGGAGCCCGTGTTTGCCGGAAGTTATCTTTCAGGGGGAACGTGACGGTTCGCCTCCTGAAGTGATCTCTTCACTTACTGCTACCAAGCTTCTACGGAAGGGATGCCAGGGTTATCTGGCGTATGTCGTGTCGGAGCAGGTTGATACTCCGGGTATCGACGAGATACCGGTGGTATGTGAGTTTCCGGATGTGTTCCCGGAAAACTTACCTGGATTACCGCCATCGCGGGAGATTGAGTTTACTATTGAACTACTCCCGGGTACCCGACCTATATCCCAGGCACCATACCGGATGGCGCCGACCGAGTTACGAGAACTCAAGACTCAATTGCAGGAGTTGGTGGATTTGGGATATGTCCGACCGAGTACTTCCGTGGGGGGCACCGGTGTTGTTCGTAAAGAAGAAGGAGGGACGTCTCCGTTTATGTATTGACTATCGACAACTCAACAAGGTGACGCTGAGGAACCAGTATCCTCTACCCAGGATCGATGACCTTTTTGACCAGTTGCGGGGAGCTTAGTGCTTCTCGAAAATTGATTTGCGGTCTGGGTATCACCAACTGAGGATTTCGGAGGAGGATATTCCGAAAACTGCTTTTCGAACCTGTACGGACACTACGAGTTCCTTGTTATGCCATTTGGTTTGACGAATGCTCCAGCAGCATTCATGGATCTGATGAACCGGGTCTTCCGACCCTACCTGGATAAGTTCGTGATTGTGTTCATCGATGACATTTTGGTGTACTCGAGGAGTGCCCGTGCACATGAGGAACATCTACGGTTGGTCTTGGTGAGGCTGAGACAAGAACAATTGTACGCCAAACTGAGCAAGTGTCAGTTTTGGCTGAGCAGTATTGGTTTTCTGGGACACGTGATATCGATGGATGGGATTTGCGTGGATCCCCAGAAAACAGAAGCGGTGACCAACTGGGCTAAACCGACAACAGTGACCGAGGTGCGGAGTTTCGTCGGATTAGCAGGTTACTACCGGAGATTCGTGGAGGGTTTCTCCAAAATTGCTGCACCATTGACTCGTTTGACTCGGAAGGGAGTGAAGTTTATCTGGGACGAGCAGTGCGATCGGAGCTTTCAAGAGTTGAAAGATCGATTGACCACTGCACCTGTCCTTGCATTGCCAGATGACAGTGGAGAGTTTGTGGTCTTCAGTGATGCATCGCTGCAAGGTCTGGGCTGCGTATTGATGCAAACTGGCAAGGTTATCGCCTATGCATCCCGGCAGCTGAAGACCCACGAGTTGAACTACCCTACCCATGATTTGGAGTTGGCAGCGGTGGTTCATGCCCTGAAAATCTGGAGACATTATCTATTCGGCGCAACGTGTCGGATATACACCGATCACCAGAGTCTTAAATACTTATTCACTCAGAAGGAGCTTAACATGAGACAACGGAGATGGTTGGAGCTGCTGAAGGACTATGACTGTACGATCGAGTACCATCCGGGTAAGGCCAATGTGGTGGCTGATGCACTCAGCAGGAAGTCCGCAGGATCCGTTGCACACCTAGGGATGGTGTATCTTCCCTTGCTAGTGGAACTCCGGAAGGCGGGAGTTATTTTGGGTACGGATGCGCATGAAGCTTTGTTGGCCAGCTTCCATGTACGACCAGTACTGATTGATCGGATTATCGTAGCACAACTTCAGGATCCGATACTCTGTATTTACAGAACTGAGGTCGATGCGGATGGGAGACAGGATTTTACCATCCGGGACGATGGAGCACTTGTGAAGTTGGACCGTTTGTGTGTACCTGCAGTGGCAGAGTTACGGGCCGAGATTCTTGAGGAGGCCCATAGTTCGGCCTATGCTATGCATCCGGGAGGTACAAAGATTTACCATACCCTCTGGAACCATTATTGGTGGCCGGGAATGAAGAAGGATATTGCTGAATTCGTGAGCAAATGCTTAACCTGTCAGCAGGTTAAGGCGGAACGGCAGAGACCTTATGGGGCTATGCAGCCACTTCCGATTCCCGAGTGGAAGTGGGATCACATCACCATGGACTTCGTCTTTAAGTTACCGAGAACTCAGAGTGGAGTGGGCGGAGTATGGGTGATCGTGGATCGGTTAACCAAATCCGCCCATTTTCTGCCAGTTCAGGAGACCTATAAACCTAACCGACTGGCTCAATTGTTTTTGAAGGAAATCATACGATTGCATGGTACGCCGGAATCAATCGTGTCCGATCGTGATCCGCGTTTCACTTCCAGGTTCTGGCGGAGTTTGCAAGCTACTCTGGGAACAACCCTACGTTTCAGTACTGCTTTCCATCCACAGACCGATGGACAGTCTGAAAGAACCATTCAGACCCTGGAGGACATGATAAGGTCATGTGTACTACAGTTTCAGGACTCTTGGGATACTCATTTGCCATTAATGGAATTCGCTTACAACAACAGCTATCAGGAAACCATCGGGATGGCACCTTATGAGGCACTGTATGGTCGACAGTGCAGGACACCTATCTGCTGGACGGAGATAGGAGAGCGAGCGGCTGTAGGGCCGGAATTGATGGACTTAACCATGGAAACTGTTCGTATTATCAAGGAGAGACTGAAGGCGGCACAGGATCGCCAGAAGAGTTATGCCGATCGACGGATTCGAGACTTGGAATTTGAAGTGGGAGATTTTGTCTTCCTGAAGTTATCACCGTGGAAGGGGATTATCCGATTCGGTCGACGAGGGAAACTGAGTCCGCGTTTTATCGGACCATATGAGATCGTGGAGAGAATCGGCAGAGTTGCTTACAGATTGGCACTACCTCCAGAACTATCTAGAGTTCACGATGTTTTCCACATATCGATGTTGCGGAAGTACGTACGTGATGCTTCTCATGTACTTGGGGAACAACCTGTCGAACTACGGGAGGATTTGAGCTATGATGAACAACCAGTACAGATCTTGGATCGGAAGGACAAGGTACTACGTCGGAAGACGATCCCTCTCGTGAAGATTCTCTGGAGAAACCAGAATGTGGAAGAAGCCACATGGGAGCCTAAGGCTCAGATGCGAGAACAATTTCCTCATTTGTTTCTTCGAAATTTCGTGACGAAATTTCTTAAGGGGGGAAGGTTGTAACACCCCGGACATTCGAGGATTTTAATATTGTATTTTAATGTGTGAATTGGCGCTTTTACCCTTGTGATTGGCATGGTTAAATTGTTGACTTTTTGATTGATGAACTAAATGGACTTTGACCTATGACCGTGACGTAGTTCGGGACGTCACGAGTTCATAGGCAGGTGGCACGTCCAATTCGGACGATCAGGGAAAAAGTTATGACTATCGGAAGCTCAGGGGTATTACCGTAATTTGGACTTCCGGGAGGGGAAAATGTTGACTTTTCTTTTGGCAACTAATTTTCAGTTGACTCAAGGACCGTCAGGTAGGCCTCGACGTCCTGAGTCCGTAGACAGGCGGCACGCCGAAATCGGACTTCGTACGAGGAAGTTATGGTCAGAAACGTGAAATCGGGAGGTTCGTGTCTCGGTTTTCGTGTCGAATATTTTATTCTAAAAATTCTGATTGGAGGACACCTGGTGAGTGACAAGTGTCACTCCCCCATTGGCTAGATTAGATCAGATCCACTATGGGATTAAATAGCATTAAAATCCACTTTTGATCTCAGCCATTGATTTGAAGTACCCATATCTAATCTGAACCATTGATCTCATCCTTGAGATCAAATCTGGACCGTCCATTTCCTTTCCCTCCATTCTTTATATTTCCTACCCGATATGCACATTCTGTCCATTTCGAACAAACACCCCAGCTCATCACCCATTCTTTGTGTCTGTGTGTTGCTGGACTCACGGGGAAGGACTGAGGCACGGCGGTGAGCGGCGGTGGACGGCGGCGAGGTGGGAAAACCGGAAAACCCGAAACGGTTTCTAAAACTCAGATTTTGGTAACTCGAATTCCCACGTTTAGTTTTGTTTCCTATTAATCCTAATCGACTCTAGGGACTTATAGGAACCTTCTGGGCCTGAGTTCGCGACCGGCGGTGACCTGAACGGTGGCTAAACAGCGACAGGAAGCCGGGTCTGTTCATCGAGGTAAGTCTTCGATTCAGCCCTTGTTTATTGATTTTAATTAGATAGAACTGTTCCTGGGTATAAGACGAACATCTAGGAACAAACCAGAGTGAAAATGGTTGAGTGTGGAAGAAATGGTGACCGGGTCGTGATCGCGGGTCTGATCGACCCAAGTTGCAGAGATACGGGTCAACCCGTCTGAGGACAGAGGTGATGACGTGGCACCCTGTCAGACTGTCAGGTGACGTGGACCAACCGTGAGCCGACACGTGTCACATGTCAGTGCACAGTCAGCACTGACATGTCAATGACGTGGCCCAATCAGGGACTACCACGTGTCACTGACATGTCAGTGACGTGGACCAGTGCCGTGCTGACACGTGGCACATGTCAGATCTGACACGTGGCCTGACAGATCAGTGGGGTGGACCAATCGGATGTTGACACGTGGCACCTGTCAGAGTCTGACATGTCAGACCTGACAGCTGTCAGATGATGTCAGCATGACGTCATGCTGACGTCAGCAGTGACGTCAGCGATGACGTCAGCAGGGACTGTTCCTGCGTTGACCGACGCGTTGACTGGCGCGTGTGGGCGTGTGTGAATAGTACTTTTGGTGGGACCACCACCATTCTTTAGGTTCCGACGATCCGGATCCAATGGCGGTGGTTGCGGGTCGATCAGAGATCATTAAGTTAGTCAAATTAAGGTTTATTGCATTGGGAAGCGCGTTCGGGCGGCTTTCCCGGGCCGGTTTCGGCCTAGGCTTTCATGGTTGAATGTTGGGGGTTTAAATTGACCTTTACGGATACTTTGGACTTGATAGGGATTGTACAATTGTACCAGATCGAGGGTATACGCTCGGTTTTCAGCAGGACTGTACTGTGAGTGGGCCCATTTTCATTAAACCCTTGCATACTTAAATGTTTTCCGATTTACTTATATGTTCACATGCTAGAATCTATAAATGGTTTTGATGATATTGAGATTTCGGTTATGGCACGTTTCACGGTATTTGGGCATGAGACCCGTTTGATGAAACGTAACGATGGGTTCAGATTTTACCTATGTATACATATATGTTTGCATGTGGATATCGATAAAATGTATTTGGTACTGCACTGTATAGATCCTTCCATATTATATTGTCTCCTCCGGATGAGGTACCCCGGAGAGGTCACGGACGTCTAGAACGTCCAGCATCTATGACGCTAAGCATCGGGGATGCTGTAACCGAACAGGGTTCGGGGATTGAACTCGGAATTGAGACCCGAGTGGCACGCGTAGCCTTGTGATTGTGACCTTATTGGACGTCAGGGACGTCAGACATCGGGGATGTCGGGATTGGAGTGTATAGTGCAGTGGCTAAAATTATGGTTATGGTTTTATTACATGCCTTATGATTCATATTATATTATTTATGATTTTAAAGGGTGCTGCATGCATGTTTGGAAAACGGAGGGGTAAATTATATGTTTTACTTATCAAATGATTTTATAAACTTGAGTTCGGTCCACTCACCCTTAATGTTTTTGGTAAACCCTCCAGGTCGTGATACTGAGGTAGAGGAGGAACCTGAGGCTGAGGCATAGATCTACTTCTGCGTACCTGAACCCCTGCTGGGTGGTTTACCCGCAGGTTTATGTTAGAGTCGTGCTCGCAACTTGTAATTTTGAATTTCATCCCTTGTCTAACATTCGTTTAATTCGGATTTGATGTATGACTTTAATTTGGTTATTTATGCATTTGATGTTTTGAGGTTAAAATTGGTATGAATTATTGGGTGTCAGACGGGAGCAGGGCACGTCCCCTTGTGGCCCCTGTGGGATCGGGGCGGGTCCTGTCACGCAGCCCAAACCTTGTAGCGATGCGTCACTAAAGACCACGAACTCTCCACTGTCATCCGACAATGCAAGGACAGGTGTAGTGGTCAAACGATCCTTCAACTCTTGAAAGCTCCGATCACACTGCTCGTCCCAAATGAACATTACTCCCTTCCGAGTCAATCGAGTTAATGGTGCAGCAATTTTGGAGAAACCCTCCACGAATCTCCGGTAGTAACCTGCTAACCCGACAAAACTTCGCACCTCCGTTACCGTTGTCGGTCTAGCCCAGTTAGTCACCGCCTCTGTTTTATGGGGATCCGCGCTAATCCCGTCCGTTGATATCACATGTCCCAGAAAACCAATACAGCTTAGCCAAAACTGGCACTTGCTCAGCTTGGCGTACAACTGTTCCTGTCTCAGCTTCTCCAACACCAACCGTAGATGTTCCTCATGTGCTCGGGCACTCCTTGAGTATACCAAGATATCATCGATGAACACAATCACGAATTTATCCAAATAGGGTCGGAAGACCCGGTTCATCAGATCCATGAATGCTACCGTAGCATTCGTCAAACCAAAAGGCATCACAAGGAACTCGTAGTGTCCGTAACGGGTTCGAAAAGCTGTTTTCGGAATATCCTCCTCCGAAATCCTCAGTTGGTGATACCCAGACCGCAAATCAATCTTCGAGAAGCACTGTGCTCACGCAACTGGTCATAAAGGTCATCGATCCTAGGTAGAGGATACTGGTTCCTCAGTGTCACCTTGTTGAGTTGCCGATAGTCAATGCACAAACGGAGACTCCCCTCATTCTTCTTCACGAACAACACCGGTGCTCCCCACGGTGAAGTACTCGGTCGGACGTATCCCAAATCCACCAACTCCTGCAATTGAGTTTTGAGTTCTCGTAACTCGGCCGGCGCCATTCGGTATGGTGCCTGGGATATAGGTCGGGTACCGGGGAGTAGTTCAATTGTAAACTCGATCTCCCGCGATGGTGGTAATCCAGGTAAGTCTTCCGGGAACACATCCGGAAACTCATGTACCACTGGTATCACGTCGATACCCGGAGTATCAACCTGCTCCGACACGACATGCGCCAAATAACCCTTGCATCCCTTCCGTAGAAGTTTGGTAGCAGTAAGTGACGAAATCACTTCAGGAGGCGAACCGTCACGCTCCCCCTGAAAGATAACTTCCGGCAAACCCGGGCTTCGCAGAATCACTTGCTTGCTACAGCAATCGATGAGCGACCCATGCTCCGATAGCCAATCCATCCCCAAAATTACATCGAAGTCGTGGATATCCGAAATAATTAAGTCCGCTGGTAAATCCACATCCTCAATTCTCACCGGGCACCTCCGAATCACCTGATTCACAAGGTACACGATGCCCATCGGGGTGCCAAAACCCATCTCGCAATCTAAGACTGATATCACACAATCAAGCATATCAGCATAACTCCTCGAAATATAAGAATGTGTAGCCCCCGCATCCATCAATACACGTACAAGAAGGTTTAAGATCTGTAGTGTACCTATAACCACGCCTGGGGTAGTCCTCGCCTGCTGATGGGTCATTGCAAACACTTGAGCCCTAGGCCCTCCATTCCACCCGCGCCCGCGCCCGCCACGCCCAGAACCACGGTCACCTCCCTGACCTCGACCTCCGTTAGTGTGGGAAGCCATGCTCTGTACCACACTAGAGCCCCCAGCGTCGTTGTTCTTGGACAACATTGGGCAATCATAGGCATAGTGGCCCTCTTCTCCGCAAGCAAAACAGTTTACTGGCCTCGGCCCGTCCCAATGCCCACCAGAAGCACCGCTCCAAGATGAACGCTGCCCAGAGTTGAATCCTGATCCTCTGCCCTGAGAGCCCACACCAAAAGTCATGTTGATCGTGATCAGAGATAAGGTCCAATGCGCCCTCACGGGCCGCCCAAAGTGGCTGCGCGTGAAAGTCACGCGCCTGACACTGTAGCTGCTACAGTGTCACCACCTTCACCCTTTTGACTGTAATACAGGCCTGCCACCAGCGGCTTGACTCGATTAATTAACCCTCAATTTCCACTCGTATTTGATCATAACATGTTCATTAACAATCCAATTTAGGTTCTGAGACATTAATCAACCTCGACAAGTCCACAATCGACTCATCGACCCGTGATCAACCAAACGGGTCAATCACCAGAACTTCCTGGTTTCTAATTCAATCTCCAATTAACTTCACAGGAAGCATAATAGGATCAAAACGAACTAAAATGAACGATCAATTGAACCAACACTCACCTTGAAGTAGTCGTCCGATCCACTGAAATTTCTCTGAACACTGCAGTCACCGTCCCAGATCACCTGTGGCTGATGGCCTTCGATTTCGATATGGTTGAGTTCCAAACACTCCCAGAAGACTAAACCAGGCCTTGTTTTGGTCCAACAATCACCAGAAATTGAAAACCCGATTTCCCTCCAAATTTTCCCAAAATGGTTTCTCTCTGGTTCCTCACCTATTCTCAGTTCTTTCAACGGCAGAGTGAAGCTCACTCAATTCCTATTCAGTTTTAAACAATTTAAGCCGTCCCAGAGGCTCGTGGAAGCCTCATTGTCCAATGAGATTGGTTCCCCGAAAAAGCTTCGATCGAAATAAACTATGTAGCCTTTGCTGGGTGGATGAATCAGACCACGTTATAAAGCATTAGACATTCCTTTCTTTCCAGCACACACTTGCATAAACAATTGCACACTGAACCACCGCACATGGTGGTGCCGCACATGTTCCCCCCGCGGTTGCTACAGTAACCAGGGGTAGAATGACCAAAATGCCCCTGGTTCAATAATTACCAAAATGCCCTTTACTTTCTAGACCCGTAACTCAGCCATACGAAGTACGATTTCGGCGTGCCGCCTGTCTACGAACTCAGGGCATCGAGACCTACCTAACGGTCCTTGAGTCATGTGAAAATTAGTTTTCAAACGAAAAGTCAACATTTTCGCCCCTATCGTCCAAATTGCGGTAATGCCCCTAAACTTCTGATAGTCATAATTTTTACCCTGATCGTCCGAATTGGACGTGCCACCTGTCTATGGACTCGTGACGTCCCAAACTACGTCACGGTCATTGGTCAAAGTCCATTTGACCCTCAAATAAAAAAGTCAACAATTTGGCAATACCATTAACAGGGGTAAAAACGTCAATTCATACATTAAATTACATTATTATAATCCTCGAATTTCCGGGGTGTTACACCCAGGCTCCCCGTTTCTCCTTTCTAACTCCTCTCTCTGGTTCTCTCTAGTTCTATGTCCCTCTCAAAACGTCCCAGAAATGGATCAAACAATCCCATTAATCCATCCAACCCGACCAGTGCTCTGTTCAAATTCTCAATGGAATAAAACAATTTTTCCCGTGCTCTGCACTTCACCATCCCAGGCATGCTGCATCCCCCTCAAATGCATAAACAATCCTCTCAGTGCTCTGTGTTTTCTCCACTCAATCCATTAGCACGCAGCCTAAGCAAGGTTCCATAAACAATGCCGAACCTGTGCCCTGTTTCTGAAAAGAACCCACAGAACCATACACGGCTGTCCCAAAATCAACAGCCAAATGACCATTTTGCCCTCACTTGACAAATTACCAAAATGCCCCTCACGCATCTAGACCTGTAACTTAGTCATTCGAACTCTGATTGACGCGTGCCGCCTGTCTACGGACTCAGGGCATCGAGACCTTCCTATCGGTCCTCGGCCCTCGGCCATCGAGCCTCCCGGTCGAAAAGTCAACATTTCTCCTCTTTTGTCCAAATTACGAAAATGCCCTTGAACTTCCGAACGTCATAACTTTCACCTCGAACGTCGGAATCAAACGTGCCACCCGTTTATGAACTCGTGACATCCCATACTACGTCACGGTCATCGATCAAAGTTCATTTGACCGCCCGAATTAAATGTCAACGTTTTACCCACGACTAGGGGAAAAACGGTCATTTTGCATCGTTCGTCCGATTTCGCCCAACGAATCACCGATTAACCCCGCTAATCATGATTAGTTACTAATCTAATCCCGGAATTCGGGATGGGTCGTTACATAAGGCGCGCATATTGAGGTGGCAGCGTGGACAGTCTATGAGTGGACTTTATTTTATGAATCGATGCATGCATAAATGTTTTATATGTGTTTATAAACATGTTTTGTGATGCCATGAGTGCATTTGTGTGTGTTTACATATTTGGCACATATTTCGAGGTTGTCGATTTTATAGGGTGCCTATACGTATTTGTGGTTTCGGTTTAGGTAAATGGTTTTGGTTTTGTCTCGGGCATATGACCCTATTGATGACCTACAAGTCTGAGTCATGGTCGTGACGAGTGCTGTGTGCACGGGGACAGACAACACGACGCTCGCCTCCGGACTGGGCATGTATTCCTTCTGGAGAGGTCACGATGCATGTCCCACTGTCGAGCAGCCACTGGAGGCTCTACTTCGGAGTGCTGACGGTATAGAAGATCGATTGGTGATGTGAGCTCCATGATCTAGAGGTGGTCGCGGCGGTTGATATGTTCACGACGACATACCAAGATTGAGAGCGGTCCTGGACTGATGGTTACACGCATTACTCTGATTGGAATCGTGACTGACCTTGAGATATCGGGCTCGATGCCTAGTTGATTTTGAGTTTGGGCTTGAGGCTCAATTAAATTGTGAAATCGGGCTAGAGGCCCAGTTGACTTGTGATATCTGGCTTGAGTCCCAATTGTGGTTTTTCATAATAGTATGTATATACCCTCCTTTATGAGTTGATTGGTCTCCTCCAGACGTCGACCTGGAGAGTTACGATCCACTACCCGTAATGAGTAATCCTCAGAGGGAGTACATTCCAGGAGTGGGAGTTATGATATGGTCTCAGACTGGATCCGAAGACTGTCATCTAGATGTCGTTGATCCTAAATGTTGGACAGAGCCTCCTAGACATCGTAGATCTTGGGGGTAGACTCGGAGGGAGACCCCGAGTAGTATGCATACTTATAGATATAAATCGGGACAGATATCGTGGATTAGTCCCCTAGGGACTGTGTGCCCCGAGTTGACATATGAGATGCCGAGGATGGGATATATAGTTCTTGCAGAGTATCTTGATCTAACAACACAGATTTAACAAAAAAAAAACTTTGAACTATGAAACCAATTACCACCAGTTTTTTTGCTCTGATACCAATTCTAGCGAAAGACTATAACACAGATTTTTGAAGTACGAATCGACGTTAATCCCTTTTAAGCTTATAAATAGGTAGACTATATATATATATATATATATATATAGTTGACAACATAATAATCAAAACTTGAAAAATACAGAGTTCCAATAGTGGATTAGAAAAAACTGAATATAAAAACGAAATAAAGATCATATGAAAATATACTCACATATATTGAAGTTGTCAAACTTGTGTACAGGATTAGCAAACATCACACTCAAACAACACACTCAAAGTTTTTACAAACTGGTTACACACTCTTGCACTTGCACCTGCATCTTATACACACTTACAACTGAGCTCTAAGGCTCTTTAAATAACAAACGAAAAGAGAAAAAACAGAGACATGTGTCAGCTGATGAAAGGACTGAGCAAAATCAACCTACAATTATGAGCGGCATCTTCACTTTTGACTTTTGCCATTCACGAGCAGATACTATGGTCGACAGGATAAAAAGTGCTACAGGAGTGTGGCTGACAAGATAAAAAGTGCTACATGAGGAAGATAAGAATTGATACTATCAGTCCAAATCTTATCTTATCTTTTCTTCACGGGTACATTTCATGCATCGAACCTGTTCTTAGTGCGCATTTCATGCTATTTTGTTTTTTGTTTGATTGGAGGCAAGATTCCGTAACAATCATCTTCATTTTCAAACCAATTACAGCTATCAGCTGCATCCTGCTGAGAGGACGCTGCCTCAGACTTCATTTCGATATCATCATCATCCATATCAAGTAGTTTGAGAACTTGATCTTTCAGATCCTTTTTTGAACAAGAAGCAGGAAAAACCTCTATCAGAGACTTAAGCTTATCTGCCTTGGAAGAAGATGATGAACAAGGATTGTTAAGAGTTGAGATTTGTCTATCAGACAATAAGATGGATAAATTTTTTACTTTAAAATTTTGAGGTTTCAGGTGATCAATGTGAAATTTATCCCACCAGCGAATAAAGATTTTTCTTTCAAGTTGAGGGATGAAAAACCACAAGTCGTCATCATCTTTGATAAAACTATAATCCCATTTCAGGATCTAGGGGAGTTCATAACAAATCAGGAACTAGAGGAATAGTTTTCTTTTAAATATTTCAGAAAAGGAAGGGGCCATCTCCTAGGGTAAGTATTCAGCATTGGGCCCCCATACTAGAAACCAGGCTTGAAACCAGTTAAAAATCTCTTTCAGAGTTCCAATTTTCAACTGAATAAACCAAGTGTGAGAAAAGCGAATATTTTGAAAACAAAGGATCTGATCCCAGGCATTCTGATAATCCCAAAGATTAAATCCTTTAGGGCTCATTTCAGAGCTTTTAAAAAAGTGTAATTTAGAGGGGTTATCTCCTCAATCTTCGAATGTGATTACTTTCAGAATCACTAATTTGGAAAAGGCAATCATATCGTTATTCTCGCTACGATAGCGATGAACAACTTCCATAGATCCGGTTTCTATCAGAAGCCGTTCATATTAGTATCTTGGTTTGAAATATCCACGGATGTGATCACGAAGGTATTTTTCACTTACATATCTCGGAGAAGAGTGAAGATTGTGATTTTTAATCGGTGTAATGGGTATGGCCATAGTTTCTTGGAATGGGTTGCTGGCAATTGCTTTCTCGCGCCCTTTAGAATAAGGTAAAGCTGACGAGAGAGGAGTTGGATTTATAGTAGCAGCACTAGGTTGGATAGCAGAAGATGCTTTGCTGGAAATGGCTAGAGGTTTTTTATGAGGATACATATTGGGAGTTGGTGAATCAGACCACGAAGGTTCATGAATTTTCTGAGTAGTGGATGGTAGAGGCTTATTCTTGGGGTAGAGGACAAAGTAGTCAAATTTTTCCGAGGGTTCTCTAAGAAGGCCAACCTTTGGATCTCCGGCTTCAAACCTTTCTTGTACTTCTGCTGGGACGTCTTTTTGCGAACCCTGTAAAAATTCATGAGTTAAGAAATCAGGCAATGAATTATGTTCGCCTTTAATATATTCAATATCAAAATCAAAAGCAGATAAAATTCCTTGCCATCTGGAAAAGATTTGTTTAGATGCTAAGTTCTTAACATCCTTCAACAAAATATCTTTTGTTGCTTATCCTTCATCAGAAGCATGTGTTTCCACAATCTTGAAGGCTTCTGGATCTGCCAAAGCTAGGCAGGGAAGTTCCTTAACTTTTCTAGTTAGGAGTCTGACAGCTCTCGTTTGCTCCTCGGTCCAAGGAACTGGATTCTTTTCCAGCCGATCGTAGAGCGGTTTGCTGTCTTTGGCTAAGTCTTTGTAGAAATCTCCTACATAATTCAGACTTCCAAAGAATCTTTGTAGTTGCTTCTTTTTGAGAATTTCATCTGGAAATTTGTTCGCAAAAGCAATGGCACGATCGATTGGGAGAATAATTCCATTGTGGATATTATGTCCCAAAAATCGAATGTTTGGAAGAGTTTCATCTTCCTTGTAGAAACCACTAAGCCTGCATTCTTTACCACTTTTAAGAAAATATTTAGATGTTTAAAGTGTTGTTCTACAGAATGAGAGTAGACCAAAACATCATCAATATAAACAATTGTAAAGGTGGAGTAAGGATTGAATATATCATTCATAACATTTTGAAATTCAGAAAGAGCATTTATCAAACCAAAGGGCATAACGTTCCATTCGTAATGTCCGAATGGTACATTAAATGTGGTTTTGTACCTATCCTTCTCTGCAATTTGAATATGCCAATATCTTGATTTCATATCAAATTTTGAAAAGATTATAGCTTGATTCAGCCTTTCTAAAAGATTTTTCTTATTTGGAATAGGATACCTAATCCATCGAAGGGCCTTATTAAGGGGTTTGAAATTTATAACCAATCTTGGTGCTCCTCTTTCCAATTCAGGGGTGTTTTCAACATAGAAAGCAGAACAACTCCATGAGGAGTAACTTTTACGAATCAATTTCTTTTCTAGAAGTTCATTGATTTCTTTCTTATAGATTTCCATTAATCTGCTATTCATTTGAATGGGGCGAGCCTTTGTGGGAGTTTTTCTTTCATCAAAATCAGGCTCATAAGGAAGTTCGACTATGTGTCGTTTGCGGTTCCAAAAAGCACCGGGAACTTCTGCACATACCTGCAACTCAAATTCCTTTTGGATAGAAGTAATTTTAGTCTTAAAAGTTTGAGTTGTTAGTTGTTCTTCTGTTCGTTTAAGATGTAATTCCTCTTTCAGAGAACAAGAAATTTTTCCTTTTTGAGAATTTGATTATGAATGGAGTTCACATATTGCATCTGAGGTTCTCTAGAGAAATGGAACATTACCTTGATGCCTTCTATTTCAGTTTCTATTCTTTGATCAGAAACTTTGAAAGGGTAAAGCATGCTTAAAAATGGAGTTCCGAGAATCACAACATGACTTAATCCTTTCACCAGAACAAAAGAAGTTTGAAAACAAACCTCATTTTGAATTATGGCTGCATCAGAGATCTTATAATGAATCTTCATTAGTTGATCAGTAGCACTTTGCAGTCCTTGAGAGGTTTTCGAGAAGTATTTTACAGGTACGACTCCTTCATTGATGCAGTTGAGATCAGCTCCTGAATCGATCAACGTTTCAAGGAAAAACCTGAAAGTTTTGTTAATAACAAAGGTAATCATAGAATACCACTTGTGAGAAATTACCTTGTTGATGCTATGGATAAACTTTAGGGCTGAAATACTTCCATCTAGTAGGGCTTCAGGAGGCACTGGTTCCATTTCAAGTTCTGGTTTTTGATCCTATTCAAAATATTTCAGAAGAGACTGAAACTCCTTTTCAGTTTCATTATCAGTGCCTAGATTTTTAGGCGAAGGATGATAAAGTTCTAGGATATGAATTCTCTTTTAAGATCCTTAACTTCATTTTTTGTTTCCCGAATTTCTTGCTTGATTTCAACAATTGTGGGTTCCTTTTGAGTTTTTTGTGTCATTCGAGCAGCAATAGTTTTAAAGCTATAAGCTTCAACTGGCTGTTGTAGACTAGATTTAGGAGCCTTTTTCTTCTTTTTCTGCTCTTTAGCGATATTGAGGTATTTCTCCAGAATTGTTCTCTTTTCAAGAGGGTCCTCAATTTTATTAATCAAGTCTAGAATCAGACTTTCTTCCTTAGTAATGACACAAAGATCTAGGTTACAGACACATTTACTTTCATTTTCGGTGGTACTTTCTGTAGTGTCAGAGGAGGAGGTATATGAGGTATATAACTCCGTTTCTCCAAAAAAATGCTTCTTCATCGTCGCTATTTTCAGAGTCGGATGAATTTAGCATAAGTTGACACAATTGTCGTTTTAACCCCTCATATAAATTCAGATTATTAAGTTTTTCTTGCATTCTGCATTCTGGTCGAGTATGTCCGACTTTTCCACATTTATAACAGACAACTGTCCTTTTTCTTGCTGTTTTTCCAGCTTTCGTCCCCCTTTTGGCTCGTCCATGCTTTGGTTTGGAGGAAGACCCTTGTCGGAGACCACTAAGTTTTTCTCGCAGATCGAGAAGGTTTCTAAGAGTCTTATACGGTTTTGAAGATCGAGAAGATCGATCAGATTTTTTGGAAACCATTTTCTTCTTGTTGGAAGGTTTTCTTCGAGTAGAAGGATGTTTGGAGTCAAATCCAAATTGTTCAAAGAAATCACTGATCTCCTTAGATCGTAGAATCTTCTGTTTTTTAAGTTGTTTCTTCACTTCATATCTGTACAAAGTGCTAGTCCTTCAGCACAGATTTCAGGTGTGAGTTCCCCATAGGTGTACCTATCAAAAGGTATAACTCCTCCATATTTTCCTCGTATTCTGCTTCTTACCTTTTCAGCGAATAAAGGAGGTAAGCTAGAAAGAAAATTTTCTTTCCAGAAATCGGCAAAGCAATCCGACCTAAGAAATACTTTTGCATAAAAAAGTCCTTATACCATCTAAAATGAGATAAGGTTGGACATCTTATATTTATTAGTACTTCCTTAGATCTATCCTGTTGGAGTTCGGTGGATCCAACAAAATGGAGAGTGATTGTGCATATTAGGGTATTCACCGCATCCTCTTAGGCCGTTATTTGTTCATTAACTTCAGTTATTTTTGTAGCAGAAATAATTTCTCTTTTTGCTTCTTCGCTAAGATGGTTATCCCACCATCCTCGAAGTTGGCCAATGAATCCAACGACAATGGCTTGAGTAATTCTATGATCAGAATTACCATGAATCTTACTTGCAGATGAGAACATCATCATGTGTCTCATAGTATTAAGTACTTGGTAGTCCGTTTGTCCATCAATGTTCCATTCAACAATTGACTTTTTATCATATTGGACTCTTTCTCCCATATCTGTATCTTCATACTGAAGATCAACAAGTGAAGGTCTAGGATAATAATTTTCATAATAGGATTCCTCGTTATCCTAGGTCCTTGTTTTATCCTATTAACCTATGGTTCTATGCTGATATCAGCAAACTAGTCTTCTAATTTAGTAATTTGAGTTTCACTCAGTACTGAAACCTTCGAATCAGATATCTTAATGGTTTTCAACATATCGGCTAAAGCAGCGACAAAACTATCAGTATTGCCTAGCTTATAGTCCTTAAGATCTGGTACAGGTTTGAACATGGGTTGTTCAATTTTCTCTTTTCTCTTTTCAGAGGAACTGGAAGATATTCCAGGGTCTCTAGGGGTCCAAACCTTAGTACCATCTTTCATGGTATTCTCAATTCTTGTCGCTTGTTCTCCAAGAGATTGTAAGAACAAATTGGTGTAGTTATTTTGGTGTATGACCGCTGTAACTCCACTTTGTATAGAAGTTTCCTGTACACCATCCTTGTATGGAGAGGCTATGGTTCCTTTGGAAATGATATTGATTGATTTGGGAGGTGGATGCACAGATCTTTCAGTTTTTCTGTCACAAGTTGTATAAGTCTTAAAAGGATTCCCTATTGTACTTTTACACTAAAGGTATTTAGTAAACTTGTACTTTTTTGCACACCATTCAAACCAAGGAAAGAACCGGCAGTTAAATCCCTTTCCTTTCATAAAAGTATAGTGAAGTTTGTGCAATATATATGTTTGTACAAGGATTTACGGAGAATGTTTTTGGGCTGAGCCCCACGTGAATTGAATTTGGGCTGAGTCCCTATGGATTGGTTTTGGGCTGACTTCCCACTTGATTTGATTTTGGGCTGAGTTCCCATTTGATTTGGTTTGGGTTGAGTCCCCATATACTTTGGTTTACGGTTTTAGGCTAAGGCCCTAATGGTTTCATTTTGATAAACGGGTTTTGAATGCATGCATGCTTTTTAGTGAAGGGCATAAATATCTTTTTGTGAAAATGTTTTTATAAATTATTTGTTTTGTCCACTCACGACTTTGATGTTTTTAATGCCCTTCAAGTTGATAGTGGATGCGGGTTGTAGCAGAGACCGAGACATCACACTCCTCCTCCGGATCCTGGCACTCACTAGCAGTCCCAGTTGGGCTAAGGATGGAATTATCCCTAGTTTGACACTTCGTGTCAGACGGGAGCAGGCACGTTCCACGTTAATCCCCGGGGATTTGGGACGGGTCCTGACATTTTGGGTGGGTTCTCATGACTGGATGATGTTTGTGGAATATGTACGAGTCTATGGGTGTGAAAAACAGAGGCTGAGGACGGCGGAGCAACTCAGAAAAGGAGCTGGAAAACTGGGTGACTGTTCATCGAATTTAAAGTAAAGTTTTAGGCCATTTTTAATGTTTTGATCATATAGATCCCTTTTTAGGTTAGAGACAAAGAGAATGGGACCAATGACTTTGATTTTGGTGGCCGGAGATGAAAGAACGGATCGGGTCGGGTCCGTGGGTCTACGTGACCCGGTTGTAGAGATTCGAGTAGACCCGGACAAAGGACAGGAATAATGTCATCATGTCAGGTCTTACATGTCAGACTGAGAGGTGTTAGTGATGACGTCACTGCTGATGTCAGCATTGACTTTGCTGACGTTAGCGTTGACTTTTTGGTAAACGTTGACCGCATATTTAACCCTCGTGTGGGGGTGTGTGGGCACTTATTTCAAGGTGGAACCAAAACCATTTTAAAGGTTTCGACGATACGAATCCAATGGTGGCAGTTTCGAATCGATTGAAGAACGTTAGGTTGGTCAAATTGAGATTTAAAGCCTAGGGAAGTGTGTCTGTGACACGTTAACATTTCCGGGAATGTTGGAGGTTCTTGATTAGGATTTTTTTTAGGTTGGTCGTAACCTTTGAGTATGTTTTGGACAGATCCAGATGACCCGGAGAGGCCGGATTAGCGAAGAGAGGCTTATGGCACGCAGATCGAGGCGCATCATGGACGGTCTGTGAGTGGATTTTGTTTTATGAACATGATGCATGCATAAATGTTTTATATGTGTTTATTAACATGATTTTAGATGCCATGAGTGCACGTGATTTAAATGTGAATTGTTTGGCATTTTCGTAGGAAAATGCGTTATTGCACGTAGTTCAGATTTCTGTTTTATATGATGTTTGGGATTTGGTAGAGTATACTACATGCATGAGTTATATGTGATTCCAAAGGTTTCACAGAGAGGCGTGAAACCGAGAAACTGTGTTACGATTTTTGATAATTTCACGGGGATGCTTGAAATTGAGATTCGGGCACAAGACCCATTTGAAAGACCTTGACTTAGCATGAAGTCAGGGATGATTTGAAAGTGCTTTGGAAATGACAAATGGTTTTCAGATTTGGAAGTATCTTTCGGGCATATGACCCAGTTGATTTGAGGTTTGACTTAGAGTATAGTCAAACGCGAGATAAGTAGGGCTGTGACCCAATTATGAGTTTTATAAAAGATATTTCGAGCATGAGGCCCAGTTGTGGATTTTATAGAATTCGAGGAATCCTGGGATATGAGATGTGGTTGGACACTAGTTTACAAGTAGTGACCCATTTGGTGATATTTTGGGCTGTGACCCATTCGGTGATGTTCGGTGCTTAAGGCCCTATTAATAATGGCATTTGAGTTTGAGTCCCGAAAGATATGACGCTATCCTCCGGACTGTGGATGTGTTCCTTCTAGGAAAACGAGTTAAAAATGGGTGATGAATGGAGTTGAATTGTGAACACCGGTTCGGTTGGACCAGGCTGGTCTGAACCAATCTGGATCGGTTCGACAGAGGTTAGGGATGATGAACAGTACAGGCGCGTGAGGGGTCTTTTGGGGATGACTTACAAATGTAATTTCATCTATTCTAAGTACCGAACATTTTGAGACTGATTTCAGGTCGATCAGACATCGTTTCGATATAGTTCGGGACGTCCGAAGGTTTAGGATCGAGTTTAAAAATAGTTAAAAATTTGGAAAAATTACGAGACATCAACGAGAGGTTAATCAGGTAGTTAGTAACCCTATAGTGTGATTTGGACAGGTTTGGGAGTCCCGGTGACGATGATTAGCCGGGAAGGCGTATGGCACGCAAAACGAGGCAACAGTTAGGACGGTCTGTGAGTGGACCTTGATTTCTAAACTGAGATGCGTGCATAAATGTTTTATATGCTTTATAGATATGATTTCTATCATGATGTTTATAGATTGGTGATTTACATGATTACATGTATTTGGATGCGATTTATGTATTTACACGTATATCGAAGTTTGTGGTTTTACACTGATTATACGTGCTTATGGTTTTGTTAATGGTTTAATGAAATGGTTTTGGATTTGCAAAGGTAAACTCGGGCATGAGACCCATTTGTTTTGAAAACCCCTGGACTTGAAGTCCAATTAGCTACATTATCGGGCTAGAGGCCCAATTGGTTTGTAAATTGATTTCAGATTTGGAAACATGGAATCAGGCATGAGACCCATTTGATTTACGAACTCTCGGACTTAGATTCCATTTGATTTAATAAGGCATCGGGCCGGAGGCCCAGTTGGTTTACCAATCGGGCACGAGGCCCAGTTGGTTTACGAAATCGGGCCCGAGGGCTAGTTGGTTTACGAATCGGGCACGAGGCCCAGTTGGTTTACGAAATCAGGCACGAGGCCCAGTTGGTTAACTAATTCAGGCTTGGGGCCCAGTTATGGTTTAGGATTGTGATTTTGGGTCGGGGACCCATAAATGGATTTCTAGTTTCATAATGGTTTATAGGGACCGAGCATAGATACTTTGAATCGTTTGAAAGATTTTAAGAATGATTTCGAAATGGATTTTCATATACCATCCTTTATTTATGGATTGTCTCCTTCGGGGAGGTCGTTGGCCTGGGTGGACCCCGGAGTAGTCACAGAGCACTGACAGAGTGGAGTCGCCCCCATTGGGTACCTTACTCTCAGGAAGGCTTATGGATTATAACCCCCAGGGAGGGTCATTGATCTGTGTACATTGACCTGGATAGACCCTAGAGAGACTTGGGATTTGAGACCCCGGGTAACACGCGCGTAGCTTTGGAAACCGTGACAGGATTGGTTATATGATATTGGTAAACACGATTTCTTTGATTTTGATGGAATGGTGTTTTTTGAATAGTAAATGGATTTGGGCAATGACACACATACTCGGATTTACGGTTTTGGGCTGAGTCCCCACATATAGTTGAATTGAATTATGGATTTGTGTAAATGGATTTGGGCAGGGGCCCGTATGATTTGGATTTACAGAATTTGGAGCTGAGACCCTAGTAATGGTTATTTGGATAAATGGTTTTTGTATGCATGCATGCTTTTTAGAAAAGGGCATAAATACCTTTATGAAATGAGTTTTTATGAACTTATTGATTTTCGTCCACTCACAGTTCTCGTTGTTTTTAATGCCCTTCAGGTTGATCACGGATGCAGACTGTAGTAGAGACCCAGATATCACACTCCTCCATCGGATCCTGGCGCGCTCTGGAAGCCGGTCAGGCTAAAGGTTTGAATTATCCCTTGTCAAACACTTCGTGTCAGACGGGATCATGACATATCCAGTGTTAATCCTGGGGGAATTGGGATGGGTCGTGTCACATCGTCCAACGCGCACTACTCACAGGTGCACCCACATCTTATCAGTTGTTAAGGCATTACCCAGGCCTATTCAAGGACTGCACTCTAGTAACGTCCAACTACCTGCTAATCCTCATTCCGAACACGGCTCGGACCTCAACCGTTCGTCACGAGGCTAACATCAATCCATCATCATCTCTATCCTCATATCCAATACCATACTTACTCACGTATCCAAGACAGAGGTTGGATAATAATTTCATCCTACCTCGAGGTTGTTACAATACGATTTTTCGATGTCATCACAACTTAATCGATCCATGACACTGTTCCTCATGCCAGTACCACCTACCCCATCACAACTCGGTCTTGTTCCGCAATGTGTCAATCCTAACAACACCACCTGAGATACACCACCTGATCCTTCTAATCCTAGCCCATTCAGCATCACTTGATCCACCTAGAATCCATACTAACTCTCTTCCTTAGTTAAGTCTTACTCTCTCTTTGAACTCTTTAATTGTCACATCGCTCCTCATGCTCCCACATAGGGAAAATCAAGGATGATCCCAGACGATGACATCAAAATTCATCCTACGTCATCCTGCGGGAATGTAAAGACCAAGTATCGCCTGCTAAAGAGTAGAAAATGAGAAGTCTCGTTTACCAACCAATAATATTTGCTGATAACTCAATCTATTTCTCACGATCAGATTTCTCCTCAAACAAGCTTATATGAAACTCAGGAGGTATGGTCACCCGCAGTCGACCAAAACCAATTCCCACTGGACTCTCAAGTCATCGACTCACTCAAACATCCATCCACGCATCCGTAAACAATGTAACCTTAGTTTCCAACTCCCTTGTCCACCTATATCGTTTATGCACATCGAAAAGGTAGAACATGACGACTACCTGATTCTCACATTTTAACCTTTATGGGTCTACCTCCCAAGCACACACTTGTGACTCAAATCTCGTGTCCCCTAGGGAACTAGTCACCAAACCAAGTATACTCCGTGCCTCGTACTAAGCCACTAGGGATCCTCTCCGTCTCGCTCAGTGTCCACCGAACTCACCTGTTTGCTCCTCTAGGGCACGTCCACCATAATAGTCGCAATCCAAGCCCTAATGGCACAACATTAATTAGACAAACTCAGTGTCTTTCCGAACCATCCGATCACTATTAGATTCCGTTCAACTCATCTCTAGCATCTCACACTCATCTCAGTCACCTCCACTAAGGTAGTGCGGCACACTTGCCAACACCCAAAGCTCAACATCTCCTTATGTGATGGCACTTAGTGGTAACCGAGTCGAATCCAGAAATCTCTGCTCGTACTGAGCGACACTCACACACCTCTGTATCATCGTCACGACTGGTGAATCTCCATCATCTCAGTTGACTCTATAACAAAAGCCTATCCAACTCATTAGGACTCGTCCACGTCTATCGATAGTAGTGTCTACCACAACCGCATGCAGACCAACCCCAGAAACGCTCCTCTATCGAGACCCATACCCATGCGGTCAAATCACCGTAGGCACCAACCGCTCAACGCGTAATATCCCCGATAGGCCCACAAGTGCCACTCTCCTGGTAACTTGTCCAATCGATCACAAACTAGGGTTATCACAAACCCGGCCGCTCACTGCAACACGTCCATGCTGGTCGATCCACCTCTCTCGACTCCGAAACGTCATCGTGTGGGAGTAATTGGTATTCAACCACCTAGTAACCACGATATAGGGATCCCGTCCTCTCGCACTTTAAGGCCTCCAGCCGTTGGTCCACAAGGACTTGGCTCCACTCAGTGTTAGGCACTATGCAACCACTACATGTCATAATCACGGCCTACCAAATCACACAACATCTATACTGTGGCATCCCATGCCAATCGACATCCATCTCGATTTTGACACATTGAAACATGGCATCTCATGCTTATATGATACTCAACTGGGATCCAATGCACCCCTACTTAGCGGCTCATCACAACACAAATCTGACTAGATTTCTTTACTCTGATAGAACCACACTAGGAGAAGACGTTCCATCCTAATATCTCCAAGGTAAACCACCACTAGGTCTCCCAAGTTACTGTCCGAACGTCCCATCTAGTTCTTAACAGTCTCAACTTGTAACGCCCCGAAAAAATCCAAAAATTGTAAAATATTAAAATAATGCAAAAATGACGTTTTTACCCCTAGAAGGATATGGCTAAAAGTTGACTTTTTGTTTGGTATACTGTTTGTATATTTTTCTTGTGCCATTGTGTAGGTCTCGGAACGCTGAATCCGTAGACAGGTGGCACGTCGAAAACGGAGTTCGGATGAAGAAGTTACGGGGTTATGAAGTGTAGGGGTAAAATGGTAATTGTGCTTAAGAAGGGTAAAATGGTAATTTTGTGTGGAGTATACTTGGACGGTGGAAGGATCATTACAACATCAATTGCTTTGCTGATTCACCTAGTTAATGGCTGATTCATTCCCTTTATGGACACATGGCATGTTGAGAAACGAATTAGTGGCATTAGTTAGATTAATTAGTAATTGAAGATTGTTAATTGAGGAACACTAACCGTACACGACCAAAACCTTCAAACACCAAAACATCTTCACCTTGATCGATTGCAGCAGAGTTAAGTATAATTGAGTAAGGAATTAGAGACAAATTGGAGAGAAAAACTGAGAAGAAACCGAACAAAACCCAGAGGCAACCCATACTGCACATTACCGAAAATCATCCAAAAACCTTGATTTCGATTTTCATTTTAGAGACAGTTTGGTGTGAAATTAAGGTGAGATTTAGCTTCCTGGGAACTCAACGACTCGAACCCAATCAATTGGAACGAGAATTGAAGGTGAAACTGTGACGATCAGACGCTGGAACTGTTTGGAAAAATCGAGTTTGAGTCGAGTTACTTAGAGGTACAATTTCATGAAATTGATCTTGATTGCGTGTTCCTTATAGTTCTATGATGCTTCTGGTGTGAATAATTGAAGCAAACAGGTCGATTTGAGGTCAAACCCGAATAAGGATCCGATAAGTGTTCTTCGTGAGTCGAAGTGTTTTATGGTTTAATTGGTGCAATTGAAGGCACAGAACTATCAGTTAGGTTGGATAGATGTTAATGAGTGAAAGAATGAGATGAATTGAGTTAGAATCAAGGGAAAATGAGTCGGGTCTGATCGCGGGTCTACAACCCGAATACCAGAGAAACGGGCGAGAGAGAAACACTGTACAGTCACTGTTCACGGCGCGTGGCTGTCACGCGCAGCCGCTTGCGGCGGCGCGTGAGGGCACGTGACCGGGAATCTGAGGAAGGGTCCAACATACTTTTTAATGTTCTCGATGATACGGACCTATTGGCGTTAGTTTCGAGTCAATCGGAGATAAATTGAGGATAGTTTTAAGTATCCGAAGCTTATAGGTTACGTTTAAATAATATTATTTTATTCCAACGATTCGGAACTTCGTACCTAAAATTATTAGTAACCCTATATTACATGTTTGACAGGCCAAAATATTCTCGGGACAGCGGACGAGAACGAACAGCTCGAATCCGAGCAATCTGGACGGTGTGTGAGTGGGCTTTTGTTTTCTACCCTAAATGCATGCATATATGTTTTAACTGCTTTTAAATGCTTATAATATGATTTAAATTGATTTTCCATGATTAATGATGTGATATGATAATTTCCGGATTTTGGGAATATTATATTATTATTATATTATTTTTGGGCACGAATTTCGAGAAAATTATATAATTGTGATTTTGAGTAATGATCTGAGATTTGAGATGATTTTTGACTTTGAAATTAAATTACATGATTTTATTGAAGAAATTGAATTATAAATGATCTGTTAGACATGAAATTATGGAATTTACTTGTGCTGTGAAAATGCTATATTTCGGGCAGAGACCCTGTGGAACTATTGATTTGATTTTGAGATTTAAATAGTTTTGAAATGAGATTCTTGATGAGTGGTATCATCCTCGGTGATTTGATGGTCTCTTCCAGACGTCGTAGATCCTGGAGTAGTCACGATCCACTGCTTGGAGATGAGTAGCTCCGAGGGGAGGCTCAATCTCAGGAGTGTGAGTTTATATTGATATCCTCCAGACGTCGTTGATCCTGGAGATGATATCACCCCAGACGTCGTTGATCCTGGGGAGGTACTCGGACTTGAGACACCCGAGTTTGCACGCGTTGCATTGATATCGTGATGGGTTATTGGATATTGAGATTGGATGTTGAGGATGGTGGTATCATGATTGATTTTGAATTATATTAACTGTTTTCTTTTCCCTTTGATTTATATATAACTCCTGTTTTATATGTGATATGCATGCATGTTTGTGAAAACTGGAGGGTAAGACGATTTTAATAAATGTATTTCTAAACCTTTATTTTTGTCCACTCACACCTTTACTGTTTCTGTACACTCCAGGCCCGTGCACAGGTACCGAGGCTCGTATTGAGGCAGAAGAATAAGCAAACCGCTGCATACTCGAGTTCTGAACGCGTAGGACTTTAATCCTTGTTTGTACATATTTCTTATGCTCTGTAAACCGGTTGACGACTGAGATAGTCAACGGTCCTAAAGATATACCTATCCCTGGTCTGACTATGTGGGTTGTTGGTTATGTTATATTATGTACTTATATATATATATGGACTACTTTTGGTATTTTAAAATCATAGTCAGACGGGAGCAGGATCATTCACGATTATCGAGGAATAATAGGGATGGGTCCTGTCACAACTAGACTCGACCAGGGTCGTGCACTAGGGTTCCTCGAACCCAGCTGCTCTCCGCAGCATAGCCCACCTGTCATGACCAATTGTCTTAACTCTGCAATGTCGTCGTAGACGACCCTAGTATCCGGTCAATCATCTGTTATATCCAACCCTACTTGCTGACTCGAATTCCAAGACCATCAATAACACATGACCAAGGGATGGTCATTACTCAAACAAGTTATCATATCCAGCCCTCCTTAGGGTCCATCATCGATTCACGGCATACCGGGAAATCACAGTCACTCCTCTATTCCTTTCAACTAGACTTTCGTTCTATTACCCTAACAGTTAGGTTGATAATGGGGTGATCCTTGTAGTGACATCACATCCACAACACCTGCGCACCAATACTCTGGTTCCAAACTAACCAACCTCTCTATGATACCACCTTGACACGCCCCATCCCAATTCCCCCAGATTTAACACGGGATGTGCCATGCTCTTGTCTAATCCACGTGTGACACGAAGGGCTAGACACCCTTCTAACCCACGTGTAACGCGAAGGCCAGACAAGGGTTAACTCACACTTTAGCCTACTCAGGCTTCCAGAGTGCGCTAGGATCAGTGACATAGTGTGATGTCTAGGTCACCGCCACAGCCCTCGCCGCTATCAACCTGAAGGGTATTAAAAACTATAAAAGCGGTGAGTGGACGAAAATAAATAATTTAATAAAAACTCATTTCATAAAAGACATTTATGCCCTTCACTTAAAAACCATGCATGCATACGAAAACTAGTTAATTCAAATATAAGAAACAGTTTATAAAACCAAAGTCATTTCCTTCAAATCCTTAGGGCCTTAGCCCAAAACCATCGAAACCAAAAAGGATGGGAACTCAACCCAAAATTGTAAATCCAATCATGTGGGCCACTATCCAAATCCATCAACACTGAAATACCATTTCATCAATCCAATTAATATGTATTCCAATACCGATCCTTGGCATCCCAGATGCCTAGCGTCCCAAACGCTTGACGTCCCAGATGTCATATCACGGTCTAAGCAATGCATGCTATCCGGGGTCTCTCCGAGTTAATCCCTAACATCCCAGATGTCTGACGTCACAGACGTCTAATAATAGCAATCCTGCTCCTGAGTCACTATACGGTCCAGTCGCTCCGTGCAATGACCCCTCGCAGGTAATGCGCTGTGACTTCCTCAGTGTCCCAGACATCTGGGGGAGACCATCCACATATCCTCATCTAAGGATGGTATATGGAAAACAGTTTATGAAATCCTTTCAAAACCTTTCAAAGGGGCCTCACCCGGAATTTCCATAAAACCATCATAAATCCATAAATCCAATTTCTCAATTCCAAATCCATTTAGGGTCTCCGAACCCGAAATCACATTTATAAACCATAAATGGGTCTCATGCCCGATATCATAATCAACTAGGCCTCTAGTCTGATCATGTAAACCAAATGGGCCTCTAGCCCGACATTTCATTAAATCAAATGGACTCCTAGTCCGATAGTTTCCAATCAAATGGGTCTCATGCCCGGTTTCATATTTCCAAATCCAAAACTAGTCCATCAAACCATCATGGAAAACACAAGCACATATAAATCCAACGTAAAGCCATATGCCTCGAAATACGTGAAAATACATAAATACCAAATACCACAAACATACGTACTCAAGGCATTCAAAACATAGATAAAAAAAACACATAAAACAATTATGCATGCATCATATTTATAAAACAAATGTCTACTCACAGACCGTCCTAGCTGCTGCCTCAACATGCTTGCTATAAGCCTTCCCGAGGCAAATCTAGCCTCTCTGGTTCATCCGAACCTGTCCAAAACACACTCAAAGGATACTACCAGCCTAGACAAGTCCTAATCAAGAACCCCCAACATTCTTGTAAAAGTCAACGTGTCCTGGACACATTTTTCAAGGTGAAAAACCCCAATTCGACCAACCTAACAATCTCTGATCAACCCAAAACCACCACCATTGGATTCGGATCGTCGAAACCTTTAAAATGGTCCTAGTCCTACCTCGAAATACATTCCCACACGCCGGTCAAAGGAAAAGTCAACGTTGACAAAAAAGTCAAGGCTGCTGACATTTGCAAAGTCAACTCTGACGTTAGCGGTTAACGGTTAGTATGATGTCATCCCTGACACGTGGTAGCTGACAGTGCCACGTGTCAGCAGCTCACAGGTCCACGTGTCTGGCATGTTAGTGACACGTGGTACCATCTGATTGGTCCACGTCATTGACATGTCAGGCTGACTGGGCACTGACAACTACCACGTGGCAGCCTCCCATTGGTCACGTGGCCTGACGTCTAACAGATGATGATGTCACTTTCCCACGTCATCATCGTCCTTACTAAGCCGGGTCAACCTGAATTTCTGCAACAGAGTCGCGCAGACCCGCGACCCTCAGCCAGATTTTTCTCCCTTGTTTCTGGTCCATTTTTGAAACTGTTGATTCCTATACGATCGTCTAATCCCCAGGAATAGATCCCCCCCCCCCCCCCCCCAATCAAACTTGAGAAAATCAAACTGGAAGTACCTATTCGAATCGGTGAACTGTGGCCCTATTTTTCCTTCGTCAATAACTTTCGATTACGGCCACTTCCTGCCTCGAAAACCAGCCCAATGAACTCATCGTGAACCCTAAAACATATTAGGACCCATTAGATCGATCAATAAACGTCTAAATCTAGAATTCCAATTTTGAACTACAAATGGGGTTATGGTTTACCTGTTCTCGTGGCCTCTTTCACCATCCACGGCGGTCCTACCACCTTTCATGACGTCCCTCAGTCCCTCATTCATCCCCAGTCACTCTCAGGGGTCCTCAATCGATCCAGCAAGGGAGGGGAGGATTGGGTGGTTTGGGTCTCGGGTTGGTTCAAATGAAATGGGAATGGGAGAGATGCATATACGTATGTTTAGGGAGAAATGGATGAGTGACACTTGTCAGTCATCCATTGGGCTTACACAAAATATCTGGACCAGCACTAAAAGACAAATTCCAACTTGCCTCGTAAAACGTGTCACTATAAATAGTACCTAAATTCGTCTGTGACCCGTAACTTCCTTGTCGAACGTCCGATTTCGACGTGCCATCTATCTACGGACTCGTATCGACCCGAACTACATAACGGTCCTCGTTCAAAGTCTGTTTGACCGTCCGAGTCGAAAGTCAACATTTTGGTCAATTCCAAGGGTAAAATGGTTATTTTACACCGTCCATCTGCGATCTCCCGACAAATCCTCGATGGGTCATGCTAATCCTGAATTAATTACTAAAATAATCCCAAAATGTAGGACGGGTCATTACATGTTACATGTGATTATGTGATGATTGGACACATAAGATGTAACGACCGGGACATTCGAAAAAGGAAAAGTTGGAAAATTTGAAGAAAATGACGATTTTGATCCTAAAATCGACCGAACGGTTGACTTTTGGTTTGAGAGGTCAAACAGACTTTGACCGATGACTGTGACGTAGTTCGGGACGTCATGAGTTCATAGACAAGTGGCACGTCCGATTCCGACATTCGAGGAGAAAGTTATGATGTTCGGAAGTTCAAGGGTAATTCGGTAAATTGGTTAAAAAAGGGAAATTTGTTGACTTTTCAAACGACATGGATTGTTCACGTAATTCGAAGACTGTTGGGAAGGTCTCGAGACGCTGGGTTCGTAAACAGGCAGTACGCGGCAATCGGAGTTCGGACGACCAAGTTACGAGTCTAAAAGTGTGAAGGGCATTTTGGTAAATTGTCAAAGTAGGGGCAAAATGATAATTAGAAAATTGATTAAGGAATGGGACGGCAATTGGGCTGATTCATGCCATGGGATACCACCCAATGACATCTGTCACTTTGATGAAGCAATTAATGGCACAAGGAAGTGTGTGTAGCAGTGGGAAACTTAAACTAAGTGTGTTAGTGGGTTTGGGAACAGATTCACAATAAACTGTGTTGGTGTTTTTGAAATGGAATAACAGAGACCGATGAACAATTTCTTGATCGACCTCCCCAATAGCGAATTGAGAGAAAATGAGAACTAGAGAGGAATTGAGATGATGAAATAGTGTGGAAAAAGAGAAAGAAACAGGAAGGAAAACCCTAGAAAAACTGAACCCACCCGAAAACCTTGAAATTGCTAACTTAAGATCAAATTTTGAATTGGACGATCAATTGATGGAAACAGAGAGGTGGATGAGCTTCTAGAGGTTCAAACGAGTCGATTGGAGTTGAAAGTGAAGAAATTGGTGAAGAAATGAGCCGAGACGACACTTGAGTTTAGTTTTGGAAATCTTAGTTGAGTTGGAATGGTTAGCGGAGTTGGACGTTGAAATTGAGCTTGGAAGTCTGTTCTTATGGATCCTGCGAAGCTTGTGAGTGAACCAATTGAAGAAAACGATGAAGATCGATGAACCTTGATACAGGAACAGTGTTCGGATGTTCATTGGAAACTTGAGCTCGAATTGACGAATTGAGGTGAGTTCTGATGAAATTTAACTTACAGAACCATAATTAGCTTCATAATGATGCTTTCGAATAAATCAATTGAAGGAATAGAGTTGGATTTGAGCAGGATTGAAATGGGTCATCACGCAGGTTGAACGACCCATTTAACAGTTAGCCGGGTGAGAACGATGAACAGTGCTTGCACTGTAGCTAGCACTTGAGTTTCACGCGCGGCCACTCTCGGCGGCACTTTAGGGCGCGTGGGCTCGAGGCGAGTTCAACACGACTTTTGTTCTACGCAATGTAACGAACATTTTGGCGTTGGTTCCGAGTTAATCGGACACCGTTTCGATATTGTTTCGAAGGTCCAAAGGTTTATGTTACGTTTTTAATTAATATTTAGTTCCCGAAAAATTATGGAAATTTGGTATGATGTTATTTCAGTCCCGAGTGACCCTGAAGAATGATTTTGGACATGATTCAAGATTCCTGGAAACTGTCGGAAATTACGGAAACACGTGCAGCTCGGAAGCGAGCCGTGTGGACGGTGTGTGAGTGGACTTTGTTTTCTAAATTGCAATGCATGCATAACTATTTTCTGTGCTTCTTATCTATGATTTCTATGCTTATGATTATGGTACTTATGATTTCCGTATGTACACTTATTTCGATATGCAATACGTAATTGCACATATTGCGAGACTATGAATTCTCCTATGCTTTAATGATGGTTTAATGAATGATTTTATATGAATTATGCGTCTCATGTTTTGATAATGTTTTGGTTATGATTGTGTGTATGATTTACGGTTGTGGCACGTATTTCGAGATTATTACGGATTTGCACGTTTTACGAGATTTCGAGTATGTTGTGATTTGACCATGGTTTTGATGATTTGAATTTGGGATTTGAAATATGACATCCTGGGAAGGCCTGATATATGTGAGTTTAAAGACTCACTGATTGAGATCCAGCAAACTGATTAACTTGTGATTTACTGTTGATTTCCGTTGTTTTCGGATATGTTGGGCGATGGCCCGGTTTATATGGTTTGTGAATTTTGGGCTATGTTCTTGTACTTGGATTTCGATTCATGGTTTTGTGCTGAGGCCCTGTGTTTATGATTGCGGGCTAAGACCCGCGGCTTGAGAAAAAGGAAAACGATTTTGATTTTCATACACGGTTTTCTGATACTGGAAATGAAATGGATATGTAAAATGGCTTTCGAATGCATGCATTGGTTTTACGTGGAGGGTAGAAATGTCTTTCTGTAACATGTTTTATAAACTGATTCATTTTTGTCCACTCACACCTTTTGTGTTTTTATTAACCCTCCAGGTTGTGGCGCGATGATCGAGGCTATTTGAGAGGTGGAGGCATGAGTGGGCACATGTATGATTATCCCTTGTTTGGAAAGTGTTGAGGGTAATTTGGGAACTTCAGTCGATTTTCCAAACGGGAGCAGGATCGGGCATGGTTATCAATGTTCCTTCGGGGACAGTCCTGTCAACTTGGTATCAGAGCACTAGGTTGCTGATTTTGTTGCCACATCATGCCTCCGAAACATAAGCCTCAAGCACGACCTGGGAAACAAAGTAATAAGGGTAATTATGCAGTAATCATTATGATTGAGAGTCTTCTGGTGACATCATAAAGAAATGATTATATAGATTGATTGATATAAGTGAGATGGCACTGTTGGGTTGTGATAGAGCGAGTATTGGTTCTTGTATTGCTCATTGATGTGGCAAGCGTGGGAAGAATTGGTAGGGCCCGTGACGAATCGTAGGGGCGAAATCGGATTGGTACCACTTGCATGATGATTGCTGTCACTTGTAGGAGGTTTGAGTAGCACCGGAGTGATGACCTGGATACCTATTATTGGTGGTCATGAATATGTATTTGGTAGGTCCCGGGTTATCCAATCTTCGATGTCTTAAGATTGTATATTAGACGGATATGGCCATGTTTGTGATTGGTTAAGTTAGGGCAGTCGGTGAGTCGACTGGAGGTATGTGGTAACCTTGGTAATTATCTATGGTGACATTGGTGACACATAAGGGGGGTATACCTATTGATGTGAGGTTACCCAGGATGACTGGTGTTATTCGCCTAGTGGCTGACTTAGATTTGGATGAATTGGATGTAATCCTTGGATTGGATGGGTTGATGACTCATGAGACCTCTATCGAGTATGTTGATTAGGAAGTGATATGTGGAATCTAGGATTCCAGAGGTTATGTTTCAGGGAGACTCGAGGGTGTTACCCTCTAGGATGATTTTGATCGTCACAACCAATAGATGGTTGGTATGAGGTATTCAAAGTTTGCTGGCCACATGTGTGGTGTATGTGCTTCGTGTATGAGATGCCTAGTGAGGGCTGAGGATGCACGGATTTTCCAACGTAATTTCTGAGGTTTTTCCAGGATGAGAAATTGAGTTTATGATGATCTGAGCTTATATGTTGATTATGGACAACTTAATAAGGTAACGGTATGGGATAAGTATCTCGTATCACGAGTTAAGGATTTGCAGTTTCGTGGGAAGGTTGTGATGAGTTACCTTATTAAGAGAGGCCAACATGGTGGTGATTGTCGATTTTGAGTAAAAGAGAGAAAAAGATAATGTCCGGATTTGATATGGCTAAGGTTAGTCGATGGTGAAACCCTTGGATAACCAAATGGACCGGTTCTATTTGTGAGCTGATGAGTCAGATATTCTGAGCACATTGGGATGGTGTATGGCACCATGATTGATGATTGGTTGATGTACTTACATGTACCGATGAGCGTGTAATATACTGAACATATGTATTGAATGCCCTCAGAGAGAGAGATAGTTGAATAAGTGTTAGGTCTGATAGACTAGAGTAGGTTTGGGGAACATGAGTTGGTCTGAGATTTGATGGAGACCACAGAGGATTGTAGGGGGGTTCTCTACCGTGTTTATCCAGTTATGGTGATTGACCTGGAATGAGGTCAGAATTATTGGAAATGAGAACTGAGGTAGAATGGTTACAAGTGGAGAAATATTGACTTATGTTCGATGGTGATCCTTTCTGTGTGTATAATGAGATGTTACTACGAGATTTGGGACTCGGTGAGTTGTGTGTTGATGCTAGCTGAACCCTCAGAAGTTTGACTTTCCTTGTATGAGTTGAGATCGACCCACGAGGTTGAGTATGCAGAGTTCATATACCTTTGGGAAGGAATGTACGAGTACTGTATCGAACATCAGGATTAGTAATGATTGATAAAAAGAAAGTCTTAATGTGTGGTAAGGCGATGGTCGAGGTACATTGAGATTAACGACTGCATTGTCGGGTCAGGTATTATTTGGGTAGGAAGTTGTCATGTTTGGTCACTTAAGGATAGATGAAATCCTTTAATGGGTGGAACTCCATAGGATTGGAGTAATACATGATTTCTGATTATTCGGAATATTGGGGTCCAATTGCAGGATCATACTTAGTGTGCGATTAAGTCGAAGTTAAGAAAGGGATGTGATTGGCGCTATAGTCGGAATGATTGTACTGAGTGCTTATTGGGATTAACCTAGCAAGAGGAATGAGTTCCCGAGTTATTGAACCTTATGAGATTATTGGCCTGGTGGCTTGATGACATATATGTGAGGATTTAGCCATTGTATCATGTCACGAGTGAATGACATGTAAACGAAAATTGTTGAGTATCTTGAATTGTGTGGACTCGAACGTGAGCTAGGCTACGTATTCCGAGCCAGTATGTGGTATGACTGCCCATGGGGCAGGGATTTACACGGAGGTTGAGACTGGTTGTGTGATTTCTAAAAGTGGGTATGACTTATATCCAGTTGAGAGTGATTATGTTGCGGGTTCATCTTAAACATATTTCTTCCGGAAAATATTTTGGCACCTACTAATTGGAATTTCGAGGATGAAATTCTTTAAGGGGGGTAGGTTGTAACGACCCGGACATTGGAAAAAGGAAAAGTTTGAAAATTTGACGAAAATGACGACTTTGCCCTGGAATCTGGCAAATGGTTGACTTTTGGTTTGAGCGTTCAAACGGACTTTGACCGATGACTATGACGTAGTTTGGGACGTCACGAGTTCATAGACAGGTAGCACGTCCGATTCCGACATTCAAGGAGAAAGTTATGATGTTCGGAAGTTCAAGGGTAATTCGGTAAATTGGTTAAACGGAGCAATTTGTTGACTTTTCAAACGACATGGACTGTTCACGTAATTCGAAGACTGTTGGGAAGGTCTCGAGATGCTGATTCCGTAGACAGGCGGCACGCATCAATTGGAGTTCGGACGACCAAGTTACGGGTCTATAACTGTGAAGGGCATTTTGGTAAATTGTCAAAGTAGGGGCAAAATGGTAATTGGATAATTGATTAAGGAATGGGACGTCAATTGGGCTGATTCATGCCATGGGATGCCACCTAATGACACCTGTCACTTTGATGAAGCAATTAGTGGCACAAGGAAGTGTGTGTAGTAGTGGGAAAGTTAAACTAAGTGTGTTAGTGGGTTGGGGAACAGATGCACAGTAAACTGTGTTGGTGTTTTTGAAATGGAATAACAGAGACCGATGAACAATTGCTTGATCGACCACCTCAATAGCGAATTGAGAGAAAATGAGAATTGGAGAGGGAATTGTGACAGGACCCGTCCTCGAAGGACATAGTTAACTGTGCCCGGTCCTGCTCCTGTCTGACAAGTCAACTGAAGTTCCGAAATTTCCCTCAGTACTTGCCAAGAAAGGGATAACCATACCTGTGCCCACTCATGCCTCCACCTCCCGATCAGCCTCGATCACCGCGCCACGACCTGGAGGGTCAATAAAAACAGAAAAGGTGTGAGTGGATAAAACATAGTTTTAGAAATACATTTATCAAATACATTCTTACCCTTCAGTTTCACAAACATGCATGTATATCATCAAACATGAGTCATAGTGTGAAATAAATCAAGTATGAACAGTGGACCGATAAAATCAAGACATGTTTTCTCTTGGTCCATAAAACTCAGGTTCATCAAATCAATGCACGATATAAAGTATCTGGACACAAATATCAATAAATCATCAATACCACCAATGTAACGACCCATCCCGGAAATTAGGGTTAAGACAGTGATTAAGATGGGATTAGTGAGTTAATTGGTGTTTAGTTGGTTACTTTTGCCCGGTTAGCGTAGCATGACGATTTTGCCCCTCGTCTGGGCCACTAGTTGACTTTTAGTTCGAGCGGTCAATTGGGTATTGACCGATGACTGTGACGTAGTTTGGGACGTCACAAGTCCGTAGACAGGTGGTACGCCCGATTCCGACATCCGAGGAGGAAGTTATAATGTTCGGAAGGTTGGGGGCATTACCGTAATTTGGCTAAAATAGGGGGAAAAGTTGAGTTTTCGTACGATCGGGTTTTGACATGTTGACCTAGGACCGTTAGGTAGATCTTGTCATCCTGAGTTCGATGACAGGTGGCACTTATTCATCGGAGTTGGGATGTGTGCGTTACGGGTCTAGAAAGGTAGTGGCAAAAAGGTAATTTGGACTTAAAAGGAAGGGCAGTTTGGTCTTTTGTACTTTGGGCTTGGTGCAGCCGGATTTGGACAAGTGTCCAGGGCAGAGAGGAGATTTTTGTGTGAGGCTTGAGGGGATGGTGACACGTGGGGCTTGGCTAGAGGGTTCTAGTGAGTGCACGTGTGTTTCAAAATCGTGCAGGTGTGTGTGTATGTGCCCGTGTTTGTGTTCGAACCAGAGAGAAACAGAGACTGAGAGATTGGGAGAATTGATCGGTGACTATGTGTGTTTGTGCGAATTGGTGAGTGTGTAAGTGACTAAGGGAAGCTGAGAGTGTGAGGATCGAGTGGTGAGGACTGCTCGTGTACGAAAACTGGTGTGAGAAGGGGGAGAGTTCACGGGAAAAACTGAGAGAACAGAGAGGAGTTTGGGTGGTGGTGTGGCCATGTGCTGTTCGTTTGGGCTCGACAGGGGGCGAGGACGGCTCTGTGGACTCCAGGGAGTGCGGCGGTGAGCACGGCGGCGATCTACGACAGGTAATTTCTTCTCCCCGTAAGTTTGCTCTGTTTTGGCCGTGAAGTTCAAACCTGAAGTCGTGAAGTTTGGGGTTGAGTCGACGGTTTTGGTGACTTGGGTGAGACTCAGGGAGGTCCTAGGAAACGTCTAGTGTTGCCACCGTGACGGGGGAGGACGTAAGTGGTCGGATCGTGAAATAGGGGACAGTTTGGGTTTTGGCTTCGAGCTTGAGTCGACGGGTTAGGGACGGTGTCGTGGTGTTTGAGTGAGGGGGATAGTTTCCTTAGGACGGGACGATGAAGATGGTGAAGAGAGGGAGGAAAACGGAGACGGGATGGCGGAGAACCGTGAACGCCGGTTCAGACCGGTTCACGCCAGGTAGACGACGGTGAACAGTACCCTACGTGCAGGCGCGTGAGGCCACGCGCAGCCACTTTGGGCGGCGCGTGGAGGCGCGTGCGGTGGTGTTTGGGAAAACGGTCAACTGAGTTTTTGTTCTACATGTCATAAGGAATCCATTAGAATTGGTTTCGGGTTAATCGGATGTCTTTTCGGAGTAGTTCTGCGAGGTTGAAGGTTTAGGGTTCCTGTTCGATACGTTTAGGACCCGGAGATTTTTGGGGAAAAGTATGAGAATCTTAGAAGATGTGTTAGTAACATACTTTTGTGGTTGTTGACAGGATCAGAATTTCCCGAGGAAGCTGAGGAACGTACGGGACGTACGGGGCGCGAGTGGCGTGCTGGTATCTGTGAGTGGACCCTTTCTCTAAACTCGAGCATGCATAACTGCTTTTGTTTATGTTTTACGCTATTAAGTATGTTTTTATGTTTCTCATACGGTTATATGTTGGTTTTACCTCATGACACGTTTTTCGAGGAAGTTCAGTTTTCAGTACGTTTTACGATAAAAGGTTGATTTCTGACTATGATGGTATAGTTTCGGGATTTCAAATGATAAATGATTTCTAATGGTTATAAAGGGATTTTGGAACGTGATTTGATGATTAAGGGTTTTCGGTTTTAAAATCAGATTTCGAAAAGCGAGGTTTGATTTTAAAGTTGGAAAGTGGATTTCCGGATTTGGGTTCAGAATGACGGTTCTGGACGCCGGAAGGGCTTCAGACCAGTGATTTCGGATTCGGGTTTGGATGTGGATTTAGAAATGGTTTTCAAATGGTTTTGATTGGATTTTTTGGATCTGGTTATTGGGTTTAACGACCCGGATATTGTGATTGACGGGGGATGGGCCCCGATTGGGTTTAAAGGCCCGGATTGAGTTTAAAGACTCGGGAGTTTAAAGACTCGGCTATATTGATATTTCCCCTGTAGGCCTATTGAGTTTAAAGACTCGGGTGTTTAAAGACTCGGATATTATTGAGGCCTGGATTGAGTTTAACGACTCAGGAGTTTAAAGACTCGGATAGATCCAGCAGGTTTGATCGGATAATGATGGCTTGATATTTATGTTTTGTGATACGGTTTTATGATGTTTATGATATGATTTCTATAACTATTTTTATAATGATTCAGCAAATGTTTTATGACGATCCTTCTCGGATTTCTAACTGTTTTCAATAACTGGGTTATGCATGTGATTTCAAAACGGAGGGCTAAAACCCTGGTTTTATTATGAAATGGTTTTCGGAAAGTATTTTATTATTTATGGTCCACTCACACCTTCTATTTTAAATTGCCCTCCAGGTCGTGGAGCTAGCGCGGGGTTGTGACGTCGAGGTAGCGTCGGAGGCATAGAATTTTCAAGAGTGACCCCGGAGTGCTTAAACTTTTCCGTTGTGCGTGTACCTTGTTTATCGGATTTTTTTCCTTTGTTTTTGGTACTATGCTCTGTAAAACTTAACTTCGGGATGTTTAAAGTTTCTCCTGCGTCTGACTGTGTATTTTGGTGGTTTTTCGTGAGTTTATTTCGGTTTAGTGTCGGGGTGTCAGACAGGAGCAGGATTTACCTCGGTTTTCGGGGTGAAACCGGGGTGGGTCCTGACAACAAATCCTCAATATCCATTCTCAATATCAAAATAACCCGTCACAATATAAATGCAACGCGTGTAACTCGGGTGTCTCATGTCTGAGTACCTCCCCAGGATCTACGACGTCTGGGGTGATATCATCTCCAGGATCAACGACGTCTGGAGGATATCATCATAAACTCACACTCCTGAGAGTGAGCCTCCCTCGGAACTACTCATCTCCAGGCAGTGGATCGTGACTACTCCAGGATCTACGACGTCTGGAGGAGACTATCAAATCACAGAGGATGGTATATGTGGAACAGTCACCAAATCCAGAAATCTCATTTTAAAACTATTCAAATCTCAAATCAAGTCAAATCATTTCAATAGGGCGTCTGCCCGAAACATAGCTTTCACAAAGCAAGTTCCACAAACCCATCATAAAACAGTGTCCAGAAATCAAAAGCATCAATTCCATCATATTCACATATGACTCCAAATCCGAGTCAAAATCACGATCCAATTGGGTCTCAAGCCCAAAATATCATTTTCACGTAAATCCGTGCAATCGCAACATCAGTTGCAAATTTCACATAAATCCATAAAATATAGCCAAAAACATTACAATTTCACCAAATCAATTTCTCGACTCATAATCCGAGTCAAAACCAATCACAAATCCCAGGCCTTCGCCCAAAACAACAATTTCACAGTTTTCTCGAAAAACGTGCCCAAAAGCAGATAAAATAATATAATATTCCCAAAATTTGGAAATCATCACATCGAATCATCAATCATACCAAATCATGTCAAATCATATCATAAAGCAGTTAAAGCATTTATGCATGCATTCAGGGTAGAAAACAAAAGTCCACTCACACACCGTCCTTATCACTCGCTTTCCGAGCTGCCCGTTTTTCTGTCAATTCTGAAAGTCACCATTCCTGTCCAAAATCATTATCGAGGGTCACTAACATCTCAATATACCTCATATAATTTTCCCCAATTTTTCCAGGATTTAAATACGTATTTTAAACGTAAGATAAACCTTCGGACTCACGAAACAATGTCGAAACGGTATCCGATTTCCCCGTTTACCAGGAATCCGCCACACGCCGCCATGAGTGGCTGCGCGTGGGAGCCACGCGCCTGCACAGTAAAGTGCTACAGTCGTTGTCATCGCCCGGATTCCTGGTAAACGGGTCTGGTTGGCCCGCTAGATGACCCGGCTAGATTCTTGCCAATTTTTCATCGATTCCTTCAATTGAACCATCAAATAGCATCGTTAGGAGTCTAATTAGGGTTCTGTAACCTTAATTTCAATGGGACTTACCTTAATCCAGTCGACTTCGAGTTCGAAATATCGAAGAACTTGTAACCACTGTTCATCGTCGAACTTCTTCAATTTCAATTAAATTCGTGCAATTGATCCACTCAGAAGCTTCGCAGGAACCATATAAACGTAATTCTCAGCTCAATTTCATCCTTCTAACCCCTCAATTGCACAACTCAATCCTCGAACTCCTTCTCTGTTACTAAGTCCGTTTAGTGTCAAATGGTCATGAATTTCCTTCGTTCTTGAGGTGGTTCTGATCCTGGCAATCCCAGGAAGCTCAAATCATGTTCAATTTGCAGTTTCAGGGCCTAGAAATTCAAGTTCGATTTTTTGGAGAATTTGAACTCCTACGAGTTTGGGTTTCGGGTTTGTTTCCATAATCTCAGCATCTTATCCTTCTCTCTTTCTCTATTCTTCATTTCGAATTCTCTCTCTAATCCCTTCACCAATCGATCAAACAAAAAGATTGAGGTTGATCAAGCTCAATTAGCATTTTCTCTGTTTTTCGTTTGTTTGAGGCAAACATATACTCAATTTTATCATTTAATCCATTAGATAAGAATCAAGCCACTAATCCTCATCTAATTGTGACAGATGTCACTCAAGAAATTAACCAACCCACCAAATTTGCTGAATCAGCCATCACAGCTGTACAACTTATCAAAACCCAGTCAAATTACCATTTTACCCCTCATTGCCAAATTACCAAATTGCCCTTCATTTTCCCAAGCCCATAACTTTTTCTGTAACGACCCGTCCCGGGAGTCGGGATTAGTGAAGTGATTAGTGACGGATTAGCTAAGTTAATCGGTGTTTAGTGAAAAGTACTTTTGGCGCTGAATGACGATTTTGCCCCTAGAATAGGCAAAATGTTGACTTTTAGTTCGGACGGTCAATTGGGCATTGACCGATGACCGTGACGTAGTTCGAGACGTCACGAGTTCGTAGCCAGGTGGCACACCCGATTCCGACATCCGAGGAGGAAGTTGTGATGTTCGGAAGGTTGAGGGTACTTTCGTAATTTAGTTAAAAGAGGGGAATTTGTTGACTTTTTTCTTGACCATTAGTTTTCATGCAACCCGAGGATCATTAGATAGGTCTCGACGACCTGAGTACAATTACAGGCAGCACGTCATCATCGGACTTCGGATCGTTTAGTTATGGGTCTAAACGTATAAGGGGAAAACGGTAATTTGGGCAGCAAGGGGTATTCTGGACATTTTCTGCCTGGGGATCTGTGCCCAATGGAAGTGGGACACTTGGCTTGCTTTGAATGGTGTGTCCACAAGTTTTGGACACCTGGCGGAGACTGGATGGGTGTAGAAGTCTTGACTGGTTTTAATTTGTGCACGGGTGTGTTGTGGCTGTACAGAACAGAGGAAAACAGAGAAGGAGTCCCCCCCCCCCAATTGTTTTCCTTCGATCTTCATCTATTTTTCTTACTTTGTGAACGACAAAGAGAGAGAGGCAGGGGAGGAGTTTGGCAGTGCTGCTACCAAGCACCGTCGTGCACGGTGGTGGTCGAACGCAGGGATGAAGCCATGAGTCCCCTGTTGAGTTTGAAACGTGGGAATCGAATTGAAGAGTGTTTGAGCCAAATTGAGTATTGAATGCTGTTCCTGAGCTGCCTAGGAGTCGTTTAGGCCTGTAACGACGGCTCGCCGTGGACGAGGGCCGCAAAGGCGATAAGGTAAGAAGTGAGAGTTAAAAATGGTAACTATGATTTTAGTGCTCGATTAACGATTTGAATAATTGGATTTTGTTTCTGAAGGTTCTAGGAATAGATTGAGATCGAAACCAATGAAGGAGGTGGTCAGAATTCCAGCAACTGGACGGCGAACAGGGGGGTGGTTTCTCCTTCGTTTTGAGAGGTAATCTCTAGCCTGAAACTTCTTGTATCGTTGTTGAGAATAGGTTAGGGATGATGGAACGAAACTAATGGACTAGTTAGGATAAAAAATGGGTTGAAATTGGACGGAAATCGGACACGTCGGTCGAGTTACAGTAGCCGGTCTGAACCGGGCCTAGACCGGGTCGAAGCAAGGTTGATGGTGACACTGTTCACGCGCGTGGGTTTCACGCGCAGAAGCTTCTAGACGCGCGTGAGGGCGAGTGAGGTGTAGTTTGGGAAATCTTCCAACATGACTTTTAAAGTAATTAATGTAACGAACATTTTGGCACTGGTTTTGAGACGATCGGACATCGTCTCGATATGTTTAAGGAGGTCCAAAAATTTTAGGCCTTGGTTAAAAATAGTTAAAAATATGGGAAAATTATGGGGCTTTAGTATGACCTTTGTGAAGTAGTTAGTGGCCTCGTTATGGGTTTTGGACAGGTTCAGGAAAGCCGAGGATAGCGAACTGGCCGGGAACAGCGTAAGTGCGCGAGTATCGAGGCGACGTCGGAATGGTCTGTGAGTGGACTTTGCTTTCTAACTCTTGATGCATGCATATATGTTTTTATATGTTTTCTATACGTTATTTTATGATTGGAATTATGATTTTGATGGTTTACGGTTTTTGCACGTTTTTCGAGGAAGTTACAGAATTGCACGTTTTACGAGATTTCGAATGATCTTGTGTTTTGATCATGGTTTTAATGATTTGATTTTGGGATTTGGAATAGGATTTGATTTCAAGGTTTTGAAATGAATTTTAGAAGAAAGTGATTTCGGGCTTGGAGCCTATCTCTTGTGATTTCAGAAAGGAAGTCTGGATTTGGGTTCGGGACGATGGTTCCGGATGCCGGTTTACGGGATTATCGTTGCGAATTCGACTGTGGATTTTCTGTGGTTTTCACTGATTGGATGAAAATGGTTTTGGGTTTAAAGACCCGAAAAATAAAAGAGAAAAACTCACTGGATCTGGTTTTGAGTTTAAAGACTCGGATTGATGGACTGAGGGAGGGCCCTGGATTGATATGTTTTGAGTTTAAAGACTCGGTATATGTTTTGAGTTTAAAGAGTCGGTGATTGTGATACCCCCCCCCCCCCCCCCCCCCCCCGAGGCCTGTGATTGTGTTTTGAGTTTAAAGACTCAGATATCCCGGGAAGGCCTGACTATTTGCGCATTGTGTTTTGAGTTTAAAGACTCGAGCGCACTTGAGATCCAGTAAACTTGTATGATTGATGTTTTTCACTGGTTTTCTGATGTTTTGGGCAGTGGCCCGGATGAAGTGTATTTCACGAGTTTTGGGACTGAGTTCCCGGATTTGAGATTAAATTGTGATTTGAGGCTGAGGCCTGAATGATACGGGTTTTCAAATGGTTTCGTGGATGGTTTTTGATTTGAGTGGTTTCATGACTTGAATTGATATGCATGCATTGGTTTTTGCGTGGAGGGTATAAATGCTATTGTTTTATGAAATGTTTTTGAACTTATACTTTATTTTTGTCCACTCACAGTCTTTTCGGGTTTTCGATACCCTCCAGGTTGTTGGTATGCGGGCTGTTGGTCGAGAAGGACGGAGACATCACACCCGAGATCCACAGTAGTTTCGACGCACTCTGTGAAGTCCGGATACTTTGAGGATGGTTCGATCGACAATCCCTTGTCCGACTTACGTGTCACATGGAGGTTGGACGTCTGTTTAACCTTCGTGTCATGCGTAAGATAGACGGGAGCAGGGTTTAGTCCCTAATCCTGGGGGATTAGGGATGGGCCCTGGCATTTTCATCCTAACTCCGATTGACGCATGCCGCCTATCTACGGATTCAGCGTCTCGAGGCCTATCCAACGGTACTTACGGGAAGTCCAAACACGGTCCCGATCAAAAAGTCAACAAATGGCCCCTTTTTAACCAATTTACCAAAGTACCCTTAAACTTCTGAGCATCATAACTTTCACCTCGAATATCGGAATTGGGCGTGCCACCTGTCTATGAACTCGTGACGTCCCGAACTACGTCACAGTCCTCGGTCAAAGTTCGATTGACCGCTCAAATCAAAAGTCAAACGTTCGACCTATTCCATGGGCAAAATCGTCATTTCCTTCAAAGTTTCCAAATTTTCCTTTTTTGAATATCCGGGACGTTACAAATTGAAAGGATGAAATAGTGTGGAAAAAAAGAAAGAAACAGGAAGGAAAACCCAGAAAAACTGAACCCACCCGAAAACCTTGAAATTGCTAACTTAAGATCAAATTTTGAATTGGACGATCAATTGATGGAAATAGAGAGGTGGATGAGCTTCTAGAGGTTCAAACGAGTCGATTGGAGTTGAAAGTGAAAAAAAAAAGGTCAAGAAATGAGCCCAGACGACACTTGAGTTCAGTTATGGAAATTCCAGTTGAATTGGAATGGTTAGCGGAGTTGGACGTTGAAATTGATCTTGGAAGTCTGTTCTTATGGATCCAGCGAAGCTTGTGAGTGAACCAATTGAAGAAAATGATGAAGATCGATGAACCTTGATGCAGGAACAGTGTTCGGATGTTCATTGGAAACTTGAGCTCGAATTGACAGATTGAGGTGAGTGCTGATGAAATTTAACTTACAGAACCATAATTAGCTTCATAATGATGCTTTCGAATAAATCAATTGAAGAAACGGGTCATCACGCGGGTTGAACGACCCATTTAACAGTTAGCCGGGTGAGAACGATGAACAGTGCTTGCACTGTAACTGGCGCGTGAGTTTCACGCGCAACCACTCTCAGCGGCACGTGAGGGCGAGTGGGCTCGATTCTCGAGGTGAGTTCAACACGACTTTTGTTCTATGCAAAGTAACGAACATTTTGGCGTTGGTTCCGAGTTAATCAGACACCTTTTCGATATTATTCCGAGGGTCCGAAGGTTTATGTTACGTTTTTAATTAATATTTAATTCCCGAAAAATTATGGGAAATTGGTTTGATGTTATTTGAGTCCTGAGTGACCCTGAAGAATGATTTTGGACAAGATTTGAGATTCCTGGAAACTGTCGAAAATTACGGAAACACGTATAGCTCGGAAGCGAGCCGTTTGGACGGTGTGTGAGTGGACTTTGTTTTCTAAATTGCAATGCTGTAACGACTCATCCCGTATTCCTGGATTAGATTAGTGACTAATCATGATTAGTGAGGTTAATCCGTGATTAGTGGGGTGAAATCGGACGAACGATGCAAAATGATCGTTTTGCCCCTAGTGTGGGTAAACGTTGACTTTTCATTCTAGCAATCAAACGGAGTTTGGCCGATGACTGTGACGTAGTTTAGGACGTCACGAGTTCGTAGACAGGTGGCATGTTCAATTCCGACGTTCGAGGAAGAAGTTATGACGTTCGGAAGTTCAAGGGCATTTTGGTAATTTTAGTTAAAAGGAGCAAAAGGTTGACTTTGGGATTGGGTGGTCCGATGGCCGAGGGTCAAGGACCGTTACGTAGATTGGGACCATACGAATCCGTAGACAGGCGGCACGCTGAAATCATACTTCGAACGGGAAAGTTATGGGTCACGGAAGTTCGATTTCACTATGCACGTACTTTGAGAAGATGATGATTTGGCAATATCTGATTGGGCAGATATTTTAAGTGGGACCCATGGATGAGTGAAAAGTGTCACTTATCCCATTGGGAAATCCCCTAAATTGTGGATCTTTATTAATTAAATATTATTATAATTATTATTTTATAATTAATTTTTTTAGCACTCAATCTTGGCCCTCCATCCTAATTTAATCTCTCAACCCTCACCATCCATCCCATCTCCCTCTCATCTGATCAGCCTAAAGCTCCCTTGTCTCTCACAAACCCGAAATCATATCCATTACACCATTTCTTCATTCTCCATTTTCAAACACAACAAACACCACCCCTCACCACCATTCATTATCTGTGCTTGTGAGTGATCGTGAGAGAGTGATGAAGGACTGAGGAAGACAGGAATGGTGAGGGCACACGACGGCAGTCCACGACGGGGAAACCCAAAAACCGTGAGGTAAAGATTCAAAAATTATATTTTTAATTCTATGGAGTTTTAACCGATTCTATTAATGGAAAAGGGTTTCTGTAAGTTGTAGGAGCTTATTGTAATCAAAATGGGGAGCTGGGATAGCCTGGAACGATGGGGAACAGCGGAGGAAGTCATCCCTCACCATGGTCAACCTTAGAGGTATGGGTTGCACGGTTTTACGTCTGTTTTTAAGGTGTAAAAAGATGGGAAATAGGATAGGGAAACTTTAGAAATCAAAATAGGTTGAAATGGACTGAAAATGGACGACTTAGGGCCTTGAACCGGTCCAGACTGGTTGGCCCGTCCAGAACCAGTGAACCCAGTTCGCTGCGGGTTAAAGATGATGCTACAGTGCCCGCGCGTGGGCTTCACGCGCAGGGGCTTCCCTGGGCGCGTGGGGGCGCGTGTTCAACATTTTGGGAATGTGTTCAACACATGAAATCTTCTATTCAATGTAACGAATATTTTGGGACTGGTTTCGTGTCGATCGGACACTGTCTCGATAATGTTTGGGGGCATAAGAAGGTTTCAGATCGAGATTTAAAATAGTTAAAAATTCCGAAAAATTACGGGGCTTCAATGAGAGGTTAATAAGGTAGTTAGTAACCCTCTAGATTGATTTGGATAGGTTTGGAAGTCCCGGTGATGTTGATTTTCCCGATGAGGCTTACTGCACGCAAACCGAGGCAGCAACATAGGACGATCTGTGAGTGGACCTTGATTTCTAAACTGTGATGCATGCATAAATGTTTTATATGGATTATGAATGTGATTCTATGATGTTGATTTGGATATTGGTGAATTATATGGTTTCACGCATTTAGAGGCGATTTACGTGCTTGCACGTAAATCGAGGTTTTTCGGTTTTGCACTGATTTTCCGTACTTATGGTTTTGGATATGATTTCATGAAATTGTTTTGGAATTGAAAAGGTAAACTCGGGTTAGTGACCCCTTTGTTTCGGAAACCCTCGGACTCGAAGTCTCTTTTAGTTACATTCTCGAGTTGGAGGCCCAATTGGTTCTTGAATCGGTTTTGGATTTGGAAATATGGAATCGGGCATAAGACCCATTTGATTTACAAAATCGGGCACGAGGCCCAGTAGGTTTACGAATCGGGCCTGAGGTCCAGTTTGTATGTGGATTCGGTCCTAGGGCCCAGTTATGTGTTACAATTGTGATTTCGGGTCAGGGACCCACAAATGGTTTTTATGGTTCAGGACGGATTATGGGAACCGGCATGAACCCTTGAAATGGATTTATGGTTCATGACGGTTTATGGGGACCGGCATGATCCCTTGAAAGGATTTTTTGGTTCATGACGGCTTTACGACGGCCGGGCATGAATCCTTGAAAGGTTTAAAGAATGATTTCAAAAGGTTTTTCATATGCCATCCTTTATATATGATTGTCTCCTCCGAGGAGGGTCGTTGGCCTGGGTGGACCCCAGAGTAGTCACGGAGCACTGACTGAGTGGAGTAGCCTCCCATTTGGGTTCCTTACTCTTAGGAAGGGCATGGTTCGTAACCTCTAGGGAGGGTCATTGATCTACGGACATTGACCTGGGTGAACCCTGGAGAGACTTGGGTTTGAGACCTCGGTTAGCACCCACGTAGCTCTATATACAGTGATAGGTTCGGGGATATGAAATATAATGGATAAACATGATTTCAAATGGTTTGGGAAATTATGTTTTATGATGAATAATGGATTTGGGCTGAGATCCCACATATGTTTACTATGTTATGGTTTTCTGTGAATGGTTCGAGCAGGAGCCCGTATGATTATGATTGTTTAAACATATGTGATTGGATAAATGGTTTTACTATTCATGCATGCTTTTTAGTGAAGGGTATAAAGGTCTTTTATGAAATGTTTTATCGAATTATTACTTTTTGTCCACTCACAATCTTTCTATTTTCAATACCCTTCAGGTTGGATACGGTGCAGATTGTAGCAGAGACTGAGATATCACATACCTCCTCCGGATCCTGGCGTACTCTGGAAGCCTTCAGGCTAAAGCTTTAATTTTCCCTAGTCTGACACTTCGTGTTAGACAGGATCAGGGGCGTTCCTCGTTAATCCCGGGGGGATTGAGGACGGGTCCTGAAAAATGCATGCATAACTGTTTTCTGTGCTTTATATCTATGATTTCTATGCTTGTGATTATGGTACTTATGATTTCCGTATGTACACGTATTTCGATATGCAATACGTAATTGCACGTATTGTGAGACTATGATTTTTCCTATGCTTTAATGATGGTTTAATGAATGATTTTATATGAATTATGCATCTCATGGTTTGATAATGTTTTGGTTATGATTGTGTGTATGATTTACGGTTGTGGCACGTATTTCGAGATTATTATGGATTTGCACATTTTACGAGATTTCGAGTATGTTGTGATTTGACCATGGTTTTGATGATTTGAATTTGGAATTTGAAATATGATTTGATTTCAAAGATTTAACACGGATTTTGGAAAAGGTGATTTCGGACTTGATGCCCAGTGCATAAATGTAATTTTGATGAACGAGATTTCAGGTTTTGGAAACGTGAAAGTGGATTTCCGGATTTGGGTTCGGAATGGTTATTTCGGATGCTAGCCTACGAAATAATGGTTCCGAATTTGGATTTGGAAATGGATGGTGGATATGATTTGAGATTTGAATATGAAGTTTGGACATGAGTTCCATTTCGATACAACGTGATGTCAGATTTGGTTTTTGACATTTGAATTCCGATGGATTCTGGTTTGGTTGTGAATTACATATGTCTTGGGTTTAAAGACCTGATACTATTGCTGGATCATGTTTTGGGTTTAAAGACTCGGTTGATTGATGTGACGGGGGAGGGCCCTTGATATGTTTTGAGTTTAAAGACTCGGTTATTGTGATACCCCCCCCCCCCCCCCCCCCCCCCCCGAGAGGCCTATTGATTGTGTTTTGAGTTTAAAGACTCGTTGATATCCCGGGAAGGTCTGATATATGTGAGTTTAAAGACTTGGTGATTGAGATCCAGCAAACTGATTAACTTGTGATTTACTGTTGATTTCCTATGTTTTCGGATGTGTTGGGCGATGGCCCGGTTTATATGTTTTGTGAATTTTGGGCTATGTTCTTGTACTTGGATTTCAATTCATGATTTTGTGCTGAGGCCCTGTGTTTATGATTGCGGGCTAAGACCCGCGACTTGAGAAAAAGGAAAACGATTTTGATTTTCATACACGGTTATCTGATACTGGAAATGAAAAGGATATGTAAATTGGTTTTTGAATGCATGCATTGGTTTTACGTGGCGGGTAGATATATATCTTTCTGTAACATGTTTTAACTGATTCATTTTCGTCCACTCACACCTTTTGTGTTTTTATTAACCTTCCAGGTCGTGGAGCGATGATCGAGGCTATTCGAGAGGTAGAGGCATGAGTGGGCACATGTATGATCGTCCCTTGTTTGGCAAGTGTTGAGGGTAATTTGGGAACTTCAGTCGACTTGCCAGACGGGAGCAGGACCGGGCACGGTTATCAATGTTCCTTCGGGGACGATCCTGTCAACTTGGTATCAGAGCACTAGGTTGCTGATTCTGTTGCCACATCATGCCTCCGAAACATAAGCCTCGTGCGCGACCTGGTAGTGAGACGGGTAGACGAGGATGTACGAGACCTCGTGATAGATCTCAGATGAGATTGACTCTGAATTGAGGGTTAGATGTAAATCGGTGTATACTGTTTGTTAGACATTCCATTGTGTGGGTCGCAGGGATGAATGAGCCCAGTGGCTAGAAAGGTTGCACAATTGGGCAAGTTGCACTCGTGATGAGATTATTTTCAGTGAATTCCTTAAGTGTAATGTGTGTCTAAAGAGTCTAGAATGTAATGAGATGTCCCTTAGGCTTTATAGGTCGTATAAGATATGGTTGACCATCGGTATTTTCTCGGTGACTGGGTATGCCAATGATGGCATGGCTGATTGGTATGAGATTGGACTCAAGAGGAGTCGGGATATGGATACGGGACTTGAAATGAGTCAGGATATTGGTTAGGACTTGAGATGAGTCATGGTAATGTATTATGGCTCGGGAGGAGCTGGAAGGGTTGAATATAACTATGGTTACTGACACGGCCGACCCTTGATTGAGGAATGTTTGGTACCGGGGATGCCAAGGACTAGTATAGGGTCAGGCACTGATGGGTTTTAAATATATGGATTAGTTTTTCTTACCTTTGTTCACTGTACTTATGGGACGCGTAAGTTTCATAGTGACTGAGGATCGGGCGGAGACCCGAGATATATAGGGATTTGGACTCAGGAGTTAGTCCAGTTTAGTGGGACGCTAGTTGGGTCCACTGGGAAACAAAGTAATAAGGGTAATTATGCAGTAATCGTTATGATTGAGAGTCGTCTGGTCACATCATAAAGAAATGGTTATATAGATTGATTGATATAAGTAAGATGGTATTGTTGGGGTGTGATAGAGCGAGGATTGGTTCTTGTATTGGTCGTTGATGTGGCAAGCGTGGGAAGAATTGGTAGGGCCCATGACGGATCGTAGGGGCGAAATCGGATTGGGACCACTTGCATGAGGATTGCAGTCACTTGCAGGAGGTCTGAGTAGCCCCAGAGTGATGACCTGGATACCTATTATTGGTGGTCATGAATATGTATTTGGTTGGTCCCGGGCTATCCAATCTTCCATGTCTTGAGATTGTATATTGGACGGATATGGCCATGTTTGTGATTGGTTAAGTTAGGGCAGTTGGTGAGTCGACTGGAGGTATGTGGTAACCTTGGTAATTATCTATGGCGACATTGGTGACACATAAGGGGGGTAGACCTATTAATGTGAGGTTATGCAGGATGACTGGTGTTATTCGCCTAGTGGTTGACTTAGATTTGGATGAATTGGATGTAATCCTTGGATTGGATGGGTTGATGACTCATGAGACCTCTATCGAGTATGTTGATTAGGAAGTGATATGTGGAATCTAGGATTCCAGAAGTTATGTTTCAGGGAGACTCGAGGGTGTTACCCTCTAGGATGATTTTGATCGTCATAACCAATAGATGGTTGGTATGAGGTATTCAAAGTTTCCTGGTCACATGTGTGGTGTATGTGCTTCGTGTATGAGATGCCTAGTGAGGGCTGAGGATGCACATATTTTTCAACGTATTTCCTGAGGTTTTACCAGGATGAGAAATTGAGTTTACGATGATTTGAGCTTATATGTTGATTATGGACAACTTAATAAGTTAACGGTATGGGATAAGTATCTGGTATCACGAGTTAAGGATTTGTAGTTTCGTGGGAAGGTTGTGATGAGTGACCTTATTAAGAGAGGCCAACATAGTGGTGATTGTAGATTTTGAGTAAAAGAGAGAGAAAGATAATGTCCGTATTTGATATGGCTAAGGTTAGTCGATGGTGATACCCTTGGATAGCTAAATGGACCGGTTCTATTTGTGAGCTGATGAGTTAGATATTCTTACCACATTGGGATGGCGTATGGCACCATGATTGATGATTGGTTGGTGTACTTACATGTAACGATGGGCGTGTAATATACTGAACAGATGTATTGAATGCCCTTAGAGAAAGAGATAGTTGAATAAGTGTTAGGTCTGATAGACCAGAGTAGGTTTGGGGAACATGAGTTGGTCTGAGATTTGATGGAGACCACAGAGGATTGTAGGGGGGGTTCTCTACTGTGACGACCCGTCCCGAATTAACGGGATTAATTAAGAATTAATGACGGATTAGCGAGGCTAATCGGGGATTAGACAAGGATTAGCGGACATTCGGGCGAAATGACGATTTTTCTCCTAGGTTGGGCAAATCATTGACTTTTGGTTGCGGTGGTCAAATGGACTTTGGCCGATGACTGTAACGTAGTTCGTTACGTCATGAGTTCATAGACAGGTGGCACGCTTAATTCTGACAATCGTGGAGGAAGTTATGATGTTCGGAAGTTCGAGGGCATTTTGGTAATTTGGTCGAATAGAAGTGAAAAGTTGACTTTTGACCCGAGAGGTTCGACGACCGAGGGCCAAAGACCGTTACGTAGATCGGGACGATACGAATCCGTAGACAGGCTGACAGGACCCATCCCAATCCCCCCGGGATTAGTGCGGGATGACCCTGCTCCCGTCTGACACGAAGTGTCAGACAAGGGATATTTTCGTCCTTTGCCCTCCCGGGCTATCAGAGTACGCCAGGATCCGGAGGAGGCATGTGATATCTCGATCTCTGCTACAGTCCACATCCGATGTCAACCTGAAGGGCAGTCAAAACATTAAAAACTGTGAGTGGACAAAACAAAGAGTTTATAAAAACATTTAATAAGGAAGACATTTGTACCCTCCACTAAAAAGCATGCATGCATTCGAAAACCATTTATCCAAGACAAACCATATGTGGGACTAAGCCCAAAGCAGATATAAACTAAGGTCGAAAGGACCACCATAAAAACGACCATACGGGCCACTGCCCAAATCCTGTGCACACCTGTACACACCACATATCATATATCATATATCCATCACATACATATATATAAGTCACACAACCAATCCCGTCACGGTATCCAAAGCCACGCGCGCGCTACCCGGGTCTCAATCCGAGTCATCTCAAAGTCAAGATCAATGTCCGTAGACCACTGACCCTACCCGAGGTAATAGTAATCATAGCCTTCCTGAGAGTAAGGAACCCAACTGGGGGGTGACTCCACTCAGTCGGTGCTCCGTGACTACTCCGGGGTCCACCCAGGCCAACGACCCTCCCCGGAGGAGATAATAGAAGTAAAGGAAGGTAGACGAACATATATATACATAACATAAACATTCATGACCGGTTCCCCTGAACCGTCATGATCCATAATATCCGTAATCAGGTAACATGCCGGTTCCCATAAACCGTCATGTACCGTAATAATATAACCAGGTAACATGCCGGTTCCCATAAACCGCCATGTACCGTAATAATATAACCAACAAGGGTTCATGCCGGTTCCCATAAACCGTCATGAACCACGATACCATAACAAGGGTTCATGCCGGTTCCCATAAACCGTCATGAACCTGGGAATCCATTTAAGGTTCCCTGACCTGAAATCAAAACCGTAAAGTGACTGGGTCTCGTACCCGAACATAGGACACCAACTGGGCACCGTGCCCGGAATCTGAGGTCATATGCCCGAGACAAAACCAAATGGGTCTCATACCCGAGTTTATCATTTTGAAATCCAAATTCAGTTCATTTAAATCAATAAAGAAATACAGACCCGTATAAGCACCGTATAAGGCCGAAACCTCGAAATACGTGCTTATACGTAACCACATACAAATGCACCCATGGCATCATCAAACAAGTAATAAAACATATAATAAACATTTATGCATGCACCAATTTAGAAAACAAGGTCCACTCACAGACCGTCCGAGCTGCCGCCTCGATTTGCGTGCCATTCGGCTCCCCAAGCCGATCACCATCACCGGGACTCCCAAACCTGTCCAAATTTTTAATAGAAGGTTACTAACTACTTAATTAACCTCCTACCAAAGCCCCGAAATTTTCCCGAACTTTTAACTATTTTTAAACCGACCCTAAACCTTCCGACACCCCGAAAACTATCGAAACGATGTCCGATTGACACGAGACCAGTCCCAAAATCTTCGTTACATCGAATAGAAGATTTCGTATGTTGAACACATCCCCAGAAACCCTAGCACGCGCCCGCACGCGCCGCCTGAAGTGGCTGCGCGTGGGAGCCACGCGCCGCTACAGTGCATCCTCTTCCTTCGATCGAACCGGTCCGGCCGGGCCGGTCCGGTCCAACCTCTGCAACTGGACCGGCGTAACCGGTCCAGGTCTCCGACGCCCTCATTTCTCATCCGTTTTCCTCCATTTCAATCCCTAAATTCATCTTTTAATCTTTCCTATCATTCCCAATTAACCAAACTAGCTAAAACACCCAAAATCCTAACGGTTCAAAATGGACCTCACGGTCCCTGTTTTTCCGATCATCCCACACGGCTGCTCAGCCGTCAACCCCCGTTCAAACTCATCTCTATACACCCTAAACAATCTAACAAACATTCCCTAAGCAACCAAAACGATCCATAATGTAAAACACAAATTAAAAATCGAATTTGGGCAAACCGAGTACCTCTCGGGTTTCATGGCCGCCGCCCACGGCGGCGTGGCTTCCAGCCGGCCACCAGCGTCCAGCCTTCATCCTCTCCACCTCTGGGCTTCTCGGTTCATGATCGAACAAGGTTGGATGTTTGGGTCGCACAGATGAGAGGAATGGGATCGGGAAATGGTTGGAGGAAAATGGAAAACTGGATGCACGGTTGAGTGTTTTGGTGCATGAGTGGGTGAGGTTGGCCAGTGGATGGGTGACAAGTGTCACTCATCCATTGGTTGCTGAAAAGTAACTGGACCCACTAAAGACAAACTGCACTTTTTGTCTCGTAAAACGTGCCGTCGTGAATAGTAACCGGGAACTTCTGTGAACCGTAACTTCGTCGTCGAACGTCCGAATTCGACGTGCCGCCTGTCTACGGATTCGTATCGTCCTTATCTACATAACGGTCTTCGGCCCTCGGCCATCGGACCTCCCGGTCAAAAAGTCAACTTTTGACCTCCTATTCACCCAAATTACCAAAATGCCCTTGGGCTTCCGAACGTCATAACTTCTTCTACGAACGTCGGAATTGAACGTGCCACCTGTCTATGAACTCGTGACGTCACGAACTACGTCACGGTCATCGGTCAAAGTCCATTTGACCACCCGATTGAAAAGTCAACGTTTTGCCACCATCAGGGGCAAAACGGTCATTTCGCACCGTTCGTCCGATTTCGCTCTACTAATCACGGATTAGCCTCACTAATCGTGATTAGTCACTAATCTAATCATGGAATTTGGGACGGGTCGTTACAACCTTCCCTCCTTAATTAATTTCGTCCCCGAAATTCCAACCGACCTAATCCAACCGTTCTTCCCTCCTTAATTAGTTTCGTTCTCGAAACGCCAACTATTCTGATTCCACATCCACCTCGTGGAAAGTAGAATCGACCTCGAAATACGTGTACCCTCGTACACCAACCAACTAGAACAATACTTACTCGTCTGCAACCAGACGTACCACTAACGCTCATGTCGCCTCGTCTACATTCGACCACGTCGGATAGCAGAAGTCGTACGCTCCGAACTGACACCACCTGTCAGTATCAGAGGAGCCCAAGTATCCTATGATCGACCCACTTGTCAAATCTACCTTTTCGCTGACATAAACAACTCTACGGTTCCTTACTCACTCACTAAGATACCCTGACCTCTGCTCCCACTGGGAGTCATCAGACCTCACTCAACGATCCACGCTGACACCTCCGACAGACCGTCACCACTTAACAGTCGTCAGTCGAAAACTAACACTATACTCCCTTGTGGTTATACTAACCACCAACTCACTCAACCGGAGTATATGCATACTAACAAAACACTCGACCTGTGTGTAACCAAGCCCATCAGAACTACTATGACCCAATGCACAGTATCTAATGTCCAGTCCACGACCTCAACTAATCCGATGGTATCAGAACCAATCCGACTACCAATAAGCTCTCCAACGCACTACCGGTATCTCCTATATACCGTCACCAGGCACGATAAGTCTGTCTAGTATCGTACCTTGAACAACGTACAAGGTACGTACATCTACCCATCAATCAGACTACAACCACCTAGGTCATAGCCAATCACGTTTCTACGATGGAGTCCATTTATCCAATCCAGTATTAGACAAATCGAAACTCCGACCCATTATCTATCTCCAAATCCGAATCCGAATCCGCAATTTCGTAAGAAATCCCGAATCCAAACCCAGAAATCATATCCATATCCATGTTCAAATTCAAATCCGAAATCATCATTCCGTAAACTAGTATTAGGAATAACCATTCCGAACCCAAATCCATAAAAGAAAATCTATAGTCAAGCTCTAGAATCAAATCCTGAATCGTCACCCAGAATCCGATTCCAAAACCCAAATACAGAAATCCTCTTTCAAGTTCCAAAATCAAATCCTGAATCGTCATCCAGAAATCTGATTCCAAAACCTGAAATATCGTTCACGTCTACCGAGACGTACCAAAACCAAACCTATCGGTTACCCACTCAACCGATTACTACCATACGATCGATTGACTTCATAGGGAAGTCAATCCCAACATCTACACAACACTAGGTCAGACAAAATACGACCTCGTCAGACACCTACTCATCGGACAACTACTCAGGCGAGTAATAAGCCATATGGGATTTACCTCGAAAAGAAGTTCAGTCCCATCATGCTCCACTCAACATCCAAGTAAGAGTAATAAACTCTCCACCTATCTGGATACCCAAATCACGATCCAGATCCAACACTACGTCAACCGACCATAGACGTCACGATCGAGGATCGTCACGCCAACCAAAGTCCTTGACCATTTCCCACATCTTAAATAGATTAGTCTACGACGAGACACACCGAGACTGTGGGTTCTCACTGATTTTCTCGTATCGATCCTTGTCATTCCACCGAGGAAAATCAAAGATGATACAAGACTATGACATCAAAATTCATCCTATGTGAATACAACCAAACTCGCTGCATTCACCACGTCACGTAAACCAACCTCGTCTGCCACCAAGCAGGAAATGAGGAATCTCAGTCACCTAACTTCGATATACTCATCTCCTCCTGATGGTCCAGAACAAATCCCGGGTCCACCAACCAATACACAAATCAGTGTACTAGTGGCAACCAACAACATCTATATCATCAACGTCATCTACCATCATCAATCATGGTAGAATCCGAGAAGTCACCCAAAACGACTTCGACATACCCGTTACCAATGCGGAAAACCCGCATTCCACTCGTCACCTCAATCGCAACCTCTCGCGATTCCGAAGTTCCAACAAGATTGGAAACAACATACCCGGACATCAACCACGTGTCCCTGTTAGACTGGTTATGGACACATGCCCATTTACGATCGTATATGTACATCCAAAAGGATGTCAATTCATCCTAATCTGATGTACCACTCTACTGAAAAGTCACAACAGACCCCTGCAGTGATCTGCAGTCAAATCTCTGCAAACCACCATATCTAACCAATTCTGACCAACTCCGGCCCACACTGACCAACTGGTCGCTAGTCCCCCATGACCGTACTCGATCCTCACGTCTCAACTACCGTTGGATCCTATCCAGTCCGTCACTATCCTTGATTCACTCCCGAACCACAGATACCAATCATAAGTCCATCACGTCGGAGTCACATCCCGACTCGTAACTCACCGTCATCACAATCACCGGCACCAGCACCAGCACTAGTACCAGCACCACGCACTATCACCAAAACTAGTGTCAGTATCAACACGCCGTGTGCAAAACTGACACCCTGGATCTCCGCTCATACCGAGCGACGATCCCGTACCTCTGCTCGAATAGGAGAAACTCAGTCTCCCTCGTACCTAACAATTATGAGTACAGTCATCCTGACAACTCATGCGAGAAAAGAAAACGTCCCCCGAACGTCCCCGATCCCCAACAATCGTAACTATAACTACTCTCGGTAGTAGCGCCTGCCCCACACTCGTGCAGACCTAACTACCAGACATCGCTATATCCAGACTCCGTATCCAACGGAATCAATCGCCCGTACCAACTACTCTGTATCCCACTCAGGGATTCCATCGACAAGTACCAACCCTGGTAACCTGTCCAACCAAACTCTAACCAGTCGCAACTCGACTATCCCAATGTCGTCTACCAGGTCACCCGCGACCTTAGTTGCACCAACCCACAACTGAAGTAGCACGACAACCAACTCGGTCTAACCGATACGTACAACCTCGACTGCGAAGTGCAGTCCCAACACAAGCTGACATGACTAGACCGACTAACGAATCCAAATCCGAATAGTCGTCCAAGTCAAACCACCAGTCAACTCACATTTCCGAACCATACACATAAGGTAGGGTTCCACAATCAAGCCCTAGGGTCACTCTGAACCCAACTGCGAAAAGTAGTAAAATCAACAATCTGACCGACTCCGCGGTCTTGACATCGTAATGACGTCAATCCAATCCTACCGTAAGTCCAATCAGGATCCTCGAATCTGGCTGCCAACTACCATAAGTTCAACCAGAGTTCCCCGAAATCGACTACTAACCGCCAACAGCAGTAAACCCATCTAACTCAACCAATCCGACCATCGGATGGTCACAACACCAAATCAGTCGTCGAAACCGATCCTATGGCATCGTGAAGACGATCCCAACTAACCGTCTCACGATCCAAAACTCTAACGTAATACTACGTTAAGCCTTCCGTAGGGTTCCACACTGCCAACCCTGACAGAACCAAGGAAACCTCGGCATCGAGTGCCGAACCAAGGCTTGCCCATCCTACTAACTATCGTACCGGCACCACGACAATCAGGTTGACCACGAACTGCAGCCCAATGAGATATCACATCCTCGACCAGCATACATACTCCAAGAGCTCCGCGGTTGCTCGAATAGAGACAACCCTGCTCTGATACCACGTTGACAGGACCCATCCCAATCCCCCCGGGATTAGTGCGGGATGACCCTGCTCCCGTCTGACACGAAGTGTCAGACAAGGGATATTTTCGTCCTTTGCCCTCCCGGGCTATCAGAGTACGCCAGGATCCGGAGGAGGCATGTGATATCTCGATCTCTGCTACAGTCCACATCCGATGTCAACCTGAAGGGCAGTCAAAACATTAAAAACTGTGAGTGGACAAAACAAAGAGTTTATAAAAACATTTAATAAGGAAGACATTTGTACCCTCCACTAAAAAGCATGCATGCATTCGAAAACCATTTATCCAAGACAAACCATATGTGGGACTAAGCCCAAAGCAGATATAAACTAAGGTCGAAAGGACCACCATAAAAACGACCATACGGGCCACTGCCCAAATCCTGTGCACACCTGTACACACCACATATCATATATCATATATCCATCACATACATATATATAAGTCACACAACCAATCCCGTCACGGTATCCAAAGCCACGCGCGCGCTACCCGGGTCTCAATCCGAGTCATCTCAAAGTCAAGATCAATGTCCGTAGACCACTGACCCTACCCGAGGTAATAGTAATCATAGCCTTCCTGAGAGTAAGGAACCCAACTGGGGGGTGACTCCACTCAGTCGGTGCTCCGTGACTACTCCGGGGTCCACCCAGGCCAACGACCCTCCCCGGAGGAGATAATAGAAGTAAAGGAAGGTAGACGAACATATATATACATAACATAAACATTCATGACCGGTTCCCCTGAACCGTCATGATCCATAATATCCGTAATCAGGTAACATGCCGGTTCCCATAAACCGTCATGTACCGTAATAATATAACCAGGTAACATGCCGGTTCCCATAAACCGCCATGTACCGTAATAATATAACCAACAAGGGTTCATGCCGGTTCCCATAAACCGTCATGAACCACGATACCATAACAAGGGTTCATGCCGGTTCCCATAAACCGTCATGAACCTGGGAATCCATTTAAGGTTCCCTGACCTGAAATCAAAACCGTAAAGTGACTGGGTCTCGTACCCGAACATAGGACACCAACTGGGCACCGTGCCCGGAATCTGAGGTCATATGCCCGAGACAAAACCAAATGGGTCTCATACCCGAGTTTATCATTTTGAAATCCAAATTCAGTTCATTTAAATCAATAAAGAAATACAGACCCGTATAAGCACCGTATAAGGCCGAAACCTCGAAATACGTGCTTATACGTAACCACATACAAATGCACCCATGGCATCATCAAACAAGTAATAAAACATATAATAAACATTTATGCATGCACCAATTTAGAAAACAAGGTCCACTCACAGACCGTCCGAGCTGCCGCCTCGATTTGCGTGCCATTCGGCTCCCCAAGCCGATCACCATCACCGGGACTCCCAAACCTGTCCAAATTTTTAATAGAAGGTTACTAACTACTTAATTAACCTCCTACCAAAGCCCCGAAATTTTCCCGAACTTTTAACTATTTTTAAACCGACCCTAAACCTTCCGACACCCCGAAAACTATCGAAACGATGTCCGATTGACACGAGACCAGTCCCAAAATCTTCGTTACATCGAATAGAAGATTTCGTATGTTGAACACATCCCCAGAAACCCTAGCACGCGCCCGCACGCGCCGCCTGAAGTGGCTGCGCGTGGGAGCCACGCGCCGCTACAGTGCATCCTCTTCCTTCGATCGAACCGGTCCGGCCGGGCCGGTCCGGTCCAACCTCTGCAACTGGACCGGCGTAACCGGTCCAGGTCTCCGACGCCCTCATTTCTCATCCGTTTTCCTCCATTTCAATCCCTAAATTCATCTTTTAATCTTTCCTATCATTCCCAATTAACCAAACTAGCTAAAACACCCAAAATCCTAACGGTTCAAAATGGACCTCACGGTCCCTGTTTTTCCGATCATCCCACACGGCTGCTCAGCCGTCAACCCCCGTTCAAACTCATCTCTATACACCCTAAACAATCTAACAAACATTCCCTAAGCAACCAAAACGATCCATAATGTAAAACACAAATTAAAAATCGAATTTGGGCAAACCGAGTACCTCTCGGGTTTCATGGCCGCCGCCCACGGCGGCGTGGCTTCCAGCCGGCCACCAGCGTCCAGCCTTCATCCTCTCCACCTCTGGGCTTCTCGGTTCATGATCGAACAAGGTTGGATGTTTGGGTCGCACAGATGAGAGGAATGGGATCGGGAAATGGTTGGAGGAAAATGGAAAACTGGATGCACGGTTGAGTGTTTTGGTGCATGAGTGGGTGAGGTTGGCCAGTGGATGGGTGACAAGTGTCACTCATCCATTGGTTGCTGAAAAGTAACTGGACCCACTAAAGACAAACTGCACTTTTTGTCTCGTAAAACGTGCCGTCGTGAATAGTAACCGGGAACTTCTGTGAACCGTAACTTCGTCGTCGAACGTCCGAATTCGACGTGCCGCCTGTCTACGGATTCGTATCGTCCTTATCTACATAACGGTCTTCGGCCCTCGGCCATCGGACCTCCCGGTCAAAAAGTCAACTTTTGACCTCCTATTCACCCAAATTACCAAAATGCCCTTGGGCTTCCGAACGTCATAACTTCTTCTACGAACGTCGGAATTGAACGTGCCACCTGTCTATGAACTCGTGACGTCACGAACTACGTCACGGTCATCGGTCAAAGTCCATTTGACCACCCGATTGAAAAGTCAACGTTTTGCCACCATCAGGGGCAAAACGGTCATTTCGCACCGTTCGTCCGATTTCGCTCTACTAATCACGGATTAGCCTCACTAATCGTGATTAGTCACTAATCTAATCATGGAATTTGGGACGGGTCGTTACACAGGCGGCACGTCAAATTCAGACGTTCGATGGGGAAGTTATGGTTGACGGAAGTACGAAAGTACTATTGCACGAATTACGAGACGATGACCTTTTGGCTTTTAGTGGGGCCCAGATATTTTATCCCTGGCCCAATGGATGAGTGACAAGTGTCACTCATCCATTGCACACTCAAACACATTCATGCAGAGGGGTTATATAAGTAGTTAGTGACCCTCTAAATGAATTTGGACAGGTTTGGGAATCCCGGAGGCGACGATTGACCCGAGAGACGATTATGGCACGCGTATCGAGGCGCGACTTCAGACGGTCTGTGAGTGGACTTTTTTTATGAATTCGATGCATGCATAAATGTTTTATAATCTTTTAGAATATATTTTTTGATGCCATGAGTGCATTTGTTGGTGGTAGCTTAGGATCGACATAATTGCACGTATTTCGAGGTTTTCGACTTTATGTCGTACCTTTACAAACTCTCGGACACGAGACCCATTCGATTTACAAACTCTCGGACTTGGAGTCCATTTGAATTGACGAGGAATCGGACCGAGGGTCCATTTGTGTTATACGATCGGGCCGGGGGCCCAGTTGGTTTACGGTTCTGGTTTGAGGCCCAATTAGTGGTACTATCAGGCTTGATGCCTCATTGATTTAAGATATCGGGCCTGAGACCCATTTGGTTGAGATATCGGGCTTAAGGCCCCGTTAGTTGTGAAATTGGACTTGCGGTCTTGTTGCTTTATGGTTTCGGGCTTGAGGCCCTATTGGTTGTGAAATCGGGCTTGAGGCCCCGTTGATTGATGGTTCGGGCTTAGGGCCCTGTTATTCGGGATATCGGGCTTGAGGCACTATTGATTTTGAAATCGGGCTTGAGTCCCAGTTCGATTTATGAAATGAGAATTTGGGCATGAGACCCTGTTGAACTGAGGATTTAGGCCGAGGCCTGTGAAACTGATTTGAATCAGATTCGAGGAATCCTGTTGAAATGAATCAGGTATGAGACCCAGTTGAGAAATGAGTTTTGAGAAAGAAAGAGATTTGAAATGAATGAACCCTCCATATGATTTATATGGTCTCCTCCAGATGTCGACCTGGAGAGTCACGATCCACAAACCAGAGGGGTATCTCCAGAGGGATCCCGTTCCAGGAGTGGCGGTTACTTATTATGTTGTGGTCTCGGACCAGATTTCGGAGAGATATGTGGACTAGATCTAGAGAGAGAGCTCGGACTAGATCCAGAGATTGAGCCTCTCAGATGGAGATTCTTGGGAGAAGACTCGGAGTGAGACCCCGAGTAGTGTGCACACTAGTATACAGATGATTAATCGTGACTTATATCGGGGATGCGTTCCCTAGGGGCTGTGTGCCCCGAGTTGGCATCTTCTCCGAAAGTGCCTAGGATGGGTTATATGTACGAGTACGTATGAGATCTACAGAAAAGTGATTTGGGCGCGGAGACCCCGTGTTTTATGATTTAGAAAGTGATTTGGCGCGGAGACCCCGTATTCGATGTTTTAGAAATGATTTGGGGGCGGAGACCCCGTACTTGATGTTTTGGTATTTCACTGAGAACAGATTTGGGCTGAGTTCCCACATGTATTGTTTTATGGTTTTGAGTTGTGGTTTCGGGTCGGGGACCCAAATGGATATATGGGTCATGACGGTTTATGTGGTCGGACATGAACCTTTGAAAGGTTTTAATATGTTTGACAAATATTTTTATGAACGTTTTGCTAAACGGTTTTGAATGCATGCATATGCTTTTATGAAGGGCATAAATGTCTTTATACGAAAATGCTTTTAAATGAAATGTTTATTTTTGTCCACTCACTGTTTTCGTGTTTTAACGCCCTTCAAGTTGATCGCGGATGTGGGCTGTAGCAGAGATGTGACATCACACTCCTCCTCCTACGATCCTGATGCACTCTGATAGCTCCGGCGAGGGCTAGAGATGGAATTTTCCCTGGCCTGACACTTCGTGTCAGACAGGATTAGGCGGGTCCCACGTTAATCCCAAGGGATTTGGGACCGGTCCTGACATCTACCGTGTTTATTCAGTTATGGTGATTGACCTGGAAGGAGGTCAGAATTATTGGAAATGAGAATTGAGGTAGAATGGTTACAAGTGGAGAAATAGTGACTTATGTTCGATGGTGATCCTTTCTGTGTGTATAATGAGATGTTACTACGAGATTTGGTACTCGGTGAGTTGTGTGTTGATGCTAGCTGAACCCTCAGAAGTTTGACTTTCCTTGTATGAGTTGAAATCGACCCACGGGGTTGAGTATGCAGAGGTCATATTGTAACAACCCGTACCTTCGGGAAGGGTAAAAATGTAATTTTATAAAGTTTTGTATATAAAGGACGATTTTGCCATTGTGAATAGTAGACGAAAAGTTGACTTTTTGAATTACCGATTGGATGAGTGTTGACCCTTGACCGTGACGTATTTTAGGACGTCACGAGTATAGTGTTTCTGTTTCTTATGGTATTTTATAGTGTATCTGTTTCTTATGAGACTTTATAGTGTTTCTGTTTCTTATGATGTTTCATATTATGATTTTCTAGTACTTCGTTGGGCATCCCTGTTTTAAAAACGGAGGGAACACTGATTCTTATTTTTCCTTAATCTTGAATTAGTGGTAAAATGATTTTAAAACTTTTGGTTACTCTAGTCCACTCACACGTTTGGTTTTTAAATTTTCCCTCCAGGTCGTGGTGATAGCGCTGGGGTGAACGTTGAGGCAGATATCGAGGCATAGAGCTTACGACGTTCTTCCGTTGCGGGACTAGCTTTGTAGAATTTGTGTGCCTATTTTGTAGAACTATGCTCTGACTGACTGTTGTGTGTATGTTACTCCTTCGTCTGATAGTTATGCTTATAGTTGTATGAAGGTTGTTTGTTTTTTTATACTGTAAGTGTGATTGTCAGACGGGAGCAGGGTTCGTCCCGGGTATCGAGGCCATATTTGGGACGGGTCCTGACACATATACCTTTGGGAAGGAATGTACGAGTACTGTATCGACCATCAGGATTAGTAATGATTGATAAAAAGAAAGGCTTAATGTGTGGTAAGGCGATGGTCGAGATACATTGGGATTAACGACTGCATTGTCGGGTCAGGTATTATTTGGGTAGGAAGTTGTCATGTTTGGTCACTTAAGGATAGATGAAATCCTTTAATGGGTGGAACTCCATAGGATTGGAGTAATACATGATTTCTGATTATTCGGAATATTGGGGTCCAATTGCAGGATCACACTTAGTGTGCGATGGAGTCGAAGTTAAGAAAGGGATGTGATTGGCGCTATAGTCGGAATGATTGTACTGAGTGCTTATTGGGATTAACCTAGCAAGGGGAATGAGTTCCCGAGTTATTGAACCTTATGAGATTATTGGCCTAGTGGCTTGATGACATATGTGTGAGGATTTAGCCATTGTATCATGTCACGAGTGAATGACATGTAAAAGAAAATTCTTGTGTATCTTGGATTGTGTGGACTCAAATGTGAGCTAGGCTATGTATTCCGAGCCAGTATGTGGTATAACTACCCATGGGGCAGGGATTTACACAGAGGTTGAGACTGGTTGTGTGATTTCTAAAAGTGGGTATGACTTATATCCGGTTGAGAGTGATTATGTTACGGGTTCATCTTAAACATGTTTCTTCGGGAAAATATTTTGGCAACTACTGATTGGAATTTCGAGGACGAAATTCTTTAAGGGGGGTAGGTTGTAACGACCCGGACATTCGAAGAAGGAAAAGTTGGAAAATTTAATGAAAATGACGATTTTTCCCTTGGAATCGGGCGAACGGTTACTTTTGGTTTGAGCAGTCAAACAGACTTTGACCGATGACTATGACATAGTTCGGGACGTCACGAGTTCGTAGACAGGTGGCACGTTTGATTCTGACATTCGAGGAGAAAGTTATGATGTTCAGAAGTTCAAGGGTAATTCGATAAATTGTTTTAAAAGGGGCAATTTGTTGACTTTGCAAATGACATGGACTGTTCACGTAATTCAAAGACCGTTGGGAAGGTCTCGAGATGCTGAGTCCATAGACAGGCGGCATGCGACAATCGGAGTTCGGACGACCAAGTTACGGGTTTAGAAGTGTGAAGGCCATTTTGGTAAATTGTCAAAGTAGGGGCAAAATGGTAATTGGACAATTGATTAAGGAATGGGACGTCAATTGGGCTGATTCATTCCATAGGATGCCACCCAATGACATCTGTCACTTTGATGAAGCAATTAGTGGCACAAGGAAGTGTGTGTAGCAATGGGAAACTTAAACTAAGTGTGTTAGTGGGTTTGGGAACAGATGCACTACTATGTTGGTGTTTTTGAAATGGAATAACAGAGACCGATGAACAATTGCTTGATCGACCTCCCCAATAGTGATTTGAGAGAAAATGAGAACTGGAGAGGAATTGAGAGGATGAAATAGTGTGGAAAAAAAGAAAGAAACAGGAAGGAAAACCCCAGAAAAACTGAACCCACTCGAAAACATTGAAATTGATAACTTAAGATCAAATTTTGAATTGGACGACCAATTGATGGAAATAGAAAGGTGGATGATCTTCTTGAGGTTCAAACGAGTCGTTTAGAGTTGAAAGTGAAGAAATTGGTGAAGAAATGAGCCCAGACGACACTTGAGTTCAGTTTTGGAAATCCCAGCTGAGTTGGAATTGTTAGCGGAGTTGGACGTTGAAATTGAGCTTGGAAGTCTGTTCTTATGGATCCTGCGAAGCTTCTGAGTGAACCAATTGAAGAAAATGATGAAGATCGATGAAGCTTGATGCAGGAACAGTGTTCGGATGTTCATCGGAAACTTGAGCTCGAATTGACGGATTGAGGTGAGTTCTGATGAAATTTACCTTACAGAACCATAATTAGCTTCATAATGATGCTTTCAAATAAATCAATTGAAGGAATAGAGTTGGATTTGAGCAGGATTGAAATGGGTCATCACGCGGGTTGAACGACTCATTTATCAATTAGGCGGGTGAGAACGATAAACAGTACTTGCACTGTAGCTGGCGCGTGAGTTTCACGCGCATCCACTCACGACGGTGCGTGAGGGCGCGTGGGCTCGATTCTCGAGGTGAGTTCAACACGACTTTTGTTCTATGCAATGTAACTCGCATTTTGGCGTTGGTTCCGAGTTAATCGGACACCGTTTCGATATTGTTTCGAGGGTCCGAAGGTTTATGTTATATTTTTAATTAATATTTAATTCCCGGAAAATTATTTGAAATTGGTATGATGTTATTTGAGTCCTGAGTAACCCTGAAGAATGATTTTGGACAGGATTCGAGATTATTGGAAACTGTCGGAAATTACAGAAACGCGTGCAGCTCGGAAGCAAGCTGTTTGGACGGTGTGTGAGTGGACTTTGTTTTTTAAATTTCAATGCATGCATAACTATTTTCTGTGCTTTATATCTATTATTTCTATGCTTATGATTATGGTACTTATGATTTCCGTATGTACACGTATTTCGATATGCAATACGTAATTGCACGTATTGCGAGACTATGATTTCTCCTATGCTTTAATGATGGTTTAATGAATGATTTTATATGAATTACGCGTCTCTTGTTTTGATAATGTTTTGGTTATGATTGTGTGTATGATTTACGGTTGTGGCACGTATTTCGAGATTATATGGATTTGCACGTTTTACGAGATTTCGAGTATGTTGTGATTTGACCATGGTTTTGATGATTTGAATTTGGGATTTGAAATATGATTTGATTTCAAAGATTTAACACAGATTTTGGAAAAGGTGATTTCGAACATGATGCCCAGTGCATAAATGTAATTTTTATGAACGAGATTTGGGCTTTCGGAAACGTGAAAGTGGATTTCCGGATTTGGGTTCGAAATGGTTATTCCGGATGCTAGCTTACGGAATAATGGTTCCGAATTCGGATTTGGAAATGGATGGTGGATATGATTTGAGATTTGAATATGAAGTTCGGACATGAGCTCCATTTCGATAAAACGTGATGTCGGATTTGGTTTTTGGCATTTTAATTCCGATGGATTCTAGTTTGGTTGTGAATTACATATGTCTTGGGTTTAAAGACCCGGTACTATTGCTGGATCATGTTTTGGGTTTAAAGACCCGGTTGATTGATGTGACGGGGGAGGGCCCTTGATATGTTTTGAGTTTAAAGACTCTGTTATTGTGATACCCCCTGTGGCCTATTGATTGTGTTTTGAGTTTAAAAACTCGTTGATATCCCGGGAAGGTCTGATATATGTGAGTTTAAAGACTCGGTGATTGAGATCCAGCAAACTGATTAACTTGTGATTTACTGTTGATTTCCGATGTTTTCAGATGTGTTAAGCAATGGCCTGGTTTATATGGCTTGTGAATTTTGGGTTATGTTCTTGTACTTGGATTTCGATTCATGGTTTTGGGCTGAGGCCCTGTGTTTATGATTGTGGGCTAAGACCCGCGGCTTGAGAAAAGAAAACGATTTTGTTTTTCATACACGGTTTTCTGATACTGGAAATGAAATGGATATGTAAAATGGTTTTCGAATGCATGCATTGGTTTTACGTGGAGGATAGAAATGTCTTTCTGTAACATGTTTTATAAACTGATTCATTTTCGTCCACGCACACCTTTTGTGTTTTTATTAACCCTCCAAGTCGTGGCGCGATGATCGAGGTTATTCGAGAGGTGGAGGCATAAGTGGGCACATGTATGATTATCCCTTGTTTGGCAAGTGCTGAGGGTAATTTGGGAACTTCAGTCGACTTGCTAGACGGGAGCAGGACCGGGCACGAGTAGCAATGTTCCTTCGGGGACGGTCCTGTCCTACGAGTAGGGTTGATATTGTACTATTGTGATTGGTGCCTATGCACTTGTGAGTAGTGCAGATATTGTGATCCTGTGACTAATGTCTATGTACGTGTGGGTAGTGTTGTTTGATCATTATGATTGATATTTGAGTGCTGGCGACTAGTACTGTTGTTGACAGTCACTATGACTGGTTTGATTGTGACTAGTTTGTTGTCGGTGGTTGTGTCCTAGTGGTCTTCATGTGATTTGGCTTGAGAGCCGCTTGTTCATGTGATTTACTCTATGCATGCATATTTTATAACTCGAGGGAGAAATGATTCATTTTGAAATGTATTTTCAAATGATGTTATTTTTGTCCACTCACACCTTTGACGTTTTTTATGACCCTTCATGTCGTGGCACGCATATCGGGGCTGATCGAGAGGCGGAGACATGAGTGGGAATCAGTGTGAGTATCCCTTGTCTGGCAAGTGCTGAGGGTGTTTGTGGAACTTCAATTGACTTGTCAGACGAAAGCAGAACTGGACACGGTTATCAAAGTCCATTTGGGACGGGTCTTGTCAACATTTTTATACCCAAAATATAATGCCGATTTCAAAAGATTAACTCTGTTAGATTTTCCATCCAAAACTCAGTTAACTGCCAATGTGGCAAATAGTAAATGCCACTTAGCATATAATGTGGCAAATTTTCAATGGGCATTTTGGAAACAATTTTAATTCAACCTCCTTCTTCCTCTTCACGAATTCATCATCTTCATCTTCCCCAATTGCTTCATCAATCTTCAATCATCATCCAAAATCCAAAATTAATCTTCCAAAATCTAAAATTAATCCAAATCCAAAATCTAAAATCTTTCTTTTTATATGCAGCAAAAATAAAAAGTGAGGACTATACAAAGTCCATTTCCTGTGTGTTCGACGCATTGATATCTCTCTCTCTCCCTAGGTTTTCTACTGGATTCCTTCGGTTAGATTTCAATTGCTCTTGGTTCTTTAGTTTCGGTTGAATCAGTGGCCAAAGGATCGATCTTTAGATTCCATTTTTAAGGGGAGAGAAAATAATTTAGGGGAATTGGGGACGATGGAAATGAGTTGTTCAATTCGATCAAGAAATCAATGGATTAGAAAATCTTGAGGAGAATTCTAGGGATTAGAAAAACTTAAGGAGCAGTGTGACTGGCTGGTCTCCTCCATCTCCAACCACCTTTTTGTCCTCATCATCCATGAAGACCTGTCTCCGGATTCTCCACACCACTCGTTCCTCCAATTTATGGGCCTCAAAAACCAACGTGGCCACTAGTCCGAGTCCAACTGTGGCCTAGAGAACCAAGATGACGGCGAATCAACGGCGAGTCCAACCAAGTGGCACATATGGGTAATCTAGATGGAAATAACTCCATACTCAGAGTCAAAACCCAGCCCAAACCCGAAACAACTGTTTCAAGGTCCTGGATTTCTTCTTCAAACCTCTTAATCACCAAGTTCAGGTCTTGGATCTCTGGGACTAGATCCGTGACATTCTTGGAGTCATCCAGAATGTTTAGGAGATCTTCCTGTGTCAGCCCTACACCAACCGACGACTGACATGATGACTCGTTCGAGTCCAGGTCCGGGTTCACGTTGGAACTGCAGCTATTCACCTCGATCTTTGCCACATACGATGGCTTTTCAACTTCAACGTCTGCCTCAGCACGCAGTCCGCAACTGTTCAAGAAAGTGAGAAATCAAATTTACAGTGAAAATTGAGCGATTTGAATTTGAATTAGAGTAATTCTACCTCTGATGGTTTTGTTGGTGGGCATGACAGTGTAGGAGTCAAGTGTTTGTCTGGGAACCATATGTTTAGCCATGGTTGATTATTACAAGGACTTAGAAGCACATACAAATTAGAGAAGCAAACATGCTCGTTCAATTTCAAGACACTTGAAGAGAGAACAGAGTTCACCAGAACCAACTTATTGGTGATAGATTATAAGCTTGAGAAGATTTGATGAGATGCGGTGTCAACCGTCCGATAGGATTACTCTAACAATTTGTTCGATGAACGTGGTGTCAGCCCTTGGGATTTTTGGGTCTTCTTCTTATTCATTCAAATTCTTCTTCTATATCTCATTCGTCACAGTCATGTGTTTCTCTTGAACCCAAGTTAATATTCTTTTTCATCCCAATTCTTCTCTTTCTCGTTCTCCATAGTCCGGTTTGAAGATGATTGTCTAGTTTGAAGATGATTGTCCAACTTTGGATTTCTGAGTTGTAGATGAATTTCTAGGTTCAAAATTTATGCGTTTCATTTGGATTTGGATTTGGCCTAAGAGCAAATTAGAACGACCTAGGCCTAGTTCAAAATTTTTGGGTTTTGGATTTGTATTGATGGATGATGATTGACGAAGAATTGGTTAGAAATAGATGATGAATTGAGAGAGATGAAAATGATGAATTGATGAAGAGGAGCAAGGGAGATAAATTAAAATTATTCCCAAAATGCCCATTGAAAATTTGCCACATTAGATGCTGAGTGGCATTTACTATATTCCATATAGGTAGTTAACTGAGTTTTGGATGGAAAATCTAACGGAGGTACTGTTTTGAAATCGACATAAAGTTTGGGTATTGAATGTAACTTTTTATAGTTCGGGTACTTTTTGAAATTGACTCTATAGTTTTGGTACTTTTATGTAGTTTGTCCTAATTATTATGGCGGCTAGTGATTGCAAAGTGTTAAAAATATGGTTAGACTAATTTTGAATAAATATTAATATTGTCAAAGACTAATCAATGGATAATTCAATATTTATTAAGACATTTAATATAATTATAATATAATTATCCAGACATAAAAGTAGTATGACATTCCATATTATAAAATTACACTATAAGTTCCTCATTAGAACCATACTATAAGGCTCATAAGAGTAGTTTTTTTCACTTAGGCTCCCAACTTGTTGTCACTTATAGATTTAGGATTCAATTTTAGCACTATTTTTCAAAAAATTCCATTTTAACAAAAAACCCTAAAGAGGTTCCATTTTCATCAATTTACCAAGATTTTTTTAAGTATTCCTCTTCTCTATATCAAGTCTTCAAGAATTGTTTAGGAAGTGACAAAAAAAAAAAGAATTCAAGAAAATATTGAGTTAGAGGATAATATTTTAACCTACACTCATTTTCATTGCCCAACATTGGAGTGAAAATACCTAAACAAATGAAAGGCTATAGATTGAAGCCCCAAGAATAATCTCTGGCAAACATGTCGAGGCATAAAGCTTGCACAACTTCTTTCACTACCAAAAATTGATTATGGTCTAGAAAAGGGGCTTCAATGAGCAACCTCAAGGTTCCATTAGATAAAACGTTGCCTAGTGATAAGCCTTGAATTGAGGTTTATTTTATATTATTTTATACCATTTATACTTATCTTTTAATGTTAAAATATCAAACAATTAGAGAACATAATATATTTTGTGGGAAATTTACAGACATAATTAAATCTTGGAATTATGAGCATTTTGGCGAAAGAATCATCTCAATTGGAGTTATAACGAAAAAAATATGATCGAAGCATTGGAGGCCACCAAAATTAGCAATGAAATTCGATGGGAGCCTATCGAATCAACCCAGTCCACTCATCAGGGCCAAATTGATCGCCATCCCAACCCAAAATCTAGAAATCCTATCAGGACCAGGCCCTCCTCGGTCAGGACCCGACTCATCTAGCACCATATTGTCCGCTTTGGGCCTCGTCCTCACAGTTTTGTTTTCGGGAGCTCATGGTGCAACTTCCCAGGGGGTCACCCATTATGAAATTGCACCAACCTCAACTCGCTTAACTTTGGGGTTCCAATCCCCCCCAAAGCCACTTGAGCTCCCTAAAGGCCTAGTGCTAGATAGGTGTGTGCCTACACCTTTAAGGCACACCACCAACCTCTCCAAGACCATTCCCCCTCGCAGGAATGTGGGATTGTTCACCATTCCCTCCAGGACACGGGTCTTACAATCCACCCCCCTTAGGGCCCAGCGTCCTCGCTGGCACACTTCCCGGTCAGAGTATGGCTCTAATACAAAATTGTCAGGACTCGACCCTCCTCGGTCAGGACCCGACTCATCTAGCACCATATTGTCCGCTTTGGGCCTCGCCCTCACAGTTTTGTTTTCTGGAGCTCATGGTGCAACTTCCCAGGGGGTCACCCATCATGAAATTGCACCAACCTCAACTCGCTTAACTTTGGGGTTCCAATCCCCCCCCAAAGCCACTTGAGCTCCTAAAAGGCCTAGTGCTAGATAGGTGTGTGCCTACACCTTTAAGGCACACCACCAACCTCTCCCAGACCATTCCCCCTCGCAGGAATGTGGGATTGTTCACTGTTCCCTCCAGGACACGGGTCTTACAAATCCAACCCCAAAACTCATCAGGCCCACGTTCCTGTTAGTGATACCCACACTGATTTCCACCTCATCCTCAGTATGCGCATGCCGAATGCCATGATCCAGTCAGCACCTACGCCGCCGATTCCCACCTGCACTCTTCATCCACCTGTTGTCGAAGCCCAAGCCCTGCTACTCCAACAATCCATTCATACACCAAACCAGCACCCCTTTGATAGCTTTTCAGCCCCTTTTACTGATTTTCAGTTTTTTTTCCATCATTTCACCATGTAATTATTTTATTGTTTTAGTTTTTTATTTTGTATTTTATTTCTAATTTTTTTTGCACTTCCTCTATAAATAGGGAGGCCATTTCATTGTTTAGGGGGTCCTTTTTTCTCTATTGGTAGATACATTTTGAGAGCTCTTTTGCTATCTTTTTTAGCTTCTTTTAGATTTTTTTTTCTTTTAGATTTTCTTTACTTTTTTGTTATATTTTTTTAGACTTCTCCTTGTATACAATTTTATGTTTTCCTTAAGAAAAACCTAGCCCGAGTAATTTCTGAGGCAATTCTAGAGTTTAAGTCTGAAATCCCTCGTGCTTATTCCTTTATCTTCACAAGGTTCCGTATGCTATTAGGGATCATTGTGAAAAACATTCAACTGTTTCCGTCCACCTAGGAATCATAAGCTGTTATTGGATTCCGAAAGTGTAACTTTGTTTACTCTACTTAAATTCATGTTATTGTTTATTGGTTTTACTTATAATTCAATATATGTGTGGTATTTTATTTCTAACATTTGTAAGTATTAAATACAGTCTTCATCTGTTTTACGTCATGAATTTTAGTTATTTCATACGTTTAAGTGCTTAAACTTCAATTCAACGCTAAATGTTTGTCGTTGTCGGTGCATTTGGAGGAGGATTGAAGAGATTTAATGTTGACCATTGTCGGTGCATTCAGTAAAAATAGGCGTGGCAATGGGTCGTGTCGTGTCGGGTTCGTGTCGTGTCATGAACTTTGTTTTACCCATTTATGTCCAACTCAAACCCGACCCGTTTAATAATCGTGTCAAGAATGTCCAACCCGAACCCAACCTGTTAATGACCCACGTAACCCATATAACCCATTTAATAAACAAGTCGTACTCAAACTCCAATTAACATATGACACGTTTAATCTGTTTAAATTATTTAAATTATAAGATTTAATAGGTATTTAGATATGTAAATGAGTAGATATATGGGTTAGTAATAACACGTTTATTAGGTCAATATATAAGTCAATATACGGGTTAACTTGTTAACCCGAAATCTACCCATTTATTAAACGGGTTAACAGGTCATTATACGGGTTAACAGGTTGACCCAAAACCCACCTGTTTATTACACGGGTCATAACGAGTTGACCTGAAAATGACCCGAAATTTTAATCGTTCGGGTTGACCCGAATAAATCTCATGCGGGTTTCGAGTCGTGTTAAAAATTGCCACCCTTAAGTAAAAAACGTAAGGTGAATCATATTGTAAGTATATGTCGTTGTTGGTGCATTTATAATATTGAAAAACGTATGTTGGTAATTGAAGTGATTGAGGTACGATTTTGTAATTGATTAAATATATGCAAAATGCTAGAGTTTTAGTAAAATTTGTGTTTAATGAAAGTTCATTGTACAAAGGTTAAATTATGAGTAGTTTAAATAACGTGATTGTTAGTTCGGATTTACTTACGTAAAATTGTCGGTTTTGTCTATGAAACTAATCTATGATTTGTAAATCCTAATTAGCATGAGCATTTTTAATTCTTAGTTTTTTTAAAAACATAGCTTCGGCTACAACTCTTTTCAAAACCCCCCATTTAATTCTTTAATTGTTTAATTTATTAATTTTTTTAATTTTTTAATTCATTATTTTATGCTTTGATTATTTATTATTCTTTTTCACTAACCATTATTTAATGTTCCCTAATTTTCCTAGTTAAGAACGATTCCTATTTACCAATACTACATCTACACAAAAAGGGTTTAAATTGAATATGCTTGAATTAAGTGTTAAGTGTTATTTTGTGTTTACTTAAATGTTTAGTTAAGCCACATCAAATTTTGGAGTCATTTCCGGGGAAATTGAAAATAATTTCTAATGTGTTAGTATGTATAAAATGTTCATATTATACTTATTTATAATTTTTATTTTTTTTCATATTATAATTGTTCATAATTTTCATAATATACTTGTTTATAATTTTTATACTTGTTTATATTATATTTGTTTATTTTTATTCTTATACATATGTATTATACTTGTTCATATTTTTTAAAATTTTATATATACTTTTTTATAGTATTTTTGTTCATACATGGTTAATAATTATACGTGTTCATATTATACTTGTGCTTACTTGTTCATAATATTCATATTATGCTTGTTCATAATATTCATATTATGCTTGTTCATAATATTCATATTATACGTGTTCATAATTTTTATGTTTATACTTGCCATATTATAATTGTTCACACTTCTTTATAATTGTTCATAATTTATATGTTTCATAGTGTTCATATATACTTGTCCATACATAGTTGTTCATAATGTTACTTGTTTATGATTGTACATACTTTGTTCATTTTATATATGGTCATATTTTACTTGTTTAAGATTGTACATATTTGTTCATAATGTTCATATTATATTTGTTCATAATGTTCTTGTTATACTTGTTCATATTATATTTGTTTATACTTGTTCATAATGTTCTTATTATACTTGTTCATAAATTGTATATTATAGTTGTTCACTTTTTCTTATTTTATTCTGTATTTATTTCAATTTTTTTTTTAAATTAAAAAAAAATCAAAAATTCGTAAAAAAATTATTTAATAAGTTTGACATTTTTTTTGGTCAGATAATAAGTTTGACATTACTTATTTAAAATAAAATCGAAAAAAAAGTTAATATATATATATATATTTCTTTTCAAATTTAGTTGGCATTACTTAAATAAAAAAAAATTAATTTCAAATTTTTTAGTCTTAGCGTTATGTTAGTATAAATATATACTTGTGAATAAATCCTATGCATATATTAATATGTCAGTGTGTGTGTATATATATATATATTATGAATATCATTACATAAAACCATACTTGTGAATAAATTTTGCATTCATGCATTAGTCTCGGCTATATATAGATCATTTGTGCTTCAGAGTTTAAATTTTGATCTTTAATGGAATAGGCAAAGTCTCGTTTGTTAACTCTCACCTAAACCCTTCATGGACCTAAGAAACCATGAGGTTGAAGGCAATGATTGTTAACACTTGAGTTATCTTAGAACGAACACTTATTCTTCTAGATTAAGAAAGGACAAGAGACGGTACTCGTAACAGGTTTTGGGTCTAAAAATAGACATAAGTGGATTTTAAGCCCCGAGGATGTCTTGAAATTAGCCCTGCCTTCTATATTTATTCTTTCTAACCTGGTCACCTTTGAACTTGTCCAAACAGTTGAATAAATCTAAGATATTTACTTGGGTCACACGAACGTAGAAGTTTCCATCTAAACTTTGAAGCTATGTGAACTATATATATCTTTAACTTCCCCAACGTGTACATTTTTTTTTCTATCTGTTGCATTGTTAGATTGCATATCCTCCCTAAGGTTTCATGATGCTCGGATCTCATCACCGGGCCCTTATCCTAATTGAATCTAGAGAAGTGAGATCGAAAGTGCATATCATGTATGAAATCGAAAGTGCATATCATTATTTCATACATTGTCACATAACTTTTATTTCTTATGCAAGTTCTAACTGTAACAACCCGTTCCGAGAATTGGGATAAGTAGAGTGTTTAAGGTGTGATTAGTAAGGTTAATCAGGGGTTAGGTGGTCCCGAGGGGTCCGGGAACTTAGAATGACGATTTTGCCCCTGGGTCGGGCAGAAATGTTGACTTTTATTTCGGGTGGTCAATTGGAGATTGACCATTGACCAGGACGTAGTTTAGGACGTCACGAATCCATAGGCAGGTGGCACGCCTGATTCCGACATCCGAGGAGGAAGTTGTGATGTTCGGAAGGTTGAGGGCATGACCGTAATTTTGGTAAAATAGGAGGAAAAGTTGACTTTTTGAATAATTGAGTTTTGGTAGGTTGACCTAGGATGGTTAGATAGTTCTTGTCGTCCTGAGTTCGATGACAGGCGGCACGTGTTCATCGGACTTACGAGGCGAGAGTTACGGGTCTAGAAAGTTTCGGTAAAACCGTAAAATGTGTTAAACAGAAGGGTATTTTAGTCTTTTTGGGTTTATGGGGATTTGTGCAGAGAGAGAAGGAATGGACGGCTGGAGTTAATCAGGTGAGATAAGGATGGATGGGATGGTGACATGTGGCAAGTGTGTAGTGGGTTCTGGGGGATTCTAAGGTGTGTGCACGGTTCTATTTTTAGGGTGTACCCGTGCCCGTGTTCATGTTTGTGCGCAGAAGGAAACAGAAAACAGAGGGAGATCGTGAAGGGAATTGAGGGCGGTGGTGTGTGTGTTGATGAATGGTGAGTGTGTGAGGGTGATCAGAGAGTGAGAGGGAGCAGTTGAGACGGTTGGGAGGTGAGGAATTGTGGTGTGTGCAAGTGGGGAGCCACGGGAACCAGGGAGGAACTCAGGGGGGAAAACGGAGAAGATTGAGGGCTTGTGGTGGTGCGGTGGCCGTGCACGGTGCAACGAAGATTGTGGTGGTGTCGTGCGGGTTGCGAGGAGTCGACCAGCCCAGGAGGAGCTCACGGCGGCAGCAGGAAACAGGTAATTCCCTCATCCCCGTTTCGGTACTCTGTTTTCCGTTGAGGTTCAACGTGGAAGTTGTGGGTCTAGGGTGAGAGTCGAGGGAATTGGAGGTCAGGGCGAGGTTCAGGAGAGTCCTAGGCGTCGACTAGGTTGGTCGCCGTGACGGGGAGGTACACGGCGGAGCTCAGTCGAAGATGGGTCTCTTTTACCCTGTTTCGGCAGTGAACTTCGAACGGTAAGTCGTGACGATTGGGGTTGAGTCGAAGGTCTAGGTGAGTTGGGTTAGGTTCAGTGAGGTTCAGGGCAGAGTTTGGTGAAGCCACCGTGAAGGGTGGTGAGCTGGGTGGCTGGATCGTGAAACAGGGGTTGTTGGCCGTCTGGGTTCGAGCTTTAGTCGACGGGATTGAGGCGGTGTCGAGGTCTGAGGAGCTGTGGAATGGTTATATTGGAACTGGACGAAGCTTTAGGTGAAGAAAGGGAAGGAAATCGTGCAGGTACGGCGGTGAACCGCTGACGCCGGTCTGAGTTGCAGACCACTGTGGCGAACCGGGTTTGCCTGAGGAAGACGGTACACTGTAGCAGGCGCGTGAGGGCCACGCGTAGCCACTTTGGGCGGCGCGTGGGGGCGCGTGCGGCGGCGATGGGGAAAACGGTCAACATGACTTTTGGTCTAGGAGTTGTGGTGAGTTCAATGGAGTTGGTTTCGGGTTAATCGGAAGTCGTTTGAGTGTAGTTTCGCGAGGGTGAATGTGTAGGGTCCCGGGGTTTTAAGTCTTCGGTCCGGGGATTTTTGAGGGCATTTAGGAGAGTGTTGGTAGACGTATTAGTGACGTAATTTGACGGTGATTGACAGGATCGGGGTTTCCCGAGGAAGCCGAGGAACGGGCTGGACGTTCGGGACGCGAGTAGGGCTCAGTACTGTGAGTGGACCCCTTCTCTAAACTTGAACATGCATAACTGCTTTCTATAATGGTTTTATGGTTTTAATCATGATTTTATGTTTATCGAATATGTTTGGTTGGTTTTGCATTATTACCCGTTTTTCGAGAAAAAGACGGTTTTGGCACGCTTTTCGAGAAAAGGGTAATTTTGGAAATGTTTTCGGGATTTCAAGGGATTTTGGAACATGCTTTTGAGAATCAAGGTTTTGGTTTTGAAATCGAAATTGACCATTGGACTTTGGTGTAAAGTTGGAAAGTGGACTCCGGATTTGGGTTCGGAATGACGGTTCTGGATGCCGGAAGGGCTTCAGACCAGTGATTTCGGATTCGGGTTTGGATGTGGATTGGTAAATGGTTTTCAAATGATTTTGAGATTGGATTTGCTGGATCTGGATATTGGGTTTAAAGACCCGGATATATTGGACGGGGGACCGGCCGGATTGGGTTTAAAGACCCGGATTGAGTTTAAAGACTCGGGAGTTTAAAGACTCGGATATATATATTGATTTTCCCCCGTAGGCCTTGAGTTTAAAGACTCGGGAGTTTAAAGACTCGGATATTATTAAGGCCTGGATTGAGTTTAAAGACTCGGGAGTTTAAAGACTCGGATAGGTCCAGCAGGTTTGATCGGGAAAATGATGATTTGGTGGTTATGGTTTTGATACGGATTCTGATACTCATATTATGGTTTCTTATGCTTTTTTATAGTGTTTCTGTTTCTTATGATGTTTATAATGATTATTTTATAAATGTGTTTATAACTGTGGGTTATGCATGTGGTTTCAAAACGGAGGGTTAAACCCGGTTTTCTTATAAAGTGGTTTTTAAACTTTGGTACTTTCCGGTCCACTCACATTTTCTGTTTTAATTGCCCTCCAGGTTGTGGAGCTAGCGCGGGGTCTTGACGTCGAGGCAGAGTCTGAGGCATAGAAGCGACGTGAGGGATCCTAGAAGAGTTTAAAGGCTTCCGTGTGCGTGTAGTTATCGATTTTTGTTCTCCTTGTATGTTCGTGCTATGTTTTGTAAATGCTACCTTCGGGACATTGTTTTTAATTACTCCTGCGTTTGACTGGGTTCGAGTAAGTGTTCCTTAGGTGTTGTGTCGGGGAGTCAGACGGGAGCGGGATTTACCTCGGGTTTCGGGGTGAAACCGGGGTGGGTCCTGACACTAACAGTTTATCTCTTATGCATTCACATCATTCTTCATGTAGATACTTATGTGCTACATTAGTTTAAACGTTTATGGAACTTGTGTATTTGCTTGATATTTTTGTGACTCTACTTTGTGCATTCTACACTTACTTTATTATTTCGTATTTGTATATATATTATTTCCTACTTGTATATATGTCAGGTACATTTGTTATACCCTTTCCTTACATTACTTATCATGACATTCATAAACGTGCATATTAAACTTGCATCTTTAATGTAAACTTTCATCATTAACAAGAGCTTGCATCCTTAACAAAAACTTGCATCCTACACAAACATGCATCTCTAACTAACTAACTTGAATCTTGGTCTAGGTTGGATGGACGGTAAACTTCAAGCTCTTGTTGGGAGGCAACCCAATGTGTTCCCGAGTTGTGAAGAGTCATCAATGCAGATTTGCTCTCTCAAACCCTTCACTCTCTTTTACTTTTTTTATTTAATGTTTTTCTTACTTTATTTTCGTAAATCTTCATCCTTACTTTGATTCTATGTTCGATTAGTTTCTACATGTTTACATTGAAGACAATGTAGAATTTAAGTGTGGGGGAAGGGTTTACACTTTCTTTGTGTTACATTTTTATGAAAATCGGAAAACATCACAAAACAAAAATTGAGTTTTATTGCATTCTTTGGGTGTTTTTTGTTGTAACTTAGTATTTTTACGAGTCTTAAAATGCCTTTTAACTTGTAGATGATAATAATAAAGGAAAAACGCTTAAGCATGGCTAAAACGATGATCACTACAACTTGAATTCGTTTGTTAATACTTTGTAATTAAGTGTTTATGACTTGTAGATTATGCATGTTAAACTGGTACATAAACGAGCATATTAAGATAAGAATGAATCATATGAACCTAATGTGAGCTTTAGAACTTTATATACATATTTGATGAGTGATTCATGATAACGTTTAAACTACGCATTAAATTAAACACATAATTCGAGTATTATGCAATTTAAATCCTTTTTGTGTAGATGTAGTATTGGTAAATAGGGATCGTTTTTAACTGGGGAAATTAGGGAACATTAATAATATGCTAGTGAGAAAGAATAATGAATAGTCAAAGAATAAAATAATTAATGAATTAATGAAAAAAAGAATAAATAATAAATGAATTAAAGAATAAAAGAATAAAAGAATGAAGAATTAAATGGGGGGTTTGTAAAGATTGTAATCATAAAATAAAGAAAACAAGTAAAAACCATTAAGAACATAATTCTACTTCTACTTTAACCTTTGTACAAGTGAACTTTCTTCAAACACATATTTTTACCAACACTCTAACATTTTGCTCATATTAAACCAATCCTGAAATTCTACCTTCATCATCTTAATTACATACATACATTTTTCATATTATAAATGTACCGAACAGCAGTCATAAACACTTATAATACGATTCACTTTACATTATTGATTTCAATGTGCGTCAAAGATTTAAATCTCTTCAATCCTATTCTAAGTGCACCGAACATCGGTCATAATACTTAGCTTTAAATTGAAGGTTAAACGCTAAAACATATGAAGTAAATGAAATTCAAAAAGTAAAACACATGTAGATTTTATTTACATTTACAAATGTTAGAAAGAAAGTACCAACACATATATTGAAATATAAATAAAACCGAAACAATAACAAGAGTTTAAGAAAAGGGAGAAAAGTTACACTTTCGGAACCCAATAACAGCGTGTGATTCCGAAAGTGGATGGAAACAATGAAATGTTATCCATAAAATTTTCTGAACAGCAGAAGGAACTTTATAAAGATAGAGGAATAAACATAAGAATGCGGACTTAAACTATAGAATTATTTCGGAAATATTCGGCCTAAGTATTTCTTAAGGAAAGCATAAAAATGTGTTTAAGAGCTCTCAAAGAAAAGTCACAAGAACAAAGTTAAGAAGAAATGAAATTAAGAAACAAAATGTAAAGGCATAAATTAAAAAAAAAATTAAAAGAAATCTAATTAATAAGAAAATCTACAAGAAGTTACAAATGATCCCAAAAATAAAGAACAAAATAGAAAGAAGATGAACTAAAATAAGAGAGAAAAAAGAGAGAAAAATAGACAAAAGGGGACTAAGAGAAGCTAAAAAAAGGGACCCCTAACAAGGAAAATGACCCCCTATTTATATGGAAGAATGGCGCCTTAAAATTTAAAATAAAACCAAGAAAATAAATTTTACAAAAATAAAATAAAAATAAAAAATGATGACATAGTGCTGATCTTTGGGGCCATTATTGCTGAAAAATCAATATTTATGCAGCTGTGTGACTCGGCAGCTGGGAGCTGCTAGGGCTGGTAAGATTTGGTAGCCAACAGCTGATCTGGAAGGATGGGACTCAGCGTGGAGCTGCAATGAAAGGACATGGCATGAAGCTGCTGATAGGAAGTGGGTGAGGTCGACGACTCAAGCGGAAAAGGAAGGAGCAGGTGCGGCGACAGTTGGTTGAACAGCACACGTAACATCGTTCATCGGGCGCTGACAGAAGGATGGGGGATTCGGCGCACGCGCGCCAACCATGGATAGTCTGTTTCAGTCAGCGCCTACCAAAGTGCTGCGTTGGGCTTTGGCATATGTCAGACTTGGGTCGTGGGCCTAGGCTTCGGATTTTTGGGTTTAGGCTTGGAACTTGGGCTTAACAAACAAAATTTGGGTTGCAGCTTTGGATTTTTGGGCTGGGCAATAATGAATTTGGTAGCCCCCTACCGATTTAAATTGATAATTTCAGTAGCCTCCCTTATTTCGTCCATAAATTTTTCGTTATAATTCCGATTGGGACGATTATTTTGCCAAAGCGCTCCAAATTCCAAACTTTATTTAATTCTACAAAAATATCACAAAAAATATTATTTTATCCAATTTTTTATTATTTTAATAATAAAAGTTAAGTATAAAGGCTATAAAATAATATAAAATAATGTTTAATTAACGACCTATCAAATACCCCAACACTTAAACTTTTCTAGTCCCTAACAAATACTAAAATTAAACTACGAAGTCAAAAAAAGTAAACCATTAACCATTTGTCTCAATATTTCATTATTATAATCATGGCATTAAATATTTTCACTATAAGGCATTTAAGCATATGGAATTCAGGAGTTAATACATGGTAACAAAATGTTTCAACAAGTGAGATAATGAGTAAATATGGTGAAATGGATCTCAACATGAATAAAACAAGTATGAATCAACTCACAAGGATATGCACTCATAAATTCACTCAATTTATAAGGGTTTGTGTTTGCACTCAAAGTATGTGAGAAAAAAATACTCACATAATAGAAATGAAGTACTTTTGAAAAATCTCTAACAAACACCTCAAGATAAAAATTAAACATACTTGCACAAATGAACCAAAACCATAAGCTTACTCAAGTGATTGACTCAATTAATCAAAATTTACCATCTTAAGGATCATCAGGTCTTGATGAAGGTTGTAATGGGCTAAGTTTAGAGGCAAGAAAAATATAGGACAAGTGGTGCACAAATTCGTTCCAAGACTCAATAGACTCCCAAAACGTGTCATAACTTCTTGTCCTTAGTGCAAAGATATCAAGAATTCATCCCTTCGAACATAGGCCAGTTTCATCATGTTGGGCCTCGAATTCATTCTTTTTATCGGATTTACAAATGTAAAGGACTTAACTCAAACATTGCATAATCAAACATTAATACCTTGATAGAAACTCAAAACTATTTTTTTTGGTTTTTTGGTTTTTGGTTTTTTTTTTTGATTTTTTTTTCATATATCAAGATAATAACATGTGTCAATAATACAAAAAAGTTTGTGTAAGTAAATCCAAATAATAGACATAAAAGTCTTTACAACATCATCATTTTCTCTTAACACAATCTTCATGTCTTCAACTGAGTCCTTGGAACAAGGGTAAATGATGTCTATACTAAGCTCAAGTGTTTAGATAATCATAGTGATGCAAGAAGGGCTTAAATGTGGGCTCAAATGGGTTAAAATTAAGGGGGTCGCAACTTGTGCGCACAAAATAGGGAACATAGATGTTTGAATTTATGGTGTTAACCATAATGCCTTAATTATATCCAAAATCAGAGAGTTTATTTATTTAAAAGTTTGGAAATCACATAGAATAAGTTCCAGTACTCTAGAATTCATTAAAAGCTATGGCAAGTAGTTATGAGGCATATGTATATCAATTTAAATAAAGAACTTATGAATCACTCATTAAAGATGTATATAAAGTTCTAAAGCTCACATAAGGTTCAAATGATTCGTACTTATCTTAACATGCTCGCTTATATACCAATTTACATGCATTATTTACAAGTTATAACACTTAATCACAAAGTATTAACAAACAAATTCATGTTGTAGTGATCATCTTTATAGTCATAACATATTCATTTCCGTTCATTTATATCATTGACAAGTTAAAGGGAAACTTAATACTCGTAAAAACACTAAGTTAAAACAAAAAGATTCAAGAAAGCATTTTATAATATTTTTTTGTAATTTTTTATAAACAATTTTATTGCACTATTAAAATTGTAAACCACTCCCCCACACTTAAATTCTATATTGTCCTCAATGTAAGAAAATAAGAAGTAATTGAACATAGAATTGAAGTAAGGAAAATGATTTACGAAAATAAAACAAGAAAAACAATAAATAAACAAAATAAAGGAGAGTGAAGGGTACAAATATAGCAAATCTGCATTGATGACTCATTCACATCCCTGGAACACATTGGGTTGCCTCCCAACAAGCGCTTGAAGTTTAATGTCCATCCAGCCTAGACCAAAATGAAAGTTATTTAGTTAGAAATGCACGTTTGCCAAGAATGCAAGTTAAATATGCAAATTTAAGTTAGAGATGCAATTTAGAGTTAAAGATGCAAGTTAGATTAAAGATGCAATGTAAGTTAGACTGAAAGATACAAGTTAGAATGAAAGATGCAAATTAGTGAAACTAAAGATGCAAGTTAAAGTTGTCATCACAAGTAATGTAAGTTAAGATATAAAAAAATGTAAACATGTATAAATAATATTTACATGTCGGGGGAAGTCAAAGATATATATGGTTCACAGAACTTCAAAGTTTAGATTAAGAATTATACGTCCGTGCGTCCCAAGTAAATATCTTCGTTTAAGTCAACTGTTTGGGAAAGTTCAAAGGTGACCAGGTTAGAAAGAATAAACATAAGAGGTAGGGCAAATTTCAAGACATCCTGAAGCTTAAATTCCATTGATGTCCCTTTCTTAGACCCAAAACCAGCTATGAGTACCGTCTCTTGTCCTAAACATCACCCTAAAAAATTTCTTACTCCAGAGGAATTAAGATAACTCAAGTGTTAATAATCACCGTAGGTGAGAGTTAACAAAAGAGACTTCACCTATTCCATTAAAGATCAAAATCTAAACTTCGAAGCACAAGTGATCCACATATAACCGAGACTAATGCATGAATGCAAGAATTATTTACAAGTATGTTTTTATGCACAATTTACAAGTATAACATGACAGTTTACATATGAACAATTTATACAAGTATGGTTTTATGCACAAGTAATGATATTTACAAAACAATTTCACATTAACAAACTAATATATGCACAAGATTTATTTATAAATATATATTTACACTAACACAAAGTTAAGATAAGAATTTTTTTTTCGAATTTTGTTTTTTTAATGAAGAAAAAGACAAACTTAAATAAATACATGAGCACATAAATAAAATAAATGTAAACAAGTAATATACAATTTATGAACTAGTATAATGTCAGGACCGGTCCTAAATCCCCCGGGATTAACGTGAGACCCGCCTGATCCCGTCTGACATCACGTGTCAGACCAGGGAAAATTCCATCCCTAGCCCTCGTCGGGGCTATCAGAGTGCGTCAGGATCGTAGGAGGAGGGGAGTGATGTCTCGTCTCTGCTACAGCCTGCATCTGCTATCAACCTGAAGGACATTAAAACATCAAAAGTAGTGAGTGGACAAAAATAAACAATTCATTAAAAACACTTTTTGCATAAAGACATTTATGCCCTTCATAAATACATATGCATGCATTCAAACCATTTATCAAACATTCATAAAAACCTTTGTCAAACACTTACAAAACCTTTCAAGAGTTCATGCCCGGCCCCATAAACCGTCATGACCCATAAATCCATTTGGGCCCCTAACCCGAAATCACAATTCAAAACCATAAACCATAACATGTGGGAACTCAGCCCAAATCCGTTCTCAGTAAAATACCAAAACATACCATACGGGGTCTCCGCCCCAAACCATTTCCAAAACATCGTATACGGGGTCGCCGCCCCAAATCACTTTCTAAATCATAAAACATGGGGTCTCCGCCCCCAAATCACTTTCTATAAAACCTCATATGTACTCGTACATATAACCCATCCTAGGCACTTCCGGAGAAGGTGCCAACTCGGGGCACACAACCCCTAGTGTCAGGACCCGTCCCAAATATCGCCTCGATACCCGGGACGAACCCTGCTCCCGTCTGACAATCACACTCAAAGTACCAAAATAACCTTAATACCACGATAAGCATAACTATCAGACGAAGGAGTAAATATAATACAACTGTAAGTCAGAGCATAGTTCTACAAAATGGGCACAAAATCCTACTATGCTAGTCTCGCAACGGAAGAACGTCGTAAGCTCTATGCCTCGATTCTTGCCTCAACGTTCACCCCAACGTTATCACCACGACTTGGAGGGAAAATTTAAAACCAAAAAGTGTCAGTGGACTAGAATAAATAAAATTTTCAAAAACAGTTTATCATCAAATCAGAGTTAAGGAAAAAAAAATAATAATAATATTTGTTCCCTCCGTTTTGAAAACATGCATGCCTAACGAATATTCTGAAACCACAACATCATCGATATAATGTATTTCATAAACCACTATATAAAAACCCTGTTTGATCAAACCTGCTGGGTCTATCCGAGTCTTTAAACTCAACCAAGCCTCAAATGTAATCCGAGTCTTTAAACTCCCGAGTCTTTAAACTCAATAGGCCTATGGAGGTAATATCATAAATGTCCGAGTCTTTAAACTCCCGAGTCTTTAAACTCAATCTGGGCCCATCCCCTATCCATCAGAACATCCGGGTCTTTAAACCCATATCCAGATCCAGCAAATCCAATCCAAATTCAATGTAAAACCATTTCTAAATCCATAGCCAAACTCGAATTCGAAATCCCCGGTTCGAAGCCCTTCCGGCGTTCAGAACCGTCATTCCGAACCCAAATCCGGAAATCCAGTTTTTTAAACCAAAACCCGCGATTATCCAAAAATCATATTTCATAATCCATTTATCATCATCAGAAAACAATTTTAAATTGAAATCCCTAAGTATGGCATCAAAATCCGAAATCCAGTTTTTTCCCCGAAAAACGTGCGAAAATCCGAAAATGCCTCGAAAAACGTGCAAGCATATCAATCACATATAATCACCTTCAAAAGCATAAAAACCATATTTAATATCATAAAACATAAATAAAACAGTTAGGCATGCTCGTAAGGAAAGAAAGAGTCCACTCACGAATCTGAACGAGTCAAACGCGCTCCGTGCGCTCCTCGACCGTCTCAGGCGTCTCCCGTCCTGTCAATATGCACCAAATAGGGTCACAAATACATCAAGGATACTAACCCTAATTTCCCCAATTTTTCGGGAATTTATTCATATTTTAATCTTAGACCCTAAACCGTCCGGATTCCCGAACTCTCTCATAACATCGTCCGATTAACCCGAAAATCACACCAATGTATTCCTTAGAACATTTGGAACCAAAACCATGTTGGAAGTTTGGCCGGAATCCTCCCCACGCGCCGCCCAAAGTGGCTGCGCGTGGGCCTCACGCGCCTGCTACAGTGTTTCATGAACCTTGAGTCACCCGGTTCAACTGTGTTGAACCAGCGTGACCGGTTCTCTGTAATTCCTCCAACATTTCAGTCCAATCCAATCCCAGAAGCTTCGTCCAATCCTTAGCAATCTATTCATGTCCTAACTTCGAAGAATCACGGCCTAAAACCCCTCGACTTCACCCTCGAAACAGACGGCCTGTGAGCCCTGTTTTGGCAGCCGGCCACCCAGGTCCTCCCCCGTCACGGCGACCATCCTAGACGACTCCTAGGACCTCCCTGAACCTCACATCACTCACCAATTCCCTCGACTCTAGCCCAGGGTCCACGATTATTGAAAACAAAATCACGGGAAAAACAGGAGATTCAAACCATACCTTCGAACCGTCCACCGCCGTCTGCACCGCCGTGTGCCACGGTGCTCGTTGAGTCCCCTGCAGTCTCCTGAGCCTCCTATTGCCTTGGTTTGAGCCACCACACAGCACAACCACCGCCACAGTCCACTGTCTCTCTGTTTTCTCAAAAATTCCAGCCGTCCACCGTCGTGCCTCCGTGCACGGTTCCAGTCCAAAACACGATCAACAACTCACCCTCGTCTCTCTATCACTCTCACAAGTCATCAACTCACTCACCCTTGCACTGAATTGATCGAACACTCCCAATTTCCCACTCTCTGTTTCTCTGTGTCGAAGCCAATTGCACGGTGCACATTGAACGTTTTGTAGCCGTGTGTATGTAATATCATACTAGAACCATCCAACCATCCCCACGTGTCCTCTTCTCCATGGTCTGCACAAAATATCCCAATCCACTATTGCCATTTGTCCTGATCTGATTGGGCTTAAGGGGAAAAAGACCAAATTGCCCCTAGTTATAAAAATTACCGTTTTGCCCTTGAACTTTCCAGACCCATAACTATTTCATCCGACGTCCGATGACAGCGTGCCGCCTGTCGTTGTACTCAGGACGTCGAGACCTATCTAACGGTCCTCGGTCTACGTGAAAATCACAAGTCCACTAAAAAGTCAACATTTTCCTCAATTAGTCAAAATTACGGTAACACCCTCAATCTTCCGAACGTCATAACTTTTTCTCCGATTGTCCGAATCGGACATGCCACCTGTCTACGGACTCGTGACGTCCTAAACTACGTCACGGTCAATGGTCAACACTCATCCAACCGGTCAATAAAAAAGTCAACTTTTGATGCACTATTCATAAGGGCAAAATCGTCCTTTAATACAAATATTTACAAAAATTACATTTATACCCTTCCCGAAGGTACGGGTTGTTACAATCTACCCCCCTAAAAAGAATTTCGTCCTCGAAATTCAGTGAAACAAATAAGGGTACTGTTCGCGCATTAAGGCCTCAGGTTCCCAAGTAGCTTCCTCCACTTGATGATTTCTCCACAATACCTTAACCAAGGGAACCGTCTTCCTCCGTAAGACCTTGTCCTTCCGATCCAAAATCGCTATAGGCTGTTCTTCAAAACTCAAGTCTTCCCTCAATTCAACATGTTGTGCTTCCAGAACATGCGAATCATCCCGTATATACTTCCGAAGCATAGATACATGGAAGACATTATGTACCTTTGCCAGGTCTGCTGGTAAGGCCAACCGATAAGCAACAGGACCAATCCGCTCCAAGATCTCATAAGGTCCAATTTAACGAGGACTCAGCTTCCCTCGTCTGCCAAACCGTACGATTCCCTTCCAAGGAGATAGCTTCAAGAAAACCCAATCTCCTACTGCAAATTCCAAATCCCTTATCCTACGATCGGCGTAGCTCTTCTGTCGGTCCTGAGCTGCCTTCAATCGATCTCTGATCAGTGCTACTTTTTCCCGTGTAAGATATACCAGCTTGGAAGTAGTAAGTCTCCTCTCACCAACCTCAGTCCGACACAATGGAGTCCGATATTGTCACCCGTACAGAGCCTCATAAGGAGCCATCCCAATACTCTCCTGATAACTGTTATTGTAGCCGAACTCCATCAAAGGTAAATGAGACTCCCAAGTACCCTGAAACAGCAAAACACAAGCTCGCATCATGTCCTCGAGAATCTGGATAGTCCGCTCAGACTGTCCATCGGTTTGAGGATGAAATGCAGTATTGAAATGCAACTTTGTCCCAAAAGCTTCCTATAAACTCTGCCAAAACCGGGAAGTAAACCTCGGGTCTCTGTCCGATACTATCGACTCCGGAGTCCCATGCAGCCGAATAATCGCGTCAATGAACAACTGTGCAAACTGCACCAACCTGACGTTCTCCCGTACTGGCAAGAAATGAGCAGACTTCGTAAGTCTATCCACGATCACCCACACGCCATCGTGTCCCTTCGGTGTTCTGGGAAGCTTGAATACGAAATCCATCGTCAGGTGATCCCATTTCCACTCGGGGATCGGCAAAGGTTGCATTGCTCCATAGGGTCTCTGCCGCTCAGCTTTCACCTGTTGGCAGATCAAACATCTACTGACATACTCGGCAATCTCTCGTTTCATTCCTGACCACCAGTAATGCTCTCGAAGTGTACGATACATCTTGGTCCCACCAGGATGCATCGCATAGGCTGAACAGTGAGCCTCATCCAGTATCACCTTCTTCAAGGTTTCGTTCTCGGGTACACACAACCGTTCATCCTTAATCAAAGCTCCATCCTCGCGAATCTCAAAGTCCTGTCTTTCTCCAGCCTCAACCTCAATCCGTATGATGCCCAAAATGGGGTCCTCATACTAAGCATCAATAACCTGATCAATCAAAACAGGTCGCACGTGGAAACTCGCTAGGAGTGCTCCCTGACCATCCACAGTCAACTCTACTCCCAGTCTAGGGAGCTCAACCAACAAAGGTAACCGGACCGTCCTCAGATGCGACAAAGAACTAGCTGACTTCCTACCCAAAGCATCGGCTACCACATTAGCCTTTCCTGGATGATACTCGATAGTACAGTCGTAGTCCTTAAGCAACTCCAACCATCGGCGTTGTCTCAGATTCAGTTCCTTCTGAGTAAACAAATACTTTAAACTCTTGTGGTCCGTGAAGATCCTGCATCTCTCGCCGTACAAATAATGTCGTCAAATCTTCTGTGCATGAACCACCGCAGCAAGTTCCAAATCATGAGTAGGATAGTTCATCTCATGGGGTTTCAACTGTCGGGAAGCATAAGCAATCACATTCCCATGCTGCATCAATACACAGCCCAAACCCTGTAAAGAAGCGTCACTATAAACCTCGAACTCCCCACTATGGTCTGGAAGGGCCAACACAGGAGCAGATGTCAACCGCCTTTTAAGCTCCTGGAAACTCTGCTCGCAGTTCTCATCCCATTCAAACCGAACTCCTTTCTGAGTCAGCCATGTCAATGGAGCGGCTAGAATCGAAAAGCCCTCAATAAAGCGCCGACTGCTAACCCCAGAAAACTCCTGATCTCTGTCACCGTCTTGGGCTGTTCCCAATTTGCTACCGCCTCAACCTTCTGAGGATCCACTCTAATGCCCTTGGCTGAAATCACATGTCCTAGAAATCCAACACTGGTCAACCAAAACTGACACTTGCTCAACTTCGCATACAACTGATGCTCTCTCAGGGTCTTAAGCACTATCCTCAGATGTTTCTCGTGCGCCTTCGCACTCTTCGAATACACCAAAATGTCATCAATGAAGACAATCACGAAACGATCCAAGTATGGTCGGAATACTCGGTTCATAAGATCCATAAAAGCTGCTGGAGTATTAGTCAATCCAAAAGGCATCACAACAAACTCGTAATGACCGTACCTGGTCCGAAAAGCTGTCGTCGGTACATCCTCCTCTTTAACCCGTAACTGATGGTAGCCGGAGCGAAGATCAATCTTCGAAAAGTAATGTGCTCCCTTCAATTGGTCAAACAAATCATCAATCCGGGGTAAGGGATACTTATTCCGAATCGTTACCTTATTCAATTGTCTATAGTCCACACATAATCTCAAACCTCCGCCTTTTTCTTGACAAATAGTACAGGTGCTCCCCAAGGTGACATACTCGGTCGAATGAATCCCATATCGACCAACTCTTGTAACTGTGCCTTAAGTTCCCTCAATTCTGTAGGTGCCATGCGGTAAGGAGTCTGTGAAATAGGCTGTGTACCTGGTAAAAGATCAATCGTGAACTCGATCTCTCGATGAGGTGGTAATCCTGGCAACTCCTCGGGGAAAACATCGGGAAACTCCCGTACCACTCGTATATCCTCCGCCCTCACTGGCGAAGCACGTGTACCCCTTACGCAACAGCTTGCTAGCCTCAAGTGCAGAAATAACTCCAGTAGGAAGTGCACGTTGATCACCTTGAAACGTAGTCTCTGGTAATCCTGGACTCCGAAAAGTCACTCTCCTATCGATACACTCTATAGAAGCATGGTGTCTCGTCAACCAGTCCATACCCAGGATAACATCGAAGTCCCGTAGATCCAATGGTAACAAGTTCGCCATTAACTCAACCTCACCTACCAACACTGGACACTCTCTCAGAACCTGAGTCACTACCAACACCTCCCCAGTAGGTGTACTCACCCCTAAGGCACACTCCAAAGCAGACACCTCCCTCTCCGTCACCAGACTACAACTCCGGGCTATAAACGAATGAGTAGCCCAGGGATCTATCAAAGCAAAAACAATGTGACCAAGTATGGTAAGTGTACCTGTCACCACCCCCGGTGCTGATCTGGCCTCCTGCTGGGTCATAGCAAAAACTCGCGCCTGAGGTCTTGATGACCTACCGCGCCCTCTAGAACTGTTCATGGCACCACCGCCACCTCTAGGGCCTGCTGTCCCCGACACAGATGCAGTACTCCGCCCGGGTTCTGCTGTACCTCGGCCTGCTCCACCCTCCTGAGCTAACAATGGGCACTCCCTCCGAAAGTGTCCTAGCTCTCCACAGTAGTAGCAAGCATCCCTACCGGGTCCACCGGTCTGCCTCCCAGTAGAAGCAACAGAAGTAGCACTCGCCTGAGGAGTCGGCTGTGCCCTAGCACCCCGAAATCCTGAGCCCTGAAAATTGCCTGGTCTGCCAAACCGGGCTCCACCAGCCGATGACGAACCACCATAATTGCCCCGCTTCGGGGTCCTCTGACTCGATGCTCCAGGAAAAGAATGCTCTCGGCGTCGCACACTGCCCGAGTACTGTGGCCTGGTAGGCAAACTGGCCTCCATTCTAACAGTAGCGTCAGACAACTCCCGGAATGTAGCAAATGAGCCGGCTGTCACAATGGCTCTAATCTCTCCTCGAAGACCCAACTCAAACCGACGACACTTCTCCGCCTCGGTAGCCACAAATGCAGGAGCGAATCGGGATAGCATCTGGAATCTCTGTTCATACTCAGCCACTGTCATGTTCCCTTGCTTCAACTGAAGGAACTCCGCCTCTTTGGCATCCTGAAAGGAGCGAGGATAATACTGGTCCAAGAACCGCTCCCGGAAAGTCTCCCACGTCACAGTATGTGCATCCCAGCTGGACAACTCCAGCGTATACCACCACTCATACGCTGCACCGTCTAACAAAAACGTAGCCAACAAGACCCGGTACTCTAGAGGACAATGCATCACCCCAAAAATATGCTCGAGCTGGGTGATCCATCGGTGAGCTTCCTCTGGGTTTGCCCCACCGCTGAAAGTGGAAGCCCCAAGTCGCTGGGCTCGCTCAATCGAAGCTCTCTCAGTCCCTCTCGCCGCTTCGTCTTCAGGTCGTGGAGGGGGTTCACGTCGCGGAGGCATAATCGATCGTACGCTGAAAGAGGCATAGAATTAATAAACCAACCTAGATACGACCTCATACTGACACAAACCGACAAACCTATGCTCTGATACCAATTGTCAGGACCCGTCCCAAATATCGCCTCGATACCGGGGACGAACCCTGCTCCCGTCTGACAATCACACTCAAAGTACCAAAATAACCTTAATACCACTATAAGCATAACTATCAGACGAAGGAGTAAATATAATACAACTGTAAGTCAGAGCATAGTTCTACAAAATGGGCACAAAATCCTACTATGCTAGTCTCGCAATGGAAGAACGTCGTAAGCTCTATGCCTCGATTCCTGCCTCAACGTTCACCCCAACGCTATTACGACTACCTGGAGGGAAAATTTAAAACCAAAAAGTGTGAGTGGACTAGTATAAATAAAAGTTTCAAAAACATTTTATCATCAAATCAGAGTTAAGGAAAAAAAAATAATAATAATATTTGTTCCCTCCGGTTTGAAAACATGCATGCCTAACGAATATTTTGAAACCACAACATCAGCGATATAATGTATTTCATAAACCACTGTATAAAAACCCCGTCTGATCAAACATGCTGGGTCTATCCGAGTCTTTAAACTCAACCAGTCCTCAAATGTAATCCGAGTCTTTAAACTCCCGAGTCTTTAAACTCAATAGGCCTATGGGGGTAATATCATAAATGTCCGAGTCTTTAAACTCCCGAGTCTTTAAACTCAATCTGGGCCCGTCCCCTATCCATCAGAACAACCGGGTCTTTAAACCCATATCCAGATCCAGCAAATCCAATCCAAATTCAATGTAAAACCATTTCTAAAGCCATAGCCAAACTCGAATTCGAAATCCCCGGTTCGAAGCCCTTCCGGCGTTTAGAACCGTCATTCCGAACCCAAATCCGGAAATCCAGTTTTTTAAACCAAAACCCGCGATTATCTAAAAATCATGTTTCATAATCCATTTATCATCATCAGAAAACAATTTTAAATTGAAATCCCTAAGTATGGCATCAAAATCCGAAATCCAATTTTTTTCCTCGAAAACGTACGAAAATCCAAAAATGCCTCGTAAAACGTGCAAGCATATCAATCACATATAATCACCATTAAAAGCATAAAAACCATATTTAATATCATAAAACATAAATAAAACAGTTAGGCATGCTCGTAAGGAAAGAAAGAGTCCACTCACGAATCTGAACGAGTCAATCGCGCTCCGTGCGCTCCTCGACCGTCTGAGGCGTCTCCCGTCCTGTCAATATGCACCAAATAGGGTCACAAATACATCAAGGATACTAACCCTAATTTCCCCAATTTTTCGGGAATTTATTCATATTTTAATCTTAGACCCTAAACCGTCCGGATTCCCGAACTCTCTCATAACATCGTCCGATTAACCCGAAAATCACACCAATGTATTCCTTAGAACATTTGGAACCAAAACCATGTTGGAAGTTTCGCTGGAATTGACAGGACCGCCCCCGAAAGGGGCATCGATAACCGTGCCCGGTCCTGCTCCCGTCTGGCAAGACGACTGAAAACCCCAAGTTACCCTCAGTACTTGCCAAACTAGGGATAGCCACACGTACTTACTCATGCCTCCGCCCCTCGTACAGCCTCGAACAACGCGCCACGACCTGGAGGGTCCATAAAAACCAAAAGGTGTGAGTGGACAAAAATAATTCAGTTAAGCAAAACAGTTACAACAAGCGTTTTTACCCTCCGCGTAAAAACGAATGCATGCATACAAAAATCATTTTGCAATCCGTTACAAATTTCCACATAAGAAATCAGTATATGACAAACAAAATCATTTTCCCTTTCTCAACCATCGGGCCTTAGCCCGCAGTCATAAACACCGGGCCTCAGCCCAAAACCATGAATCAAGACCAAATGCACAACATAATCCAAAACCAACAACCATATACCGGCCACTGCCCAACTCAACCGAAACATCAGAAATCACCAATAAATCACAAGTCAATCATTTGCTGGATTTCAAGTGCGCCCGAGTCTTTAAACTCAAAACCATGCGCATAAACAGGCCTTCCCGGGATATCAACGAGTCTTTAAACTCAGAACATAATCAATAGGCCTCGGGGGTATCACAGTAACCGAGTCTTTAACTCACGAGTCTTTAAACTCATTAAGGGCCCTCCCCCGTCATCAATTAACCGAGTCTTTAAACTCAAAACGTGCTCCAGCAATAGCACCGGGTTTTTAAACCCAAAACAATTTTCAAACACAACAACGGGTCTTCAAACCCAAAGCAGTTCTCAGCGGGTCTTTAAACCCCAAAACAGTTTATCAATCACGACAACGTGGGATCCATCCCCAAAATCATATTTTTCACAACAGGACCCATGGTCCGAATTTCCACATTCATTTTCCCCAAATCATACTTTACGAACATAATCAAATCATCATGAAACACGGGGCATGCAAAATCAGACCAAATCACTTTATTAAATCCTTTTTCATTCCCGAATTCGAATTCGCAATAATGATTCCGTAAGCTGGCATCCGGAAGCATCATCCCGAACCCAAACCAAGAATCCGCTTTGTTATTTCCGAAAACCGAAATCGTGTAAGTCAAAGTTACTTTTATACCCCGAGCATTAAGCCCGAAATCACCTTTTTCAAAATCCATTTTAATTCCTTGAAATCACTTCATTTCTCAAATCTCATTATCAAAACATCAAGACCACAATCATAATTACCAAAATCACAATCCAAGCAAAACATACTCAAAACCCACATTTAAAATCCTCAAATCACAAGTCTCATTTTAATTCCCCAATTCAAATATCAACAGTGATCGAATCACAATAACTCAAAATCTCGTAAAACGTGCAAATCCGGAACTTTCTCGAAAAACGTGTCAAAATCGTAAGTCACACTCGCAAATCATAAACAACCTTCTTAAATCATTTTACACCCATTTCATATAACTTCTTCCATTAAACCATCATTAAGCATAGAGTGACCATAGTCTCGAAATACGTGGAATTTCACATGTATAGTAAAAATGCGTATAAATACGGGAATTGAATACATATAAATACGGAAATCAAAATCAACCACAACTTATAATCATGATCATAAAATCATAGAAATAATTTATGCATGCATTAAATTTTGAAAGCAACGTCCACTCACACACCGTCCAATAGGGCTCGGTTTAATGCCGCACGCAGTTCCGTAATTCCCGATATTTTTCAGAAATTCCAAATCCTGCCCGAAAACATACTTTAGTGTCACAAAGGCATAGATAACAACATGCCAATTTCCCATAATTTTTCGGGAATTAATCATTAATTACAAACGTAACGGAAATCTTCGGACCCTCGGAACCACATTGAAACGGTGTCCGAAAATTTCGAAACCAACGCTAAAAGGTTCGTTACATTGTGTAGAACAAAAATCGTTTTGAACTCACCTTGAAAATCGGCCCCACGTACCGTCACGAGCCACCGCAAGCGGCTGCGCGTGACACTCACGCGCCAGCTACAGTACGGTGCACAGTCGTCGTTCCAACCCGGATTACTGGTAAACGGGCCATTTCACCCGCGACTCGACCCGATCAAATTCCTGCGAGAACCCATCTAATTTCATCAATTGACCCCACAATTAGACTCGCAATACACTCAATTAGGGGTCTGTAATACTCATTCAAATCGACACGGTCAAAAACCAACTCAACTGAACTCAGAACGTACATGAAGTTCATCGTCCCAGTTCATCACACCGTCACTGATTCCTTCAATTGATCAGTTAGGAAGCATCGTAGACTCACCCTCACGATTAATGTAAACTCAATTTCACAAGAGCTTGCCTCCAGGACCACGACTCCAAGCCCGGTTTCCCTGCAACTCCGTCGTGACTGTCCATGGCTCCCCAGGCTTCGAGCTTCGGTCCCCTTGATCTGGATCGACTAAATGGGGTCTCAGAAGACTGAATTGAGCTTCGAATCGGCTTGGGCTGGCCTACATTTGGGATTGAACTTTTGAATTTGATCAAGCACAGTTTCGGGTTCCAGTGCACCATTTCCACTCAATTTCCTCGTTTCTCCTCTCTCTCTGTTTCTCTGAAGTCCTCAGCCCATCTCAAACACCCCAGAAACGATCAAACCAACCAATTAATCCCCCCAAGCCGACCAGTGCCCTGCTCAAAATTCTCAAACGGATAAAATAATTCCATGGTGCTCTGCTCCTCCCATTTCCAACGGCACCCGCACAGACCCACTAACACTCCACTGCGCCCAAGTGCAAAAACAATTCGCAAGCCCAGTGCTCCAATTCCAACCTCACCCGTTCACTGATCGTGCTTGCACAGAGGGGGTGGGAAAATTCGAACCGTGGGAGAATAAGGAAATGGACGGCCCAGATTTGTCCAGGTTGAAGAATTAGATTAGATGGAGGGTCCAGATTCACTCTTGGGATTAAGTGGCAATTTTAAAATAATTAAACTCAATTACTTTAATCCACATTCACCAGATCAAAGCACAAGTCCATATTTTAATGTTATTGGTCCCTGGGCCCCACCTAGGATATCTGACCCAATCAGAATAAGCCACGTGTCCTTGCCTCATAATGCGTGCATAGTGAAATCGAACTTACGTGACCCGTAACTTTCCCGTTCGAAGTCCGATTTCGACGTGCCACCCGTCGTCGTATTCAGGACATCGAGACCTTCCTAACGGTTCTTGGCCCTCGGCCATCGGACCTCCCGATCAAAAAGTCAACATTTTTCCCTATTTCGTTCAAATTACGAAAATGCCCTTGGCTTCCGAACGTCATAACTTTCCCCCCCGAACGTCGGAATCGAACGTGCCACCTGTCTATGAACTCGTGACGTCCCCGACTACGTCACGGTCATCGGTCAAAGTCCATTTGGCCGCCCGAATTAAAAGTCAACGTTTTACCCACGACTAGGGGCAAAACGGTCATTTTGCACCGTTCGTCCGAATTCGCCCAACTAATCACCGAGTAACCCCGCTGATCATGATTAGTTAGAAATCTAATCCCGAATTCCGGGATGGGTGGTTACAGGAATCCTCCCCACGCGCCGCCCAAAGTGGCTGCGCGTGTGCCTCACGCGCCTGCTACAATGTTTCTTGAACCTTGAGTCACCCGGTTCAACTGTGTTGAACCAGCGTGACCGGTTCTCTGTAATTCCTCCAACATTTCAGTCCAATCCAATCCCAGAAGCTTCGTCCAATCCTTAGCAATCTATTCATGTCCTAACTTCGAAGAATCACGGCCTAAAACCCCTCGACTTCACCCTCGAAACAGACGGCCTGTGAGCCCTGTTTTGGCCGCCGGCCACCCAGGTCCTCCCCCGTCACGGCGACCATCCTAGACGACTCCTAGGACCTCCCTGAACCTCACTTCACTCACCAATTCCCTCGACTCTAGCCCAGGGTCCACGATTATTGAAAACAAAATCACGGGAAAAACAGGGGATTCAAACCATACCTTCGAACCGTCCATCGCCGTCTGCACCGCCATGTGCCACGGTGCTCGTTGAGTCCCCTGCAATCTCCTGAGCCTCCTATTGCCTTGGTTTGAGCCACCACATGGCACAACCACCGCCACAGTCCACCGTCTCTCTGTTTTCTCAAAAATTCAGCCGTCCACCGTCGTTCCTCCGTGCACGGTTCCAGTCCAAAACACGATCAACAACTCACCCTCGTCTCTCTATCACTCTTACAAGTCATCAACTCACTCACCCTTGCATTGAATCGATCGAACACTCCCAATTTCCCACTCTCTATTTCTCTGTGTCGAAGCCAATTGCACGGTGCACATTGAACGTTTTGTAGCCGTGTGTATGTAAGATCATCCTAGAACCATCCAACCATCCCCACGTGTCCTCTTCTCCATGGTCTGCACAAAATATCCCAATCCACTATTGCCATTTGTTCTGATCTGATTGGGCTTAAGGGGAAAAAGACCAAATTGCCCCTAGTTATAAAAATTACCGTTTTGCCCTTGAACTTTCCAGACCCGTAACTATTTCATCTGACGTCCGATGACAGCGTACCGCCTGTCGTTGTACTCAGGACGTCGAGACCTATCTAACGGTCCTCGATCTATGTGAAAATCACAAGTCCACTAAAAAGTCAACATTTTCCTCAATTAGTCAAAATTACGGTAACACCCTCAATCTTCCGAACGTCATAACTTTTTCTCCGATTTTCCGAATCGAACATGCCACCTGTCTACGGACTCGTGACGTCCTAAACTATGTCACGGTCAATGGTCAACACTCATCCAACCGGTCAATCAAAAAGTCAACTTTTGACGCACTATTCACAAGGGCAAAATCGTCCTTTAATACAAATATTTACAAAAATTACATTTATACCCTTCCCGAAGGTACGGGTTGTTACACCTAGGGAACACATCCCCGATATAGTCACGATGACATCATATCTATCTAGTGTGCACACTACTCGGGGTCTCACTCCGAGTCTTATTCCAAGAATCTCCATCTGGGAGGCTCAATCTCTGGATCTAGTCCGAGCTCTCTCTCTTGATCTAGTCCATATATCTCTCTGGAATCTGGTCCGGGACCACAACATAATAAGTAACCACCACTCCTGGAACGGGATCCCTATGGGGATACCCACTCTGGTATGTGGATCGTGACTCTCCAGGTCGACGTCTGGGGGAGACCATATAATTAATATGGAGGGTTCATTCATTTCAAATCTCTTTACTTCTTTCTCAAAACACTTTTCAACTGGGTCTCATGCCCGATTCATCTCAACGGGATTCCTCGAATCCGATTCAAATCCATTTCGCAGGCCTCGGCCTAAATCCACAGTTCAACTGGGTCTCATGCCCGAATTCATATTTCATAAATCGAACTGGGACTAAAGCCCGATGTTACAACCAACTAGGCCCTAAGCCTGAAACCATAAAGCAACAGGACCTCAAGTCTGATTTCACAACTAACGGGGCCTTAAGCCCGATATCTCAACTAAATAGGTCTCAGGCCCGATATCATAAATCAACGGGGCATCAAGCCCGATAGTACCACTAATTGGACCTCAAACCCCAATCGTAAACCAACTGGACCCTCGGTCCGATCGTATGGCTCAAATGGATCCTAGGTCCGATTCCTCGTCGAATCAAATGGACTCCAAGTCCGAGAGTTTGTCAATCAAATGGGTCTCATGCCCGATTTCATATTTCCAAATCCAAAACCCATTTATTAAACCCTCATTGAAAACGTGGTACACAAAGGTTCGACATAAAGCCGAAAACATCGAAAAACGTGCAAATATTTCGATCCTAAGCTACCACAAACAAATGCATTCATGGCATCACAAACAATATATTAAAATACTTATAAAAAATTTATGCATGCATCAATTTCGAAAGAAGGGTCCACTCACAGACAGTCCGAAGTCGCATCTCGATACGCGTGCCATAATCGTCTCCCGGGTCAATCGTCGCCTCCGGGATTCCCAAACCTGTCCAAATCGTAATAGAAGGTTATTAACTACTTAAGTAACCCCTCACTAAAGTCCCGTAATTTTTCGGAATTTCTAACTATTTTTAAAACCAATCCTAAACCTTCGGACGTCCCGAACTATATCGAAACGATATCCGATTGACACAAAACCCGTCCCAAAATGTTCGTTACATCGAATAGAAGGTTTCGTGTGTTGAAAGCATTCCCAAATTCCTCCTCACGCGCCCCAAGGATGGCCTGCGCGTGGTCCCACACGTTGGCTACTATAGATCATCCCCTTCCTTCGGCCAGGCCGGTCCGAACCGGCCAGCCCGATTTTTCCTGCAAATCCAGTCCGCTGGACTGGCGTGACCGGTCCAAGGCCCTCCCATCTTCATTTTTCGTCTTTTTTCTCTCTAATCTATCCTATTCTTCTAGTTTTGATCCTAGGAACATAACTAAATCGATTAGAGGTCCTAAAATCCCTTAAATCAAACTGGCCCAAAACTCCTTCACGGTTCAAAGTTCCCCAAAATCACCCACGGCTTCACAGTCGTCTAATACCTCCCAAAAACATCCTAACACAATCCTAAGAATATATTTGATGCATTAAGACCATCCAAATCGACCCATAATGCAAGAAATGGAAAATTGGTGAAATTCGGTTAAAATCGATTACCTGGATTCGAGATGTCCTCCGCCGTCCACGGCGGCGTTCCCTTGGCCGGCCACCGTCTCCACTATGTCCTCAATTCATCTTCTTGGTTTCCATCATGATCAAAGGGGCTGAAGGTTTTGGTTTTAGGGTGGAGGGTTGATCGGGTTTGGGTTTTGGGAAGGAAGGAAAAATGATCGATGAAGGGGCAGGTGAGATGCATGAAGGGAAAATGATGTCCAGTGGATAGGTGACACTTGTCACTCATCCATTGGGCAACATAGAAATATCTGGGCCCACTTTAGTCCAAAAGTCCCTCGCCTCGTAAAACCCGTAATAGTACTTTCGAACTTCCGTGAACCGTAACTTTTCCGTCGAACGTCCGAATTCGACGTGCCGCCTGTCTATGAATTCGTATCGTCTCGATCTACATAATGGTCATCGGCCCTCGGCCATCGAACATCTCGGGTCAAAAGTCAACTCTTTGCTTCTTTTCATCCAAATTACCAAATTGCCCTCGAACTTCCGAACGTCATAACTTCTTCCTCGAATGTCAGAATCGAGCGTGCCACCTGTCTATGAACTCGTGACGTCACGAACTATGTCACCGTCTTCAGCCAAAGTCCATTTGACCGTCCAAATGAAAAGTCAACGTTTTGCCCATTCTAGGGGCAAAATTGTCATTTCGCCCGAGTGTCCTCTAATCCTCGTCTAATCTCCGATTAGCCTGCTAATCCATAATTAATATTAATTAATCCCGTTAATTCGGGACGGGTCGTCACATATAATCAAATAAGTATGAACAAATAATGTACAAATATGAACAAGTATATAAAAAAAAAAATTATGAACAAGTATGAATAAGTAAGAACAATTATAAACAAGTATGAACAAGTATGTACAATTATAAATAAGGTATGAACAAGTATAATAAATGAAAAACAAGTATAAAGATAACAATTATGAACAAGCATAGAAATGAAAATTATGAACAAGTAAGAAAAATAACAAGTAACATTTGTACAAAATTTATTCACAAGTATGAATTAACACTACCATGAAGCTAAGACTAAAGAAACTTAGAAAGTAAAATTATATATATATATATATATATATATCGAAATAATTTTTTTTTTTTGAGGTAATGAAAGGTTTTCTTTATTTGAAACAAAATTTTTATTATTATTATTATTTTAAGATTTTTTTTTGTTTTTTAATTGCAAAAAAAAAATCAAAATAAAGAAAAGTAAAAATAAAGAAAAGTGAACATGTACAATATGCATTTATGAACGAGTAAAAAGAATGAACATTATGTACAAGTATGAACAAGAATAATATGACAAGTATAAGAATTATAAACAAGCATAAATGAAAGTCAATTATGAACAAGTATGTATAAGTATAAAATGAGTAAGTAAAATAAAAATTTTAATTTACATAAACAATTATAATATGAACAAGCATATACAAAATTATGAACATTTATGAACAAGTATAAAGTAGAAATTATGAACAAGTAAAGTATGAACATTATAAACAAGTATAATAAGACCAAATATAAGAAACAAAATTATGAACAAGCAAAAAAAATAAAAGTTATGAACAAGTATAAAAATAAATAAAAATAATATACAAGTATAATATGAACATGTATAAAGATAAACATAATGAACAAGTATAATATATACATGTATAAAAATAAAAATAAACAAATATAATATGAACAAATATAATATAAACAAGTATAAAGAATATAAACAAGTATAGTAAGAAAATTATGAACAAAAATAAAAAATATAAACAAGTATAATATGCACAATTTATATACATACACTAACAAATTAAAAATGATTTTCAATTTCCCCGGAAACGGCGCCAAGAATTGATAACGGCCAAACTACGTATTAAATTAAACACATAATTTGAGTATTATGCAATTTAAACCCATTTTGTGTAGATGTAGTAATTGATAAATAGAGATCATTTTTAACCGGAGAAATTAAAGAACATTAATAATATGTTAGTGAGAAAGAATAATGAATAATCAAAGAATAAAATAATAAATGAATTAATGAATTAATGAATAAAAGAATAAATAATAAATGAATTAAAGAATAAATGAATTAAATAATTAAAGAATTAAATAATTAAAGAATAAAGAATTAAATGGTGGGGTTGTAAAGATTGTAATTATAAAATAAAGAAAACAAGTAAAAACCATTAAGAACTTAATTCTACTTCTTCTTTAACTTTTGTACAAGTGAACTTTCTTCAAACACATATTTTTACCAACACTCTAACATTTTGCTCATATTGAACCAATCCCGAAATTCTACCTTTATTATCTTAATTATTTGCATACATTTTTCATATTATAAGTTCACCGAATATCGGTCATAAACACTTATAATACGATTCACCTTACGTTATTGATTTCAATGTGCGTCAAACATTTAAATCTCTTCAACCCTATTCTAAGTGCACCAAACAGCGGCCATAACATTTAGCGTTAAATTAAAGGTTAAACGCTAAAACATATGAAGTAAATGAAATTCAAAAAGTAAAACACATGGAGATTGTATTCACATTTACAAATGTTAGAAAGAAAATAGAAACACATATATTCAAATATAAATAAAACCGAAACAATAACAAGAGTTTAAGAAAATGGAGAAAAGTTACACTTTCGGAACCCAAGAATAACTTGTGATTCTGAAAGTGGATGGAAACAATGAAATGTTATCCAGAAAATTCTCTGAACAGCAGAAGGAACTTTATGAAGATGGAGAAATAAACATACAAATGCAAACTTAAACTATAGAATTATTTCGGAAATATTCGGCCTAAGTATTTCTTAAGGAAAGCATAAAAATGTGTTTAAGAACTCTCAAAGAAAAGCCACAAGAACAAAGTTAAGAAGAAATGAAATTAAGAAATAAAATGTAAAGACGTAAATTAAAAATAAGAATTAAAAGAAATATAATTAATAAGAAAATTTACAAGAAGTTACAAATGGTCCCAAAAATAAAGAACAAAATAGAGAGAAGATGAACTAAAATAAGAGAGAAAAAAGAGAGAAAAAAAATAAACAAAAGGGGACTAAGAGAAGCTAAAAAAAGGGACCCTTAGAAAGGAAGATGACCCCCTATTTATAGGGAATAATTCTCCTTAAACTTTAAAATAAAACCAAAAAAATAAACTTTACAAAAGAAAATTTAAAATAAAAAAAAATGATATAGTGCCGATTTTTGGGGCCATTATTGCTGAAAAATCAGAATTTATGCAGATGTGTGACTCGGTAGGTGGGAGTTGCTAGGCTTGGTGAGTTTTGGTAGCCAACCGTGCATCTGGAAGGATGGCACTCGGCGTGGAGTTGCAGCGTGACAGGCGGAGAGTTCGGCAGTCGTGCGCGGAGCTGCAGTGAAAGGACATGGCATGAGGCTACTCATAGGAAGTGGGTGAGGTCGGTGACTCAGACGGAAAAGGAAGGATCAGGTGTGGCAAAAATTGGATGAACAGCACACGTAACATCGCGCGTCAGGCGCTGACAGAATGATGGGGGATTTGGTGCACACGGGCCGACCGTGGATATTCTGTTTTGGTCAGCGCCTATCGAAGTGCTACGTTGGGCTCTGGTAGGTGTCAGACTTGGGTCGCGGTCCTGGGCTTTAGATTTTTGGGTTTGGGCTTCGAACTTGGGCTTCACAAACAAAATTTGGGCTGTAGTTTTGGATTTTTGGGCTGGGCAGTAATGAATTCGATAGCCCCCTACCGAATTAAATTGATAATTTCAGTAGTCTCCCTTATTTCTTCCATAAATTCTTCGTTATAATTGCGATGGGAATATTCTTTCTCCAAAACGTTCCAAATTCCAAGGTTTATTTAATTCTACAAAAATATCACAAAATATATTATTTTATCCAATTGTTTATTATTTTAATATGAAAAGTTAAGTATAAAGGGTATAAAATAATATAAAATAATGCTTAATTAACGACCTATCAATTCATAAGTTTTTTGTATAAATTGATATGCATATGCCTCATAATTGCATGTCATAACTTTTAATGTTCTTTAGAGTGCTAGAACTTACTTCTATGTGATTTTAAAATCTTTTAAGTTAATAAACTCTCTTATTTTGGACATGATTAAGGAATGGTTAACACCACATATTCAAACATCCATGTTCCATATTTGTGAACACAAATTGCGACCCTCTTAGTTTTAACCCATTTGAGCCCACATTAAGTCTTTCTTTCATCACCATGAATATCTAAACATATGAGCCCAGTATAGACATCATTTACTCTTGTTCCAAGGACTCGGTTGAAGGCTTGAAGATGGTGCGAAGAGAAATTGATGATGTTTTGAAGACTTGTATGTGTATTTTCTATGGATTAACTTGCTCAAATTTTGTTGGAATGTTGACACATGTTATTACCTTGATCTTAAAAAAAAAACAAGAGAAAAAGTTTGAAAAAAAAAAGCTGAAAACACAATGTTTTTTAGTCTCTCTCAAGGTAATAAGGTTTGATTATGTAAAGTTTGAGTTAAGTTTAATTATGTAAAGTTTTAGTTAAGTCTCTATTATTTAATCCAGCACAAAGAATGAATGTGTGGCCCATCATGATAAGAATTGGCCTATGTTCGAAGAGGTGGATTATGGACGTCATTGCACTAAGGATGGGAAGCTATGCTATGTTTTGGGAATCTTTGATTGAGTCTTGGAACTAATTTGAGCACCACTTATCCTATATTTTTCTTGCCTCTAAACTTAGCCCCATTACAACCTTCATAAAGACTTTATGATCCTTAAGATGGTAAATTTTAATTAGTTGAGTACAAACAAAAACCTTTACAAATTGAGTGAAATTATGAGTGCATATCGTTGTGAGTTGATTCATACTTGTTTTATTCATTTTGAGATCCATTTCACGGAAGTTTACTCATTGTCTTACTTATTGAAACATGTTTTTACCATTTATTAACTCTTGAATTCCATATGCTTAATGTAAATGAAAATCTTTAAATGCCATATGTATATTAATGAAATATTGAGACAAATAGTTGAGGGTTTAGTTGTTTAAAATTCTTAGTTTAATTTTAGTATTTGCTAGGGACTAGAAAAGTTTAAGTGTAGGGGTATTTGATAGGCTTTGAATTGAGCTTTATTTTATATTATTTTATATCCTTTGTACTTATCTTTTAATGTTAAAATGCCAAACAATTGGAGAAAATAATAAATTTTGTGGGAAATTTGCAGAAATAAATAAAACTTGGAATTATGAGCATTTTGACGAAAGAATCGACCCAATCAGAGTTATAACGAAGAAGATATGATCGAAACAGTAGAGGCCCCCAAAGTTAGCAATGAAATTTGGTGGGAGCGTATCGAATCAGCCCAGTCCACTCATCAGGCCCAAATTGCTCGCCAGCCCGACCAACCCAAAATCAACAAATCCAAGCCCAAAACCCGCTCCAACCCAGCAGTCGTGGCCCATTTATACGAAGTCCACCTAGCATGCCTTCGATGTGCTCCTATCGAAACACAGCTGCACGTCGAAGCCCACATTCCTGTTAGTGCGGCCTACGCTGATTTCCACCTGCTCCTCAGCACGGGCCTACCAAAGGCCATGATCTAGTTAGTACCTGAGGTACTGACTCCCACCCGCCCTCTTCAGCCACCTGTGCCGAAGCCCATGCCCTGCTATTTAGCAGCTTCCTGTCGACTCCAACTGTCCATTCATGCACCAAGCTAGCACCCTTTTGGCAGATTTTCAGCCCCTTTTTGCTGATTTTCAATTTTTTCCATCATTTCATCATGTAATTATTTTATTTTTTTTATTTGTTTATTTTTTATTTTATTTTCTAATTTGTTTTTGCACTTAGTCTATAAATTCAGAGGTCATTTCATTATTTAGAGGTCCTTTTTCTCTCTTGGTAGATACATTTTGAGAGCTCTTTTGCTCTCTCTTTTAGCTTCTTTTAGATTTTTTCTTTTAGATTTTCTTTACTTTTTTTCTTAGATTTTCTTTAGACTTCTCTTTGTACACAATTTTTTTTTGTTTTTCTTAAGAATACCCTAGCCCTAGTAACTTTTGAGGAAATTCTAGAGTTGAAGTCCAAAATCCCTCGTGTTTATTTCTCCATCTTCACAAGGTTCCGTTTGCTGTCAGAGATCCTTGTGAAAAACATTCCACTGTTTCCATCCACCTAGGAATCACAAGCTGTTCTTAGATTCCGAAAATATAACTTTTTTTTTCTCTACTTAAACTCTTGTTATTGTTTATTGGTTTTACTTATAATTCAATATATGTGTGGTATTTTATTTCTAACATTTGTAAGTATTAAATACAGTCTCCATGTGTTTTACTTCATGAATTTTAGTTATTTCAAACGTTTTAGTGCTTAAATATCAATTCAACGCTAAGTGCCTGCCGCTGTCGGTGCATTTAGAAGAGGATTGAAGAGATTTAATGTTGACTGATGTCGGCGCATTCAGTAAAAAACATAAGGTGAATCATATTGTAAGTGTCTGCCGTTGTCGGTGCATTTATAATATTGAAAAACGTATGTTGGCAATTGAAGTAATTGAGGTACGATTTCGTGATTGGTTCAATATGTGCTAAATGCTAGAGTGTTGGTAAAATTTGTGTTTAAAGAAAGTCCATTGTACAAAGGTTAAAGTAGGCGTAGTTTAAATAATGTGATTGTTAATTCGGATTTACATACATAGAAGTGTCGGTTTTTTCTATGACAAAAATCTATAGTTTGTAAATCCTAGTTAGCATAAGCATTCACATTTTTAATTCTTAGTTTGTTTAAAAATGTAGCTTTGAGTACAACTCTTTTCAAAACCCCCCATTTAATTCTTTAATTATTTAATTCTTTAATTCTTTAATTCTTTAATTCATTTATTCATTCATTATTTTATGATTTGATTATTTATTATTCCTTTTCACTAACCATTACTTAATGTTCCCTAATTTCTTAGTTAAGAACGATCCCTATTTATCAATACGACATCTAAACAAAAAGGGTTTAAATTGAATACACTTGAATTAAGTGTTGAGTCTTACTTTATATTTACTTAAACTTAGTTTAAGCCGCATCACCTAGAGAAACATTTTTCAGGTCATGTTTATTGAGCCACTGTCGTCGGGCTTCATTTATAACGACAAATAAATCGTTGTCGTCACATCGCCACCGGCATCCATTGTAATGCGCCGGATATTCAAGAAAATGAAAATGAGCATATTACCCATAAATAATCAAATAGTTGACTTTCTCCTATAGACATTTTTTAAGAATTACGAGAAGACTGCTAAATAGGTCTCAAGATTCTGAATTTATAGACAGGCGGTACCCCAAAATCGGAGGACGTATGAGTTTGTTAGGGGTCAAAAATGTATAAGGGCATTTTGGTAAATTGGTCAAAAGGGTAAATTGGTAATTTTGTAAATCAACATGTGCAAAATGTGAAGAAAATTTTAGAATTCCCTTGAAAAATTCCCTTCCTTTTAACACTGCCCTATGTTAGTATATATATATGTGTGTGTTGTGGTGTTAGGGGCGAGTCGGGGAGAAAAGGCCGAAAAACCATGAAAGGACCAAAAATGAGAAATGAGAGAAACTGAGTGAGAAAAGGCCAGAGATGGAAGAGAGAAGGGTCGTTGATAGAGCAGAGGAGCATAGGTGAGCTGTGAGAGACCAAACTACCCTAGACTTGGGAGTCTGCGTGTGAACCCGAGACGAAAAAAAATGGAGGTGGATTATCGAGTGGATGTTCTTGATGTGGAAACTTGAAAAAAAGTGTCGTGAGCATCTCTATGTGCCCATATGATCTCCCTAAGCCAAGTATTTGAAGGTTTCGACATGAAATGGGCTCTGGGTGGTTCTTGGATGCCATGGCCGAACTTGAGAAATTCAAGCATCGATTCTAGGTACATTTATGTATATTTTGAAGTTATAGATCCATTGTTGGCTCGATTTGAAGTAGATTGGTCGAAATTGGAATGAAATTGAGTGAAAAACTGAGGAATTAGAATCGGGTCGGGTCACGGGGTCGGACGACCCGAATTATAGAGAAATTGGGCAACAACGATGATGAAAAGTGCTTTTTTCCAAAACGATGTAGCTGGCGTGTGGCTCCCACGAGCAGTCACTTTGGGCGACTCGTGGCTCCCACGTGCAGTCACTTTGGGGGGCGCGTGAAGCATTTTCTAGGGACCTGTTAACATGAAAATTGTTCTATTTTATCTTCTGAATGTATTGGTCCAAGAATGGAGTCAATCTGACATAGTATGAAAAAGTTATGCCTGTTTGAAGATTATATGCTTTATTTAATTAATTTTAGTTAATCCCACAATTAAGAACTTATCAAGAGATTAATTATGATAAGTCTTGGTCTATGTGACATAATAATAGTAATTATTAAGGGATAAAGAGAAGTAGAGTTAATTTGAGATAAGTTAGTATATTCTGTACTGATTGGGATTAGTGGGTTGGACGTTGGGCAGAAATCCCGTAAGGATAAATTTACGTTGGTTAATTTAGAAGTACGAATAAAACTTGATATGATCACTTGTTTAACAAGAGTTTGTTAGATGGGAGCAGAATCAGTCCAATTTTGGGACTAGCCCTGTCAACTTGGTATCAAAGTTAGATTATCGGGTATTTTAATCTTGAATCGTGAGCCTTGTATCTTAGTTGATATGTTAATAAGTTGTTTACGTGTTACTGAATTATGATATTATATGGAATTACCGATAGCTGTGGTTATGAGATTTTGATTACAAACAACGTTTTAGCTAAGAGTGAAGTAGAATTTGATTTGCTTAAAAATGAGAATTACAAGTATTAACATATTTATGTGGTAATAAATTAAATTTAGTTTCCTAATGACAATTGTCCATGATTTTGAAACCCTTTCAAAGAATTTCGGATATGTATCTTAAGGGGATTGTATTTGAAATTATGTTTTCGAATTTAGTCACAAATTGTGATTTGGTCTTAAGCCCTTATAAAAAGATGTGTGGAATAAGTAAGCGATTTTTTATGTTGGTGATCATGAATGATTGTGGTGTTTCATTAATTTAGATTTAAACTTTGTTGGAGAAAAAAAAGAGTACAGTTTATTAATGTAATTGGTTTAAATGGTTGTTGAGGAGTTGGAAATGTTATATGAAATTTGGACTATCTGTTAGTTCAAGTTCACTCGATGATTTGAATGACAAAATAACTTACATATGTGTTGACGTGAATTCTTGGTAACTATAACATTTACACAATTTTGGTAAGGATATCATGATTTTTTGGTAAGCATTATAAGATAGTGTGTGAGCTTGTGTGATTATAAATATTAGATATGTGTTTGAGATGATGATGGTGTGTGATGATTATGATGTTGTGAGATGAGATGTGGAGACCCTCCTTGAGATGTTGATTGTGATGCATAGTCTCGGACGTTAAGCAGGGCTCCGTCATTCCCGAGACTCATCTCAGATGTCGAGCTTGGGGCATCATAATTCCTGAGACTAGGACCGTGACTCGGACGTCAAGTCTGGGACTCCGTCATTCCCGAGCCGGTCCACACTCGGACGTTGAGTCTAAGACTCTGTCATTCCCGAGTGATATTAGCCTACCGGTAGTGCACATTTGATATGATGATTCAGCAATAGACATCGAGGTTGGGTCAGTTGATATGATTGATTGATTTAGTATGTCGACGTATTCAGTATGGTTGATTTTGTGTGACTGGCATGTTTATGCATTGGTAGAATCAGGTCTGCATTGGTGTATTGATATGGATGGTTCTCTATGTACGTGCGAGTGAACTTTCTTTTTCCTTAAACCCTATGGAATTTCTATTAGGAAGTGCACTTGTGATGTGATAGTCTGGGATTTTGTGCATTAATAATGAATTGATTGTATGTGAATGTGTGGTGTGCTTGTCTAGAAGCCAATAGTTGTTGCTCTGCATTAAGAAGTGGTGATTATGATATGAGTGATTTTATGTGATACTAGTTATGGTTCGGATATGAGTCATTATTATGTGGACATCCTAAGTGTTTCTCATGATGATTGTTGTGTGAAGTCTGTGATTGATTGTATGGTGATTGGTGTGATGATTACAACATGAGATTATTGTAATGGTGATATGTGTGGCTTTTGTGACATTGGATGTGTGACTTCTTTTGTGGTATTGGATATAGTTTGGTTAAATAGCATTGTTGTGAAAATTCCATAGTGACTATGTTAGTGATTGCTTTGAGGATCTTGTGTGAATTATTGTAATAATTTGTGTGTTAGTAGACTTGATTTCTAATGTATGTTGGCTTGTGATACAAGATTACGTGATGTTGAGTAATGGTGGTTTCCATATTGATTTATGATTAGATGCAATTAATGATATATGTTACGGAGTTAACAATTGAGCTGTGTTCTAACTTAAGGCCGAGGTTTTGGTTGTGAATGTGGTTTGATTAAAATAAGGATACAATGATGTGGTATGATTTGGAAATGGATTAATTCAAATAATTTGGATTCGTTAAGTGACCGCTAAAAGAAAGTACTCAGTCTAATAACTTCTGAAGGATGTTGTGATTTGTGTGGTGGTTGTTGTAACTATTGTGACATGAGATTGTATGGGATTGGACTATGGTGAGTATTATTTCTGGTTGATGTCTTGGATATATTTGGTGGCACATTTTACAAAGTTAGAATCAAGATTGTGTCGTTGGTCTAAACTCTATGTGTTTTAGTGATGTTCGTTTGGTTAAAATCTTTTATAGTTTCTTGTGATTGGTTGAATATTAAAGAAATGTTTTAATAACACATTTTCCGAGAAAATTGGGTATATTGTATTCTGAATCATGAATATAATCTAAGATAATTGTAGTATTGGAGTCTTGATAATTCTTGTATGATTTGTGTATGTTTTTTTTTTTTAAATATCTTGATTGATATGTTGTGATTATGTTGTGTTTAGAGGCATAGGCTCGAGTTTTCAAATTGTGATATGGGTATGTGAATCTTTAGTATTCGTGATATAGGAAATCATTGTTACATCCTTAATAACTTTTAGTTTTATTTAAAACCTTTAATACTTGTATATTAAACAAAATAAGACCTTACTTCAAACTTTTTTTATTCAAAATCCCCTAAATAGAAATTATAAGTAAGAAATTCCACATGTGCCCTTTTTTAGTCCTTTTTACTCCATTTGCCCTTAGTATTTGATTTCTTTGACCTCTTGGAGCCTTTATTATATTATACATATAATAAATATTATATATATATATTGTATATAGTTACGATTGAATTTTTCTAGAAAATAAAAAATAAAATCCGTATTGTCTGGGGTTCAACGGTAGGGTATAGAATGTTTTTTTTTTTTGAAGGGGGGGGGGGGGGAAGGGGGGGTGGAGATGGTGGTGAAAACTCGTATGACATAGGGTTTAATTCTTGAATTTTAGTACAAAATTCAAGAATTAAACCCTAAACTATACGAAATTAACAAAATTATTTAATACCAGAAGATAAAGAATTTTTAAATTTAAAAGTATTTTTGAAGAATTACTGCTTTTAATTATCTTACTTTAAGTTAGATTAGATATTCATATTACTTTTAAAATGAGCAAGTGAAAACAAATATATAAATAGGAGTAATATTTTAATAACCATCAATATAATCTTATAATAAAAAATAAAAAGTAATGTTGAAATTATGATAAATTTTGGCAAGTACTTTTTAGATTGTTGTTGGATTAGTTTACAATTAGATGACATTAGTTGTAATTTATATAAAAACTATGGTATATTTTAAATTGTATAGTCATTTGATTAGTCAAAGGATCTATGAGTTTAATTTTTCTATATGCAAGTTTTTGAATAAATTTACATGTTAGTAGGGACCTATGAGTTAATTGCCCTTTATATTATGGACTTGATAAGTGAGGTATGAGGATAAGTTATGGTTTTAATCTAATTAGATAATCGGTCATTGTAACACCCCGGACATTCGAGGATTTTAATATTGTAATTTAATATGTGAATTGACGCTTTTACCCTTGTGATTGGTATGGCCAAATTGTTGACTTTTTGATTGATGAATTGAGTGGACTCTGACCTATGACCGTGACGTAGTTCGGGACGTCACGAGTTCATAGACAGGTGGCACGTCCATTTCGGACGATCAGGGAAAAAGTTATGACTATCGGAAGTTCAGGGGCATTACCGTAAGTTGGACTTCACGGGCGGAAATGTTGACTTTTCGTTTGACAATTAATTTTCACGCGACTCAAGGACGGATAGGTAGGTCTCGACGTCCTGAGTCCGTAGACAGGCGGCACGCCGAAATCGGACTTCGTATGGCTGAGTTACGGATCTAGGAAGTGAGGGGTATTTTGGTAATTATTGAACCAGGGGCATTTTGGTCTTTTTGCCCTGGTTACTGTAGCAGACCGCGGGGGACATGGGCGGCACCACCATGTGCGGTGGTTCTATCGTGCAATTGGTTATGCTATCATGTGCTGGAATGTCTGGGCTGTCTTTTGCTTTTGAACGTGGCCTGAGCCGTCCAGCCTGCACGATCAATTGATTAATTCAAGATCGAAGCTTTTCGGGGAACATTTTTCAGTGGACAATTGGACACCCACGAGCCTCTGGGACGGCTTGAAATTTTTTAAAACTAATTAGAACGTGCTTGAGCATCACTCTGATGCTGTTATAACTTAGAACGGGTGAGGAAAACCAGAGGAGCCATTTCTGGAAAAATTGGAGGGAAAATTAGTGTTTAATTTCTACGGTGTGTTGGACCAATCTACTAGCAGAGTAAGCTTTCTGGGAGTATTTAGAACACAACCATATCAAAATCGAAGGCAATCAGCCACGGGTGAGCTGGGACGGTGACTGCCGTGTTCAGAATAATTTCAGAGGTTTGGACGACTACTTCCAGGTGAGTGTTGATCCAATTGAGTGTGTTTTCCAGTTCGTTGTGATACTATGATGCTTCATGTAAGGTTAATTTGATTTCGGTTTAGAAACCAGTGAGTTGGGGTGATCAACCCGTTTGGATGATCACGGGTCGAAGGGCCATTTGAGGATTCGATTTGACAAATTAATAACCCAGAACTTAAATTGGATGTTTAATTAACATGTTAGGATCAATTTGGATTGAAATCGAGTAGGAATTGATGGGTAATTAACCGGGTCAAGCCGCGGGTGGCAGGCCCGAATTATAGACAAACGGGTGAAGGTGCTGACACTGTAGCTACAGTGTCAGGCGCGTGACTTTCACGCGCAGCCACTTTGAGCGGCGCGTGAGGGCGCGTTGGGGCTTATCTCCGATCACGATCAACATGACTTTTATTCCTCTCATCATTCTGAACATTTTTGGTGAATTAACCATGTTGATCTGAGATAGTTTTGATGGGTCAGTTTAGGGCCGGTTGACTCGGGAAACGTGTCAACGGTTTCCCCGAGCCGGTTTCTATTTCGGACTTTGTGGTTAAACGTTTTAGACTTGTAGTGACCTTTACATGTGATTTGGACTGACAGGAATTGTACGGTAATCCCGGTACAAGTTCGTACGCGCAGGTTCACCGCGGGATTGTACTGTGAGTGGGCCATTTTCTTAAACCCTTGCGTGCATAAATGTTTTCTGGTTTATTATACTTATTCACATGCTAAAAACAATAATGGTTTTGATGATATGGAAAATATGGTTATGGCACGTTTCACGGTATTTGGGCTTGAGACCCGTCTGATGAAACTTAATGATTGGTTCAGATTTTATCTATGTATATATATGCTTTGCATGTGGATATCAATAAAATGTATTTGGTACTGCACTATATAGATCCTTTCATATTATATTGCCTCCTCCGGATGAGGTACTCCGGAGAGGTCACGGACGTCTAGTACGTCCAGCGTCTATGACGCTAAGCATCGGGGATGCTGTACCCGAACGGGGTTCAGGGATTGAACTCGGAATTGAGACCCGAGTGGCACGCGTAGCCTTGTGATTGTGACCTTATTGGACGTCAGGGACGTCAGAAATCAGGGATGTCGGGATTGGAGTGTATAGTGCAGCAACTAAAATTATACTTATGGTTTTATTATATGCCTTATGGTTCATATTATATGATTGATGGTTTAAATACGGTTGCACGCATGTTTGGAAAACGGAGGGGTAAATTATATGTTTTACTTATCAAATGATTTTATAAACTTGAGTTTCGGTCCACTCACCCTTAATGTTTTGGTAACCCCTCCAGGTCGTGATACTGAGGTAGAGGAGGAACCTGGGGCTGAGGCATAGATCTACTTCTGCGTACCTGAATCCCTGTTGGGTCGTGTACCCGCAGGTTTATGTTAGAGTCGTGCTCGCAACTTGTAATTTTGGATTTCATCCCTTGTCTGACATTTGTTTAATTCGGATTTGATGTATAACTTTAATTTGGTTATTTATGCATTTGATGTTTTGAGGTTAAAATTGGTATGAATTATTGGGTGTCAAACAGGAGCAGGGCACGTCCCCTTGTGGTCCCTGTGGAATCGGGGCGGGTCCTGTCAGCTTGGTATCAGAGCACTAGGTTGTGGTCAGTACTAGGGTATGGTCAGCATGTTAGACTAGCGATTAGTACTATTTACTTTTCGACTTTTAAGAATACTGTTTTCTGATCTATGCCTCTTGACAGTTGGTTATGCCTCCTAGGAGAATTCCTCATATTCGAACGGACAAGGATCTGGAAAGGGAGATGGAATGCGCGAGCATTGAAAGGGCTCAACGTTTGGGAGCCACTCCTTTCTGCGGGGGATCAAACCCCGAGGATGCTCATGATTGGATCACCAAGTGGGAGAGGATATTCTCGGTGATGCACTGCCCTCCGGGCGAACGAGTGACTTTGGCAGCCTTCTTGCTGGAAGGAGGAGCCTACCAGTGGTGGCATGGACTCGAAATGTCTGGGTGGTCTGTCCATACCACTACTTGGGAAGCTTTCCGTTCCCGATTTCTGGACCAGTACTACCCGCGATCGTTCCGCGCGGCACGGGAGGCTGAGTTCCTGCGACTGGAGCAGGGTGATATGTCCGTTGCGGACTACGAGCAAACTTTCGGGAAACTTTCCCGGTTCACTGCATCATTCGTGAGCACGGAGGAGGACAAATGCCAAAGGTTCGAGCTTGGACTCCAAGGGGAGATCCGGGCCAGTGTGACTGCTACTTCTCATGCTTCTCTGAGAGATATGGTCGACGCTGCGGTGCGTGTCGAGGCCAGTCTGGCGGCACACCAGACACGACAACCTTCAGGCGAGGGGCGACGTCAGGATCGCCCACATCGTGGGCCATCGGGCCATTAGAACAACAAGGGAGGGGGCTACAGGGGAGCACCCTCATCCTTCAAGGGTCGTGGCTGGTCAGGTCGACGCGGAGGCTCTCAGGGCAGAGGATCTGGATACAACTCTGGGCAACGCTCATCTTGGAGCGGTGCTTCTAGCGGGCATTCGGACAGGCCAAGGCCAGTAACTTGTTTTGCTTGCGGAGAGGAGGGCCACTATGCTAGTGATTGCCCGCAGTTGTCTAAGAACAACGACGCTAGGGGCTCTAGTGTGGTGCAGAGCACGGCTTCCCACACTAATGGAGGTCGCGGTCAGGGAGGTGACCGTGGTGCTAGGCGTGGCGCGCGCGGGCGCGGACGGAACGGAGGGCCGAGGGCCCAAGTGTTTGCAATGACGCAGCAGCAGGCGAGGACTGCCCCAGGCGTGGTCACAGGTACACTACATATCTTAAAACTTCTTGTACGTGTATTGATGGATGTGGGGGCTACACATTCTTTTATTTCGAAGAGTTGTGCTGGTATGCTTGATTGTGTGGTATCAGCTTTAGATTGTGAAATGGGTGTTGGCACCCCGATGGGCATCGTGTACCTTGTGAATCAGGTGATTCGGAGGTGCCCGGTAAGAATTGAGGATGTGGATTTACCAGCAGACTTAATTATTCTGGATATCGACGACTTCGATATAATCCTAGGGATGGATTGGCTGTCGGAGCATGGATCGCTCATCGACTGCTGTAGCAAGCAAGTGATTTTGCGGAGCCCGGGTTTGCCGGAGGTTATCTTTCAGGGGGGACGTGATGGTACGCCTCCTGAAGTGATTTCGTCACTTACTGCTACCAAACTTCTACGGAAGGGATGCCAGGGTTATCTGGCGCATGTTGTGTCGGAACAGGTTGATACTCAGGGTATCGACGTGATACCGGTGGTATGTGAGTTTCCGGATGTGTTCCCGGAAGACTTACCTGGATTGCCACCCTCACGGGAGATCGAGTTTACAATTGAACTACTCCCTGGTACCCGACCTATATCCCAGGCACCCTACCGGATGGCGCCGGCCGAGTTACGAGAACTTAAGACTCAATTGCAGGAGTTGGTGGATTTGGGATATGTCCGACCGAGTACTTCACCGTGGGGAGCGCCGGTGTTGTTCGTAAAGAAGAAGGAAGGAAGTCTCCGTTTGTGTATTGACTATCGACAACTCAACAAGGTGACACTGAGGAACCAGTATCCTCTACCCAAGATCGATGACCTTTTTGACCAGTTGCGGGGAGCTAAGTGCTTATCGAAAATTTATTTGCGGTCTGGGTATCACCAACTGAGGATTTCGGAGGAGGATATTCCGAAAACTGATTTTCGAACCCGTTATGGACACTACGAGTTCCTGGTTATGCCTTTTGGGTTGACGAATGCTCCAGCAGTATTCATGGATTTGATGAATCGGGTCTTCCGACCTTACCTGGATAAGTTTGTGATTGTGTTCATCGATGATATTTTGGTGTACTCGCGGAGTGCCCGTGCACATGGGGAACATCTACGGTTGGTCTTGGAGAGGCTGAGACAAGAACAATTGTACGCCAAGCTGAGCAAGTGTCAGTTTTGGCTGAGCAGTATTGGTTTTCTGGGACACGTGATATCGACGGATGGGATTTGCGTGGATCCCCAGAAAACAGAAGCGGTGACCAACTGGGCTAGACTGACAACAGTGATCGAGGTGCGGAGTTTCGTCGGATTAGCAGGTTACTACCAGAGATTCGTGGAAGGTTTCTCCAAAATTGCTGCACCATTGACTCGTTTGACTCGGAAGGGAGTGAAGTTTATTTGGGACGAGCAGTGCGATCGGAGTTTTCAAGAATTGAAAGATCGATTGACCACTGCACCTGTCCTTGCATTGCCGGATGACAGTGGAGAGTTTGTGGTCTTCAGTGATGCATTGCTACAAGGTCTGGGCTGCGTGTTGATGCAAACTGGTAAGGTTATCGCCTATGCATCCCGGCAGCTGAAGACCCACGAGTTGAACTACCCTACCCATGATTTGGAGTTGGCGGCGGTGGTTCATGCTCTGAAAATCTGGAGACATTATCTATTCGGCGCAACGTGTCGGATATACACCGACCACCAGAGTCTTAAATACTTATTCACTCAGAAGGAGCTTAACAAGAGACAACGGAGATGGTTGGAACTGCTGAAGGACTATGACTGTACGATCCAGTACCATCCGGGTAAGGCCAATGTCGTGGCAGATGCATTCAGCAGGAAGTCAGCGGGATCTATTGCACACCTGGGATGGTGTATCTTCCCTTACTGGTGGAACTCCGGAAGGCGGGAGTTATTTTGGGTACTGATGAGCATGGAGCTTTGTTGGCCAGCTTCCATGTACGACCAGTACTGATTGATCGGATCATCGAAGCACAACTTCAGGATCCGATACTCTGTATTTACAGAATCGAGGTCGATGCGGATGGGAGACAGGATTTTACCATCCGGGACGATGGAGCACTTGTGAAATTGGGCCGTTTGTGCGTACCTGCAGTGGCAGAGTTACGAGCCGAGATTCTTGAGGAGGCCCATAGTTCGGCCTATGCTATGCATCCGGGAGGTACAAAGATGTACCGTACCCTCCGGAACCATTATTGGTGGCCAGGAATGAAGAAGGATATTGCTGAGTTCGTGAGCAAATGCTTAACCTGTCAGCAGGTTAAGGCGGAACGGCAGAGACCTTATGGAGCTATACAGCCACTTCCGATTCCCGAGTGGAAGTGGGATCACATCACCATGGACTTCGTCTTTAAGTTACCGAGGACTCAGAGTGGAGTTGACGGAGTATGGGTAATTGTGGATCGGCTAACCAAGTCAGCCCATTTCCTGCCAGTTCAGGAGACCTATAAACCTAACCGACTGGCTCAGTTGTTTGTGAAGGAAATCATACGATTGCATGGTACGCCGGAATCGATCGTGTCCGATCGTGATCCGCGTTTCACTTCCAGGTTCTGGCGGAGTTTGCAAGCTACTCTGGGAACAACCCTACGTTTCAGTACTGCTTTCCATCCACAGACCGATGGACAGTCTGAAAGAACCATTCAGAGCCTGGAGGACATGATGAGGTCATGTGTACTACAATTTCAGGACTCTTGGGATACTCATTTGCCATTGATGGAATTCGCTTACAACAACAGCTATCAGGCAAGCATCGGGATGGCACCTTATGAGGCACTGTATGGTCGACAGTGCAGGACACCTATCTGCTGGACGGAGATAGGAGAGCGAGCGGCTGTAGGGCCGGAATTGATGGACTTAACCATGGAGACTGTTCGTGTTATCAAGGAGAGATTGAAGGCGGCACAGTATCTCCAGAAGAGTTATGCCGATCGACGGATTCGAGACTTGGAATTTGAGGTGGGAGATTTTGTCTTCCTGAAGTTATCTCCGTGGAAGGGGATTATCCGATTTGGTCGACGGGGGAAACTGAGTCCGCGTTTTATCGGACCTTATGAGATCGTGGAGAGAATTGGCAGAGTTGCTTACAGATTGGCACTACCTCCAGAACTATCTAGAGTTCACGATGTTTTCCACATATCGATGCTACGGAAGTACGTACGTGATGCTTCTCATGTACTTGGGGAACAACCTGTCGAACTACGGGAGGATTTGAGCTTTGATGAACAACCAGTACAGATCTTGGATCGGAAGGACAAGGTACTACGTCGGAAGACGATCCCTCTCGTGAAGATTCTCTGGAGAAACCAGAATGTGGAAGAAGCCACATGGGAGCCTAAGGCTCAGATGTGAGAACAATTTCCTCATTTGTTTCCTTGAAATTTCGGGACGAAATTTCTTAAGGGGGGATGGTTGTAACACCCCGGACATTCGAGGATTTTAATATTGTAATTTAATGTGTGAATTGACGCTTTTACCCTTGTGATTGGTATGGCCAAATTGTTGACTTTTTGATTGATGAATTGAGTGGACTCTAACCTATGACCGTGACATAGTTCGGGACGTCACGAGTTCATAGACAGGTGGCACGTCCATTTCGAACGATCAGGGAAAAATTTATGACTATCGGAAGTTCAGGGGCATTACCGTAAGTTGGACTTCACAGGCGAAAATGTTGACTTTTCGTTTGACAATTAATTTTCACGTGACTCAAGGACGAATAGGTAGGTCTCGACGTCCTGAGTCCGTAGACAGGCGGCACGCCGAAATCGGACTTCGTATGGCTAAGTTACGGATCTAGGAAGTGAGGGGTATTTTGGTAATTATTGAACCAGGGGCATTTTGGTCTTGTTTCCCTGGTTACTGTAGCAGACCGCGGGGGACATGGGCGGCACCACCATGTGCGGTGGTTCTATCGTGCAATTGGTTATGCTATCATGTGCTGGAATGTCTGGGCTGTCTTTTGCTTTTGAACGTGACTTGAGCCGTCCAGCCAGCACGATCAATTGATTAATTCAAGATCGAAGCTTTTCGGGGAACATTTTTCAGTGGACAATTGGACACCCACGAGCCTCTGGGACGGCTTGAAATTGTTTAAAACTAATTAGAACGTGCTTGAGCATCACTCTGATGCTGTTATAACTAAGAACGGGTGAGGAAAACCAGAGGAGCCATTTCTGGAAAAATTGGAGGGAAAATCAGTGTTTAATTGCTACGGTGTGTTGGACCAATCTAATCGCAGAGTAAGCTTTCTGGGATTATTTAGAACACAACCATATCAAAATCGAAGGCAATCAGCCACGGGTGAGCTGGGACGGTGACTGCCGTGTTCAGAATAATTTTAGAGGTTTGGACGACTACTTCCAGGTGAGTGTTGATTCAATTGAGTGTGTTTTCCAGTTCGATGTGATACTATGATGCTTCATGTAAGGTTAATTAGATTTCGGTTTAGAAACCAGTGAGTTGGGGTGATCAACCCGTTTGGATGATCACGGGTCGAAGGGCCATTTGAGGATTCGATTTGGCAAATTAATAACCCAGAACTTAAATTGGATGTTTAATTAACATGTTAGGATCAATTTGGATTGAAATCGAGTAGGAATTGATGGGTAATTAACCGGGTCAAGCCGCGGGTGGCAGGCCCGAATTACAGACAAACGGGTGAAGGTGCTGACACTGTAGCTACAGTGTCAGGCACGTGACTTTCACGCGCAGCCACTTTGGGCGGCGCGTGAGGGCGCGTTGGGGCTTATCTCCGATCACGATCAACATGACTTTTATTCCTCTCATCATTCTGAACATTTTTGGTGAATTAACCATGTTGATCTGAGATAGTTTTGATGGGTCAGTTTAGGGCTGGTTGACTCGGGAAACATATCGACGGTTTCCCCGAGCCGGTTTCTATTTCGGACTTTGTGGTTAAACGTTTTAGACTTGTTGTGACCTTTACATGTGATTTGGACTAACAGGAATTGTACGGTAATCCCGGTACAAGTTCGTACGCGCAGGTTCACCGCGGGATTGTACTGTGAGTGGGCCATTTTCTTAAACCCTTGCGTGCATAAATGTTTTCTGGTTTATTATACTTATTCACATGCTAAAAACAATAATGGTTTTGATGATATGGAAAATATGGTTATGGCACGTTTCACGGTATTTGGGCTTGAGACCCGTCTGATGAAACTTAATGATTGGTTCGGATTTTATCTATGTATATATATGCTTTGCATGTGGATATCAATAAAATGTATTTGGTACTGCACTATATAGATCCTTTCATATTATATTGTCTCCTCCGGATGAGGTACCCTGGAGAGGTCACGGACGTCTAGTACGTCCAGCGTCTATGACGCTAAGCATCGGGGATGCTGTACCCGAACGAGGTTCGGGAATTGAACTCGGAATTGAGACCCGAGTGGCACGCGTAGCCTTGTGATTGTGACCTTATTGGACGTCAGGGACGTCAGACATCAGGGATGTCGGGATTGGAGTGTATAGTACAGCGACTAAAATTATACTTATGGTTTTATTATATGCCTTATGGTTCATATTATATGATTGATGGTTTAAATACGGTTGCACGCATGTTTGGAAAACGGAGGGGTAAATTATATGTTTTACTTATCAAATGATTTTATAAACTTGAGTTTCGGTCCACTCACCCTTAATGTTTTGGTAACCCCTCCAGGTCGTGATACTGAGGTAGAGGAGGAACCTGAGGCTGAGGCATAGATCTACTTCTGCGTACCTGAATCCCTGTTGGGTGGTGTACCCGCGGGTTTATGTTAGAGTCGTGCTCGCAACTTGTAATTTTGGATTTCATCCCTTTTCTGACATTTGTTTAATTCGGATTTGATGTATAACTTTAATTTGGTTATTTATGCATTTGATGTTTTGAGGTTAAAATTGGTATGAATTATTGGGTGTCAGACGGGAGCAGGGCACGTCCCCTTGTGGTCCCTGTGGGATCGGGGCGGGTCCTGTCACCCCTGCCGCAATTGTCGCCCCAACAACAACAAGGTCAGAGCAGACCTACCAACGAGGGCCCTCGGTGGGAGGATTCCCTCACCACGGTGCGAGAGTGAATGCTGCCAGTTGTAGACTTCATGGCGGCGAGCGCCTCCAAGGAGCTGGTCAATTTGGGCGTATGTCCCGAGGGCTCGGTCTTCGTGCGGATGTCCATGTCCCTTGTGGCCGCCTCACACGTAAGTCAGTGTATCTTATACTTGTTGTTTTTGTTTTGCGTTGTTTTGTACTAACCATTTGTCTGTAGGTGCAGTCCCTCAGCCAGATGTTTGCTAGTTACTCCGAGGCTGTGATCTGGGCGGCAGCTGCAGATAAGGAGAAGAAGGAGCTGAAGGAGCAGTCTGCCAACGACGCTCGGCAATCGCTGGAAACCGAGAAACTGCTGAGGACGGAGGCCGACTCGACCCGCGAAGCCATGACCGAGCTGGAGTGAAAGCTTCATGTGCAAGAGCAAAGACTGATTCAACAAGAGGAATAGCTCGGCATGTACGCTCCTGACATTGAGGCCTGCCGATCGGTCGAGAAAGAGGCGGACTGACTCCCGGTCGAGCTGGAGCGTGTCAGTGAGGATATGGACCGCAAGGATCTGTAGTCTGAGCAATTAAAGTTGGAGGTAGAGCTCCAGGTAGCCGAAGTAGGCCAATCTCATGTGGAGCTGGTTAGGTAAAAGGCGGAGTGATGGCTTTCGCAGCAAGAGTGACATAGTTGCAGGTCCGAGTTGCCATCTGATCTCCTCGGACCTGCCCGATGCCCATTGGGGTTGGAAATTTCATGAGCAGTAGGTGGGTGGAGACGACTGCTCAGAGCTGGTTGATTAGACCGCGGGCCAGGATGACATTGTAGGCACTCGGGCAGTCTACCATGAGGAAGGGGGCCAGGACAGTGGCGTGCTTCGGGTATTCGCCGACTGTGAGGGGAAGGTTGACCGTGCCGACCGAGACAATGGAGTCCCCTGTGAAACTGAAATGAGGTGAAGGTGACTGGTCTAGCTCGGCTCCCTGCGCTGAAGCTGTTTGTAGGCCTCCATGAAAATGACATTCACCGAGCTGCAGTGTCAACCATGATCCGACCGTCATTGAAGTTGCTGATGATGGTACTGATGACGACCGACATTCACCCCGTGCTCTTCCTCCCCCGAGAAGGATATGGATTCCCAGCTGGTGCGTGCCACCTTCCAAGCTCACCCTTCTGCAACCTGGAAGACCTACTGGTTGTGCTTCATGTTGCGGAGGAAGTCCTTTTTGGCTCGGTTCGATGCCAGTGGTGAGGAGATGGAAATACCGCCAGTGATAGTGTTGATTTGGGGGTGTCGGGGTTGTTTTGCAGCATGCTGCAAGAACTGATTGATCTTGTCATCTCGGACCAGCGCCTCCACTAGATCCTTGAAAGCCACACATTGATCAATGTTGTGGTCGTTGTACTTGTGGTACTAGCAGTAGATGCGAGTGTTTTTCTCCAGTCGGCCCTTGCTGGTAGCCCAGGTCTGCTTGGGAATCATATCCTCCACGTTCATCAGTACATTCTCGTAGGAGGTGTTCAGAATCGTGTAGGTCTCATACTTGGACCGAGGAGGAGGGCGCTCGTTTCGGTGGTGGTCGGGCCTTTGCTCCTGTTGGCCCTGCCCCTGATGGTGACCCTGGTGGCCGTGGTTCTTCCCCTTTTTCCCCGGGCTGTAGGAAGGGTGTAGTCCTTTCTCTTCCCACTCGGGGAATTTTGGTGTTGGTTCTGGCTCGGAGAGGCTTGCTGAGAAGAAAACTGGTGGTTGAAGTGGCTCAGTCGGTATGTGTCGATCGAATTCCCAGTGTTGGGTCGGTAGGTGTTGCCCGATGTTGCACTGCCCTTGCTAGTCAGTAGCTCGGCCTTAGCGTGAATAGCTGCATGTTGCATCAACTCATTATAAGTAGACCAACCTTGGGTATGTGCGGCTTGCCTGAATTGGGATTCGCGTAGACCGCCCATGAATACGGTAAAGGCTGTCTTGTCGTTTGACTCGGTGCACTGGGAGTACTCCAGGTTGAAACAGGCAACGTACTAGCGCAGCGTCTCGGTCTCCCCTTGCTTTAGGAGGAAAAGGTCTTCGGCCAAAAATAGCCTGTCGATCTAAATCATGAACTGGTTCAGGAAGATCTTTGTGAGCTGGGCGAAGGAGTCTATGGAGCCGAGTTCCAGTCGGTAGAACCAGTTGATTGCGGCCTCTGTGAGGGTGGAATTGAAAACTAGGCAACGGGCCTCATCGGTCAAGCTCGAGAAGGCAACGGATGACTGGAAGTTGTTCAATTGGTTGATTGAATTTATCTGTCCCGTGTAGGGGGGATCTTGAGCGATTTGATCGTGTGACCGTGCAGGAAGAAAATGATCCAATCTATGAAGGGGCCGTGTTGGGTCCACCCCATGTGTGTTTCTAGGGGGCTCCATTCTCGACCTCGAGGCACCTTACCCTGTCAAGAAGTTGTTGGACGATTGGGTCGGCAATGGGTGCCTTGCTCTAGAAAGGGCAGTCGGTGACCTGCGGAGGTCTCGGTGCTTCTCGATGGGATGAATTCTCTTGGTTTCCCCTGGATCTGTTACTGCATGGGGACGATCGGATCATCGCACGCTGAGGATCTTATAGGAGGAGTCTGCTACTTTTATGACCAAGATGTGGGTGTTGTTCTTACCGAGAGAGTGTTGTTGTGGGCTGGTTTCAGGTTGTGTTCGATCGGTTTGTTTCGCCGTTTGCAGACCCTTTTCCCAGGGGAGCTCGAGCCGGATCGGAATGAGCTGCTTGTGCTCCAGTTGGAGGTGCAGCTCAGAGCTTCGCAAGCGTCGCGATAAATCCTGGTCCCCTGAGTGCCCTTCCCGGGTATGAACATGAGTTTTTGGACCTTTTTGGTCGATGCGGTCACAATGGTAGCTTTGTCCTTATCGGCTTCCCGGTGGACCCTTTCGGCGCTCGATGCAGTCGACCACTACCTGGTGAGCCCCGCGGATCTCGTCCTGGGCGCGACGGGCATTCATCTTGACATGTGCGGCCTATAGTTAGGCGACAATCTCGGTGTACTGTCCACTGAGCTCGGTGTAGCGCACCTCTGCCTAGGAGCCGTTGGCCCTGATCTCGGCCATGTCGTGTTGTAACTTTTCCAATGCCCGGAGCACCTCGAGGGAGGTGTCCATTGGCCCTTGGCTGGATGCGGGTGTAACTTCGCCATATACGTTGTTCTGCATGCTTGGAGGATGCGAGGGTAATGTTGTGCTTGGCTCGGTAGAGTGGAGGGCAAACTTAGTCAGTTTCCCACAAACGGCGCCAAACTGTTGATGCATGAAATGTGCCAACTTATGGAGCGAATGCTGCTCTGCCATGTGTCATGCATAAAGGAGACCTAAAACAGAGGGATTTTGTTGGTCGGTTAGAGTATAGGCAGCCGTGTGGTACCAGCCCAAAGGTACTTCGTCGCCCAAATCAGTAGTCGGTCTGAGTGGTAAGGAGTAGTAATAAGTGTATTGTAAAAGAAGTTAGCAATAGTAAATGCTTAGTTACCTGTATGTGACAAATGGACCCCTTTTGTATACGTGTGGTAAATATAATAATTACATTCTCCCGATGTGGGACAAATGTCAGCTGCTATGGGGCCGACACGTGGAGGTAGGGGATGTCCATGTGTCGGTGATGGCCAGACCCTACTAGGGTTTGCCTGTCTGAGTAGGCCTGGGCCCCTTGGGCTTGTGTTGGGCAGAGGTACTGGGCCCTCGGGTCAGTCTGGGCCTGACATATCGACCGATAGAGGTTGGTCCTCCCAAGTCAACCTGTGGCTGATGTATTTGGTAGCAGATTAGGCCTCCTGGTCAGTATGGGCCCCTTGGTCAGTCTGGGCCGATATGGTGTGAACAAGTACTATTCATGATTTACGAGACAATTGGTTAATTTTTCTTTTAGTGGGCCCAGATATTTATTTGCAAGACCGGTGGATGAGTGACACTTGACACTCATCCATTGATCATTCCATCACATACATGCAAACACTCTCTGTTCCCATTTTTATACATCTGAAACCCAAAACCATTCCCCTCTCCACTTCATTTCGGTGAGGGATCATAGAAAGACTGAGAGTGAGGCTGAGGGAGAGATAGAGGGGCTGAGATGATGGTGGTGGACGGCGAATGCCTGGGGATCGAAAAAGAAGAGGAAGGACGGCTTGGGCAGCTCAGGCAGGAAGCTTGAAGTTGGCCGTGCAGGTTCATGATCGAACATGTAATTTCTAGTCGTTGTAAGTCGATTTTGATGTCACAGATCCCTTCTTAGGATCAGGACGAGTCTGTTGGTCGAAGAACGAAGCTTGAAGATGATGACGTTAATAGAGTGACGTCATCATCTTTCAGATTGTCAGGCCACGTGGCCAATCAAGGGTTGCCATTGGCATTTATCAGAGTCCAGTCAGCCCTAACTCGTTAAACCATGTGGACCAATCAGGCAGTGCCACATGGCAGAATATCAGAGGTGTCAGAGGGCACATGGCTGACATGTGGACCACTCAGGTGCTGACACGTGGCACTGTCAGACCTGATAGGTGTTAGACCTGTCAAGATGACATCAGCATTGACCGTTGACCGATAATGTCAGCGTTGACTTTTGCTGACGTCAGCGTTGACTTTGACCAATGTTGACCACGGATTTGACTTGCACGTGAGGGCATGTGGACACATATTTCGAGGTGAGACGGGTCTTATTTTAATGGTTTTGACGATCCAGATCCAATGGTGATGGTTTCGAGTCAATTAAAGATCGTTTGAGAAAATTGAGGTTTTTAGCCTACGGATGCGTGTCCAGGATACGTTGACTTTTTTGGAAGTTTTGAGGGTTCTTGCTTAGGACTTATCTAGGTTGGTAATAACCTTCAAGTATGTTTTGGATAGGTCCAGATGACAGGACCCGTCCCCGAGGGACATAGATAACCGTGCCTGGTCCTGCTCCCGTCTGACAAGTCAACTGAGGTTCCGAAATTACCCCCAAGACTTGCCAAACAAGGGATAACTGCATCTGTGCCCACTCATACCTCCACCTCTCGAATAGCCTTGATCATCGCGCCACGACCCGGAGGGTCAATAAAACAGAAAAGGTGTGAGTGGACAAAACAAACTTTTATAAATACATTTACCAAAATACATTCTTACCCTCCAGTTTTCACAAACATGCATGCATCAGTATCAAAAAACCATAATATCATATCATATAAACATAAGCAGAATAATATAAACATAATCATAACATCAGTCACTGAACTATACATCCCAACCCTGACATCCCAGATGTCTGATGTCCCAGATGTCCAATAAGGTAACAGTCCCAAGGCTACGTGTGCCACTCGAGGTCTCAATCCCAAGTCCAAATCCCGAACCCAGTCCGGGTATGGCATCCCAGATGCCTGATGTCCCAAACGTCCAATCATAGCAATCCTGCTCCTGAGCCACTCTACGGTCCGGTCACTTCGTAGAATGACCCCTCGCAAGCAATGTGCCGTGACCACTCCGGGGTACCCACATCCGGAGGAGACAGTATCACTAGGGTAAATCTATACAGTGCAGTACTAAAGATAATCATCGAAATCCATATACATATATATGACTCAAAATAGTGCATAAACTAACCAGACGGGTCTCAACCCCAAAATATAGTTTCCTCAAATTCGTAAAACCAATGTCCTGATTTATTCCATAAATCCGAAAACCATCAATACCATCATGTAATCACATGGAAATACAAATCCAATCAAAATCACAATTCCATTGGGTCTCAAGCCCAAAATCTCGATTTCACGTAAATCCGTGCAACCGTAACCCGAGTTACCATTTTCACGTAAATCCATGAAATATATCCGGGAAACATTATGTAAATCCATCAAATCAATCCCTGACTCATAATCCGAGTCAAAACATCATTTTCAATCCCGGGCCTATGCTCAAAACATCAATTTCATAATTTCTCAAAAATCATGCCAAAAATAATATAATAATCCAGAAAATTGATAAATCACCGTATCGAAACATCAGTCATGTCAAATCATATCAAATCATATAATAAAGCATTTAAAACATATATGCATGCATCTAAACGGCTCGCTTCCGAGCTGCACATTTTTCCGTAAATTCTGGAAATCACAATTCCTGTCTAAAATCATTATCAAGGGTCACTAACACTTCAATATATCTCATATAATTTTCCCCAATGTTTCTAGGATTTAAAAAATGTATTTAACACGTAAATCAAAACTTCGGATACACAGAACTCTATCGAAACGATATCTGATTTCCTCGAAACCAGTGCCAAAATGTTCGTTACACTGAGAGGATTCAAAGTCATGTTGACCTCACCTCGAAACAAGGCTCCACGCACCGCCGTGAGTGGCTGCACTTTACCATCACGTACTTGCTACAGTGTCGTCGTCCCAACCCGATTTCGTCCAATTCGGGTTCTGCAACCCGCGAGATGACCCAACTCAATCCTCACCCTGTTGGCCACTCTCAATAGGCCCAATAATCACAAATTTCCAACAGAACCACAAATCATTAGCTCGTGATAAGGGGTACTTATCCCATACTGTTACCTTATTAAGTTTTCCAACAATCGACATGTAAGCTCGGACCATCATCCCTTTTTCCTCTTTAACAACACTGGGTTCCCCATGGTGACACTCTTCCGAACGAACCAGTATCTATCAAGTCATGTACTTGCACCTTCAGTCCTTATGACTCCGTAGGTGTCACATACCAAAGTGTTCGAGAAACAACTCGTATACTCGACATGATCTCCAATAAAATCAACCTCTCATCCTAGCAAAAACCTCAGGAAGTCTATTGAACAATCCATATATCCTCAACCCTCACTGGGCATCTCATAAACTAATCACATGTGTTACATATGTGCTCAGTAAAATTTGATTACCTCTTACCAACAATCCCTCGATTCTGAGGGTCAATATCATTCTAGAGAGTAACACCCTTGAGTCTCCCTGAAACATACCCTCTGATAATCCTAGACTCCACATATCGCTGTCTAATCGACATACTCGATAGAGGTATCATGAGTCATTAACCAATCCATCCCAAGGATTACGTCCAAATCAATCCAAGTCTAGGAATACCCAATTCAGCCACTAGGCTAGTATCGTCAGTCATCCTGGGTTTCGATTCTGGGTTTCAATTTCCCTCTCTGTCCCTAGTGTTTTCCTTTCTATCTCAGTCTCCTAATTCTCTCACATTTCCTCTCAAGGTTAGCTGTGGAAAGAAGTTAGCTATGGAAGGAAGCTCACACAATCGTACTCTGTTTTTCACAGTTCAAAGAATAAACAGAGAAGATGATCGATAATGAAGAAGAAAATGATAATTGAGGATGATGATAGACAATTAATAATGGATTAACGGGAAACATGATCCACAATTTAGGGGTCTCAAAACATGGGATGAATGACACTTGTCACTCATCGAAGGTTCCATAATCATTAATCACTTTTCAATAATTTATTATTATTTCAACCGAATTCCCGGGACGTAAGTTTAACCGATTTCAATCCCGTGACCATAACTTTCAAGTTCGATATCCAATTTCAACGTGCCGCCTGTCTACGAACTCATAACGTCCTGAAATACTTCGTAGTCATTGGCCAAACTCTGTTTGACCGTCTGAGTCAAAAGTCAACATTTTGCCCACCTCTAAGGCCAAAACGGTCATTTCGCACCTTCCATCCGAAATCGCTCAACTAATCACCGATTAGTCTCCCTAATCCTTCATTAGTTAGTAATATAATCCCAAAATTCGGGACGGGTCATTACACCAGATGACCCGAAGAGTTCAGTATAACCGGAATGTCTTACGACGCAGCTTGCAAGCGCGCAATAAGGACGGTCTCTGAGTGGACATTTGCTTTCTAAATACGATGCATGCATAACTGTTTTATATGTTTTATATATGAGATTTGAGATTTCGTGAGTGCATATGATTGTGGTGTTTTGGTATTTTCGTATAAATGTAGTATTGCACGTATTTCGAGAATTTATACTTTATGTTGTACTTTGGGCTTATGCCGAATTTGATACGTGCTTTGATTTTCAAATGATTTGAAATATGACACGATTTTAGATTTGGAAATATTATCCCGGGCTTGAGGCCTAGTTGATTTACGAGTTATCGAGCTTGAGACCCAATTGGTTTATGGTACCGGGTTTGAGTCCCAGTTGTGGTTTAAATGAGATTCCGGGCTTGAGACCCTATTGCTAATTGGATTTGAATTTGAATCGGATTCAGTGAATCCTGATTTTGGTAGAATGGTTTATGTAAACTATACCTCGGACTGAGACCCTATTAAAATGTTTATAAATTTGAACTTTGGTATAAATGGTTTTACGATGGTTTTCCACTGGTTGGATTTCAGTTTTTAAATATACCATCCTTATGAGTGGATTGTCTCCTCTAGGCATCAGGGACCCTGGAGTAGTCACGGCGCATTTCTTGAGAGGGGCCGCCCTGCAGAGAGACCATATAGAGGCTCACGTAGAGAGACTCATGATCAGAATTGCTATTGATTAGACATCTTGGATGTCATATCCCGGGCAATGATCCAAGGAAGGCATACCATTATGGTACCGCCCGAACACTAGTGGACCCAGGGGATTATTCGGACTTGAGTTGTGTGTCGGACGTGTACTGTCACATGGGTATTCTCGTGTGTATGTGGTGACCCGAGCAGTATGAATAAGGTTGGATTCCACAATTTGGTTGTGGAATCGGGTCAGTTTTAATTTCGAGGACAAAATTCTTTAAGGGAGGAAGATTGTGACGACCCGTCCCGAATTAGCAAGATTAATTAAGGATTAATGACAGATTAGTGAGACTAATCATGGATTAGACGAGGATAAGCGGACGAGATGGGTGAAATGACGATTTTGCCCTTGGAATGCGAATCGTTGACTTTTCATTCGGATGGTCAAATGGACTTTGGTCGATGACTATGACGTGGATCGGGACGTCACGAGTTCATAGACATGTGGCACGCTTGATTCCAACGTTCGAGGAAGAAGTTATGATTTTCGGAAGTTCGGGGGCAATTTGGAAATTTGGTTGAATAAGAGTAAATAGTTGACTTTTGACCCGTGAGGTCCGATAGTTGAAGCCGAGGACCGTTACGTAGATCAAGAAGATACGAATCCGTAGACAGGCGGCACGTCAAATTCGGACGTTCGACGAAAAAGTTACGATTCACGGAAGTACGAACGCACTATTGCACGAATTATGAGACAGATTTCTTTTGGACTTAAGTGGGCCCAGATATTTTGGGGCAGGCTCAATGGATGAATGACACTTGTCATCCATCCATTGCCCACTTAAATTGATACATGCATATTTCCATTTCCTCAATTCTCACATTTTCCCCGATCTCACCCAAATAACCATCCCAAACCCTTAAACCCATTTGCTCCTGAACTGAGGGGGGGAGAGACAGAGTGAGGATGAGCCTGTGGAAGGTGGCAGGGTGCAACCTGAGCCGCCGTAGACGGCGGAGGATCCACGGCCAGGTAAAACCCGACAGCCCTGTTATTCTTCTTAAAATTGAAACTTTGGTTTTACTTGTTATGGACGGTTTTTGTTGATTGGAAAGGATTTAAGGGGTTATTAGGAGTGCCTAGGGACTATTTTTAAGGGCTGAGAGGGTCGGTGCAGCCCTAGGGATAATCGAAAAAAAATGGACCGTGAGGGAATAATCGAACGGGTTGATTTAGTATAGTTTTTCTTAGTTTCTTCACACCAAAAGACTCCCAAGGATTAGATAAGAATAATGGAATCAAAATGGGATGGAAAGGACTGAAAAATGGGAGGAAAAATGGCTGGACCGGTCACGCCGATCCAAGTTGTAGAAGAACCGAACCAGTCGGTTCGGACCGGCCGTCGAGAGGTTGAAGATGCACTGCGCATGGGCGCGTGAGGCCCACGCGCATGCAATCTTTGGGGCGCGTACAAGCGCGTGGTGAGGATTTTTAGGATGCCTTCAACATGTGAAATCATCTATTCGATGTAACGAATATTTTGGGACTGGTTACGTGTCAATAGGACGTCGTTTCGATATAGTTCGGGACGTCCGAAGGTTTAGTATCGGCTTTAAAAATAGTTAGAAAATCGGGAAAAATATGGGACTTCATTGAGAGGTTAATGAGGCTATTAGTAACCTTCTATTAGGATTTGGACAGCTTCGGGAATCCCGCAGGCGAAGATTGGCCCGAGAGAGGCTTATGGCACGCGTATCGAGGCGCGGCTTCTGACGGTCTTTGAGTGGACCTTTCTTTCGAATTTGATGCATGCATAAATGTTTTATAAGTGTTTTAATACATGTTTTGTAGTAGCCTAGGATTTACTTATTTGCACATATTTCGAGATTTACGACTTTATACGATGCTTATACATGTTAGGTTTTCAATGACGGTTTCATGAATTGGTTTTGGATTTAGAAATATGAAATCAGGCATGAGACCCATTTGATTTACGAACTCTCGGACTTGGAGTCCATTTGATTTGACGAGAAATCGGACCGAAGGTCCATTTGAGATATACGGTCGGACCGAGGGTCCCGTTGATTTATGATCCGGGCTTGAGGCCCATTTGGTTGTAATATCGGGCTTGAGGCCCATTTGACTGTAGTATCGGCCTTGAAGCCCTATTGGTTATGAAATCGGGCTTGAGGCCCAGTTAGCTGTGGTATCGAGCTTGAGGCCTGTTGATTGTAACATTGGGCTTGAGTCCCAGTTCGGTTTACGAAATGAGAATTCGGGCATGAGACCCTATTGAACTAAGGATTTAGGCCGAGGCCTGTAAAATGGTTTTGAATCGGATTCGAGGAATCCTGTTGAGATGAATCGGGTATGAGACCCAGTTGAGAAATGTTTTGAGAAAGAAAGAAAGAGTTTTGAAATGTATATGAACCCTCCACATGATTTATATGGTCTCCTCCAGACGTCGACCTGGAGAGTCATGACCCACATACCAGAATGGGTATCCCCATAGGGATCCCGTTCCAAGAGTGGGGGTTACTATTTATGATGTGGTCCCGGACCAGATTCTGGAGAGATGATCAGACTAGGTCCGAAGATAGAGCCTCCCAGATGGAGAATTCCTGGGAGAAGACTCGGAGTGAGACCCCGAGTAGTGTGCACACTAGTATAGAGATGATATCGTGACATATATCGGGGATATGTTCCCTAGGGGCTGTGTGCCCCGAGTTGGCATCTTCTCGGAAGTTCCGCGGATGGGTTATACGTATATTGATAAGTATGTGGTTTACAGAAAGAGATTTGGGGCGAGACCCCGTATTCGATATTTTAGAAAGTGATTTGGGGCAGAGACCCCGTATTGTATGTTTTAGTATTTCACGGAGAATGGTTTTGGGCTGAGTTCCCACATGTATTGTTTTATGGTTTTAAGGTTGTGATTTCGGGTCGGGGACCCAAGTGGATTTATGGTTCATGACGGTTTATAGGAACCAGCATGAACCCCTGAAAGGTTTTTATGGGTCATGACGGTTTATGGGAATCGGGCAGGAACCCTTGAATGATTTTGAGAATTTGTTTGATAAATGAAATGGTTTTATGAACGTTTTGATAAACGGTTTTTGAATGCATGCATATGCTTTTAGTGAAGGGCATAAAAGTATTTATATGAAAAGGTTTTATTAAAATATTATTTTTGTCCACTCACAACTTTTGATGTTTTAATACCCTTAAGGTTGATCGCGGATGCAGGCTGTAGCAGAGACGAGACGTCACCCTCCTCTTCCTACGATCCTGGCGTGCTCTGGAAGCCCCGGTGAGGGCTAGAGTTGGAATTTTCCCTAGTCTGACCCTTCGTGTCAGACGGGATCAGGCGCGTCCCACGTTAATTCCGGGGGATTTGGGACGGTTCCTGACAAAGTATCTAAAGCTACGCGTGTGCCACCCGGGGTCTCAAAGCCCAAGTCTCCCCAGGGTCCACTAAGGTCAATGTTCGTAGATCAATAAATCTCCCTGGGGTTATAATCCAAAAGCCTTCCTGAGAGTAAGGTACCTAACGGGGGCGACTCCACTCAGTTAGTGCTCCGTGACTACTCTGGGGTACATCCAGGCCAACGACCCTCCCTGGAGGAGACAATTCAAATAAAGGTAGGTATATGAATATACATATAAATATATATATATATATATATCGAAAACATTCTTAAAACCTTTCAAGGGATTCATGCCCGGTCCCCATAAACCGCCATGAATTTGGAAATCCCTTTAGGGTCCCCGACCCGAAATCATAAACGTAAAGTAACTGGGCCTCGTGCCCGAACTCATAACTCAACTAGGCATCGTTCCCGATATCTCAGGATCAGTCACGATTACGATCATAGTGATGTGTGCAACCATCCGTCCAGGACCACCCCCAATCCTGGTATGTCGCCGTGAACGAATCAACCGACGCGACCACCACTAGATCATGGTGCACTCATCACCGATCGATATCCTGAACCGTCAACACTCCGAAGTTGAGCCTCTATCGGCAGCCCAACAACGGATCATGCAACGTGACCTCTCCGAAAGAACACATTCTAGTTCGGAGGCGAGCATCGTATCGTCCGTCGCCGTGTGACAGGACCCATCCCAATCCCCCCGGGATTAGTGCGGGATGACCCTGCTCCCGTTTGACACGGAGTGTCAGACAAGGGATATTTCCGACCTTTGCCCTCCCGGGCTATCAGAGTACGCCAGGATCCGGAGGAGGTATGTGATATCTCGGTCTCTGCTACAGTCCACATCCGATGTCAACCTGAAGAGCAGTCAAAACATTAAAAACTGTGAGTGGACAAAACAAGAGTTTATAAAAACATTTCATAAGAGAAGACATTTGTACCCTTTACTAAAAGCATGCATGCATTCGAAAACCATTTATCAAACCGTTCATTAGGGCCTTAGCCCAAAATCATAAGAAACCAAATACACGGGCCACTGCCCAAATCCATGAAGATACCAAACACACGGGCCACTGCCCAAAACCTATGCACATCACATATCACATATTTATACCACATATACATATAATTCACACAACCAATCCTGTCACGGTTTCCAAAGCTACGCGCGTGCTACCCAAGTCTCAATCCGAGTCTTCTCAAAGTTAAGATAAATGTCCGCAGACCACTGACCCTACCCGAGGTAATGGTAATCATAGCCATCCTGAGATTAAGGAACCCAACTGGGGGGTGACTCTACTCAGTCTGTGCTCCGTGACTACTCCGGGGTCCACCCAGGCCAACGACCCTCCCCGAAAGAGATAATAGAAGTAAAGGAAGGTATATGAATACATATATATACATAACATAAACACTCATGCTCGGTTCCCCTGAACCGTCATGATCCATAACATCCATTAACCAGGGTTCATGCCGGTTCCCATAAACCGTCATGAACCAGAATGACCTGACAAAGGTTCATGTCGGTTCCCATAAACCGCCATGAACCCGGAAATCCATGTAGGGTCCCTGACCCGAAATCATCAGTGTAAAACAACTGGGTCTCGTGCCCGAACATATGACTCAACTGGGCACCGTTCCCGATATCTAAGGGTCAGTCACGACTCCGATCATAGTGATGCGTGCAACCATCCATCCAGGACCGCTCTCAATCCTAGTATGTCGCCGTGAACGAATCAACCGACGCGACCACCACAAGATCATGGTGCACTCATCACCGATCGCTATCCTGAACCGTCAGCACTTCGAAGTCGCGCCTCCCCAGGCTGCCTGACCACGAATCGTGCATCGTGACCTCTCCGAAAGGAACACATCCCAAACTGGAGGCGAGCGTTGTATCGTCAATCGCCGTGCATAAAGCACCCGTCGTGACCACGATTTAGACCCGAAGGTCGTAGATAGCGTCATATGCCCGAGACAAAACCAAATGGGCCTCATACCCGAGTTTATCCATTTGAAATCCAAAACCATTTCATTTAGACCAATAAAGACATACAAACCCGTATAGGCACCGTATAGGCTGAAACCTCGAAATACGTGCTTATACGGAACCACATACAAATGCACCCATGGCATCATCAAACATGTAATAAAACTTATAATAAACATTTATACATGCACCAATTTAGAAAACAAGGTCCACTCACAGACTGTCCGCGCTGCCGCCTCGATTTGTGTGCCATACGGATCCCCGAGCCTATCACCATCACCGGGACTCCCAAACCTGTCCAAATTTTAATATAAAGTTACTAACTACTTCATTAACCTCCTACCAAAGCTCCGTAATTTTCCCAAACTTTTAACTATTTTTAAACCGACCCTAAACCTTCCGACAGCCCGAAACCTATCGAAACGATGTCCGATTGACACGAGACTAGTCCCAAAATTTTCGTTACATCGAATAGAAGATTTCACATGTTGAACACTTTCCCAAATTATGGTCCACACGCCCGCACGCGATCCTAGAAGGGATAGATTACTGTTCATCGTCACTAACCTCCAGCAGACCGGTTTTACTGTTCGGGACCGGTTCACCTGGTTTGGCGGTCCAACTGGACCGGCGTGATGGGTTCACGGCCCTAGACACCCCATTTTTCATCCTAGTTCTTCCTTTTTGGTTCCTTTCTTCCTATTTTGATGTTTTCTAGTCATTAGAATCCTTAAAACAACCTAAAAACACCTAAATCCTATGGTTCAATTTTGAACCAAACGGTTCAAAGTTCCCAAAAGTCTCCCATGGCTGCGCAGCCATCCCAAGCTTCCTAAAACCTTCCTAACATGTCCCTAGCAACCTAATGGACTCATTAAAACCATTAAAAACCAACCATAACAACAAAAATGGAAAAATGGATCAAAATGGGCTAACCGGGTACCCGCACAGGTGCTTGCCTCCACGCCGCCGTCCACGGCGGTTCTGGCCATCCAGGCCGGCCACCTCAGCTCCCTCAGTCCCCCTGGTCCTCTGCCTGGTCATGGGTGAAGATTGGATGGGTTTTGGTTTGCACAGATGGGAGGAAAAGGGTGAGATCGGGTGGGTGTTTTGTGTGTTTGAAATGGAGAAAGAAATGCACAGTGCATGAATCAATATAGGTGGCATGTGGATGGGTGACACTTGTCACTCATGAATTGGGCCTCCATTAAATATCTGGGCCCCACTAAAGTCCAAAAGTGAACTCGTCTCGTAATTCGTGCAATAGTGCACTCGAACTTCCGTGAACCGTAACTTCGTCGTCGAACGTCCGAATTTGATGTGCCGCCTGTCTATGGATTCATATCGTCTTTATCTACGTAATGGTCTTCGGCCCTCGGCCATCGGACCTCCCGGTCAAAAAGTCAGCATTTGACCCCTCTTAACCAAAATTACCAAAATGCCCCTAAACTTCCGAACGTCATAACTTCCTCCTCGAACGTCGGAATTGAACGTGCTACCTGTCTATGAACTCGTGATGTCCTAAACTACGTCACGGTCCTCGGTCAAATTTCATTTGACCACCCGATTGAAAAGTTAACGTTTTGCCACGCCCAAGCGAAAAATGGTCATTTCGCATCGTTCGTCCGATTTCGCCCAACTAATCACGGATTAGCCTCACTAATCGTGATTAGTCACTAATCTAATCCTGGAATTAGGGACGGGTCGTTACAACCTTCCCTCCTTAATTAATTTCGTCCTCGAAATTCCAACAGACCTAATTCTAACCGTTCTTCCCTCCTTAATTAGTTCCGTTCTTGAAACTCCAACTATCCTGATTCCACATCCACCTCGTGGAAAGTAGAATCAACCTCAAAACACGTGTACGCTCGTACACCAACTAACCAGAACAATCCTTACTCGTCTGCAACTAGACGTACCACTAACGCTCACCTCGCATCGTCTACATTCGACCACGTCGAATAGCAGAAGTCGTACACTCCGAACTGACACCACCTGTCAGTATCAGAGTAGCCCAAGTATCCTATGATCGACCCACTTGTCAAATCTACCCTTTCGCTGACATAAACAACTCTACGGTTCCTTCCTCAATCTCCAACCTATCCTGACATCTGCTCCCACTGGGAGTCACCAAACCGCACTCAACGATCTACGCTGACACCTCCGACAAACTGTCACCACTTGACAGCCGTCAGTCGAAAACTGACACTATACCCACTTGTGGATATACTAACCACCAACTTACTCAACCTGAGTAACGCTTACCAACCTCTCACTCGACCTGTGTGTAACTATACCCATCAGATATACCATGACCCAACGTACAGTATCCAATGTCCAGTTCACGACCTCAACTAATCCGATGGTATCGGAACCAACCCGACTACCAGCACGTTCACCAACGTACCACTGGTATAACCTATATACCGTCACCAGGCATAACAAGTCTGCCCGGTATCGTACCTCGAACAATGTACAAGATACGTACATCTACCCACCAACCAGTCTACAACCACCTAGGTTGTATCCAAAGCATGTTTCAATTATGGAGTCCATCTGTCCGATCTAGACAAATTGAAACTCCAACCCATTATCTATTTCCAAATCCGAATCTGAATCCGCAATTTCGTAAGAAATTCCGAATCCAAACCCAGAAATCATATCCATAATCATGTCCAAATTCGAATCCGAAATCATCATTCCGTAAACCGGCATTAGGAATGACCATTCCGAACCCAAATCCATAAAAAGAAAATCCACGGTCAAGCTCTAGAATCAAATCCTGAATCGTCACCCAGAATCCGATTCCAAAACCCAAATCCAGAAATCCACTTTCAAGTTCCAAAATCAAATCCTGAATCGTCATCCAGAAATCTGATTCCAAAACCTGAAATATCGTTCACGTCTACCCAGACGCACCAAAACCAAACCTATCGGTTACCTGCTCAACCGATTACCACATTACAATCGATTGACTTCATAGGGAAGCCAATCCCAATATCAACACATCTCTAAGGCTGACCATATCCGAACTCATCGAAAAACTACTCAACGGAGTAATATACCATACGGGATTTACCTCGAAAAGAAGTTCAGTCCCAACATCCTCAACTCAAACATCCAAGTAAGAGTGATAAACTCTCCACCTATCTGGATCATCAAAATCACGATCCAGATCCATCACTACGTCAACCGACCATAGACGTCACGATCCCCGATCGTCACGACGTCCAAAGTCCTCAACCAAATCCCATATCTAAGCAGATCAGTCAACGACGAGACACGTCGAGACTGTGGGTTCTCCCCAATCACTTCGTATCGATCCTTGTCATTCCACCGAGGAAAAATCAAGGATGATCGAATACAATGACATCAAAATCCATCTTACGTGAATGCAAACAACACTCGCTGCACTCACCACGTCATGTAACCTGACATCGCCTGCCACCAAGTAGAGAATGAAAAATCTCAGTCACCTAACTTCGATATACTCACTCCACCTAATGACCCAAGATAAATCTCGGGTCCACCAACCAATACACGATCGGTGTACTAGTGACAACAACCATCACCTACACCATATACCATGGTAGAACCTGAGAAGTCACCCAAAATGACTTCGAAATACCCGATACCAATGCGGAAAACCCGCATTCCACTTGTCACCTCGATCGCAACCTTTCGCGATTCCGAAGTTCCAACCAGATTGGAAACAACATACCTGAACATCAACCACGTGTCCCCTAACCAATTTAACTCTATCTGAGATCCATTCTGGGACCACAGATACCGAACATATACTTAACTTGATGCAATCACATCCCGATTGCATCCTATTAACTATCGTATTGGCATCCCAACAATCAGGTTGACCACGAACTGCAGCCCATTGAGATATCACATACTCGACCTGCGTACATTCCAAGAGCTCTGCAGTTGCTCGAATAGAAACAACCCCGCTCTGATACCACGTTGACAGGACCCATCCCAATCCCCCAGGGATTAGTGCGGGATGACCCTGCTCCCGTCTGACACGAAGTGTCAGACAAGGGATATTTCTGACCTTTGCCCTCCCGGGCTATCAGAGTACGCCAGGATCCGGACGAGGTATGTGATATCTCGGTCTCTGCTACAGTCCACATCCGATGTCAACTTGAAGGGCAGTCAAAACATTAAAAACTGTGAGTGGACAAGACAAGAGTTTATAAAAACATTTCATAAGAGAAGACATTTGTACCCTTCACTAAAAAGCATGCATGCATTCGAAAACCATTTATCAAACCGTTCATTAGGGCCTTAGCCCAAAATCATAAGAAACCAAATACACGGGCCACTGCCCAAATCCATGAAGATACCAAACACACGAGACACTGCCCAAAACCTGTGCACATCACATAACAGATATTTCTACCACATACACATATAATTCACACAACCAATCCTATCACGGTTTCCAAAGCTACGCGCGTGCTACCCAGGTCTCAATCCGAGTCTTCTCAAAGTCAAGATCAATGTCCACAGACCACTGACCCTACCCGAGGTAATGGTAATCATAGCCTTCCTGAGAGTAAGGAACCCAACTGGGGGGTGACTCCACTCAGTCGGTGCTCCGTGACTACTCCGGAGTCCACCCAGGCCAACGACCCTCCCCGGAGGAGATAATAAAAGTAAAGGAAGGTATATGAATACATATATATACATAACATAAACACTCATGCTCGGTTCCCCTGAACCGTCATGATCCATAACATCCATTAACCAGGGTTCATGCCGGTTCCCATAAACCGTCGTGAACCAGAATGACCTGACAAAGGTTCATGCAGGTTCCCATAAACCGCCATGAACCCGGAAATCCATGTAGGGTCCCTGACCCGAAATCATCAGTGTAAAACAACTGGGTCTCGTGCTCGAACATATGACTCAACTGGGCACCGTGCCCGATATCTAAGGGTCAGTCACGACTCCGATCATAGTGATGCGTGCAACCATCCATCCAGGACCGCTCTCAATCCTGGTATGTCGTCGTGAACGAATCAACCGACGCGACCACCACAAGATCATGGTGCACTCATCACCGATCGCTATCCTGAACCGTCAGCACTCCGAAGTAGAGCCTCCCCAGGCTGCCCGACCACGAATCGTGCATCGTGACCTCTCCGAAAGGAACACATCCCAAATTGGAGGCGAGCGTTGTATCGTCGATCGACATGCATAAAGCACCCGTCGCGACCACGATTTAGACCCGAAGGTCGTCAATAGCGTCATATGCCCGAGACAAAACCAAATGGGTATCATACCCGAGTTTATCCATTTGAAATCCAAAACCATTTCATTTAGACCAATAAAGACATACAAACCCGTATAGGCACCGTATAGGCCGAAACCTCGAAATACGTGCTTATACGTAACCACATACAAATTCACCCATGGCATCATCAAACATGTAATAAAACTTATAATAAACATTTATGCATGCACCAATTTAGAAAACAAGGTCCACTCACAGGCCGTCGGAGCTGCCGCCTCGATTTGCGTGCCATACGGATCCCCGAGCCGATCACCATCACCGGGACTCCCAAACCTGTCCAAATTTTAATAGAAGGTTACTAACTACTTAATTAACCTCCTACCAAAGCCCCGTAATTTTCCCAAACTTTTAACTATTTTTAAACCGACTCTAAACCTTCCGACAGCCCGAAACCTATCGAAACGATGTCCGATTGACACGACACCAGTCCCAAAATCTTTGTTACATCGAATAGAAGATTTCACATGTTGAACACTTCCCCAAATTATGGCCCACGCACCCGTACGCGCTCTTAGAAGGGATAGATTACTGTTCATCGTCACTAACCTCCAGCAGACCGGTTTTACTGTTCCGGACCGGTTCACCTAGTTTGGCCGGTCCAACTGGACTGGCGTGACCGGTTCACAGCCCTAGACACCACATTTTTCAGCCTAGTTCTTCCTTTTTGGTTCCTTTCTTCCTATTTTGATGTTTTCTAGCCATTACAATCCTTAAAACAACCTAAAAACACCTAAATCCTATGGTTCGATTTTGAACCAAACGGTTCAAAGTTCCCAAAACTCTCCCATGGCTGCCCAGCCATCCAAAGCTTCCTAAAACCTTCCTAACATGTCCCTAGCAACCTAATGGACTCATTAAAACCATTAAAAACCAACCATAACAACAAAAATGGAAAATGGATCAAAATGGGCTAACCGGGTACCCGCACGGGTTCTTGCCTCCACGCCGCCGTCCACGGCGGTTCTGGCCATCCAGGCCGGCCACCTCAGCTCCCTTAGTCCCCCTGGTCCTCTGCCTGGTCATGGGTGAAGATTGGATGGGTTTTGGTTTGCACGGATGGGAGGAAAAGGGTGAGATCGGGTGGGTGTTTTGTGTGTTTGAAATGGAGAAAGAAATGCACGGTGCATGAATCAATATAGGTGGCCTGTGGATGGGTGACACTTGTCACTCATGCATTGGGCCTCCATTAAATATCTGGGCCCCACTAAAGTCCAAAAGTGAACTCGTCTCGTAATTCGTGTAATAGTGCACTCGAACTTCCGTGAACCGTAACTTCCCCGTCGAACGTCCGAATTCGACGTGCCGCCTATCTATGGATTCATATCGTCCTTATCTACGTAACAGTCTTCGGCCCTCGGCCATCCCGGTCAAAGAGTCATTATTTGACACCTCTTAACCAAAATTACCAAAATGCCCCTAAACTTCCGAACGTCATAACTTCCTCCTCGAACGTCGGAATTGAACGTGCTACCTGTCTATGAACTCGTGACGTCCTAAACTATGTCACGGTCCTCGGTCAAAGTCCATTTGACCACCCGATTGAAAAGTCAATGTTTTGCCACGCCCAAGCGAAAAATGGTCATTTCACATCGTTCGTCCGATTTCGCCCAACTAATCACGGATTAGCCTCACTAATCGTGATTAGTCACTAATCTAATCCTGGAATTAGGGACGGGTCATTACACTGTGCACAAAGCACTCGCCGCGACCACGACTCAAACACGTAGGTCATCAATATTCCCAAGACAAATCCAAATGGGTCTCATGCCCGAGTTTATCCTTTTTAAATCCAAAACCATTTCATTTAAACCAACGTAGAAGTACAAACCCGTATAGGCACCGTATAAGGCCAAAAACCTTTAAATATGTGCCAATACGTAACCACACACAAATGCACTCATGGAATCACAAAACAAGTATTAAAACACATAATAAACATTTATGCATGCATCAATTTAGAAAAAAAAAAGGTCCACTCACAGACCGTCCTAAGCTGCCGCCTCGATTTGCGTGTTGTAAGCCTCACCAGGCTAATCGTCGTCACCGGGACTCCCAAACCGGTCCAAATCAATCTAGAGGGTTACTAACTACCTTATTAACCTCTCATTGAAGCCCCGTAATTTTCTCGAATTTTTAAGTATTTTTAAACCCGATCCTAAACCTTCGGATACCCCGAAACCTATCGAAACGATGTCCAATCGACACGAAACCAGTCCCAAAATGTTCGTTACATCGAAAGGATAATTTTGTGTGTTGGAAGAATCCTCAAAAAGTGGACCACATGCCCACATGCGCCGGTAGAAGCCCTTGCGCGTGGGAGCCAGGCCCCGCCACAGTTATCCTTGTCCTTCAACGAACCAGCCAGTCCACCTGGTTTGAACCGAATCGGATCGACGCGACCGGTCCAATCGCTTTCCCCCCATTTTTCAGTTCGTTTCAAACCCCTTTCAATTCTAACCTTCTTATCTCCAACCTAGGGACCTAACTATAAGGCGAGAATGAAGAAAAACCTTACAAAACCCCTTGGTTCGATTTCCCCATTCACGACCCAGATTTCCCGTTTATCCCCTAAGCCGTCCGGCCATCCTCCACCCTCCTAAACTACTCCCTAATGATCAAACAAGCCCTATAATCACTTTTCAATTCCCAGAAACCAACCACAACGTTCAGGAATAAAAATTCGAATTCGAAAAGTAAAGGGAATCGGGTTTACCCCTGTTTTGGGCTTCCTCCGCCGTCCACGGCGGTTCTGATGCTCTCACTGTCGTCGTCCAGTCCTCAGCCACTCTCTGCCTCATCCTCAGATCGAACCAAGTGAAAGGGGAAGGGATTGGGGTGGTTGTGGTCGATGGGTTTTCGGGTTTGGTAGGAAGATCGAACAGGAAAGGGAGATGCATGTATGGGAGGTAGTGACCAATGGATGAGTGACACTTGTCACTCATCCATTGGGGTTTCCTAAAATATCTGGGCCCACTTGAGTACCAAAGCTTCCCGTTTCATAAAACGTGCAATAATGACCCGAAAATTTCGTGAATCATAACTTTCCCGTTCGACATCCGATTTTGGTGTGCCGCCTGTCTATGGATTCGTATCGATCTGATCTACGTAACGGTCCTCGGCTCTCAGCCATCGGATCTCCCGGGTCAAAATTCAACATTTTGCCCACCATTAGGGGCAAATGGTCATTTTGCGTCGTCCGTGCGATTTCGCTTAACTAATCACCGATTAACCTCACTAATCCTTGATTAGTCACTAACTTAATCCTGGAATTCGGGACGGGTTGTTACAACCTTCCCTCTTTAATTAATTTCGTCCTCGAAATTCCAGCCAACCTAATTCCACAACCAACTGTGGAATCCCATTCGTCCCTCTACTCGGGCGTCCTTGTGTAACCATACACGTCTGCCATAAGCCCCGTACTCGTCTCTACGCACTACCACCAGAGCCTCCAAAGCTCCAATACACCCTCGAGAACTACATGTCGGCTCGTAAGCCTTACTCGAGACGAATGTCGACGTCTCGCCTGTCACTCACCCTAGCAGGTCAGTTATACGAAGTTGATTTTATATCCTTATAGTTTAACTTCCTGAAACGTTCCAACCTACACCCAGTAGGTTACAACACGTACTATCACTAAGGTTATCTTTTTCAAGCTACCATCAAGTCGACTTTTCAGTCTGATGGTTCTTCTTATCTGACAACCGAAGCTGATATCCTATTTAGCATACGATCCAACAGTTATCTTCCTTGCTCCCACTGAGCGATATCCCACCTCCTGTCACTCTGTGACCTACGCCGAATCTGGACTCACTCTGAGTCTCAACTGTCGTACTACTCGTCCTGCCGATAACTAATCGATGACTCACCCATCCGGGGTGCATATGGGATCCAGATACACCTTACTTGTCTCAGGAGAGAAAACACTCTGCACTGAAGGGTTCCCTTGTCACAGAGGAGTTTCTTCGCAAAGCACCTGACCTCAACTCGGAATATAGGTTAATTTCCCAATTTGATTTCCTATACCCATGTTCTTTTTGTACACCAGCATGTATGTCAGGCACTTACGCCAACCCATGCGGTCTAACCGAACCACGTCTACCAAGATGCACCATTCCGACGTTCGCTTCCGTCTCTCCATGACCAAGACAGATCATACACACTTGTTACATATCCAACCTCTGTCTTGTCATCTCACCGACCATTCTAAAGATTCCTCAACTGTCTCACAATACTATTTCCTCTGCTCCTAGCTTAGCATAATCAGCAAGGCAATTCATCCTACTAATTACTAGACCTCGGTCGCTCACTTGTCACATCACAATCACCTCAAAACAACTCGATCACCCTGATCGTTACCACACGACTCAATCTCATTCACCCTAAGCACTCACTTGTCACGTCACTGGAGGTGACACTATGAGTCGTTTGATCTCCAAGTCAACCAAATTTGACTTACAACCTAGGTGTTAGGTTCTTACACCCTCTTTGAACCCTTAGCTGTCAAATCACTCCTCGTCATCCCACTTAGGGAAAAAACAAGGAGAATCCAAGATGATGACATCAAAGTTCATCCAATGTCATCCTCCAGCACCCTGTACTATCTGCTAAAGAGCAGAAAACGAGAAGTCTTCTTCACCGGCTTCTAAGTCGAGAGCAGTTGCAACCATGTTGGAAGCATGCTTAACTTGTTCTATTCCTGAGCTGGAAGTCCTCGTACCGAACAAATCTGGGTACAGTCACCTTGACAACTCATACTAGAAAAGGAAATGTCCCCTGAATGTCTCTGATTCCCAACAATTGTAACTATAACCACTCTCGGTAGTAGTACCTGCCACAGACTCGTGCAGACCTAACTACCAGACATCGTCATCGAGACTTCACATCCAGCGGAATCAATCGCCTGTACTAACTACTCCGTAAGGCCCCACACTACCAACCACGACAGAGCTATGGCAACCCCGACATCGAGCGCAGAACAAAGACGATCTACAATTCAATCCTACTAACTATCGTACCGATATCCTAGGGAAATTCCGACTTTAGCCCGCTTAGGGCTTCAGAGTACGCCAGGATCCGGAGGAGGTATGTGATGTCGATGTCTCGGTCTCTGCTACAGCCCGCATCCGCGATCAACCTGAAGGGCAATCAAAACATTAAAAGTTGTGAGTGGACAAAATAATAATTTATATAAAAACATTTTCATAAAGACATTTGTACCCTTCACTAAAAAGCATGCATGCATTCGAAAACCAATTTATCAAACCAATAAGGCCTTGGCCCCAAATCGTAAATGAAACCAATCATACGGGCCACTGCCCATATCCATGTGGGACTCAACCCAAAACCAATACATCATATATCATATAATATATACATATAAATCACATAATCAATCCTATCACCGTATCTAAAGCTACGCGCGTGCTACCCGGGGTCTCAAAGCCCAAGTCTCCTCAAGGTCCACCCAGGTCAATGTCTGTAGATCAATGACCCTCCCTAAGGGTTACAATCCATAAGCCTTCCTGAGAGTAAGGTACCCAACGGGAGCGACTCCACTCAGTTAGTGCTCCGTGACTACTCCGTGGTCCACCCAGGCCAACGACCCTACCCGAAGGAGACAATCCAAATAAAGGAAGGTATATGAATATATATATAACGAAAACATTCTTAAAACCTTTCAAAGGATTCATGCCTAGTCCCCATAAACCGTCATGAACCCGTAAATTCATTTAGGGTCCCCAACCCGAAATCATAAATGTAAACTAACTAAGCCTGGTGCCAGAACTCATGACTCAACTGGGCATCGAGCCCGATATCTCAGGGTCAGTCACGATTCCAATTGTAGTGATGCGTGCAACTATCCGTCCAGGACCGCCCTCGATCCTGGTATGTCGTCGTGAATGTATCAACCGACGTGACCACCTCTAGATCATGGTGCACCCATCACCGATTGATATCCTGAACCGTCAGCACTCTGAAGTCGAGCCTCTAGTGGCTGCTCGAAAGCGGAACATGCATCGTGACCTCTCCGAAAGGAACACATCCTAGTCTGGAGGCGAGCGTCGTGTCGTCCGTCGTCGTGCACATAGTACTCACCGCGACCACGACTCAGACCCGTAGGTCCTCAATAGGGACACATTCCCGAGAAAAACCAAATGGGTCTCATGCCTAAGTTTATCCCTTTTTAAAATCCAAAACCATTACATTTAAACTACAGTAGAAAGCATAGTATGTATAGGCACTGTAAGGGCGAAACCTCGAAATACGTGCCAATACGTGAACACACACAAAAGCACTCATGGAATCACAAAACATGTATTAAAACACATAATAAACATTTATGCATGCATCAATTTATAAAACAAGGTCCACTCACAGACCGTCCGAGCTGCCGCCTCGATACACGTGTCACACAGCTCTCCCGAGCCAAACACCGTCACCGAGACCTCCAAACCTATCCAAATCAATCTAGAGGGTTACTAACTACCTTATTAACCTCTCATTGAAGCCCTCTAATTTTTCCGAATTTTTAAGTATTTTTAAACCCGATCTTAAACCTTAGGACACCCCGAAACCTATCGAAACGATGTCTGATCGACACGAAACCAGTCCCAAAATGTTCGTTACATCAAAATGATGATTTCGTGTGTTGGAAGCATCCCGAAAAAGTGGGCCATGCACCCACACGCGCCGGCAGAAGCCCCTGCACGTGAGAGCCACGCGCCGCTATAGTTATCCATGTCCTTCAGCGAACCGGCCAGTCCACCTGGTTTGAACCGGACCTGACCGGCGCGACCAATCCAATCATTTTCCCCCCATTTTTCAGTCTGTTTCAAACCCCTTTCAATTCTAACCTTCTTATCTCCAACCTAGGGACCTAACTATAAGGTGAGAACGAAGAAAAATCCTACAAAACCCTACAAAACCCCTTGGTTCGATTTCCCCATTCACAGCCCAGATTTCCCGTTTATCCCCTCGGACGTCCGACCATCCTCCACCCTTCTAAACTACTCCCTAATGATCAAACAAGCCCTATAATCACTTTTCAATTCCCAGAAACCAACCACAACGTTCAGGAATAAAAATTCGAATTCGAAAAGTAAAGGGAATCGGGTTTACCCCTGTTTTTGGCTTCCTCAGCCGCCTACGGAGGTTTTGATGCTTTCACCATCGCCGTCCAGTCCTCAACCGCTCTGCCTCATCCTCAGATCGAACCAAGTGAAGGGGGAAAAGATTGGGGTGGTGGTGGTCGATGAGTTTTCGGGTTTGGTGGGAAGATCGAACAAGAAAGGGAGATGCATGTATGGGAGGCAGTGAGCAATTTGTCACTCATCCATTGGGCCTTCCTAAAATATCTAGGCCCACGTGAGTACAAAAGCTCCCCGTTTCGTAAAACGTGCAATAGTGACACGAAACTTCCGTGAATCATAACTTCCTCGTTCGACGTCCGATTTCAGTGTACCACCTGTCTATGGATTCGTATCGATCTGATCTACACAACAGTCATCAGCCATTAGACCTACCGGGTCAAAAGTCAATATTTTTTCCACGACCAGGGGCAAAATGGTCATTTTACGTCGTCCGTGCGATTTCGCTCAACAAATCACCGATTAACCTCACTAATCCTTGATTAGTCACTAATCTAATCTCAGAATTCGGGACGGGTCATTACAGTCTCATAAATTACTCAAGGAGGGTCGAGACATGTCTTACTACAAATAGAGAAACGCAGGGTGAGGACACAGGAAACCCATGAGGAGATTATGGAACTTGTAAGGCTCCTATTGCGAGTTCTTACTTCTAAGCTAGGAGCATCGAAACTAGGGGTGATAACATCCTCCTGAAGGTCCTAGGAGCATTTTAGGACAGAAGGAGTGAGGTATGGCAGTGAGGAAGGTTGAAGGTACGGCTGGGAATCCATGGACGAAAGGTGGTGAAAGTCGGGCTACAAGATTCTGTAAGTTTTCTCTTTCCTTAACCTTATTTATCTTCTCCTTATCCATTTTATATGAAAACTGGTGCTTAGAACGATTAAAACAGACGTAAAACAACAAAGAAACAGCCAGGTAGCCGTCGCGGGTCGGGCGACCCAGGAACCAAACGCTTGTGTCTTGAAGACGACCTTGTGACCAACATGTGACCACCACGCGCAAGGCGCCTTGCCGGCATGTGGGGGCGCGTGCGACGTTTTCTGGGGAAGCTTCCAACATGAAAATGTTCCTCCTTTAATTATGAGTTTAATGGTGGAAAGTTCATGTGGTAATATAGTTGTATTTGATTTAGCAATGATTAGAGTTGGATTATGATTATGGCTTGTGTAACACAATAATTGTATATTAGGGGAGTTGTTATAAGAGACTTCTATGGTAAAGTGTGAGACATAAAAAGGTTTAAAAGGAGAGTAAATAAGACGTGTTACTAAGATCTTGAGTGCGTTAACATATCCCTTGGATTATTCACGTTATTATTGTGGAAGATTTACAAATGATATGGAAATGTGACTATGATTGATTAAAGGGTGGTTATAGTAATGATCTATGGGAAATTAGAGATTTGATAATGGCAGTTACGAGTAGATGGAAAATCTTAAGGAGGAAAGTATGGGTAGTTGGCTACATAAACGAGACATATATGTTCACATAAGTAGAATTGTATTTTGATGTTAAGTATACTTGTATGAACAACGAGATGAGTATATAGGAACAATACGATTAAAAGGTTAAATGAATATGACTATTTGCAATTACGTTTGCAAATGATTAAATTTTACAACGATGGTAAAGGAATCGATCAAACTGGTAATGTCAAAATTTGTTGGGCCAAGCGGGTCAGATGTGGACGGTAACTCCACAATGATGGCTTAAGTTTTGATTAATCAAATAAATTGGGATTGGTCAAGCAGTACTATTATATAAAATATACAAGAGGCCATGTTTGTAAATAAGTGTAATTTAATGGCTATTTACATGTAAGGATAGATATGTCATTTGTCTCATTCTAAAAGTTCAAGTATATATTGTTATTGTATGTGTGGTTAATCCGTAATATATTATTATTGTTTTACAACAATATCATTATTATCGTTCTTTCGCTAGAGAACGAGTCGGCAAAGGAGTATATAATTTATTGACACGTTAATTCTTTTTTATTTATTTTACCCTCTCTCGATTTCCCTTATGGGGTCTTTGGATGAAGGGAAATAAAGAGGGATTTTGATTAAAAATGGTATTTCAACTTTCTCATTGGCAAAAGCTCTCATTTGGCAAACACAAGTGAGGAAAGCTAAATTCCAAAGGAAAAACTTTTCTAATTTTCTTGATCAAATTCCGACTCCCTCAACTCCACCGACATGCCCCTCTCGATCATGACACCGACCTCATCCTCACCAACCGCCTGTAGCTCAGAGAGTTCACCTACGTAGACCGCTTTGATTTTGACTCCCCCATCCCTCGCGCCGTCTGCCTCAACATCTTCCCATTAGACGATTGTCATATGACTAATTGAGTTTGTGATCATGGACGAAAGGTAGGAGGCTGATGCATGCATTAGGCACTTTGCCATAGAGCTTACTCACGATTTCTTATGTTTTGTCTATAATTATTTGTTGCTTGCTGGAAGTAGGCCTTCCAAGCCAAGTCGCTAGGTTTTCTAAGGTAATTGTAATAGTGTTTTACTAGTACCATGATGATTTGCATTTCAATTACAAGCACCCGTGTGTAATTATTTGTTGCCGGAAACAGAGAATTACAGCAGTTTCAGAGCAACCAAAAAATCAAAAGCATTGGATTTCTAAATGCAATCGATGTAAATGCTGCTTTGTACGATCATCCAACATACTTTATGGATGTTCACGAAATCAACGGTTTTTTTTTTATCAATGCTGAAAACAACAAGAAGGAAAGAAAAAGGACAGCAAACCAGAAACAGCAAATGAAAAACGAAAACTGAAAAACAACAGCAGAGGCACACAATCACACTACGGTAAGTCACTTGGCGGAGGGCAGGGAAGTCCATCACTGGTAAGTACGTGCACTAAGGACGATGGAGGTCGGTCAAGTCAGACTTCTCTGCGCATCGCCCTCTGAGCACGGCTCGCTAGGGCATCAGTTGCCATATTTGAAGATCGGTGAGTCCAGGAAAAGCTCACAGAATCAAAGTGCCTTTCCGCATCCTTAATTCTCGCCAAGATAGGGAAAATGCTCCACCGACCACGCCTAATGGTTCCACGAGTTGCCTTGATCAGTTCAAGAGAGTCTGACTCAAAGACCACCAATTTATACCCTCGGTTGACAGCAAAGTCGACACCCTCCAACAGGGCCCAAGCTTCTGCCTCAATCACCGATCCAGAAGACCTTCCAACACAACATCCAGCCACAAAATCACCGTCATTATTCCGAACCACAATACCGAGCCCAGATAGGTTAGAATTAAGGTCCCAAGATGCATCAATGTTGATTTTTAGAAAATATGGATCCGGTGGCACCCAGTGAGGGATTATGGTTGTTAGGTTCACATCACTGTCCAAAGGGGAGACGGGCGTTATAGCATCCCAGAACCCACGCAGTAAAAGCTTCCCTTCTTCAATTGCCCGGGAGGGGCGGAAGTTGCACTCCTCAAAGGTTGAGCGACACCTTTCCTTCCATATGGACCAACAAGTTGCTGCAATTACCTACAGTACCCACTTCTTATTACAACCAGCTAAAAAACTTCGAGAGGACACCCCCGCAAGCCAATCACAGAAGGTAGTAACATGGGTCGGGTCAATAGAGTAATTAAGGGCACAGCCAAACCATACACTCCTAGCCCCGCTACATTGGAGCAGAACATGCTCCTCAGTATCCGTTTCCTCCCGACAGATTGGACAGAGGGGAGAGGTACCCAGATGTCGCCGAAAAAGGCTTGCACGAGTTGGAATACAGCGCTTCAAGACCTTCCATAAGAACGTTCTGATTTTGGGGATAGTCTTAATACCCCAAATGAGGTTCCAGATTTCACTAGGGATGCTATACGAGGTAGAAGGTCGAGAACACATAGGACTCGTGGCATGGGACCTAAGCCAATAATACCCAGACTTCACTGAATATACTCCATCTTTTGAAGCTGGCCAAATGAGTCTGTCTTGCAAGCAATCTACTCCCACAACCATTTCAGAAATAAGCTTCAATTCCGTCTCAGGCAGTACCCCCTCCAGAGCATTCAAATTCCAATTTCCTGATCGAACGTCCATGTACGAAGCAACTACCTCATCAAGATTTGCCCCAACAGGAGCCTGTAATCTGGGTTGGGAATCAGGGAGGCCAATAACCCAATTATCAGTCCAGAATTTAACAGTTTTCCCGTCAAGAACTTGCCATCTAGCTCCCTGTGTGATCACATCTCGTCCCTCAAGAATACTGGACCAAGCCCAAGAGGCACGAGATCCCCGTTTTGCATTGAGGAAGTTGTCGTTTGGGAAGTACCTACTCTTCAAAATCCTGGCCCAAAAGGAATCCGGCTCACAAATTAGTCGCCAGCATTGCTTGGCCAGGAGTGCATCATTATAATCCTCCATATTTCTGAACCCCATACCCCCATCAGCCTTAGGAAGCCCCAATTCCTTCCAACTCACCCAATGTAGTTTGTTGCGATCCTGAGAATGCCCCCACCAGAAATTGGCAAGATATGCATCAATTTGAGAGCACATTGCCTTGGGAAATTTGAAGACTGACATAGGATAGGTAGGGATTGCATGGCCAATAGCTTTTATGAGCACTTCTTTGCCAGCCTGAGACAAGAGGCTTTGCTTCCAGCCATGAACTTTCCTCATAATTCTTTCTTTCACATAGATCAGGGCCTCATTTTTTGACCTACCCCACAAGGTAGGGAGTCCCAGGTAGAGCCCGGGGTTATCGGATAGTTGAACTCCCAAAATTCCGCAGATCTCCAGTCTATGCTTCATTGGGGTGTTTGGACTGCAATAGAGATTTGACTTGTCATAGTTAACCACCTGCCCAGAAGCCTGGCAATACATATCAAGTAGCTTTCTAATGGACCTGCAGTTCTGGGCAGTTGCCTTCATGAATAATAAGGAGTCATCTGCAAAAAAGAGGTGAGAGGGAGTGGGTCCACAAGTGCTGAATTTTATGCCTTCCACCAAACCCCTGTTAACAGCACAGTTAATCATCTTTGAGAGAACATCACAAACTAAAATGAAGAGATAAGGGGATATGGGGTCTCCCTGTCTCAGGCCTCTTGATAGGGCAAAGCTTCTCCCAGGTTGCCCATTTATCAACACTGCCATTTTTACGGACGTAACACACCACATTACCAACCGAATCCAACGATCAGCAAAGCCCATCTTCACTAGTACAACCTCAAGGAAATCCCATTCAATGCGATCATAAGCTTTGTTCATATCGAGTTTCAGCCCCATTTCATATTTCTTTGTGGTCTTCCGAAGTTTAAGAGCATGAAAAGCTTCATGGGCTATACATATGTTGTCCTGGATTTGTCTTCCCGAGACAAAGGCACTTTGTTGAGGGGTGATCAGACTATCCAGATGTGGTTTGAGCCTATTAGAGAGTATTTTTGAGATGATCTTGTAGGAGTAGTTACATAATGCAATAGGCCTATATGGATTCACCGTTTCAGGATGGTGGACTTTGGGGACTAGAGTGATATTGGTGGAATTCAGCATGTGAACTGGCAGCTCCTCGGCAAAGAAACACCGGATAGTATTCATCAGCTCACTCTTAACAGTCTCCCAGTAGATTTGATAAAAGACTCCCGAAAAGCCATCGGGGCCAGGTGCCTTCAGAGGACCATTTGAAAGGTGGCTAACTTAACTTCCTCCTCCGTAATTTCTGCAATCAGATCATCATTAACTCCCGAAGTTACGATTGTATCAACGAAGGACAGGATATCCCCCCAGTCCCTCCGGCCTACGATTTTGAAAATGTCTGCTAAAGATACTTGCAATGTCAACGTCACCATTTTGGGTAACTATATATTCATTGCTGTTTCTCGGAAATCATATATTTTACAAACATTCAAATATTAAAATTTATATTTCCGTCATTTCTAAATTCCTAGATAGATAGTATCTAAATATGAGAATTCGTGAATGAAAGAATATTAATTCTTATAATTTACTTTCCATAGAAACAAAAATTCATTCATCCAAATACCTCTTTATTTTTCCTCATTCAAACACATCCTTATATTTTATTTTCATGGTTATTCCAATTATGACCACAAGAAAAGGGACAAAAATGAGAACGAAAAAAAAAAAAGCAAAAGGAGGAGAGCTTTTATCGGCAGCAACACTCCCCTTCCCACCCAAAAAGTGTTTTAGGGGTTTAACGAATAGCTTTTCAGTAGAGTGGGAGTAGAACAAGAATCATTACTCAACTAGGGTTTAAGAAACAATCAAAAGCAGCCGCCAACATGAGCTACACCAAATGCTTCGACCTCAACACCTCTCGATTCATGGATTTCGGGGTCTCATCATCATCATCATCTTCTTCTTCTAGGGTTCTCAGCATCACCCACCTCTTACACTTTAGCTCTATCTCATCCAAACCCCAACGACGACTGGGCCACCCCTCAACCCTTCATCCTTCCAATGCTTCTCTCGCACTCTCTTGCAGTCGCATAAATTCTAGAGCCGCCATTAATGCCGGCGAATCTTCTGGTGAGCTCGAGCATTCCCTTTTGACGGCTTTATCGCCGTTGGACGGTCGCTACTGGGGTAAAGTCAAGGAATTGGCTCCTTATATGAGTGAATATGGTCTAATCTACTACAGAGTTGTGGTTGAGGTATTCATTCTATTTACTTATCCTTGATTAATTTGGTGTTTACTACTATGAACGAATGAAATACCGGCCGTTTGATACATAATAATTTTTTTCTGATTTTTCATTGATTTTTTCGTTTCATGTGCTTCTGAGCAATTCGGCACTTAATTTTTTGGATAGTAAATTGTTCAAAATGTATGTCAGATTAAATGGTTGTTGAAACTTTCACAAATCCCCGAAGTCACAGAAGTGCCCGGTTTCAGCGAAGATGGGCAGTCTTACTTGCAAGGGATAATCGACGGATTTAGCATAAGTGATGCATTGGAAGTAAAGAGGATTGAGAAAACGACCAACCATGATGTGAAAGCAGTGGAGTATTTTTTGAAGCAGAAATGCAAATCACACCCACAGATAGCTAAGGTTCACCTTCTTTTAATCAGCTTATTGGCAACATTATTGTTTCAAAACAACATACTTCCTTAGAATCGCAGCGTAAAGCTTTGTTATTATTGTAGGTACTTGAGTTTTTTCATTTTGCCTGCACATCTGAGGATATCAACAATCTTGCCCATGCATTGATGTTGAAAGAAGCTATCAACAATGTTGTATTTCCTGTCATGGATGATTTGATTGAGGCAATATGCGGCATGGCTAAGGACAATGCTGATATTTCTATGCTCTCTCGAACACATGGACAGCCTGCTTCACCCACAACTTTGGGAAAGGAAATGGCAAATTTTGCTGTCAGGTTAAGCAGGGAAAGGCAAGAGATTTGTCGGGTAGGAATCATGGGAAAATTTGCTGGTGCCGTTGGAAATTACAATGCTCATCTTGTGGCGTATCCAGAGATTAACTGGCCTGAAGTTGCTGAAGAGTTTGTGACTTCTCTGGGTTTGGGTTTCAACCCCTATGTTACTCAGATTGAACCTCATGATTATATGGCTGAGCTTTTCCATGCGATTAGCCAGTTCAATAATGTGTTGATCGGCTTCGATAGAGATGTGTGGCACTACATTTCATTAAATTATTTTAAGCAGACAACTAAAGCTGGTGAGATTGGGTCATCGACAATGCCTCACAAGGTAAACCCTATTGATTTTGAGAACAGTGAAGGTAACCTTGGTGTGGCTAATGCGAATCTTTGTCACATGAGCATGAAGTTGCCGATTTCACGGTGGCAGCGTGACTTGACGGATTCAACTGTTTTGAGGAACATGGGTTTAGGATTAGGTTATTCTCTTCTTGCATACAAAAGCACACTTCAAGGAATGTCAAAGCTTCAGGTGAATGAGGGTTGCATAAGTGAGGACTTAGACCTTACTTGGGAGGTTCTTGCTGAGCCAATACAGACAGTAATGCGAAGATACGGTGTTCCCGAGCCTTATGAGAAGTTAAAGGAACTAACCAGAGGAAGAGCGGTTACCAAGCAAAGTATAGTAGATTTTATTCAAGGTCTGGAATTACCTAAGGAAGCAAAGTCCAGTCTTCTAGAGTTAACACCCCATAGTTACGTTGGAGCAGCTGTTGAATTGGCCAGGACGGCAGATAAAGTCGTGAATTTAGCGATTGGGATGAGGCTGTAATTTACACATCTGACTTGATATGGTTGCTGAATTCTTGTTTTCTTGTCATTTATACTGCTTTTGAATTGGAATTTTGAAATAATCGGGTTTTAGGGATTTGGATTTCTAATTATGACATTTGTTCACTTGAGCTTCAAGTTACGTAAACTGTTCGTTTGATTGCATTTGAGATAGTGCAGAAAACAATGCATTTATTTGATTTTCATCTTTCATTTATATGGGAATAGCGGTAGAAACCGTAAAATTGTTTTGAACATAAACTATCTTTTCATAGTGACCCAAGTTTTTTGTTTGTACGTTATCGAGAATCTGAGATTGAACCCAACGAAAGTAAGAAAAATAAAAAAAATCTACATTATTGAGTAGCCAGGGCCACCACCTCCTTCTGGCGGCGTCCACTTAATATTTTGCCTGGGGTCTTTGATATCGCATGCCTGAAAGAGAAACATATCAAACCAAAACTGGTACATCTTAAAAGTGTTCGACGACAACGTGTGCGTGACAAAGTGGTAACATACTTAGGCAAAGAAATCACTGCCTTTAATTATTCATTAACCTCTGTTTTCTAAGTCTGGTACGAAACTCTTCTGTGCCTATATCTATGCGTGCGTGGAGCGGTAGAACTTACCTTGCAATGTAGACAATTTTGAGCATTGATCTGTAACTTCTGCTCACCTTTTTCATCTGGGATATACCTACATTACAAAAACTTGAGATGAATCCATGCTCACTCAAATACAATGATCAAAAGAATGGACATTACTCGTATACTCTTGCAGGGCAATATCGTGATTCAGGACCAGCGTACTCCGGTAAATTTACAAGTTGAGGAACCTTGGAGTCTCTCAACCGAAGGTGAGCTGGTTGGTCATGTTCATGGTTTGTGTTGCTCCTATCAAAGAAAGTAAAGACAAATATATCCCTTACTTCAAGAGTAAAGAAAAGCATACAAGCATATCGGTTTGAGTTTCTGTTCCTTTCAACAATAGTTAAAGAGAAGTTTTACTAAAACAATCTTAACTCAAAAGATACAATCGATATATACAAGGAGATTATTTCCTCTTACTCTTTTGCAAACTGAAACATCAAGAAGTAATTCTCCAATTAATGACTGGACACTCCAGTACGAAAAATTCATGTTCAATTTTTTTGGTGAAAAACAATATTTCAAAATGCCTACCAATTGATAAGGAAAAATAAAGTTTCTGTGAGATTATTCTGTTAAATCTAATATAGCTGGTTTTCAATGCACAATACCTAACCATTACAAACTATGTCTACATGTAAAATATATACAAAATATGTAAAGTGTGTGTGTCTAAATTATGATGACAGAAATGACTTAGTGTCTAAACGATGATGACAGAAATCGCTTAGTGTCTAAGCTATGATGACAGAAATGGCTTACGCTCCATGTGGCCGAAGATATTACTAGGCAGCCAAGGTTACAAGAACCCTTTCCACTTTTCAAAAAAAGTCCAAAAGATTATTTGTTTCTATCTCAAAACACAGGGAAAAAATCTCTTTTTATCTAAGATTTCAGCCTATCACATATCTACTTCTCAAGTCTTATCTGCCAACTTAAACCACATGTCGGTAGAACCTAATTTTCCTCTCATTTTAAGAAGGGGAAAACGGGGGACCTTTCTCCCAGAGGTTGGCTTTACCAAACTATTTCTGCTAAAATAGGATTGCTCCCTTATTCTTAACCTACTGCATAGCCATGATGGGCCAAGACAAAATATAACTTCCGAAGAGGATCTATGCTACAAGCATGTAACTGCTATAGAAGCTTTAGACATGAATAGAGGAATGTAACAGGGAAGTGAGTTCTACAATATGTAGTGGGCTCTCGTTTGGCATAAAGATTCTCAAGACTTTAACACTTTCGTGCAGGTCCCCCCATCTTCATCACTCAATTCACAACGAAGTGGATTTGATTTAAACATTGATTTTCCCTATTTGTAAAACTCTGAAAAATCTCCATTCAATGACATAACTTTCACATATATTTAAGTTCTGAGGCAGGTGAAGTAGGGTAATAAAAACCCAACTGCATAAATGTTGGCAAGCTGGTACCTCCGAAATCTGTTTCATTGCAATTTTTAACTAAAAGCAACATGAATAAAAATAAAAATATTGGTTTAAAAAAAAAAAAACCTGTGTAGAGAGGTAGGAATATCAAAAGATAAAACTCCATCTGGCTTTGGATATTGAATTGGAGTGTGAAACTGTGCCGCCTGCATATAAACGAGTGCAAAAATCAGTTCGTAGAAGCTAAGTAAGTTGGTTAACTTCACTAGTTTGGAGGTTATGATGGGCAACAAAACTAATAATCTAAAGAGGTTGATAGATCCCATCCATAATTGTAAACTTGAGAAAAAATGCAGCATTGACAAGTACTCATATATTGTATTTAGTATTAGACAGATGAGATACTTCAGCTGACCACAATAATTATATCATGGACCCAGAAAAAAAAAAAGGAACGATATATCAAATCAGTACTTCTGTTACAAAACCATGCACGTAGTCATTAAGAACATAACTGGTCAAAAATTTCGGTTACTAGTATCATTCCTAAAGCCAAAGTCACTTGGTCAGCAAGAAACAGTTACTGGGGACATAATCTAAAACCTCCCTGCAACAATGAACAAATTGAAGGAAAGGATTTAGCTCCCTAGGGGACATCGGGTTGAAGAGTTTAAATGGTTATCAAGGACCTTATCCAGGCCTCCACTTTCCAGAAACTCCACCCCGAAACAATCCTAAAAATTGAATCATTCTGTGTCCTATACGCAGGTCTTTGTAATTGGAGTTCATGGTTTTAAGAGTAGTCTCACATCTGTTGCTTCATGGTCTGGTTTTCCATGCTTCAGTGTGAAGGGCACTCTTCCTTTCATTATATAACTGTGAAGAAGAAAATTTTGGTGACTAAATTTTGAATAAGGAAAATCATGAGAAAATATTAATCAGCCAAATTAACAAGCAGCAAATTGATCTCACTGTTCTAGAGCACTTATGGCCAGACCAGGAATAAGTCCATATTCAAATGCCTACAATAATAAAATTGGACAAGAAGTCAGTGATGGAAACTATAAATAAATCCATAATAACTAAGAAAAATGTGACTTTCTTATCCATTTTTCACAGAAAAATCCAGCAACATACTAAGAAATATATTTCTTTAAACAAAAAATGAAAATGAGCCAAATGAATGGGTTACTTTCCACAAATTTTGATTGTTGCATAGTAATAATCCACCAAACAAATGGTACCTAGTTGAGTAACATTTATCTGAGTAGAGGGCACAAAAGAAGGAAGCAATGATGATAACAGTAAAAGCTACCACCTGTAGTGAAAATGGACTTTTCTACTTACTGGTCGGAAGTTCCGAGCTCTATACAATTCTTCCCATATCCATGAATCCCTTAGAGCATCCCAATACTGTTCCATTTTTGAGCCTTCATGAAGTAGACCAAATGTAGCTTCCGCAGCTAGCATGCCTATAGGTACATGTGCATGAACGAAAAAGAAATCAGTCTGTTGAAAAGACAGAAATCAGATGTTTGATTTCAGAGCCAAACAGCTGAATTTATACAGGTGTGAAGGAGCAGTTATCTGTTCTAACATAACTGCCTAGGAAACTAACTGATAAGACATAAGTCATTTAATTACATATGGACAGGTGTAGGTTATCTAACTATTGACAAGTGTAACGTGTGTACTGGTGTATATTATTTTACATCTAAAGAGGTATGAATTTCCTTGTGTATTGATTTGAATGAATCTTTACAGCTGAGAGAACCTATATATACTGTTTCTAGTAGAGACTAAGTAGCAAATACAAGTTTAGACTAGGAAAGAAATCTTAGGCCTAAACTAGGAAGGTATCTACAGAGATTTATGTGCAGTTTTAGGAAGGAATCAGAATGATTCCTTTAGCTGTGGATATCGGAGAATCAAGGAGATTGATCCTCAATCTCCGTTGATTCTAGGGAATCCTTATTACGCCCCCGCAAGACGATGTTGCCATCGACGCCGGTCTTGGTGCGGAGGAGTTGAAAACGCTGGCACAGTAGCGGCTTGGTGAGTGCATCAGCTAGCTGATCATCAATGGACACATGAAGGACATGGAGAAGGCCACGAGTGATCTGGTCACGAACGAACTGAAAGTCGATGTCCACATGCTTCATCCTGGAATAAAGGGCCGAGTTAGCACAGTACAAGGTAGTGCCGATGTTGTCACAGGAGATGGTTGGTTTTCCAGTGGCCTGGAGGCCAAGCTCTCGCACGAGGGACTGTACCCAGAGTAGTTCGGCGGTGGTGGATGCTACAGCACAGTACTCCGCCTCGATGGAGGAACGTGAGACAGAGCGTTGCTTACGAGAGCTCCAGGAAATCAAGTTGCCGCCTAGGTAGACGAGGTAGGTGGTTGTGGACTTGCAGTCGTCTTGGTCACCCGCCCAATCAGCATCCGAAAAGGCAATGAGGGTGCTGAAGGAATGGGTGATAGCATGAAGTTGGTTGGTGGCAGTGCGGTGGAGGTGGAGTCCGAAGAGTAGGGCGCCCTTGAGGTAGCGAAGTACACGCTTCATAGCCTACCAGTAGAGATCCGTTGGGGCATGCATGAATTGAGAGAGGCAGTTTATAGCCAGGGGATAGACTGGTGAGGTGGAGGGGTGCCATCATTAAGGTGGAGGGGTGGGGAGACAGCCAGGGGGTAGACACTGGTTTGGCCCCTTCCATGTGCACCATAGTGAGAATGTCCTGGAGGTGCTGGTGCTGGGACAAGAACAGGCCGTCCTTGGTAGGGATTACTTCCACGCCAAGGAAATAGTGCAGAAGGCCCATATCCTTGACCGAGAACTGGCTGGCTAACGTTTTTATGAAGCTAGATATGAGTGCTTGATTGCTACCTGTAACAATGAGGTCATCAACATAGACCAGAAAATAAAGGATGTGAGAACCTTGCCTGAGAAGGAAGAGGGAAGCATCAGACAGTGCATTGACAAAGCCCTAGGCAAGAAGGAATGAGTGGAGTTCCTGGTACCAAGCCCGAGGGGCCTGTTTGAGGCCGTATAAAGATTTCTTGAGCTGGCAGACATATGTGGGGTTGTGGGGGTCCACAAACCCGGCTGGTTGTAATAAAGATTCCCCAGAATCCACGGAGATTGAGGATCAATCTCCTTGATCATGTGCTATCTTAGGTCCACAGAATCTCCCTGATTCTTTCCTAGAATTGTACATACAATCCTGTAGATACTTTCCTAGTTTAGGTCTTTGATTTCCTTCCTAGTCTAAGTATTTATTTTCTACTTAGTTTAACCTAGCATCAGTATAAATACTCCTCTCTACTGTAAAGTTATTATTCAAGAAATACAAAGAAATTTCCTACCTCTTTATGGTATCAAAGCCTTAGGCTCCATCGAGCAGAAAAACCTTCCGTTTTTTTTTCCAATCCTCCTTCAATGGCTGCTCAACCCACTGCACCAATACCTTCAGGATATCCTCACCTTGGTGCACATGGAAGGAGCCAAACCCGTCTCCACCCCCCTCGTTGTTTCACCACCCCTCCACCTCAAAGATGGCTCCCCTCCCGCTGATGCCACCCTATTTCGTAGAGTTGTGGGCAGTCTGCAGTATCTGAACCTCACCAGACCTGACATTTCCTTTGCTGTCAACCGCCTCTCTCAGTTCATACATGCTCCCACAGAGCTCCACTGGCAGGCCTTCAAGCGTGTGCTTCGTTACCTCGAAGGCACCCAACTCTTTGGCCTGCACCTTCATCGCCAAGCGTCCAACCAACTTCATGCAGTCGCCCACTCCTTCAGTACACTCACTGCCTTTTCCGATGCGGATTGGGCAGGTGATCAAGACGACCGCAAATCTACTACAGCCTACCTCGTCTACCTCGGTGGTAACCTGATTTCATGGAGCTCCCGAAAACAGCGGTCGGTCTCCCGCTCTTCCACGGAGGCAGAATACCTCACAGTCGCATCCACAACTGCAGAACTCCTTTGGGTTCAGTCCCTCATGAAGGAACTTGGCATCAACGCCAAAGGGAAATCCACCATCTCCTGTGACAATATAGGCACTACCTTCTACTGCACAAACCCAGCTCTACATTCCAGGATGAAGCACGTGGACATAGACTTTCAATTCGTCCGTGACCAGGTCACCCGTGGCCTCCTACAAGTCCATCACGTGCCCACTGATGACCAGCTAGCAGATGCACTTACCAAGCCCCTGCCCCAGCAGCGTTTTCAACTGCTCCGCACCAAGATCGGCGTCGCCGATGGCACCACCGTCTTGCGGCGGCGTAATAAAGATGCCCCAGAATCCACGGAGATTGAGGATCAATCTCCTTGATCCTGTGCTATCTTAGGTCCACAGAATCTCCCTGATTCTTTCCTAGAATTGTACATACAATCCTGTAGATACTTTCCTAGTCTAGGTCTTTGATTTCCTTCCTAGTCTAAGTATTTATTTCCTACTTAGTTTAACCTAGCATCAGTATAAATACTCCTCTCTACTGTAAAGTTATTATTCAAGAAATACAAGGAAATTTCCTACCTCTTTAGGTTGGGCCATGTAGACAGTCTCATTTAGTGTGCCATGCAGAAAGGCATTGTTCACATTCAACTGTCGTATTGGCCAGCCCTGGGTCACAGCAAGATGGAGAATGATCCAGATTGTGGTGGGCTTGACCACGGGGCTGAAGGTGGCTGAGTAGTCCACGCCTGGACGCTGGTGATAACCCTTGGCCACGAGGCGGGCCTTGAAGCGGTCCACTATACCGTTGGGCTTTCGTTTGATTCAGAATACCCACTTATTGTCAATGATGTTCTGGTTGGGCTGTGGTGGGACTAGGACCCAGGTGCCATTGCGGATTAGGGCATTGAGCTCATCTGACATGGTTGCACGCCATTGGGGGTGCTTCACGGCCTCGGAGACACAGGTGGGTTCAATGAGGTCAGGGAGGGGGTGGGCGGTGGCAGTGATAGCATAGCTAGGGACAGGGCAAACACAACCTGTTTTGCTGCAGGTGAGCATGGGATGCATAGGGACGGGAGGGTCGGGGGCTGTGGAGGAGGATGGGTCAATAGGAGAGGCCTCTGGTGGTGGTGGGGCAGGAATTGGAGGCGGTTGTGAGGTGCGCCGTGTGTAGGTGCGAAGAGAAGGAGGTGGTGGTGCAGTGGGTGGAGGGGCAGCTATGAGGGCTGGGGCCAGGTTGGTGCAGCTGTCTATGGTGGTGATGGTTGGCTAGTTGAGTGGGGGGAAAGTCTGGACCGTGGCTGGAGCAATTGCAGCATCAAGACCAAGCAGGTAGGGCAGGTCCGAGGGTACTTCTGGGGAAGGGGTAGCCTGTGGGGGCACTGGTGGGCCAGCAGAGGCAGGACTAGGGAGATAGAAGACAAGGGGCAGGGGGTGACCAGGTCTGGAAATTTTCTAGGCTGACATGAGGGACTTGGGAGGTCATTTGGAGTCCCAGATAGGTGGACTCGTCAAATTAGACGTGACGAGAGACATAGGCGATGAGAAGAAGTGTCATAGCAAAGGTATGCACTTTGGTTGAGTGAGTATCCAAGGAAGATGCAGGGAGTGGAACGGGGTTGCATTTTATTGGAGTTGTAAGGACGTAGCCAGAGAAAACAGAGGCAGCCAAAGGTGCGGAGGCGATGATAGTTTGGTGGGAGGTGAAAGAGAGACGTGTATAGGGACTGGTTGTTGAGAGTGGTGGTTGGGAGGCGATTGATGAGATAGACTGCTGTTTTGAAGGTATACGTCCAATAAGAAAGGGGGAGATTGGCTTGATGGAGAAGGGTGAGTCCGGTTTCAACAAGGTGGCGATGGCGACGTTCTACCATATCATTGTGTTGGGATGTGTGAGGTGGGGTGAGAAGGTGATTGGTGTCGTGAGTGACAAGAAAAGGCTTGAGCTTAGTGAATTCACCACCCCCATTGGTGTAGAGTGTTTGAATGGGGTGCTGGAAATATTTTTCAACGAGGATTTTGAAGTCAACGAAGGTGGGAAAAACATCAGATTTTTTTTTGAGAGGATATAACAACGTATACTTAGTAAAATGGTCAAAAAAGATTATGTAGTAAGAGAAACCATCAATAGAATTGTAGGGGGCAGGGCCCCAAACATCAGTATATATTAATTGAAGAGGACGGTGACTCTTAAGGGTAGAGGTGCCAAATGGAAACCTGTGACTCTTGTTACATAAACAGGACATACACGAGGTTTCTAGGAGTTTGGAAGACAGTTTGATGGAAGATTGACGAAGGCGGTGTGGAGGACTTTGGAGTGAGGATGGCCAAGACGACGATGCCAGGGATTGGGAGAGCACACTACGCCCACCAGTGCTTGAGGCTGCTGTAGGGTGGTAGACGACCACTCATAGACGCCATCCTTACTCGGGCCTTGAAGAAAAACCGCCCCCGTGCTGAGGTCCTTTACATGAAAACAAGTAGGGAACAGTTCAATAGAAGTATTGTGAGCTTGATTAAACTTGGAAATGGATAGTATATTACGAGTTATTTTAGGAGCACACAAAACATCAGTAAGGGAGAAAGTGTGAGAAAAAGGAGCGGGAAGAGTGGCTGAGCCAACATGGGTGATGTCAAGGCCAGCACCATTACTAAAGAGAATCTCATCTGGCCCCTGGTATTCTGATACACCAGACAGGTTGTGGGGAGAAGCAATGAATCGTGGGAAGCTCCCGAGTCTAGGAGCCAAGGAGATGTGGAGGAAGAAGTGCTAGGGATGGTAGGGTTAGCCACGGGTTGAGCAACAGAGGAGTGCTGCAGCTGGGGGCAACACTTGGCACTGTGCCCTTGAGTGCCACACCACTACAAAACCCACGGTAGCCACTGCCTTGGGTGCTGGTGAACCTGCGGTTGTTGTTGTGGGGCTGTCTTGAGCACTGAGAAGCACCACCACGGCTGTCAAAGGACTAGTTGAAGGCTCTTTGATCTGAAGGGCCTCGGTTTTGGCGGTGGTTGGGCTGCGTTGGCAATGATTGCAGGTTGGGGGGAAGCAGGGGATTCACAGGAAGTGGCTGTCTCATGCTGAACCAGCATATCATGCAAGTTCTCAAACGAGACCGGGGTGTCTCAAAAATGGACTGCAACTGAGATGTCCTTGAAGGCAGAGCCTACGCCATTGAGGACGTAGAGAAGAAGGTCATCATCAGAGAGGGGCGTCAATGGCAGCGAGTTCGTCTGAAAGGAGACGAACCTCCTGCAAATATTCAGTAACAGGACGGTTATCACAGCGAAGGAGAGTCAATCGCTCCTTGAGGCCTAGAACACGGGCTCGGGCTTTGTTGGCATACAGCCGTGTGAGGCGGGTCCAAGCTGCTTCAGAGGTTTTGGCAGCGGCTATTAAGGTGACCACCTGAGGGGAAACAAAGCCTAGGATAGCATGGAGGATAAGCTGATCCTGGCGGAACCAGAGGGCATAAGGCACGGTTTCAGTAAGGGGTGGGCAGAGGCGGGTACCATCTATTAAGGATCCTCCACGGGTCCACCAGATCACAGAAGATTGATTATCCAATCTTCCTGATCTGCCAGGATTAATTAACAGGAATCAATACTGATTCCTTCCTGATGTATAAACTTCCTAGTCTAGACAGTCTTTATTTCTTTCCTAGTTAGGTCTAGTCTAGGTCTGTATAAAACACAACTGCTGTACATCTTAATTAATTCAATAGAACAAAAAGCTTCTATAACTCTTTATGGTATCAAAGCCCTAAAAGCTCCACCGAGCAAACCCTAGGAAAAAAAAAACCCCAAAACACAAACCCTAATCCATGGCCGCTCAACCCACCGCTGCTGCTGCTCAAACCACTGCCGCCCCTGTCAATACCACCCTCCCACCAACCGCCGGTGAACCAAACCCTAATCTTCCCACCCTCGTCACCATCAACACTGCAGCCCAACTTCCCGTCAAGCTTACTGCCACCACCTTCTTTCCGTGGCGAGCTCAATTCAATGCTCTGCTTCGAGGGTATGATCTCATGGGCTATGTTGATGGCTCTCGGCCTTGCCCACCCACCACAGAAACAGCCCTTCATGATTTTTGGGTTCGTCAGGATCAACTCCTGCTTCATGCCATTCTGGCTTCCGTCTCCCCTCAAGTGATTCAACTAATTGCCGCTGCACAACTTCAGCCACTGCCTGGGCACGGCTCACTCACCTTTATGCCAGCAAAGCCCGGGCCCGTGTCCTTGGCCTCAAGGAACGGTTGACCCTTCTGAGGCAAGATTCCCGCCCAGTTTCTGAATACCTGCAGGAAATTAGGGTTCTTGCAGATGAGCTGGCTGCCATTGACAGACCACAGTGCTAAGCGCTGCCCTCACCTTCAGCAGTCTGCCCCGCCACCTCCGGTGGCCAATCCAGCCACTCATGCCTCCTCCCCAGGCTGGCTCCTTGATTCGGGAGCCTCTCATCATGTAGCAACCAGCTCCCACCACCTTTCTGATGCTACCAGCTACAATGGTCCAGATGAGATCATCATTGGCAACGGTAATGGCCTCCTTATTACTCACACTGGATCCACCTTACTTCCTTCTCCCACCTCCCCCCCCCACCCCCTTCCATCTTAAAAATGTCCTATGTGCTCCATCCATGACCCGCAACTTAATTTCCATTTCCCAGTTTAATAAACAAAATAATACCTCTATTGAACTGTTTCCTGGTTATTTTCATGTGAAGGATCTCAGCACGGGGGCGGTTCTCCTACAAGGCCCGAGTAAGGATGATGTGTACGAGTGGTCATCGGTTTCTCTTCACAAACCTCAAGCAATGGTGGATGTGACAGTTTCCCCTCACCTTTGGCATCGTCGTCTTGGTCACCCTCAGTCCAAAACCCTCAAAAGTGTCTTAAGTCAATTTCATGTTCATTTTTCTTCCAAAATTCCAGACCCTATATGTAATTCCTGTGCTTGCAATAAAAGTCATCGCCAACCCTTTGGCATTTCCTCCTTAAATAGCACTCGTCCTCTGGATTTAATATATATTGATGTGTGGGGACCTGCCCCCTACACCTCCATAACTCTTTACCATCAACATACTCCATGAGGTTACCATCAACATACCCCATGAGGTTATATCTGAGCAGGAGAGCATTGAACTGGGCTCTCCAAGGGAAAACATTTGTTGCGGTGAGTTTAACTGAAAACTGAGCAGCATTAATGAAGATGAGAGAAAAAAAGGGGGAGGTGGTATCGTTGTTTGATGGTGGGTTAGTGATAACAGGTGAGGTGTTTGGAGCAGCCATTGAAGGAGGATAGGAGGGTGCAGGGTTGTTGCTCGGTGGAGCCTTAATGCTCTGATACCATAAAGAGGTATGAATTTCCTTGTGTATTGATTTGAATGAATCTTTACAGCTGAGAGAACCTATATATACTATTTCTAGTAGAGACTAAGTAGGAAATACAAATTTAGACTAGGAAAGAAATCTTAGGCCTAAACTAGGAAGGTATCTACAGAGATTTATGTGCAATTTTAGGAAGGAATCAAAATGATTCCTTTAGCGGTGGATATCGGAGAATCAAGGAGATTGATCCTCAATCTCCGTTGATTCTAGGGAATCCTTGTTAACATCCCCCCCGCAAACTAGGCACCCGGTGGGTGACAAGTTTGGATGTTAGATACAAATGTCGATGAACTGGGAGGCCTTTAGTAAAGAGGTCTGTGATTTGATGGACTAAAGGAACAAACTGCACTTTGTGAGCTTCGGAAGCAACTCTCCCTCGAAGAAAGTGGTAGTCCAGAATGATGTGTTTGGTACATGCATGGAAGGCTGGGTTGCTGGTCATGCTCAGATTGTCACAGTACATCTGAATAGGCAGTGCAGGCAGGACTTGGAGTTCTCGGAGGAGGCTGAGGAGCCAAATATTGTCAGCACACGTATAGGCCAACGCACGGTATTCAGCTTCAGCACTGGAGCGGGATACCATCTTCTATTTCTTGACGCACCAGGAGATCAGTGTGGAGCCAAGGAAGATGCAGCAGCCAATGACAGACCGCCTTGTGTCTTTGCAAACTGCCCAGTCCGCATCTGAGAATGCCAGAATGCGACTTGTGGATTTGAATCCCATGGCCAAGAATGCCTTTTAGGTAGCATAGAATTCGTTTGACATCAATGAGATGGACATCTGTGGGTGTACTTAAGAACTGTGCAACCTGCTGGACAACAAAGGAGATATCTGGCCTTGTTAAGGTTAGGTACAATAGGGCACCTACAAGCTGTCTGTAGGGAGAAGGATCAAGGAAGGGCTTGCCACTGGAGGTAGTTAGAGTTTGTTTGGGGGCCACAGGTGTAAGAGTGAGCTTGCAGTCTTTTAGGCCACTGCGGATTAGGAGGTCTAGGATGTATTTGGTTTGTGTGAGGTGGAGACCTTGGGAATTAGGAGTGGCTTCTACACCCAGAAAGTAATGGAGGGGTCCCAAGTCCTTTATGGCGAAGGCATGGGCTAGTGTGTTCATGAAGGTGGTGAGGGCAAAATTAGTGTTTCCTGTCAAGATTATATCATCAACATAAAGTAAAAGATACATTATACAAGAGGTGCGAGTGTAGACAAACATGGAAGGGTCATCCCTGCTTTGAATGAAGCCATAGTGGGTTAGGAAGGTATTGAAACGAGAAAACCAGGCCCTAGGTGCTTGCTTGAGCCCGTATAGGGCTTTATGGAGACGACAGACATGGTGAGGGTGTTTAGGATCAATGAAACCCAGGGGTTGGACCATGTAGACCTCTTGGATGGTGCCATGTAAAAAGGCATTGGTGACATCCATTTGGTGAATAGGCCAGTTTTGAGTGACAACAAGAGCAAGAACAACTCTGATTGTAGAAGGCTTGAAAACAGGACTGAAAGTGTCTGTGTAGTCAAGTCCTTGTTGCTGGTGGAAACCTTTGGCAACTAGGCGTGCTTTGTATCGTTCAATTGATCCATCAGTCTTTTAATACAAAAAATCGATTTGCAGCCAACAGCATTGGCATGTGGAGGTTTGGGAACCAGAGTCCAGGTTTGCTGGTTTTGTAGGGCAGTAAATTCAGTTTGCATGGCCTGTCCATTTAGGGGATTTGGAGACTTGGTTGAAGGTGGTGGGTTCCGTATTGGATTCTGCAGTGGCTAGGAAGGTAGTGGGAATGGGATAGCGAGAAGCATAGAGAAGGTTTCTGGATTTGGATATGCCTGCTTTACGGCGGGTGACCATTAGGTGAGTGTTTGGAGGTCGAGTGGGGACAGGAGGGGAGGGTGGTGGCAGTGAGGGGCTAGGAGTATGAGAAGGTGCTAAGTGGGAGGTGGAAGAAGAACTGATGGAGGAGGAGGCAAGAAGACACAGGTTGGAGGGTTGTGGATTAGTTGGTGGTGGAGTGTGGATTTGTGGAGTGTGTTTCTCCATGAGGGAGGGAACATGGACAAAAGAAAACTCTGAGGGTGCTGGTTGAGTTGGTTTATGGAAGGGGAAATCATGCTCATTGAAGAGAACATGTATATTGATGTAGACACGGCCCGTGGGGACATGCAGGCATCTATAACCAGAGTTGGCTGTTGTACCCAAGAAAGACACATTGAAGGGATCGGGGTTCGAGTTTGTAAGAGGTGAATGGTCCAAGGTAGGGATAACATGCTAACCCGAAGACTCTAAGGAGGGTATAGGGTGGGGGTTTGCCATGAAGCTTTTGGTAGGGAGAGGTCCAGTTAAGAACATGTGTGGGTAGAAGGTTGATGAGGAAGACTGCATTATTGACGGCTTCAGCCCAGTAGGAATAAGGAAGGCCAGCATTTAGGAGTAAAGTACAACTCATTTCCATAATGTGCTTATGTTTTCTTTCAGCTAGGCCGTTCTGTTGTGGGGTGTGGGGGCAGGAAATGCGATGATGAATGCCATGTTGGGTATAGAGAGTCTCAAAGGAGTGATTGTCAAATTCCTTACCACCATCACTCTGAAATTGCTTGATGGTGGTGGAGAACTGTGTTTGAACATAGGCTAAGAATTTGGAAAACTGATAAAACACTTCAAATTTGAGTCGTAGAGGAAATAGCCAAGTATACCTAGTGTAATCATTAGTAAACAACACATAGTATCGATAACCAGTAATAGAGGGAATTGGTCCAAACATAAGAGTGAATTAAAAATCGAAAGGTTTTATTGATGAGTGTACCGCAAGGGAAAAAGACAATCTGGTTGATTTCCCTAACGCACAGCTATTACAAAAGTTAGAGAAATTGATAGGAACAACACGCATGATTGGAGTTTGAGTAGCCAAAACATGCTGAACTTGGTGAGAAGTATGTCCCAAACGTTTGTGCCAAATTGAGGAGGATGCAGTGGTCATCAAGGCTTGTTTTGGCAGGGAGGAGGTAGATGTGATGGGATACAGACCATCTTTACATGGGCCCTAAAACAGAACATGGTTAGTGGCCAAATTTTTAATAATAAAGTGAGTAGGGGAAAAGGTGACACTGACATGATTGTCTTTGGTATACTAGGCCACAGAGAAGATTTTTACAAGTGGAGGGGACATGGAGAACATCAGACAAATGGAAGGTGTAAGGACCAGAGTGAAAGTGAATGTTACCCGTGTGAGTGATTGGGAGTGTGGCACCATTTCCAACCATAACATTGACGTTGGAGACATGAGGGGCAAGGTTTGAGGGAGCAGGGGCCTGAGCCATATGATGAGTGGAACCGCTGTCCGGGGTAGCAGTTGGGATCCGCAGTGACAAGGTGAAGCCCAGCAAAGGCCTGGGTAAGGTCGTGATCATTGGACTGAGAAAGGTTGGGACACTGGGCCGCTATATGACCATGGCGGTTGCAAGAGCAGCATTGCGGCCCTGTTGGGCGGTAAAGAGGGTTCGGGTATGAGATTCCAGCAAAGTTGTGGGAAGTGGAAAAATGGCCAAGACCTCTGCGAATACCAAATTGTTGGCTGCGTTTGGACGAGTACGACGTGGGAAGGGTGAGCGCCCACGAGCAGAGTCGTAGGCCGAAGGTGGCTGGGCAGGAGTGGCAGGGGCAGCATAGTAGGCTGTGGGAGGGACAGCCGCTGCAGGATGTGCAGTTGAGGTTTGTTGGGCCTCAAAGAAGAGCAAACGGGCTCGCAGGTCTGAGAAGGGAGGCAAGGTCGAGGAAATTTAGCATGGCAATGACCAGCATGGTATATTCAAGACCTAAGCCACGCAGAACAGCAGTGAATAAGTCATTGGAGGAGAAGGGTTGGTTTATGGCAGCAAGGGAGTCGACCGGTGTTTTGGCGTGAGAAAGGTATTCAGATATGGTTTTGTGGCCTTTTGTAAGTGACATGAGTTGAAAGCGTAGGTTAGTTGCATTGGCTAAGGATTGCTGTGAAAAATTCTGTCTCAGGCACTCCTAGACATCAAGCGAGGTTTGGAGGCCAACAACTTGTGCCAGGATGGGTTCAGTAAGTGTAGCACGAAGCATACTGATCAAATTTTGATCAATCTGAAACCAGAGGTTATAGGCAGGGTTTGGGATAGGGACAGAGGAATTGGAGGGGTCTAAAACAGAACTGTCAGATTAAAGGGAAGAGGCTGGCGATGTTGATGATGGCAGATTAGTAGGGGTGGGGGATGCATTCCATCAATGAAACGCCAGTAATTGTGCCGAATAAGGAAGGGCTTGATTTGGCTTTCCCAAAGAAGGTAGTTAGTTTCTGTCAGTTTGAAAGAAACTAGGGTGGAAACCTGAGTAGGAGAAATGGTGGGAGAAGAGCAAGAATCTATTGCCATGACAGGGAAAGAGGGTAAGAAGAGGATTGATTTACGGTGGTCAGACTTAGGCTCTGATACCATGTTGAAAAGCCAAACGGCTGAATTTATACAGGTGTGAAGGAACAGTTATTGCTCCTTATCTGTTCTAACATAACTGCCTAGGAAACTAACTGATAAGACAGATGTCATTTAATTACATAGGGACAGGTGTAGGTTATCTAACTATTGACAAGTGTAATGTGTGGACTGGTGTATATTATTCTACACACTCAAAGGCACTTATTTAGCGGGAAAAAAAATAAAAACAAAAACAAAAAAAGATGATGAGTTATCCACATGAGGTATACGAATTCCCTGTGGACGCATCAAGGAAAAAGTCATAATACCAATATGTTCATTCAGCTCTCATATAAAGAATCTTGTTAGTTTCCATGGTGAAATAAATAAACCAAATATTATATACCATAAAAACCCAACTATAGTTCCACACAGTTATAGTGTCTCGAAATGTGACAATTTAAAATTTTTTAAGATTAAAACATACATGTGCATGCATCTATGTCAATAAAATTTTATCCATGTATCTTTGTCCACAAACTTTAATGGTATCCAGCCACGTCATCAGAAAATGCCACATATTTCACTTTACAAAAATGCAAGCCATTACAGTACTGGATACTTCCTTAATTCTTTCAAATAATGAAGGGAGTGAGGGGGGGGGGGGGGGGGGGGAGAAGAGAAAACTGGAAAACAAGATAAAGCTTTTAACCTCATTATTTTAAATTAAAAAATAAATAAATAAATAACAAAAACAGATACGATCTACCAAGAATGATCTACCATCATTTGTCGTAAATGATTACAGCTTTCAGCATGCAGAACCATTTTCAAAATTAAAACATATATCAGATGAACTATTTGGTTTATAGTACCTGATTTCATTGCAGTATGTGTTCCCTTTATTTTGGGCACATTTAAAAAGCCAGCTGAGCATCCAATAACTGCTCCTCCAGGGAAAACTGGATAGGGGATAGACTGAAATTTAACAAGCGTCATATTTGTATTTCTATAACATGTACAACAGACAAAAATGATAGTACATATAGACAGGCATGCTTAATAGTTAATTATCACTATATATATATATATAGCGAGAGAGAGAGAGAGAGAGAGAGAGAGAGGTCTCTTCTTATATAGCCGACATGTGTCCCAGATGTCAATCTGGCACCACAACAACAAAAATCAATCTTATCACTAGTTCCAACGGATATTCTGGAAACATAAGCCAAGCCGTGAATCCAATCCAATGATTAGCTCAATTCTAGCCTTAGTCCAGATTCAGTCTGGCAGCATAAGCATCTATGTTGTAGGAATATCTAGCAAGACAAATTTAACTATATAAACGTAGTGTATTTCAAAAGTTGAAACACCAAGAGAGAAGGAGAACAAAGTTCTAACTGCTTATTGTGCTTAACTACATCATCCACGACATCAGTATGATTCACAAAAACGAGCACTCTATCTATCTATGAAAACTCTGTTCTTCAATCTCTCTGCCTTGATTGGTCAAAAGAACTGTAGTTTTTTTTTAATATAATTAATAAGAAATTATCATTATAGTTTTGCAGGTTGAGGAGCTCTGGGAGAGAGTGAGGATTTCTTCTTTCTGGGCATCAATCTCTTCAGTATTCAAAGATATGTCATCTATACTTCTAGATTGGCTGGTTACTATGCATTGATTATCGGGTTTGTTGTTTGGCTTGTGGGATTTGTAAACTTCTCTTGTCAAATCTCAAGTGGGCTGCTGGTCCTCTGTTATATTTATTGCACAATTTCATTCAATAAATTTATTTGTGCTCAAAATAAATAAATAATCAAAAATCTCTCTGCCTAAGTCTTCTGTAAAACTTTCATTTTGTGGTGAAACCAGACACAAATGGGCATAATTTTGTATTTTTGTAATTAAACCAATAGATCCAATATAAAAGGTGCAATTGCAGCCATATGCAGAAAACTCAGAGTGATAGCATTCCACTGCTCTACTTTCTTCATGCACATATAACTGGAAAGAAAGGGGAAATAATAATCTACCTGAAAACCACCTTCATTCAAGGTGCGAGCCCCATACTGAAGAACAGTCCCACCTTTCAGAAGTGGCTTGATGGCAGGATGATGTTTGAATTTCTATCAGCAAGAAGCCAATACACGTTAGCTTAGTAGAATTGAAAATACTTTTACAAGTCAGGTAAATGACTTGAAAGCTACTGCATCACATTCACAAAAAAAATTCCCAGCAATTACCTCTGTCAGTTATTGGAAAGGGAAGCTCCACTGCAATTTTTATCCATTTAATTCATGAAAAATATTTTAAAGTTACTCCATCCACTAACATGTATCTAGCCCCAATACAAATAGACATGAGGAGAGAGTTTAAGCTCCATGTAATTCAATTTCACTCACATGGGCATAAGACATAGGGCACACGGAACAACATACAACATAGAAATTAGATTCTTTTTTAGCCAGACATTCACATTTTATTAACACATCCAATCAGCCATAAAAGAAAAGAAAAAGAAGATGGGAATTTTTTATCAATCTGCTGAGAGTAGGAATGTTTGTCACTATTTTCTTCAAAAATAAAGAACGAAGAAACAAAGAAACAAAGAAATAGGCAAACTGGATGCAAGACCCTAGATCCAAAGGAAAATGATGCAGGTAGATCACTGAGAAGAACCAAGGATATAAATACCTGGAATTCTTCATACGGATTTAAGGAAGGGTTATGATAATTCAAGGCAGCCACAAAGCCTATAGAAATCTGAAACATCAAGTGCGAAACATATTAATACTCCACTACAAAAATCAGACAACCTTTTTTCAAGGAATAGAATACCGAATATTTTTAAAGAGCAATAAAATAGAGAACTAACATAACCCAATTTGGATACCTGTCTGTCTTTCATGTGGTACAAAAACGAGCCCCCATATGTCTTTTGATCCAAGGGCCAACCCAGAGTGTGCAGCACAGCACCAGGTTCATGCCTTTCCTCATCAATTTCCCAAACCTGAGAACATAATGGAGTTGAAGCTACAAAAACCTTTCGGAACCAATAAAATAGTTGAAGTATGTTATCATCAGATACTTATCTTTCTAAACTCAGAATCCCTAAAAAAACATAGGCATTGATCAAACAAACCAGCTATGAATCAGACTAGTATGTCTTTTCTAAACGATTTCTTGTTTCTAGTTGTCCAAAGTAACAAAAAATACCCCATCTACTTCAACTGTACCCAAGAATTCTTTTGAAGGATATAATTATCTTTAAATAGACAAATCCAGAATAATAGCATTATAAAATTATCAAAGAAGGAAAATACAAGAATAACTATTAAAAAAAGAAAGGGATGGGGGCCAATTAGCACTGTCAACTAAAACCATTGTAATCTTAATTCTCATATAAACGTTTTCCCAAAATAAAACTAATGATAGCAGCTTGTGTATGATTGATAGCGTTAACAAACACATTCTGCGCTTAATCCAGATCTGAAAAGATAAATAATAGCTGAAACAACTCTACCAAACAGCAGTAAAAATGCAATTGATAATAATTTTATTATTCTATCATGATCAGTATGCTACCTCTTTAATTCCCAAAGCATATGTCTGATGTTGAGCATGCCCCTTCTCTCTCAAGTTGTACTTTTCTATTATTTTCTGTTATAAACATAGATCTTGACATTAAAATTAAATGTGAATCACAAGGATTGAAAGTTCAAAATCAATGGAACCTGTTGGAGGCGAAGAAAATGTTCTTGGTACCTCTGATAATGAGCCTCGACACCCTTCAGCTAGGAGTGTTACTCGGCCTGCAGATTAGTTTCATGCTTCATCAGTACATACAAACAATACCAGATAAATAAAAGTTTTTTTAAACTAAATGGAAAATATTCTCTGTTATCCTCTTAAAAGGTGAAAGTTCTATCAGGACACTTACAGATATCTGAGATATCAATAAACATGACTAATTCAGTTAAAGATCTACAGATCCTAAACAAAGTATAGAACATTTAGCATTGGGATAAAGCTCATGTAGTTAATTTACAATTTTGAAAAATGGAAATACCAGGTTCTAGCAACAGCACATGTGTCACACGTGCTTGGCTTCCTACTGGGGCTTTTCCAAATTGAAGTTTTTTTTTCCCTATACAGGCATGTGCATATCTACAAGCATGAAGACATCTGCACAACGCGCAATGTGTGTGTGTGTGTGTGTGTGTGTGTGTGTGTGTGTGTGTGTGTGAGAGAGAGAGAGAGAGAGAGAGAGAGAGAGAGAGAGAGAGACCTTTCAACTCTATGCCACGCTGGAAATTTTCCTTCTGCGAACCATCCTTGGCAATTCCCATATCATTGGTTCCTATGCCAATAACCGTGTCATTGGCATCATATAATATCTGACATATTAAACAAGTTGTAAATACATGCATTAAGAGTATGTAGGGAAACATCAGGAGAAAATTAACAGGAGTACCTCAGTAGCAGAAAAGCCTGGATATATTTCAACTCCCAACTCTTCTGCCTTCATTCCCATCCATCGTACTAACTGACTTAAACTGCATCACAAGGTCTACAGTAAAGAGCTTGTTTAATAAAGTCGACAATGTAACTGTAAGGTATCACAAAATTATACATGAGAAGCAACATTGAATTAAATTGAAAATAAATGTTGAAAATAGAAAAAGCGAGCTGTAAAATATATATTCTAAAAGTTAAATTTGAAGATGATCAACTATTTCTCTTCATTCAACAAGATTCAATAATCATCACAAACCACTCAGGAACAACAGGCTGAGCAAGGACAAGGAAGCCCAGTTGTTTTCCAGTCACTAGACTTTCACTTTGTTTTGGTATACTGATGAGCACACTTTATTCTTCAGGGTTTGTGATTTCAAACGATCCTTTCTGGAGGCCTCCACAAATGTAAGGTTATGTGTACAAATTATTTGCTTACACTGTATGCCTTTCTTGTTATCCATGATTCAATTCAGAAACATTATGTTTTTTTATCAAATAACAGGTTCTAAACGATATGCAACTAAAAATAGTAGTATTTCATATGAAGTTAATAATCTCTTGCCATGAACAATCAAGTTTAGAAGGCTAGGCATTAGAAATGAAAACAGAATGGAAGAAGTCAGCTTGACTCCATGCGATATATTTTTTATGAAAATTTAGATAAGAAACTGAATGCAAGCCACACAAGCCGTTTCAATCTTATAACGATATGAATTGGGTCATTTGAATCTAATATGATAATTTGATTCTTCACTTTGGCTGATAGTCAAATGTGTTTACTTTCAGGCACTCTTACACTCCGTTCCTATGGGGAGGTATAATACAGAACCATCTTGCTTATTATCTCCTGTCAGAGATGGCTCAGTTAACGGAGAACCTAAAAATTTCATGCATAACTCATAATTTAGATACTTGACAACTTCCAGCCGAATTGAAGGAAAAAAAAAAATAAAGGAAAATGGAATCATAATGGTGCAAAATGCCTAGCAGCCAACAGAAAAAATTTCAAGTACCTTATAACGTAGTTTCCCTTGTTCCTAAATGGAGAAGGCAGTGCAAATGCACGATCCTTTGTAAGAAACCAAAACTTATCAGAAGTAACAGGAACAGTGATTGGTGACTGCAAACAAATATGGAAAATATACGTATTAAAATAAAAGGAAGAAAATGCAAGTTACAACTCATTATCTAGCAAGTAAGGCATTCCAAATAGATAAAGCCCTGATATGTATTTACTGCAAAATAATGGAGTACATGCAGGAATGATGCCATTGTTCAAAATATGACTGTAAAAGTGAGAGGTGTATCAGATTCAGAACTAAACCAATTCTATAAAATGGCCGCTCAAATTTTTTCCACAGAAACTTCTTCGGAAGAAAAATATTCAATTAACCAGAAAAGAATATATGGGATGTACTTGAGTAGATCACACTGAGGGTCCAAAACTATCTGGGTGGTATCTAGGCACGTTGAGCAACAGTGGCAAGATACAGAGGAAACATTCTTATCACCTCTTATAACTAACTCAGTGATCCAGGGATCAACATCAATGCACAAGTAAAGAGTTCAAGTGCTTAGCCAAAGAAAGGTAAAGGGTTAAGTACCTCTTCCTCTTTCCATTGTGGGAGAAGTTCATTCAACGCCCGGGGCTCAAAAACATTACCAGAAATAATGTGAGCACCTATTGCCAATCAGAAAAATGGAAAAACGATTAAGTGGAATGAAAGAAAATGTAAGTTCGTTTCATTATAGGAAACTCAAATATCTCTCTTGACATTTAGTTCACAAGAATAATCCATGTATCACTCAAAATAACTTATCCAAGTGACTAAAAAGATTTGATCACTGTTTTAATTTGTTTTCATATGAGTACAAAAAAGATTCATCATCTTTAGCCCTTATCATACTCTCAAGTTTCAAGGGATTATACAACATACCCACTTCAGCTCCTTTCTCCACAACACAAACTGATAAGTCAATATCCTTCTCAAGGCACAATTGCTTCAACTTTATCGCCGCCGATAGACCGGCCGGTCCAGCCCCAACGATCACCACATCATATTGAATAGACTCTCTGCCCGGTACACTGCAGAAACTTCTAGTTTCAGGAACACCACTATGAGCCCCCCAAGAACCAACTGCCTTTGTATAATTTACATAATTCAGATGATACCCAGATGAGAGTACCCGTCGGGAACCAAGCCGGAATCCTAAAAAACTAAACTTTCGACCCAAAAGCTGAATGTGCGGATATCCTTGGGTTGTTTTTTGCAAATTGGAATCTTTTGTTGGAGACGCAGATGGATTTGAAGAGATTGGATTTGAGCTTATTGAATTGTAAATGTGCTTTTGCGAGTAGCTAGATGAAAAGGAGGACGAGTAGCTTCGTTTGCGAAAAATGTTGGATTTTGATACGAGTCTTGGCATGATGATAGCACAAAATAATGAAATTTTAGCAGTGCAGCGAATTGAGAGTGATGATTTTGTTTAAAAGCTGTCACTTGGATGAGGTGTGATTCATCTCAATTATCAAAGCTGATATACACGAAAAGAAATGAAAATTAATATGAGCTTTTTTTTTTCTTTTGGCTTTTTTTTTTTTCGATTCAGAGGCAGGCAGTGCCCGCACTTCTCCCCTGGCTTATGGGCCGACTAGACTGCTGCTTTCAAGAAAAAAAAAAAAAAACCAAGAGGAAGATGACCCATTCAAAATCTCCATGGATCAGACCAAAAGATAAAATCATGCAGATAGAGGGATTTCATAAAGGTGGAGACCAAGGTTCAGGCTATCGCCCAAATTGACTAGGAAGTCAACAGTACGATTCTTTTCTCCATGATACAAATCATATCTTAGAAGTTCTTTACAATCCATAATCAAGATCATGAAACAATGAAAGGGATCCACAAGTCTAAGAACAAGTGAGACAGCAACCACAAAGTCACTTTCAACCTCCCCAAATCTAATCTTAGCCTCTCAAGTGACCTTTAACCTCATATAGACCAAATAACTTAGCTTTCATAATGTTGACATGGCCCACATTAGCAGCAAACACTTTAACCCCATTCATCAACATGATTTCTTAGGATTCCACCTGCACTGATTTTATTACGAATGTTCCTACCGCTGCCAGTAATATTCAATTTGCACCAATCACGCAGAGTAAGAGACAAGTGGATGACGATAGTTTGTCTCAATAGACTTCGATCAACAGGTTTATTTACCTCATTACAATCCATAGAAAAATGATGGATTATATTTTGTGGTCATGGAGGTGGATCTTGCCTAGCATTAAATATGAATTCATTCCTCCATTTCCAGGGAAACCATAGAGTCAAAATGAATGTCAAGCACCAGGAAGTGCCAATAGAGAGGCAATTATTGGAATGCAAGTTAATAGATAGCCAACTTCTAAAATTCAAAGCAAAGGAGTGAATAACAACATGGGGGAACCAACAGCATTCCAAATAGCTAGTGCATGATGGCAGTACCTAAGGAGGTTGTCTAGGTTTTCCTCAACAAATGGGCATCTAGGGCAACCTATATTCGTCGAAAGGCCTCTCTTCTAACAATGAGGTGGTGGTTGTTGTTGTTGTTGTTGATTATACTTTTCAAGATTCTTAGTTATCCGACTATTTAATATGGACAACTTGGAGAGTATTATTTTAGCGTATCTAGACAATATAAAGGCACTCAATCGTATTAACTTATATGGTGGCTAATTAATACAAGTGATATCAAACACTGGTTTCGAACTATATTATCATATCCAATCCCTTATACGGCGTACCAAACGTAGCCTCAGTGTTTTCCGGCAGTTTTCACCCATCATGTGAACTCTTAGGCTTATAATCATATGTAACGACCCGTCCTGAATTTCAGGATTAGATTAGTGACTAATCAATGATTAGTGAGGTTAATCAGTGATTAGTTGAGCGAAATCGGACAAACGATGCAAAATGACCGTTTTGCCCCTAGTCGTGGGCAAAATGTTGACTTTTTTACTGGGAGATCCGATGGCCGAGGGCCGAAGACCGTTATGTAGATCAGGTCGATACGAATTCATAGACAGGCGGCACGTCGAATTCGGACATTCGACGGAGAAGTTACGGTTCACGGAAGTTTCGGGGCATTATTGCACGTTATACGAGACGAATACCTTTTGGCATCAAGTGGGCCCCAGATATTTTAAATTGGCCCAATGGATGAGTGACAAGTGTCACTCATCACTCATCCATTGCTCACTGCCTCCCATACATGTATTCCCCCACCCTTTGTTCGTGTATACCAAACCCAAACCAAAACCCGATCTCACCAAATGCCCATCGACCATGACCACACCCCAATCCTTCCCCCTTCACTTGGTTCAATCCGAGGATGAGGCAGAGAGTGGCTGAGGACTGAGAGGTGGCTGCAGGGCGGCCTGAACCTCCATGGACGGCGGCGTGGAGGAAAACCCGACAAGGTAATCGGTTTGGCCCATTTCCTTTGATTTTCGATTTGTAACATTATGGGCCGTTTCTAGTGCTTAGGGTCAGTTTATTAGGTTGCTAGGAAGTTAATATGATGGTTTTGGTGGTGGTTCACTGTAACGACCCGAACCAAAATAATAATATTTTAATGTAAAAAGACTGTTTTACCCTTGGGGGGAAAACTTTGACTTTTTCTCGGGAAATAATTTGGACTTTGACCCATGACTATGACGTAGATCGGGACGTCACGAATCCGTAGACAGGCGGCACGCCGAAATCGGAGTTCGTATGAAGAAGTTATGGTCAAGGAAGCGTTTTAGCGGAACTTACGAAACGAGAACGACGGAATAAAATATTAATTAATTATGGGAATCCGTGCCAAATTAATATTTAAATCAAACCAGTGGATGAGTGACAAGTGTCACCCATCCAAGGCCACACTATTCCAATAAAGCAACATTTCACTATTCTCTCATTTTATAATCATATATTTTCCTCCATTTAACCCCAGCCGTCAGATCCCCTGCCCAAGTGAATCCCAGCCCTTCATTTTGTCTGATTTTCTTCTTCATGCACGATCACCCCTGCTTTTCTCACAAACACACATCCATCCCCCCCTAACCCGTGCGTCTCTTCCCATTTTCTCTCCATCCAAACACACAAACCCACGCCTCTCACACCACCACCCGATCACCAGCTGCATCACCAACATCCACTAACCATCACCGAGCATCACCGGCAGCCACCACCCCACTTCCCAGCCCCGAAACCGCCGTGCAAACTCAGACCCGAAAACCTCAAGGAAACGGGTCCAAGAAGCAAACCTCGATAACCACCTCACCTCGACGCGGGAGGAGCTCCAGTCTGCACCGTGGGGATCCTAGGAGCTTAACTGGACGACGGCGAGGGCTACGACGGCGTGACGGCGGCGGTAAGACCCAAAACCCGACAAGCCCGTTTTCATTCCCTGTTCGACCCGACCGTTTTTAATGATTAGAAATTGATTGTTAGGTGATAGACATGTCCTAGGGTGGGAGACGAGTCGTTTGGGACCGGGTTGGACGACGGAGACGCCGTGGATCACCGGGGACGACGACCGGACCGTGACCGTGAGTTTCAGAGACATTCTGGTGAGTTTCTTCCCACTTTCTTCTTATTTTGAGGTCACAGAACCATAGGACAGACCTAGACGAACCCATAGGGATCAACCCCGTCGAAAATGGTGGCCGGAATCGTGCGGTGGAATCGGGTCAAACCGTGGGTCGACGGCGACCCGGTTCCAGTCAAACGGGTCGACCCGGTACTGTAGCACTGATGACGTCATCATGCTGATGTCACTTCTGACGTCATGATGACGTCATCCTGTCAGATGTTGTCAGACCAGGGACCAATCAGAACGTGCCACGTGTCACCTGACAAGTGTCAGTGATGACGTCATGCTGACGTCAGCATGACGTCACTGCTGACGTCAGCAGTACTGTAGCAGCATTGACCCACGCGTTGACCAGGCGCGTGGGGGCGCGTGTGAACAGTGATTTTGGTGGGGCCGGTACCATTTTCAAGGTTTCGACGATACGGATCCAATGGAGGTGGTTTCGTGTCGATCGGAGATCGTTATGTTAGCCAAAATGGGGTTTGAAGCACCGGGAATAGTGCCCGGGATGCATTTTTGAGGCGGATCTGTTCTAGGGTCTTGGTATTGATATTATAGGGTCCTTAAGTAACCCTCAGGAATAATAATACAGGTTTATAGAGATCGTTGAGCAGCAAGGACCGAGTGTGAGTGGGCTGTTTGATTTATAAAAGGCTTGCATGCATAAACTGTTTTACTATTTCCACTGATGAGTCTTATAAACTGCTTATATATGTTATTACAATGTTTTGGGCATGAGACCCGTCTGGATTATATGTGGATTTTGTTTGGGATGTCCGGGGGACATAGGGTAAATTATACTGTTATTGTACTGTACTTTCCTACCTGTGTATATTGTCTCCTCCAGGGAGGGTCGTTGGCCTGGGTGGACCCTGGAGTAGTCATGGGGCTCTGACTGAGTGGAGTTGACCCCCGTTGGGCTGCTTACTCTCAGGAAGGCATGTTCATATACCTCGGGCAGTGACCGGGATACCGGGAGCTGATGTACCTAGAGAGTCTCGGGTGTGAGACCCTGAGTGGCAACGCGTAGCCTTAGAACCGTGACATCATTTGGGTTGGGTTTTACAGTGCACTGATATGTTAGTTTCACCTTACGATTATTATTGTGGTTCATTTGTTATGATTTCATTGTAATATTATGTTTTCACTGCATGCAAGATTTGGAAAACGGAGGGGTAAAACCTTATGATTATTTTATTATTAAATTGATTTCTAAACTGTTATTTTTGGCCCACTCACCCTTGTTTTACTGACCCCTCCAGACCCTGACACGGCAATAGAGGAGGAGGATCCGGAGGAGGAGGCAGAGGTTTAGTTTGCCTAGCTGTGCACCTGTACACCCACGTGTGGGTAGGTTGAGCACCGAATAAATGTACTCTGACTAGTGTGCTCGCATGTTGTATTTTACTTTCCCTTGTCTGACAGTATCACTTTAAACACTATGTTTGTACGTTATCTATCTATTTAAGTCTTCGGTTTTTATTTAAGGGTAATTTTGGTCTGTTTAGAGTCATTGTCAGACGGGAGCGGGTCACGTCCCCGGGTGGTCCCAGTGGGATTGGGACGGGTCCTGTCATTCACGGCCGAGGAGGCCCTGGGGAGGAAATGAAAACTTGGATCGAAATTGGGAGTTTAGAACGGATGGATTTTAGGATTGTTTTCCATGTTTTGAATTCATAAAATGATTCATAGGATAGATTTAGGAAGATTGGTGGAAAGAAGGAAGAAAAAAGATGAAAAAATAGGAGGATAGGACCCTGGACCGGTCACGCCAGTCCAGCTAGATCGGATTGCAGTGAACCGGCCGGTTCGGACCGGTCTGGAGGTTGAAGACGACTCCACAGTGCCCGGCGCTTGGGCATCACGCGCAGGGACTTCAGGCCGCGCGTGGGGGCGCGTGGCCCACAATTTGGGGAAACTTCCAACACACGAAATCATCATTTCGATGTAATGAACATTTTGGGACTGGTTTCGTGTCGATCGGACATCGTTTCGATAGATTTCGGGGTATTCGAAGGTTTAGGATCGAGTTTAAAAATAGTTAAAAATTCTGAAAAAATACAGGGCTTTAGTGAGAGGTTAATAAGGTTGTTAGTAACCCTCTAAAGTGATTTGGACAGGTTTGGGAGTCCCGGTGATGACGATTGGCCCGGGAAAGCCGAATGGCACGCGTATCAAGGCGGCAGCTCAGACAGTCTGTGAGTGGACCTTGATTTTCTAAATTAATGCATGCATAACTGTTTTATATGATTTTATGAATATGTTTTGTGATGCGATGAGTGCATTTATGTGTGGTTACGTATTGACACGTATTTCGAGGTTTCGGCCTTATACGGTGCCTATACGGGTTTGTATTTCTACGTTGATTTAAATGAAATGGTTTTGGATTTAAAAAGGATAAACTCGGGCATGATACCCATTTGATTTTGTCTCGGGCATGTAGCCCTATTGATGATCTACGGGTCTGAGTCGTGGTCGCGGCAGGTGCTTTGTGCACGGCGACGGACGATACGACGCTCGCCTCCGGACTAGAATGGGTTTCGTCCGAAGAGGTCTCGATGCACGTACCAATGTTGAGCAGACACTGGAGGCTCGAATTCAGAGTGCTGACGGTTCAGGATATCGATCGGTGATGAGTGCATCATGATCTTGTGGTGGTCGCGTCGGTTGATACGTTCACGGTGACATACTAGGATTGAGGGCGGTCCTGGACGGATGGTTGCACGCATAACTACGATTGGAGTCGTGACTGACCCTGAGATATCGGGCACGATGCCACAGTTGAGTCATGTGTTCAGGAACGAGGCCCAGTTACTTTACATTTGTGATTTCGAGTCGGGGACCCTAAATGGATTTCCGGATTCATGACGGTTTATGGGGACCGGGCATGAATCCCTTAAAGTGTTTTAAGGATTTTTTCTATATATATATATATATATTCATATACCTACCTTATTTGGAATGTCTCCTCCGGGGAGGGTCGTCGGCCTGGGTGGACCCTGGAGTAGTCACGGAGCACTAACTGAGTGGAGTCGCCCCCGTTGGGTACCTTACTCTCAGGAGGGCTTGGATTATAACCTCAGGGAGGGTCATTGATCTACGAACATTGACCTGGGTAGACCCTGAGAGTCTTGGGCTTTGAGACCCCGAGTAGCATACGCGTAGCTTTAGAAACCGTGACAGGATTGGTTATGTAATTTATATGTATATGCTATATGTTATATGTTGTGTGATGTGTACATGTTTTGGGCTATGGCTCGTATGGTTGGTTTCTTTATGGTTTTGGGCTTAGTTCCCATATATGGTTCTTTTGGATAAATGGTTTTTGAATGCATGCAGGCTTTTTAGTGAAGGGTACAAATTTCTTATGAAATGTTTTTATTAAACTCTTTGTTTTGTCCACTCACAGCTTTTAAATGTTTTGACTGCCCTTCAGGTTGACAGTGGATGCGGGCTATAGCAGAGACCGAGACATCACATACCTCCTCCGGATCCTGGCGTACTTTGTAGCCCGAGAAGGCTAAGGTTGGAATTTACCTTGTCTGACACTCCGTGTCAGACGGGATCAGGAGCGTCCCGTGTTAATGCCGGGGGGATTGGGACGAGTCCTGACATCATATGCCTATTTGGATTCGACTCCTCCCTAATGTACCTAGAATTAGGGGGAGGCGTCGTTTCTTCTTCGAAGAAGCATGGGTCTCTATTGAGGGGTGTAAGGATGCCATTAGGACTGGCTGGGGGAGGGTCAAGATGGGGATGTGATGGGGAGGATCCGGATGGTGGAAGGTGTTTTACGGAATTATAAGATTATCGCCAAAACCATTATTAACAAATTGAAGGTTATGATGCCCAAGATTATTTTGAACTTTCAGAGTGCTTTTGTGCCCTCTCGATTAATCACTGATAATATCTTGGTTGTCTTTGAATCTATACATGCGATCCGAATAAGAGGGTCAAGTAAGTTAAAAAATATGATTTTGAAACTTGATATGTCTAAGGCTTATGATAGGTTGGAATGGTGGTATCTTGAGGAGATGCCCCGTAAGCTAGGATTTGGGGATAGAATTGTTCAGTTGCTTATTAATTGTGTTCTACATTTAGTTATGCAGTGCAGTTCGTGGCCAAGCAATTGGTCACATTTTACCCATAAGGGGGCTTCGGCAGGGTAATCCCCTATCTCCCTATTTTTTTCTCATTCGTATAGAAAGATTTTCGGCCCTCCTTCCCAGGCTCAATGTGCTAAACATATTCATGGTGTGTTAATGGCCTCAGGAGCCCCTTTTATCTCTCACTTTTTTTTTTGTAGATGATAGTTTGATTTTCTGTAATGCTTAGTTGGGGGAGTGTCAACAGTTACTTGAAGTTTTGAATGAGTATGAAAGGGTGTCTAGTCAACTAATTAACTTTGATAAGTTTGCTACTTGTTTTAGTCATGACACTGATCTTATTACGAAACGGTTAATTTCCAATTTGTTGAGTATTATAACTGTGGACTGTTATGAGAAATATCTGGGTTTCCCTATTGTTACTGGAAGAAATAAGAAGATGATGTTTGGAAAGGTCAGGGATACTCTACGCTGTAGGTTGACTACTTGGTATTCTAAGTTTATGTATGCGGCTTGGAAGAAGGTTCTTGTTAAAACAGTTGCTCAAGCTCTTCCTACATATTCCATGAGTGTTTTTCAGTTGCGTAAATCCTTGTGCCATGAACGCTCTTGACAGGACCTATCCCTAATCCCTTAGGATTAACGTGGGATGACTTGCTCTCGTCTAACACCACGTGTCAGACCAAGGATAATACCATGACCCAAACAGGGTTTCTAGAGTAAGCAGCTTCATGTGATGCATCGGTCTTTACTAAAGCCTGCATCCACGATCAACCTGAAGGATATCAAAAACCATTTAAAACTGTGAGTGGACAAAAATAAGCAGGTTCAAAAACATTTCAGGAAAATACATTTATACCTTCTAGTTAAAAGCATGCATGCATGCATAAGAAAACATGTAATCTCAAATGCTTTCTCAAACAAGTTATATTTCTTTTCAAAACCAAAACATGTGAAAATATCTGAACATAAAGCTATAATTGAAAACATGACCAATCCTCATATCCCACATCTGTCTCATCTCATAACATCATCAGCCACGTCATCCGTGAAACGCGTGCTAATAAGCTTTAGGACAACTCACATCCAAGCACGTTGCCATGAACAAATCAACGACCGATGTTCATATCGTCGTGAAAAAAATCAATGATTGATGCCATACATAAGCACTCCTGAGCCGAGCCTCCCACAGATGCTCATCAACAAGTAGTATGACAGGACCCATCCCAATCCCCTCGGGATTAACACGGGATGACCCTGCTCGCGTCTGATACGAAGTGTCAGACAAGGGATATTTCTGACCTTTGCCCTCCCGGGCTATCAGAGTACGCCAGGATCCGGAGGAGGCATGTGATATCTCGGTCTCTGCTACAGTCCACATCCGCTGTCAACCTGAAGGGCAGTCAAAACATTAAAAGCTGTGAGTGGACAAAACAAGAGTTTATAAAAATATTTTAACGAAGACATTTGTACCCTTCACTAAAAAGCATGCATGCATTCGAAAACCATTTAACCAAATGGACCACATATGGGAACTAAGCCCAAATCAGAAATAAACCAAGGTCGAAAGGACCACAATGAAATCGACCATACGGGCCACTACCCAAATCCATAAGAAACCAATAAGGGACTCAACCCATAACCATAAACATACTGAAACCAAATACACGAGCCACTGCTCAATCTTGCGCACACCTGTGCACACCACATATCAAAGAATCATAAAGATTCAACTATACGGGCCACTGCCCAAAACCATACGGAACTCAGCCCAAAACCTGTGTAACCACACATCACATCTCATATATCATATCATATATCATATATACATATAAGTCACACAACCAATCCTGTCACGGTATCCAAAGCTACGCGCGTGCTACCCGGGTCTCAATCCGAGTCTTCTCAAAGTCAAGGTCAATGTCCACAGACCACTGATCCTACTCGAGATATAGTAACCATAGCCTTCCTGAGAGTAAGGAACCCAACTGGGGGGTGACTTCACTCAGTCGGTGCTCCGTGACTACTCCGGGGTCCACCCAGGCCAACAACCCTTCCCGGAGGAGATAATAGAAGTAAAGGAAGGTATATGCACATATATATACATAATACAAACATCCATGCCCGGTTCCCCTGAACCGTCATGATCCATAATATCCAGTTCATATACATATAGACCTTATCCTCCATGTCCGGTTCCCATAAACCGTCATGTACCAACATAACATAACCAGGGTTCATGCAGGTCCCCATAATTCGTCATGAACCACGATACCATAACAAGGGTTCATGCTGGTTCCCATAAACTGTCATGAACCGGGAAATCCATTTAAGGTTCCCTGACCTGAAATCAAAACCGTAAAGTAACCTGGGTCTCGTGCCCGAACATAGGACATCAGCTGGGCACCGTGCCCGATATCTGAGGTCATATGCCCGAGAAAAAACCAATGGGTCTTATACCCGAGTTTGTCCTTTTGGAAATCCAAATCCAAATCATTTAAACCATTAAAGAAATACAGACCCGTATAAGCACCGTATAAGGCCGAAACCTCGAAATACGTGCTTATACGTCACCACATACAAATGCACCCATGGCATCATCAAACATGTAATAAAACACATAATAAACATTTATGCATGCACCAATTTAGAAAACCAAGGTCCACTCACAGACCGTCCGAGCTGCCGCCTCGATTTGCGTGTCATACGGCTCTCCCGAGCCAATCACCATCACCGGGACTCCCGAACCTGTCCAAATCGTAATAGAAGGTTACTAACTACCTTATTAACCTCCTACCAAAGTCCCGTAGTTTTCTGATATTTTTAACTATTTTTAAACCGACCCTAAACCTTCGGACACCTCGAAACCTATCGGGAATCCCCGAGGAGGTCGAGGAACGTACAGGACGTTCGGGACGCGAGTGACGTGCCCGGTAACTGTGAGTGGACTTCTTCCTTATAACTAAGCATGCATAACTGATTTTAATTACTTGTTTTATGATTTTCATTATGATTTCATGATTATTGAATGCTTTATACCTGTTTTATGAAATGGCACGATTTTCGAGAAAGTACGTATTTCAGCACGTTTTGCGAGAAATGTTGTGAGTATGATTTTGATGCCATGGTTTTGGGATTTCAAACAATAAATGATTTTCAATGATTATAAATGGATTTTGAGACATGATTTGATGATCAAGGGTTATCGGTTTTAGAATCGGATTTCGGAAAGCGAGATTTGGTTTTAAAGTTAAAAAATGGATTTCCGGATTTGGGTTCGGAATGACGGTTCTGGATGCCGGAATGGCGTCAGACCAGTGATTTCCGATTCGGGTTTGGATATGTATTTAGAAATGGTTTTTAAATGGTTTTGGATTGGATTTGCTGGATCTGGTTATTGGGTTTAAAGACCCGGATTATATTTGACGGGGGACGGGCCCAGATTGGGTTTAAAGACCCGGATTGAGTTTAAAGACTCGGGAGTTTAAAGACTCGGATATATTGTTATTTCCCCCATAGGCCTGTTGAGTTTAAAGACTCGGATTATATTGAGGTCTGGATTGAGTTTAAAGACTCGGATAGTTCCAACAGGTTTGATCGGATGATTATAGTGGTATCTGATGTTTTACTGCTAATGTTTTATAACTTTTACCATACTGTGTTTATGTTGTTGCGGTTTCCATGATGAAAATGATATGAATTGTAAATTTTTTCAGCTAATGGGTTATGCATGCATGTTTTCAAAACAGAGGGCCAAACCCTGTGTTGTTTAAGAAATGGTTTTTGAAACTTTTATTCTTTATGGTCCACTCACACTTTCTGGTTTTTAATTGCCCTTCAGGTCGTGGAGCTAGCGTGGGGTTGACGTTGAGGCAGTGTCGGAGGCATAGAGTACTCGAGCGTTTTCCCGGAGTAGTTTCAGTGTTCCGTTGTGCGTGTACTCTGTGTGTGGTTTTGTTTTACTTTGTTTGGTACTATGCTCTGTATAACGGTTGACTAGTTGGATGTTTTAAATTCTCCTTCGTCTGACAATGTAATTGGTGGTTTCCGTGAGGTCGTTTCGGTCTTTCGTTTTGGGTTGTCAGACGGGAGCAGGGTTCACCTCGGTTATTGGGGTGATAATCGGGGTGGGTCCTGTCAAACAATGGAATGTTATTCATAATGAACACCGACAGTGGTTAGACCTTATGAAGATAGAGGATAAAACATAAGAATGCGGACATAAATTCTAGAATTATTTCGGAAATACTTGGCCTAGGTATTTCTTAAGGAAAGCATAAAAATGTGTTTAAGAGATCTCAAAGAAAAATCACAAGAACAAAGTAAAGAAGAAATGAAAATAACATAAAAATAACATAAATTAAGAATAAGAATTAAAATGAAACTAATTAATAAGAAAATCTACAAGAAATTAAAATGGTCCCCAAAAATAAAGAACAAAATAAAGAAGATGAACTAAAAGAAGAGAAGAACTAGAGAGAAAATATAAGAACCTAAACTAAAAGGAGAAACAAAATAGGGAAAATGAGGACTAAGGGAGACTAATGGGGACTAAAAGGGGCTAATGGGGACACCAAATACATGAAATGGTCTCCCTATTTATAGAGGGAGTGCCACAATTGTTTAAATAAAAGTACAAAATTAAAATATAAAAATAACAATAAAATAATACATGAAGAAGTGATGGAAATGATGAGATTTGGTGGATTTTGGGGAAAAGATGCTGATTTTGGGGAAAGATGCTGATTTTTTGCTTGGGCTTCTAGATTTCACCAGCATCCCATCGAATTTCCTTGCGATTTTCGGTGGCTTCTCATATTTCGTCCATAATTTCTTCGTTATAATTCCGATCGGGACGATTCTTTCACCTAAATGCTCCAAATTCCAAGCTTTATTTATTTCTACAAAAATATCACAAAATAAATTATTTTATCTAATTATTTATTATTTTAATATTAAAAGTCAAGTATATAAGGTATAAAATAATATAAAATAATGCTTAATTAACGACCTATCAACAGGTTCGATTGCTTGAAATGGATTTCAAATATGTTCAAATTTCTGTGATAACTTGATGGTTTTCAATGATGATGGTTTTCAATAATGATTTTCAGCTGTTTCGGGCTATGACCCGGATGATACGGATTTTGATGGTTTTGGGCTGAGGCCCGGGATTTGAGAAAATGAAATGATTTCTGGCCTTTGGTTTCATACATGGTTATATTAGCTGGAATATGAAATAGGTTTTATATGCATGCATTGGTTTTTAAATGGAGGGTATAAATGTCTTTCTTATAAACTGTTTTCTAAACTCATTATTTGTTTTTGTCCACTCACAGTCTTTTGTGTTTTTCGATACCCTCCAGGTTTGATGTGGTGCGGGCTGTTGTGAGATAGAGACGGAAACATCACACACGTGAACCACAGTAAGGCTGCGAACTCTGGTTGACTCAAGTTGGTTTTTGATACGTTGACCTGGGTATCCCTTGTCTGGCTTGCGTGTTCCACAGGGGTTGAACGGGTGTTTAGCCTTCGTGTCGCACGTGGGTCAGACGGGAGCATGACTTATCCCTTAATCCTAGGGGATTAGGGGTGGGTCGTGTCACTAGCCACGACCGCGGGGTGCCACTCGCCCCTAACCTCGCGCTAGCCCCTCTCTTGTAGGTGCCTAAGCAAAAATAGTTATTGTTGACCGAAAATAAGCTTTCAACAACTCTCTTGATTTGCAACCAAAAATCATGATCCAATAGCCTAGAAACATCTACTCGATGAGAAGAACATGATTGTGAGATCTATTAATCGAACCATTGCCTATGGTGGCTGGAAAACTGCTTAAAAGTTATGGGAACCTAGTTCTTCTTGTCGTTGTTGTGCTGTCTACAAGGGTTCTCAAAGTCCATGACTATGATCATGTGGACGAGGCAAAGAAGATGGTGGTAGAGTAGCGGCCTAGGTTACCGTCCAATGACGGCTCTGGTTATGATCATTGCACCTTCTTGAGGGAACGAGAGAGAAGAGAAAGATGGGGACCCAAAGCTGACCAATCCCTAGAGGAGAGAGATTGTCCCATTTTTAAAATTAAACTTTTCCAAATCACCTTTATGTTGTTATCTTTTCAGACTCGTAACTTTCGTATTTGGAATCCGATTTCAGTATGCCATTTTTTTACGAATGCATGAGTTCGAGACCTACAAAATGGTCAAAGAAAAATGCCCAAAAGTGCCTCTAAGAACAATTTTACTAACAAATCCCTTCGAAATCAAGGGTAAAGTTATCTTTTTCCCAATTTTACATTAATTTTCGGTCCGGTCATTACAATATTCCCCCCAAAAGAAATTTTGTCCTTAAAATTTATGTATGCAAGTCACAAGTCAACCGCCTATAACCCCTCGAGCACTCCCATGTCGCTACTAACACAATTCCAAATACACACCACCCTTCATGGTATATGGAGTATTGATAGGTCTTCAATTAAGCATTATTTTATATTATTTTATACCCTTTATACTTGAATTTTAATATTAAAATAATAAATAATTATAGAAAATAATATATTTTGTGGGATTTTTTTTTGAAATAAATAAAGCTTGGAATTTGGAGCGTGTTGGTGAAAGAATCGTCTCGATCGGAATTATAACAAAAAAATTATGGACAAAATTCAGTGACATTATATTAATTAATTTTTAAATTGAAAAATTCATTTGCAGCCCAGAAAATAGGCCCATCGAGGGTCCAGCCCAATCGCTGGCCCGAAATCCCAACCCACGCGCGTAGCCCAGAACACACAAGCTGCTCAACTCGTGAGCCAGCCCAGGAAGGCCTTAGACCCGATCCACTTGTGCGACTCGCCCAATTTAGCGACACGCGCTGCGCTAGCCCAACAACCAACACGCCTGCCCAGCCCCATTTCGCGCTGCAGCCCATGTGCGTCAGCCCACCCACTCCGCCTGGCCTGCTGCACTTATTTCCTGCTCACCTGCTCCTCCTGCCAGCCCATGTCGAAGCCCTCACCTTCTGTCAGCCACCTGCTACCGAGTAATCATCTCTTCCATTTTCTGCAACCTGCTCCTAATTTGCAGGTTTTCCAGCACCAAAATTAGCCCCATTTTCCAGCACCAAATCAGCCCAATTTTCAGTGCTTTTTGCTGATTTTTAGTTTTTCTTCATCATTTCATCATGTAATTATATTATTTATTTATTTTTTAATTTTTGTTTTTAGGACTTCCCTATAAATAGGAAGACCATTTTCATTGTAATGGAGGTCCCTTTTTGTCTATTTTTTTTCTCTCTTCTTTTAGTTCATCTTCTCTCTATTTTGTTCTTTATTTTTGGAACCATTTGTAACTTCTTGTAGATTTTCGTATTAATTAGCTTTCTTTTAATTTTTTTTAATTTATGTCTTACATTTTGTTTCTTAATTTCATTTCTTCTTAACTTTGTTCTTGTGTCTTTTCTTTGAGAGCTCCTAAACACATTTTTTATGCTTTCCTTAAGAAATACTTAGGCCGAATATTTTCGAAATAATTCTAAAGTTTAAGTCCGCATTCTTATGTTTATTCCTCCATCTTCATAATGTTCCTTCTGTTGTTCAAAGAATTTTATGGATAACATTTCATTGTTTCTATCCACTCTCGGAATCACCAGCTATTCTCGGGTTCCAAAAGTGTAACCTTTCTCCATTTACTTAAACTCTAGTTATTGTTTCGGTTTTATTTATATTTCAATATATGTGTTTGCATTTTCTTTCTAACATTTGTAAATGTGAATACAATCTCCATGTGTTTTACTTTTTGAATTTCATTTACTTCATATATTTTAGCGCTTAACTTTCAATTTAACGCTAAGTGTTTATAACCGCTGTTCGGTGCACTTAGAGTAGGGTTGAAGAGATTTAAATGTTTGACGTACATTGAAATCAATAACGTAAGGTAAATCATATTATAAGTGTTTATGACCGTTGTTCGGTGCATTTATAATATTGAAAAATATATGCATGTAATTGAGATGATGAAGCTAGAATTTCGGGATTGGTTCAATATGAGCAAAACGTTAGAGTGTTGGTAAAAATATGTGTTTGAAGAAAGTTCACTTGTACAAAGGTTAAAGTAGAAGTATAATTAAGTTCTTAATTGTTTTTACTTGTTTTTTTTATATTATGATTACAATCTTTACAAATCCTCCATTTAATTCTTTATTATTTAATTCTTTAATTCATTCATTATTTATTATTTTATTCATTAATTCATTTATTATTATATTCTTTGATTATTCATTGTTCTTTCTCACTAACATATTATTAATGTTCCTTAATTTCTCTAGTTAAGAACGATTTACCAATATGACATCTACACAAAAAGGGTTTAAATTGCATAATACTCGAATTACGTGTTTAATTTAATACGTAATTTGAGCGTTATCAACTATCACTTGTAAGTTTTTAGTAGCCCGATGGTAGCTCAATCCCCCAGTAACGTGGAATCCCAATAGATCCTCTGGAACACAATCCGAAAATAAACATACAACCATTATATCTTCACCCTCTATGGCATAACCTAAGTACCACATCCATACCGGTTGCCCCTAATTCATACTGAACAACTCCGGATCACAAGGTTTGCCACAAACATAACACTGATTGGGGTACTAATACCTGTGTCCTAATTATTTTGTGAAGTCTCTCGTTCAGCTGAAAGTGAAATATCATGAGGAATAAATAATTGTGTGGCCTTATAATCTAGCAAAACTCGTGCAACAAGACAAAAACAAAAATAAAAAATATACTTGATATCACCTCTGGTGTAGCTCAAGCCTCTTGCTGAGTAGTTGCAAACACATGGGAATATGGGCATGAGGATCGACCACGTCCTCTCTACTTGTCACCAGCTCCTGTCGATCCCACTAGCAGGAGTTTGGCTCCTTCTTACCACATAAGTTGGCGTTGCTTTCCTTTGACTCTACTTTTCAGAATCCCCGCATGTGCTCCCTAGTTGGTATGGGCACTCCCTTTAGATATGACCAAGCTCCCTACAGTGATAACAAATGGCCATACTGTAACAACCCGTACCTACGGGAAGGGTAAAAATGTAATTTTTGTGAAGTTTTGTAAAAAGGACGATTTTGCCCTTGTGAATAGTAAACGAAAAGTTGACTTTTTGTAATATTGATTGGATGAGTGTTAGCCCTTGACCGTGACGTAGGTTAGGACGTCACGAGTCCGTAGACAGGCGGCAGGTTCGATTCGGACAATCGGAGGAGAAGTTATGATGTACGGAAGGTTGGGGGCGTTACCGTAATTTTGAGTTAAAAGGGGAAATGTTGACTTTTTGGAGGATGTGTGATTTTCACGTAGACCGAGGACCGTTGGATAGGTCTCGACGTCCTGAGTTCAACGACAGGCGGCACGCTGTCATCGGACGTCGGACGGAAAAGATACGGGTCTGGAAAGTCTGAGGGCAAAATGGTAATTTTGTGCAGGAGGGGCATTTTGGTCATTTTTCCTCAGCCCAATCAGATAAGGGCAAGTGGCAGATATTTTTGGGATGGCCAATAGCTGAGGGACACGTGGGGGACCCTAGATGGTTCTAGGAGGAACTTAAGTGTGCACGGCCACACTTGGTCATTTTTGAACCGTGCACCAATTCGAAGGAAACTGAAAACAGAGAGAAGTTTGGGTGAGGCGGTGATCGATCTGGAGGCTAGGGAGAGTGAGGAGTGACTGGTGAGAGTGACAGAGAGACGTGGGTGAGGTGCTGATCGTGTTTTGGGACTGGAATCGTGCACGGCGGCACGGTGGTGGTGCGGCGAACATTTGAGGAAAACAGAGGAGACCGTGGACGGTGGAGGCTGTTGTGCCGTGTGGTGAGGCAAACCAGGGCGGTAGGAGACTCAGGAGGTTGAGGGGAGTCCCACGAGCACCGTGGTGGGTGACGGTTCTCACGGCGGCGCCGGAATCGAAAGGTAAGCTCGTTTACTCTGTTTTTCGTGGATTTTTTCAAATGCAAAGTCGTGAAGTTGGGCTTAGAGTCGAGGGATTAGGAGGTCAGGGTGCTGTTCAGGGAGGTCTTAGGCGTCGTTTGTGGTGGTTGCCGTGACGGGAGGTTCACGGTGGCTGGTGGTTCGACGGCTGGTCCGTTGTACCCTGTTTTAGCCGTGAGTTTCAAACTTGAAGTCGTGGACTTCGGGGATGAATCGACGGATTCTGTGAGTTGGGTAGGACTAAGTAGGGTCCTAGGGTGGTGCTGGTATCACCACCGTGAAGGGGGAAGCTATGGACGGCCGGGAAGGAAAACAGAGCCCACGGGCAAGGTTTTTCGAGGTTGAAGACGAAGGGTTTTAGGCCGTGATTTCTGGATTTTAGGACTGGGTTTGATTGCAGGGGACTGGACGAAGCTAGTGGTATTGAAATGGAGAAGAATGGTGGGTGAACGGCGGAGAACCGGTCACGCCGGTTCAACACAGTTGAACCGGTTGACTCGAGGTTGAAGGTGGACTGTAGCAGGCGCGTGAGGCCCACGCGCAGCCACTTTGGGCGGCGCGTGGGGGCGCGTGGGGAGGAATCCGGTTAAGCGTCCAACATGAGTTTAGCCCTAAATGTCCTAAGGAATCCAATGGTACAGTTTTCGGGTTAATCGGACGGTGTTACGGAATGGTTCGGGAATCCGTACGGTTTAGGGTTTATGATTAAAATATTATTAAATTCCCGAAAAATTGGGGAAAATAGGGAAGGTATCCTTGATGTTATTGTGACCCTATTTGGTATCTATTGACAGGACGGGAGACACCAGAGACGGTTGAGGAGCGCACGGAGCGCGAGTGACGTGTTGTAAACTGTGAGTGGACTCTTTCTTATTTCCGAGCATGCCAAACTGTTTTAATTACTGTTTTATGATTCTATGTGTGTTTTCATGCTTTAAATGATGGTTATACGTGATTGAGATGTTTGCACGTTTTTCGAGATATTTTCGGGGTTTTGCACGTTTTTCGAGAAAAAGCCGGTTTTCAGATTTTGATGCCATATTTGAGAAATTCACCCTATAACTGTTTTCTGATGATGGTAAATGGGTTATGAAACATGGTTAGGGATTTCCTATGGTTTTTAGTATGGAAATGGATTTTCCGGATTTGGGTTCGGAATGTCGGTTCTGAACGCCGGAAGGGCTTCGAACCGGGGATTTCGAATTCGGATTTGGCGATGGATTTTGAATTGGTTTTACACTGGATATGGATTGGATTTGCTGGATCTGGATATGGGTTTAAAGACCCGGATTGATATTGATGGGGGACGGGCCCAGATTGAGTTTAAAGACTCGGGAGTTTAAAGACTCGGATATTATGATATTACCCCCCATAGGCCTATTGAGTTTAAAGACTCGGGAGTTTAAAGACTCGGATTTATATGTGAGGCCTGGTTGAGTTTAAAGACTCGGATTGGTCCAGCAGGTTTGATCGGGTTATACTCTGGTTTCTTGTGGTGTTTTATAGTGTATCTGTTTCTTATGATTGGTTTTATAGTGTTTCTGTTTCTTATGATGTTTCATATTATGATTTTTCTAATACTTCATTGGCATGCCTGGTTTTAAACCGGAGGGAACAAATGATTTTATTTCCTTACGTTGATTTGCTGGTAAACGGTTTTAAAACTTTTATTCTTTTGGGTCCACTCACACCTTTTGTTTTTAATTTTTCCCTCCAGGTCGTGGTGATAGCGCTGGGGTGAACGTTGAGGCAGATTTCGAGGCATAGGGCTTCCGACGTTCTTCCGTTGCGGACTTAGACTTGTAGGACTTTTGGTGCCCATTTTGTAGAACTATGCTCTGACTTACTGTTGTATATATTTACTCCTTCGTCTGATGGTTATGCTTATAGTTGTATTAAGTTTCTTTTTGGTATTGTAAGTATGATTGTCAGACGGGAGCAGGGTTCATCCCGAGTATCGAGGTGATATTTGGGACGGGTCCTGACACATACCAGACCTTGGAAGTCGACTACTCCACCCACTCGGCGACTGAGGTGAAAATCCCACTAGACTGGGTTGAAAACTAAAGTCTCGATTCAAAACCTCGGGAACCTCCATGTTCAGATCCAACGGAACTTAAACTGATACCTGCTAGAAGATCTGAAGCTGTAATTTCTCCTCTTGGAGCTTTCTGACCTAATGCTTCGAAAGATAATTACTCCCCCAGAATGAGTCAACATCCAGGAGGTATTTCAAGGAATCGCTCGATATCTAGGCACATATAGTATCTCCCCCAGAAACGAGTCTCCTCAGGATTTATTCACGCTTGGGTATATATAGTGTCTCCGCTATGGAACGAATCTCCTCAAAATTTACTTACATATGGGTATATATAACGTCGCCCCTAGAAATGAGTCTCCTTAGGACTTACTCACATCCGGGCACCTTTGGGATCATGCAGGGTACCTATAACGTCCGAGTAGCCTCAGGATCTGTGGAGCTAAGCTCCGATGACGTCTGAGTCACATCTCCGAGATCTGCAATGTTTGGGGGGCCACCCCAAGATATGGATATGACGTCTGGAAAATGTCTAAACAATATCCCTAGCCTTAGGATCTAAGGAGTCGAACTCCGATGATGTTTGAGAGCTAATCAAATCTCACAAGGATAGTCAACCATGGAAAACAATTTATAAAACCAAGCAAAACCATGCAGTTACATAAATTTTTGGTTCAAAACTAAGTCAAAACATTTAAATTTCATGGGCAAAACATAAAATCTCGTTTCCACAAAATCCAAAAAGCATGTGTCCAGAAAAAAATGTATCCCGAATAATTATTCTAGGAACTATAAATCGTCAAACAACAGCAAATAACATTTAGAATAATTATTCAAACCATTTCAAATCATATGATAACATAAAGCATTTAAAATAGTTCAATATGCATGCATTCAAGTTATAAAACAAATGTTCACTCATTGTATGAAAAGACACGTCCCGAATTCACCTTGAAAGTCACGTCCGGTCCTGCTCCCTTCTGACAAGTAACTCAAAATACCAAATTTACCCCTAAACCTTGTCAGACAAGGGATACTTGTACTCTTTTTTTCATTCATGCATGCGCCTCTCAAATAGCCTTGAATTCCATGTAACGTGTCAGGACCCATCCCAAATCCCCCGGGATTAACGTGGGACATGCCTGCTCCCGTCTGACACGAAGTGTCAGACCAAGGAGAATTCTGACTTTAGCTTACTCAGGGCTTCAGAGCGCGCCAGGATCCGGAGGAGGAGTGTGATGTCTCAGTCTCTACTTCAGCCCGCATCAGCGATCAACCTGAAGGGCATTAAAACCATCAAAAGTCGTGAGTGGACAAGACAAATAATTTATAAAAATATTTTCACAAAAAGACATTTATGCCCTTCACTAAAAAGCATGCATGCATTCAAAAACCATTTAGTAAATCATTCATTAGGGCCTTGGCCCAAAATCCAAATCAAAGTATGTGGGACTCAGCCCAAATCTCACACACGTGGGTCTCATCCCAAAACCATCTCATATACGTATACATATATACATTTATAACTCATCCTAGACATTCTCTGATGTCTACTCAATAACCCGTCACGATATATCTATTAGTGTGCACACTACTCGGGGTCTCACTCCGAGTCTACCCCCAGGATCTACGACGTTTGGGAGGAATCGTCCAAAATCCAGGATCTACGATGCCTGGAGGACGGTCTGCGGACCGAGTCCGAGACTATACTATATCTCTCACTCCTGGAATGTGCTCCCTCTTGGAGTCACTCATTCTAGGCAGTGGATAGTGACTCTCCAGGATCAACGACGTCTGGAGGACACCAATACGCTCATAAAGGAGGGTATATAAATACTAGTATGAAAACTACAATTGGGACTCACGCCCGATACCACAAGTCAACTGGGCCTCTAGCCCGAACTTAAAATCAACTGGGCATCAAGCTCGATGCTCAAGGTCAGTCACGATTTTGATCATAGTAATACGTGCAACCATCAGTCCAAGACTGCTCTCAATCCTAGTATGTCGCTGTGAACATATCAACCGCCGCGACCACTGAAAGGTCGTTTAATCAACATTATTTTATATTATTTTATACCCTTATACTTGACTTTTATTATTTAAATAATAAGTAATTAGATAAATTAATTTATTTTGTGATTTTTCTATTTAAATAAATAAAACTTGTATTTTGGAGTATTTTGGCGAAAGAATCGTCCCGATCGGATTTATAACGAAGAAATTATGGACGAATTTCGGTGAAATATTACTTAATTGTTTAATTAATTTTATAAGCCCAAATAAATCTAACCCATTGTTTTCCTTTGTGCAGCCCAAGCCATTTCTTTTGCTGAGCAGCTGCCCAAATCCAGTCCAGGCCCGAGTCTCCAGCCCATTCCGCGCGCTCAGCCCAGCTTCACCTGCTCGGCCCCTGGACTCGCGCGAACCAGCCCACTGCAAATTCCGCCTGCACGCCAGCCCAACCAATCTTCGGCCCGTACATCTGCACAACAACCTTCACGTGACCCCTGCTGCTCGCCTGGCCCGTGTCCAGCCCACTTGCGCCACCTGCTCCACCTAACCACACAGCCCATCACGCCTGCACAGCCTGTTCCAGCAACCGTCCATCACTCCAGCCATGCTTCTACTGCTCACCAAACCAGCCGGCCCGTCTGCCTCCAGTCCGTACGCCCAACTGCCCCCAGCCCACCTGCTTTTCACCTGCCGCCTGGTCCGAAGCCTCCAACAGTGCAGCCCATTTTCACCAGCCTGTACAAACCAGCAGCCCAACAGTCCCATTTCTCTTATTTCTTTTATTTTCAGCCACAAATTAATTCCAAACCTTACCTAATTTTCATCATTAAACATCATTGTTCATAATTAGTCATCATTTCATTTTCTTTTATTTTATTGTAATTCTTAATTAATTTATTTGTTTTTGAGTAGCTTTTTCCTCCTATAAATAGGAGTGCATTTCTCTTGTTTTGGGGGGACTTTGTTTTGAGAAAGAACTCCAAAACACAAAATTGTATCCTTCCTTTAGAAATATCAAGCCTAGTATTTCCGTTGCAATTCTTGAGTTTAAGTTCGCATTCTCGTGTTTATTCATCCATCTTCATAAGGTTTCTTCTGCTGTCAGAAAATCTTATGAATAACATGTCATTTTTATTCCATCCATTTTCGGAATCACAAGCTTTCTTGGATTCCGAAGGTGTAACTTGTTATTTCCTTTGCTTAAACTCTCATTGTTGTTTCGGTTTTATTTTCTTTAGTTCAATATTTTTGTGGGTATTTTCTTTCTAACTTTTGTAGACAAGAATATTATTATAATGTGTTCTACTTTTCAAACTTCATTTACTTCATACATTTGAGTGCTTAAGCTTCAATTTTATACTAAGTGTTTATGACCGCGTTTCGGTGCACTTAGTATAAAATTGAAGAGATTTAAATGTTTAATACACATTCAAATCATAAACATTGGGTTAATCAATTTATAAGTGTTTATGACCGCGTTTCGGTGCATTTATAATGTTTATAAAATGTATGCATGAGTGAGATGGTGAAAGTAGAATTTTGTGATGTATTCAAACTTTGCAAAAGTTAGAGTGTTGGTAGATTTTGTGTTTAAAGAAAGTCCACTTGTATATATGTTAAAATAGGAATAGAATTAGTTCATTTATGTCTTTACTTATTTTGCATAATCAAAATCCTTAAAACCCCCATGTTTATTCTTTTATTCGTTTAATTCATTTATTCGTTATTTCATTAATTTATTGATTCTCTTATTTATTAATTCGTTTATTCCTTTATTCGTTAATTCTTTAATTCTCTATTACTTGATTATTCAATTAATTAATTATGTGATTATCTAATTCTTCAATTCTTTAATTCTTCAATTCATTAATTATTCATTATTCTTTTTAACTAACATATTATTAATATTCCCTAATTTCCCCGGTTAAGAACGATCCCTACTTACCAATACTATAACTACACAAAAGGGTTTAAATTTGCATAATACTCAAATTACATGTTTAATTTAATGCGTAGTTTGGGCATTATCAACCACCTCTAGATCATGATGCACACATCACCGATCAATCTCCTATACCGTCAGCACTTTGAAGTCGAGCCTCTAGTGGCTGCTCGACAACAGGACGTGCATCGTGACCTCTCCGGAAGGAACACATCCCCAGTCTAGAGGCGAGCTTCATGTCGTCCGTCGCCGTGCACACAATACTCGTCGCGACTATGACTTAGACCCGTAGGCCATCAATAGGGCCATATGCCCGACACAAAACCAAAACCAAATGGGTCTCATGCCTGGTTTTAACTTTTCAAATCCAAATCCATTCCATCAAATCACCATAGAAAACCCGACACGTATATGCACGACATAAAACTATAAATCTCGAAATGCGTGCACATACGTAAACACACACAAATGCACTCATGGCATCAAAAAAACATGTATTAAAACACTTATAAAACATTTATGCATGCATCGATTCATAAAAGAAAGTCCACCCACAGACCGTCCGAGCTGCCGCCTCGATATGCGCACCATACGCCTTCCCTGGCTAATCACCATCACCGGGACTCCCAAACCTGTCCAAATCGTAATAGAGGGTTACTAACTACCTCATTAACTTCTCATAAAAGCCCCCTAATTTCCTGGGATTTTTAACTATTTTTAAACTCTATCCTAAACCTTCAGACACCCCGAACTATATCGAGACGATGTCTGATCGACTCGAAACTAGTCCCAAAATGTTCGTTACATCGAATTGATGATTTCACATGTTGGACACTTCCCCAAACTCTCCCCCATGCGCCGCCATGCATCGCCTAAAGGCCCTGCGCGTGGGCTTCACGCGCCTACGCAGGATCATCTTCAACCTCCAACCGAATCGGTCCAGCTGGTTCACTGGTTCGGTCGGTCCAACTGGACCGGCGTGACCGGTTCAGGGCCCTATTTTCCTATTTTTTTTGTCCTTTTTCTTCCTTCTTTCCACCAATCTACTCTAATCCATCCTAGGAACCTTTTTATGCAATCAAAACATTGAAACCAATCCTAAAATCCATGGGTTCAATAAACCATTTTATCCCAAAACTTCCATTCTAGGCTTAGGGAATAACCAAGTGCCCAAACTCAATCCTAAGGGTTCTATTAGGCTCCTAGGATCCTTATTGGAAGGTTTGTGGGTTTAGATTGGGCTTACTTGGTCAGAATTGAAATTCGGTGGATAGCCACCGAAAATGCTTCACGGTCGTAGTATGGCCGGCTCAGGCGTCCTTAGCCATCTTTTGTGGTTCTACATGACTCAAAAAACCCCCGCACAACATCCCCCAATCATCAACTAACATCCTAAACGTCCACAATCCAAAATCCAAATTTTGAAAAGTAAAGGGGTCACGGTTTTACCTTGGCTGTGAGCTCCCACCGTCGTCCATGGCGGTCCTGCTGCTAGCCACCACCTCTCTCAGTCCAAAACTCCCCTCAATTCCTCTCTTGGCTTCACACAAAATCAAAAGGGAGAGGGTAACGGGTTTTAGGGTTGATCGAGTTAGATGAACACAGATAGAGAGAATGGATATGCATGTGTTTGTGTTAAGTGAGTAATGGATGGGTGACACTTGTCACTCAACCATTGGGCCTGATTCAAATATCTGGGGCCCACTTGAGGACAAAAGTCCACTTTTGCCTCGTAAAGCGTGCCGTTGCAAAAATCGTTCCTCGAAACTTCCGTGAACCGTAACTTTTCTGTCGAACGTCCGATTTGGACGTGCCGCTTGTCTACAGATTTGTATCACCTCGATCTACGTAACGGTCCTTGGCCCTCGACCATTGGACCTCCCCAGTCAAAAGTCAATTTTTTGCCCTCGTCCAATGGTAAAATCGTAATTTCGCCCTAAACGTCCGTTAATCCTCGGCTAATCCCCAATTAGCCTAACTAATCTGCCATTAATTATTAATTAATCCTGATAATTCAGGACGGGTCGTTACATAACGACCTTGGATGGTTATCTAAACCAGGAAAACATGTGAGTGGACAAAAGAAATATTTTAAAAACATACATAGTAAAAAACACAAGTAATTTACCCTCTGTTTTATAAAAAAATGGATGCATATGAAAAATCATCATATCTCGATAAAACAGCTAATAAACTCGAAATACGTGCAAATACTAGTAAGTATTGGTAAATAAACTCATCTACGAAAACATCAATGTATAATAGTAACAACCACACAGAACCAACCCATCCTCGATGCTTAATATCAATCATCATATCAACCACACTACCAGTTAGGAAAATAGAGTTTGGCTATGGACGTCTGAGTCATAGCCCAACATAATGCCATCCTCAGAAAAACAGAGCCCTGCTTTAGACATCTGAGACTAACCAACTGCTTAGGAAAACAGAGCCCGGCTCTGGACGTCTAAGCATCAACCATAACCGCATCCTGAGGAGGGTTGTCCATGACACAACAATTCATATACATATGTCGAGAAAACATACGTTTATAACATATATCAATTTCTAAAACCAAATACATGCCTCATACTCTAGGCCTAAGCCCAAAACCACGAATCATGCAAAATCTCGTAAAACATGCATTTAAACCAATTTCTGCAAAATCACCCAAAATCACATAAAATCACAACAAAGCCAGGTCCACTCACACACTGTCCACGTAATCAAGATCTGAATTGCACGCTTCTCCATAATTTCCAAAATTACCGTCTGTCATAAATCACTTATAAGGGTTACTAACCATCCCAAATAACTTATATTTTAATCCCCCAATTTTCTGGGATTTTAAACGAATTTAAAATAATACATAACCCTTCGGACAGTCAAAACTGTCCCGAGATGATATCTGATCGTCTAAAAAACTGTACCATTAGACTCATAACATCAAGAACATCAAAAACTATGTGGACCATATTTTGAGGTCAGCTAGCACGCACCCTCACACGCCATGTACCTTCTCTGCACGTGGAATTCATGCGCGACTATTGTTCATCATTAACAACCTTGGGCTGGGTTGACCTACGGGAATGCAACTCAGACCCGACCCGGGTGACCTGACCTAGTCCTAAATCCATCCAAACATCATCATTTTTCATCCTCTAAACGTCAATTCCTCCATATTTAATCCTTATAATTGTTCTATGCTTTCAAAATCAATTAAAGAACCTAGATTTTAGAGACACTCTGTAACGCCCCGAACATTCAAAAAAACAAAAAATGACCAGTTTACCCCTAGAAGACAAAAATGTTAACTTTTTGATCAAGATATCTTATGGATATACCGAGAATGTCGTCACGAAGGTCTCGACCTCCTGAATTCGTAGATAGGCGGCACGCCAAAATCGGAGGTCGGATGAATTCATTGTGGGTAAAAAATGTTCAAGGATATTTTAGTAAATTATACCAAAAATGGTATATTGGTCTTTTTATGAAAATCTAGAATATTCTATAATATTCTACAAATTTCTCCAATTTCCTCCAAAATTCCCTTTCCACCACCTCATACAATTATATATATGTGAGTCAGTGTTGTGAGATGGAGTATGTAGGTTTAGTGGTAGACAACTGAATGGAGAAAAATGAGGGGGAGAAGAGGCCGAAAGGAAGAAGAATAAAAAGTGAAAAGATAAGGAAATGGAAGGAAAGGAAGCAAGATTCCTCAGGGAAATATAGAGGAGAAAGAAGAAGAAGAAGAAGAAGAAGAAGAAGAAGAAGAAGAAGAAAAGAGGGAGAAAAGGGTGTTTATGCTTTGAAGAAAGGAGAGAGAAAACAGTGACCCGAAACACGAACTCGTAAGCTTGGATATCGGGTTCTTAGGTCCAAGGTTTGCCTATGAAAACCTAGTGTTTTCGTGACTTCCTGGAGGTCTTAGGGTCGTTTTAAGTTAAAAAGGAGGGAAGATAGGACTCTGGATCGAGGTCGGGAGACCTTGGTATCTGTGGAACCCAAAATCGCCTGAAAATTGCGGAGCTACCACGTGTCCCAGAATTCTCAAAATGCCCAAATTACCCATGATAATGACATTAATGACTTATAGACACCCGCAAAGTAAATAATGTATTTCCAGCTATGTACATTATTAAAACAGGTTAATGCCTCGATAATATTGATATTCTCCGAGAAATAATTGATATTCATAATAATAAACAATTGTTATTAATATTAATTATCATCATTATCATAATTACTATTAATGTTAATTATCATTATTATCATAATTATTATTAACATTACTTATCATAATTATCATAATTACTATTAATGTTGATTATCATTATTATCATAATTATTATTAACATTAATTATCATTATTATCATAATTATTATTAACATTAATTATCATTATTATCATAATGATAAATTATTATGATTATTAAATAATATTTAAATACATTATTTAATTTCAAATTCAACCGACTAATCAGAACGCTCCAAGGCTCCCAAGGATTTCCTATAAATAGCGGAACTCATTTCATTTCCAAAGTAATTTGGTTCAATGATATTTAAACTCTTGAGATTTCTCTTTCAAAGCTGACCTAAGCATTAGAGCATTCTTGGTCGAACAACCCCTCGGGTCTCGATCTTGAACGAACGATAGCTTAATGTTTGCTGTTTGTAGGAATCTTGGAGACTTTTGAGTTTAAGAACGAATTCTACTTCAAAATTTGGTGCTTTCATTGAGAGCTGATTGAGAAATATTCAAGAAGAGCTCTCACAATTGTTCATCATTCATCTTACTTCGTTCATCGTTCATGAAACGTTGTTCTAAGATCTTGAACGTTATTCATCGTTCGACAAAGAACTTTCTGCTCAAGATTCTTTGATTCAGCATGGCTAGGGTTCGTCAATCCGTTCGATCAACTGGAAATGATGTTTCAGCCTCAATAGGACAGACGAGGAATTGAGCTCACATAGAGACACCAGAGGAGCGCCCAAGTCAGCCCCAACGAATGTCCATCGAGGCACAAATGCGGACGCAGGGTCAAATTCCACGTTTCAACTTCATAAACTTCCTATCTTCAACAACTCAAGTGCCAGTGTTGGGAGAACACACTTCAACTTTCCAGGAAACTGACGAGCGATTGGTGGAAGAAGACCCAAGGCAAAGTCAGCCCCATGCAAACATGGATCTCCGAGATTTCCTGGACAGACGTCATGACATCTCAGTATAGAATTGAGCTCAAACTGGACTTGATGAGGGCCAACAACTCCAAGGGAAAAGGTCTCAACGTGATACGCACTAGCCGCATCAAGATAACTTGTCTCAGCAGGTTGAAAGGTTGAGCAACCAAGTCCAAATGCAATAAGAGTTTTTGCAACAGCTCCTAGCAAAACGAACAACTCAAGAACATTTGAGACACTCCACAACATGTGGAAGGTAGGAGGACGTTCCAAGGCGCCTAAGAAAGGAGACAGTTCGATGCCGAACTATGTCTCGAGACACCTTGCTAAGTGACTCCGGAAAAGAAAGTCACACTCGAAAAGCAAAAAGCCCACAATGCCAATGACCATCGGTGCATGAGCGTCTTGGAAAGCGGGTGGGGGCATCATCTCGAACTTAGAACTCACATGAGAACGGGAGGTAGCATACAGTTTCCAGAAACACTCTAGGACTCGCTGGGCATCAAGGTGAGGAATGGGACGAGTCATACCAACTCACACGTCCTCAGAAATCAAAAGCAAAGATTCGAGATGGATAACGACGATTGGCACGACATGGCTCACAACCTCATCAAGATGCGCTGTAAGCCAGTGGTGTCCAAAAAATGTTGGATTAACACCTCCGTATCCAACGTGACAGCGATTTGGAAGAAGATTTATGTCGCCGAATCCAATTATGCTCACCTTTTTGTGAGAGACATCGAGGAGGAGTCATTCCCTCAAAAGTTCGCAACTCCAAGCTTTAAATAGTTCAAAGGAACTTTCGACCCGATGAAGCATATTGACTATTATTGAGGAGTCATGGTTCCTCATAGACACAATGATGCACTCATGTTCAAAGTGTTCTAAGCTTCCTTACAAGGCCTAGCAATGACATGGTTTAATCATCTTCCCTACCGGTCCATCGCTTCTTTTGAAGAGCTAGCTCTAGCATTTGTGAAAGAATACTCACAACTTCGCACTGTCGAAGAGAAGGAAGATCATCTCTTTTCCATTAGAAAGAGATCAAAAGAGACCCTGCGACAATACATCCGGAGGTACTGCGATGAAAAATCTCGGATAGTTAGATGCAGTGATCTAGTCGCGGCAATGACATTTAAGCAATGGCTTCCCCGGGATAACCAACTTTACGGAGACATAGTAATAAACAATGCATGTAGCCTTACCAAGATTCTCTCCTTAGCATGGCAAAATGCATGCTGGGAGGATGAAAAAAATACTACCAATGCGCCAGATCATGCTGGGACGAGTGAGAAAGCCTCCAAACTATCATCACCTTGCAAGGAGGATGTTGACAACAAATTTTCAAATAGGGGGTCTAACAAGCTCAAGGCGAACCAAGCTTCTAGTACCTCAGCAGTTGGGAAGCCAAATATGCAATTCTCATTACCAATGCACCACATACATAATGAGATTAAAGACAAAGCTTGGTTCAAAAACCAGGACCCGTTAGAGGAGACCAGGAGAAGGCTGATAAAACCAAATGGTGTTCTTATCATGGATGCTACAATCACAACATCAACACATGCATGTCTTTCAAAAGATATCTCCAAAATCTCGTGAAAAAAAGACTTTGTACTGAATGCATCGAGAAGAAGACTGCAGATCATCTGAAGAGCAAAGAACCCAATGAGCCTACATGGAAGGTGATCCGCATCAGATAGCTACAAGTCAATGGAATTGATCCTATCTTTGATTGCCACAAGTTGCATGTTAAAATTCAAGAGTCATAGAAGTTTATGAAAGTTTCAATTTTGCATCTCATGTTGTCTTCTAAATTCAAGTACCATGCATTTGAATTAGCAATAAGATCGACTATTTGTTCTGAATTCATACAAACATATGGGTACGCCATATGCAATTTTCAAAACTTCTTCCAAGAAGTACTTAAAACAAGTCCAAGCCGTCTTCCGAGAAGCATCATGAACCTTCCTCTAGGCACTAAATCGTCCCACTAGGCATCACTTCGAACTTTTCTCTCGAGAGCGTTCAAGTCTTCCTTTGGCGAGCACCTAGAAGCATTCCTTCCAGAATCGAAGCCTTCGCCATGCTGAGCATCCAATCTTTCGCCATACGAAGCATCCAACCCTTCGCCATGCGAAGCATCAAAGTCTTCGCCAGGAAGCACACCAGGTCTTCCTCTGGGAAGCATTTCTAAAACCTCCTAAATTTGAAGCGCTCGCACTTTCCAGTAAGCATTTCAAGCCTTCAGTTAGAAAGAGCAAAAACCCTTCCCTAAAGGCAACATACCAAAAACTAAATCATCTAACACTTCGAGTTATTTAGAACCCGTCGTTGCATACCCATGGTTGCAGTGGGGGCATATGAATGAATTCGCTATAGCACGTTGAATGGAGTTCATTCCGACACATCGCCAAGCATTTGAAAGTGTTCGCTTCAACACAATAAAAAGTGGATAAAAGAAAGTTAACACTTGCGTTCCAACAATTCGTCCAACAATTCAGCATAAATGATTTTCTTATTTATTCATTTGGAGGGTGTTTGGAAAATCACTTGTCGATTTCTCACACCTGTTATTCTCTATTGGAATACAAATTACAAACGAAAGGGAAATGACATAAAGAAACTATGGATGCATGTCTTCAAAACCCATTGTTTTTCTAAACTTTTCCCACTCTTCTGCTGAAAGTAGGGACGTGTCGTTCAACAATGATTCAGCAGTCTCAGGGGCACCTTCCTTTCTGGTCTCGTTCTCAGGCTCTGGTTCAGGTTCCGGTGCGGGCTCATACTCTTTCTCTAGCTCTAGTTCCCGTTTTTTGGTGGTGATCCCACTGCAGCTTGCCATGTCCAACTTTTGCGCCTCATTTTATTTTTGGCACAAAGTAGTGGGGGCATGTGGTGGCAGTAAATGTTCGTGTCTCGGAAACCTCCCAGTCTTCAAATTCTGGATTTCCACCTCCAAAAGTTTGATTCTCTCATCTGAGACCTGCAAGTGTCTGCGCAGCAAAGTGACCTCATTTAGGGCAGCATCTCGCTCATTCTCTATCAGCATTCTCTCTGCACAACATGTATCCAGCTCGCCCACTTTGCCTTCCAATGTATGGATTCTTCTTACCAAGGCTTCGTTGTTTTGTCTAGAGTGATCTCGGGCTTCTCGAAGGCGCTTGCACTTGCTCTTCATCCGCTTGTTTTCATCTTCCAGACTAGCATTTCCACAAAGCATGTTAACCAACTTGTTTTCATCTTCTACTATGATGGGGGCAGCTATCACATCAGGTGACAGGACCCACCCCGATCCCCCTGGGAACACTGGGGGACGTGCCCTGCTCCCGTCTGACACCCGAACAAACATACCAATTTTAACCTTTAAAGTTCAAATGCATAAATATCCAAAATAAAGTCATACATAAAATTCGAATTGAAAAGATGCCAGACAACGGATAATGTCCAAAAATACAAGTTCTGAGCACGACTCTTAGCTATCCTGCGAGCTAACCTACCCAACAGGGGGTTCAGGTGCGCAGTGTAGATCTATGCCTCTGCCTCCGGATCCTCTTCTACCTCAGTAGCACGGCCTGGAGGGGTCAACAAAACATTAAGGGTGAGTGGGCCGAAACTCAAAGTTTATAAAACAAATCAGCAAATAAAAATATAAACTTTTACCCCTCCGTTTTCCAAACATGCATGCATTAGTATTTAAAACCATAAAATCATATAAGATACCGCAAGCCATATAATAAAACCATAAACATAACCTCAGCCACTGCACTATACACCTCAACCCTGACATCCCATATGTTCGACGTCCCTGACGTCCAATAAGGTCACAGTCCCAAGGCTACGCGTGCCACTCGGGGTCTCAATCCCGAGTCCAATCCCCGAACCCAGTCCGGGTACGGCATCCCAGATGCCTGACGTCCCAGACGTCCAATCATAGTAATCCTGCTCCTGAGTCATCCTACGGTCCGGTCTCTCCGTAGAATGACCCCTCGCATGCATTGCGCTGTGACCACTCCGGGGTACCCACATCTGGAGGAGATAGTATCACACTAGTAGATCTATACAGTGCAGTACCAAAGATCGACATCCACGGACATAAATATATATATATATAAATAATCCAAAACAATACTTAAATTTCACCAGACGGGTCTCAAGCCCAAACATCGTAAATCGTGTCATAGCCATAGCTCAAGATAATCGAAACCTTTGCTTGATTCACACACATATATATATAGAAGTGAAAATAGTTATGCATGCAAGGGTTTAATGAAATCGGGCCGACTCACAGTACAATCCTGTTGCAAAACCGCGCGTAAAACCTCGTCCTGGTACTATTGTACGATTCCTGTCAGTCCAAATCACACGTAAGGGTCACTACAAGTCCTTAACATTCAACCATGAAACCCTAGACTGAAACCGGCCTGGGAAAGCCGCCCGAACACGCTTCCCGAGGTAATATACCCTATTTTGACCAACTTAACAATATCCGATCGACTCGAAATTTAACTCAAAATGTTCAATAAACTGAAAGGATGAAAACTCGAGTTGACCGTGACAGGAGATAAGGCCTCACGCGCCCTCACGCGCCGCCCAAAGTGGCTGCGGGTGAAAGCCACGCGCCATGCACTGTAGCTACAGTGTCATCGCCCTTGCCCGAACGTCTGTTAAACGGGTCCCCAAACCCGCGACTTGACCGGGCCAAATCCCCATCAATTCTCACTCGAATCTCTTCGTTTTTACACCTAAGACCTTCCTTAACCTTTTAATTTAAGTTCTCATCCATTAATTAACCCTAACAAGCCCTAAATCGACCCTTCGACCCGTGATCAACCAAACGGATTGACCGTCGTATCTCACTGGTTTCAACTCCATTTCCAAATTGGCTTAAACTGAAGCTTAATAGGACCTAAACGAACAATAAGACACAACCAATTTCACAAATCCTCACCTGGAAGTTGTCGTCCTCAGGTTTGAAAATCCTTCGAAAATGGAACTTGGGTTCCTGGCCAAACCGTGGTCGATTCACTTCAGGAGTGATATGGTTGAACTCAAAATGGTCCCAGAAGGCTGTTTCAATCCTTGGTTTTGTTCCTCTCGACCCGCAAATCAAATTTTTAATTTTTCCCTCCAAATTTCCAAATTCTCCAATCTCTGTTTTCTCTCAAGTTCTTAGCCTCTCCTTAGCAGAAATGATCCTCTCTCACTCCCTATCTCTCTGTTAATTGAACCGTGCAGCCAACACTCGTGGGAATCCCTCAGTCCCACTAAAATTTGTTTCCCATAAATCAGACCCAAAATCAATACAAAATGGTGCTCGTGCCTGGTTCTTGTTTCCGTCCACACCCACTGCCTCAAAACCAATAAACTAATCTCTTGTCCAGCCACTAACACTGTTAAACAATTACTTGATCAGAACAACCAAGAACGGTGGTGCAGGTCCTGTTTCCACGGTTTTCAAACAGTACCCCCTGCAAAATTACTATTTTACCCTTCTACACAAAATTACCAAAAAGCCCTTCTCTTTCTAGAACCGTAACTCATCCGTCCGATATCCGTTTTCAGCGTGCCGCCTGTCTACGGACTCAGGGCATCTATACCTACCTAACGGTCCTCGAATTGTGCGAAAACTAGTGATCAATCAAAAAGTCAACATTTTCCACCTTTTCACCCGAATTACGAAAATGCCCTTGAACTTCCGCACGTCATAACTTCTTCCCCGATCGTTGGAATTGGACGTGCCACCTGTCTATGGACTCGTGACGACCCGAACTACGTCTCAGTCATCGGTCAATGTTCGTTTGACCTACCAATCAAAAAGTCAACAATTTAACCATACTATTCACATGGGTAAAAACGTCATTTCATTTATTATTTTACAATTTTACATTCCTCGAATTCCCGGGGCGTTACATCAGGAGTCTTGGATGATGACCGTGTCTCCTCCACTAATCGGTCTGAGCCTTCATCCCTCAACGCTTCAATTACTTTAAGGGAAGTGGGAATCGCCTTCAACTTTTTAGGTTGTTTGGCTGCATCCTCACAAGGACCGTCTGAGGTTTTGCGCTTGCTAGATGACTCTACAGGACTAGAACGGTCGGGCTTGGAAGGAACCTGATGATCATGCTTTCTTTCCAAAGAGCCAATGGGTCCTTGCTTGTTGTTCTTCTTCTGGGTAACAGGGTTTTTCAAGCGCACTGGAGCGCTCAGCCATTCCTTGATTAGGATGTCCAAAAGCCTCCCGCCATTCATGTCTCTGAGTGGAGAGAGTAGCAAGCTCATGTCTCGAAAGTTTGGAGGAATTTTCAGGGCCATGTTAATCTTTTTGAGATCAAGATGACCTTCAAACCCACTGTACAGCTCATCAAACATGCGGAAGTACGAGGCAATAATCAAATCCGGGGAGGCATGTTTGCATGCGCCACCAACTTCGATGCAGTTGAATCTGTACGTGTTGTCATAAAACTTCGTCCTTAAAAATTGCTCCACCTTGGGTACAACTCGAGAAAGCTGACCGCTGGTAATTCCGTTCTGCAACACGGAATAGCAATGCCAGAATTCATCTTCAGTGAGTCCCAGGCCAAAGAATTTGTTCAGCTTCTCAAAGCACATGATATGTATATGGCATCGACGTCCAGTTCAGCAGGGTTGCATCCCATCCAGCCAATAATCTTGGAGAAGAACTTCAAGAAAGGGAACTTAAAATCCCACCCAATGATCAAAGGGTGGAATTTCGTCCATCGACTGACGATAGGGTTTTTTCCCCTTCCATGCTTAAGAGCCTTCATGGAAGAACATCTGTCGCCAAGCTCCACGAAGACGTCGTCCGGAAAGGCAATCTGATTACGAGCTTTCCACTCCATGAAGTCTTCAGGCTTCTCGAACTCCATATCTGTAACGACCCGTCCCAAATTCCTAGATTAGATTAGTGACTAATCACGATTAGTGAGGCTAATTGGTGATTAGTTAGGCGAAATTGGACAAACGATGCGAAATGACCGTTTTGCCCCTCGGCGTGGGCAAAATGTTGACTTTTCATTCTGGCGGTCAAATGGACTTTGACCGATGACCGTGACGTAGTTTAGGACGTCACGAGTTCATAGATAGGTGGCACGTTCAATTCCGACGTTCGTGGAAGAAGTTATGACGTTCGGAAGCTTACGGGCATTTTGGTAATTTTAGTTAAAAGGGGCAAATAGTTGACTTTTGGACCGGGAGGTCCGATGGCCGAGGGCCGAGGACTGTTACGTAGATTGGGACGATACGAATCCATAGACAGTCGGCACGCTGAAATCGGACTTCGAACATGAGAGTTATAGGTCACGGAAGTTCGATTTCACTAGGCACGTACTTCGAGGCGGGGCTAAGTTGGCAAATTCTGATTGGCCAGATATTTTTAGTGGGTCCCATGGATGAGTGACAAGTGTCACTCATCCCATTGGCTAGATCCCCTAATTTGTGGATCTAAGTAATTACATATTATTATTTTAATTATTATATAATTAATCCTAACAACTTTAAATCCTAACCATCCATTCCTTCTAATCTCTCAAATCCTCACCACTCATCTAATCATCTAATCAATCTCTCTTCTCCCATCAGACAACATCATCTTCATTCTTTGTTCTTCCTAAAACCCGTAGACCCCATAACCCTATAACCTTCATTCTTCATTTTTCTACAAACACACAACCCACACATACCACCATTCCTCCTGTGAGCTGAGTGTAACCGTGCGAGAGGGTGAGGGAGGACTGAGAGGGCTGTGACGGCGGAGGATACGGTGGAGGAAAACCCAAAACCGTAGGTAAAGATTCAAAAATCCAAACTTCGGTTTCGTTGGTTTTTGTTCGGTTCTAAGTATCAGGTTGTGTCCCTAGGACCTAGGGGAGTCGAATAGGATCAAAAGGAGCGGCTGAGGACGACAGTGCAGCCCAGACGGATAGTCGGAAACTGGGCGACTGTTCTTGGCATCACAGGTAAATATCTCAACCCATATTCTAGTTTTTAAACACATAGAACTGTAGGTTAGGTTGAGACAAGGAGAATGGGACAAACTGGGAGTGTTTTGGTGACCGGAGCTGGGAGAACCGGCCGGGTCAAGCCGCGGGTCACGGCGACCCGGTTGCAGAAATTGGGTCGACCCAACCAAGGTCAGGGATGACTGATGATGTCATCTTGCTGACGTCATCAAAGTAGGGATGACGTCAGCACTGTCAGGTCTGACAATGTCAACTGACATGTCAGACAGAGGGCCAATGGGAGTGTGACACATGTCACTGTCAGAGGCTGTCAGTGATGACGTCAGCGTTGAATTTTGCGTTGACCAACGCGTGGGGGCGCGTGTGAACATTGTTTAGAATGGGCCCAGTGTCATTTTAAAGGTTTCGACGATCCGGATCCAATGGCGGTGGTTTCGGGTCGATCGGAGATCGTTAAGTTGGTCAAATCGAGGATTTCACCTCGGGAAATGTGTACGGGACACGTTGACTTTTCCGGGAAACTTTAGGGCTCTTAATATGGACTTGTATAGGTTAGTAGTAACCTTCTATTACGATTTGGACAGGTTCGGGAGTCCCGGTGACAGTGATCGGCTCGGGAGAGCCTACAACAAGCAAATCGAGGCGGCAGCTCGGACAGTCTGTGAGTGGACCTTGTTTTCTAATCTGGTGCATGCATAAATGTTTATTATATGTTTTAAATACTTTTTTGTGATGCCATGAGTGCATTTTGATGTGTGGTTACGTATAGGCACATATTTCGAGGTTTCGGCCCTATACGGTGCCTATACGGGTTTGTATGTCTTTATTAGTCTAAATGAAATGGTTTTGGATTTCTAAAAGGATAAACTCGGGTATGAGACCCATTTGGTTTGGTCTCGGGCAAATGACTCTAGTTACGACCTACGGGTCTAAATCGTGGTCGCGACGGGTTCTATGTGCATGACGATCGACGATACGACGCTCTCCTTCGGATTGGGATGTGTTCCTTCCAGAGAGGTCACGATGCACGATATGTGGTCGGGAAGCCTGGGGAGGCTCGACTTCGGAGTGCTGACGGTTCAGGATATCGATCGGTGATGAGTGCACCATGATCTTGCGGTGGTCGCGTCGGTTGATACGTTCACGGCGACATACCAGGATTGAGGGCGGTCCTGGATGGATGGTTGCACACATCACTATGATCGGAGTCGTGACTGACCCTTAGATATCGGGCATGGTGCCCAGTTGAGTCATATGTTCGGGCACGAGACCTAGTTATTTTACACTGGTGATTTCGGGTTAGGGACCCTAGATGGATTTCCAAGTTCATGACGGTTTACGGGAACCGGCATGAACTCTGGAAAGGTCAATGTGGTTCATGACGGTTTATGGGAACCGGCATGAACCTTGGTCAGGTCATTGTAGTACATGACGGTTAAGGGGAACCGGGCATTAATGTTTATGTTATGTATATATATATGTTCATATACCTTCCTTTACTTGTTCGATTATCTCCTCCGGGGAGGGTCGTTGGCAAGGGTGGACCCCGGAGTAGTCACGGAGCACTGAATGAGTGGGAGTCGCCCCAGTTGGGTTCCTTACTCTCACGAAGGCTGGTTACTATAACCTCGGGTAAGGTCAGTGTCTGCGGACATTGACTTTGACTTTGAGAAGACTTGGGTTTGAGACCCCGGGTAGCACGCGCGTAGCTTTGGAAACCGTGACAGGATTGGTTGTGTGAATTATATGTGTATGTGATATAAATATGATATATGATATGTGGATACAAGATTTGAGCATGGGCTCGTGTACTTGGTTTCTTATTGGTTTCTTATGATTTGGGCCGAGTCCCTTATGGATTTGGGCAGTGGCCCGTATGGTCGTTTTCATTATGGTTCTTTCAATCTTGATTTTGGGCTTAGTTCCCACATATTGTTTCTTTGGTTAAACGGTTTTCGAATGCATGCATGCTTTTTAGTGAAGGGTACAAATGTCTTCTTATGAAATGTTTTTATAAACTCTTGTTTTGTCCACTCACAGGTTTTAATGTTTTGACTGGCCTTCAGGTTGACATCGGATGTAGACTGTAGCAGAGACCGAGATATCATATACCTCCTCCGGATCCTGGCGTACTCTGATAGCCCGGGAGGGCAAAGGTCGGAAATATCCCTTGTCTGACACTTCGTGTCAGACGGGAGCAGGGTCATCCCGCGTTAATCCCGGGGGGGATTGGGATGGGTCCTGTCAATATCTTTCCCTCGGAATGGACTTTGGCTACGAGAACCTCCACGATCCCACAACGCGAGCCTGCTAGGTCTTTCAAGAAGTGCACCTTGACGCAGCTTGAAATGACCGCCTCAAACAAATAAAGTGGATGTCGCTTAAATCGAACCCAATGGACGTCCTGAACTCCCGGAATGAGCAAAAACGTTCACCTACAAGAAATGAACAAATTCATTAGTTATTGGAAATAAATATATACCACGTATATACATACTTGAATATATATACATATGGAAATTCAAAATACATATGTTATTATCAAATAATTATTAATAGCATTAATATATTAAATACACATTTTAATATTTTAATATATTAAATATATTAATATGAATATGTATATATATTAATAACGTTAATTATATATAAAGTCATACGAAGTCAAACGAATACATATTAAAGTCATACAAATAACGTTATATATGCTAATAACAATAATTATACATATTAATACTAAGTCAGACAATACATATAAAGTCATATAAATAGCATTAATAATATATATGTATATATGTTAAAAACAGACAAGCCGCCAGATTGGAGCATGCTCCCAACGCATGCATGCCTCCCACTCGCCCTGACGCCAGACATGCATGGCCCAAGGCTGGCGCATCACTCCACACGTGATGCAGCAGGCTAGGCTGGTAAGCTGCCCGACAACAGCAGGCTAAGCTGCTCGACAGCAGCTTGTCCAATCTTCACGCATGCCAAAGCCCCAATTTACTTTTCCCTCAAACATTTCTCCTACCCCAGCTTTTCAAACACAATCCTGAGCAGACGGTGGTATGACAAGCAAGACAAACAAAAAGAAAATAAACAGTGAGAAAAAATAAACAAATATTTTACCTTCTTTTTGGGTTCAGCGCACAGCTTCCAAGATGGTTCTCACAAAACCTCACGCGAGACAGCTCCAACTCTCCCACTACAGACAAATTTTCTTCCCAACACATCCGGCCAAAAGTATCTTTAAATAAATAAAAAACCACAAACGTTCAGATGGAATTAACTTCACCTTTTAATCGGGTTAATTGCCATAATGGGGTGATTTATGGCCCTAGGGACAACAAAGGAAACTGACAGCTTTTGAGGGATGACTTTTTGGCCAAATAAAAGTTAATTTAATTCAAAGATCAGCCATTTTTTCCTTAGACATCAGAGTGTTCTTGGTAAAACAACCCCCCGGGTAATCGATCGAGACAACGATAGCTAATTGTTTGCTGTTTGCAGGAATTGTGAAGGCTTTTCGCGGCGGGTTCGATTTTTTATTCAACAATTGGTGCTTTCATTGAGAGCAATTGAGGAATACTCAAAAGAAGCTCTCTCGGTTGTTCATCGTTCTTCAGGAAATTTTTCATCGCTCATTTTTTTTCATTAGTCGTTCATCGACATTGTTCGAAGATTTTGAACGTTGTTCAAATCATCCATCAACAACTTTCCTGCTCAAGATTCTTTGATTCGGCATGGCTAGGGTTCGTCAATCCGTTCGATCAGCTGGAGAAGGTGTTTCTGCCTCAACTGCTCAGACAAGGAATGAGGCTCGCATAGAAACTTCGGAGGAGCGGCCAATTCGACCTAGGCGTGTGTCCATAGAAGCTCCCATGGAGACGCTCGGAGGTAGGCCAACCTTTAGCTTCGGAGCATTCCCCTCTACAGATAACCAAGTGCCCGCGCTAGGGTAAGGAACTTTGGCTTTGCAACAAGCAGGCGGGCGGTTGATGGGAGGTGCATCACGGTACGATTAGCCCACAACAAACATGGATCTAAGGAATTTTCTAGATGGGTGTCATGACGTCTCAGGGAAAAGTTACTACCAGCCTCCTCAAGATAGCTTAGCACTACAAGTAGAAAGGTTGAACAGCCAAGTTCAACTTTAGTCAGAACTCTTGCAGCGACTCTTGACAGAAAGAACAGTCCAAGAGCCAGACAGACATTCCACGTCGTGTGGAAGACAAGAGAATGCTCCAAGGCGACCTGGGAAAAAACTGGTCCGCTGCCGAATAATGTCACGAGACACTTCACTAAGCGACTTCGGTGAAGAAAGTCACACTCGCCGAGCAAAGAGCCCACAACGCCCAAGGACATCGGTACATGAGCGGCTAGGAAGTAGGATCGGGGCAACTTCACGGGTGGAGCCCTCACAGCGCTCACATGGGAGCAGGGGGCAACCTCAGGCTCTACACAAAAACCCAAGACGATCTGCCCATGGCAATGAGAGGGAAGATAAAGCCTACTCCCCTGCGTGATCCCAGAGGTTAAGGGGAGAAGCTCAAGGAGGTTCTCAGCGATTAGCATGAAATAACTCACTGCCTCAGTAAGGTGCATTGCTGGCTAATGATGTCCAAAGAATGTTGGACAGACACCTTCGAGTTCAACGAGATGGCGATCTAGAGGACGAACTACGTCGCCAAATAACTCTCCACGCCTTTTGTAAGGAATATTGAGGAAGACCATTCCCTCAAAGGTTTGCAATGTCAAACTTCACTCCGTTCAAAGGAGCTTCCGACCCTGTAAAACACATAAATTATTACCGGGGAGTCATGGTCCCCCACAGGCATAACGATGCGCTCATGTGCAAAGTTTTTCAAGCTTCTCTTCAAGGCCAAGCCATGACTTGGTTCAATCATCTCCCCTAGAGGTCGATTGCATCCTTTGAAGAGTTGGCTCTGGCATTTGGGAAGGAGTACGCACAACTTCAGACAATCGAGGTGAAGGATGACCATCTTATCTCTGTCCGAAAGAGAGCAAAAGAAACTCTGAGACAATACATACGAAGATTTTGCGAGGAGAAGTCTCGAATTGTAGGCTGTAGCGACCTTATTGCGGCAATGACATTTAAACAAGAACTCCATCAGGACTGCCAGCTTTACGGAGATATCGTCATGAGCAATGCGCGAAGTCTCACCAAGATGCTTTCGCTAGAAGAGCGACATGCAATCTGGGAGGACGAGAAGAACGCCACCCATACTCAGGACCATGTTGGGGCTAGTGAAAAGGCCTCCAATAAAGATGAGTCCCATGGAAAGTTTGCAACTGGAAAGTCCAACAAGTGCAAGGCGGGACAACCCTCCCAAACACCAGCTATGGGGAAGCCTAACTTGCAGCTATCTTTACCGGTCCATCAGATCCACAATGAAATTAAGGACAAACCGTGGTTCAAGAAGCCGGAGCCAATCAAAGGTGATCAAGAGAAGGCTGATAAAACAAAGTGGTGTGCCTACCACGGGTGCTATGGGCACAACATTGGAAAATGCATATCTTTCGAGTGATATCTCATCAAAGAAGGACATTGCACTAAGTACGTCAAAGGGAAGGTTGTGGATCGACCCGCTGACAAAGGACCGAAGGAACCTACAGCAAAGATGATTTGCATCAACACCATCATAGCAGAATCGGAGTTGCTAGGAACCACCTCCATAGCAAAATATGATGCATTGGACGTCTTTCAGGTCTCCCATGTTACCACCCCCGGAGTGGCCAACGACCTTGTCGTTGGTTTCTCTTTGAAGGACAAGGTAGGACTTGATTGGCCGCATGATGATGTGTTAGTCGTGTCAATCCAAATCGCTCATGCTCAAGTTGATCGGATTCACGTTGATGAAGGAAGCGCAGCAAATATCCTCAGCTTGGATGCAGTGTGCAAGATGGGGTTAGAAAGCCTTACCACAAAAAGAGCCATTCTACTCCGAGGTTTCAATAGGTCAACGAGCATGACCGTAGGCACGCTCCAGCTGGATGTACATTCGGATCCCGTTGTCACGTCCCAGACTTTTTACATCATGGACGAATACTCACCGTACAATGGAATTTTAGGAAGACCATGGCTTCACAAAATCCTCGAAACACGTCAGGCCTTTACCAGAAGATTCGGTTCCCTATTCCCAGTGGTGGAATCGGGGAGGGCGATCAGGCTATGGCTTAACGGTGCCTCACTAAAAGGCTAAAGAAGGTCAAGGAGGCAGAGTTTGTTCCCCAAGTAGGATCATCCACTCAGGGCAAGCTTTCTTCTTCGTCTCCCAAATAGCAACTAATCACGGGTCAAGATCCTGACATTCATGAGGAACTACCAACTCCGGAAGGATGGCAGCCAGAGAATGACGTCACCCTCATTCAACTTGACCCTCAATATCCTGAGCGAGAAGCCTGCATTGGTGCTCAGTTGAGTGACAAAGAAAAAAAAACTCATTGCTTTCCTGCGTGAGGAGAAAGAAGTTTTTGCTTGGTCTCCATCTGACATGCCGGGGATTGATCCTGCCATCGCTTTCCACAAGCTACATCTCAATCCCAACCACAAGTCGGTCAAGCAGAAAAAACGCAATTTTTCCCCTGAGAAAATTGCTATCATCCAAGAGGAGATTGACAAGTTACTCGTTGCTGGATCCATTGAAGAAGTTCTGTACTCTGAATGGCTAGCAAACGTCATACTTGTCAAGAAAAAGGAAGCAGGACGATGGAGAGTTTGTGTTGATTACACTGATCTCAATCTTGCGTGCCCAAAGGATAACTATCCTCTGCCCAGAATCGATCTATTAGTGGACTCAATTGCAGGAAATGAGCTCCTAAGCTTCCTGGACGCATACTCTGGCTATAATCAGATTTTCATGCATGAAAAAATCAAGGACAAAACTACCTTCGTCTTCGACCGAGGTGTGTACTGCTACAAGGTCATGCCATTTGGCCTCAAGAATGCGGGTGCAACGTACCAGAGACTTTTCAATCGAATATTCAAAGATCTCATTGGCAAAACCATGGAGGTCTATGTGGATGACATCATGGTCAAAGGAGAAAAAACGAGAAGATCATATCACCAACCTGCGAGAGACCTTCAACTTACTGAAGAAGTACAAAATGAAGCTCAATCCTCTGAAGTGTACTTTCGGGGTATCAGCAGGGAAGTTCTTGGGTTACCTTGTGACTCAACGTAGGATCGAATAAAATCCAAAGTAAATCAAGGCAATTCTCGAGATGAAGTCCCCATCAAGTCTGAAAGAGATTCAAAGTCTTACTAGACGAGGTGAGGCATTGAACAGGTTCCTATCCAAGTCAACTAACCGGTGCCGACCTTCCTTTTAAGCGGTAAAGAAGGCAGCCAGAGATAAGTGAGATGAAGGTTGTGAGAAAGCTTTTCAAGATCTCAAGGCCTACTTGACGTCTCCACCGCTACTATCAAAACCGATAGATAACGAGGACTTGTTTCTGTATCTGGGGGTCTTTAATGTTGCTGTAAGCTCCGCACTTATTCGGGAAGAGAATGGGGTTCAACTGCCTGTATTCTACACATCCAAAGCCCTCCTTGATGCTGAGACACGATATCCGAAGTTCAAAAAGATGATTCTGGCATTACTAGTTACCACAAAGAAGTTGAGGCCTTACTTTCAAGCTCATCGGGTAATCGTCATGATAGAATATCCACTTCGTTCGTTACTTCATGCACCCAATGCATCGACACGAGTAATGAAATGGGCCATAGAGTTGAGTCAGCATGATTTTCTCTATCGCCCACGAACAGCTGTCAAAGGCCAAGCCTTAGAGGATTTTGTTGTAGAGTTCACACCAGCGTCTCTGGAAGGAAGCAATGGCAATAAGCTTAGCAATGCCCCCAGGGCCGCCGACACTTCCTTGTCACAAGATCATGGCGATAGTTCCTCTTCTCTGCAACCCTCAACTTCCAATCATCTATGGAAGCTCTTTGTTGACGGTTCCTCGAACTAGAAAGGGGCAGGAGCGGGGATTGTCATTATCACTCCTAATGGCTCAATAATGGAGCAAGCAGTACAGTTTGGATTCAAAGCATCTAACAATGAAGCGGAGTATGAAGCTTTGATTTGTGGACTCACACTTGCCAAGGAGTTGGGTATAAAATTCATTCGGATTCACAACAGATCACTGACCAATTGATCGGTGAATATGCTGCACGTGATGCAAGAATGCTTAGATATAACAACAAGGTCCAGGAAATGCTTGCTTTCTTCTCGGTTTTCACTTTTCATCAACTTCTGCGAGCTGAAAATACTCAAGCAGATGCGTTGGCTAATCTAGCGTCGTCACTTGACTATCGTTTCAAGCTCTCAATCCCGATTGAGTATCTCGAGCAGCGAAGCATTGATGTGAATGAGATTGAAGTGAGACAAATTGATTCATCTCCAAGTTGGCAAGATCCTTTTATCAACTATCTAGAGCATGGCACATTGCCTAATGAACGGTTAGAAGCCCGCAAAGTCCAGATGAAAGCTACGTGGTACTATGTTGACAAAGTTCGACTTTTTCGTAAGAGCTTCACGGGACCAAAATTGTTATGCTTGAAGCATCCTGAAACATTGAAAGTCTTGGCTGAGATTCATGAAGGACATTGTGGGAATCATTCTGGTGGAAGATCGCTTGCTCAAAAGACGCTTAGTGTAGGATTTTACTGGCATACTCTACGCCAGGAAGCTCTGTAGTATGCCCAGAAATGCGACAAATTTCAAAGGTTCAAGCCTAATCAATTGGCGCCACCGGAAGAGCTGCATGCACAAACGAGCCCTTGGCCATTCATGCAATGGGGAATTGACATCGTTGGACCGCTCCCAAACACTTCACTCCCAAGCAAGAAGTATTTGATTGTTGCCACTGACTACTTCACCAAATGGGTGGAAGCGAAGGCCTTGGCCACCATAACTCAGGCTGATGTTCAAAAATTTATCTGGAGCCAGATTATTTGCCGATTTGGACTTCCCAATGTCATTCTAACAGACAGTGGCACTCAGTTCACTAGCGCCATAATCAAAAAGTTCTTTGAGTCTTAGAAGATCAAGCATTTCACTTCAACTGCGTATTATCCCCAGGGTAATGGCCAGGTTGAAGCTTCAAACAAGACGATCCTCAACTGTATCAAGAAGTGACTCGATGATAAGAAAGGCCTGTGGGAGGAAGAGTTGGATGGCACGCTCTGGGCTTACCGCACCACTCCTCGTCGTGCAACAGAGGATTCTCCATTCACCATTGCATACGGCACTGACGTTGTCATTCCTCCATATATTGTTGTTCCGGCGCCCTTTACCGAGCTTCATGATCCAGTAGTCAACTCCATCGCTCTAAGAACTTCACTTGATCTCAGCGAGGAATTAAGAGAGCAAGTGGTAAAGTGCATCTCCAGCTACCAGCAGCAAGTGAGAAGTTCCTACAACAAGAAGGCTCGAATCCGACACTTTCTCCCAGGTGACCTTGTTCTCAAGAAAAATTTTGCGACACCCAATTGTCCAGGGTCTCAAAAACTCAAGTCCCTGTGGGAAGGACCCTACTGAATCTACCAAGTAGGCGGAAAGGGAAGCTACACCTTCGAGACAATGGACGGAAAGTTAGTGAGCGGTTCCATGAACGCTCATCACCTCCGAAAATATTATGTATAATGCAAACTAGAGCTCAAAGCTAAACTAGTCTTTGTTTTGTGCCAAATATAGACTTTATTTTCAAGAATGATGTATTTAGACTTATCAATAAAGCTATCAAGTCATTCATAGTTCACCTATGTGTTATTATACTTTCGGCAGGGTTCTCAAAGCCTTCCTCTTGACACGACCCACCCTCAATCCCCCGGGATTAAGGGCTAAGTCATGCTCCCATCTAACTTACGCGTGACACGAAGGCTAAACCGACGTCCAACCTCCATGTTACAAGTAAGTCGGACAAGGGATTTCCAAATGAACCGTTCAAAACTTCCGGACTTCCCAGAGCGCGCAGACTCTACTGTGGATCGTGTGTGTGATGTCTCCGTCTCTCTCGACCAACAGCCCACACCACGACAACTTGGAGGGTATCAAAAACATAAAAAGACTGTGAGTGGACAAAAATAAATAGTACATTCAGAAAACAGTTTATAGACAAGTACGTTTATACCCTCCAGTTAAAACCAATGCATGCATATCAAACCATTCCATAAAACCATTCATATCCAAGATAAGAAAACCATTATTGAAAACCAGAATCCTTTCCTTTTCTCAAATCCGTAATTCAAAGCCAGAGCCTCAGCCCAAAATCATAAATCCTCATCAAGTACGGGAACTCAGCCCAAAACTCATTAAATCCAAACCATCCGGGCCATTGCCCAAAACATCTGAAAACCAGTGAAAAACATCAATCGATCAAGTTGCTGGATCTCAAGTGCGCCCGAGTCTTTAAACTCAAAACCATGCGCATAATCAGGCCTTCACGGGATATCAACGAGACTTAAAAATCAAAACACAATCAATAGGCCTCGGGGGATATCACAATAACTGAGTCTTTAAACTCAAAACATATCAATCCAGGGCCCTCCCTCGTCAATCAACCGAGTCTTTAAACTCAAAACCAGATCTAGCCATTTTCCTTTTTCCGGGTCTTTAAACCCAAAACTATTTTCATAAAATCATAGAAAATCCATATCCAAATTCGCAATAATGATTCCGTAAGCTAGCATCCCGAATCCAAATGCAGAAATTCACTTTCAAGTTCCAAAACCGAATCAAGAATCATCTTTTCAAAATCCGATTCCAAAACCGAAATTTGTTGCACGGGTTAAGGAGAATAGAAACTGTGTGTGTGTGTGTGTGTGTGTGTGTGTGTGTGTGTGTGTGTGTGTGTGTGTGTGTGTGTGTGTGTGTGTAAACTGTGAGGAATCCACTTATACAACCCCTTCGATCTTCTTATTCTGCTTGTGTGGTGTGAGGAAAAATATGAGGAGGGAAGGAGAGGAATATGGTGGGGCTGCCACGAGAACCGTCGTGGACGGTGGCTTTAGAATCTTGAGAAAATAGAGAGTGAAGTGTGGCCTGGGATCCAATCTTCTCAAATTCTCATCAATTGTTGATGTTGTGTGAAAACAAAATGGATAAGAAGATGAGACGAACTCATTAGCCTCAAATTCAAGGTCTGAGAAAGATGGTAAGGTGGGTTACCCGTGATCTTCGATTTTTCAATCAAAAATGGTAGAGATGATTTCCTGGTAGTTGATCAATTGTACTGGATGAAAAATGTTACTGGATGTCTGGGGAATCGAATAAGCTTGGTTTCGAAGCTTGGAATGGAGGGTAAGTGAAACTCCCTTGAATTTCGATTTATAATCTGAAAATGGCAACCATGGATATAGCTTGTATTAATCAATTTACTTATTTGTATGAGCTTTTAAGGGATAGTACGAAGCTAGCAAGCCTAAAATCAAGGGACTTGATGGTCAGAATCATGGGAACTGGAAAGTGGGAACTTGGAGGTTTGAAGAGTGAGCAGGAAGGTATGTTTCAGACCATGATTTTGTGATTTAAAGACATAGATGTGTGGGGAATGAAGAGACGTAGATGTAGGACGAAACAGGATTAAAAACGGACAAAAATTGGACAGGATGAAGAGACGTAGATGTAGGACGAAACAGGATTAAAAACGGACAAAAATTGGACAGGATAGGATGTTGGACCTCCTGCGCCGGTTCTAACCGGTTCAGACCAGATTGGACAGAGGTTGAAGACGACACTGTAGCAGCGCGTGAGGCCCACGCGCAACCCCTTTGAGCGGCTCGTGTGAGCGCGTGGTGAGGTTTTAGAGGATGGTTCCAACAAGACTTTTAAATTATTCGATGTAACAAACATTTTGGCACTGGTTTCGAGTCGATCGGACATCGTCTCGATATGTTTCGGGATGTCCGAAAGTTTTAAGGCTCGGTTAAAAATAGTTAAAAATTCGAAAAAATTACGGGGATTTAGTAGAAGCATTGTGAAGTAGTTAGTGACCTTAATATGGGATTTGGACAGGTTCGGGAAAGCCGGTGATAGCGGATTAGCCGGGAACGGTATAAGTGCGCACGTATCGAGGCAGTGGCGTAAATGGTCTGTGAGTGGACTTTGCTTTTGAACTAATGATGCATGCATAAATGTTTTATATTTTTTCTATACGTGCTTTCTATGTTATACTATGATCTTGATGATTTACGGTTTGGCACGTATTTCGAGATAATGACATATTTGCACGATTTACGAGTTTCTGATTTATGTTGAGATTTGACCAGGGCTTTGAGGAAGATGTCCAACCTTCCACAACCCTCTAGAGAAAGGACAAGTGTCCCAATTATACTGGGCACAATTTCCCAGACAGCCACATGTCCAAACATAGCTGGTCACAGCAAAAAGACCAAATTTCCCTTGGCCTACTTAGATCAAAACTCGAATCATCCGAAGTCCGATGACGACGTGCCGTATGTCATTATACTCAGGGAATCGAGACCTACCTAACAATCCTCGATACATGAAAAATACTGGTCGTGTAAAAAGTCAACAAATTTCCCTTTTTTAACCAAATTACCAAAATACCTTTGACCTTCCGAACGTCATAACTTCCTCCTCGGATGTCGGAATCGGACGTTCCACCTGTTTATGAACTCGTGACGTCCCGAACTACATCACAGTCATTGGTCAAAGTCCATTTGGTAGCCTGAAATAAAAATTCAATATTTTTGCCCATTCTAGCGGCAAAATCGTCATTTCGCATCGTTCGTCTGAAATCAACCGACTAATGACCAATTAACGTCACTAATTCGTCATTAACCACTAATCTAATCCCGATTTTCAGGACAGGTCGTTATATCCTCCTGGAAGTATCCAAAGTTTTCTTTCGAGAAGCACTCAAGCCTTCCTCCGGGAAGCATCCAAAGCCTTCTTCCGAGAAGCACTCAAGCCTTCCTCTTGGAAGCACACAAAGCCTTCCTCTCGGAAGCACTCAAAGCCTTCCTCCGGGAAGCACCCAACGACTTCCTTCAGGAAGAGCTCATAGCTTTCCTCTGGGAGGCAAGCAGAGCTTTATGAAGGAAACGCTTAAAGCCTTCCACCAGGAAGCACACCAGGTCTTCATTTGGGAACCATTTCTAAAACCTCCTAAATTTGAAGCGCTCGCTCTTTCCAGTAAGCATTTCAAGCCTTCAGTTAGAAAGAGCAAAAGCCCTTCCCTGAAGGCAACATACCAAAAACTAAATCATCTAACACTTCGAGTTATTTAGAACCCGTCGTTGCATACCCATGGTTTCAGTGGGGGCATATGAAGGAATTCGCTATAGCACGTTGAATGGAGTTCATTCCGACACATCGCCAAGCATTTGAAAGTTTCGCTTCAACACAATAAAAAGTGGATAAAAGAAAGTTAATGTAACACCCCGGAAATTCGAGGTTTTTAATATTGTAATTTAATGTATGAATTGACATTTTTACCCTTGTGAATGGTATGGCCAAATTGTTGACTTTTTGATTTGTGGGTCAAATGGACTTTGACCAATGACCGTGACGTAGTTTGGGACTTCACGATTCCATAGACAGGTGGCACGTCCAATTCGGACGCTCAGGGAAGAAGTTATGACTATCGGAAGTTCAGGGGCATTACCGTAATTTGGACTTTAGGGGCAAAAATGTTGACTTTTTGTTTGGCAACTAATTTTCACATGACACAAGGACCGTAAGGTAGGTCTCGATGCCCTGAGTCCGTAGACACGCGGCACGCCGAAATCGGACTTCGTATGGCTGAGTTACGGGTCTAGAAAGTGAAGGGCATTTTGGTAATTATTGAACCATGAGCATTTTGGTCATTTTGCCCTGGTTACTGTAGCAACCGCGGGGGACATGGGTGGAACCACCATGTGCGGTGGTTCTGAGTGCGAATTGTTTATGCTGGTGAGTGCGCTGGAAAGTATTGATTGTTTAAAGCTTTTGGAAGCATCAAACGTGGTCTGTTTCATCCACACAGCGCAGCCATATTGTTAATTGAAGATTCGAAGCTTTCGGGGGACAAATTTCAGTGGACAGATTGGACTTCCACAAGCCTCTGGGATGGTTCAATTGTTTTAAACTGAATAGGAATTGTGTGAGCTTCACTCTGCCATTGAGAGAACTGAGAATAGGTGAGGAACCAGAGAGAAACCATTTCGGGAAAATTTGGAGGGAAATCGGGTTTTTGATTTCTGGTGCTCGTTGGGCCAAACCAAGGCCTGGTTTAGCTTTCTGGGAGCAATTGGAACTTAGCCATATCAAATTCAAGAGGAACCAGCCACTGTTGGACTGGAACTGAGGTTTCTGTTTCAGTGGAGTTGCAGAGATTTGGACGATCACTTACAGGTAATACCTTGGTAAATTGATCATTTGTTTTAGTTCGTTTTAGCCTTAGGAATCTTACTGGGAGGTTAATTTGATTTTGGTTTGGAAACCAGTGAGTTCTGGTGATTGACCCAATTGGTTGATCACGGGTCGATAGATCGATTGGGGACTTGTCGAGGTTGATTAATGACTCAGAACTTAAATTTGATGTGTAAATAACATGTTAGGATCAAGTTGGATTGAAATCGAGTTGAAATTCATGGTTAATTTCCCGGGTCATATCGCGGGCTGAAGGTCCGAATAGCAGGGCTATCAGGTGAAGAAGGTGACACTGTAGCAGCTACAGTGTCAGGCGCGTGACTTTCACGCGCAGCCACTTTGGGCGGCGCGTGAGGGCGCGTTGGGGCTTATCTCCGATCACGATCAACATGACTTTTGTTCCTCTCATCATTCTGAACATTTTTAGTGAATTAACCATGTTGATCTGAGATAGTTTTGATGGGTCAGTTTAGGGTCGGTTGTCTCGGGAAACGTGTTGGACGGGTTCCCCGAGCCGGTTTCTGTTTCGGACTTTTTGGTTAAATGGTTAAGACTTGTAGTGACCCTTACGTGTGATTTGGACTGACAGGAATTGTACGATAATCCCGGTACAAGTTCGTACGCGCAGGTTCACCGCGGGATCGTACTGTGAGTGGGCCCGATTTCATTAAACCCTTGCATGCTTAAATGTTTTCTGATTTACTTATATGTTCACATGCTGAAATCAAGGAATGGTTTTGATGATATTGAAATTATGGTTATGGCACGTTTCACGGTATTTGGGTTTGAAACCCGTCTGATGAAACTTAACGATCGGTTTGGATTTTATCTATGTATATATTATATGTTTTACATGTGGATATCAATAAAATATATTTGGTACTGCACTATATAGATCCATTCTTATGATACTGTCTCCTCCGGATGTGGTACCCCGGAGTGGTCATAGCGCATTGCCTGCGAGGGGTCATTCTACGGAGGAACCAGACCGTAAAATGACTCAGGAGCAGGATTGCTTATTTGACGTCAGGGACGTCAAGCGTCTAGGACGCTAGGCATTTGAGATGCCGTACCCGGACAAGGTTCGGGGATTGGACTCGGAATTGAGACCCGAGTGGCACGCGTAGCCTTGAGACTGTGACCTTATTGGACGTCAGGGACGTCAGACATCGGGGATGTCAGGATTGGAGAGTATAGTGCAGTGGCTAAAATTTATCTTATGATTTTATTACATGCCATATGGTTCATACTATATGATTTATGGTTTTAAATTCTAATGCATGCATGTTTGGAAAAAGGAGGGGTAAATTATAATTTACTGATTAAACGATTTTATAAACTTGAGTTTCGGCCCACTCACCCTTAATGTTTTGGTAACCCCTCCAGGTCGTGCTACTGAGGTAGAGGAGGAACCTGAGGCTGAGGCATAGATCTACTTTTGCGTACCTGAACCCCTGTTGGGTGGTTTACCCGCAGGTTTATTTTAGAGTCGTTCTCGCAACTTGTAATTTTGGATTTCATCCCTTGTCTGACATCTATTTATTTCGGATTTGATGTAAAACTTTAATTTGGTTTCTATGCATTTGAACGTTTAAGGTTAAAATTGGAACATTATTTTGGGTGTCAGACGGGAGCAGGGCACGTCCCCATGTGGTCCCAGAGAGGATCGGGGCGGATCCTGTCAGCTTGGTATCAGAGCACTAGGTTGTGGTCAGCATGCTAGACTAGCGATTAGTACTAGTTACTTTTCAAGTTTAAGGATAATGTTAACTGATCTATGCCTCTTGACAGTTGGTTATGCCTCCAAGGAGGATTCCTCATACACAAACTGACGAGGATCTGTAAAGGGAAATGGAATGCGCAAGCATTGAGCGGGCTCAGCGTCTGGGAGCCACTCCTTTCAATGGGGGATCAAACCCCGAAGATGCTCATGATTGGATCACCAAATGGGAAAGGATCTTCACGGTGATGCACTGCCCTCCGGCCGAACGGGTGACCTTGGCGGTCTTCTTACTGGAAGGAGGAGCCTACCAGTGGTGGCACGACCTTGAAATGTCCGGATGGTCTGTCCATACCCCTACTTGGGAAGTTTTCCGTTCCCGATTTCTGGACCAGTACTACCCGCGATCGTTTCGCGCTGCACGAGAGGCTGAGTTCCTGCGGCTGGAGCATGGGGATATGTCCGTTGCGGACTACGAGCAGACTTTCAGAAAACTATCCCGGTTCGCTGCATCATTCGTGAGCACGGAGGAGGACAAATGCCAAAGGATTGAGCTTGGACTCCGAGGGGAGATCCGGGCAAGTGTGACTGCTGCTACTCATGCTTCTCTGAGAGATATGGTCGACGCTGCGGTGCGTGTCGAGGCCAGTCTGGCGGCACACCAGACACGACAGCCTACGGGCGAGGGGCGACGTCAGGATCGCCCACAACGTGGGACAACGGGCCAGAAGAACAACAATGGAGGGGGCTACAGGGGAGCACCCTCATCCTTCAAGGGTCGTGGCTGGTCATGTCGACGTGGAGGCTCTCAGGGCAGAGGATCAGGATACAACTTTAGGTAGCGTCCATCTTTGAGCGGTGCTTCTGGTGAGCATTCGGACAGGCCGAGGCCAGTAACCTGTTTTGCTTGCCGAGAGGAGGGCCACTATGCCTGTGATTGCCCGCTGTTGTCCAAGAGCAACGACGATGGGGGCTCTAGTGTCGTGCAGAGCACGGCTTCCCACACTAACGGAGGTCGAGGTCAGGGAGGTGACCATGGTGCTGGGCGTGGCGCGCGCGGGTGCGGACGGAATGGAGGGCCTAGGGCCCAAGTGTTTGCAATGACCCAGCAGCAGGCGAGGACTACCCCAGGCGTGGTTACAGGTACACTATATATCTTAAACCTTCTTATACATGTGTTGATGGATGCGGGGGCTACACATTCTTTTATTTCGAGGAGTTGTGCTGGTATGCTTGATTGTGTGGTATCAGCCTTAGATTGCGAAATGGGTGTTGGCACCCCGATGGGCATCGTGTACCTTGTGAATCAGGTGATTCGGAGGTGCCCGGTGAGAATTGAGGATGTGGATTTGCCAGCGGACTTGATTATTCTGGATATCCACAACTTCGATGTAATTTTGCGGATGGATTGGCTATCGGAGCATGGGTCGCTCATCGATTGTTGTAGTAGGCAAGTGATTCTGCGGAACCCGGGTTTGCCGGAGGTTATCTTTCAGGGGGAGCGTGACGGTTCGCCTCCTGAAGTGATTTCTTCACTTACTGCTACCAAACTTCTACGGAAGGGATGCCAGGGTTATCTGGCGCATGTCTTGTTGGAACAGATTGATACTCCGGGTATCGACGAGATACCGGTGGTACGTGAGTTTCCAGATGTGTTCCCGAAAGACTTACCGGGATTACCACCATCGCGGGAGATCGAGTTTACGATTGAACTACTCCCTGGTACACGACCTATATCCCAGGCACCATACCGGATGGCACCGGCCGAGTTACGGGAACTCAAAACTCAATTGTAGGAGTTGGTGGATTTGGGATACGTCCGACCGAGTACTTCACCGTGGGGAGCACCGGTGTTGTTCGTAAAGAAGAAGGAAGGGAGTCCCCGTTTGTGTATTGATTATCGACAACTCAACAAGGTGACACTGAGGAACCAGTATCCTCTACCCAGGATCGATGACCTTTTTGACCAGTTGAGGGGAGCACAGTGCTTTTCGAAGATTGATTTACGGTTTGGGTATCACCAATTGAGGATTTCGGAGGAGGATATTTCGAAAACTGCTTTTCGAACCCGTTACGGACACTATGAGTTCCTAGTGATGCCTTTCGGCTTGACGAATGCGCGAATGCTCCAGTAGCATTCATGGATCTGATGAACCGGGTCTTCCGACCCTATTTGGATAAATTCGTGATTGTGTTCATCGATGATATCTTGGTGTACTCGAGGAGTGTCCAAGCACATGAGGAACATCTACGGTTGGTGTTGGAGAAGCTGAGACAAAAATAGTTGTACGACAAGAATAGTTGCACCTGTCCTTGCATTGCCGGATGACAGTGGAGAGTTTGTGGTCTTCAGTGATGCATTGCTACAAGGTCTGGGCTGCGTGTTGATGCAGACTGGCAAGGTTATCGCCTACGCATCCCGGCAGCTAAAGAATCATGAGTTGAACTACCCTACCCATGATTTGGAGTTGGCAGCGGTGGTTCATGCCCTAAAAATCTGGAGACATTACCTATTCGGCGCAACGTGCCGGATATACATCGACCACCAGAACCTAAAGTACTTATTCACTCAGAAGGAGCTTAACATGAGACAACGGAGATGGTTAGAGCTGCTGAAGGATTATGACTATACAATTGAGTACCATCCGGGTAAGGCCAATGTGGTGGCAGATTCACTCAGCAGGAAGACAGCGGGATCTGTTGCACACCTAGGGATGGTGTATCTTCCTTTACTGGTGGAACTCCGGAAGGCGGGAGTCATTTTGGATACGGATGAGCATTGCGCTTTGTTAGCCAGCTTCCATGTACGACCTGTACTAATTGATCAGATCATCGAAGCACAACTTCAGGATCCGATACTCTGTGTTTACAGGATTGAGTTCGATACGGATGGGAGACAGGATTTTACCATCCGGGATGATGGAGCGCTTGTAAAATTGGGCCGTTTGTGTGTACCTGCAGTGGTAGAGTTACGAGCCGAGATTCTGGAGGAAGCCCATAGTTCGGCTTATGCTATGCATCCGTGACAGGACCCATCCCAATCCCCCCGGGATTACCATGGAATGTGCCTTGCTCCCGTCCAACCAGGGGTGTCAGACAAGGGATGACCAAGAGCCACTGCCCAAACGGGGCATCCAGAGTGCGCAAGGATCGATGGAGGAGGTGTGCAATGTCCCAGTCCCTGCTGCAATCGCATCCGTGAGCAACCTGAAGGGCATTAAAACCAAAAGCTGTGAGTGGACAAAAACCAATAAATTTGCCAAATACATTTATAAGACATTTATGCCCTCCAATAAAAACATATGCATGCCACCAAAACCAGTAACCAAAACGTTTGCTCAACCGAGCCCTTAGGGCCTTAGCCCAAAAACCGTTAACCAAAAACCAAGTGTGGGAACTCAGCCCAAAACCGTGGAATACCACCACCATACATATTAAAACCATGTGGGTCACCACCCACGACCATAAATGAACATCAATTCAAAATCCAAAACCATTTAGGGTCCCCGACCCTACATACCATTTCATAACCAATAATTCATTTTTACCACAAAACACATATCCAACCAATAAGCCATTTTATTCATTAATCCATATTTTACCATTACCATCACCAGCATCCCAGATGCTTAGCGTCCCAGACGCTAGACGTCCCTGACGTCATATCTCACGGTTTCATAAGCTACGTGTGCTGCCCGGGGTCTCTCCGGGTCCATGTATCTGACATCCCTGATGTCTGACGTCCCTGACGTCAATCATAGCAATCCTGCTCCTGAGTCATCATACGGTCCGGCTGCTCCGTATAATGACCCCTCGCAGGCAATGCACCGTGACTTCCCCAGTGTCCCCGACATCTGGAGGAGACCATCATATATCCTTGTGTCCAGATGGTATATGGAAAACAGTTTTATTAAATCCTTTTATCACATTATTACCATTGGGCCCTGCCCGAAATTTCCATAAAACCACATAGTTCCATTTAGGGTCCTTGACCCAAAATCACAATTATTAAATATAGGGTCCCTGACCTGAAATCACCATTATAATCCAATTGGGCCTCATGCCCGATTTTATGAACCACTGGGCCCACGGCCCGATTTGTAAACCAACTGGGCCCGCAGCCCGACTTTATAAACCCACTGGGCCCACGGCCCGAATTCACAAATCAACTGGGCCCCTGGCCCGAGAACATAACTCAAATGGGTCTCAGCCCGATTTCATACCAACCGGGCCCCTGGCCCGATTCTCAAATGGACTCCAAGTCCGAAATTTCCAAAACAAGTGGGCCTCAAGCCCGAGTTTATATTTCCAATTTCAAAACCATTGCATCACATTATATCCAAGTCACAAATATGGAAAATCCATGTAAAAACCGGAAAACCTCGATTTACGTGCAAGCACGTAAATCGCCTCGAAATACGTGAAACCGTACAATTTACCAACAACCAAACCAACATCATACAATCACAATCATAATCCATGTAAAACATTTAAGCATGCATAGAATTTATAAAACCAAAGTCCACTCACAGACCGTTTTAACCGTGTGCCTCGATACGCGTGCCACCGGCCCTCCCGGGCCACACCACTATCACCGGGACTCCCAATCCTGTCCAAATCACATTAGAGGGTCACTAACCTCATCATTAACATCCTATCAAAGTCCCGTAATTTTCCCGAATTTTTACTTATTTTTAAACTTAATTTAAAACCTTCGGACATCCCGAACACTATCGAGACGGTGTCCGATCGACACGAAACCAATTCCAAAATGTCCGTTACATTAAATAGGACAGAAGTCATGTTGACCTTACCTCGAGATCCGTGCTCACGCGCCGTCACGCGCCGCCGTGAGTGGCTGCGCGTGAAACTCACGCGCCGTGAACAGTGTCACCGTTCTGACCCGGTTGTCTGATAAACGGGTCACCGTGACCCGCGGCCCAACCCGACTGGTTCTCAGCCATTACTCGATCATTTTCAATTCCGTTTGTTCCTACAAGATCGTCTCATCAATTCCAGTTGATCCATGCTTTAAAAACTGAGAAACCAATACGTTTGACTACCTGTTCGTGGAGGTGTGCAGACCGGCCACCTGCAACCGTCGTGCCTGCACGATCCCGGCCACCATTCCTTTCGAAAACGATCCCCAGAAGCTCGTCTCACCTTCTAGATCATCATCCTAATCACCAGATCGATCGAAACACGTTAAAACCCATCCTACCATTTTTGTACCCGAAAACAAACTCACGGGTTCGAGGCTTACCTCGCCGCCGTGGCTACCGCCGTGGCCACCAGCATGCCCAGTTCGACTCCAGGAACTCCTTTCACCCCTCAAACACGATCAAAACCAGTCCACACTGATTTTCCAATTTCTGAGTTTTCGGACCTCTCTGTTTTTGTTTTGCCGCCGTCGTCCCTGCCGTCTCCGTCGCCTCCCGTCGTCTCTCAAGCCTCACCGTAGTCAATTCACATTCCTCCGCACAGCCTCATGGTTACAGATGTGGTGGGGATGCGTAAGGGGGAGCCGTGTGCGGGTGTGCATGTGCACGGTTCTGTTTTCCGGTCACCACCGCCACCCACGGCGGTCACGCCGCCACGTGCGACACAAAACTCCTCTCAGTCTCCCTGTGTTCTCTCACGGTTCCAAAAACAGAAGGGGTTGTGTGTGCATGTGTTTCGGGTGGGAGAAAACAGAGTGAGAGAGAGATGAGTGTGATCAGAAATAAAGGAAAGGGAGAGATGAGATCAAAGGCCCAGATTTAATCTGAGGTTTGAATGGATGGTGAGGATTTAAGGGGAGAAAATGGATTAAATAATCCAATGGCCAACTAGGATCTAGATTTTAGGGAAGGTGGGGATGAGTGACACGTGGCCTACATCCAAGGGTCCAGATTCGTCAGTTACTGTTCACCTATTTAAATATTATTATTTTATTCCGAGTCTCGGTTAATCGTGTTTCACGTCCTTGACCATAACTTCGTCGTCGTAACTCCGATTTCGGCATGCCGCATGTCGTTGGATTCGTATCGACGATACCTACGTAAGGGTCCTTGGCCCTCGCCCATCGGACCTCCCGGTCAGAAAGTCAACATTTGGCCCCTAATAAGCCAAATTACCAAAATACCCCTCAACTTCCGAACACCATAACTTTCTCTACGAATGTCGGAATCGAACGTGCCAACTGTCTATGAACTCGTGACGTCCCGAACTACGTCACGGTCATCGGTCAAAGTCCATTTGACCGCCCGAACAAAAAGTCAACATTTTACCCACGACCAGCGGCAAAACGGTCATTTTGCACAATTTGTCCGATTCCGCCCTACTAACCACCGTTCAACCTCACTAATCAAGATTAAACACTAAACTAATCCCGGAATTCGGGACGGGTCGTTACAACCTTCCCTCCTTAATAAATTTCGTCCTCGAAATTCCAACCGATCTAATCTCAACGTACTTCCCTCCTTAAAAAAAATTTCGCTCTCGAAACTCGACTATCCTGATTCCACAAACACCCGCGGAAAGTGGAATTGACCACGCAACACGTGTACACCCGTACACCAACTACTTAGACAAAACTTGTCTACGCCCAAACGTACCGCTAGTACTCAAAACGCAACGATTACATTCGACCCCGTCGAATGACTGAAACTACTAGTTTCGAATTTGACACCACTTGTCAAATCCACCCTCTCGTTGACGCAACAACTCGACGGTTCCTTTCCCACTCCCACTAGGAGTCAGCTGACCCCACTCAACGATCTATATTGACACATCCTGACAATCTGTCACCACACAGTTGTTGTCAGTCGAAAACTGACACTAGACTCACTCGTGGCTACACATGCCACCAACGTACTCGACTCACCAATACCCTTACCGAAATTTCACACGACCTGTGTGTAATTAAACACATCGGAATTACCATGACCCGTTGCATAGTAATGTCCGGTCCACAACCAATCCCATGGTATCGGAACCAATCCGACTACCAACACGTTCACCAACACACCTCGGGTATATCCCGTATACCGTAACTAGACATCACAAGTCCACAAGGTATTGTACCTCGAACCATGTACGAAGTACACACATCTACCTAATAACCAGACTACAACCACCTAGGTCATAGCCGAACGCGTTCCAATAATGGAGTACGTTTGCCCAATCCAGCATGAGGCAAATCGAAACTCCACCCAACATCTAGTTCCAATTCCGAATCTGAATCCGCAATTTCGTAAGAAATCCCGGATCCAAGCCCAGACATCAAATTTTAATTCATATCCAAATCCGAATCCGAAATCATTATTCCGTAAGCTAGCATTTGGAATAACCATTCCGTACCCAAACCCGGAAATATACTTTCAAGTTCCAAAATCGAATCCTGAATCGTCACCCAGAAATTCGATTCCAAATCCCGAAATCTCATTCACATTTACCAAGACACACCAAAACCGAACCTATCGGTTACCCGTTCAATACACTTGATTGACTTCATAGGGAAGCCAATCCAACCTCCACATGTCTAAGGTTGACAAAATTCAACTACCTTGAAAACCAGTAGAATACCCTACGGGCCCCACTTCGAAAAGAAGTTCAATCCCGTCATTTCGACTCACATACCCAAGTTCGTATCGATCCTTGTCATTCCAGCTAGGAAAAACCAAGGATGATCCAACACAATGACGCCTAAACTCATCCTACGGGGAGGCAACAAAACTCACTGCACTCACCACGCCATGTACCCCAACATCGTTTGCCACCAAGCAGAAAATGAAAGAATCTCGTTTACCTAATTTCGAACACGTAGCTTCTCCTAAGGACCTCACAACACACACGGGCTCACCAACCAATACACGCTCAACGTACTGGTAACTACAGTCAATGTCTGCCAGGGCAGGAAGCAAGAAGTCAACCCCAATGACTTCGGAATACCAATCACCAAAAACGAGCACCACTCTCGTTCCCCAATCACAACTCTCCTCGACACTAAGGTTCCAACCGTGTTGGAAACAGACATGCTCCCAACAAGACGTCAAGTCTAACCACTAGACTTCCTACCTCCGCAATTCACTTAGACAACCCCGTGTCCACAATCAATCCGTTATTGTTCCGTTCGCACATCCCGACCTTTACAGGTTCAACACTCGGTTTCCCAAGTTCTCAATTACAAATTCCTACCTTTATACCACTAATGGTTTTCCTCGTCTTTTCCAGTTTTAATCATTTCCATGTACATTTTAGGGATATTTAAAAACATAAAATCGCACAAATTTTGGAGTTGCCAACAACTCCCCCAAATCCACCAATTATCATGACGTAGGGGACGTCATCCCAAGATTACTCAAGTCTCAATTATACCCTTTTAATCCACTCCTTACTGGTTATCTCACCACTATTGGGACTTATCCCAACACAGCACAATCTTAACTGGATCCCATCCAGTCCATCACTCAACCACTACCGAATCTCAGAGACCGAACATATGTTCATCATGACGGAGTCACACCCAATTTGTGGCTCATCGTCAACACCATTACCGACACTAGCACCAGCGCTAGTACCAGCACCAACACTCCATCAACAACACTAGTATCAGCACACAGGCATCCATACTAGCATCAGCACAAAAGTACCAACCCCGCAAACATCCATACTGCACACCGTGTGCAAATACGACAACCTTGGATCTCCGTTCATACCGAACGACGATCCCGTACCTCACGACTATGGGTACCACTATTCTGACAATCCACATCAGGAAAGTGAACGTTCCCTGAACGCCCCCAAGTATTATAACCACGCTAATTACCCTCGATAGCCAGTCATCTCCATATGACTTCCGACTAACTGTCATTGCTATCGAGATCCGCATCCACACATCACACCAATACCCGATCCAACACGGGATTCCATAATTTATCTCAGAACCGTATCCGTAGATCGGATCTCATAATTCTGACAAGACTCACCAGAGCCATCCACATGGTCATCCATGACCTCAGCCGCTCGTCGCAGCACAAGTTCTCATCCACTAGCCACAATTAAGGTTTACCTGTTTAACACTAGGGTTCCACAATCACACCCTATGGTTCAACCGAACCAAACAGCTCTCCGTAATATAAAATCCACAACCTGACCGACCCCGCGGTCTAGACATCGAATAGACGTCAAATCCAATCCTACCATCCCATCAACGTGGGTTCCACCACTAGGTCATCGGCCAACTCCGATGAACCAACATCCCTCACACTAGAAACCACCACATGGGTTCACATTTTTAAACCATTACTCACATGAGGTTCCCCGAACCTGGCTGCACCTAGCAGCACAACAATCCAATATCACATGACCGAACCGACGGTCCCACAATACCAGTTCACCCCAATCAACCCCACTTGGGTCGAATCACATTAATGCACGGCGTATCGGGCCAATCACACTCCATCCACTATCCAAACCCAAACACTATCTATCAGGTTGATAACGAATTGCAGCCCAATGAGACATCACACCCTCGACCTGCGCGCACAAATAGAGCAACCGTGCTCTGATACCAAGTTGACAGGACCCATCCCAATCCCCCCGGGATTACCATGGAATGTGCCCTGCTCCCGTCCAACCAGGGGTGTCAGACAAGGGATGACCAAGAGCCACTGCCCAAACGGGGCATCCAGAGTGCGCAAGGATCGATGGAGGAGGTGTGCAATGTCCCAGTCCCTGCTGCAATCGCATCCGTGAGCAACCTGAAGGGCATTAAAACCAAAAGCTGTGAGTGGACAAAAACCAATAAATTTGCCAAATACATTTATAAGACATTTATGCCCTCCAATAAAAACATATGCATGCCACCAAAACCAGTAACCAAAACGTTTGCTCAACCGAGCCCTTAGGGCCTTAGCCCAAAAACCGTTAACCAAAAACCAAGTGTGGGAACTCAGCCCAAAACCGTGGAATACCACCACCATACATATTAAAACCATGTCGGTCACCACCCACGACCATAAATGAACATCAATTCAAAATCCAAAACCATTTAGGGTCCCCGACCCTACATACCATTTCATAACCAATAATTCATTTTTACCACATAAAACATATCCAACCAATAAGCCATTTTATTCATTAATCCATATTTTACCATTACCATCACCAGCATCCCAGATGCTTAGCGTCCCAGACGCTAGACGTCCCTGACGTCATATCTCACGGTTTCATAAGCTACGCGTGCTGCCCGGGGTCTCTCCGGGTCCATGTATCTGACATCCCTGATGTCTGACGTCCCTGACGTCAATCATAGCAATCCTGCTCCTGAGTCATCATACGGTCCGGCTGCTCCGTATAATGACCCCTCGCAGGCAATGCACCGTGACTTCCCCAGTGTCCCCGACATCTGGAGGAGACCATCATATATCCTTGTGTCCAGATGGTATATGGAAAACAGTTTTATTAAATCCTTTTATCACATTATTACCATTGGGCCCTGCCCGAAATTTCCATAAAACCACATAGTTCCATTTAGGGTCCTTGACCCAAAATCACAATTATTAAATATAGGGTCCCTGACCCGAAATCACCATTATAATCCAATTGGGCCTCATGCCCGATTTTATGAACCACTGGGCCCACGGCCCGATTTGTAAACCAACTGGGCCCGCAGCCCGACTTTATAAACCCACTGGGCCCACGGCCCGAATTCACAAATCAACTGGGCCCCTGGCCCGAGAACATAACTCAAATGGGTCTCAGCCCGATTTCATACCAACCGGGCCCCTGGCCCGATTCTCAAATGGACTCCAAGTCCGAAATTTCCAAAACAAGTGGGCCTCAAGCCCGAGTTTATATTTCCAATTTCAAAACCATTGCATCACATTATATCCAAGTCACAAATATGGAAAATCCATGTAAAAACTGGAAAACCTCGATTTACGTGCAAGCACGTAAATCGCCTCGAAATACGTGAAACCGTACAATTTACCAACAACCAAACCAACATCATACAATCACAATCATAATCCATGTAAAACATTTAAGCATGCATAGAATTTATAAAACCAAAGTCCACTCACAGACCGTTTTAACCGTGTGCCTCGATACGCGTGCCACCGGCCCTCCCGGGCCACACCACTATCACCGGGACTCCCAATCCTGTCCAAATCACATTAGAGGGTCACTAACCTCATCATTAACATCCTATCAAAGTCCCGTAATTTTCCCGAATTTTTACTTATTTTTAAACTTAATTTAAAACCTTCGGACATCCCGAACACTATCGAGACGGTGTCCGATCGACACGAAACCAATTCCAAAATGTCCGTTACATTAAATAGGACAGAAGTCATGTTGACCTCACCTCGAGATCCGTGCTCACGCGCCGTCACGCGCCGCCGTGAGTGGCTGCGCGTGAAACTCACGCGCCGTGAACAGTGTCACCGTTCTGACCCGGTTGTCTGATAAACGGGTCACCGTGACCCGCGGCCCAACCCGACTGGTTCTCAGCCATTACTCGATCATTTTCAATTCCGTTTGTTCCTACAAGATCGTCTCATCAATTCCAGTTGATCCATGCTTTAAAAACTGAGAAACCAATACGTTTGACTACCTGTTCGTGGAGGTGTGCAGACCGGTCACCTGCAACCGTCGTGCCTGCACGATCCCGGCCACCATTCCTTTCGAAAACGATCCCCAGAAGCTCGTCTCACCTTCTAGATCATCATCCTAATCACCAGATCGATCGAAACACGTTAAAACCCATCCTACCATTTTTGTACCCGAAAACAAACTCACGGGTTCGAGGCTTACCTCGCCGCCGTGGCTACCGCCGTGGCCACCAGCATGCCCAGTTCGACTCCAGGAACTCCTTTCACCCCTCAAACACGATCAAAACCAGTCCACACTGATTTTCCAATTTCTGAGTTTTCGGACCTCTCTGTTTTTGTTTTGCCGCCGTCGTCCCTGCCGTCTCCGTCGCCTCCCGTCGTCTCTCAAGCCTCACCGTAGTCAATTCACATTCCTCCGCACAGCCTCATGGTTACAGATGTGGTGGGGATGCGTAAGGGGGAGCCGTGTGCGGGTGTGCATGTGCACGGTTCTGTTTTCCGGTCACCACCGCCACCCACGGCGGTCACGCCGCCACGTGCGACACAAAACTCCTCTCAGTCTCCCTGTGTTCTCTCACGGTTCCAAAAACAGAAGGGGTTGTGTGTGCATGTGTTTCGGGTGGGAGAAAACAGAGTGAGAGAGAGATGAGTGTGATCAGAAATAAAGGAAAGGGAGAGATGAGATCAAAGGCCCAGATTTAATCTGAGGTTTGAATGGATGGTGAGGATTTAAGGGGAGAAAATGGATTAAATAATCCAATGGCCAACAAGGATCCAGATTTTAGGGAAGGTGGGGATGAGTGACACGTGGCCTACATCCAAGGGTCCAGATTCGTCAGTTACTGTTCACCTATTTAAATATTATTATTTTATTCCGAGTCTCGGTTAATCGTGTTTCACGTCCTTGACCATAACTTCGTCGTCGTAACTCCGATTTCGGCATGCCGCCTGTCGTTGGATTCGTATCGACGATACCTACGTAACGGTCCTTGGCCCTCGCCCATCGGACCTCCCGGTCAGAAAGTCAACATTTGGCCCCTAATAAGCCAAATTACCAAAATACCCCTCAACTTCCGAACACCATAACTTTCTCTACGAATGTCGGAATCGAACGTGCCAACTGTCTATGAACTCGTGACGTCCCGAACTACGTCACGGTCATCGGTCAAAGTCCATTTGACCGCCCGAACAAAAAGTCAACATTTTACCCACGACCAGCGGCAAAACGGTCATTTTGCACAATTTGTCCGATTCCGCCCTACTAACCACCGTTCAACCTCACTAATCAAGATTAAACACTAAACTAATCCCGGAATTCGGGACGGGTCGTTACAACCTTCCCTCCTTAATAAATTTCGTCCTCGAAATTCCAACCGATCTAATCTCAACGTACTTCCCTCCTTAAAAAAAATTTCGCTCTCGAAACTCGACTATCCTGATTCCACAAACACCCGCGGAAAGTGGAATTGACCACGCAACACGTGTACACCCGTACACCAACTACTTAGACAAAACTTGTCTACGCCCAAACGTACCGCTAGTACTCAAAACGCAACGATTACATTCGACCCCGTCGAATGACTGAAACTACTAGTTTCGAATTTGACACCACTTGTCAAATCCACCCTCTCGTTGACGCAACAACTCGACGGTTCCTTTCCCACTCCCACTAGGAGTCAGCTGACCCCACTCAACGATCTATATTGACACATCCTGACAATCTGTCACCACACAGTTGTTGTCAGTCGAAAACTGACACTAGACTCACTCGTGGCTACACATGCCACCAACGTACTCGACTCACCAATACCCTTACCGAAATTTCACACGACCTGTGTGTAATTAAACACATCGGAATTACCATGACCCGTTGCATAGTAATGTCCGGTCCACAACCAATCCCATGGTATCGGAACCAATCCGACTACCAACACGTTCACCAACACACCTCGGGTATATCCCGTATACCGTAACTAGACATCACAAGTCCACAAGGTATTGTACCTCGAACCATGTACGAAGTACACACATCTACCTAATAACCAGACTACAACCACCTAGGTCATAGCCGAACGCGTTCCAATAATGGAGTACGTTTGCCCAATCCAGCATGAGGCAAATCGAAACTCCACCCAACATCTAGTTCCAATTCCGAATCTGAATCCGCAATTTCGTAAGAAATCCCGGATCCAAGCCCAGACATCAAATTTTAATTCATATCCAAATCCGAATCCGAAATCATTATTCCGTAAGCTAGCATTTGGAATAACCATTCCGTACCCAAACCCGGAAATATACTTTCAAGTTCCAAAATCGAATCCTGAATCGTCACCCAGAAATTCGATTCCAAATCCCGAAATCTCATTCACATTTACCAAGACACACCAAAACCGAACCTATCGGTTACCCGTTCAATACACTTGATTGACTTCATAGGGAAGCCAATCCAACCTCCACATGTCTAAGGTTGACAAAATTCAACTACCTTGAAAACCAGTAGAATACCCTACGGGCCCCACTTCGAAAAGAAGTTCAATCCCGTCATTTCGACTCACATACCCAAGTTCGTATCGATCCTTGTCATTCCAGCTAGGAAAAACCAAGGATGATCCAACACAATGACGCCTAAACTCATCCTACGGGGAGGCAACAAAACTCACTGCACTCACCACGCCATGTACCCCAACATCGTTTGCCACCAAGCAGAAAATGAAAGAATCTCGTTTACCTAATTTCGAACACGTAGCTTCTCCTAAGGACCTCACAACACACACGGGCTCACCAACCAATACACGCTCAACGTACTGGTAACTACAGTCAATGTCTGCCAGGGCAGGAAGCAAGAAGTCAACCCCAATGACTTCGGAATACCAATCACCAAAAACGAGCACCACTCTCGTTCCCCAATCACAACTCTCCTCGACACTAAGGTTCCAACCGTGTTGGAAACAGACATGCTCCCAACAAGACGTCAAGTCTAACCACTAGACTTCCTACCTCCGCAATTCACTTAGACAACCCCGTGTCCACAATCAATCCGTTATTGTTCCGTTCGCACATCCCGACCTTTACAGGTTCAACACTCGGTTTCCCAAGTTCTCAATTACAAATTCCTACCTTTATACCACTAATGGTTTTCCTCGTCTTTTCCAGTTTTAATCATTTCCATGTACATTTTAGGGATATTTAAAAACATAAAATCGCACAAATTTTGGAGTTGCCAACAACTCCCCCAAATCCACCAATTATCATGACGTAGGGGACGTCATCCCAAGATTACTCAAGTCTCAATTATACCCTTTTAATCCACTCCTTACTGGTTATCTCACCACTATTGGGACTTATCCCAACACAGCACAATCTTAACTGGATCCCATCCAGTCCATCACTCAACCACTACCGAATCTCAGAGACCGAACATATGTTCATCATGACGGAGTCACACCCAATTTGTGGCTCATCGTCAACACCATTACCGACACTAGCACCAGCGCTAGTACCAGCACCAACACTCCATCAACAACACTAGTATCAGCACACAGGCATCCATACTAGCATCAGCACAAAAGTACCAACCCCGCAAACATCCATACTGCACACCGTGTGCAAATACGACAACCTTGGATCTCCGTTCATACCGAACGACGATCCCGTACCTCACGACTATGGGTACCACTATTCTGACAATCCACATCAGGAAAGTGAACGTTCCCTGAACGCCCCCAAGTATTATAACCACGCTAATTACCCTCGATAGCCAGTCATCTCCATATGACTTCCGACTAACTGTCATTGCTATCGAGATCCGCATCCACACATCACACCAATACCCGATCCAACACGGGATTCCATAATTTATCTCAGAACCGTATCCGTAGATCGGATCTCATAATTCTGACAAGACTCACCAGAGCCATCCACATGGTCATCCATGACCTCAGCCGCTCGTCGCAGCACAAGTTCTCATCCACTAGCCACAATTAAGGTTTACCTGTTTAACACTAGGGTTCCACAATCACACCCTATGGTTCAACCGAACCAAACAGCTCTCCGTAATATAAAATCCACAACCTGACCGACCCCGCGGTCTAGACATCGAATAGACGTCAAATCCAATCCTACCATCCCATCAACGTGGGTTCCACCACTAGGTCATCGGCCAACTCCGATGAACCAACATCCCTCACACTAGAAACCACCACATGGGTTCACATTTTTAAACCATTACTCACATGAGGTTCCCCGAACCTGGCTGCACCTAGCAGCACAACAATCCAATATCACATGACCGAACCGACGGTCCCACAATACCAGTTCACCCCAATCAACCCCACTTGGGTCGAATCACATTAATGCACGGCGTATCGGGCCAATCACACTCCATCCACTATCCAAACCCAAACACTATCTATCAGGTTGATAACGAATTGCAGCCCAATGAGACATCACACCCTCGACCTGCGCGCACAAATAGAGCAACCGTGCTCTGATACCAAGTTGACAGGACCCATCCCAATCCCCCCGGGATTACCATGGAATGTGCCCTGCTCCCGTCCAACCAGGGGTGTCAGACAAGGGATGACCAAGAGCCACTGCCCAAACGGGGCATCCAGAGTGCGCAAGGATCGATGGAGGAGGTGTGCAATGTCCCAGTCCCTGCTGCAATCGCATCTGTGAGCAACCTGAAGGGCATTAAAACCAAAAGCTGTGAGTGGACAAAAACCAATAAATTTGCCAAATACATTTATAAGACATTTATGCCCTCCAATAAAAACATATGCATGCCACCAAAACCAGTAACCAAAACGTTTGCTCAACCGAGCCCTTAGAGCCTTAGCCCAAAAACCGTTAACCAAAAACCAAGTGTGGGAACTCAGCCCAAAACCGTGGAATACCACCACCATACATATTAAAACCATGTGGGTCACCACCCACGACCATAAATGAACATCAATTCAAAATCCAAAACCATTTAGGGTCCCCGACCCTACATACCATTTCATAACCAATAATTCATTTTTACCACATAAAACATATCCAACCAATAAGCCATTTTATTCATTAATCCATATTTTACCATTACCATCACCAGCATCCCAGATGCTTAGCGTCCCAGACGCTAGACGTCCCTGACGTCATATCTCACGGTTTCATAAGCTACGCGTGCTGCCCGGGGTCTCTCCGGGTCCATGTATCTGACATCCCTGATGTCTGACGTCCCTGACGTCAATCATAGCAATCCTGCTCCTGAGTCATCATACGGTCCGGCTGCTCCGTATAATGACCCCTCGCAGGCAATGCACCGTGACTTCCCCAGTGTCCCCGACATCTGGAGGAGACCATCATATATCCTTGTGTCCAGATGGTATATGGAAAACAGTTTTATTAAATCCTTTTATCACATTATTACCATTGGGCCCTGCCCGAAATTTCCATAAAACCACATAGTTCCATTTAGGGTCCTTGACCCAAAATCACAATTATTAAATATAGGGTCCCTGACCTGAAATCACCATTATAATCCAATTGGGCCTCATGCCCGATTTTATGAACCACTGGGCCCACGGCCCGATTTGTAAACCAACTGGGCCCGCAGCCCGACTTTATAAACCCACTGGGCCCACGGCCCGAATTCACAAATCAACTGGGCCCCTGGCCCGAGAACATAACTCAAATGGGTCTCAGCCCGATTTCATACCAACCGGGCCCCTGGCCCGATTCTCAAATGGACTCCAAGTCCGAAATTTCCAAAACAAGTGGGCCTCAAGCCCGAGTTTATATTTCCAATTTCAAAACCATTGCATCACATTATATCCAAGTCACAAATATGGAAAATCCATGTAAAAACCGGAAAACCTCGATTTACGTGCAAGCACGTAAATCGCCTCGAAATACGTGAAACCGTACAATTTACCAACAACCAAACCAACATCATACAATCACAATCATAATCCATGTAAAACATTTAAGCATGCATAGAATTTATAAAACCAAAGTCCACTCACAGACCGTTTTAACCGTGTGCCTCGATACGCGTGCCACCGGCCCTCCCGGGCCACACCACTATCACCGGGACTCCCAATCCTGTCCAAATCACATTAGAGGGTCACTAACCTCATCATTAACATCCTATCAAAGTCCCGTAATTTTCCCGAATTTTTACTTATTTTTAAACTTAATTTAAAACCTTCGGACATCCCGAACACTATCGAGACGGTGTCCGATCGACACGAAACCAATTCCAAAATGTCCGTTACATTAAATAGGACAGAAGTCATGTTGACCTCACCTCGAGATCCGTGCTCACGCGCCGTCACGCGCCGCCGTGAGTGGCTGCGCGTGAAACTCACGCGCCGTGAACAGTGTCACCGTTCTGACCCGGTTGTCTGATAAACGGGTCACCGTGACCCGCGGCCCAACCCGACTGGTTCTCAGCCATTACTCGATCATTTTCAATTCCGTTTGTTCCTACAAGATCGTCTCATCAATTCCAGTTGATCCATGCTTTAAAAACTGAGAAACCAATACGTTTGACTACCTGTTCGTGGAGGTGTGCAGACCGGCCACCTGCAACCGTCGTGCCTGCACGATCCCGGCCACCATTCCTTTCGAAAACGATCCCCAGAAGCTCGTCTCACCTTCTAGATCATCATCCTAATCACCAGATCGATCGAAACACGTTAAAACCCATCCTACCATTTTTGTACCCGAAAACAAACTCACGGGTTCGAGGCTTACCTCGCCGCCGTGGCTACCGCCGTGGCCACCAGCATGCCCAGTTCGACTCCAGGAACTCCTTTCACCCCTCAAACACGATCAAAACCAGTCCACACTGATTTTCCAATTTCTGAGTTTTCGGACCTCTCTGTTTTTGTTTTGCCGCCGTCGTCCCTGCCGTCTCCGTCGCCTCCCGTCGTCTCTCAAGCCTCACCGTAGTCAATTCACATTCCTCCGCACAGCCTCATGGTTACAGATGTGGTGGGGATGTGTAAGGGGGAGCCGTGTGCGGGTGTGCATGTGCACGGTTCTGTTTTCCGGTCACCACCGCCACCCACGGCGGTCACGCCGCCACGTGCGACACAAAACTCCTCTCAGTCTCCCTGTGTTCTCTCACGGTTCCAAAAACAGAAGGGGTTGTGTGTGCATGTGTTTCGGGTGGGAGAAAACAGAGTGAGAGAGAGATGAGTGTGATCAGAAATAAAGGAAAGGGAGAGATGAGATCAAAGGCCCAGATTTAATCTGAGGTTTGAATGGATGGTGAGGATTTAAGGGGAGAAAATGGATTAAATAATCCAATGGCCAACAAGGATCCAGATTTTAGGGAAGGTGGGGATGAGTGACACGTGGCCTACATCCAAGGGTCCAGATTCGTCAGTTACTGTTCACCTATTTAAATATTATTAATTTATTCCGAGTCTCGGTTAATCGTGTTTCACGTCCTTGACCATAACTTCGTCGTCGTAACTCCGATTTCGGCATGCCGCCTGTCGTTGGATTCGTATCGACGATACCTACGTAACGGTCCTTGGCCCTCGCCCATCGGACCTCCCGGTCAGAAAGTCAACATTTGGCCCCTAATAAGCCAAATTACCAAAATACCCCTCAACTTCCGAACACCATAACTTTCTCTACGAATGTCGGAATCGAACGTGCCAACTGTCTATGAACTCGTGACGTCCCGAACTACGTCACGGTCATCGGTCAAAGTCCATTTGACCGCCCGAACAAAAAGTCAACATTTTACCCACGACCAGGGGCAAAACGGTCATTTTGCACAATTTGTCCGATTCCGCCCTACTAACCACCGTTCAACCTCACTAATCAAGATTAAACACTAAACTAATCCCAGAATTCAGGACGGGTCGTTACAATCCGGGAGGTACAAAGATGTACCGTACCCTTCGAAACCATTATTGGTGGCCAGGAATGAAGAAGGACATTGCGGAGTTCGTAAGCAAATGCTTAATCTGTCAGCAGGTTAAGGCGGAACGGCAGAGACCTTTTGGGGCTATGCAGCCACTTCCGATTCTCGAGTGGAAGTGGGATCACATCACCATGGACTTCGTCTTTAAGTTACCAAGGACTAAGAGTGGAGTTGACGGAGTATGGGTGATCGTGGATCGGTTAACCAAGTCAGCCCATTTTCTGCCCGTTCAGGAGACTTATAAACCTAATCGACTGGCTCAATTGTTTGTAAAGGAAATCATACGATTGCATGGTACGCCGGAATCGATCGTGTCCGATCGTGATCCGCGTTTCACTTCCAGGATCTGGCGGAGTTTGCAAGCTACATTGGGAACAACCCTACGTTTCAGTACTGCATTCCATCCACAAACCGATGGATAGTCTGAACGGACCATTCAGACCCTGGAGGACATGATGAGGTCTTGTGTACTACAGTTTCAGGATTCATGGGATACTCATTTGCCGTTGATGGAATTTTCTTACAACAACAGCTATCAGACAAGCATCGGGATGGCACCCTATGAGGCACTGTATGGTCGACAGTGCAGGACACCTATATGCTGGATGGAGATCGGGGAACGCGCGGCTGTAGGGCCAGAATTGATGGACTTAACCCTGGAAACCGTTCGGGTTATCAAGGAAAGATTGAAGGCGGCACAGGATCACCAAAAGAGTTATGCCGATCGACAGATTCGAGACTTGGAATTTGAAGTGGGAGATTTTGTCTTCCTGAAGTTATCTCCGTGGAAAGGGATTATCCGTTTTGGTCGACGGGGGAAACTGAGTCCGCGTTTTATTAGACCATATGAAATCGTGGAGAGGATTGGCAGGGTTACTTACAGATTGGCACTACCTCCAGAACTTTCTAAAGTTCACGATGTTTTCCACATATCAATGTTGCGGAAGTACGTACATGATGCTTCTCATGTACTGGAGGAACAACCTATCGAACTCCGACAGGATTTGAGCTTTGAGGAACAACCAGTTCAGATTTTGGATCGGAAGGACAAGGTACTACGTCGGAAGACGATCCCTCTCGTGAAGATTCTCTGGAGAAACCAGAATGTGGAAGAAGCCACATGGGAGCCTGAGGCTCAGATGCGAGAACAATTTCCTTATTTGTTTCTTTGAAATTTCGGGACGAAATTTCTTTAGGGGGGAAGGTTGTAACACCCCGGAAATTCGAGGATTTTAATATTGTAATTTAATGTATGAATTGACGTTTTTACCCTTGTGAATGGTATGGCCAAATTGTTGAATTTTTGATTTTTGGGTCAAATGGACTTTGACCAATGACCGTGACGTAGTTTGGGACGTCACGAGTCCATAGACAGGTGGCACGTCCAATTCGGACGCTCAGAGAAGAAGTTATGACTATCGGAAGTTCAGGGGCATTACCGTAATTTGGACTTTAGGGGCGAAAATGTTGACTTTTCGTTTGGAAACTAATTTTCACATGACACAAGGACCGTTAGGTAGGTCTCGATGCCCTGAGTCCGTAGACAGGCGGCACACCGAAATCGGACTTCGTATGGCTGAGTTACGGGTCTAAAAAGTGAAGGGCATTTTGGTAATTATTGAACCAGGGGCATTTTGGTCATTTTGAGATGGTTACTGTAGCAACAGCGGGGGACATGGGCGGAACCACCATGTGCGGTGGTTCTGAGTGCGAATTGTTTATGCTGGTGAGGTACGCGCCCCCACGGGCCGCCCATGGCCTCTGCGCGTAGGCCTCACGCGCTTGCAGTAGACGTCGTCTCTTACCTCTCGCGGGTGACCCGTTTTTCTGTAATTCAGGTTTCCGGACTTGACGAGTCGAGTTGGTAGTAACTCATTTGTTTCACATCCAAACCTTACATTTTAAACATCAAAATGCTTATAATCTCTCCTAGGAGAAGTTCCATGGTGTCCAAATCGCAAAAAACGATCTAATAATTAAATATATACCTTTGAAGTTTTGGACAAACTTCAAAACCAATTCTGGGAAATTTACCCGCATTTAACCTATGTCTTTCTGTGTCATAATGATTGTAGGAAACCAAGTAAGAGCTTGGAAAGTTTAGTTGCAAGCTTGAAAGCTTCAAACTTCCTCGGTCTAATTTTTTATTTTTTTCTTTTCTGGTTTTCAAGTTTCGATCGTCCGAAGGCTTGTCCCCCCTATTCTACCTCATTTTCTATCTTTTCTTTCTCTTTTCTTTCTCTTCTCGGTTTCTCCATTTCTTCTTTCCTCAGTTTTCCTTCTTTTCTCGTTTCTTCTTTTTCCGTTTTTGGTCTACCTCTAACACACTTAAACACACACAACATTGCCACACCCATCAGCACACACGAGAAGATAAGGGGGAAATGAGGACACTTGTCACCATCACATAAAATCAGCAAAAAATATCTCCTTGTGAAATTACCAAAATACCCCTAGTACCAAAATTACCAGAATGCCCCTGATTCACTTAGACCCGTAACGAACTCACCTAATCTCCAATTTTGACGTGCCACTTATCTACGAACTCAGGACGTTGAGACCTACATAACGGCTTCCACGAAAAGTTCAAAAAGTACCCGACACAAAAAGTCAATCTTTGACCTCCAATGGAAAAAAATGTCAATTCCTTTTCGAAATTTCTGAGTCGTTACAGTCTACCCCCTCAAAGGAATTTTGTCCCCAAAATTCAAATATATTATTACGACCTTGAGTCCTAGTTGATAAGACCTTGACTTGGATTGAAGTCAAGGACGATTTTGGAAAGTGCTTTGAATCGTGAAATGGTTTTCAGATTTGGAAATATCTTTCGGGCATATGACCCAGTTGATTTATGGTTTGACTTAGAGTATAGTCAAACGTGAGATATATCAGGCTGTGACCCAGTTATGATTCGGGCATGAAACCCAGATGTGGATTTGATAGGATTCGAGGAATCTTGGATTTATGGAAGATATTTCGAGCATGAGACCCAGTTGTGGATTTGATAGAATTTGAGGAATCCTAGGATTATGAAGCGTTGATTGACACTATTTTTGGGCTTGTTGCCCTATTGATGATATTCGGTCTTGTATCCCTATGATTTTGAGTTTAAAGACTCAGATTTTATTAGAGAGCCTCCGGTTTTAAATATGTTTCCCCAGAGAGCACTCTGGATATGATGCTCGCCTCCGAGATACTGAGAGGTCACAATGCGCCTGCTGTCGAGCAGCCGAGAGAGGCGGCAGTTGAGGGAGGCTCAACTCAGAAATGTGATATATGAGATCGATAGATGATATGTTCATGAAAATCTGGTGATTGTCGGCTGGTGATGTGTTCACAGTGACACGATTAGGATTAGAGCAGTCCTTGAGCTTATGGGCATGCATGTTGGGATTGGAATCGTGACTGATGATAATGATGGGCTGAGATCCCACATGGTTTTATGGTTGGGCTAAGATCGCACGTGCTTTGATTTGGGCTGGGATCTTGTGTGAGTTTGTTTTGGGCTGGGACCCTAGCGAGAAAATGGCTTCGGTTGAGAAGCATTTTTCACTGTATTTGATTTGAAAAGCAATACGTCTTATTTTTTAGAAAAGTATTTAAAAATACTATTTTACTATGCGCATGCTTTTAAAGTGGAAGGTATAAATATTTTTTTGATAAAGTGTTTTTATAAATTGATTGTTTTTGTCCACTCACAGTTTTTTATGTTTTTGATACCCTTCATATTGATCGCGAATTCGGGCTGTAGCACAGACCCAGACATCATATGGTACTTCGGAAATCGTTCGGCACTCTAGGTAGCTCCGAGCGGGTTACGATTGTATCCTTGGTCTGGCATGCGGTGCTAGATGGGAGCATGACACATCCCACGGTAATCTAGGAGGATCGAGATAGGTCGTGTCTACGTGGACCAATGAAGTGGTGCCATGTGGCAGTATGTCAGGTTATTAAAGCTGACGCACCAATTAGGGAGTGCCACGTGGCAGGCTATCAGACTTGATAGGTGTCATACCTATCAAGCTGATGCCAGCAAATGACGTCAGCAGATCATGTCAGCATTGACCCCATTAACTGGCGCATATGAACTTTGACCAGCGTGTGGGGGTGCGTGGACACGAATTTCAAGGTCAAATCGGTCTTGTTCGAAAGGTTTCAACGATCTGAATCCAATTGTGGTGGTTTCAGTCGATCGGAGATCGTTTAATAGGTCATTTGAAGGTTTTTAGCCTTGGGAAGCATGTTCGGGACACATTGACCATTCCAGAATTTGTGAGGATCTTTGTTATGGACTTGTATAGGTTGATAGTAACCTTTGGATGTGATTTGGATAGGTCCGGACGTTCCGGAAAGTATGGATTAGCCCCGGAGTGGGTTACGGTGCGGGTTGCAGGCGCACAACACGGACGGTCTGTGAGTGGGCACTTTGTTTTATGAAATGATGCATGCATAAATGTTGTTTTATATGTTTTATGAACATGATTTGAGATGCATTGATTGCATATGATTTAATTATGATTTGATTGGCATTTTCATAGAAAATGCAATATGGCACGTATTTTCGAGATTTCTGTTTTATGTGATACTCGGGCTTAGGCCGAGTATTCTATGTGCACGTAATTTATATGGGTTAACGGTTTCACGAAGAGGAGTGAAACTGAGGATTTGATTTACGATTTTGAAGGATTTCACGGAGATGTGTGAAATCGACGTTTCAGGCTTGTTTCCCTATTGATGATATTCGGGCTTGCGTCCCAATTGATTTGTGGTTTGACTTAGAGTATAGTCAAACGTGATATATCAGGCATGTGTCTCATTTCATGATATTTCGAGCTTGTGACCCTATTGAGATGATGTTAGGGCTTATGACCCTGTTGGAAAGCTATGGACTACATGTATGAGTCCATAGGGCTTGTGTCCTCGTTGAGATTTGGTTTTAGGCTAAGACCTTACTGAAGAAATGGCTTTGATTGATAAATTTTTTCACTATTTTCAAAATGATGATTATGAGAAGGCCTCTGGTAGCGGATGTGTTCCACGAGAGGTCCCTATGTTATGATGCTCGCCTCGAGGATGCGATGTGTACCCCCCTCCCCTCCCCTCCCCGGAGAGGTCACGATGCACTGCCTGTTGTAGTGTAGCCGAGGAAGGCTCGACTCAGGAGTGCTATGATATATGGCGTCGTTCGTTGATGTGTTCACGACGATATATGGAACGTCGACCAATGATATGTTCACAACGGCGTGCTCGGACGTGAGCAGTCCTGGAGCTTATATGCACGCGTTGCTTGGATTGGATATCGTGGCTGATAATGACGAGATGATGATAAGAGATGTGAAAGATGTTTTTCACTGGTATTAATTTGAGAAGCACTTTTCACTAATTAATGATTTGGAAAGCAAAATAAGTTTATTTTAAGAAAGTATTTGAAATACTGTGTTCTGATGCATGCATACTTTTACGTGAAGGGTATAAATGTCTTTTCGTTAAATGGTTTTATAACTAATTATTTTTGTCCACTAACAGTTTTTATGTTTTTGATACTCTTCAGGTTAATCGAGGATACGACTGTAGCAGAGAAGGAGATATCACATGTCGCAGCGCATGACAGGACCCGTCCCCGAAGGACATAGATAACCGTGCCCGGTCCTGCTCCTGTCTGACAAGTCAACCAAAAGTCCGAAACAACCCTTCAGCACCTGCGAGACAAGGGAATTTTGCGCCTGTGCCCACACATACCTCCGCCTCTGGAATAGCCTCGATCAACGCGCCACGACCTGAAGGGTTAATAAAACAGAAAAGGTGTGAGTGGATAAAAATGACCTCTTATAAAAACATTTATCAAAATACATTCTTACCCTCCAGTTTTCACAAACTTGCATGCATATCGTAAAACATGAGTAATAGTATGAAATCATTCAAGTATGAACAGTGGACCGATAAAATCAAAACACGTTTTCCCATGGTCCATAAAACTCATGTTCACCAAATCAGTTCATGTTATAAACATCAATCCCAGCTCTCAGGCCAACACATGTGAAAACATAATCACTGGCCACAAAGACCAAAAACCCGTACTCAATACCAGTACGTAATCACAAACAACATGTTTCCTTAAATCATTTTAAACGCTAAACCACGGTTTCCTCAAAATCATTTTCCATAATCCACGGGACTTATTTCCATATCCAGTTGCTTAGAGTCACGTTTATCCCTGAAACGCGTGCAAATCAATAGGCTCAAGGACCGCTCAAAATCCGAGCATCCGCTGCTGTGAACACATCACCAGTTAGCAATCCGTCGCTGTGAAAACCTCACCAGCCGACGATTCGGATCTCGTGAACACATCACTTACCGATCCATATAATCCAGCACATCTGATCTGAGTCAAGCCTCCCTCGGCTGCTCGACAAAGATCGTGCTACGTGACCTCTTCAGGGTAAACACTTCCATCCCGAAGGCGAGCGTTATCTCCAGGGTGCACTCCGGGGAAAAACATATTTTCTCCTGAAAGCCCTAAATATCCGCAACATATCATCATCACAAAAACCAGTGAAAAACAGTTGCATTGAAAACCAAATCATATATCAACACAGGGTCTTAGCCCCAAAATAACCAAAGTCCCGATTTACTTTATAAATCTGAATTCATCAATATCATCATGTAATCACATGGAAATACAAATCCAATCAGAAACACAATTCCATTGGGTCTCAAGCCCAAAATATCATTTTCACGTAAATCCGTGCAACCGTAAACCCGAGTTGCCACGATCACGTAAATCCATGAAATCAATCACTGACTCATAATCCGAGTCCAAATATCATTTTCAACTTCCTGACTCATAACCCGAGTCAAAACATCATTTTCAATCCGGGCCTAGCCCAAAACATCATTTGCACGTTCCTCGTAAAACGTGCCCGAAAGACTGATTAAAATAATCACAAAATCACGAGAATACAAAAAATCATCAAATTCATCAAATTCACATGTAACTCCAAATCCGAGTCAAAATCATTATTTACTTGGGTTCTCACGCCCACAATATCATTTTTAACCAATTTCATGATTTCTCGAAAATCGTGCCAAAATATAATAATATAATAATCATAAAACCGAGAAATCACCGAATTGAAATACCAATCATGCCAAAGCATATCAAATCATATAATAAAGCATTGTAAATCATATATGCATGCATCATGGTTAGAAAACAAAGTCCACTCACACACACCGTTCAAAACGGTTCGTTTCCGAGCTGCACGTTCTTCCGTAAATTCTGGAAATCACAACTCCTGCCCAAAATCATTATAGAGGGTTACTAACATCTCAAAATACTTCATATAATTTTCCCCAATTTTTCCGGAATTTAAATACGTATTTTTAACGTAAAACAAAACTTCGGATACGCGGAACATTAACGAAACAATATCCGATTTCCTCGAAATCAACGTCAAAATGTTCGTTACACTAAGAGGATCAAAAGTCATGTTGACCTCACCTTGACACTAGGCCGGACGCGCCCTCACGTGCTGCCGTGAGTGGCTGCGCGTGAAATCCACGCGCCTGCTACAGTGCTGTCTCCCTCACCCGTTTTTCTGTAAAACGGGCCATTTAACCCGCGAGACGACCCGGTTTGTTTTCTGTCAATTCGACATTAATTCCTTCAATTGAACATTCATACAGCTTCATTACAAGTCTAATTAGAGGTCTGAAACATCAATTACACGAAACCTTACCTCTAACCTCACGATCACAGATGATCATTCAAAGAACACCTGGCCATTGTTCATCATTCGAACTCCTTCAATTTCGATCGATTTCCTTAAATTGAGTCAACCAGAAGCATCAGTGGACTCCGTTAAACATTTCCCCCAACTCAATTGCTTCAATCCAGTGCTCAATCTCCACGACTCAAGCTCGATAGCCGTCACTGTGTAACCATGGAAGTCCGTCAATCTCCAACGTTTTCCTTCAATTGATCCCTCCAGAAGCATCGTGGGATCCTCAGGAACACAATCCCCACATCAATTTCGTCAATCGAAGCCTCAATTTCCTCGACTCAACCTCGAATTTCCTCGACTCAACCTCGAATTTCCTCCTCTGTCACCAAGTGTGTTCAGAGCCAAAACAGCACCAATTTCCTTCGTTCTTTCGACGTTTCTGATCGTAGTGATCCCAGGAAGCTCGAAGTGAGTTCAATTGCGATCCTCACGGACCCATTTCCAGTATTTGAATTTTCCCCCCCAAAATTCCTAAAATCCGAAACCCAGAATTCAACACACTCACAACCCCTCGTGTTTCCCTTGTTATTCCAGTCCTTCAATCTCTCATTTTTCTCTCAAGAACGGCAGAGGAAGGGAGCCAATTCTCCCAGTTCAGTCCTCCCCCAATTTGTGCACCATTGGAAGAAAATGTAAAGAAAATAAAAGGAAAATGATGGAGAACATGATGATTAGAGATGATGATGGTGTTGGGAGGGAAACATGGAGCTGGAAACAAGGGATGTGTGACACTTGTCACTCATCCGGATGTGCACAGTCAACAGTCACTATTCATTATTATATTATTATTTTAATCGAAGCCTCGGTTCGTTAATTCGTTTCCTTGACCATAACTTCGTCATCGAATCTTCGATTTCGGCATGCCGCCTGTAGTTGGATTCGTATCGACGATACCTACGTAGCGGTCCTTGGTCCTCGTCCATCGGACCTCCCGGTCAAAAAGTCAACATTAGATCCCAATTGATCAAAATTACCAAAATGCCCCTCAACTTCCGAACATCCTAACTTTCTTCTCGAATGTCGGAATCGAACGTGCCACCTGTCTATGAACTCGTGACGGCCCGAACTACGTCACAGTCATCGGTCAAAGTCCGTTTGACCACCCGAACTAAAAGTCAACATTTTGCCCACGCTAGAGGCAAAACGGTCATTTTGCACGTTTCGTCCGATTTCACTCAACTAATCCCCGATTAGTCATTCTAATTCATAATTAATTAATATTCAATCCCGATATTCGGGATGGGTCATTACAACCTTCCCTCCTTAAAGAATTTCGTCCCCGAAATTCCAACTATCCGTATTCCACAACTACCTCGTGGAAAACAAATGGGCCTCACAACATGTGTACACATGTACACCCACTAGCCAACGCAGAACTCGTCTGCACTGAGGCGTCACATCACAGATGCACGTCGTACTAACTACACTCGACCACCTCGAGTGAAATTGATCACCCGAAATTGGCAATGTCAACATTAAGCTGACTCTTTCAGCTTGACGGCCCCACGTACTCACTAATGTGCCCTGACCTTCGCTCTCATCGAGAGTCACCAAAACTCACCTGTCAGTCCATGCTGACACTACAAGCCAAACTGTCACTACCAAGCTTTACCACTCTAGTAAAGCGCCAATCAGTAACAAATCAGTGACAACACATCATACTACAACGTCCTCAATGTAGCGTAAGATCAACAATCCTGATCTCACGTCGAAGGGAAAACTCAATCCTGTGACAAATACCAACAGCAGTAACCACAACTGTCACCCCCTCAGCGATCCCAGATGCTGGTAAGGTCACGACATGATAACACCTCGCCGCAAAGCAACTTGCGGTCACACTAACCACCAACTCACTCATGCTGAGTATACGCATACCGTCATCACACTCAATCAGACGGTGTAACTGGAACACGTTGACCACCAGCCTAGCAGTGATCACACAACTCAACACTAGAGTTACACTAGCCAACCATGGCTAAGAGCACCTGCTCAAACAATCACTGAATACGTCAGAATCACACTGCCCAGTACATCGTGTTCAATGTCCAGTTCACGTTCACAACCAAAACCAATGGTATTGGAACTAAGCCAAGCACCAACACGTTTATCGACACATCACTGGTACATCCCATGTACCGCCACTAGGTATCAAGTACCCTCGTCCATACGATACAGCAAATCGTACACCAAGCAAGATCCTACAGCTGGACCCCAGTACTCGACCCATAGACCAATATGGTCGATCCCAAACCAGGTAAGGAAAACGTAAAAATCCTGAGGGTTTAGCTAACATCGACAATCCTTGTCCTATGCTACCCAAAAACACCTCGCCAAATGACAGCACTCAAAATGACACATCTACGTGTCCACATGGAAGAACGCCTAGTTCTCCCGGGATTCACATCAACCCCGGCCACCACAAGTCTGCAAAATATTGTACCCCAAACCATGTACAAGGTACATACATCTATCCCTTGACCAGACTACAACCACCTAGGTCATAGCGTAACACGTTCCAATAATGGAGTCCATTTGCCCAAACCAGCAAGAGACAAATAGAAACTCCACCCATCATCTAGTTCCAATTCCAAATCCGAATCCGCAATTTCGTAAGAAATCCCGAATCCAAACCCATACATCACATTTTTAATTCATGTCCAAATCCGAATCCGAAATCATTATTCCGTAAGCTAGCATTTGGAACAATCATTCCGCACCCAAATCCAGTACTCCACTTTCAAGTTCTAAAATCGAATCCTGAATCGGCACCCAGAATTTCGATTCCAAAACCCGAAATCTCGTTCACGTCCACTCGGACACACCAAAACCGAACCTATCGGTTACCAGTTCAAGCGAGTAACACATTACATCCGATTGACTTCATAAGGAAGCCAATCCCAACAGTCACAACTCTAAGGCTGAACAAATTCAACCCCGTCTAAAACCTACTCGCTCGAGTAACATACTATAAGGGGCTCCACTTCGAAAAGAAGTTCAGTCCCGTCATTTACGACTCACATACCGGAGTAAGAGTGATAAACTCTCTCCTCATCTGGATCATCGAAATCACGACCCAGATCCATCACGACGTCAGCCGACCATGAACATCACGATCCTAGATCGTCACAATGCCCAATATCCACGACATCACAAACCCGATCCACTTAGGATCCACACAGTTAACTACTAGGAACCATAGGGTCTTACACCCTCATCTAAACAGATCAGTCAACAACGGGATACGCCGAGACTGTGGGTTCTCACTGATTACCTCGTATCTATTCTTGCCATCCCACCTAGGGAAAACCAAGGATGATCCAAAACAATGACACCAATACTCATCCTACGTGGATGCAAACAAAACTCACTGCACTCCCCACGCCATGTAACCCAACATCGTCTGCCACCAAGCAGAAAATAAGAAGTCACCCCTGATGACTTCAGAATACCTAATCCCAATGCGGAAAACCCGCAATTCCCTATCACCTTAAACACAACCTCTCACGATTCCGTAGGTCCAACCATGTTGAAACCAATGCACTCGGACACATACCCATCTTGAAGAAATCACAACCCGACTCGTGACTCATTGTCGGCACAACACCGGCACCAACACCAGCACACAGACAACAGTATCAGTATGAGCACACCGTGTGCAAAACTGACAACCCTGGATCTCCGCTCATAACAAGTGACGACCCCATACCTCTGCTCGAATAGGAGAAACTCTACCTCCTTCGTACCTAACAACTCTGGGTACAATCGCCCTGACAACTCATGTGAGAAAAGGAAATGTCCCCTGAACGTCCCCCAATCCTCAGCAACCACTCTCGGTAGTAGTGCCTGCCACAGACTTGTGCAGACCCAACCACCAGACATCACTATCGAGACTCCACATCCAATGGAATCAAGTACCTGTACAACTACTCTGTATCCCCACTCTGGGATTCCATCGACATGTACCAACCCCGATTGTGGATTGCAGTTCCACCACTAAAGCTGACATGACTAGACCTGACACAATCGTCACTCGGTCTCGACTTCGAAAAGTCATTAAGAGTCAAACCACTCGCCAGCACACATTTCCGAACCAAACATCCCACCTTAGGGTTCCGCGATTACTACCTAGGGTTCCTCAAAAACCGACAGCTCCTGAGACTTAAGATATTACCATGACTCATCTCGAGTCCTAACCGAATTCTTGACATCCATGCCATCCCTGGCATACCCGGTCACCTAGAAATTTACCGCCGGTGAACCACATCATATACCACATACAAAGCCTAGGAACACCCCAACACACTCTAGACATTGGGAACTCATATTTCGCACAAGGAATTTACTGAGAATAATCTCATCCTGGGTCCAACCTACCCCAATTGTGCTACCCTCCAAGACTTTGGATCCAATAAATCCTGGGACCCACAAGAATACCGATTCGACAATTAGTAAGCCGTAGTTACATAAATTAATATCTGACGCACAAACCAAGGTCAATTACATTCCGAGATTAATCACAAGGTCTCAAATACCCTAATATACCCATCTCACTACCAGGTCGCGCACGAGGCTCACGTTCCGGAGGTATGGCATGGCAACAGCATCAGCAACCTAGTGCTCTGATACCAATTTGACAGGACCCATCCCCGAAGGACATAGATAACCGTGCCCGGTCCTGCTCCCGTCTGACAAGTCAACCAAAAGTCCGAAACAACCCTTCAGCACCTGCCAGACAAGGGAATTTTGCGCATGTGCCCACACATACCTCCGCCTCTGGAATAGCCTCGATCAACGCGCCACGACCTGAAGGGTTAATAAAACAGAAAAGGTGTGAGTGGATAAAAATGACCTCTTATAAAAACATTTATCAAAATACATTCTTACCCTCCAGTTTTCACAAACTTGCATGCATATCATAAAACATGAGTAATAGTATGAAATCATTCAAGTATGAACAGTGGACCGATAAAATCAAAACACGTTTTCCCATGGTCCATAAAACTCATGTTCACCAAATCAGTTCATGTTATAAACATCAATCCCAGCTCTCAGGCCAACACATGTGAAAACATAATCACTGGCCACAAAGACCAAAAACCTGTACTCAATACCAGTACGTAATCACAAACAACATGTTTCCTTAAATCATTTTAACCGCTAAACCACGGTTTCCTCAAAATCATTTTCCATAATCCACGGGACTTATTTCCATATCCAGTTGCTTAGAGTCACGTTTATCCCTACAACGCGTGCAAATCAATAGGCTCAAGGACCGCTCAAAATCCGAGCATCCGCTGCTGTGAACACATCACCAGTTAGCAATCCGTCGCTGTGAAAACCTCACCAGCCGACGATTCGGATCTCGTGAACACATCACTTACCGATCCATATAATCCAGCACATCTGATCTGAGTCAAGCCTCCCTCGGCTGCTCGACAAAGATCGTGCTACGTGACCTCTTCGGGGTAAACACTTCCATCCCGAAGGCGAGCGTTATCTCCATGGTGCACTCCGGGGAAAAACATATTTTCTCCCGAAAGCCCTAAATATCCGCAACATATCATCATCACAAAAACTAGTGAAAAACAGTTGCATTGAAAACCAAATCATATATCAACACAGGGTCTTAGCCCCAAAATAACCAAAGTCCCGATTTACTTTATAAATCTGAATTCATCAATATCATCATGTAATCACATGGAAATACAAATCCAATCAGAAACACAATTCCATTGGGTCTCAAGCCCAAAATATCATTTTCACGTAAATCCGTGCAACCGTAAACCCGAGTTGCCACGATCACGTAAATCCATGAAATCAATCACTGACTCATAATCCGAGTCCAAATATCATTTTCAACTTCCTGACTCATAACCCGAGTCAAAACATCATTTTCAATCCGGGCCTAGCCCAAAACATCATTTGCACGTTCCTCGTAAAACGTGCCCGAAAGACTGATTAAAATAATCACAAAATCACGAGAATACAAAAAATCATCAAATTCATCAAATTCACATGTAACTCCAAATCCGAGTCAAAATCATTATTTACTTGGGTTCTCACGCCCACAATATCATTTTTAACCAATTTCATGATTTCTCGAAAATCGTGCCAAAATATAATAATATAATAATCATAAAACCGAGAAATCACCGAATTGAAATACCAATCATGCCAAAGCATATCAAATCATATAATAAAGCATTGTAAATCATATATGCATGCATCACGGTTAGAAAACAAAGTCCACTCACACACACCGTTCAAAACGGTTCATTTCCGAGCTGCACGTTCTTCCGTAAATTCTGGAAATCACAACTCCTGCCCAAAATCATTATAGAGGGTTACTAACATCTCAAAATACTTCATATAATTTTCCCCAATTTTTCCGGAATTTAAATACGTAGTTTTAACGTAAAGCAAAACTTCGGATACGCGGAACATTAACGAAACAATATCTGATTTCCTCGAAATCAACGTCAAAATGTTCGTTACACTAAGAGGATCAAAAGTCATGTTGACCTCACCTTGACACTAGGCCGGACGCGCCCTCACGCGCCGCCGTGAGTGGCTGCGCGTGAAATCCACGCGTCTGCTACAGTGCTGTCTCCCTCACCCGTTTGTCTGTAAAACGGGCCATTTAACCCGCGAGACGACCCAGTTTGTTTTCTGTCAATTCGACATTAATTCCTTCAATTGAACATTCATAAAGCTTCATTACAAGTCTAATTAGAGGTCTGAAACATCAATTACACGAAACCTTACCTCTAACCTCACGATCACAGATGATCATTCAAAGAACACCTGGCCATTGTTCATCATTCGAACTCCTTCAATTTCGATCGATTTCCTTAAATTGAGTCAACCAGAAGCATCAGTGGACTCCGTTAAACATTTCCCCCAACTCAATTTCTTCAATCCAGTGCTCAATCTCCACGACTCAAGCTCGATAGCCGTCACTGTGCAACCATGGAAGTCCGTCAATCTCCAACGTTTTCCTTCAATTTATCCCTCCAGAAGCATCGTGGGATCCTCAGGAACACAATCCCCACATCAATTTCGTCAATCGAAGCCTCAATTTCCTCGACTCAACCTTGAATTTCCTCGACTCAACCTCGAATTTCCTCCTCTGTCACCAAGTGTGTTCAGAGCCAAAACAACACCAATTTCCTTCGTTCTTTCGACGTTTCTAATCGTAGTGATCCCAGGAAGCTCGAAGTGAGTTCAATTGCGATCCTCACGGCCCCATTTCCAGTATTTGAATTCCCCCCCCCCCCCTCCCCACAAAATTCCTAAAATCCGAAACCCAGAATTCAACACACTCACAACCCCTCGTGTTTCCCTTGTTATTCCAGTCCTTCAATCTCTCATTTTTCTCTCAAGAACGGCAGAGGAAGGGAGCCAATTCTCCCAGTTCAGTCCTCCCCCAATTTGTGCACCGTTGGAAGAAAATGTAAAGAAAATAAAAGGAAAATGATGGAGAACATGATGATTAGAGATGATGATGGTGTTGGGAGGGAAACATGGAGCTAGAAACAAGGGATGTGTGACACTTGTCACTCATCCGGATGTGCACAGTCAATAGTCACTATTCATTATTATATTATTATTTTAATCGAAGCCTCGGTTTGTTAATTCGTGTTTCCTTGATCATAACTTCGTCGTCGAATCTCCGATTTCGGCATGCCGCCTGTAGTTGGATTCGTATCGACGATACCTACGTAACGGTCCTTGGCCCTCGTCCATCGGACTTCCCGGTCAAAAAGTCAACATTAGATCCCAATTGATCAAAATTACCAAAATGCCCCTCAACTTCCGAACATCCTAACTTTCTTCTCGAATGTCGGAATCGAACGTGCCACTTGTCTATGAACTCGTGACGTCCTGAACTATGTCACAGTCATCGGTCAAAGTCCGTTTGACCACCCGAACTAAAAGTCAACATTTTGCCCACGCCAGGGGCAAAACGGTCATTTTTCATGTTTCGTCCGATTTCACTCAACTAATCCCCGATTAGTCATTCTAATTCATAATTAATTAATATTCAATCCTGATATTCCGGACGGGTCATTACAGCGCACACCACAGATCTTGGCGAACTCTGGATAACCCCGAGCGGGTTAAGGTTTTATCCCTTATCTAGCACGCGGTGTCAGACGGGAGCAGGTACATCCCGCGTAAATCTCGAGGGATTAAGGATGGGTTTTTTCACCAGCTCTTCTTCATTGTTCTTCATTCCTTCGCAAGGAGCTTGAAAGGGGAAGAAAAAATTTAGATTTTTTTTTGTCCAAATGAAATGATGGGGCTATGAAGTGACTATGTTTTTTTTATCTTTGTATATATAATTGGGCCATTTATGTAAATATATAAAAAAATGGTTTAGTTTAGATACCCTTTTGAAGAAAGAGCTATTTCAGAATTCATGTCCTTTAAAAAATCCATATAAGCTAATTTATGTATATTTTTTTACTATGAGAGGTTTTTATTTGTTAGTATGATTGAGTTTTTATAATGATCAACTATTCCTAATTGAATTAGGATATTTTGTGTTAATCTTGAACAATATTTTTAGAGGAACTGTATTGTTTTTTTAACAAATTTAGAAACTCTTTATATGTTGACCTTTTCAGAATAATTTTCTAGATCCGTTACTGCACCAAGCAATCTAACAAGTGCAGAAAAGTAAACCAACAAAGAAAAACAACAACCTCAAAGAAAGGAACAAAAACTAAAGCTAAAAGAAACAATGAAAAAAAAAGCTATTGTGTAACGACCCGTTTCAAATTCCGGGATTAGATTAGTAACTAATCATGATTAGTGAGGCTAATCCGTGATTAGTTGGGTGAAATCGGACGAACGATGCAAAATGACCGTTTTGCCCTTAGTCGTGGGTAAAACGTTGACTTTTTGTCCGGGCTGTCAAACAGACTTTGGCCGATGACCGTGACGTAGTTTAGGATGTCACGAGTTCATAGACAGGTGGCACGTTCAATTCTGACGTTCGAGGAAAAAGTTATGACGTTCGGAAGTTTAAGGGCAATTTGGTAATTTTGGTTAAAGGGGCAAATGTTGACTTTTTGATCGGGATGTCCGATGGCCGAGGGACGAGGACCATTACGTAGATCGAGACGATACGAATCCATAGACAGGTGGCACGTGGAATTCAGACGTTCGACGACGAAGTTACGGTTCACGGACGTTTCGGGGCACTATTGCACGTTTTACGAAACAACTTAACTTTTGGCAGTTAGTGGGCCCAAATATTTGTCTCAAGGCCCAATGGATGAGTGACAAGTGTCACCCATCCAATGGACACCATTTTTCCTTCATGCATCTCCCCATTGCATCGATCATTCATTTTCTTCCTCACCAAAACTCAAACCCGATCTCACTTCCACCCACATCCAAACCCAAACCCTTGACCCTTTGAACATTTGTGAGAGGACAGAGTGAAGTGAGGATACTGAGGACGTGGTGGCTGGCCCAGGACAGCAGCCGCCGTGGTCGGCAGTGGAGAAAAACCGATCAAGGTAATCGGTTAGCCCATTTTCGATCCATTTCCCATTTTTGTTGTTATGAGTCATTTTTTATGGTTTCAATGAATTAATTAGGTTTTTAGGAGGTCATTAGGAAGGTTTTGAGAAGGTTTGGACGTTGAGGGACCCCTGGGGAAGAGTTTGGATAATCGAACCGTGAGAGGAATTTTGGACCAGTCGGGTTTCGTGGGATTTAGGGGTTTTAATTATTTGGTTTAGGTTTCTAGGGTCGAGCTTTGAAGAATAGGATCGATTAGAGTTGAAAACGGTGAAGAATGGACCTTTTAGGAGCCTGGACCGGTCACACCGGTCCAGTTACAGAAAATGGGCCGAACCAGCCGGTCTGAACCAGCTAGAGGTTGAAGACGGTCTACAGTACCCGACGCGTGGTCTCACACGCAGGGGGGTTCCAAGGGCACGTGTGAGCGCATGGTGAGGATTTTGAGGGTTCTTTCAACACATGAAATCTTCTATTCGATGTAACAAACATTTTGAGACTGGTTTTGTGTCGATCGGACACCGTCTCGATAATGTTCGGGGCATCAGAAGGTTTAGGTTCGGGATTAAAAATAGTTAAAAATTCCAGAAAATTACGGAACTTTAGTGGGAGGTTATTTAAGTAGTTAGTAACCTTCTATTATGATTTGGACAGGTTCGGGAGTCCCGGTGATGGTGATTGGCTCGGGAGAGCCGTATGGCACGCGTTGCGAGGCGGCAGCTTGGACGGTCTGTGAGTGGACCTTGTTTTCTAAATTGGTGCATGCATAAATGTTTATTATATGTTTTAATACATGTTTGGTGATGTCATGAGTGCATTTGGTTGTGGTTACGTATAGGCACATATTTCGAGGTTCTGGCCTTATACGGTGCCTATACGAGTCGGTATTTCTTTGATGGTCTAAATGAAAAGGATTTGGATTTCCAAAAGGATAAACTCGGGTATGAGACCTATTTGGTTTTGTCTCGGGCATATGACCCTATTGATGGCCTTCGGGTCTGAATCGTGGTCGCGACGGGTGCTATGTGCAAGGCGACAAACGATACGACGCTCGTCTCCGGACTGGGATATGTTCCTTTCGGAGAGGTCACGATGCACGATCTGTTGTCGGGTAGCCGATGGAGGCTCGACTTCGAAGTGCTGACGATTCAGGGTATCGATCGGTGGTGAGTGCACCATGATCTTGCGGTGGTCGTGTCGGTTGATTCGTTCACGGAGACAAACTAGGATTGAGGGCGGTCCTGGATGGATGGTTGCACACATCACTACGATCGGAGTCGAAACTGACCCTTAGATATCGGGCAAGATGCCTAGCTGATGTCATATGTTCGGGCAAAAAACCCAGTTACTTTACGGTTATGATTTCGGGTCAGGGACCCTAGATGGATTTCCAAGTTCATGACGGTTTATGGGAACCGATATGAACCCTGGAAAGGTTATTGTGGTACATGACGATTTATGGGAACCGGGCATGAACCCTTAAATGGATGTTATAGATCATGACGGTTCAGGGGGACCGTGCATGAATGTGTATGTTCATATACCTTCCTTTACTTCTATTATCTCCTCCGGGGGAGGGTCGTTGGCCTGGGTGGACCCCGGAGTAGTCACGGAGCACCGACTAAGTGGAGTCGCCCCCCAGTTGGGTTCCTTACTCTTAGGAATGCATGAATCGTAGCCTCAGGACGGGTCATTGGTCTACGGACATTGACCTTGGACTCTGAGAGACTTGGGTTTGAGACCTCGGGTAGCACACGTGTAGCTTTGGAAGATGTGCACATGATTTGGGCAGTGGCCCGTGTATTTTGTTTCTTTATGATTTGGGCTGAGTCCCACTTGGATTTGGGCAGTGGCCCGTACGGTTAATTCTTTATGATTATTTCATTATGGTTTTGGGCTTAGTTCCCACATGTGGTTCTTTTGGTTAAATGGTTTTCGAATGCATGCAGGCTTTATAGTGAAGAGTACAAATGTTTTCGACCAAATGTTTTTATAAAATGGTTGTTTTGTCCATTCACAGTTTTTAATGTTTTGACTGTCCTTCAGGTTGACAGCGGATGTGGACTGTAGTAGAGACCGAGATATCACATACCTCATCCGGATCCTGGCGTACTCTGATAGCCCGAGAGGGCAAAGGTCGGAAATATCTCTTGTCTGACACTTCGTGTCAGACAAGTGCAGGGTCATCCCGCGTTAATCCCGGGGAGATTGGGATGGGTCCTGTCATACTGGCCCAGATCACAAAACATTAAATGTTCCAAGAGGCTGTAGTTACATCATTAGTAAAAGTACATGGGAAATTAATAGAGCACAACCGATTCCAGATCATGGAGATCACCGAATGGAAAATAAAAGAGAATGAGAGAACCACAAAAAATTCCGGAATTATGCTCTTTCCATATACATTAGCCAACTTAGGGACCACTTTCCTCAATTTATTTCCTTGCCAAGCGACCATAGTCAAAGAGATAAAAGAAGGCCAAGTTGAAGAGAGCCAAGAAACACCACACTCAAAATCTTCCTCTACACTCTCACAGAAAACACAATCTAAGAAGACATGGCAATGGAACTCCACCTCATTGTGGCACAAAACACAAATATTAGACTGATATGACGTATCAATTAATTTGTCCGTTTTAATGCCCATAAATGCAAATAAAACTAAAAAATGGGTAAATTAACAAATATACCCTTCTAATGAGATTGGCACTAGGGGCCTGTTATAAGTTATGGACTATGGCCTGTTATAAGTTGTAAACTAATTTATGCATATATATATATATATATATAATATATGACATATGAGTCATATGACGCGCATCTAGGGTTGATCTCCCCCATCAGAGTTCAGAGACGTTAAGTTGGAGCTCAAACTCCCGTCTTTACCTGCCGCCGCGTCTTCCTTTAGTCGGCAGTTTATCTTCGTAGCCATGGTATTCCCTAACCAAATTCTATCAATTTCTGTTTGTTTCCTGAGAAAACAAAATGTGATCTGATCTTTGTTTTGGTTTTTTCTATTCTAGATCATTTCCGAGAAGAACCGCAGAGAAATCTCCAAGTACCTCTTCCAAGGTCAAACAAAAAGCTCAGATTTTCATCTTCTAATTTTAATTTATTTTAATTTTTGATTAAATTTTGTTGATTTTTTATTTGAACAGAGGGTGTTTGCTTTGCGAAGAAGGACTATAACTTGGCGAAGCACCCAGAAATCGATGTGCCAAACCTGCAGGTGATTAAGCTGATGCAGAGCTTCAAGTCCAAGGAGTATGTGCGCGAGACTTTTGCATGGATGCACTATTACTGGTACCTTACCAATGATGGTATCGAGTTTTTGAGAAACTACCTTAATCTCCCTTCTGAGATTGTCCCTGCAACTCTGAAGAAGCAGAACAAGCCTGGTGGTCGTCCCTTGGACCCATCTGGTGACCGCCCACGGTAATTGATTCGTTTCCTATTCTTTATATTTGTGGTATGGTTTGTTGATTTATTTGACTTGCATTGTTTTTTCGATTGCTTTATGGATTTCGAATTGGGTTTTGCTTGTTTTTACAATCGAATCTAGAGGTGCTTGATTTTGCTGATTAATTGCACTGGTATTGGTTTTATGGTCTTAAATTATGTCTGTGGAGTTGGCTATAACCTGAAACATGCTTGAAGTTCGGTTGTATTGTTTTCTATTTTTGATTGAAATATGATTTTGGTTTGATGTATGATGGAAAAGGTTGCTACATTTTTGGGAGTTGTTATGAGTTTTAACTATAAAATTTGTTAATAGTTGGTAATATTGGGCATGAAGAAAGAAGTTGTATTAACTACTCAAATTCACAGAACACATTATCTTTGTTTCTTGTACTGTCAATAGGCTTATTATGCTTCCTTCTTCTAGTTCTCTCTTAAACCGTAAAACCTATTAATATTGTGCTTCCTCTTTCGGTTGTTCTGTTAAACCCTGAATCCCTTCGTATTGTGCTTCCTTTTATAGTTCCTAAATCCTATTATTGGTGGGGTGTAATTTGGGTTTGTTGATGATGCAAACAGTGGTCCACCTCGCTTTGATGGAGAACGCAGATTTGGTGGTGACAGAGATGGGTACCGTGGTGGACCTCGTGCACCTGGGGGTGACTTTGGCGAAAAGGGAGGTGCTCCTGCTGATTACAGGCCATCTTTCGGGGTAGTTCTATTATTTCCATTGAGTTGGTTCTAATATTACAGTCATTGAAGTTGGTTCTAATATTTCATTAATTGAAGTTGGTTTTAAAATTTCGTCCGTTGGTTTGTCTGTGGATATATCAATTGGTTTTCTATGTTGACCTTTTTACTGGTTTCTTTATAAACTTATATTTGAAGTTTGAACTGATGACATAAATTTGGTGCATGACTACACTGTGGGCTCGTTTGGTGAGCTGGATTGGATTGGATTTGAATATGAAAATGGATGGGTTTAATTTTGAAAGGGGATTAGAGGGGAGTGATAGAAGAAAACTTATCCAATCTAGTCCCCTTAAAATAGTGGGATTAGAAAAGGTAGGTTCTCTTTCATGTCTAATCCTATCTAAACATCCTACAATGAAACTGCATACATTTTCACATTCAAAATACATTGGATTTGGAGAGTTATCCAATCCAATATTGCTCACTAAACGTGGCCTTTGCTAATTGGATCTGTATGCTAGCATGAAGTATAAATAATAACAGAAAATAGCTGTGATGACTATCTAGATGTTGTGCATTATCTTTTGTTACTGCTCACTCATGGTGTATAAGTAGTGGCTATAGCTATCTTGCTACCTACCATGTCTTGATGAATTACAGCTCACGTTGAAACCTCTCAATCCAACTTGCTTATTTTTTCCCCTGAATTTGCAGGGGGGTTCTGGTGGATCTGGTGGTTTTGGCCGTGGAGCTGGTGGTTTTGGCCGTGGAAATGGTGGGTTTGGTGGCCCAGGCCCCGCCAGCTCTAATCTGTCTTAAGTTGAGTATTTTGCCTCATCAGTGCGTAGTTTCCCGTGTTTTGATTAAAGAAGGAAGACATTATGTTCAGGAAGAGACTAGCAATTTTGTTTGCCAGCGGGATTGTACTAGATGTTTATAGTAATTCTACATGGTATCTGAATCTCGGTTAATTTTGCGAAGTTTATGATATCTATATTAAATCTTATTTGTAATTTTTTCTTTATTTTATAGTTCTTGATGTTTGTTTTACCCTTTGATTCACCATATATATATGCCTTCATATAGATTTTGAGTAAAGGTGAGCACGGATTCGTTAAAATTGTTAACCGATTTGTTTTAATACTGTTATTTATCAACGACTTAAGTTTAACTGGATAAAAGTTAAATGATTTGAAAATTCAATTGTTTCGTTAGTAACGGTTTGGAAATGAAAATTTGTTAAATTTAAATCAGATTATTAAGGAATATATTAATTTTTAAATTTATTATTAATATAAAATAAAAATAATAAAAATGGAAAGATATTTAAATATATCTAAATATACTTAGATAAATATGTGTACTTAAATAAAAGTATAATAAAAAATTATTAAGTGATAATGTTTATTTGCTAAATTTTAAAATAGTAGTAATATTTGCAATTCAATTCTCCGCAAAATTAATATACAAAGTATTGAGTATTGATTATTTTTTTTGTATTTTACTTTTTTAAAAATATTTTTTATAATATACTTGTTTTTTTAATATCCATACTGTTTTTTTGAATAGATTGGCTATTTTTTTAATATCCTTACTGTTTTTTTAATATATTTGCTATTTTTTTTTTATGTCTAAACAGTTGCAAACTGTTTCAATTCAAACCGAACCATTAATAACAGTTTGGATCAAAACGGTTTCATTTTTTATTTTAGAGAATTTAAATCGTATCAAACTGTTAAGATTTTAACAGTTTGAATTTGGATTTTATTAATATCTGTATCGAACTGTAGCGTGTTCATCCCTAATTTTGAGAAGCTAAATTAAAATGTGAAAAAAGTTAACTAGGAATAAAAACCGGAGTGTGATCAACATGCTGATTACTAATTTAAAATATTCAACCCATTCTTAAGGGTAATTCGAACCTTTTGGCAACGAATAGAAGAATTAAAAGAATAGAAGAATTAAAGGGTAAGTTAAAGACATTTTCACTTTTACATTGTTTGGACAAAAATGTCAAATACCATTAAAAGGAATCATATGTAACCAAATGTCGAATATTATTAAAAGGAATCATGCATAATGCACATCCGACTTTTTGGATAAAAAAAAAATTAACATTTTTAGTGGAGTTGTATTTAATTAGGATATTTAAAGATTTTTTTAAATGATAAATTTTAAAGATATTTTAAAAATATTATAAGCTGGTATATACATTTGGGTATTATTAAAATACTTTCTATAAATTCAATTATGAAGTCTCTTTATTTATACAATTTTGGTGGATATATATATTAACAAAATTTGATGGACATTGTGATTTCTCTATTTTATTCTTATTTTTTGCAATGGTTTCTTTTATCTTAACATAGTAACTGAACTTATCACTTCATCATCATTTTGAGTCACATATTCAGCAGAGTGATATCACACTTATTATATTATTTTCTATTGGAATTGATCAACCTTAGAATTGATCTATTTGATGGTTTTGCATATGTTGGAGGCTTTGGAGAATGAGATTATTATGAAGTTTTTGTCACTAAAAATTGAACACTTTTGATGACGAAAACTCGGAAGAACATTGCGGCTAAAATGAGTAAAAGTGACGATTTCGAGAAAAATTATGTAGAATTATGCAGAAAAAATCTGTATTAAAATAGACTTTTTAGTCACATTTTGACGCATGTTCTTCAAGAGGAGAGGCAGATTGTGGTCCGAAGGGGATGCATCGGTGGGGGTTCAAGAGAGAGAGAGGGGGAGGAGAAGGTAGAGAGATTTGGCTTCGGTGGATCCCAGTGGGGCTTTTTTTTTTTTTTTTTGGTTATTTGTTTTGCTCAAAGCCTTCTGTGGATTCAAGGTTTTTTCGGCTCAAATTCATGGATTCAGTGGAGGGGTAGTCTGATGCACCAGTGGTTGGGTTAATCTTATAACTCCCCTGATGAGTGCTTTGTTGCTGGTGGGAATCTTGTAAAGGAGGCAACACAAATCAAATTTGAAGCTCATTACAACGCCCAACACACTTATCAAATTCAGAACAAATCTTCCACAAGAAAACTGAAATCAGACCAAAAAATTGAGAAAAAAAATATGTATGTTGTGTGGATGTTAGAGGCCTGCACGATCAAAAAATTTGTGTCTTCCAAGGAGAAAATAACAGTTGAATTCTTAAGTTTAAGAAAGGAAACGATTTGATGCAGAATAAAACAATATATATTATTTTATAAAAAAATGAATATTAATTTTTTTGGGACTATTTTGTAAACAAATTCCCCATCCGATTTGGTCTCATCATATCTTAAAAAAGAGAAGCTTAGAACATAAACTTTAAACAAAGATAGGATCGCAAGAAAATTAATGACATAGTAAGATAACATTAAATTTATTTCTGAGCTGGAGAACTCTAAATCGGGGTATAAGTTAATACAATTGAGCAGCACTTACCATGGAAGAAATGCCAAAAGTTTACTCGGTTATAATAACTGCATTGAAATGGAGCAGCGAGTAAACCAGTAAAATACAAAAATTTACAATGGAAGCACAAGTTTCCAGTTCAAGCCCAAAACAAAAACCCCAAATTCCAGTAAGCTATAATCCAAGGCGGCATATTGGGTTTCTCTTGATGAGACCAAGATCGACCTGGAAAAGTAAAGGCGAAATCCAATTCATATGAGACCAGTAAAAACCGAAACACGGCTGAAAGAATGGACGCAAACTGTTGTTACCTTGTGTCCAAAAAGATCCCGAATGTTATCGATTCCATTCAGTATCATGGTTGGTCTGGTTCACATAAAATTAACAAAGGATTAAAACTCAGTATAATCATGTTATTTTTCTTTCAGGAGTTTACTCATATCAGGTTTGCCCACCAGAATAAGATAGGATCATCAGGAAACTAATACCATATGATACTGTATCGATAGAGCAACAACAATTTTTTATTTTTCTTACCTCTCGAGAGAGAGTCCCCATGCAATAACACGAACATCTTCTGGGAGTCCCATAGGAAGTAACATTTCAGGTCTAAACATGCCAGAGTTTCCAACCTCTACCCATTTGCCAAAGCCTTCATGGTAACTGATTAAGAAAATACGAACATATCAATCTGGCAAATATGAAAATTGATACAACCTTTCCGATTTATTATAGTTCATAAATTGTCACCTGAAAATCTCCATACTAGGCTCAGTATAGGGATTATAAGCTGGCTTGAATTGCAGCTTGGACATGCCTAAAGATAAAAAGAAGTTAATAAGTTCCCCATTATGATAATGGTAATAGAAAGACTTCAACATCACAAGAAAAAAAGTCAAGAGAACAGAAAAATTCCAGCCATTGTATTACCCAGACGTGCGAAGAATTCATAAAGAACGCCTATCAAGTTACCAAGAGTAAGCCCTCGATCACATACCAAGCCTGAAACCAGAAGCAAGAATTTAGAAAGCAAGATGATTGTTTTACCCCAACCAATTCACCTAATTACGATCATCAGGTATATACTTAAAAAAAAAAGAGCGGTGCAATGGATCTCCAACACCGCCCTGGCCCTCTCTGATATGTTTATATATGTATCTTTTAATGCAACCAACCCAAAGTAGACTACACTGACCTTGAAGTAGAAACTTAGATTGGTCCAGGTGTGCAAATTAACTTTTTAGCAATCAAAAGTATATGCCAAGTAATATGACTAAGTGAATAACACGAAGTCAGGAACCAGAATTAAGATTATACGCTCAATTTGAATCTTCAAAACTAAATCAGTTTTCTTTTTCCAGCAGAGCTTGAGATTAAGTAGTGAACAGGTTTATAAATGTGGTGAATCCAGTGGTATATAATAAATTCAATAATACCTTCTATCTGGTGGAACTCTGCAAGGTGAGTTCGATCAACTGCTTCATTTCTAAACACACGATCTATAGAGAAGTACTTTTTGGGGGCAAATGGTTTCTGTGCACAGTGAAAGGAAAGAAAATCATTATGGCCTGGAGATGTGCATGTTTGTGTTTACTGCCCATGTATGCAGACAAGTGCAAAACGAAAGACGCCTAGATTGAAGACCTACCATGGTGACAATGCGGCCAGACAACTTCAAAATAATTCAAGATCCAGAAACTCACGATTGTTTTAGGATGAAGAAATGTCTAACCAAAACTTTAACAGATGTGTGCATACTTAATAAAAGGGTCATACTATGAAAACTTGAACTTCAGTGTTCAGACATACGAGTTACGACTAAGTAGCAGAGAATTAAAAAAAAAAGCATTTAAACTCTTCATTTGAATTATTTTTAGTTTGTAGTACCAAAACCACGGTGCAAGCAAATATTAGCACAAGAAAGGCTTTGTTAGAACGTACAATTAGCATCATAGCATCAATAACAGATAAAAACAAAACAATAAAAGGTTTACGGAAATATAAAGAAGCCAGATGCCAAGAAAATGAAGAGGCTTCAGACATTACCCTTTAAAGCTAGCATATACTGAGTGAAGAAAAAAGATGAGGTACCCACAAACTAGAATAAGAAACTAAGACAAAGAGAAACAGACAGCAAAGATGGACTAATCAACTGAGAGCACATCAAGATCAATGGACGGTAAACAATCAAGCCATAAACACACCTGTGCCAGTGCGTAAAGCATCCTGGCCGAAACAGCAGTTGTGTGAGTTCTCAGAAGATTTTTGTTTGCTTCCTCTCTTTTCCAATCATATCCATATCTTCCAGAAGAGAAACAAAATTATTAAAAAAAAAAAAAGGTTAAGAAACTCAAACAGTATTCTAAAACGTTGTAGGGTGAACACATTTAAGTGAGTTCAAATGCCATACCCCCGAGACTGATATCCACCAGACTCATGAACATGCTTCACCCGCTCGACGTAATCTTCTGGCAGTTCCTTTGTAGTTGAAGGAGCTATAAAAGAAAATGCCAGACGATTATTCATTGGAAACTACATACAGAATAGTTCATGATGAAGTAAAACAGTCGAGCAGACCTTGCAGGAAGAATGTATCATGCGAGTCACGGGCAGGGTGTTGTTGCGGCTGGAAAAGTGCATCAAAGTTAAAAAAGCTGTAGGAACAACAGAACCAGGTAAGAATTGAAGATTGTCTCCCAATTAGTCAGTGGAAGCCTAAGGAACAAAGTGTAACATGAGAAATTTTTCACAAAAGAAATGCTGTATCTACCATGTGAAAAGGACTGAAATTCAGAAAAGACTAGCATTCACAATGTCTACGGCTAAATATTCAGTCATAAACTTACTTCATGGGAGGTTTTATTATGAGAACTGTGGGACATTAATAAACTATTTATGTTCCTTTCAAATGCTGTCCAGTTGGACGATGAAGATACCAAGAAGAAATGCATTTTGATTTTTTTTTTTGAAAGAAATTTTGAATAATTATGCCTCTGTTGGCCAAAGAATAAAGCATCTTTCTCTTTGGAAACAACACCCTATAAGAGAGTTTCTGAATCAATTTTTCCTTTCTTCATTGACAACACATTCAAATTTGTGGCAATCTACAAAAATGCATCCAGATACAACAATTATCATCAGATATCCATGGACATGGTTATTGTGATTGACTATGCGAAGTTAGAAGTGCTCAGCATATTATTCTACAATTGGAATGGGAATAATTATTAAGGAGTGTTTACTGAAAGACAAGGTACCCACCTGCTCTCGACAAAATTGTTCGTAGGCATCTCCTCAAACCTGCAATCAGTACAAAACACCATGCAAAAGTGTCAACGTCATACATAAAGGGAATGATCGCCTGCACAAGTCACATGTCAACCATCCACAACTTCAAAGGTGATCACCCCAATACTCGCCCAGTCGGTAAACACTTTTTAAGTGTGTTTGTATGTGTGTGTGTGTGTGTGAGAGAGAGAGAGAGAGAGAGAGGGCACAAACATCAGTAAGATATTATAAGAGAACTGAGTCTCACCCCATCTGTCGGAAAATATCCTTGAATCGGTCTTTTACCTGAAAATTGGAGATTCAATTAGCAATGTTTAACCTCATGAGTTTCTATGGCATCAAAAATTTTTTGGAAGAGTGATGTTCGTAAATAGTTACTTTGTACAAACTAATATCAAAACAAGCAACCTTATCCATACAAATGTACATACCATTTTGTAACCTAATCCCTCATCTAAGAAAAAGGCTTCTGTTGTGTAGAGAAACAGCTCAAGGGGAGAATCTGGAGGTAGGGAAGGGCATAATTACCCATGGGCAAGGGCACCCATGGGTATTGTCTAAATGGACAGAAATTCAGATGGGTAAACGCTATGCATCATCTAATGGGTAGGGCAAGGGTTTACCCATGGGTCTTCAAAACCCATTAAGTTTAAAACACATTCATATTCCATTATTCAAATTAACATATATAATTACTGAATCTGGCACATTTGACAACGACGTCGATGCTTAGTTTGTTGTTGATGATGATAATCAACTTGCACTTTTGTTCTAACATTGGAAGATTTTAACTTATAATTCACAATTTTTTTTTAATTTTATACATGTACTAGGAAACTAAGGTTATTTTTAAAATTTTGGGTGTGTTTATTTTCTTATAATGGAGAACCAAAAAAAAAAAAAGAAGAGGTAAAAGCACCATGGCACCCCTTTAAAATTGAAAATGGGTTGTACATGGGTGTATGCTCATCTATACCCTTGTTGGGTACAGGCATATACCCATACCCTTAAAAAAACCCATTTGACCATCCCTACCTGGAGGCATTAGTGTGGTCCTTTTGCATCACCAATAAATCTAACATATCAGGTCCTAGTACTATTTCCAGCTTACAAGAAGATACAAATGTACAAGAAAAGTCATATCAAATTACTGGATGCGTTTTTTAGCCTTAATTTTCTGTGTGCCTGCAATCTATCTTGTAACACAGGATATTTCCTTTGAGAATATATAATTTATTACCAGTCATATGCTACTCAAAAGAACTGCATGTCTATATATAAAACTTCGAAAAAAGAAAAAAAAAACAGCACAATATATATCCTTGCCTTGAGCTGCGGATGAAGATGACCACCCTCAGTAGGAAGACCTTTCGCATTGAAGTTATATTCTTTGAAATCTATCTCCTTCCAATCACCCCTGCATTACAGAAACAATCAGTTATATCTATAAGAAAGATATTCCAGCAACAGCACATCCACATAATACACAAAGAAACATTTTAAGTGTATATACCAGCCATGTGAACAGAAGTTAACATATACATTACCAAAAAAAAAAATACCATTAATAAAACATATACTCATACTGTGATCAAAAGATTTTATCATTTCTAATCAAACATATTCCTAGCCTTGCAAGCTGTTTAATATAAGTTACTAATAGAAAGTATAAATTTAGCCTCTCAAACACGGTAGTTAAAAACATTTCCTATAAATGTTTTCTTATGAACTGAAAAAGTAAAAATTTGATTGATTTCTGGGATGATGCATCAAGCAACTGAAAAACAAGTACGCTCCTGAATTTCAAAAGCCAACATTGTTGATTTTTTGAGAAGGGCCTTTTCCTTTCGTTTGAGAAGAGCCTAAGTACATTGTCTGACACACCAAATTTTGTTTCACTTAATCACCAATAAGAGTGGACTGTTACGTCCCAATTAGAAAGTCAAAGTGCACCAAACAACTGTATTTCAAGTTATGAACCAAATAATTTCTTCAAAAACACTAAGTAAATAAGGACCTGGGTCTCCATGTGGCAAGGATACTTCTGAGACACAGTTGGGGTGGAAGCT